>CM066210.1:18245621-20645621 GCA_033675395.1 Rhodiola chrysanthemifolia | reverse complement strand
AAATCAGTTTCAACACTCTTGTGAATGGTTTGTGTAGGATAGGGCATATTAAGCATGCACTTGAAATATTGGATTTGATGCTTCAGGAAGGGCTTGAACCTGACATATTCACATACAATTCCCTGATTTCTGGGTTGTGTAAAACGGGTGACACTGAAGAATCGATAGAGATACTAAACCAGATGGTATCCCGTGGCTGTGCACCAAATAGTGTCACATTTAACACATTGATCAGTACAATGTGTAAAGAAAACCAAGTTAAAGAAGCCACAGAACTTGCTCGCAGCCTTACCAGTAATGGAATTCTTCCTGATGTTTGTACTTTTAATGCTCTCATACAAGGTCTCTGCCTGACAGGCAATCACAGACTAGCAATGGAAATATTTGATGAAATGAAGATCAATGGATGCCAACCTGATTTGTTTACATATAACATGCTGATTGATAGCATGTGTTCTAGAGGTAGGCTTGAGGATGCTTTAAGTTTATTGAAAGAAATGGAGTCCAAAGGCTGTGCTCGGAACGTAATAACATATAATACTTTAATTAATGGGTTTTGTAAAAACAATAAAATTCACCAAGCAGAGGAGATTTTTGACCAGATGGAGATCCAAGGGGTTTCAAGAAACTTGGTAACTTATAATTCTCTCATGGAGGGCCTTTGTAAAAGTGGTCGAGTAGAAGAGGCTGCTCAGCTTATGGATCAGATGATAATGGAGGGTCTACAGCCTGACAAATTCACATACAACTCACTCCTCACTCATTTTTGCAGAGCAGGAGACATTAAGAAAGCAGCAGATATAGTTCAGACAATGTCCTCCAATGGATGTGAACCTGATGTAGTTACTTATGGCACTCTTATAGGGGGGCTTTGCAAAGCTGGTAGAGTTGAGATAGCTAATAGGCTCCTTAGGACTATCAAAATTAAAGGTATGGTTATTGCTCCACAAGCTTACAATCCTGTTATTCAAGCTTTGTTCAAGCGAAAGAAAGCTAAGGAAGCCATGAGGCTTTTCAGAGAAATGATGGATAAGGCTGAGCCACCGGATGCCATAACATACAAGATTGTCTTCAGGGGTCTTTGCTCTGGTGGAGGTCCAATAGGAGAAGCTGTTGACTTCGTATTTGAGATGACGGAGAGAGGATTGTTACCTGAACCTTCCTCTCTGAATATGTTGGCAGAAGGGTTGTGTGCTTTATCTATGGAAGAAACCCTAATCAAGCTTGTAGATATAATCATGAAAACAGCCAGGTTCTCTGATGGTGAAATGTCTATGATACATGGTTTTCTTAAAATCCGTAAGTTTGAAGAAGCCATGGCCACTGTGGGGCGAATGTTGAATAGTCGAACTCCTCAAAGAAGTTATCGGGGAAGATGATCGTACATCATCAAAAAATATGGTAAGTCAAGATAATCATCTCTGTCATTATCTCTTACGCCCATTTTATGCCTCTGATTTCTGTAGCACAAACAAATAAGAAATATTGTTTGGTTCGCTGGGAAAATTTCTGTGACACCAATGCTCAACTAACCATTTGTTTTTGTGAATCATTATTCATTTATTGTCAGATTGTAAGTTTGGTAAAGTGATACTTTGTGATTGGAGTTAATTCCCAGAGATATGTCCATGCTCCACAACTTTTTTTTTTCTTTCCTTAGCAACCATTGGTGATATTTAAGATTTTCTATGGCAGGTGGTAATCTGGTAACTGGTGCAATCGAAGCTCCTACATGTCATCAATGTGACTGATGATAAATGCAATTTGATGGTGAGTGGTTCTATGAACTTTTGCCTCATTCTCTTATATTCATTTAAGTTTGTCATGTCTCAAGTATAAAGTATTCCTCTGTCTGTTACTACATGATCCAAATAGAATGGATAAAGGGAAGCATTCATAGACTTGCTGTAGTGGATGTTTTAGAAACTGAAGCTTTATGGCCCTGGATGTGCTTTGTAACTATCCAATAGAGAGGAACTTATATGACAGAGAACATCACCTGCCAGTATTTATTCATTATACCAATGAGTCACCACAACTACTATCTAGGTTCCCTATTTACATGCATCATTTGTTTTATTCTCCAAAAAGGGATGAAAAACTTCTAGTGGCATATAATAAACTTCTCGAATATGGCCTCTAAGTGGGCGAAAGATCACAAAGGGTTGGCATCTAAGGGCATCACACTAAGGGGAGCAATAAACAACAATATAAAGACTTTATTACTTATTTGTCTCATGCAGCAGGTGAGCAAAAAGCAATTCTGAGAGGCTGTTGGAAAGGAAAGTAATAAGTGAGGCCCACTTAAATTTATGAAGAGAAAAAAGAAAATCTAATTTTTGTTGGTTTTGGAAGAAATAAAAATCAGAAATGTCATAAAATGAATGTTAAAGGACATTCAACTATTCAAATTTAAACCCAAAAAATAAAAATTAAAAAATCAGAAAATTAAAAAATTAAAAAATCATGTGATAAAACAAAAAATGAAATAATAGAAGTGGTAATGCCGAAAATTTGAAATTGTTATGATTATTGATTTTTGCTTCTTCTTCTTTTTTGATGCAGAATAAAATATAAAGAGGTTTTTATTTTCTCTCTTTGCTCTTGTTGGTCATTTTTGTTCATTGCTTTTAGCTCTGCTTGTTACATGAATTTTATGAAAATATGTTATTTTTGCACATTGTTCTCTTACTGCGGATGCCCTAATAGATTACAGTGACATGGTATCAATAGCTATATGCACGGCTCATAATAAGTCAAGAGGATCAAACTAGAAGGCTAAAGATGTTGGTCAATATTCTTTACGTGCAGAAAGTGCCATTAGTATTTTCAGGGCCTGCAGTAATTTGATCTCAATTTGCAGCAAGGGAAATTCTTTTGTTTCATTGCAAAGCAAGGGATATGTTCAACGAAAAAAAAGACTAAAAGGGTTGCTATAAATAAACTTTTTCGTACCAAAAGGTTAGTGAAATTTCAAAATACAGTTGCTTAGTAAACCCTGTATAATACATTGCTGCTCTGCATCTATTAATCATAGTTCCTTTTCAAAATATCCCAAGTTATGCTGGATTTGGTCATGTCTGTTTTGTCGATAATGGATGCTCCAAGTCTGAAAGCCTCATATTTATGTTTGGATGGATTGTGAGGTTGATATCAACCTCGAATGATTGTGCTCTCCTTCGTAGGTGACAATGAGCATTGAAGGTTCTTCTAGGCACCTCTCAACATGCTTTCTTGCAGGACATCCTCTCATACTACTGCACTTGTAGTACCCCCTGGCATTAGAAGTCAGATGGTCGAAAGTTAAAAGTCTTCTGCTGTCTATAAAAACTTGTTGTGAAGGAGATGGGCATTAAACAAAACAGTAAAAATCTCAATCTAGATCTTAAACACAAACCTAAATATGCACGTGAACAACTCAATTCGTGATTCATCTACGTCAACTTTAGTACTATTTAGTGCCTATTTTAATACAATAGAAGGGACACTGCTAGGCACCCTCCAACCTTAGGTCAACTATCTCCTGTATTTTCAGTAAACTAATAAGATGGATGTACCAGTGAAATCAACACAATTGTAGTTCAGGACCACATTGGAGGAACATAAGTTGGTGTTGCATTAAATCATTGGCTTATGTGGTTGTAAAAATAGTTAAGGAAATTTGAACGATGATACCTAGGATGAGGCGAACCCTTAATTGGCTTCTGTCCGTACTTCCTCCAGGAGTACTCGTCGGGAGGAATATCAGCGACCTTGTTACTTATGGCTGGCACCTTAATAGTTCTCTTCACCCTCAGTTTCCTACAAATAAACCATTTGCTTTATCGAGATAACGAAGTAATGATCAAGTGTTAGTTACTAGTTTTTTTGTGTGGATAGAAGTGTTAGTTACTAGTTGACTGCAGAACAACTCTAACCGTTTCTTTGAACAATGACATTTACCGGAACTCCTACTGCATTTGACACTCCCATCTTCGCCCCTGTGACCACACCTCTTCCTATGCTGATAGGAACTCTGATCCGACAATTGAGGTACACCACTCAAATGAAATGAGCTGTTTTTGTTATCTAAGCTAACCATACTTCCATCCAGGCTGAGAGATGACATAAATGATGATCTGCCAGATGAAGCAGTTTGTGTGCAACTAGAACCATCGAATTTAATGTTTAGGCCACTGCTGCGTGAATATATCATCTGATCAGCTTGGTATTTCATCTGCTGCTGTTGTTGCAATTGAAGCCTTTGCAGCTGCTGCTGTTGTTGCTGAAGTAACTGGTAATGAAGTGACGGTTTCGCCTGGACAAGCTGCAATAAAGGCTTCGAAGACGAATCAAGTCTGAGGATTGGCTTATTCGGTAGACTAATACTCCACTTAGAATCAATTTGGGGTTCACCGAAATTGTTAGACAGTAACTGCAGTGATTTGGAGTGAGGGGTTTCAAGGAACAAGGATTGATTTTGAGGCAATGATCTGAAATTGTTGGCCTTACGGATTCTTGCATGGCCAGAGGTATTGCCTAAAAGAGAGACTACTGTTTTGAACTTGGAAACAGCATCTCTAGTTTGCAGCTCCAAATGGTTTTGAGTCTGTGGCTGACAGCATAGATTGAGGGCTCTGTGAGAACTGAGTATAGCCTGTTTATTGGCTTCCTCCACCTTCTCCATCAAGCTAGAACACACACCTCAAGATGGTAATCTTTTCACAACCCCATTTCTCGAAACTGAGATTAAGAAAATGCTGCAAATCAACTCAAGCAGTACAAAACCCAGTTTATAAAGGCTAAGCAGTGCATCTCAGGATCTCAAGGGCATTGATAGAAAAGCTTAAGCAGAGAAAAATGAAGTGTGAAACCCTAGATGAAGATGAACATGTTGACACTTTGCTTCTCCTCTCAGGTGAGCAAAGCAGACAGTTTACAAAAGAAAACAAAGGAGGTCTTTTGATTGATTGATAAGTTAATGGAGATGCAGTCTCAGTCTGTGGACTGTGTATGAGTGTGCACATTTTCAAACAATATTAAACTAAACCAAACAACCTCTGGATAAAGCGGAGAGACCTTATTCACATTAGGCATCACGAATTTAAGAATTTAAATCTCACATTAGATTATGATGAATCTTTGAATCTGTATGTGACACATGTCTAAAAAGTAAAATAAAAAAAATGTAACTTTGACTTTGCATTAAATGCATTTTGGAAAATACATATGATACACATGTCACCACCAAAATGCATCTTAAAAATGAATCATACATTTTGGAAGATAAAGATTGGGTCTCAAATTTTCGAAATTTAAAAGGATTCTCATTTGAGCGCTCATCTCACACTGGTAGATTGCTTTATCAATAGTTAGTCAGATAAATCTGAGTAAAGCATGATAATTTTTGTAAATAAATGTTCGGACTACCGGATTCCAGTCGTTATAAGTTTAGTTATCACCAACTCAAAACATATTTTAAAAGTTATAATTTGATGACGAATTTTTACATACTAACCCACAGGGGGGCGTTCAATTGAGGACATGTCTTATGGTGAGGGTGTAGGGACTAATCATGGCCATTGGATGAGGTTCATCCAATGATCCACAAGCTGCCACGTGTCACATGTGGTAGTGGGTTTTACTATTTGCTTTTTGGTAGTGGGATTTTACTATTTGCTTTATTGGATTTTGGGTACTTGGACACGTGGCGCACCCACAAAGCACGGGGGTTAGATGGATGATGATCTAAAGGATGAGATTTGTCCCTACGTCCTTACCAAATTTGGGTGTCCTCATTTGAACACTCCTCCCAACCCACATTCATCTCATGTTTTTCAACATTTTTTTATATTAAAACTCAAAGAACGTCATTATTTTTCGTCAGCAACAATTTTTAGTAATGAAATAAACAACCAAAAAGAAAAAAAAGAAAAGTATACATTCGAGCTCTGAATTATCAATTTTTTCCAATTGAAGGTCAAAAATATTAATTTTTTTCAATCAAGAGCAAAATAAAAATAAATTAATCAATTTTCAAACATCGAGTACAGTAATTTCAACGTGATTAAATTGCGAACACAGTCATGTGAACCATGTTGAAAATAACACGATGATCTCATCATAAACTCTTACGTATTAAATCAATCTTTCTTCTTTAACACCGATGCATTTTTTTATTGAGTCATTATTAACGAGATTTACATGATTGAGTTTGTAATTTAATCACGGCGAATCTATGATGCTCGGTATTTTATTTTCCCTTTGATTAAATTTTTTGATAATTTAAACATTCAATTGGAAAATGACGATAGTTAGAAACATCAATTTATACTTATCCCAAACAAAACAAAAAAACAAAGTGAGTGGATCAATCAAAAAAAAAAAACAAAAAAAAACAAAGTGAGTGTAGGCTGGGCAGGGAAACAACTGTTGAGAGATTCACTTTTTCTAGTTGGTGGTGGCATCTCTCGAAGATGTAACCGTTGTCCGTATAGGATTTTTTTTTTAGTTGCCTTTTTATATTATTGTTAATTTGTCCGTTGCCAGTGGAATGTAGGGCCTACAATGACACAGACATAGTTGACCCTGACAAAGATTCTCTTAATCTAAATTCACTCTGCTCACTTATCTCTGCTTCATCTTTTGTTCAGTTGATGTCATTTAGCTATGGTTGCAGACAGACCAGCACTGTTCTGTTCACCAGGTTCAGTATTTTATTATTGTTGTCATTTATTTTCTGGAAATATATTATTTCAATGATATTCAGTGATGAGGAATATTTTGTGTTTTTTCTTTTTTGGAATTTGATTTCTTCATTTTATCTAAGATATTGGAGACTATACACCGGTCAGATGATCAAGTGCCTGAAATCTACACGAAGAGTCTGGGCTAAGTCCAAATTTCAAAAGTTTAGAGAGTTATTTGGGACGACTACACCATCAAAAGAAATTAGGCATTACGGAAGATCCCATTTTAATGCCTAGTCTCCACAATCCAAGAAAGAATTCCAGTTCAAATAGAAGATTTTTCAACGGAATTATAAAGAAGTGTCGTGGATGAAGAAGAAAAGACATGTATATAAAATTTTCTAAGTTGAGATTCAAGTTGAATCAGTTAGTCGTTAGCTATCAAAATTTTGAAATTGCGGAAAATTACGAAAGAAAAAAAAAACTTGAGTTGAGCCCATAATTAAATCATATATTATATACAATTTAGAAATAGAAAACTAGATTTATACGAATAAGCAAAAAAGAGCGCAAAATATTAAAGAACGTGGCATTATATGTGGGTTAGGGGGAGCTCAATTAAAGAACCAAACCAAATGTGTATCTCAAATGTTTATTTGAGGCGGGCGGTTTCGGTTGTTAGGGTTTTGTGGCGAGGAGGAGGTGGAGAGGGGAGACTTGGTTAATTTTGGTCGGGTAGTTTACCCGGATGTGTATAAGTTTTTTGGGGGGTTTTTTGGTGTTGGTCTGTTTCTCAGTTATGGAGAGTCCGGCTTGTCCTGACTGTTTTGAAAGACCTGGTGATGGGCATCAACATCGTGTTGATTAGGTGTTGTGGATCTAGTCCTGGTGCGGATTATTTGCCTTTAACTTGATGCCTACAAGTTTCGATTTTTAGGCCGGGTAAGCCCGGTTACGGCGGTTGCACGAACAGCAGGCAGCTGGTTTTTGTTTCGGGAGGTGGTCACACGTCAGAAGAGAATGTGGCGTACGACATGAATCAGATCAGAATTGCTTGCAATGATGTTCTACAAGATATTGATTATTGTGATGACAAGGATCTGATGTCCGATTTAGTCAGACAAGAGTGGCATGAATCATGATTACAAAGATAAAGGAAGTAATTCATGAAGACGTGTCTGTCTGCCTTGGTCTGTCTCTTTCACAAGGTGAGAAGCTTATTGCGCTGCTGACTTCATCTCTAAAAGAGGCACGTGGAGAGATGGTGTTGTAGCCGGTTGGATGCTATTCCAGTTTTATCCGATCTTGTCCAGCTCTTTTAGCTTTTCCATGGCCTTGTATAGCCGTCTGGCTCTATCAAAAAAAAAAAAAAAACCAAATGTACATGATTTAGTTGTGTGGTATCACCGTTCACCAGAAAATCACCCAGATTTTCAGAACGAGGCATACAGCAGAATCTATAAGCTTGCGAGTACATATTCGTAAAGACAACAATTCCTTAAAGCTAAATAGAACCATCAGCAACAAACAAATGAACAATGACTTACAGCATTTCTGTTATAGATAAGGTTTAATCTCTTAATATTTAGAACAGTTGTTAGTTTGATTTCGTTAAAAAAACCACATTACGTGAAATCGTGGGTTAGTTATTTGTTTCGGTGTTTGTGCTAATATATAGTAACTTGATTCTACATAAATAAAATTATGTGTTCAAGTCTATTTTCCAACATGATATCAAGAGCGAGGTACGAGGTACCGATTACTTAATGTGATTAAGTATTGAAATTGACGTGCGAGTGAGTTGAGTATTAAAGTGAAACTGTGAGTAAAAAGAAAAGAGCGATCGGTGTGGTGAAAAAAAAAGTGTTACGAGTGGTACGAGTGATTGAGTGGAGTGATGGTGTGGTGAATGAAAAATGAGTGTTAGGAGTGGTACAAGTGTTAGAGTGACAGGAATGAAATAAAATAGTGTTTGGATTGAAGTGAAAGTTATTTGAGTGAATATAGTGTGCAGAGTGGTTGCAAGCGGAACTTGAAAAGGTTCAAGGGGATGACCGAAGAAGTGGACTCCGACGTTGCCACATCAGCGCATGAAGGCTGGGCGTGGTTTGCTGAGAAGGCATTTTAATGTAACCTACCTATACTAAAAGGACCTCTGTGTAATAAAGCACTATTTGTGCTCTTTTATAATAAAAAATGGACCTGATGCTTATATCATCTTTTCCGCTAAATCGTCTCAACCTTCGTCTTCTCATTTCTGCTTCCGATCATCAAAAACTCCGGCGTCTTGCTCTTCGACTTCTCTTATTTTCATGGTATCAGAGCCGACGATCCGCACTGCTGATGTGCATCGATTTATCAATCTATGATCATCATCCGTCAAAAAATTTTCCTGGCGATTTCCGCTCATCAATTGATCATCCGCAATCTGTGTTCTCGGCACTAATTCATGACTGAAACTTCAGAATCAGTCACTGATGCTCGTCCGCCTCATACTTCAACTCTGATTGTTGCACACGGAAATGATTTCTTCAATCCGGCTGATTATCCATTGTTCGTCGGCAACAATGAAATCATTGGAGCATCACTGGTTTCAACAAAGCTTGTCAACGCTGACAACTTCATCCCATGGCGATCGTCCATGATCCGATCTCTTGGAATCAAAGCGAAACTTGGCTTTGTTCAAGGTCAGTTTCCAAAGCCTGTAGATGATCCTTATAAGTTGGCTCTCTGGGAGAGGTGCAATGGTGTAGTTCCGTCCTGGATCATCAATTCAGTTTCTGATGAGATAGCTGCATCCCTAGTTCATTTTGTTAGCTGTGTTCAAGCTTGGAACAATCTGCAAAACCGATTTGGAGGAGATAATAGTATGAGAGAGTAATCTATAGCCAAGGAAATCACTCTACTTATGCAAGGTGAGCTTACTGTTGCTTCTTATTTTAACAAACTGCTACAACTATGGGGAGATGAGGATTCCTATGAGAATGATGTACTATGCACTCTTGGAGAACAGTGCCTATCAACTATATGTATGCAGAATAAGAAGCTGAAAACTAGGATTCAGACATTCCTAATGGGACTTAATGAGGTTCATGCTCAAGTTAGAACTCAAATCCTTGCAATAAGACCTAAACTAGGACTGGACGAATCATATGCCTTAGTAGTGGATGATGAGATGCAGAAAATGATATCCAATGCTAAGGTGATTGAAGCCTCAGCTCTGTACTCTGCTCATACTAGGCAACATGATAGACACAATCAAGGTCAAAACAACCAGTCTTATGACAGGAATTCTGGCCAAACTAAGAACTATTCTCCAGGCAATTCTTCTACAACATCTGACAACTATTCAAGCAATAATAGATCAAGGAGGCCATTCTGTACTCATTGTCAAGTTTCAGGTCATGTAAAGGAAACTTGCTACAAGTTAAATGGATTTCCTCCTGGACACAGATTGCACAAGGATAACAGTTCACAAACCTCTAGAACAAATAAGCATGTTGCTAACAGTGTTACTGGTACTAATTCTTGTAGTGCAGGAGATAGTTCATTAACTGGTGAATCAAATGACTCTGCTCCCAGTCAGCTGTCCCAAGTTCAAGAGCAGTTGAGCAAGCTCCTCAGTCTGTTCAATCAAAAAGACAACAATGATGAGTCTCAATATCATATGTCAGGTATTTCTTGCTTCACTACAACTAAAGTCCCTCATGATACATGGATTTTAGATAGTGGAGCAACTGACCATATTACACCACATATTGATCTCTTATTTGATGTTAAACTTCTTCCAATTCCCTATGAGGTTGTCATGCCTAATGGGAGCAAAGCCCAAGTTACTCACACTGGTTCTAGTGTAATCAACTCACATCTTACTATTATTGATGTTATCCTAGTCCCTGCTTTTCAGTTTAATATGATGTCAATTGGCAAACTAGTTTCTCAATCCTCCTATGTTGTCAAGTTTGTTGACAATCTCTGCCATATTCAGGATCCAGTCAGGCATATTATCCTGGGGACTGGTAACTATGTGCAAGGCTTATATCAGCTCAAAAGCAAGGTTCAATCCACTAGCTTGGCTGTTATCAAATCTACAGCCTCTCTATCACTATGGCATTGCAGACTTGGGCATGCATCTATCAAGAATATAGTGACTAATCTCAGCAAACATTTACCAGTTGGTGCTTGTAATAAGGATGATTTGCAATGTGCCATTTGTCCAGTTGCTAAACAGACAAGACTCACATTCCCTATTAGTTCTACGCATTCTACTCAATCTTTTGAGATCTTACATGGTGATGTATGGGGTCTCATACTAACACTTTTACAGGGGCAAGGTACTTCCTTACCTTAGTTGATGACTATTCTCGTACCACCTGGACCTTCTTGTTACCAGATAAACATGCAGCAATTGCCTCCATTCTGCAATTTTTTTCAAATGGTGAAAAATCAGTTTGGGAAGAAGATTAAAATTTTCAGAACTGATAATGGCTCAGAATTTTTTACCCACACTTTATCTCAGTTTCTCATTGCTGAGGGCTGCATACATCAATCATCGTGTGTATACACCCCTCAACAAAATGGGGTAGTGGAACGTAAACATCGACATTTATTGGAAGTTGCAAGAGCCTTAAAATTTAATGCTGATTTACCTGATTTTTTCTGGGGTGACTTTGTGTTAACAGCCATTTATCTGATTAACAGACTTCCCTCAGGACTTTTACATGCCAAAACACCTTATGACCTGTTGTATGGCCATCCTCCAAACTATGATGCCTTAAGCGTGTTTGGTTGTCTGTGCTTTGCATCCACAGTTGCTGCTGGTCGACGGAAGTTTGATCCAAGAGCCGAGGCCTGCATTTTTGTGGGTTATCCACATGGTCAGAAAGGTTACAAGTTGTTTTCACTCAAACATCACAATTACTTGGTCAGTAGAGATGTGGTGTTTCATGAACATAAATTTCTGTATGCTAAAGAGTGTCAACCTTGGTCAGTCTCCTACTTCAGACATTTTTTCTGAACCAGCTATTGTCTCCAGAACTCCTCAGGTGATTTCCCTGCCTCAGGCTGTCCCAACTAGCTCTGATTCTCAGCTGCTTGATACCTGCATATCAGAAGTTAATGGTCAGACTTTGCAACACCAGGATCTTCCTGTTCGCAAGTCTACTAGAGTACCTAAACCATCAGTTCTATTAAAAGAATTTGTATGTGGCTCTACCACTATCAAGTATCCTATTGATCACTTTGTGAATTATTCACAATGTTCCCCTCAGCACCAGCACTATATACTGCAGAACTCCAGTGTTCCTGAACCAAAAACCTTCGCTCAAGCTAACAAAGATCCCTTATGGCAAGCTGCTATGGAAAAGGAACTCCGTGCCCTTCAGTCTAATAACACTTGGACTTTCATGCCTCTTCCTCATGACAAAAACCCAGTTGGCTCAAAATAGATTTTTCGAGTCAAGAGGCATTCTGATGGAACCATTGAACGCTATAAAGCACGCCTAGTTGCTAAAGGTTTCACTCAAGAGGAGGGCTTTGACTACAATGAGACTTTCGCTCCAGTTGTTAAAATGCCAACTGTGCGCATGGTTCTTGCCCTGGCAGCATCCAAGGAGTGGCTGTTATATCAACTTGATGTTGATAATGCCTTTCTCCATGGTGATTTAAATGAGGAGGTCTATATGACCATTCCACCTGGCTATTTCTTAAAGGAAAAACAAATGGGGATGGTTTGCAAACTAAATAAGAGTCTCTATGGACTCAAACAAGCCCCTCGTCAATGGTTCAACAAATTAGCAGAATTCTTATTTGCCTATGGATTAATTCAGAGTCCCAATGATCACTCTCTATTTACACTCAGTAAAGGCAATGACTTTATTATTCTCTTGGTGTATGTTGACGATACTGTGATGACGGGTACTTCTATTTCACTCATTTCAGACATCAAGAAGTTTATTCATACTGAGTTTCGAATCAAAGACCTGGGACTTCTCAAATATTTTCTTGGCATTGAGGTTGCTAGATCCTCTACTGGTATATTCATAAACCAACGCAAGTATGCTCTAGACTTGCTAACGGAGACAGGACTGCTTGGGTGTAAGCCTAACACTACACCGATGGATATTAAACAGAAGTTGGCTTTATATACCGCCCCTAAAATTGAGGATCCTACTGCATATAGACAACTGGTGGGGAAACTTATTTACCTCAATGTGACCAGGCCGGACATCGCCTTCCCTGTGCACATCCTAAGTCAGTTCCTGGCTGCTCCCACTGAGGACCATCTCCAGGCAACACACCGGGTCCTTCGTACATCAAATTGGCGCTTGCTCAAGGTCTGGTCTACCCTGCTCGTGCCCCTCTCACATTGGAAGGATTCTGTGATGCTGATTGGGCCGCCTGCCATGTCTCTCGGCGTTCCACCACAGGTTACAGCATCAAGCTGGGGCCTTCCTTGATATCTTGGCGTACCAGAAAACAGGTCGTGGTCTCTCGTTCGTCGGCGGAGTCCGAATACCGTGCCATGGCTCAAACTTGCTGTGAGCTGGTCTGGGTTGTAGCTGTCCTCAAGGATCTTCACATTTCTGTCCCAATTCCAATTGCCCTGTACTGCGACAATAAGGCAGCTAATCATATTGCTCGGAATCCTGTCTATCACGAGCGAACAAAACACATTGAGATCGACTGTCATGTGGTTCGCCAGTATGTCGCTAATCGCCGGTTCGATTGATCAGCCGGCGTACCTTTTCACCAAAGCACTACCGGCCGATTTGCTTCGTCGCCTCGCTTTCAAGCTTGGCATTTCGAATTTTGTCCATGCTAAGCTTGAGGGGGGGGGGGGGGGTGTAATGTAACCTACCTATACTAAAAGGACCTCTGTGTAATAAAGCACTATTTGTGCTCTTTTATAATAAAAAATGGACCTGATGCTTAGCATCTTTTCCGCCAAATCGTCTCAACCTTCGTCTTCTCATTTCTGCTTCCGATCATCAAAAACTCCGGCGTCTTGCTCTTCGACTTCTCTTATTCTCACATTTGCGTATCATGGGACCGGTAGTTATGTCTGTGTGTCAAGGTGAGGAGAAGACAGATATGTCTAAGGTAATTGTGGTAGAGCGTTATTTGGCTGATCTGAAGAAATTGTGGTGCTTGTGCTCATGGTCAGACAGATCAGTGTTTAAAGCTAAGGTAATGGCTTTGAAAAAATGCAAAGAGATGAAGGATTGGTGTTCGCTGATGATTAGCTTAATCAGTAAACAATGTTGAGTAGTTCAGCCAAACCTGATCAAAGTTCTCCCTGTAAAGTGAATATTAGCATATTCAGTTTTAAGGGAGGGGGTTAAAGATAAAGTTTAATCTCTTAATATTTAGAATAGTTGTTAGTTTGATTTGGTCAAACCCCACATTAAGTAGTTATTTGTTTCGGTGTTTTGTGCTACTATATAGTAACTTGATTCTACATTAATAAAATTATGTGTTCATGTCTATTTTCCAACAATTTCAACAACTAGAAAATATCAGAGATGATATGGCAAATTCACACATTAAATTGAAACATCACCTCCAGTGGTTGAATCAACTCATGCTAAGATTGGCAGATACTGATCTTAGGCTTCTTAGAACCCTAAGGCAGCGCCGACACAGAGAAAGGAGACTGTATAGCTTGATGTTTGATATCAAGATACAAATGCTTGATTGCCAAGAATGTAGGGTGCAGAATCATAAGAATTGACCTTCACCTGAGGAACAAGAATGACTCAGCAATCTCACACTCCCAAAATTTGAGCTACAACATAGAGCAAGAACACCTAAATCCGGTCATTTTTTAGAAACATCGCCACCAATTTTCCACTCCACCCAAGGCCTTAACAAACAAATAGCATCAAAATGGAGATTATCCGGTGGAAGGTTTTAGCGTTCGACTTCCAACAACTGAAAGCAATCCACCTTCAGCGGCACTCTCCTCATCAAGATACACATTCTCTGTACACCTAAAAGCTGCATGCAACCCAATCAACAAAACCGCAATCAACAGCGAAACCAGCACATTCAACCCCACACGAGTAAGCACCAAAGCCACAATAGTCACCAATCCCAGCACCACCAGCACAACCCGATCCCCAATCGTCCAATTCCACACCCTAACCGGCCCGTCCCTAAAAAAGTACAAAAAGAACCAACCAACAAACACCGCCAAAAACACGATCATTGAAATCGGATGATACAATAAACTCATAAACAGCACGAAAAGCGTCACGATGACGTAGTTGACCCGAAAATGGGAGACGTTGTGCCTGATCCGAGTCATCGCTTCGCGGTAGCCGAACGGGCGGGAGAGGGAGGAGTACGAGAAGAATTCCTTCCAAGGACGGCGCATGGCGATGGCGGATCGGGCTGTGTACTGGACGCTGGAGAAGAAGGAGATGTCGGATGGGGAGGCGGAGGTGGTGGAGGATGTGGTCGGAATTGCGCCGTAATCAGCCGTGGATTTCATCGCAAATTGTTAGATGAATGGAGGTAATTTCGAGAATCGATTAGCGTAGCAGAGAGATTCGGATTTTGGAGTGAATCTGAAAACCCTAGAAATTTGGGATCTGAAGTTAGATTCAAAGTTGCAGTTGCATAGAGAGAAACATTCAAAGAAGGAGAAATGTATTAATGACGTAATTAATTAACCCTGTTAATCTCTTATACCTTTATTTCCTATGTTTTTTTTTATTAATTTTATTATCATAATGCTTTCACTATTTTTCAATTTTGAGATTTCTTTGTACAGAAAAAATAAGGCGCAAGTTCAAACTACAAATCGACGAATTATGATGTACATCCTACAAATTTGTAATAGTTCGGTAAGTGACGATAAAATCATGTCATACTTCGTAAGAAATGTACTATAATTCGTCGATTTGTAATTTGTACCAAAAATCAAATTTGTAGCTGATCATGACTCTTCCTTCTATATTAAATTCGTATATCTGACAAAGAAAATGAGTGAATGAAGCAAACAAGTTTTCCTTTATCATCAGATTCCTTGTTTTCATTTTTGTTGTTGCATGGGATTTGTCAATAAGACTGCCTGACAGAACAACCTACAGCTTGTGCCCAATGCCTCAATTTGGTCTTCACTAATTGAGGATCATCACCTGCAGAACCAAATCCAATAAGCACCAATTCAGCTTCATGTTTATAAATTTTTGTTACCTTAAAGCTTACCAGGGCTGCAAATGTTCCATGATTCGGAAGACGACGACGACGGGCTCTTGGGAGTCATAGACGACCGATCATCCATCATAAGGTCAGGGAGCGCAGAAAACGATACATGAGTCCTCAATGTAGAAGCGTGTTGACTCGCAACGGCGCGTCGATGCACAGATAAATAAAGGTCTATTGCAGGTATGGTGTTACTAAGCCTTTGGCCAGATTCCTCATCAAATCCGAACCCGAGCTCGATGCAGCCTTTCAGCTCATGCAAATCCTCGTCTGTTAAATGCAACTCCTCCAACTCATTCAACGCTTGCCTTTTCTGCTCTTGCTTGAGAAATTGCCTACGCCGCCTTTCCCACGCAATGTCCCTCCTCGTCTCGCACATCGACAGCTGCTTCGAGAGCCTCTTCTTGACATTTTGGGCCAGTGGTGATGATGGCATTCGACGTAGCTCGTCTGCCTCTGAGCACGATCTTCTACTAGGATGGTACATGTCTCTTGACTCCTCAGCCCCCTCAGCCTCGTCGCGTCTCATTGTTCACGATTAATGACGAAAATCAAGATTTGAGACGTCGAATTCTTTAATTGGAACCGAGAGGGCGAGGTGAATTTAGGCCAATTTTCTGGATAGGAAAGTTGGAATATTAACGTTGGTTGTGGAGGAACAAAGTTAGATGAACTAAGAAGGTCCCTCACCAACTCAATTTTGGGGAATTTCAGGTTTTTGATTGTTAACAGCGGATGTCACGCCTCTTTTTCTGGCTCTGTTTTTTCCTCTGCTGTAATTGGATTTTGCTACCAAATTATCACCCTTCATTTTTGAGTCATTAAGTTAGAGTATTATGGTTGAAAAACAGAATCCAAATTCCAAATTGCTTTCTGACTTTTGTTGCATTGCAGTTGTATAGTCTTCTTCTATTGTCTTATTTTATAACCTAAAGTTTATGACAAAATCTGTTGTTTCATTCCATAAGTAAATGCATGAACTTATACACCAATAATTAACAAAATAAATACACATTAATATATGCACAACTTGGACAAGTCAGAGCTTGCACATGAATACACAGCTAATACAATAACACCACCTCAAAAACATACAACAATATCTATCATGATTCTCAGCAGAATGATAATAAACACAGGTGGATAATACATTGTAACCTCATGCTGGATACATTTCGAGCCGGGCCATGATCTACATTTTGCCAATATTTTTGCTTTGTCAAAAATACTTCAGATTGTAGACCATATTGAGCTGCTTGTGTCATTTTACAGTGAAAGGCCGTTTTATATTTATTCTGTTGTTTGACGTCCCTGCAGCTCTTGGTGCTGTGTTTTACATAGTAAAGGGTGGCATAATCAATACTAAATAATCTTTGAACGATTTGTTAAGAATACATGTTAGTTTTATCTGACTTACCAAGGCCAACCGCATCCGATCCCTTCATAATTCTCAGTCGCTTGCATGAGTCAACAAACATCCTACGCAAAGATAACAGTAAATTTAGAAAATAAATAACCTGTCCCACCAGCACGATATGTGCGCCTTTTTTAAGGACTTTAATCTGCTTTAATAAAAATAACATGGTAAAAACCTTTTGCAAAGATAAAGTTTGGTGCTTGTAAGCAATAACATATAATGGTTCTTCTTTTTCTCTATGCTAAAATTAATCAGTAGGTCCTCAAATGATAACATAAGTTGTGTAAAAACTTACTCCCAAGGAACATCCCCAACAAGCATCCAGTCACCGTCCTTGTCTTCAAAAGTGGAGACGTATTCAGAACCATTTAGCAAGTCAACAGACTTTTTCTCATTCATAAAGTCCTTTGTTCTTTGTGACTGAGATCCAGAGTTACCTTCAAATGCAGAACATGTAACTTTCAATTTATTCAGAAGAGAGAAAGGGAAATGAAAACACTCAGTTTCCAAAATTAACCATCACCATACCTGCAATGAACGAGTTGAACATTTTGACCAACGCATCTGATAGATCTTGGTAACTCTTATACATCTTTAAGTCCACCTTACGGAGATATGGTGCACCATCCATGCTAACTTTCACGTATACTGCACCAGTAGGAACCATAATACTGCTTTCACTGGACTCGTCCTTCTTCTGCGCTTGACTTGCCGTGACCATATTCTTCCTGAATGAGCGAACAGGAGGCCAACCCACCACTTGTGCTCTGATATAAATTATCCATATTATTATTCAACACCAATCATTGAATTTCACAGCATACTAGTATTCTTCCTCGTCAGTCAGACTTCCGGGAATTCGTCCAACTAATGAAAATGCTATGGGCACATAAACGACCCAACTGATAATCTAGACCAATAACTCAGCAGTGAATTCGAACCTTTACAAGCCTATGATAACAATGAGCCAGACAGACAAACGATGAGGTAGGCAGATTCGTAAAGTAATCTTAACTAGTCAAACAAATACAACCTTAGTGTTTCTTTCAACATGTTAGGTTCATTTGAAAATGAAATACCCCAACTTTTTGTTTTTCACATTGTGACAGCTAAAAGCTGAAGACCATCAATCCTAAAGCTAGTAACACTTTGAATTGAAAAGTGTCCCAAACATCTTCAACTTGTCCAAACAACCCTATGATCAAGCACAAAATCAAGCATACAGCCGCTGACTCCAAATCAAAATTTGCTCACTTGTACAAGATTTTAACAATTAAAATCAAAACATGAATAACTGGAAATTGGAATTAAGAGTAATTAAGAGTTGAAAAGTTACTTGGCAGGGGGATCGGGCAAAGGCGGCCTGGGAGCAACGAAGCACTTCTTCTCCTTAAGCTTTTCGATCTCATCCATCAACGATTGTTTGGAGAAGGTCATGTTGAGATTGAGATCGACAGTCTCGGCGAAGGCTCTCTTGCCGACGCGGTCGGTTTCGCCTGGCAGTCCTAAGCGCAGCTCCGTCTCTTCGAACCTCAACAGTTTCCGATCGGACTCCATCACAATCACCGGCACAACAACAACAACAAAAGCTGCTTACTTCTCTCAATCCTCTTTTCACAATTTTTGAACAACTGGTTAGAAATTGAACCTTTAGCGGAGGATTAGAATTTTATATTGGTGGAAAATGCTGATGATAGAATTGACTTGGACGATGGATATGGTGGACACGTGGAAGGTAGGGGATTGCCAGATTGGGGAATTGGAATGCTGTTGCTGTCGGTACGTGTGTCTTTGACGCACTGAACGACGCGTTTGATTCCCGATAAAAGTCTTTTTTTTTTCTCTCCACTTAATTTCCAATCAGATGCGGAAATTGTTAATTTTAGAATAATAAAGACTTCATTGATTTTAAGACAAAATTATTTAGTAGCAAAATTAATTCTATTAAAAACGATTCTTTGAAAAATTGATACATGCAATGAACCGGAATCAGACAAGATAAGTCGGGTCGGGTCGGCCAGGGGACAGGGTTAGACAAGCTTCGCTGGCGTTTTCTGACAGTGGGTGGGTGGGTCCTACCCTTGCTATAGGTATATTCTTCATTGTTTTTTTTTTCTTTTTTTTTTTTTTGATGAGAGTATTTTTAATGTCAAGTAGTGATATTAATTTTCTGTAAAGCCATGTGCACAGTTGTCGACGACCATACTCTCAGGATTCGTTCCCCCATATTAGGTACACCGTACATGGAGTATTTTTAATTTTTTCAGACTGCAAATTTTGAAAACGAGGATTTAGATATGAAAATTGATGACTTTCATTTGTGTAATTAAGACTGAAAGATGACGTTTGAACAACCTGAACATGAGATTGAGACAATCAGATAGACAACACAACAGTTTTAGCCTTCTAGGTTAGGTTAACTGCTATATCTCCAATTTTTGTCAAACATTACATACCCACGTGCGGTGAGGGGCCTCATCCTCATAGGCTCATAAGATCCAACACACAACACAGTGATTGTTCCTTGGTGGGACTTCTGAGCTGATATTTGTTTGACCATATGTGTGGTGGTGTGTATACTTCAACTTCATGTTCATTACCACCAAGTCTGTCTCGGATCATCATGTGATGAAAAGTCATGAAAATGTAACAAAACAAAACATACATTTCAACCAGGACATTTGTACAGATTGACTTCACGACTGAGCTGCTGTTACCTTGTTATATGCCACGAATACGCTTCTGCAGATGTTCAAGGCTATCAACTCGTCTCATATGTGGCGCTTGTCCTATTTTGTTTTCAGATGGAGTGATTGGCTCTGCAGATGATGAAGGGCTTTGGTGGGAGTTCTTAGTCGACGAGTTATTGCTAACTCTGGGATCATTTGAAGTGTGTTGTTGATAGATGTGATGGCTGGGATCATCTTGTACCGGAACAGCAGCATCGGTTGAAGTGTCTGAACCGCTATTGTCATACGAGTATGATTGATTGTTAAATGTTGATGCCTCCAATATGGTGGTCTGAAACATTATTGGACTCTGCCCCCTTACTCTTTTAACAGTTTCTTCAGCCATTTTGAGCTGGAACAAAAAAGATGTAAACATTCATGAATTACAAGTAACTCATCCGTCAATTCTAGCTAGGCATTACTAGAGGAAAAATTGAACAAGACAGTACTGATCACCTCGTGTGAGTAAGAATTTGTTTCTATGATGTCTTACCTAAATTGGTTAAAGTTTTAGCATGCATCAAATGACATGCCATCCCACATATGTTTAAGTGATAATAGATGATGGCCTACCTTTGCCCTCAACGTTTCAACATCAGCTTTTAGGACTCTGTTGTCAACATCAGCTTCATTGAACATTTGACTGATGTCAGTAAGACGTTTCGATAAAGAAGAATTTTCAACTCTTAGCTGGGCAACCTGACCATATATCAAAAACCAATCCTTGAGACTAGTGTACTGCAAAAAAAAAGAAAAAAAGAGAGACACCAAACAGGCAGAGAATTTTGGCAAACCTGTGTCTCAAGGTCAGTGACATGGCCTTGCTTTCTCGTTCTTGATCGTCTAGCTGACTCTCTATTTGACATCATTCTAAGAAACACGAGTGTTAAAGCAGAATTGAGCTTTGATTTATCATAAGCCTGAAAAATTAATCCAATGTAAAATAGCTAAACTAGACCGTGCCCATATATGAAAATTATTGACAAGATGCGGAAGTATGGATTCTCCACGAAATGACCTAAACTGTTCACTAGTCATTAGGCCATCACTCATCATGTCATCACAGTTGGAAAACATATTGACCGGGTAAATAATAATGAAAAAGTTCAAACTTTAAAGCAGTTAATAAAATGAGTCTGTCCTCACCTCCGAACGCGCTTATCATTGGTATGGTCCATGTTCCTCGTTATATCTGTACATTCTTCAAGTTCATTATCATCAGACAGTTCTCTTGATAAGCTGGTAGTTGATTTCACCTGAACCATGGGTTTGCTGCGCTTAGCCTGTAAAGATGAATTCCCAATTGGCCCTTCCTTATTTTTTCTTTTAGATGAACTAGAGCCGGATCCTACGCAGGCCGACAGGGAATTTTAAATCAAGCTGGTCGTGGTTGAAACATAAGTAAAAGTACGGTGACATATTAAACCATCCACAAGATAAGTAAAATAGAAAGTCACATTTGTTCAAGCCTCCATATGGAGTCTTAAACAGGGGCGCAACCAACAGATTTGTGGGCAAGGGTCAGACTAACGTAATGGAACACGAGGTGAATATCTAAGTGCGCAGGTTACAATGAATGTCAAACGGAAACAGATTACAGAAGAAGTCGTACACTTCAAGAGGACGACTAGGGTGGGCAATAAGGCAGCAAAACCAGCAAGGGCATAAAAATACAATTTTGCCATTCCTTAACCATGAAAGTGACGAACTTTTTACTTCAATGCAGAATAAAATATTCTCGTTCTGAGTTTCTGACTAAAGTTAACATGGATTGCAGGACTCGACCAAACTATGGGAAACTCCACCTTATAGTCCAGATTCAACTATGACATTCTGATTAGTCACGTGAACTATGAATAACTGACAGAACATGAAGGTAGAGATTTTCAGTATTTAACGAACCTTTTCTATTCAACTGAGAATTCACTAGTGAGGCATTAGAAACCTTTGACCCACTATCAGTTGAAGTGGAAGTATCCTGAGGCTTCCCTATTGATGCCTGCTGAAATATAAAAAACAGTGTCAGATCTATACTTTTGAAAATCCAATTGTTGTGCATGAACTGACACCCCAGCATAACTCTAAATCCAAAGTTAAGCTTCAGGAACCATAAATTAAGGAAACTGATCTAAATTCATACCTACAATAATGCAGAATGCCAATCTGCAGTAACTGTGTTGGTTTAAACATTTATTCCGTGATAGATTTAATCGAACAAAAGGCGATTGCCAAATATGTTAAGAAATTAACTTGGTTTCCGATATAAAGAGAACTCGAAAGGCTATCCCCAGAAGATGGGCTTCGTTAACTTAACACCATACACTGCTCTAGTAGTCATTTCCAACCATTACTGTCACACTTCCGGTGGAGGAAATTTCTATCGGTTATCAGCTACACATAAGAAGAAATATTTCAACCAGTTGACGACAAGCATAAACAGAAAAATTAATCAGATCAGTCACTAGAGACACAAGTAAACTTCAAAAACATACCACATGCACCAACAAATTCAGATAAAAATTCAGTAGATTAACAGTCAACAGTATCTCAATATATATCACTAAAAGTCAAATAAAGAGAAATTTAATCCAAAAGAAATTGCAAATCCGCAAAACAAAAACAGGAAATTAAAAACAGAAGCAGGTCTTACTCTAGTAATAGCGACAGCAGCGCAGGCCAAGTCGAGCCGTGACTTCAAAAACGCCTGATACTCATCCGAATCGATACGCACATTAGGCGGCCCAGCAAGATGATCTCTGATTTCCACAATCTCGTCGTCCTTCCCATCGTCAACAGGTGAATGATGATCAGAAGTGTTGTTCTCTTGAATGAACTGCTGTAAAGCCCATTCCGATGAGCTCCGAATCATCATCGCCGACGCCGAAGCGTTTTTCACAGTCGTGTCTCTGTTGTTGTCGAGCTGGCATAGCGGCGGAGTTGTCCAGAAGAGTTCGGCGATGCCCTCGACCGATAAAACCCTATCCATTTTCTCTCTCTTCTCCTTCCGATAACTTTTCGTCCTTCTCGTGTCTTCCGGCTCGTCGCTTCGTTTATTTATTTTAAATAATTTTTTAACTGAAATTGGATAATGAATTTCGCCAAATGGGATTATTCATTATGGGAAAAGTGTCTGTTATCGTATCGGTGCTTGACACGTGATCAACTATTGCATACGCAAACCAAGTGGCGTTGGATTTTTAAACTATTTTTAATGTTTTCTTTTGCCAAATTTGGTGAAGTTTGTGGACAAAGACCGACAAGTGGCTTTTTGTTGTTATGGATAAATATGAAAATGGGCCCCGATGAATAATAGAATGTGGCCATAATATCTGAATGAAGGATTCGTCGGCCCATTAGATATTTCTAAATTTGGGTTTCAGGATACTCCAAAAGTCAGTCCACCGAAGTTACATATCCATTTTTTTAATTATTGTTGTCTTATCATAAATTACTATTAAATTATCAATAATGAATATAGTAATAGGTCAAAATATAGCTTCATTTAATGTTCTATTTGCCTTTTTAATGTTTATCTTGAATTAAGATTTCTTTTTGAGTGCTCCAACGATAACTCAATAATTCAAAAAAATTAATATTCTGTTTCCATTGAAAACACGTAATGAATACGTGGTATTCCATTAGTAAAAGTCATACTTGATGATCTTAATTTTTGAATATTATTTGCAACGTTGAGTATTTTAGTATGACACATATCACTAGTTATCTCCGTTTCAAAATTTAAATATATATAAAGAGGATATACACTTTTACCAAAGTAAGAGGAGCGTTCAATTGAAAATCTTTTTAAATTTTGAAAATATGAGATCTCAATCTTCACCCTTAAAAATGTAAGATGCATTTTCCAATATGCATTTTGGTGGTGACACATGTCCCATGTGCATTTATTGCAAAGTCAAAGCTACATTTTTTGACTTTGTTTTTCGGACACATGCCACATGCAGATTCAAAGATGCATCATGATCTAATTGTGAGATTTGGATTCTCGAATTTTTAAAGGTTCTTAACCGAGCGCTTGATGTGTAATTTTAGTTCTACCATTAAATATATATGTGTTGATTTTCATATCCATGCTTCATGCTTGCTTCCTTCATTCGGTAATGAGGTTGTGTAGTTCATTAGGGGTAGGCATTTGATCCTAAGGTCAAAATGCTCTTAGGGCTACCCTTATCCTGCCCGACCCGTACCCTGCCCTGTCCTCGTACCCTAACGTACCCTGCCCTTCTACCCTAAGTCAGGGTAAGGGTCATAAAAAATAGACCCTACCCTGCCCTTCTACCCTAACAGCATACCCTGCCCTCCTACCCTAACATACCCTGTCTTACCCTACTATTTTCATTCATATTATGATATATTTTTTCAAAATATGCTTAAATTTCTCTTACTTGATCCTATCCTATCCTAGCCGATCCGACCCTACCCTAATATTACCCTGCCCATGGGTACCCTACGAGCTTAGAAAAATTGCTCTACCCTTCCCTTACACTGCCTTGTACTGTTTATATGGTCAATAAAAATGATCTTACCCTGCCCGTTAGGGTAAGGATGACCCTTATCCTGCCCATTGCCGACCCCTAAGTTCAAAGGATAGAAAACCAACAGTGTAATGCAGTTGGAGACATGAAAGGGAGGCTCTCTTAACTAGCTCATATGCGTAGCATGAACCAAACGGATGGTAGTTCACTCAAAATTTGGGCTCTGTTCCTTCAACTCTATAATCAAGCCACTTTAATTTAAGAAGAAGGGGAAGCTCGTGACTCGTATCGGTTACAATTCACTTCTTTTGATTGTGACCCAATTCACTCTTATAGTGTATATTCATTTAAGGTAACACCCTTTTATGAAAATTGGTGTCTTCAATATTCCAGAGTTCTATCATGCGAATGAGGTATACGGTTAGGGGAGTATGGGTAGTCCTTGTTTGGGAAAATCAACTGTTGTTCAAAAATATACAGGAAACAACTACTGTTCAAAAATAGATAGGATGCTGCTGCTTCCCTATGCGTATGCCCGTACAATAAATTTATTGGCTATCAGCCTAAACAATTGTTAAAGATGCATTTAATAATTTGTTTACTGTTCAAAAATAGACAGGATGCTGCTGCTCCTCTATGCATATGCCCGTACAATAAACTTCTCGACTATCCGCCTAAACAATTGTTAAAGATGCATTTAATAATTTGTTTTTCGTTTATATATAAAAAGTGAAATAATAAATTATCGTAGGAATAAAAAAGCTTTTTAAGAAGTGTACGCACCGAATGGAACTTATAACATTTCCTCTTTAATTATTTTTTATTTTTTTGATAAGTTCCTCTTTAATTATTTAATGTCATCAGATCTTGTAGAGATTTACTTTTTGTGAGATGTGATTTTAGTAATGTGGGATATTTTTATAGGAAGGAAAACGGGGTGAGTGTGCGGGGTGGGGCAGACAAGCCATGTTTTGCCCCTTTTATTAGGTCTCCTCGTCATGAAAACTGTGACCTTCCACCGCCTACTACTTCACCTTTGCTTTTATTACACTATCCTGTTTAATGCATTTATTTTATTTAATAATTAATTTTAAATACGTACTTTATTTTGTATATAATAATTATTAATTAGTGATAAGTTTTACGTAATATAAAAACATGATATTTCTCACTTGGGGGCCTTTTATATAATATTTATTCTAGTTTTAGGGCCTTAAATTAGTTAGTTTTCAAATTAAATCGTGATGAAAGTTACCTGATACTTCATTTAACTCGTCCATTTGAATTTTCAATATTAAAACGACGTCGTTTTAAATTTCAAAAAAAGTAAATCATAATTTCGAAAAACCACATCAGTCATCAGGTATTAAGTTGATTTTTGGTACAAACGACAAAGTTCGTCAAAATCGACCTATAGTTCGTCGCTGAAAAACGAAAAAGACGACATAGTTCGTCACTTTTGCATATAATTCGTCACCAAGAAAATGCACCAAACATCAGGATTTAATTTCATCCATCCAAATCACAAAATCATGGACCACGATTTGTTTGTATTTTTTACCTGATTTTTTCCCAGCCATAAGATGTTAAATTATTTTCTTTCTCGAGTATGGAATCATATAAAACCAGGCTGGTCCAACCCAGAGCGCCTATAACAGACCGAGCCCCCTTGACCGGTCTGGTCCCAATTTCAATTCATCTGTTCCTTTTTGGATTCCTTCCCTATATTTTGCCTCATTCCAACGCTTGTGCTATTGATTTTGACTTAAAAAAAAGTTCATACTACTTTGCCTTGGTAAAATGACACTTGTTGTTTGATAGATTCCTATGTAAAATGACACTTTTTTTTATCTATAGAATCTTATTACAAGTTTATAGATTCAATTCGATAGATATAACGTGATATACTTAATGGTCCATCAAAGTGTATGAATTATAAATTCATTTTCATTCAAAGTTTAGACTTTAATTATGTATATATTTGGATTGTATACTTTTAGAATTTCGTCACTATCTCCATCAAAATCTTGAAACGAAACACAACAGAAGGTTCGCGGCATGGCAGAAGGACAAAAAAATATATATATTAGTGTGATCACAATAATTTAAAATGTAAAATGCCACTTTTTAGTTATGGGTATAGGTAAAATGACACTTTACAAGCTTTTATTTGTATAATAAAATAGCAAATGATAATTTGAGATTTTTGATTGAAATTATTCAGTATTTATAATTATAATTCAGTTCATTATAATTAATTTTTCTTAACTTTAATTTTTTTATTCTGCCAGATCTGATTTTGTTAAGAAGGTAATTTTTTTTTTTATAGGGTTAAGAAGGTAAATTTTTGATTTGGTAGTGAAAAGAGTATTCACATATTCAAATTTCAACAAGTAGTTAAAGAGTAAAGTTAAATGAGTCCACTCTGAAAAAGTTAACCAGATCTGCTCCTGCCTAAAACGTCGCATTCATTATTCATCCATCTCCCTCATATCCATTAAATTTTTATTTTCCCATTTCCATTTTTAAATTAATTTTACGCTATTAAAAATGTACCAAAATGTAATTGTTAATAATCAGAAATAGCAAATTTAATTAATCAAATAAATAAATAAACATTTTTTTTTCACTTACATCGACACTTTAATCTCACACTCTCGCACTCTTCTCTCTCTTCTGCTGCACATACGTACAAAAATAAAACAACAAACAAAAATGGCAGAAGAGCAGCAACAGTAGCAGCAGCAGATGCATCTTCGTCCATTCCACTGCCTATCCTCTGCACCGTTCAATCCATCTGACTCTCCTCTTCGAATGCCGCGCTCCGCCTCACCGCGCCGTTGCTCCAGATTTCGTTTCCCGATTTAGGTACGGTTGCTTTCTATTATTGCTCTCGTTTCCGGTGCTGATTTGTGTATTTTGGTCCGAATCGTCAATGCGGTGATGGAGATGTGAGTTTGTTGGGAGGAGCGAGGGAAATGGTTGGGAGAGAGGAGATCGGGGGTTGTGGATGGAAGTGAGTGAGGGGATTTGGAGTTGACTGAGGGTTGAGGTTATGGAGGTTTGGATTTGTGGAGGAAGGAGATCAGGAGTCGTCGGTGGCTGGTGGTCTTGGAGAGTGTTGAAAGTTGAGTGAGTAGATGAAGTTTTGTTACTGGAGTTTGAGGTTTTTTGGAGTGACGAGACCTGAGGCGGGAGTGGTTGGTTGGTTGGAGTGTTGATGGTTTTGAGTCAAGTACGGATAGTTGTTGACGTCTTGACGTTGATCTGGATTCGAAACCTACTGACTACTGCAGTTTCTAATATGCCTAATTATTGTTAGACTTTTTGTTTATCTTAAATCTTTACATCTCTTTTGTTGAACATTTTCATGTTTGACTTGCAATGAGTTCATTTGTCTTCTCTATTTTCCTTGACGCTAACAACTTAGTATTTATCTGATCAAAAAAAAAAAAACAAAAAACAACTGAGTGTTTATATTGTATACTGTAGTGGCTTCATGTTCAGAGTTATTTGTCTCTGACATTTGCAAAATCTCCTTTATGGTGGTCCCTTTTGATAGAGTTGATTCAACCTGTTTTTGGATGTCATTTGATTAGGCCATTGTTTATCTAAGCAGTGAGCACTACATGGACCTTTATTTAAGACATCCAGATTCCAGAGTTTGCGTCATACCATGAACTAAAAGTAAAAGAGTGACATTAATGACATGATTTGAATTTCAAGAGTGGCTACTACAATATTACAAATGCTTTTTAATTACATCTTGTGAATTTTTTCTTCTCCCTTAATTCTTCCGACCTTGTAATGCTATTGCTAATACGCGATCACTAAATGTGAGCGGCTTGTATTAATTTTTTTTTGTCATCGTCCAGGATTGAAGTTTAACATCTTTGTTCAAGAAGTAAAAACAAATTAGTCATTCATGGAGCAGTACGAAGTATTGGAACAGATTGGCAAAGGAGCTTTTGGATCTGCTCTCCTTGTGAGGCATAAACATGAAAAGAAAAAGTAAGATTACACCTCTATTCTATTTGTTACTCAGTAATTAACCTTGGGATGACACTTGTGCGATAAATGTGCATGGTCACATCTAATTTAAGTGACTATCAATGCTGTTTTATATTTTGATGTAACGGCCACCAATTTTTCTTCTTAACTTGCTGTCTGACTCTGACATCTTACTTTTGTTTCCCTATTTTAAGGTATGTTTTGAAAAAAATTCGTCTTGCCCGGCAGACTGATAGGTCCAGAAGATCTGCACACCAAGAGGTTATTGATTTGGATTCCCAAGTCTGTGATAATAGCCCGTTTGTAGTAATTATGTTTCTAATGGCGCCGTGATTGTCAGAAAGTGACGGACCCTAAATAATTTTTAATTTCATACTTCATTTAAACTCAAAGATCCTTGAGTGATCGTTAAATATCTCTATATTTTGTTGGTAATCAATACTGTAAAATGATTAAAAAAACAGCGATTGATAATACATATGTGAGGTGTGGTACAATGGTTAACCATAAACTTTCAAAGCATGACAAATACTAAAGCTCTGGCCAGTAATCCATCAGCGTATTGTTTGCGTATACAACCTGTTGCTTTCACAAGCTTGTTGTCTCTACAGTTTCTGTCAGAGGTGAACTCTGTAAGTCCTTCCCAGTCTGTTATATTATGGAAGCTAAATGTTTGCTGGCTTGTACAGATGGAGCTCATATCCCAGATGCAAAATCCATTTATTGTGGAGTACAAAGATTCATGGGTAGAAAAGGTTAGTATTTCTGATCTTTCGGGTTGCCTGATGCACTTGATCTGCATTTGATTGAATCATCACAACGTTTAGACACTCGGAAAAATAATGGGGGATCTCTTATAGTCTTCACCATTTGGCTTGTATGCCATTTTGTTGGCTATTTATTTCTCATATGCATGTTTCGCTTCACACACTTCTTGAGTATGTTGTACAGTTTTCTGACCTGGGGATTTTTTTTCTATCATTTGAATCAAATGCATTCATGAAATTTGTTACTATATGATGTTGCTCCTGCATTTTAATGGATTTGCAGGCTGTTGTTATATTCTTTCAGCTCGGGACTTGAAAATTTTCTGCTAGTCGGACTGTATTTGTATGAGATCAATCTTGGAATAGTGTATAATATAAGTTTAACTCAATATTACTTTGGATTGGCTAACTGTTTGGGTGGCAAAATATGATTGTGTTATTCTTTCAGGGTTGCTATGTATGCATCATCATTGGATATTGTGAAGGAGGAGACATGTGAGTTTCCATTTTCTGTATTTGGAGGAGAGAGAATTTACTATATCAATCTTAAAACTTGGAGAAGGCAATGCAAGACTGTTATGTTTGTGTCATGCAGGGCAGAAACCATAAAGAAGGCAAATGGTTTTCTATTTTCTGAGGAGGTTTAACTCTGCCCCCTTTTGTTGCACTTCTTTTCTTTCATTGCCTGTATCTCCATTATTTTCAGATGCAAATTAACTTGTTCCGTTGTATCATACCATTTCAGAAGCTCTGTAAATGGCTTATTCAACTCCTTATGGCTCTCGATTATCTGCACAGTAACCACATCCTGCATCGTGATGTGAAGGTCTCATTCGCACTTCTATTCACTTATAATAATTGTAACAAAGCTGCTTTCACTTGTAACTTTGCAAATTACAAGTATTTTCTTATGGTCCTTACAGTGCTCAAATATTTTCTTGACCAAAGATCAAGATATTCGGCTAGGTAATTAATATTTAGGGTCCCAGGTTCCATTGAGTTGATGGAAGTGTCGTTGAAACTAATTGACTTTTTGCTTTTAGGTGATTTTGGGCTGGCGAAAATGTTAAGTTCTGATGATCTTGCCTCTTCTGTGAGTATTATGATTGATGAATGGTGACTAGCTTTTTAAGGTTTTCTTGGTTGTTTGATCCTACAGCTGACTAGAAATCTTCTCAGGTTGTTGGAACGCCTAGTTACATGTGCCCTGAGCTTCTTGCGGATATACCATATGGATCTAAGTCTGATATATGGTCATTAGGTAACTTTTTATGCTCCTATCTTTGAGTAGGACAAGTTGCTTGCTAAGAATGGTCTTAGTGTCCTTAAGTTGTTATTTCTGTCGTGTCTGATTATCTCTCAACAATGAAATTACCCAGGTTGCTGTATATATGAAATGGCTTGTCATAAACCTGCATTCAAAGCTTTTGTAAGTTTCCAGACCCGTTGATTTACAGTTTCACGAAATGCATCCATCGTTTACTCTCATCGGGAGTACCTTTGAGGTTATATGTTAAAAGATTTCAATTTTGACCGTTTGTTCTTTCCAGGACATGCAAGCATTGATTAACAAGATAGTCAAGTCTATTGTGGCTCCACTACCAACCAAATACACTGGCGCATTGTAAGTCATTCAAACTTGATCTTAATATGCATTCATTAAGTGCTCTGGGAATTTTTTTCCAGGTAAATGTTGAGTGACCAAGCATCTGTATCGCTATTATGTACTCGACTATTCATGACTATTAATGCTATTTTCACTTGTTCAGCCGAAGCATTGTGAAAAGCATGCTGCGAAGAAACCCAGAACTAAGGCCTAGCGTATGTGTGCTTCTTCAAATCTTACTAGTCATTGATATCAGCTGCTTTGTTGAATCTATATTCCATAGATATCCCGTACTAAAATTCAAACACTAATGGCAGGCCGCTGAGCTTCTTAGGAATCCTCATCTTCAGCCCTATGTCCATAAGATTCACATGAAAGTCAATAACCCTAGGCGAAATACTCTACCAGCTAACTTACATGGATCCAGCCATACAACTACTAGATACCAGGGGCTAAGAAGTAATTATGTTTCTCCGTATAAGGAGAAGCGGCGATCATATGGCAATGACAGGACTTTGAATCCCAGTATATCTGGTGCTGAGCAAGACTCAGTTTGTTCTACTGACAGGAACCAGACTACTGGCTGCGTCAGCGAGAGGTTATCAGAGTTTTCTTTTGGAAGCACCCATGACAAGACTGCAATTGTTAAGCCTGTTGTTTCGGGAACTGCTAATGCTGCAAGGACACGTAGACTCTCCACACCAAATACTTTTGCGACTCCAAGAAGAATGATTGATCCAACAAAGAACCATGGGCAGGTGAAGTAACTTTATTTCTTCTATAAGATGATTATTTAAAATTCAGTAAATGTCATATAATCATTCTCTATTGAAAGTTCCCCTGAATTCTATCTGTACATGCTGAGTGACGTCTGCTCCGATTATGCACACTGGATTTGCATTTGGTGTTCCCATTGTTTGATCTCATTAATTAATTCTTGCATTGAAAGATGGGACAAAAACATGTCTTTCAGTGACATTGGAACCTCTAAACTTTTGAAATTTTGAAATGGAAGTTATTTTGTGTATATTTGCAGTATCCAGGTTCCGCGACTTCTGCTGCCAACAAATCTGCCCCTTTGCCTAGAAGATCTTCATTGCCTGCAAGATCATCAGTGAAGGAATCTTCTTCAAGGATTACTGTAAGGAATCTTCATGGCTTGAATTCCCCAGATGTTTCAGTCAATGCTCCTCGATTTGATCGGATGGTTGAATTTCCATTGGCATCCTGTGATGACTCTTTCTACCCTACCATGAAAGCTTCTCCATCAGCACAAGGCTCCTCGACCTCTCGACAAGGGAACCGTTCGATCATGAAAGACAAGTGTGTTGTTCAGGACAAAAAGAAAACTATTAGTCCAAGCTTCATTGACTGGCAGGAAAACATTGGAGATAATGGCAGTCAAGGGTCGAATCAAAATGCAACAGCTGGCACAGGAGGAAGCAGAACTTCATCAGATTCTCAGCGCCGCCAGTTTGACACTGCATCATTCCAGCAAAGAGCAGAGGCTCTGGAAGGGGTGCTTGAGTTCAGCGCAAGACTGCTGCAACAAGAAAAATTTGAAGAGCTCGGGGTGCTGCTGAAACCATTTGGACCAGGTAAAGTTTCCCCTAGAGAAACTGCCATATGGCTGACTAAGAGCTTCAAGGAAAACACACAAAAGCAGGACGATCAGAGCCAATAAGCATTGCATCTCAACTACAATAAGTGTATAAGCATCGGGTTCTATCGGTAGTATGTTACTCTTAAGACTCTCATGCTTACACTCCCCAACTCTTGGTAGTATAACATTGCAGAACTTAGTTCCTAGTCAGGATTAACCGATTTCATGAAGTTGCACAGCCAGAGGCTGACTCTAGGGTGTAGGAGACGGCCAATTGGTTGCTTATGATGTCTTCGTTCTGTTCATTGTAAACTGAATGTCTTTCTAATACCCATTTAGGTGGAACTTGTTTTCAAATTCAGTTGTTAGTTGTTATCACTTGCTTGATCCTTTTTTGTACAGTAACACCTCCAGAGTCCAAACGCAGTATCAATTACTGTTTGGAATCAAAATAAATACAAAAAAATACTCACTTTTGAAGAAGAACAAATTCCAACTTTCTTTCTTCAATAATTCATGTTAGAGGACATAAACCTAATTATGAGTAATAATAAAATCAGCATGTGGTTAGAAATATACAAAATACATTGAGAAAAAGAAAAAATAAAACGGGATATAAACATAAATTTTTTTATGAATTTACCTTATTTTCCTAATTTTACAGCTTGAAAAAAAGAAAAGGAAATCCCTAATGTTCGCGAAAGTTCTCCCGGTCGCCTCCTGATTTTATTATAATAAACCTGACACGCACGGTCCCAATTCCCAATCCAAATTTGTGTGCATCAATCTCCAGCAAGCGAACCCTCCTACGTCCTCCCTTTCCTCGCTTTTCAATTCATCAAGCTAAGCTGCATTCAAAACCGCTGCTTCAAGTCCGGTGCAAGGTTTAGGTTTTCGTCAAATTCAGTCGTGAATTAAAAGATTTGTAGTTTGTGATGGAGATGGAGGAAGGAACGGTGGAACAAGGAAATTCGGGTAACTCTTATAGATACTGGGTGAGGGAGACCAAGCAAGATGCCGCTCCGCTTCCCGTTCCTCGGAAACTCACTGACCAGGAGAAGACTTCTTCTGATTCGCATACTGGGAATCACCTCGGCTCTACATGGAATAAGGTAATTCCTTTCCATTGCTCTTTTCTCTTGCCTTCTGGTTTGTTTCCTCTTCTGTGTTTTTTTGATATGCTTGTTTGCATTTCAGAAACTCTTTTTTTTTTTTGGTTCAGATAAAATCGGTTAAGTAGTGTTTAGCTTTATGGTATATGGAGTGTTGCATTCGTTTGTTAGAAAATAAATATTACGCGGTCAAAATAGAAATCAAGATGTTTTTTTTATTTTTATGTCGGGTCTGAAAGTTGACTTCTTGTGGTAGAAGAAGATATCAAATGGTTATTGAGTGTGTATGAGTGTACTGAGGCATTTATATGATATTGATGAATGAGTCAACATTCATCTTAGTGTTTTCATCAAAATTCAGGCCAATGCTTTTCATTTTTGTGATGTAATGATATTAGTGATCTCATTCACTCACATACTGTTGCAGTGCAGTAAAGTTTCACATTTCCAAATACTAGAGTAATAGATTTTGGTGTGATGCTCTCATTCTGTGAATTTTCAAATCCAAATTTAGTAATCATTAATCAAGCATCAAGGGCTGTGTACTATATAATATGTTTCCTGATCATTATGTTTGAAGATATGATTTGCTCATAGTGCTTTCATGCTGTAAAGCTGTTATGACGTTGTCTCCTTTGACAAGTTTTAGGTAAAATGACAGCAAGACAGTTTCTTTTATTATTCAGTACAACGATGTTGATAACTATGTAGCACGGACACGGCATTTTTGGGCAAGTTGCCGTGTCGGACACAGGGACACGGCTGGACACGGCTGGAAACGGCTGGAAACGGTCAATCCGTCAACATGTGGAGTTTTTTGCGATCGAACCAATTTTCAGAACAAAATTGGACCTGGCCCAACCTCGTCTGTCCATTCCGCAACCCTAGCTCGCATCGCAACTTCCAATCTGAAATCTTCGGCCGCGTCTTCGATCAGACTTACGTCTGAAATCCCCAGCCGCGTCTTCAAACATCAGCATCTGTGTGAAATCGCCGCCGGACTCTTTGGTTCTCCGTGAAATCGTCGTGTCCATCATCATCATCAGAATCGCTGCCGACTGTTAGACTTTGGTGAGTTGTGGTCTGTGGAAGCTATGTAGCACGGACACGGACACGGGACACGGACACGGACACGGCAGGACACGTGGACACGGCAATCTCAAAATATATAAGATTTGGACACGGCAGGACACGGCAATATAAATTATATTTTTATATAATTTATATTTCATGAATATATTCTAAATTTTAAAAAATAATTAAGCAGGTGCAATTCATTTGAAGTTGAAAACAAATATTCAAACATAAAGTCACAAGAATGCATAAAAGACTCATAATGCGTTTTCTTGACTATCTTCAAAGAAAACACGCTCCATCTCTGGCTCATCAAGGGAAAGATCAACAAATTGATGAATATCGGTCTCCTCCAAAGATCCAAGTACATCAGCACTACCACCAACATCCCACATTTTCGTCTTTTCATCAAGATATTGTGAGTTCTTTCTTGATAAGAGTCGTAGGTTGTTGTGAATAAATACAAGATCTTCAGCACGCTTTGGGTTCATTTTATTCCTCTTCAAAGAATGAATGAAAGAATAAGTGCTCCAATTTCTTTCAGAACATGACGAGGAAGTAGGTTGTCCAAGTAATCGAATGGCTAACTTTTGAAGAATAGGTGCTGTTGCTCCATAGTTACCCCACCAAAATTTTGGATCCATCGTGTACCTCATTTGAAGAGAATCAGAATCGCCAAAATCTCCTCCTTCAAGTGAAAAATTAGCATACTCATTCATAACTTTGTTGTAATCACCTTGATTAGGAAAAAGTCTTTTAAAGCACTTCCTCCGTTCCATGGAAATCTCAGCGTCTGTATGCGGAGGTACCCTAGAAGCATCCTCTGTAAGCCATTCATGACTATAATACCTAACAACAAAATATACAAGTGTCAACTATTTATCAAATAAATGTAGCATTTTAAAGTTAATAACTTTAATATAAACTTCTTACCTGAGATTCAAAGAATGAGCTAAGCAGTGCAGGGGTGTGTTACTTTTGGCCCAACGAGCCACAAGTATTTTATGGACCACATCATAAAAAGTGGAAGTTTCTGACTCATCAATGTTCTCATGCTCATAGATAACCTTCTTGACCTTCTCAATCATCACATCCCACATCTCATAAACCAAATGGAGGCAAGGCTTATCAGTGTCACAAACTCTAATCATATCATATATTGGACTTGTAATACTAAGAATGTAATCCAATTTATCCCACCAATACTCATCCAATATCTTCTCCCTCACAAATCTAGCCTTACCTTGATCATCATCTCGATATGACGTCCATTGATCACACGTAACCATGCCTTCCAAAGCACGCTTAACAAGTTTAAACCTTTTGAGCATGATAACTATAGAAGCAAAACGAGTTTCGCCAACTGAAAGCAACTTAAGAGGAGTGAAGCGCGAATAAATGGACAAACACTTACCATGATTCACGATGAAGTTTTTAATTTGAACAACATCACCGTGAACCTCAGTAATCCAATGGCATTCGGCATATGTTTCTTCGTTGTTCATCAGATTCCTTGCAGCACAAATATTTTTCAAAGCAAGATTGAGTGTATGAACAACACAAGGAGTCCAATAAATGTGAGGATAAATACATTCGATGATTTCTCCAGCACCTTTGCAATTACTAGCATTATCTGTGATCACCTGAACAACATTCTGATGGCCAACCTCATCAATTACTTCTCTTAATAGATTAGCAATGAATTCTTTATCCTTCACCTCACCAGCACAATTTACAGCTTTGATGAACATCGGACCACTTTCACAACAAGCCATGAAATTGATTAAAGGTCTTCGTTGTGGATCACTCCAACCATCAGTCACAATAGTCACTCCTTTAGCTCCCCAAGTATGTTTAATGGGAGCTAATAACAACTCAACATGCTTCTTCTCTTGATCAAGCAAAGTGGTTCTTAACCGATTGTACCCCGGAGGTACATATCCACCCAAATTATTGTTAGCTGCAAAAGTATAAGTGCTTTGATAGTAAGGATTTCTTGAAAGAGTGAAAGGTAAACCACCTGTGTAAAACATTCTAGCAATCATGCAGTCGAGTTCATTTCTTTTTTGAGTGTCGAAAGCTTTTGCAAGAGGAGAATCACTCTTTCGCTTCTTCAATGCACCAAAATCAGAACTACTGATTTGGGGTGTGCTAGACGATGATGAAGACCCAAAAGGGAGAGGAACAGATTTGGACACCATGGAAACCATTTTAGCTGCATAATCCTCCTCTAATTTTGTCATTTGACGTGTTTGTTCTAATGTCACATCTGGACAAAATCTGATTCCTTTATTTTTTTGCCTGAAAAGATGAGCACTTATTCTTGTATAACTCCCTTGATACTCTTTCTTACAAATTGTGCACTTCCATATCCAATTTCCTCCATTTGGAACTTTAGCAATTTTTTCAACAAACTGCCAAAGAGGTAATCCATCCTCTCCTGTTGAGTCTGAAAGAGTTTCAGTATGATTCTCCATTGATAAATGATAATTATGCCAAAACCTAACCAATACAAACAAAAGATAAAGTCAACAATTGTTACTGACAGAACAGTGACTTTATCTACTTTACAGACTATGTACAATATAAAATCATTAAAAAGGAACAAGAGATGCAGTCATGGCAGATGGCACATGTAAATGAGTAAATACAAATACAATTAAATATTCATCTTCACTTCTACTTCTACGGTTCTTACTTCCACAGACCACAACTCACCAAAGTCTAACAGTCGGCAGCGATTCTGATGATGATGATGGACACGACGATTTCACGGAGAACCAAAGAGTCCGGCGGCGATTTCACACAGATGCTGATGTTTGAAGACGCGGCTGGGGATTTCAGACGTAAGTCTGATCGAAGACGCGGCCGAAGATTTCAGATTGGAAGTTGCGATGCGAGCTAGGGTTGCGGAATGGACAGACGAGGTTGGGCCAGGTCCAATTTTGTTCTGAAAATTGGTTCGATCGCAAAAAACTCCACATGTTGACGGATTGACCGTTTCCAGCCGTTTCCAGCCGTGTCCAGCCGTGTCCCTGTGTCCGACACGGCAACTTGCCCAAAAATGCCGTGTCCGTGCTACATAGTGTGGAAGTAAGAACCGTAGAAGTAGAAGTGAAGATGAATATTTAATTGTATTTGTATTTACTCATTTACATGTGCCATCTGCCATGACTGCATCTCTTGTTCCTTTTTAATGATTTTATATTGTACATAGTCTGTAAAGTAGATAAAGTCACTGTTCTGTCAGTAACAATTGTTGACTTTATCTTTTGTTTGTATTGGTTAGGTTTTGGCATAATTATCATTTATCAATGGAGAATCATACTGAAACTCTTTCAGACTCAACAGGAGAGGATGGATTACCTCTTTGGCAGTTTGTTGAAAAAATTGCTAAAGTTCCAAATGGAGGAAATTGGATATGGAAGTGCACAATTTGTAAGAAAGAGTATCAAGGGAGTTATACAAGAATAAGTGCTCATCTTTTCAGGCAAAAAAATAAAGGAATCAGATTTTGTCCAGATGTGACATTAGAACAAACACGTCAAATGACAAAATTAGAGGAGGATTATGCAGCTAAAATGGTTTCCATGGTGTCCAAATCTGTTCCTCTCCCTTTTGGGTCTTCATCATCGTCTAGCACACCCCAAATCAGTAGTTCTGATTTTGGTGCATTGAAGAAGCGAAAGAGTGATTCTCCTCTTGCAAAAGCTTTCGACACTCAAAAAAGAAATGAACTCGACTGCATGATTGCTAGAATGTTTTACACAGGTGGTTTACCTTTCACTCTTTCAAGAAATCCTTACTATCAAAGCACTTATACTTTTGCAGCTAACAATAATTTGGGTGGATATGTACCTCCGGGGTACAATCGGTTAAGAACCACTTTGCTTGATCAAGAGAAGAAGCATGTTGAGTTGTTATTAGCTCCCATTAAACATACTTGGGGAGCTAAAGGAGTGACTATTGTGACTGATGGTTGGAGTGATCCACAACGAAGACCTTTAATCAATTTCATGGCTTGTTGTGAAAGTGGTCCGATGTTCATCAAAGCTGTAAATTGTGCTGGTGAGGTGAAGGATAAAGAATTCATTGCTAATCTATTAAGAGAAGTAATTGATGAGGTTGGCCATCAGAATGTTGTTCAGGTGATCACAGATAATGCTAGTAATTGCAAAGGTGCTGGAGAAATCATCGAATGTATTTATCCTCACATTTATTGGACTCCTTGTGTTGTTCATACACTCAATCTTGCTTTGAAAAATATTTGTGCTGCAAGGAATCTGATGAACAACGAAGAAACATATGCCGAATGCCATTGGATTACTGAGGTTCACGGTGATGTTGTTCAAATTAAAAACTTCATCGTGAATCATGGTAAGTGTTTGTCCATTTATTCGCGCTTCACTCCTCTTAAGTTGCTTTCAGTTGGCGAAACTCGTTTTGCTTCTATAGTTATCATGCTCAAAAGGTTTAAACTTGTTAAGCGTGCTTTGGAAGGCATGGTTACGTGTGATCAATGGACGTCATATCGAGATGATGATCAAGGTAAGGCTAGATTTGTGAGGGAGAAGATATTGGATGAGTATTGGTGGGATAAATTGGATTACATTCTTAGTATTACAAGTCCAATATATGATATGATTAGAGTTTGTGACACTGATAAGCCTTGCCTCCATTTGGTTTATGAGATGTGGGATGTGATGATTGAGAAGGTCAAGAAGGTTATCTATGAGCATGAGAACATTGATGAGTCAGAAACTTCCACTTTTTATGATGTGGTCCATAAAATACTTGTGGCTCGTTGGGCCAAAAGTAACACACCCCTGCACTGCTTAGCTCATTCTTTGAATCCCAGGTAAGAAGTTTATATTAAAGTTATTAACTTTAAAATGCTACATTTATTTGATAAATAGTTGACACTTGTATATTTTGTTGTTAGGTATTATAGTCATGAATGGCTTACAGAGGATGCTTCTAGGGTACCTCCGCATACAGACGCTGAGATTTCCATGGAACGGAGGAAGTGCTTTAAAAGACTTTTTCCTAATCAAGGTGATTACAACAAAGTTATGAATGAGTATGCTAATTTTTCACTTGAAGGAGGAGATTTTGGCGATTCTGATTCTCTTCAAATGAGGTACACGATGGATCCAAAATTTTGGTGGGGTAACTATGGAGCAACAGCACCTATTCTTCAAAAGTTAGCCATTCGATTACTTGGACAACCTACTTCCTCGTCATGTTCTGAAAGAAATTGGAGCACTTATTCTTTCATTCATTCTTTGAAGAGGAATAAAATGAACCCAAAGCGTGCTGAAGATCTTGTATTTATTCACAACAACCTACGACTCTTATCAAGAAAGAACTCACAATATCTTGATGAAAAGACGAAAATGTGGGATGTTGGTGGTAGTGCTGATGTACTTGGATCTTTGGAGGAGACCGATATTCATCAATTTGTTGATCTTTCCCTTGATGAGCCAGAGATGGAGCGTGTTTTCTTTGAAGATAGTCAAGAAAACGCATTATGAGTCTTTTATGCATTCTTGTGACTTTATGTTTGAATATTTGTTTTCAACTTCAAATGAATTGCACCTGCTTAATTATTTTTTAAAATTTAGAATATATTCATGAAATATAAATTATATAAAAATATAATTTATATTGCCGTGTCCTGCCGTGTCCAAATCTTATATATTTTGAGATTGCCGTGTCCACGTGTCCGTGTCCGTGTCCCGTGTCCGTGTCCGTGCTACATAGGTTGATAACAGGTCAATATTTCTTTGCTTTGCTGATGATTCTCGTCTTGTTTTTTTTATGAGAAGTCTTAGTGGTATAATTATGTCGACACATTATGTGAATTGTAGTGTTATAACATCTTCTTGGATCTTCTTTTAATCGATTAATGTGACCTTGACGAGCAAGTCAATTCTTTCACTGTATGTAGGCTGGAACCTGGGAAGAGAAAAACCTCAACACTTGGGCTAATGATAGGCTTAAGGTCAGTAGTCCGGGACACTACTTTTTGAGGCTGAGCTTACCATGTGAAAATTCACGAGAACAGTATCCTATTTTTTGAATTTTAGTTGTTCGAAATCGTTGCTTCCTGCCTAAAGTGAAATTAGCATTTTAGGAACTGCTCATATCTGTGGGCTCTTTGGAGTTCTCTGGTGGCAGCGCAGAAATCTCAGAAGTTTCAAGATGTGTGGGAGATGTGAGTCATTTATGCTAGTTTCTATATTTGTATTGTCAAGTTGCAGATTCGTGTTACAAAACTGACTTTATCGTGATTCGGTCACGGTCAGTTATCTCTTATTATTATGTGGCATCAGATTGGGATGCTCAGTTTACTAGGTCGCCTAAAGGTTTAGAGCCAGACTAAAACTAGAGCTCTAATTGTTATTTTTAGGTTTTTGTATTAGGCATGTTTATGTTGAGTTAATTTGACATAGTTTTCTAAAAGACCACATTTGTGTTGTTTTCTATCATCATAAACAGGCATATCTGGTGACTGTTCGGAACAAAAAACTCGTTGGCTATACATATGAGTTATCATTGAAAGTCAAAGGTTAGCGGGTTATGAGTTACACATTTGTTCTTTGCCTTTCAGTAACATGTTTGAGTAGTATTTTTAATTGTGTGAATGAAATCAGGGGAGTGGACCGTCAAAGATGAGCAAAAGAAACTCAACGGTCATATTGATCTAGCAGAGTTTTCTTTTGGCGAGCTGGATGATTTACAGGTATTGATTTTCGCCTAACAAATGAAGCAATGGAGCTTTATAATGAAAATGCTTCCATACTGTGTGTGTAACACGTCAACTACCTACAATCACTGAGATTGATGTGAATTTGTCATAAGTGGCTTGTAATAATGTTATTTCGTTCATCCAAGCCTGCTCGCGTTGGATGCAGTAAAAGAATAAAAAAGGGAATAGCTATGTGGAATTGTTGGTTTCAACTTCTATGTTTGTGGTTCGTGATAGCCAACTCAGGTTTAGGTCAAGAAAAGAAGTTCCAGTGGCTAGTTAAAGTTAAACTTTAAAAATCCCATGTTTGCAGGATAAATTAGTTGTGACTGTGCTGCTGAATTGGACAAACCTGTATTCATTACTCTTTGAAAGTATAATATAACCTAATTTAATATTAAAAGCAATGCAATCGACATGAGTTTAGATGACTGAACAGTGCTGAAAATTTGGTTCTCTGGTAGTAAACAGAAAATTTGGTCTTCAGGTCCTGAAAGGTTGACACATGCTGTAATAGTGAATGGGTGCGCTTTGACATTAGGGGGGTTGGATTTGGATTTGAAATCAAATAAAGATACATGTGCTGTTAAAAGTTTATATACATTATTATTTGGTAATCACATGCCACATAATTTTCCACAGTTTTCTTTTTTTCATATTGAATGTCTATATGTGCCTTCTATAGCTGTTTCTTATACTCAGCAAGTGTAATGCTACTGTATTTGCAGTTGAAATAAGCAATCGCTTGTGTTCTCCAAATCACGTCATAGTTTATCTTTTCTCTGTTAGTATGCGCGCTTGTATTCTCTGTTAGTTTATATTTTTTATAGTCCGAGTCTCTCTTAACTTCCCTGTTGTTGCACTGTAGATTGAAGCCAAGCTCATTGATGGTGGTGATCTTCCGAATCAAGATAAAGTGCGCATTAACCAAGATTTGAAATCATTCTTGAAGCCTGTGCGTGAAAAACTTATCCAGTTTGAGCAAGAACTGAAAACCAAGTAAACCTCTACGGCCCTGCTATAGGACCAGAGCCAGGCAATGAAAGTTATCATCAGTAATTGCTACTGTGCACTCATCTTATTCGTTTTTCACGCAAACAACTGTAACTTTATATTCCGATTTACTTGAAACCAAAGAAATTTGTTTCTGGTACTTGTAGTACTCGTGAAGCCGCAATGCTGGTTGTTTTGTGATGATCCAGACACAGTAGGTTTGTTATACAACTGATGTTGGTAGACAAGTTGGATGTCAATTTACAACTTATTCACACACAGGTATTGTTCGATTTCTGGTGATTATGTTATGTTTGCCTGATCAGGAATTGGATAAAATAAGAAGATTGGGAATGTATTTAAAGTGACCTTTCAAGTATTCCAGCCTTAAAACTTATCCATAAAAAAAAGTATTCCAGCCTTAAAAGTTTGATCGATTATCACTGTCACAAGTCACAATACATGTATAATTCCAGTATCTCCTTTCATCCAATAACACCCCAGTAGTCACTGGTAATTGTATCATCCTTACAAAAGATCCTAATTTCTTACGGCTCCTTCATATGTTTCTTCACCCCATCCATGTCATTTTCTCTTCTCTTACGCGCCTCCTCGCTCCACATGTAGTTTCACTTGGTCCACTGTTTCCGTTAAGCTTCAGTTCCAATTGTGAATTCACCACGATCTGTTGAGGCATGTGACTCATCGAAAGTCTTGCAATTTGGTCGATTATCGATGTCACAGCCATCAAAGTTGAGAAACTCTCGAAGCACTTCGAGTTCCATCTCATCACTTGTCTGAACCATGGATAAATGAGATGGATGGAATACTACCAAATGACTTGTGAATCATTCAACTTACTCGAAGGAAACCTTTTATACTATTAGTGTTACATTTTCAGCGAACGATAGTTTTAACGTACGACCAGTATCACCAATTAATTTAATATAATTAGCGTGCGATAATTTTAACGTCAAGGTAATTAGTCAAGAAAGTCTAATGAGTAGGGACTAACTAATGCTTAATTATTTTATCTTTTATTCGAATAGTGTGACATTTCCGGCGAACGATAGTTTCAACGTACAATCAGTATCATTAATTAATTGAATATAATTAACGTGCGATAATTTTAACGTCAAGGTAGTTAAGTTAGTCAAGAAAATCTTATTAGTAGGGACTAAGACTAAGTAATGTTTATTTTAATATTTTTTTTCAAAACATCAAACAACACTTGATCACTTTCCAAGTCTGATAACGTAAATCAAAGTCAAGAGCTCAACCTTTCGCATCAAAGTGCCCATTTTTAGGCCTCGTTGCTTTATAACCTGTTCGGTATATAAAACAGTGTTCTTTCCAGATGTTTCAGTTGAAAGAATCACTGAATAAAAACCTCCAAGCAAATTCCCTATGGATTTATTAATTTGCCTTTTCGGGTTTACAAGGTAAAAGTGTGGAGAGTTTTCATAAGCCGAATTTCTCTGCGCGTAGAGTTTGCTTAATATTTATTTTACTTATGTCTATCACTTATTATTTTCTAAGGATTTCTTTTATGGACAGACAAATCAGTGGAACATAATGTAACTAAAATGCCTCCGACGGTAGTTTGTTGTCTGCCAAAAAATGCTTGATTAGTTGCAAGGCTCGCTCTGGAGCAAATGTAGGGACTTGGTGTCCAGCTCCTCTGATTGTCACAAACGTCAGACCGTCATAGCCGATGGTCCATCCGCCAACCTACAATTCAGCATCAAACAAATTATTATCCTTAGCATCACATTTTGGAATTTGCATTTGATGAGCCAAGCAAAAAATACAAAAACAAACTGAAAATTCTTGCAGAAGATGTTTTTTTACCTGTTTTTTGTTGTACCAAGGAGTCCAATCTTGCTTAATTTTCAAGCCAAGCTTTGTTAAACTGTATCGCGTCGCGGTTACTGGGATTCTTCCGTCAGTATCTCCACTGCAAAAGTCACATCATTAGTTATTACAATGGTCCATTTTTCATTGTTTCAATTTTCCAGGTGATAGAAAAATTAATAAAAAGAAATGATTTTCGGAAAACCTGAGAATAAAGAAGAATAAAAATCAGGGAAGATTTCCTACCTGTAAACCCAAACGTGCAGATCTTCAGCAATCAGCTTCTTGATGACTGGAAGCATCGACGGTGGTGCATCTCTCCAAAATCGTATCCTCATGCTACAAGCATTAGATTCAAAAAGACCAGGACTTTAAAAAGTCATAAAACTCTGAGAAGTGAACTGAAATATCAATCGGACATGGTCAATCAAAATATTTATATAAGCAATTTCTGCCCTTGGGCAATGTCGCAGGTAGCGAGGTCTGAAAATATGTATATAAGCAGCGTGATTACAAGTATTTACCTGCAGTGACTCCACGGATAAGAGATCTTTGTAACATTAGCATGAAGTGCCTTCTGAACATCAGGCCTGTTCAAGTAAACTGCTGTATTTTCCGAAACGCAAGGATCATATCCAGCTGGTCTTTTGTGCCATCCTTCCTGCAAAATCTCTCACATCATTTTTCGTAATTAATATTCAGGTACGTAAAATGGGAATTAGCGGGTTGGGTTCAATTGTATAAGTCTTTCAAGCTTACATATTTGGAAAATATATTTGGTGACGTGCCACGAATCATATCGAGCTGTCTTGAATATTGACTTGCATTTGAGCTGATGCAAACCGGAGCGTATAAGCTGTACATGTCGATAATGTCATACACTGCAAAATACCGGTTCAACGCGAGATTGCATTCATATGATGTATGTTCTTCACTAAAGTTGCAGGTGGTCTTTATGTCATTGTAAAGGCCGTCTGATATGACTGCGTGATGCCACGCGTAGTCTATCATCCCTTTCTGGTCAGCTTCGTCGTCGAGCAACGCATTACCTATCTATAGAAAGCTCAAAGCTCAGCCATCAATAACAGATTCTCTTCTCTCTCTTTTTTTTTTGTTGGGGAAATTTGACAATTTACTTACCATGATACCCTTAAGGTTAATGTATGAATCTCTGGAGACATTTTTGTTACTATCTACTATAACATCAGCCAGCTGAGGAACATAATGTCCTGGAAATGAAAATATACACGATTTCCAGAAGCGGGATTATAAAATGCACTTCGTTGAATTTTAATATCAATCTGACGAACTGAGTAAGACTTTCTTCTTTTAGCTTTACCTGCGTAGCTTTCCCCGACAATGTAAAAATCGTGGGATTTAAATTGTGGAAACCTTTTAAACCAGTTGACGAGAAATTCATAGGAATCCTTTGCTGATCATTTTGAAGTGTGAAACTCATATCAGCACAAATGTTTTACCGACATTTTTATATTAATCTTCAAATAAATAGCAGAACAGTTGAATATTTACCTGTGACAGCGTCCCCAAGTTCTTTGATGTCATTGCTAGTGTTCGTATATGAAAATCCAACCCCAACAGGAGACTCGACAAACAATAAATTTGCAGCTGAACATATACCAGTATGACAAACACATCAGTACATTAATTAAGCCGCTTATTCCCCGCCTCGAGTAAAACTAGAAATAACTAAAACTTCCGCTGTTCTGAAATAATTTTAACCAGCAACTACGCGCTTTTAGTTAAAAAGCATCAATTTTCATAGTTGAAACTTGAAATGAAATTACCTTTGTTCCATGAGTACGGGTTAAGCCTTAACTCAGGCTTCCCCGACTTGGACAGAAATGGCCCCAACTCTTCTGCAGCTCCAAACCCAACTGATGAACAACCCGGCCCTGAACAACAACAACAAAAATTAATTCAACCGAAACTTGCATCAAATACAAAAACAAGACAAAATTATGACAAAAGTGCGAAAAAAAAGTGGATTGGTCAGAAGATGAACCTCCATTGAGCCAGAGAAGTAGAGGCTTGTTTTGAGGCTTATGAGTGGCTTCAAAGAACCAATAAAACAGTGCTCTTCCATGGCTTTCATTAACTGTAACATAGCCAGCATAGTGGTTGAACTTAACTGGTGGTTGTCCTGGCAGCGCCGTCACTCTGTCAGCCGCCTGTTGGTGCAGATAATCCGCCAATGAGGGGGTTACAGCTGCACTGAGCAGGAAAAACAAGAAGAGTACAGCTGCTGCTCTACTACCCATATGTAAACACACAAGAAAAAAGCTGGCTTTGATTTTTGGTGTGGTTGGCTATATAGAGGACTATTAATGACAGATAAGATTCTGAAGTTTGTTACAAAAATGTAAATGATTGAGCTTCTGAGGTAATGTGCAGTTTTTGTGTTTTAATTTTGAAAATAAACATGTAACTTTCAAAGAATTAACTGTCCTTGTGCTGGACAGCATCAAGTTGGTAATCTGTCATTTTACATTTTTTCTAGTGTCAAGTGAATTGAGGTTTGAAATGGGAGAGGAGGACCAAACAAAGCATGTTGCTGTCCTACCACCTCTTTTTGTGTAGTGGTGGTGCTCATAGCCATTATTGTGATGCATATGAAGTCTTACTAGCCGTTGGTATTTTACAATTTGGATTCATCCGTATTTGGTCCCAACTTGCTCCATGATATACCTTATCTATATCACATATCATGTCTCGTACAAATCATTGTTGTATTCAGCGAGAACACGAGGTTTCCGATGTCAATTGCGACGAATTGACGACATGATATCATTTATCATATGTATGCCACTTTTCTCCAAACAAGACAAATTAGAAAGAATGAGAAATAAAAGAAGACAAATTAGAAAGAAAAAGAATCATGGTTCGTGTACTTAGAAGATGAGATATTGTGTACAAGTACAAGAAGATTGACGACGTCAACCAGGAATTCTGACTTTTGAATGAAGCTAGTAATCCAAAACCTTTAGAAGTCAATAATAACGAGCATGAAGTGTGAGCTGAACAATTCGATGAACAACCTACAAAGCCAATAAAAACATGAGTTTGTTTTGGTCCAAACTCCTCATTAGATATGCAAGAAGGATAATCAAATACGACACAAAGGAAGCTGGTCAAGGGCCATACCAACAGGTTCCAAAAAAAGGTCACACCTTCGATGGTGAAGAGGTTGATGATTTATGGGACGTAATGTAACACAAGAACAAGCTTACAAAATTTGTCCTAATCGGCGTTCTATAATTCCGATAACACATCATGAATCTTCCTCCATGGCCTCGGCAGCAGCAATTTCCGAATCAAGCTTGTTCATTAGCTGCTCGCTGACATGTTTTGCCACTGATATCATGTCAAGTATGACACTCGGATCCAATCCTGAACCTCCCCGTTTTGTCAGCCCACAAATATTACCTTGTCTGTTGATGGATACAGACATGGCCGAGCTCATTTGAGATTCTTCCTCTGAAGTGGCATCTACAATATAATGCCTGCCAACCTTTGTTAATGTGACAATGACAGGAACCGTGGAGGTGTCAAATTGAAGAAACTCCTCGTCACTGACATCAAGCTCAGGCTGCTCGTCACCAGAAGCTCCAACTGCAACGTGGACTTTCGGGATTCCAGTATTACTTAAAGCAGACTTGATTGCAGCTCCAAGAGCATCCAACAGATTTCCATCCGAACTAACAACAAGCCCATCAATATATAAATCCCAACAAACTTTCCCTTCGACAACGATCAAGGATGAGAGATCGATACCGGCTCCTGATCCAGTTTTCCCACCCAAGAGACACCGTTGTAGCGAGACTGACAATTCTGCGGACAACTCCTCACCTCCTCTACCCTCAAATGCAGGTTCGGCAGTAGCACTACAATCAATGTGTATCGAAACCTTTCCCTTATCTGGCTGCCACACATTAGGTTTCCCAAGTTCAGCCTGCATAGCATATTGCAACAACACCAACACTAACTCACATAACAAACACTAAATTCTTCACGTAAACAAGAACAAATCTGTAAAAGACGAAACCTTGACACTGGCAATGACATCAGTAGCTCCAATTCTGACTCTTGCCGAACCACTCGCCTGAATAACACCAAATACATCAACAGATTTAAACCCTAAACCATTCATATCACATAAAACACAGATGCAAACGATTAAAATAACAAAATTTTGTAAATTATTCTATCTGTACCTGAGGAATAATCCCTGTTTCAACGGATATGGGTCGAAAACCGAGTCTTTTTCGGCCATCTGTACGAAGATCTTGCGCAATTCCTCCCTGTATGAAGTGCTTCTCACCTGCTGATAATCCCACCATTTTCAGTTCGATTAAACCAATTACTCTACTGGAGATGCTAATTGACTTTTTCGAGCGGTTTTAGAAATCGGAGCTTCAATTAGGGTTTTTGAGGTTCTTCTGGCGAAGCTGCTGAATTGATGACGTCATGGTGGTGATGATGATCGATAGTGTGCGTTTACGCGCTCGGTTCAATTCATCTTGGGCCAATTCGACTTCTCTATTGGGCTTTTGGAAAACAGGTCAACGTAGAGTGATACACCAGTGAAGACGTTGACTGAAGTCAAACAGATGGAGGCGACGGCGAAGATGGCGGAAACGGTGAGAAGAGCGGAGCAGCTGGTGAGGACGGAGATGAAAGGGAACGACGCATCGCATGATGCCGCTCACGTGTTTAGAGTCAGAGATCTTGCTCTTTCCCTCGCTTGCGAAGAGGGACTTTCTTCATCAACCGACTCCATGGAAATTGTATTCCTCACAATTTCTGACTCTCTTTATCTCGCAGTTGTTTTTACATTTGATGATGATATGATTCTTACATCTGAATTGAAGAGCTGTGAAAAGATGAAGCATTAGGTATACTGGTGAAATTAAAATGCATCATGTTCTACATTTTGTTTGATTTTGGAAATTGATGAAGTGGAACACTTCTGTGTCATGTTCATGATTCTAATGAGTGTGCTTAGTTGACATATTTATATAATCGGATAAGTGAATTTTGTTAACGATCGACATTTAATCATATCTCTGTTCTCTTAGCATTTTTTTAGTTTTCGTTGCCTTTACTCTTTTATGAATACTAAACTAGTATTTTCGTTAGGTGGAGCTTGCGGCACTTCTTCACGATATTGGTATTTTCATTTTACGTCATCACTACCTGTCGCAGTTATATTATTTAGACAAAGTCAGAACTACTTTAAAAAGCACACAAACATATATATGTTTTGCATCCTGTCTGTGCTAGCTTCTTATATTTTCATGCTTTACTTCTTTATAGATGCAAGTTCATATCAAGCATTCACGTTACTTTTTTAGTATAACAGCGTCATGGCATTGTTAGAATATGAAGAATAGAACTTTATTAAGGAATGATGAACCAGTCTTTTGTACTTGTTTCATGCTTCACCTTGTTCAATTTGATTCTCTTTTTAATATTCTTCTTTTCTATGTTATTATAAAGCCTCAATAGTCACCGTGAGTTGGGTTTACTTTGCACATTTCACAAGTATAAATTAACAAAATACCAGTATTTTATATACTTCTGAACAAAAGTTAGAAGCCTTAAACTGGATCATATTAAAACTGTTTTCACATCAGTGCAACGTAGTTTGATGTGAGAGAAAGAAAACAAATGCACCCTTGAAAATGTGCTGATGATCTTTTGCTGGTGCAGGCGACTACAAGTATGTCAGGTTAGAAAGTCTTTTTTATTAACTTGATTACTTGACTATGTTTAATTCCTTGCAACTTTTTGTCTCTCTGTTCTCTCTGTTCTTATGACATTATATACATCATCAGTTTCTTCAAACTTCCATTTCTTTCAGAAACTTCAGTTTCGCACAATTTAATTGCAACATTTTCTTCTTCTTTGGAGTTCAAAGACATAATAAAAATAATAATGATAAATTCAACACACAGGTATAAGTTCCATCGTTGTAATTTCGCCATTGTATTTATTTTCTTAGAGGAACATGCATCCTTTGAAGTTGCCCAGCTCCTTTGAAAATGCCAAATTACATAAAGACTAGCAAACTTGTGCATCAAAGAGTTCATGACCATAATAGATATTGTGAACTGATGCCTTATTATTTTGTTTTATTTTTCCAAATTTTCTTTACTAATTTTCCATGCTCCGGCATGCAGCAATCCATCCGAGGCTAAAATTGCGGAAAACTTTCTTGAGGAAGAGGGCATAGAAGAGCCCAAGAAGATACATATACTGAAGATCATTAATGAAATGGGTAAGTAGCTTGTATATTGGAATTCATCACTGGGTATGTTCTCTTGTCATAGATTGAATTAGTTTTAGAAGTTGTTTTTTCTTACTATTTTCCATTTCTACAAGTGATGTGTTACACCAATCATTTTCTTCAAGAAATTTGAGTGAATATGTTGTCTTATCCTTTTTGATAAAAATTATAATTAATTTGATTGCGTGTTAATCACATAAGTTCCTTTTAGGGCAATCCATTCTATCAGTATTTTGTACAAATGTATTAAGAGCCTATATGTATTAAAAGAAGCCAAGACTGAATCGGTAGTCACCACAATGATGGGCGGTGGCAACTGTCCCAACCTCACTGAAATGGTCTTAGAGGGTTTATAATCCTTTGCACTGAATAATACTTGGTATGAATAACAAGAGTTTTTATTTAAATTCCCTGTTTTGAAACTCAAGTTTCCAAATAGGGCAGATGAGTTTGGCATATCCAGATTGCCCTCTTTTTAGTAATACCGGTTCGAGGGGAACCGGTATTATGCATTTTCAAATACAAGTCCACAACATTCCCTTGGAAACTTATCCTCACTTTCCATTTTGTTACTTCAACATTGAACCACTTGGAACTTCATCCCCATGCCAGAAAAGCTGTCATATATCAATTTTGTTTCAGGTCGCATTAAAAATTTTCATTAAAAAAAAAACTAATTGCATATAGGTTTCAAAGACGAACTAGCAGGGCTCAAAAAGTTGGTTCACTCTCCAGAATTTGGTGTTGTTCAAGATGCTGATCGCCTCGATGCAATAGGCGCCATAGGTGTGGTGCCATGTGGCTTCTCTTTTAAATTCTTATTATAACGCTGGAGTTATTTTACCAAAACTACAAAATGGTTTACTTTTTTTTTTAGACTTGACTCGATGATCGGTAAGTGTCATACTAGGTGTTGAGCATAGATGATTGACTCCTTTATGAGTCAAGTTTTCAAGTTATGGTGTTGAACAAGGTGTTGAATCGCTTTCTAGTAACATTTACATGAACTTACCCAACGGTGTTAGGTATTGCACGTTGCTTCACATTTGGTGGAAGTAGGAACAGAGTACTTCATGATCCGTCCATTCAGCCAAGGACAGATTTGACCAAGGAAGGCTATATGAAGAAAGAAGAGCAGACCACTGTGAACCATTTCCATGAAAAGCTTCTCAAGCTTACAGATATGATGAAAACAGCGGTATGTCAGTGTAGTTATAGCAGTGCTCTACTCCATATTCGAAGTAATTCATATTTCTGTTTTTTTTTTGTAAATTAATTCTCCGAACATAATTGAAATATGCAAGCTACCGTTTCTGATCTTCAAAAAGAAAATAATAAATTTACCTGACATGATGTTTCTTCTGTTTAGGCTGGGAGGAAAAGGGCTGAGAAAAGGCACAAGTTCATGGAGGACTACTTGGCAGAGTTCTACAACGAGTGGGATGGGAAAGCTTAAATAAATGGAAGAAGTCAGTACCACAATTCCTGTCAGGTTCGCATAGTATTTTTTTTGCTCAGTCTGATGATTTGGAATCAGTTGATCCCATAGACCAGAGAGTAGTGTTCTAATTTATGATGTTTCTCTGGAAACTACAACGTTACTGATATTTTCACATTTTTGAATCAAAATGGACAAGGATTAAAAAAATTACTAATCATTTATTACCTTCTCTTTGTTATACATGTAACTATTTGAGATAAGCATCATACAAACATGTCGTTATAGAATCTGTATTTTTTTGGTATTTGTGTGTCCACCATATATTGAAACCAGAACTTGAGGTATGTCGAATAATACCTTAACCATCAGACCATCATTCTGATGACAATTTCATCATATGTTAAAATACAACGTTGTCTTATTTTATTTTATTTTGATGGGAACAACTTTGTCTTATTAAATCCATATGAATTTGATAATTAGTGAACACAAATCATCACTTAAACATCGAATAAAACAATCTCTCATTAACATCTCGTTTGATTTCTTAGAAAACATAAAGAACGCGAGGAAGATTTAAAAATATTTTTTACACAAATTTTCATGACAAAAAGCAACAAAATTTAAAACAGTAAAAATACACAACCCAAACCTTCTTTGTAAATTCTACCAAAAAATTTCTAATTTAACAGATTCTGAATTGTGATGTATAGCAACCAAATTAATGATTGTACTGTGAAATAAAAGTTTATTTTCTTTTAGCCCATGAAGTTTGGAGAGTATTTCCATTTTAGGTTTTATGTCTTATGTATGAGTTTTTTTTACCCTGTTTTGAAACTCAAATATCGATTTTGTCCTGATTTTAATAAAATCGATTTGGGAGAAACCGATTTTGCTCAATTTCGATTAAAACCGACTTCTTCCAAACCGGTTTGCTGACTGTGCACCTGCGTGACATTATTTGGAAAAAAATTCCAATTTGGCTAAAATCCAAAATTGCTTTCCCTTTATATCCAATCTTCAAATTCAGTTTCCAAAATATCTAATTTTTCTAAAGCGCAGTGGGCAACGGCGCCTAAGACTAATAGCGCTGTTGCCAACAGCGCCTTGTGCACAGCGACAAAAAAATTTTGGCACCATTGAGAAGAGCGCCTAACTTGAGATAATCCCTTCGGTACAACACCAAACTACATAATTGCACAGCCGTACGTCCAGATCCAACTGATTACCCATCCTCAAATCACCTGTTTACTACTCCAAGTGCATCAAAATTCACCACAAATCTGACCACCGGAGAGTAAATCCACGCCTTCCACAACAATGGCTATGCGACCTTGGACTCGCGAATTGGGTTTATGAAGTATCGGATTGAGCAGTCGTCTTCGGGATGTAAACCGTATATGCAAAAAAAAAGAGCTCAAAAGTCAAAACCAATACCTAACTTTGCTGAACAAAGAGCAGCATACCACAACTCCTATATCCCTCCAATTCTCTCTTCAAAAATTGAAGTAAATCACTCCCGATCATCCCCGTTCCTGGCCACCACCGATCCATCATCACCAGTAACAATTGATATCCACACCATTGCCAATTGGATTTTCTAAAGATACAACGTTCAAAATCCGTTTGAGCGAAATATTTTGTACAACGTTATGCGACTGAGAGAGGGAGATATTATCACAACTTAAACGCTCTTCTTAACGGCGCCTATAAAAAAATTGCCGCGCCATTGCCAACTACGCTTTAAGAAAAATGGTTATTTTGAAAACTGAATTTGAAGATTGGTTAGGAAGGGAAAGCAATTTTGGATTTTAGCCAAATTGGAATTTTTTTTCATTATTTGGTCCTATGTGAACCCAAAGAACTGGACACGTGTGAAACTGATTTGACGGGAACCGGTTTCACTTAAAGATAAATGTTAAATATTAAAGAGTTGGGAAGTTTTGATGTCGAACCGGTGGTAGAGGATTATGGTACCTTTTTGGCTTCCGGTGTGATTTGATCAATTATGGATGAGTTGAATGCGACCCATCCGCTGAATATGCCGCCACCTCCGAGAGTGGCTGGGTAGAGAAGAACGCTAGCCAAGGTAAGAGCACCTGCGCATGATGAAGTTTGGGCAAGATTGTTGTTAATAGAAATGTCGTAAGAGAAATCATATGTAAAACGAGGAGTTGTAGTACGCATACCTCCTTGACTGAATCCACATACAAAAATGTTTTTTGGATTTGTGCCGGCAGTGACCTCCTTGTCAATCATCGAATGAACATGTTTAACAGCTTTCATCAAGCTTTCGCAACTTACTGGCATACATCGCTCAACAAACCAAGTTGCGAAAGTACTCAACTTTTTTGACATTAAACAAACGAGCCACAATGGTTTCCAGTTTATCAGTGAAAATTAAAAACGTGCTAAGGCAAGGAAAACTGATGCACTGAACCTGATTCGGATTCTATGAAGCCTAGAGTGCCAATAGATAGATACATTTATCAGAAGATCAAAACATATTTCCGCCAAAGTGAAACCGGTTTCCGCCGAACCGGTTTCAGACGTGTCATTTCTTTGGGTCCACGTAGGACCAAATAATACAACGCAGGTGCACAGTCAGCAAATCGAATTCTCCCAAACTGGTTTCGTTGAAAATTTTAATCGAAAATGAGTGAAATCGGTTTCCCCAAACTGGTTTTATTAAAAACAGTGCAAAATCGAGATCTGAGTGTCAAAACAGGACAAAAATAAAAAAAACTCCTTATGTATTGATAGTTGGACCAAATTGCAATAAAGCGGCAAGTATGGGGGGAGTACTTGTAAATTTGAAAAGTTTGTTACTGGCTTGAAGTGGGGATCTTCGTCTTCGCAGTGCGTTCCCTGAAGCTCACGCAACTTCGTTGAGTGACTCGAAGGTCGGTTAGGGTTTGCGTGCTTTTTCCGGCGTAATTTCGATCAATTTTGGGTAGATAATCCTCCGACATTATGCAATTTATGTTTCCTCTCTATTTTGAACTGCCAATTTTGAATATTTTGTTGTGTCGATTTTCGATGTTTAGGGCTAGGTCGTGTATATGTTTGCATTATAGTTTTTTGATTAAATTGGTTTGGGGTTTTTGTTCCTGAGTGTGTTTTCTGGTTGAATTTTTGCTTTGGCGGAAGTTGTCTGATTTCTAAGATTAGGGTTTGGTTGAAAATTGGGGCTTTTGGAATTAGTCATTGAGCCTGCTTTCTAATTTTAATATGCACCAATTAAACAACTCAGGATAATTTGGGTTGGTTAGAGATTCTTGAATGGTTTGAAATGGATCGTTCTAATAAGCACCAGTCATAGAACTCAAAGTAGAAAGGGTGGTTGGCTTAGTGATCAAAATATCAAATACTAGTAGGAATTATAACTAATCCTCCCAGGATCACAATATAGTGGCACACAATTCTCACTAATTTTGGTGGACTGTAAATGAAGATAACAACTGATTTATTGTACTCAACGGAAACACACTCGTACAATTAAGCTAGGGAAATACAACACTCAAAATATACTTAAAGTATATACATATACTGAAGAGAGAAGATGGAGCTCGAGGGATTGAGGTGTGCATTTAACATTGTGTTGATGTTCCTTATATAAGGGAATGAAGTGATGTCGTGTTCCACTCTCCTTGCATGAGGAAATTTGCCACGTAGAAGAGAAATTGGTTTTTAACTCCTTTGTCATCAAAGTGTATGTCGACATAGAGGTCGGCATGCCTTCTCTTCTTTGATGTCACAATGGAGAGGTCGGCAGCAGCCTTCACACGTGGATAACCAATTTCTCTTCTACGTGGCAAATTTCCTCATGCAAGGAGAGTGGAACACGACATCACTTCATTCCCTTATATAAGGAACATCAACACAATGTTAAATGCACACCTCAATCCCTCGAGCTCCATCTTCTCTCTTCAGTATATGTATATACTTTAAGTATATTTTGAGTGTTGTATTTCCCTAGCTTAATTGTACGAGTGTGTTTCCGTTGAGTACAATAAATCAGTTGTTATCTTCATTTACAGTCCACCAAAATTAGTGAGAATTGTGTGCCACTATATTGTGATCCTGGGAGGATTAGTTATAATTCCTACATTTGGCCTCAGAGCGAGTGTTGTTTACAAAATATCAGGAGCGATATTTTTGTACTGTGGTTCAAGTATGTCGAGCACAATTCCACTTCAGCTACCAAAATTCAACGGGAGGAATTTCAAAAATTGGTCTATCCAATTGAAGGCATTTTTCCGGTCCCAAGATTTATGGAGTTTAGTCGAGACGGGCTACACCGAAGTAGTCGGAGAGGCTTTTGACAAGCTTGAAAAGGAAGATAGAGATTTATTGGCGGACACTCGTAAAAAAGATCAGAAAGCATTATTTGCGATCTTTCAAGCTATGGAGGAACCGATATTTGAAAAAATATCAGAAGCGGAGACATCCCACAAGGCATGGACCATTCTAGAGAACGCTTACAAAGGCGATGAAAGAGTCATGCGGATGCGTCTACAGACACTGCGAGGAGATTTCGAGTCACTACGAATGACTGACTCGGAAAGCGTGTCGGCATACTGTGAACGGGTTCAAGCGGTTGTTAACAATTTAAGAGTTAACGGAGAAGCGCTGGAAGAACAACGAGTCGTTGAAAAGGTATTACGCTCGTTACCCGTTAAATTTGAATATGTCGTAGCAGCTATTGAAGAAGGAAACGACACATCAAAGATGTCGATTGATCGACTCATGAGTTCGCTGGGTTCACACGAGCAACAGATAAACCAGAAGGCGAACGGCTCTAGCCAGGAGCAGGCTTTGCAAAGCCGAGTCGAAACACGAACTCGCGGAGGTTACCGTGGAGGTCGAGGACGTGGACAAGGCCGAGGAGGAGGCCGAAATTATAACGGTGGACGAGACCAAGCTAGTAGCAGCAATATTCAGCAAGCTCGAGGCGATCATACTGGAGGACGTGACAAGTCCAGAGTCCAGTGTTACAAATGTCAGAAGTTTGGACACTACAAGTCCGAATGCCGAGCAAATGAGCGAGTGGAGCAAGCTTATGCTTCCGAAGCGCATGGAAATATGGTTCTTGCATGCAAGACGAAGGAGACTTATGGAGCGTACACAGACGTGTGGTACCTTGACTCCGGATGCAGCAACCATATGAGCGGGAAAAGGGAGTTATTCTCTCGCTTAGACGAATCTGCTCGCAATGAAGTCAGTTTTGGAGACAAGTCGCAGATCCAAGTCATGGGCAAAGGCGACATCCAAATTCAGACAAATGACGGTACATATGCAACTATTGTTAATGTGTACTATGTACCAGGGCTGTGCTGGAATCTACTTAGCTTGGGACAACTATCGGAGAGAGGTCATTCCATTTCTATTCGAGATGGCGTTTGCACAATTGAAGGCAAAGACCGAAGGATTGTTGCAAAGGTACCGATGACGAAAAATCGGATGTTCCCGTGGATCCTTAAGAAGGGAGATGAAGTAAACTTCCAGACGATGGTGAGAGACAGCAGTTGGCTGTGGCATCTCAGATTTGGCCATTTAAATTTCAACGGACTGAAATTATTGGCTGCAAAGAAAATGGTGACAGGATTACCAGCGATTCAGATTCCTAGTCAACCATGTGAGGCGTGCTTGCGAGGGAAGCAGCACAGAGAGCCATTTCCAGTTGGAAAGGCGAGACGAGCAAACCAACCGTTGGAACTGGTTCACACGGATCTATGTGGTCCAGTTGAGGTCGAATCTCTTGGCGGAAAGCGATACATGATGGCACTTGTTGATGATTTTTCAAGAAAAACTTGGGTCTATTTCTTGAGAGAAAAGTCGGAGGCTTTCCGGACGTTCAAGGAATTCAAGACCTTTGTTGAAAAACAAAGTGGTTACACCTTGAAGACGCTGAGATCAGATAGAGGAGGAGAATTCACTTCAAAGGAGTTCTCAAGCTATTGCAGAGCCGAAGGAATCAGACGGCAGTTGACTGCAAGCTACACACCTCAGCAGAACGGCATTGCGGAGAGGAAGAATCGCACAATCTTTGAGATGGCCAGAAGCATATTAAAGGCCAAGGAGCTACCGAAGCCTTATTGGGCAGAAGCGGTATCTTGTGCAGTATTCTTACTAAACCGATGTCCTACGAAGGCGGTTCAAGAAAAGACTCCAGATGAAGCTTGGAGTGGTGTGAAGCCGGATGTATCTTGTCTACGAGTATTTGGGTGTATTGCATATCCCCATATACCAGATCAGCGACGGAGGAAGCTGGACGACAAGAGTAGGCGTGTATCTTCATCGGGTACAGTGCTGATACGAAGGGTTATAAGTGTTATGATCCTGACACGGGAGAGTTGATTATCAGCCGAGATGTACAGTTTGCCGAAGATGAGGCCTGGGATTGGTCTCAAACGGATGCTAGAGAACCTCGTGTCGATATTGAGGAGGAGCCTACAGAAGATAGGCGTGCGTCAGTTGTTGATTCACCTGAGAAAACAACTGAGTCAAAATCTAGCAGTTTACCACCACGACAGAGAAGACCACCAGTTCGATATCGTGATTATGTGGTCTACCGAGATGATGAGCCAGACACACCTGATGAAACCATGATGAACTTTTGTCTATTTGCAGATTGTGATCCTGTAACGTTCGAGGAAGCAGCAAAAGACAAAGGGTGGATTCAAGCTATGGATGCAGAGATAGCTTCCATTGAGAAGAATGATACATGGGAGCTGACGACTTTACCTGTTGGTAAGAAGTCGATTGGAGTGAAATGGGTGTACAAGACGAAGTGCAGACCCGACGGTCAGGTGGACCGGTTGAAGGCAAGGCTAGTGGTAAAAGGATACAGGCAGAAGCCTGGTATCGATTACTTCGAGGTATTTGCACCAGTTGCTAGAATGGATACCATTCGAATGATTATAGCACTTGCAGCACAAAACAGGTGGAAGATACACCAGTCAGCATTCTTGAATGGAGTTCTAGAAGAGGAGGTGTATGTTGATCAGCCACCAGGCTATGTGCAGAGAAGGAAAGAGAATAATGTCTACAAGCTGAAGAAAGCACTATACGGACTGAAGCAGGCCCCGCGAGCATGGTACGCGAGGATTGATACGTATATGCTGGAGAACGAATTTCAGAAGTGTCCTTACGAGCACACACTCTACATCAAGATGAGTGCTGGAGGACAGATGCTGATAGTATGCTTGTATGTGGATGACTTGATATTCACAGGAAGTTCGGAGGAGATGTTCATCGAGTTCAAAGAAGCGATGACTCGTCAGTTTGAGATGACTGACATGGGACTGATGTCTTACTTTTTAGGCATCGAGGTTGAGCAGGCGGATAGTGGAATCTTTATTTCACAGAAGAAGTACGCCAAGGATATTTTGAAGAGGTTTAAGTTCGAGGGAATGAAGGCGGTCAGAACACCAGTTGTAGAGAGGATGGAGATGATGAAAGAAGGTACTGGACAGCTTGTGAATCCCACATACTTCAAGAGTATAGTTGGAAGTCTACGATACTTGACTTCAACTAGGCCAGATATAGTGTACGGAGTTGGACTTATTAGTCGGTTCATGGAGAAACCGCAGCAGTCGCACTTGCTAGCAGCAAAGCGTATACTCCGATATATCAGTGGTACTATTGATTATGGGATTATGTATTCTCACACAGAAGAATTTTGTCTGACAGGTTATACAGACAGTGATTGGGCCGGTGATGTGGAAACTCGAAAGAGTACATCAGGTTATGCTTTCTATCTTGGAGATGGAGTGGTTTCATGGTCGTCAAAGAAGCAACAAGTTGTTGCTCTTTCTACAGCGGAAGCGGAGTACATCGCAGTAACTACCGCAGCTTGTCAAGCAGTTTGGCTTCGACGGATATTGGAAGACCTGAAACATAAGCAAGAGGGCCCCACGAAGATAATGTGTGACAACAAGTCGGCTATAACATTAGCCAAGAACCCAGTATTTCATGGCAGGAGCAAGCATATTGGGATCAGGTATCACTACATTCGAGAGTTGGTCAAAGATGGTGAGATTGAATTAGAGTTCTGCAAGACTGATGAACAAGTTGCAGACATCTTTACCAAGGGTCTCTCAAGTGATAAGTTTGAGTTATTTCGATATATGCTTGGAATTGCAGAATCGTGGATCAAGGAGGAGTGTTGAATATGTTAATTGATCCACGTGTGAAGGCTGCTGCCGACCTCTCCATTGTGACATCAAAGAAGAGAAGGCATGCCGACCTCTATGTCGACATACACTTTGATGACAAAGGAGTTAAAAACCAATTTCTCTTCTACGTGGCAAATTTCCTCATGCAAGGAGAGTGGAACACGACATCACTTCATTCCCTTATATAAGGAACATCAACACAATGTTAAATGCACACCTCAATCCCTCGAGCTCCATCTTCTCTCTTCAGTATATGTATATACTTTAAGTATATTTTGAGTGTTGTATTTCCCTAGCTTAATTGTACGAGTGTGTTTCCGTTGAGTACAATAAATCAGTTGTTATCTTCATTTACAGTCCACCAAAATTAGTGAGAATTGTGTGCCACTATATTGTGATCCTGGGAGGATTAGTTATAATTCCTACAGAAATGTTGCGCGAAATGGATGAATGGCTTGATAATGGTGGTGATTGGGTTGGTTAGAGATTCTTGAATTTGCTTGACGTACGTTACAGACACTTTGTTTGCCAAGCTATTGCATCAGATTTTAACAAACATTATCTGCCCAGCAAGCACGAAACTCCGAATCCAAGTGGTTTGTGTCAACTGTCAATGAGTGTTTGTGGTTCATGTTCATACTAAAATATTGTTTTCCTTATTTCAGGAAGCGTTGTATGCCCCACTTGAGGTTTGGTATTTGAAAATGGCGCTGGTAGTGATTTGTGGCCAGCCTTGTAGTGGAAAATCTACAGCTGCTTTGTGCCTAGCTGAAGCTCTAAAGGAAGTAGAGTTCAATCTGACTGTCAGGATCATTGATGAGGGTTCGCTTCATCTTGATCGTAATCACAGTTACGCCAATATGCCTTCGGAAAAGAATTTGAGGGGGGTTCTTCGCTCTGAAGTCGATAGATCAGTTTCAAAAGACAGCATTATTATTGTAGATTCTTTGAACAGCATAAAAGGCTATAGATATGAGTTATGGTGCTTGGCTCGCGCCACGGGGATCAGATACTGTGTATTATATTGCGACACCGATATAGAAAGTTGTAGAAAATGGAACGAGGAGAGGCGCGAGAAGCAAGGTCATGCATATAATCATGAAATATTTGAAGATTTGATCAGAAGATTCGAGACACCAAACAGAAGAAACCGATGGGACACTCCTTTGTTCGAAATGTGGCCTTCTCGAGATGGGATCGTGAAGTCATCTCCTGTAATCTCCGACTGTCTTACATATTTGAATAAAAAAGTGGATTCAAGAACACAGGATGTCAAGATTCTGCAGCCAACTATTGCAACACAGAACTCCAGATACTCAGATGTCAATTCGCGGTATGAGCTGGAGAGGGCTACACAAGAGGTATTAAGTGTTATCATGGAAGCCCAATCACGGGCCATGGGAGGGCCAGTGAATGGTGTGTCTCTCGGTCCTAGCTCAACCACTATTAACCTTTCAAGATCAGTTGGCCTTCCTGAGCTCCGCAGACTTCGACAAACATTCATAAAGCTGACTTGCCAATCCAGCTTAAGCGGTCCACCCCCACCTTCTGATTCCGAAAGTGGAAAGAGAATGTTTCTCGATTATCTGAACAGAGAACTGTCTTGATGAAATCATCTCACTCTCATGTTGTAACATGTCTTTGCCTTCTTGCCTTGCTGGTCAAGTGTGCCATCTATCCTTCATGCCTCTTTATGGCACATCTAACAGGTCTCTTTAATGTACGAACATCTGGAAACCTGATCACTTTTATTTACTAGGAATTCGATAGTATGGTATCATTGTGGCATCTGCTGTCGATTGTGGTGCATAAACTTATTCTAGTGGTCATGATGGTCGAGGTTTTTTATGTTTCAAAAATGTAGCTCGAGTTACTTGTGTTTTTTGATTCTCAATCCCAGCAGATGGAATAGGGTTCAGAATGTTAGCAACGAATTTAAACATCAACTTAAGTAAATCCGGCAAAAAATGATTGACAGGATTGTAAAGAGTGTACACAGAGCCATGAGCAATTCATCCATTGTTAAGAACAATAAGGAACCGAACACACAGTAGGCAATACTTGATTGAATAAATTTCACTCAATGGAAATAACAGTACCTAATCGTCTAGTAAACAATTACACAACTTGTAGAACAACTACAAGACTTGCAATACAAGAATCAAATGGGTAACAGAAATCAAGGAAACTGACTTGATCGGAGATTGAGGCTAGCGTACCGCAAACTCCAACATCCATCTCTAGAAAAAAGAAGATGATCATGCCAGTTACCGAAAACATAGAACGTTGCCTAGACAAAAGTTCTGGTGATAGTAACGCGCACAATCTGACCAAGATGTAGATTTTTTCCATATCTTATCCTGAACATTGGGGCGAGGAAAACGGAGAGATGACATGTAAATGTTTCGAAGTTATTGAATGAAAATTCTTAGAGACCAATCTGGTGGGTACCTATTCAAGTGTATCCAATCCAGAGTGAATAGAGAATGTCTGGTCGGTTTTCAGAACCCATGCGGATATTAAATTTGCAAGCGAAGGTGAAGTGAAGGTCGCAGATTATGTCTACCTTCTCCAAAAGCACACATCAATCTATTAACAGAGTCGTGCCTATTGTTCTATACTTACTATGTTCAAGTCAATTCCTTTCTTGACCCATTAGGACAGAAGGTAAGGCCAGATGCCACATAACTACCATTACTACGTTTCAAATCATTTGAGTCTGCTTCGGGACAGACCCTGATCCCTTGTAAAATCCATTCTGATAGGACAGACCCTAAATGTTGAGTTAAAACATGGGTGCATTTCAGCTGCTGGGGTCACACAGTTGCTCTGACTTTTCCCAAGGGGTAGAAGAAGACTTGTCCGATTGGTGAGGCGATTAAAGAGATCAATACCAATTCTCGAATGTTTCTGATCTATCTTTCCAATACTCTGCATTGGTGTGGCCAGTTTGGAATAGCAATACCTTTATTATACAAATTGAATTTTTCAGATGACAAAGTCTGTGAGAAAACTGCTGCTTTCGATTTCTGATTATTGGGAAGGATGATGACCTGAATCAAGCATACGTGACCACTCCCTCATGTTCTCTTTCTGGGCCATAGTTATGTTTCTCGATTGCATTAATTCCCCTAGGAAAGTTAGGATGTTGGAGTCGCATCCGACCAAGTTGTGTGAAGAGGAGTTGGGCTCTTGAAGCCGAATCTTCTCGTTCACGACTGCCAAGCCATTTTCATCATTATTCAGTCTCGCACCAGCCCCTCCGCTATCAATGATAGATCCGTCAAGGAAAATATTTGTTCTACTCGAAGGTAGATTGTTGCAACTTCCGTTAGACAGAGAGCTTGAATTAGCAAGTTAGTTCTTATTATTAATGTTTAAGTTGGACCTGTATGTATAGTGTTGTTTTAAGTTTGATTATTTCAAGTTAAATCTGATCATTGCAAGTTAAATCTAATCATTATAAGTTAAGTCTGATCATTACTGTTTAATTTGGATATTGCTGTTTTAAGTCTGATTATTAAGTCTGATTTGAAATTAGGGATATGTGAAATGACTATAATGCACATCCGTGTTATATGCGAGATTTCGAATAAATTGGACACATGTCAGCTTGAAATCTAATTTTTAGTTTTCATTAAGGAAAAGATCATATGAGAAGTAACAAATTTGGTGAGAAATGAGAAGTAATTAAAATTCGTAATTTAAAGAACAAAATTCGTAATGTAACTAAAACTTAAAGTATCAAAATTCGTAAACTTAAAAGAACAAAATTCGTAATGTAAAAATAGTCAAACTTAAAGATCAAAATTTGTAGACTTAAAAAAACACAATTCGAAACACTTGTAATTAACAGGGATACAAATTTACAATAAAGCTCTTACAAACATATAATATAGTTATTAAGATTAAAAAAATTTGAAAATAAGAATTATTGAATCAAAATTCTGATTAATTTTCATTTCTCACCCAATTTATTACTTCTGATGAAATCTCAACCTTCATTTATAATGATGATCTTTACGTAAATCGAACTCGTTATGAAATTTACATTTAATATTATAAAATAAGAAATAAAATAAACGCAAACACAAAATAAACCACCGGGTTGGGTTGTAACAAGCGACTCCGACCGCCTCACACCAACCTCTCCATCTCTCTGTGCGATTTCTTTCTCTCCCAATTCGCCAACTCGATCTCAATCACGAGACTCTACCGTGCCGCGTCGCCGCAAAATCCGTCCGTTTCGTCTCCTTCTCTCGAGGTGCTTATTCGATCATCCGTTGCTCCGACCACGATTCCCCCGATTACGCCGGAGCCGGAAATCTCCAGTTTGATTGCGTTCAGTTGTCTTCGGTCGGCGGAATCGACCGGTTCGGGTTCTGTTTGGGTAATTTTTTCACTGTTGCGTTCTGCGGAACTGAGCGGTTGATTTTCTTGTTTTGTTGGGGTTAGGGTTTTTAATTTTGGGTTCTGGTGGTTGTTTCCTTTTACGCGCCATGCCTCCGGGGCGTAAAAAAGGAGCGACTAAGGCGGATAATCTGGCGAAGTTTAGTGTTGGCGATCTGGTGCTGGCTAAAGTTAAGGGATTTCCAGCTTGGCCAGCCAAGGTTAGTGTTTACTAGATGCGTTTGTATTGCAATGCTGTAGCTTTGGATGTGAAGTTTGGATTGAGGGTTGTTTGTTTGATTAGAACAAACAGTTGAACAGTTTGGTTTGTGCTTTTTGATGGCGTCCTAGAAGATGCTCTTTTTCTTTTAAGTTTCCGCTGCTGTGATCTGATTTTGTACCCCTTTTTTTCCAATCCACGGGTGCTGCATTCACATAAACTGTTTGTGATCATCAGACATTCTGGATCTATTTGTTTGATTGTGAGCTACGGAACTGTCATGTTTGTGAAAGATTTCTGATTTGCTTACAGATTTCTCTTACACTTGAACCATCATGATGTTATCACTTCCCGTGTATCTGGAATTGAGATATAACTCGATTCAAGAACGTATTTCCATTTCAGATAAGCCGAGCTGAAGATTGGAAAAGGGAGCCTGACCCGAAAAAAGTTTTTGTTCATTTTTTTGGCACTGGAGAAATGTAAGTTCATTTGAGTCTTTTTTGTTTTTTCTCATGAAATATTTAGGTTGACCACTTTTTCTGTCATCATTTTCATAAAATCAAATGTCAAATTTTGTAGGTTGGTTTCTTTTAGTTCCATCTTACTTTGTGAACACATGATTTTTTTTAACATCTTAACTAGTTTTCGTATATCTGAGGTTGAAAAAAAAGAACTCACATGTATGTAACTGTATTTTGTCTTCAAATGGTCAGTTACCGTTTATTAACTGTTCATATGATAGACGCTTGTGTTGGACCTATGCATTAAAAATTATGAGAGCATAAAAGGATTCGTGGGGGTATCTAGGATATTAATTAGGAAGGTAATCTTTGTCTATGGTCAAGAAATCGATTTTTGGGTTTTTATGTTTCATACTTGAAACGAATACAACCAGGGTGAATGATCTATCGTTATATGATTATTTAACTGAAGGGGGAGGCTTTCATTTTATTCAATCATTAATGTATTACAGAAAGTGAACATAAGTGATAATTCTTGGTCTAATCTAGATCATCCTGCCTGTTCAATTGTCAGTCATATGATATTTACATGATATTGACCATATGCCATTCTAGTGTAGAAGCACAAGGTTGGTCTCCTTATCGTTTTGGATGTTAAAGTGTTATGACAGTAATAACTAACATGGTTTCACTGATCAATTTTTTTTCTTTTTAATATTTGTATACTGCAGAGCTTTTGTTACCCCAGCAGATGTACAGGTGTTCAATGTAGAAGCTAGAAAGTCATTATTGGCTCGCCTTCAAGGAAAATCAATTAAATATTTTGCCAAAGCTGTGAGGGAGATATGTGATGCTCATGATAAACCAAACAGTCAAGATCCAATTAGCTCAAGTGAAAATGGCAGCATGACTTCTGAGGGTCCTTTAGAGGTACAAGTCAATGCACAAAGTGAGGAAGCTTGTGCGGTGGCTGTATTGAGAGATGATGATCGTTTGGACGAATCAGGGAAGGAACCACAAAATTTGCATATAGATGGTAATGTATCTGTGACAGATCATTCCATGACTAAGTTTGATGACACTAAGGCTTCTACTGGTGCCCAATCACCGAGCAAGATATCATCGACAGAAGTCTCTAATAATCATGCCCCTCTCGGAGGGGGTGTCACAAGACATCAAAGCAAAGATACCTTGATGAAGTCTACTGACAAACCAAAATCGGCTTATTATACTAAGGGCTCAAGAATCAAAAAGCTTAAGCTTGAAACTGATGGTTTTGAAGGGGTTACCAATAATGAAAATATTGATTCCAAACAGAAAGAAGTTATAGGCGACGGGGATTCAGGTAAGGCTGCTGAAGAGTGTATGAGGAAAAAAGCAACGAATAACAAGAGTGCAACTGAATCCTTGCCAGGTGCTTTGAAATCTGATTCAGAGGCTGCTGATGTGAAGAAAAAAGGCTGTTTAGTGAAGAGCAAAAAAGTACTGAAGGTAGAGGGTAAAGCAGATGTTCCAAAGAACCAAATGCGAGATGACTTATCTGGAAGGAAACGCAAAGCGCAGTTAGTCAGTAAAAAGGCTGATGTAGCAGATTCAGACCTTTCGTGTCCCGATTCTGTGAAGTCAAATGGCGAGATTAGTGATGAAGGTGGTAAAAAGCCTCAGGTCAAGAGGCGAAAGGTCGACCCCTCAAGTGTTACTGAGGAGAAGGACGAAAAACAACCAGAAACCAACTTGAGAGATCAGACTTCAGCAGTGCCTGAAACGGGCAATGTGGAGGATGGAGATTGTAATGTTGAAACTGCTTTTGCTTTAGCTAAGGAATGTGTTTTAGCGCTCGAAGCTTCGTCTGCATCTGTTAGAACTTCCGAAAAAAAAGTGATAGACAAGGCTACACCCGATGTCTTACCTTCTACAGATCCAAAACCACTCAGCAACCTGTCACGTACAAAACGAAGAGCTGTTTGCATAGTTGGTGATGTTGAGGAAAGGCCTAGAACTCCTGTTCATCGAGGATCTAGTCAAAAAGCTAAGACAGTTACACCAGCTGTGGGTCCTTGTGTCAAACGTGATGGACTTAATGGTAGATCCAAGGCCAGCCAGCGGCACAATGAAGATTGCACGAAGTCTGAGGCCACCCCCTTAGGAAGGTGCTCAAAGTCTTCCAAATTACTAATTGAATCGACCGATAGTCCTGAAGATATGGTGAAGATTAAATCAAAAGGAAATACTAGTTTACCTGTATCACATGCACCCAGAAGAACAGAGTTTGAGAAGTTAATCGATTCTACAGGTGATCAAGCTCTTGGGTCTTCTCAAGCTCCGTTGCACGTGGATGCCAAGAAGATTGTGGAAAATCATAAAGGCATTGATATGTCAAGTAAAATTATGAGCAGTGGTGATCTCAAGAAAACTCAGGTTGAAGTTTCTGGTTCACAATCTGTTGGTATGTCTCAAGCTGGAAATCCTACTCATAGAAATAAATCAACCCCTGGGGACAGACCAAAGATTACATCTAAAGTTCGACCAAAGTTGAATCACGCTGCAACTGAAACTTTAGCGGAGAAGAGATCATCACTTGTAGGAATGTAAGACGCATCTCCTCTTCTAAAATATTAGCACCGATGTTGTTTGTTTATTATCATATTGATTGTTTTTTTCTGTAATGCAGACAGAGAGTTGACATTGAGGATCCAAGTTCTGTGCTAAATGAATCCAGGATGTCAGAGTCTGATAAATCTATGAGGCTTCTCATTGCAGCTGCTCAAGCGAAAAGAACTGCTGCTCGCTCTCAGAGTATTGCTCACCCTGTGAATACTATGTTTGATCCAGTTGGCAGTGTTGTGCACAAAAACTCTAGTCCTGGAATGATGGAGGATCTGCGACGTGTCAACAGTATGACTGCTACTCTCTCCCCATCCATGTTTGCAGCTCAGATTCCATCTGAACCTCAAATTGGTACTGAGAAGCATGAGGGCAGAGTCAGTTCGAGTCACCAATCAACCAGGGGTTCATTGAGCGGCGGTACTGAAGCGGCTGTCGCGCGGGATGCGTTCGAAGGGATGATAGAGACCTTATCTAGGACTAAAGAAAGTATTGGACGTGCAACGCGACTGGCCATTGATTGTGCGAAGTATGGCATTGCCACTGAGGTATGTGTTTTGTGGCTAGCATTTGTCTTGGATTGAACCTGACTTAGCATATTCAATCTGTCAATGATATCAGCTGTATAACTACACCTAACTTTTTTTTCATCTGCTTGTGATGAGCTCACCCGAGGCGTATATGCTTATCTTGTGCACGTATCACTGAACATGTTAAAGGAATAAAAATGCCAATTTTAGTTGTGAGCATTTGTCTTTTGCCCTTTGATGCACTTGCAAGTCTTGTTTAGGTGCAGGCCTCCGTAATGGAGATCTAATGAGCAAATGTAACTTTTGATGTAATAAGTTTCTCTGACCAGTCTCATTGAAACTAAATACCGAGGCATTTTGCAATTGATAATTGGATGTCCCATCAGGAGATTTAGAACACACTTTTTTTTTCTCCAAAGGACACACGAGACTTAGTTTGAGCTCTTTTCGCCTTGACGTAACTAAAGTGGCATACTTTATGACTTTTTGTTTCAAGCAGGTCGTGGAACTTCTGATTCGGAAGTTGGAAAACGAACCCAATTTGCACCACCGGGTGGATCTGTTCTTTCTCGTGGACTCGATTATGCAGTGTTCACATAATCAAAAAGGTAAAAAATAAATAAATTATATTCTATTGTTTTGGATCGCTAACTAAAGGATGAGGCCTTATATATTATATTATACACACTGTGCTGTTGTGTTCTGGAACAATATGGAACCTTTCGTTTTTTACAAGTTATCCGGCGCATTTGATAACTATTGTATGAAATCTCTATCACAGTAGTTTTTCACTTTTTCTTTCATTATTATTTGTTGCAGGCATCGCTGGTGCTTCATATGCTACAACAGTTGAGGGAGCATTGCCACGCCTCTTAAGTGCAGCTGCACCATCAGGATCCGGTGCTCGTGAAAACCGTCGTCAATGTCTCAAGGTAGTGGCACACTATATCTAGCAACACATCGTATCTGTAAAATCAATAACTTAATTTAGTTCATCTCAGGTCTTGCGGCTGTGGCTCGAAAGGAAAATTTTCCCAGCGACTGTTCTTCGCCGTTACATGGATGATATTGGGGTATCAAATGGTGATGCTAGTGGCAGTATGTCTTTCAAACGCCCCTCACGAGCTGAGCGGTCTGTAGATGATCCTATTAGAGAAATGGAAGGCATGCTTGTTGACGAATATGGAAGGTATTTTTCTTGAACTGACAATTCGTGAGTCATAGTTTCCAGACTTTGATTTTTCCATAGTCCATCAGTTGATCCTTTATGATCGACTCTTTGGGAATTTAGGAACCACTAGTTGTCCTCTTGTCTTCCAAGCACTCTATTTAGTGATCACATCATAGGATTTATAGTATTTCCATAAACTGTTAAATGTTTTGTTGAATCTATCTTTATGCCGGTAATGTGACTACCATATTCTTTTTTCTTGGTTGCTCAGTAATGCTGCAATGCAGTTGCCAAGCTTTTTAACTTCACGGATTTTTGAAGATGAAGATGATAATCTTCTGAGCACTAGTAAAGTATCTGACGAAGCTGCACAAACATCTGATGAAAATCAAGAATTACCCGTCACTCATTCAAGTGACTCAAGAAGTTGCACCCCGAAGAACCTAAATGGCGAATTGGAAATGGAAGATGTTTTTGGACAACGGAAAGATGATTGCCCATCGAATGATCTTTCTGAAAAGGACTCCCAACAAGGTGTTCCAGTTCCATCTGGTAGATGTAATGAGACTACATCAAATAACTGTCATGATTTTCCACCATTGCCGCTTGTTTCTTCTTCGCCTTCACCACCTCTGCCAAGCTCCCCTGCACCATCTCCTCCGCCCCCTCCACCTCAACAATCGCCTCCACCCCCACCACCCCCACAATCGCCTCCACCACCACTATCTCCTCCACCACCCCCACCTCCATCGTCTCCTCCACCCCCACCCCCTCACCCTCCACATCCACCGCCATTTCCTTCTCACCCACACCCACAGTCAGTTCCCTCTCATGTACCATCTTACCCTTCGCATGCACCATTTACATCCATAGCACCCCCTCCACCACTGCCTCCGTCTGCACGACCTATGTTTATGCCCTTAATGCGAAGTCAATATGCTGTGTCACCCCAGAATACATCGAGTAGTCAACCATTGCCAGCGCCTCAACTACACACATCACAGCTGGCTTATCAACCTTGTGGTCCTAGCAACACACCCGGAGTAAGCTTTTGTATTGTCATTATTTTGTCTGGTACTGATCTGTATGTTGATTCTTTCTGAACATCCGTGTGTATTATCAGGAAATCCAACCAATTCCAAACCGTGGTAATGCAATTCATGGGCAGTATGGGCCTGTAATACCAGCTGTGACAGTGCCCGCACCACCACCTCAACCTCTTTCCAGCCATTTTTCTTATGCAAATTCTGGTGTACAGCAGGGTCCGTATCATACATCATATGGTTTACATCCTCCCCCTGATGGTAATAGACCATTTGGTACAGAAAGTCAATTTCCACATAACCCGCAGAATATGTGGAGTAGTGGAGGAACAGGTCCATCACCGAGTCAACCTTTTGTTCAGGAAGGTACAACCCGTTCTTAAATAAATGCTGTTCACCCTCGTGCCAAAACTTGTTTTTCTGTTGCTAAAGCTCTTACAATGCTCATGCTAAAACTGGAGCTAGTGTATCTCTTAACAGTGGCATAGCATTTGTCTATTATTTATAAATGGGGTATCCTCTGTATACTGAATGCCACTTGCCTAATAGCATGCATGTATCAGTATCAGATATTCCTATAACTGTCTCCACATAATTATATGGTTATAAATAATGTTTTCCCTACTTAGCAGCATGTAAGCATAATATTTCGTCATCATTAGACCCTTGAATATTCTCATTATCAATAGTGACACTGCGAAAAAGTAATTGGCCGACACTTATTATCAATCGTTGCTGCTTTTATGAATCCAGAAGCTTTTATTGGGTGGAAGTTAACAAGTCTCGCTTCTTTATAATACTATTGCCTGAAACGCAGTTGCTGCTGGATCAATTTCCAGCATTGTCATCTATAGTTTGGGTTGTAATGAACTTCTTGACTGTGACAGGTTACTATCAGCAAGCTAGTCAGAGGCCAATTACAAATAATCTAGGTTTCCAACAGTCTGCTAATTCAATGCCTGCTGGAGCCCCAGTTCCAGGTTAGCTTGCTAAATGTGTTTTGAAAGTTATAGAATTATAATGCTGTGGCTCCCTTAAGTCGGATAAATAATAAATTGATGATTTGGTCTCCCGTACCATAGGTCACGGCGCAGTCCATATATGGCCTAGGCCAGACATTGCAGCGAGTAACTGTTGGAGACCGGCTTGAGTGCTTGACAACAAATCAGTTTTGGACCTTGTCAGTTCTTACTGTTTTGGACTTACGAATATTAATTACTGTTGTACTCTTCAAAATATATACCCGTAATTTGGCTCATGATGCTTTTTTCCAATAGTCCAATGAGTATCTATGTTTTCCTATTTGTTTTTATCTGGTCATGAGTTGGAACTGATGCTAGTGAAAACTTTATTGGCTGATTAAATAGACTTCACTGTTAGAATGACATTATGGTGGTATGTGTAGTTATATTTCATCTACGTACCTGGGCCACGAAATGCAATTCGTGAAAATTGCCGTGTGCTTATTAGCTGTCTTGTTGAGCATGCCAATTGTCTCCTTTTTACTTTCTCTTTATGAAAGACTAAATCCAAATATTAAATTATTGTATTTCTTCGTAGCTTTTTTCTTGGTTCAATCTGCTTTACATGTAATGGTAAAAAATAGAACTAATTACCAATGTACCTACCGACTTCTCTTGGACTGTGCTTTGCTTTTATTAATATCAAGTTTGGAACCTCAAGAATATGAACACCATAACTTAAACAATAATGTTTCTAGGGAAGATGCTGGTGGTCTTGGAACATCTAATCTACGTGTTGATTGGTTTGGTTCACTGAAATGTTATCTTGGGTATCATTGGGTGTGGCCATGGCTGCTGTGAATGAGTTTCATTGGGTGTGCTCCTCTTTGTTTGCTCTCTTTTCTTTCTCCTTTACTGATAAAGTTTGCTTTCTTTTGTTACAGAGGATGATGGGGAAACAAGAAGAAATTGCACAGAAGGATTCTGCATTTCAATTAATAGATGGTGCAGATGTAGTTGGTTGAATGGGCAGTCATACCAAAATTTCCTTGGCAGGACTTTGTACATGTTTAGTTATCTCCTGTGGATTCAACCAAAGTACAGTTGGGTATTAACGTGACTGTATGCTTGCATATGTTTCTTAAGGCGGTTAGTGTATCTGCCTCTAAATACGTCACGATATTTTATACACAGTACAGGGTCCATTTGGGAAGTACATAAGACAATTGCAAGCAAGTTATCTATATGTCTTCTTTCTTTCTCATCCCCAATTTTGAGCAGTAGGTTTGTGTTCTGTAGGTCAAGATATGATGTGTATATTCACTACGTAGTATGTAAAAGGAAAACCAGGCCTCCCTTTTCTGGTAAAATGAAATCCCAGTTTCCTTGATTGTTTTTTGGACCTGGGACTTTCTCCATATTAGATATTCTTTCAGTAGATAACTATGAATATTGTTCCCTTAAGCGAAAAGACCAATTTCCATAGAACATCCTTCAAAAGTGGGCTTGTGTAGATTTGAAATTTTAGTTCCTCTACTGTCTGATTATTTAGACGTAATCTTTTGACAATGGAGGAGATAAAAAAAAAATATCTTTTTTTTAATTACTTCCTTAATTTACGTTTGTTATATTGGGGGGTATAATTTATATTGATTTCGTAGCGTTCACATAATACAGCTGGCATCACATGAACATATATATAGGAAACCTGGGCGTACAAAAAGGTTGCAATGTGTTTTCATGCCACTGGGAAGTGAACAACCTAACAACATCGCCTGGATGATAAACTGGTGACTTCATCAACTCAACTCGTAAGCTGCAAGTGGCTTGACTGATAGCGAGTGATAATTTGAGTTAATGTATATTAATTCAATGAATGCCGAAAAGGTGACACCTTTCATTTGTAATCTTCTATTTTATTTAATTTCAATGACAGTGTTATTCCAAGTATCTGTAATTCTTAGCTTTTTCCATTTTCACTGAAGCGTAGCAATTTTTTTATTCATAAGAAATGCAGACGAACGTTTCCTATGAAAATTGGATCCAGTGGAATATTTATTTATTTGTAAATTCAAAACTAGAGTGACATGAAATGTTCAACCTGACTGATAAGATGCACTGCACAAATGGCACATGACATTTAAACTCGCAACAGGTACTTTATATTTACTTATAGTATTCGACATTTATGCAGTATATAACTTACCGCGTAGCCAATATTCACTGCTCATTTTTGAGATATACAGGATACCCCTTTTGCATTGCTATTTTAAACCATCAGATATCATTTTCCCGGCTCATAATACAAACATCAGCCTGCACAAAATTGTATACAGTCCTGCAAAATCAGATTTCCATGTGTGAGCTAATAATTAATTATTAGATGAGCTAGCTGGTCTTCAATAATTGTGTTTCTGGGCAACGATCGCTCATTAAAATCAGAAGAAGCGTGTTACCACTCACTAGTTCCGATTTATCCCAGATATCGAAGCAGGACTCCGTCATTCCCTAGCACAAAGCCTTGGTTGTCATTGATAAACCTGGATACGAACGTGATCACATTGTAAGGTTAATCGACTACTGATATATGTTCAACAGAAATACTTTGTGAATTTCTCATTCTAAGAGTCTAGAATGATGAATTCATCATAATTTCAAAATTTTCTTAATTGCGCCAGTCACATGTTAGATTGAAAGCAATTTTTTTCGTGGGACAACCAGAAAGGTCTGCTACGTCACTTAAGGAGGTGAAAAGTAGTTTAGGTGGCTTACTTCACTGAATACAGATTAGCAGCAATGTCATCAGCTGCCCTATCACGGGACCATGTTCTGCCACCATTGTTAGTTCTTAGCAGAACCCCACTTCCTCCTGCTGCCCAAGCTTCGTCCTAGTAATGGCAAATCACTAGCAGTTTTGAATCCTCAAATTGATAAGTCAAACTCCTAAACAAGGTGAGAGCAATAGGATGTATTTTTTTCTACTTAAATAGAACATTTGAACAGAGGGTCCCAGAAGCCAGAATGCTGCTGCACAAACGGTAGTAGTGGTACTGTTTACCACACTGCTTTTTTTTGGTGTGATGAGAACCACACTGCTCTTTTGTATAAATAGCAGTATAAAGCTCCTACTCTTCTTGGATCAGCCAACACTCCAACATGTGCAAGTGCAACAAATAATGTGTCACCAAGTACTGAGTCTTAGACTCTTAGTGAATGGAGAATATTATATAAGGATTTCAATGTTACCTTCGAGCGATACCCAACATCTAGTAAGCCAAAGCCTCGACTCTGTACAGGGACCTCTTCAAACTCCTCAGTTATCTGCCATACCAAGAGGGTTCATTGATCAGTGTGTTATCTGTGTTTTATAATCTACACATACATATGCAAGCATGATGGTTGATGTGCCACATGCCGTCATGAAAGCTTCAAAGTTTATGAATGTTACAATATTTGCAATTACTGGTAACATACCCCTGTTCCTTTGCTAAGATAAAGTCCACCACCTCGTACAAGCAGCCAGAGTCCACCATCAGCTCTCCAGCCCATATTTTGGATACGCCTAGCAACTGACCTGTTATGTGGTTGCCAATATGGCTGCGCATTTCAGAATGGGAGATTGTTAAGCCAGAGATCCATATATGATATTTTACTGAGCTCACAGTGGCGCTTCTGCTTACAAGTTACAACACATGTTAATGTTGTTGCCCTAGTTACTCAGATTAAACCTGAAAGTGTAAGCATTTATGTTATGTCAACTAATGATGGGCAGGCACAGGTGATCCCACTCCTAGAACTTGATTCATTCCTATATGTTACTCATGGGGTCTATGAGTAAACTATATGCAATAAGGCATGTGTCTACTGTCTACAAAAAAAGGCTTTTAACCCCTGATATGTATGGCTGAATCATATGAACATGCCAATATAAAAGACTGTTCTCGACCCTCTGGCCTTCTCGATAAACCCAGTGCAAAAAAATTGTACCCAATACCCATTCACTTTCCCACTTTTTTTAGTAAATAGTAAATTAAAACAAAACTTAACTGAAAAAAAAGTAATGCATAGCAGGACCAAAATTTTACAGGATAGATAACCGAGTATCTGAGACTCTTATGTCAATTTTTTTAGCTCAAGTGATTTGAAATTGCTCCGCTAAACCATATACACCAAACTATATCTAAAAAGAGTATTATTTTAACATTTTTACTTCGTCCTCAAATCCAATTTCCATTGAAACTGAAGCTAGGAATTGTTGTGAAGGCATCACGTATTTTACCAACAAATTCTTAGTCAAGCCCGCTCAGATAAACATCAGGCAACTTTTAAGCATAAAGTGGCAAGATTTCACGAGAATTTTCTTTCTTAAAGTTATAACATCACCTGACCGGGTTCCCAGGTTAGATAAAAGTTTCCACGGCTTGAAACAGCAACATAGTTTCCATCAGGTGAGCGATTTACTGTGTTGAAAGTACCAGTATAGTAACTTGCACCACTAATCCCACTAGAGACTGTTCTGCAAATAACATACCGCTGTAAAGACTTAGATCTACAATGCATATATTTGGTGTGACAATGTATATTAGTGTAGGGTGTACTGAATAAACCGTGGCAACAACTGCTAAACAAAAACACTGTAAATCGCATACAGTACAGCAGATCAGGTATGCCATTTGAGACATCTATATTAGATGTTTACTTTAGTTAACTGAAAAAAATATACCAGTCAACAGCAACCAATATGACATGCCGTTGTAAATAATGTGTGAGGCGATGATGAGTGATTGCTATAAACCAGAGGATAACAATGTTTCACCCACCTCCACCACATGATCTATGGCAATGAACATGTGTAATTTAACTGACAGACTCTTGAGAAACTATTGCACTCACCGAGCTATACTAACAATAATCACACTATATTGCGATCAGAGTCGTTCTAATACAAGAAGGTCACCTGTTTAAAGTAGCTGAAACAGTTTCTTGAACAGCAGCCCTCCAGTTATAGCCCCGGTTGGATGTGACATATATTGCGCCTTGGTCAGTTACCATCTCTGCACTTTTCTCTCCTGTCGCTTTTATGTATACCTATGAGTGTTTAACAAACATAAAAGGGATTGCTTTATATCTATACCAATCAGGTGTTTTATAATTACTAAGGAGCAACCAGACAGGAGCAACCAGACATCAGTTTCCATGAAAATCATCTTTGTGTCATCAAAGAGATAACAAACATTTTGAGAAGGATTTCTTTTATTTGTTTTTTATTTTCTGCCATCTGTATGGAAGGCAACATGATCCACAACCGACTTACCTCACCATAAATTTGAAAATAAGCCACGGATGAAAAGACTACCGCTAGTGACCCGCACCTCCAGTAACAACAGGTTTAGTTACTTCAGCAAATAACTATTTACATAAAAGGCATAAAATGAAAAAAATTCTAATGCCAAGGTCTATACTTGTAAAGAACTACCAACTGTAACAACAGAAAAACTCAATGTCAAAAATTAGAGCTCAAGAAATGTAGGGAAACAAGGAAGAAGAAAAAGATTACTATGTCCCCTGGCAGCTGAGCACTTAATGGTATTCTTTCCCAGCTATTCCCAGAATCTGAAGTATACAGAAGAATTGAAGGCTTCCCTACAATCCATCCCTCATTCCCTTTAAAACTGATAGAATTGAACCTATAGTTGAAATCTTCATCTTCAGCTGAGGGGATCGAACGTGGAGCCCATGTGTTACCTCCATCCTTAGTCTCAAGAATAGTTTGCCTGGTTCCCAAAAGAAAACCTACATAGCAGTAAAATTGAAGTCCTTTTAGCAAACATCCTTTCAAGAATCTTATCAACCAAGTAACTCAAGTAGCATAAAACTGCATTGGCACAATGTAGATACTTTACACTCTGCAAAAAATGAATGAATCCTTAAGAATCACGGCTCATTTCCCTCAAAAAAAAAAAAAAAAAAAAAAGAATCACGGCTCATTATATCATTCTCTAGACATACTGCTTCCCAGTCTCAATTCGAATCCCTATCTTCCTAATTTCTAAACCTATCAAAAAGCCTCTAAGAGGAGGAGAGAGCGCTAACCGTGTTTCGGATCATCAGGAACAAAAGCGATATCCAGCAGCACAACGCCAGGATCAATCGGCAAATAAACTCTCTCCCATTCCTTCGTAACCGGCTCGCCCGCTATAGCAACAAACGGACCACCAACCGCAACAGCAGCTGCGGCCACAGCCGCCTGCGCAACTAGGTCTCTCCTCGAAATAGCGGATGCGCAGATTCGAAAAGTTCTGTTACCGGGAACGGTGGTGGTCCGGCGGTGGGATGTGGTAGTGGTGCTGAAGACAAACGAGAGTGACGGTTTGGAAGCCGAGAAGACGGAGTCAGTGGTGCTGAGCTGAAGCGGAGTTGCAGCCATTGTCGCGTCTCTCTCTCTCTCTCGCTCGCTGGTCTTATCCAGAAGACTGAAAATTTGTAACGGTTGCGAGTCGAAGAAATACACGAGTGGATATGGAGAGACAGATGCTAAAATGCGCACCTCAATCGCTGTGTGGTACTGGGAATTCACTAGCTACTACTCAAGGAACGAAACGACGAATACCGTTGCCGTTTTACACAAAACCATTTTTTATTATGAACGTAGTCGGATTCCACACACATTTTTATTTCTTGTATGACGGTGACGACAACTCATTTGTACTGTTCCCCAACTAATTCAACAGTGCCTGAACGACGTCGTGTCGACAGCCACCTCATATATCTATTCCATAAAACGCGTCGTTGCATAAACTAACATTTTAATTGACCACTAACACTAATTAATTAATTAATTAAATTAATAAATTCCATAAAGCAGTGATATTTGGGGATTGTGAAGAGAGAGGGACGACCAGCATTCGCATCATCGCCAATCCTCCCTCCTAAAAATCCGGCCACAATCGACGTTAGACACCAAATTCGAAATCTACCCATCTCATATTCCGATCTAGGGTTCATTTATCCGGTTCCGATTTCTCAAAAAGATTGCAACTTTGGTCGGGTTGATGTTGTGTACCATGTAGATGGATTCGGCTGGCAGAGATTGAATTTTGAGGCATTTGATTGATGTTTGGAGGTATGAAAATGGAAAGAGATGTGCGCGGAGGAGGGTTTGGAAATTATGGTCATTACGATCACCATGTAGTTGATTTGGGAGATGTGTATGATGATGTTCCCAGAGTTATGACTTATTCTTCGTCGTCGACCAACTCTTCATCGCCTGTTATTAGCGCCGGCAATGCTAATTACATTGAGCATCATATTTCCAAAATGGATACGCTTGCTGGCGTCGCCATCAAATACGGCGTTGAGGTTGATCATTTGATCTATTTATTTATTTGATTTTTTTTTTTGATGTTGATTAACTAAATTGCTATGATGGCTGCATTTTTTGGAATTCGATTTTTGTGGGTTCGTTTGGTTGAGTTGTAGCTTTAGCGTATTAAATTTTTGTAGAAATGAGGGACTCAGAGGGTTTGGAAATTTATGTAGGTTGCGGACATTAAAAAGATGAACAGCTTGGTTACGGATCTTCAAATGTTTGCGCTTAAGACGCTGCACATTCCGTTACCGGGGAGGCATCCACCTTCTCCCTGCCTATCTAATGGTTCCGAATCACCAGGGTACGTTTGTTATTGGATTAGTTTTGAGTGTCTTGCAAGCTGATTTTTCATTTCGTTTCCATGAACCATTGCGTAGTAGTCTCAACTCTCATTGACGTGACAGCTGCATTACGTATATCCACTTATGATCATGCATTGTATTGAGGTTTCACGAAAATGCAAGTAATCTTGAATAAGACTAAAGGTTGCGCGGCACGCCTAGGCCTGGTGTGGTTAAATTGGGAGAGTATTTAGCAGTATCGAAAGCAATGCCATAAGTAGGAAGTGATGCATCTGATAGTATTTATTAGGAGGTGGCTTGTGTTTGAATAATCTTATATGTGATAATGGCATCAATCATAAATCAGTTATCTGTAATAGATATCTACTCAAGATATGTGATTGTCTTATTAACTTTATGAATTAGGCTGTATTGATATTCTTTAGAAGTACTTCTGAGCCTCATATTAAGTGAAATTCCACTGGATTATATTATTTAGGATGTGAATTATATTTGTGGTGCTATGTGTTGTGCTGGTTATTATTTTTGTGGTCATGTTAATTGTTTACTGGATGCACTGATTGATGTTCCATTACTCTCTGAGCAGGCAATGCAGTCATGATCGGACCCCTCAATCTCGTGTCTATCCTGACCTGCTGGATTCTTTTCAGTCCTTGAAGGTGAACTCATCTCCGCAGCGAAAGGTTTCCTCAGCTATGAACACTCTGCAAGGCTTCTATGGGCTCAAGTCAGGTGAACTGAAAAGGAACCAATCCGATGGGTTTGAAATGGCTGTTTACATGAAAGAAGATGGGCCTTTTCCAAAACAATTACTGACCACAAACCCACCTTTGAATCGCCATAGGAAGTCTAAAAGCGTGGCAAATGGGTTTTTCTCAGAGAATGGTGAGTTGGCCGATGGGTTTGACTCAGCAAAAAATGACTCAGATAAATGGGTTGATAATCTGCTTCGAAGAGGTCGCAGACCTGATACTTATGGTTCTAAAACACCTGAGATTCTGTTGAAGGAAGATCCTAGCAGCACCAGTGGTGGGTTTTCCGCCGTGAAGGGTAAAGGATTAGCACTCAGATCAAAAGCAACCAGCCGCACTTGTTTAGTGGCTGAAGACGAAGTAAACGGGATAAACTCCACTCCAGCAGGTTCAGGAGCCAGCGTAGTCACTGAGAACCACTCTGGCGTAAGGAAGTCCTTGAGCACCCCAAGCTTACAAGATCAGGAAAGCTGTAGCTCATCTATGTGGCTGACATCTAAGTGGAACTTGAAGACAGACTTACAAGCTCTATCAGCTGCTGCAATTGCGAGACCCATATTTGACGGGTTGCCCAAGCCAATAACTGGTCGTAAAAACAAAGCGGCACTTGATTAGTATAAAGAAAAGCTCAGTAAGATCAATTTTTACCCATACTGTTACATATCATCATTAAGTCAAATACCAAAGATGTGGAGAGAGATCAAATTTTTATAGGAGAGGTCACCATTTATCAAACACTGTATTATTTTCACCATCAAGAGTTGCTTTCAGAATTGAGGAAAGGCAAGTTGTCATGAGTAGATTGTTGCAAGTGCAGGGCAAGTATATATACAGAGACATTGTGAAACCCATCAATAAAATTATCATTTTGTGGCTTTGATTGGATTCTACATATGAAGTTCAGTCATGATAGATTGAAGTATTGAACTGAATCCACTCAACAAAATTAAATGGCAGAGTTTGTTTAATTAATGTGTATGGCTTTGTTCTTCTGAATGTGTATTGACTTAGATACTTCAGAGCTGCAGATAAACATATAACTTATATTTGGCTGAACTGTAATTTTGCAGCTTGCTAGGTAAAATGCTGTGATTGTTTTAGCTACAGTGTTTTAGGTTATCTTCTGAAAGCTGATGGTAGTTGATCAATGGAACATATTTGTTTCCCTTCTCCTGTAAAATTACATATGGGCTACAGAGAAGAAATTGCACAAAACAAGAACATTCATTTTCCATCCTTAATGTGTCCCTAAGGCAATGTACCTTCATTTACTGACCTCCTGTTGATAAATTTGCAAACACTTCACAGTTCCAGTTCCAACAATGCTTCTGAACAATCTGGACACTGAAATTTCAACTGTTTCAAATTTAGACATTGAATCAGGGAATTGAAAATGTAGATCAATGCGAGTTCGTTGAGTGGTACACACGAACATTCGTAATCCAGTGAACAGACAATGGCAAAGATGAATATAGCTTATTATATTTTGCTGAACAAGACCTGAAAGAATTTATATATATAAATATGAATAACAAGTTAAGAAGAGACGTGGGAAGCATCTCTATTTGTAATATCCAGAACGTGGTCTCTACTAATTATTTTCTTCACAAAATCATGTATATATATAGATATAGGCTCTTATGAACTTATCATCATGCACTGAATATTTCTGGCTAAAATGAGGAACAGTAATAGCAGGAGCGTCATGTTTGGTCTTGGTTTCTTGTTGGTTGGGTTACTTGGATTCCAAGCAAAGATGGTTAATGGCTTTGACTACCTTGATGCCCTTGACAAGAGCTTGTTGTTTTTTGAGGCTCAGAGGTCTGGCAAGCTTCCACCCGATCAACGGATAAAATGGCGTGGGGATTCCGCCACTAAGGATGGATTTTCCCAAAGGGTACGTACGACGAGATTCTCTATTGTTCATGTCAGAACTTCATTTCAAATTAATGTGCTGACTTGAATTGCGGATGTTTTCTGTTTGGTTCAGGTGAATTTGGTAGGAGGCTACTACGACGCAGGTGACCATGTTAAGTTCGGGCTTCCAATGGCTTACAGCGTCACGATGCTTTCGTGGGGAGCTATTCAGAACAGGAAGGAGATAACAGCTGCAAATCAAATGCAGCATGTGTTGCAGGCCATCAAATGGGGCACTGACTACTTCATCAAAGCGCATACTCAGCCTTTTGTCCTATGGGGCCAGGTGGGAATTAAGCTGAAACATGTCTTGATCGAATGCCTTGTCATATCCTCTCACAAATTATCTCATCTTTTCATTTTAACTTATAGGTGGGAGATGGAGACTCAGACCACTACTGCTGGGAGCGCCCAGAGGAAATGACTACTTCCAGAACTGCTTACAAGATTGATCAGAGTCACCCCGGGTCTGATCTGGCTGGAGAAACAGCTGCAGCATTCGCCGCTGCTTCCATAGTTTTCAGGCCCTACGACTCGTCCTATGCTGATCTTCTGCTAGTCCATGCCAAACAGGTAAATTCTCGCATAAGTGTAGGATTCTCCCAATTCTGATATATTTCTCGAATATTTCAGGACAGCTGATAAGGATTTAATTTACTTTTCTACGCAGCTTTTCACATTTGCTGATAAGTTCAGAGGCTTGTATGATGACTCCATAACAAGTGCTAACAACTTCTACAGTTCATCAGGCTATGCGGTTTGTGAACTCACAAAATTAAATCATCTGCACTCCATATTACTTATTTTTAACTTGGTCTGATGAGAAACTTACTGTTGAAAACGCCAATAGGATGAATTGCTGTGGGCTGCTTCTTGGCTATATCATGGAACCAAGGACCGTTCCTACTTGAAGTATGTATCAGATAATGCAGCTTCATTGGGAGGAACCGGTTGGGCTGTCACGGAATTCTCTTGGGATAATAAATATGCAGGTGTCCAAATTCTCTTGACAAAGGTATAAAAAAGGAAGGACACGCTCAAGCATCGCTAAAATCCATTTCGACGCAAGTTTATTATCTGAACCTTGAGGTTGATCATGAGTGAACTACTGCAGGTACTATTGGACGGAGAAGGTCAAGAATACACCGATGTATTAAAACAGTATCAAGCAAAGGCTGAATTCTTCGTCTGTGCTTGTCTTCAGAAAAACAGTGGATATAATGTCCCAAGGACCCCTGGTATAACTTTGTTTTCCTTTTTCGGGTTTAGCATTGGACTAAACAAGTAGAAATTTCTCCTGTTTATGAGACTCAATTTTCAAGTATCTTCTTTCAGGAGGCTTGATGCATCTGCATGACTGGAACAACTTGCAGTATGTATCTGGAGCGGCATTTTTGGTCTCTGTCTACTCCGACTACCTTGCAGCTGCTCACGTCGTTCTCAAGTGCCCCGATGGAGTTTTCCAGCCTTCAGAGCTTCTCAGCTTCTCTAAGTCGCAAGTAAATAAAACTACTGGATGGCTCTCAGCTTGGCTTTACAGCTCGAAATTCATTTTGTACTTTCTATGTTGCAGGTGGATTACATTCTTGGCAAGAACCCGAAATCCCTTAGCTACTTGGTAGGATATGGACCTGCATATCCTACGCACATTCATCACAGAGGCTCATCCATTCCCTCCAAGTCCATTCTACAAGACTTTGTCGGATGCGTTGATGGGTTTGACAAGTGGTACCACCGCCCAGAGGGAAATCCTAATGTTATCTACGGAGCTCTCCTCGGTGGTCCTGACAAGAACGATAATTTCTTCGATAGTCGTTCCAGCTACGAGCAAACTGAGCCTACCATTTCTGGCACAGCTCCTTTAATAGGCCTCTTCTCTAAGTTTACAGGACAGTCTCAAGGTTTGTAAAGCCAATGTGTGCAGTTATACCAGTACTAACGCACTAGTTTACATAATATCAAGCTTATGCAGGCTGACAGATTTGTTATCGGTTTTAATCCAGGTAAGGAAAGCCCAGTACCTTCTTCTCCATCCTCACCACCACCGCCGCCGCAGAAGTACCCTGGTGAGAAAATCAGATCAAATTGACAGCAAAAAATTTCTGCAGAAAAAAATTTAAAAAACTGAAAAGAAATTGATGAATGTCATATACAAAATATATTGCAGCATCACCAAAAGGGCCGGTGACATTCTTCCACACAGTAACAAAGACATGGGTGACGGCGAAGGAGACACAATACAGACACCAAGTTGTGGTCAAGAATACATCAAACAAGCACATCTCCTACCTTAAACTAGCATTTGATCACCTTGCCGGACCTTTATGGGGTCTGACACAGACTAAGGAGAAGAATACCTTTGAGCTTCCTCAATGGATGCACGGCTTGAAACCTGGTGCAGAGTGCACTGTTGTTTACGTTCAAGGCGGTCCACAGGCTACAATTTCAGTGATTAGTTATACATGAATGAATGGGAAATGAAATGAGTAACCATTTACATCATGATGTAATATATTCCTATGCTGATTTTCTGGTTGATAAATGTTTTGAAGGATTGAATTTTCGGTAATTCTATTAAATTTTAGTCCTCACTTTAAGATGCAGAGACACGAATGGTGTATGTATTGACTAAAATGAGTAAAAATTTCAAGGACGAGAGAGTTGTATAGTAAGCTAATAAAACTCTACCAGCCAAAAACAAAAAAGGGGCAAAAGTATTCACATTATGATGAATAGCCTTGTGCATAGTTCAAATGACACTTTGTTGTTATGCAGCTTGATCACTAAAGCAATTACTTTGTTCAGCTATCTTCTAGTCGCCGAATGTTGTTTTCTTTCCTGTAAGACAGACCATGCAAACATGAATACTCATGGAGACAGTAAACAGTGATTTGGCTAGGCAACATTGATTAAATCTGACCTGGGCCAGGTGCAGCCGAATTTGGCTTGTTAAAACCCTACGCCGCCTCTTCCACCACGGCCACCTCCACGTCTTCCACCCCTGCTAAACCTAAACCTACGGTCTCTGCCACCACTACCAAACCGACCACAACCTCTGCCACTTCCTCCTCCCTCGCTTTTGGGTTCTTTAGGTGTTGCCTCATCCACTGTCAAGTAAAAGCCACCAACCTCGGTCTGATCAAGTTTAAGTGCTTTCTGGAATGCTTCATTGTCCTTGTAGTCTATGTATGCGAATCTATGAATATTACAATATCAAGAAACAAATTAGTTGCAACAACATGGTTTAAAGCAAATCACAAAACTACAGGATTCCATTGTAGCTTACAGGACTTTGCTTACGTACCCTTTGGGACCACCGGTTTCAAAGTTCGTTGGAATTGACATTCTGGTGATTTCACCGCACTTGCCAAAATGTTCCTCTAGTACTCCTCTGAGCTGCACATTACCAAATGCCAAGTTAAAATCAAACTATATCAATAAAAACTTCAAGTCAAAGAGGATGATACTTAATGTGTATTTGTTGCCAATAGTACCTCATCTTCCCCAAGTGATGTGTCTAAGCCTTTTACAAATATAGTCGAACTTTGTTGGGATGAGTTGTCTTTGCTGTGTTGGTAACAACATAAGGATACAGTCCGAAAACATCTTACCAGCTCATAACAATGTATATAGTTTTAAGGAGAGTGGAGGCAATTTACCAGCTGGAAGGAGTATGCGCTCCCCTCTCATGAGCAAGATCAAACTTCATAGGACGCCCTAGTAACTCTTTCTGATTTAGGTTGAGAGCCTACATCCATTAAAAGACAAGTTAAGAAAGAAGCTAAGCGTGGTTAATCAAAGACTCTTTTAACGAGAACAAAATTTTAATTGCAGAAGCTAGATGCAAAAGGCTAGAAACCAATGTGAGACTATGCTATTTAAAAGCTACATCAAAGACTTGCCTTTTGCGCTTCTTCTGCAGTGGCAAACTCAACATGAGCGAATCCCCTGAATCTAGCATCTTGATCATGTGAAAAAAGTAAAGAGACAGCTTCTCCTACAGATTGAAAGAAGTCTCGCCTACCCACGTAAAATAAAGGCAAATCAAAGACATTTTAATTTATAATTCAACATAAATCCATCCAAATATTCACCCAACATAAGAACATACACATTAGCTTCATCAATTTGAAAAGATAGGTTGCCTGCAAAAAGTCTCTTCGATCCTGAAGCTTGAGGCGTTGAAGGTGTCTTAGGCTATAATGCATCATTAAAAAAATAATCAATGAATTGTTTTATAGCGCAACCAGAGTTACTATATAAGATGTTACAGCTAGCACTTGCTTCATTCTTCTCGGATTCAGCATCTACCATCTCTACATCCGCATCTACCATCTCTACATCAGCATCCTGAATTAGTGAGCGAGAAAAAAGTAATTATTAGACATACCTCTTGAAGCACAATAATCACAACGGCTTTTACAGCACTCGTTCTGACAACTGATGAGGACACGCATATGGTTCTAAATCTCAGCATTTTTGTATTATCTTACTATCAAGCTATTATTATTATTATTATGCAAAGAAGCAAAAATAGATTTTACCTCTGATCACAAAATCCAAAATAATGGCCAGAACACGACAAGTCAGCATTAGAATGTAATCAGATAGGCTAAAAGAGAAGTAATGAAATCAGCAGGATTACTACAACCTTTGGAGTCTTATTTCGTTTTCCGTTGCTTTCATCATCAGAATCGCTTGATTCTTGGACCAGCTTCTACAGGTCATAGTCAATGATCAAACAAAGATATAACAAATTACACACCAACTTGATAGCCATGGTCAAACTAACCTGATTAACTGACTTCAGCTTTTCAGCTGAATCTTCAGAACTGTCTTTATCACCACTCTCGTCATCAGAATCTTGAGTCTTTTTAGCAACAGCAGTCTTTTGAGCAGTAGCCTTCTTGGGAGGCTAAAATAAGACAAATCAAACAATCCGCCTAACGAACCTTTCCATGCAGAAAATAGTTAAATCAATTATTAATATGCCCATACAGACTCACTTCTTCCTCTGAGCTGTCATCATCAGAACTGCTATCGCTCGAATCCACTTTCTTTGGGACTTCAGTCACGTTACATTTTTTTGTGGGCTTCTGCATGCAATGATATTCTTCAGTAAACAAAAACAATTTGATAATATTTGAAACATGTTTGTATAATAAATAAAAAACTTACAGCATTGCCATCCTCGCTTGATTCATCACTACTGTCATCACTGGAACTTGATTCCTCACTTGATTCATCACTATTGTCATCACTGGAACTTGATTCAGCCGCTTTTGCAGTTTTAGACATAGAAACATTCTTTACAGCAAGAGCCTTAGCTTTTGGCTTCATAAGACAAAAGAAAATATGATTAAAATTAATTAGTAGCAGCAGGGGCTGTTGCTTTAGGCTTCTACAGAGATCAAATTAATTAGTAAGGATTTGCCAAACATATCATGCATTACACAGTTTCAGTGAACTCCTTACTTCTTCCTCTTCGGGATTGCTGTCGGAAGATTCAGAATCTGAACTTGAATCCTTATTAGATTTCATTCCCTGAACAGATCCATTTTTGGCAGCAGCCTTTGCAGGTGGAGCAACGGATTCCTAAACGTAAATATTACATATTAATATTTGAGTAGTAGAACAAGTTCTGCCATTTACATTTCCAGACCTCATATGCACTCACATCATCAGATGAATCGTCACTGCTTGACTCCTGAATTTTAGGCTTCACAACCTCTTTCTTGGCTGGTGCTTTGACCTGTAAATAATAATTTTGGCCAAGTCAAAATCAGCTGTACACTGTGATCCCAAATTTAAACATAATAAAAACAAAAAGAATACTCATTAACACGCCAGAAACATATACAAGACTGACTCAAGATCAAAGTATATATAGTAACATGCATGACCTGTGTTGAGGCATTGGCCTCACACGTTTTTGATGTTGACAAACCAGTTTAATGGTTTGCTTGAGTTTGTGTAAGTCAGGAACTTACTGGAGCATTCAAGAACGTGATGGTGGACTCAAGTACCTGTGGAAGTAACTCAAGTACCTGTGGAAGTCTCTGAGGAACCAAGAACCTGAGTATTGGTCAACGGTCAAGTCAACAGAGTAGTTGAGGTCGAGTCAACGGAGCAGTTGAGGTCAAGTCAACAGAGCAGTTGAGAACTGGAGTTAAACACATGATGGAGTGATGACACGTCTCCATGACACATTGAGGAGATCATGGGTTGACGGTTGCAAGCCATGATCTATGGCAGTTATCTGAAGAACCTATACAAGCCCAGAAGTAACTATTCAGAGACCTGTTGGAGTACTCAAGAACCTGAGCAGAGACTTGAGTCTGAAGGACATGGCAGTTAGTCTACAAGACATGGCAGTTGGTCAACAACAGAAGTTATGGAACAGTTATTAAGACTGAAGTCGTGGAGGACATGGCAGTTGGTCAACAACAGCAGTTACCTGACAGTTACCTCAGTGTGTATAAAGAGGGAAGCAGTTACTCTGCAACCCTGTCCCTGTCTCGGTCTCTGACCGTGTACACACCATAATGAGTGAGAGCTTTCCAAGTGGGGTTTCCCAGTGAGAATATCCAGTGAGTGTGATATTCAGTGAGATCAAGCTATTCTTGATCGGTGCCGGAAAGCTAAGTTGGTGCATATATGCATCTTCCATGTCTCTGACCGAGTGCGCCTTCCCACATCCGAGATAGCCTAGCATACACAGAGAGTGAATATCGAGCAAGCTGTGCGAGTGATATTCAGTGTGATCGAGCTGGTTCTGATCAGTGTCGGAAAGCTAAGGAGGTGCCAGAGACTACGGTGACGTCGACGAGACAGTCAGGGAAGTAGTCAGGTCTTACATGTGTAAATCTAGGGTAGATTTATACATCATAGACAAGTTTTGTACCGATTGAGTGTACAGGTTAAATAGTAATAAAAAGCTATTTAAGTTTAATCCGCTGCGTATTCTGATTAAGTATTTATCTGCATACAAAGTTAGGTTCTTAACAGTTCCGACCTTTGTTAAGTCTCTGACTTTCAATCTTGAGTCTTTGACTACTAACCACGATCCTATAAACCTGCGGTTCATCATTTGAAGAGTAGGACTCTTCTGATCTATTGCTAGTCTCCACCTTTTTCTTCTTTTCAATAGATTGCTGAACAGCCTCATCCTTCTGGCGCTTTTTGGCACTCAACACCAATACAACCTCACGAGCCCTTTTACCTATAAAAATCAATTAGGAAAAAAAACGCAAAATCAATTAAATGATACATTTCAGATAACGACGCAACTGAAACACAACGTCAACACTATACAAATTCTACAAAATGTAAAAACACACCTTTCCTTGCAGAAGTATCAACGATCGGAGCGAACTCGACCTGAGAACAGCAACACTTTTGAGTGATACAAAACAAGAAGGAAAAAGCGCGCGCAGAAAAACAGTAAACAATGAGGCACGAAGAATACCTTGCTAGCGGACTTCTTGGCCATTGGTAGAGTGAAAGATTAGCGATACAATCACGGAAGTGAGGAAGGAGAAGTTGCGAAACCCTAAACTGGTCTCAAGAGAGGATTTTTTGTAGAGAATTTTCGAAATGCTGAAGCAACTTTGAATTTTCGATTTAGAGATCGGAGACTTGGAGTGTTATTTTATATCCGGGTTTTTGGGTTCGCGGCCGTGTCATCCGGACCGCACGGTTTATAAACGGCTCGATTTGTGAAACGGTGGGTTAACGAACCGATTCGGCTCGTATTTGGAATTGATTTATAAATGTTTAAATTTGAACGAAAACTAATAGAATACAAATAGAAATGTTCATGCAACAAATACTCCCCTCTGGTTGCAGCTTGCTTCATTTGTAGCCTTTGGGGCGCGTACAATCGAAAGAGAAAAAAACGCACTTATTCAAATCCAACTCTCTTTTTTTCTTACGTCCAAAAAAATCCAACTTTGTTATACACCAGCTTCGCCAAAACCCAAAAGGTGAAGAAGATTTACTAATTGATCATCATAGTTTGATCTGTCCACTTTAACTAGAGACAAATAAAACTTATATTAGAGACAAATAAAATTTATCCGCCTTTGATCGTGTCTTAGACTCGCTTAAATCCTCACCAATTTCTATTGCTTTGGTTGTCCCTTTCCTTACCATATCTGTTTCAACGGAGACACAACTCAAGTTCCGATGATAGAGTTTGGTGGTAGACGACTTAATTTTCATGATGCAGTTTTAATGCTAGTTTATATATCTCGAAGCGTATCCTGTTGGAAATCAGAAGTCGAAAAACGATATAAAAGAAAACGAAATTGCAGAGCCGTAGAAAGTTCTACTGCACTTGAGCGAAAAACCGCCTAATCCTGGGTGCAAGATAACCAAGACGGCTCACTCCAGGGTTTACTCTGCTCTCCTTTTGATTGTGCACTCAATCAAAGAGAGATGGAACTCTCAAAATAGAAATTTTATGTAGAAGAAATCAAAATGTAGAAGCCGTGAGCATCCCAAAAAAAAAAACCTTTCTACCTTCATCGAGTTTCAAGTTCTTTTGAAGGATGATGGCTTAAACGTTACATGTGAGGGAAATTAATCCTATTGAATATATATCTTCAACGTCAAAATAAATTAAGAATGATCACACATTAATTAGTAACTAAATATATATATACTAATCAATATGTAATATACACTAATTATTATCCCATTAATGGAAATATTTAATTATTTTAAAACATATCCAACAATCCCCCACATGTTTCAACATCAAGATAATTATTATTGTAAACAAGCATGTTGATGTCTTTTGGACTTGAATCAACAAAAAACAAAACAATTTGAGAGTTCCGCAAATATGGACGGTGTACTTAAGGCCTTACACCAAACCCTGCATAATAAGTGTCCTAGTGAGTTTGCCTATAACTCATCTAGTTAGGCAGCCTTATACCATGACACTTATTTAGGTGACCCATCAAGTGTGTGTTGTTGCACACCCCATACAGGAATGAGTTCATTAAGAGATCATATATCTCAACCTTCCATCGAACAACACAATAGGGCTTTCGTTTACATCAGATTACAATTATTCTTTCGTTTGACCTCATTGAACCAGAATTCAATTGTGTTCGAATTCTTGGTTGGGTATCCAGAATAGTTCTAATCTGATAGAGGCTTGAGTCCCATTTTCTTTGCCGTGTCTAGGACCATAGGTCCACACGAGCATCCTTTAATGTGTCCATGACCATACGTCCACACAAGCCGATGTGTCCAGGACCATTCCGTCCACACTAGCTGATGTGTCCAGGACCATTCCGTCCACACAATCAGCTATGTCCAGGACCATTCATCCACACAGTTCGCCGTGTCTAGGACCATTCGTCCACACAGTACGGTGTGTCCAGGATCATTTGTCCACACAGTACGCTGTTTCCAGGACCATTCGTCCACACAATACGCTGTGTCCACCACCATATGTCCACACAAGCCCTTTTGCTGTGTCCAGGACTATATGTCCACACAAGCCTTTCGTCAGGGGGTCGACCAAGTTCCACCCTGATCTTACAAACTCCAATGATATCACACATGTTTCAATCAGGTTGTATATCACCTTATTTCTCAACCAATCAGCTTCTTGTCATGCCAATTCAACAACAATCAATTCATATTCCATGGTCATGTTCTCCATGTCTGACTGAATCGTTATCCATCATGATCCATTTCTTATCCGGCCATGAACATTCATCACATTAAACCAGATTAAATTACAATGTAAGTAAATCAGATCAAGATAATCGTATTTAATCGAAAATCAATTAATCGATTCAATTTTCAAATCAGACCAAGATGAATCAACCTCAATTGAACTACATGAGATTGAATCATATAATGAATAAAATTGATCATAATGTATCAATCAAACCTGAACCAACCAACTCACTGGTTACTTTATTTGATAGTCCATAAGCCAAACCAATTCCACCAACCTAGCTCCGAATTATCCTTGGTAGCATCATGGAGACGATCCTCAACTGGTGTGTCAGTCTTGTCCTTTTAAATGGAGGCAAACCTACTTTACCAAGACAATCAAACACTCTAAGATTGCTTAAATTAGGAGGATAATTTTTCCACAATTCATATGGGGTGACAAATATTCCTTTCAAAGGTACTCAGTTCAAAATGTAACAAGTCATAAGACAACTTCCCCCACATTTGGTCAGAAAAACCATAATTATGCAACATGACACCACATCAAGTCAAACCGATTAAACTGAATTAGGATTGATCCAAATCAATAATAACCATGATGGAATATTCAAAACATTTCGTACTGAATCGACTTAAATTTAATCAAATTTGACTAATAACAAATTCGACCAAACCTGATTGAATCAAATCAAATTGATTCATTTCATCACTTGTTAACTGAACCAAATCAGAGTTTCACAACAAACCCATATGCCGCAAAGGTCCGGATCAACCTGCATTAGCCATGCATAATCCAATTAAATAATTTAATTAACTCAAATTAAATTGAATCATACCTGATTCTCTCATCAGACAAGGTTGATCTCATCGGACAAAGTTGCATCAGTTAAACCAGATCAATTGATACAATTTTAATACAAACCAAATTATGGCTTCTCGTACTTGATCCATCCGGCCCATCCAAACCGAATTGAGTTTGGTTCATCTTTGATCATCTCAAACTATTATGACTTTGTCCTTACTTAATTCTTCAGCTAAATCAATGACTAGGTCAAGTTAAATCCATCATTTCGTAGCAATAGCACTCGTCCGTTGCTATGTTCACGCCGGTTCATTCTCTAGCACAAACCCAAAATTGTGTTTCTTTTCCCATCAGTCGTCTCGCTATTGCCAAAAAATGTTGAATCATGGCAACCAGTTGTATCGTCAAACGCACAGCAGCACAACTACAGTTTTTATTTTCTTCTTTTGTGTGGCTCGACTGTTGAACTTCTGGCTAGCTTAAACGCCTAAAGTTTTCCTCTTTGCTTTCAGTTTCATCATTCCCGAGCATCGAAGCCATCAAGCTATGCATCATTTTGGTTGCTTTTCGTATATCCCACAGCTTTGTCGGACAAACAGACACCTCAAGGTTTTCGACATTCTGACTCAACAAGAATTTTTCGCTCAAGATTGTTGGAAATCAGAAGTCGAAAAACGATATAAAAGAAAGCGAAATTGCAGAGCCGTAGAAAGTTCTACTGCACTTGAGCGAAAAACCGCCTAATCCTGGGTGCAAGATAACCAAGACGGCTCACTCCAGGGTTTACTCTGCTCTCCTTTTGATTGTGCACTCAATCAAAGAGAGATGGAACTCTCAAAATAGAAATTTTATGTAGAAGAAATCAAAATGTAGAAGCCGTGAGCATCCCAAAAAAAAAAACCTTTCTACCTTCATCGAGTTTCAAGTTCTTTTGAAGGATGATGGCTTAAACGTTACATGTGAGGGAAATTAATCCTATTGAATATATATCTTCAACGTCAAAATAAATTAAGAATGATCACACATTAATTAGTAACTAAATATATATATACTAATCAATATGTAATATACACTAATTATTATCCCATTAATGGAAATATTTAATTATTTTAAAACATATCCAACATATCCTTCGTCATGTCAAACATCCATTCGAATTGTTTCCTTGTACGCAGTTTGAATCAATCCAATGTTTTTAACTTGAGTGTTCATTTTGGCAAATGCGATTTTAGAAGTCGCACCAAGTACTACCGAGGCGATATCAGAGAATTACACAAGAATTGGGGGAGGGAAGGAAGATAATAGATTTAGAGTTATGAGGAGAAAATAGGAACCAGAAGAGAAGATAGGGAAACTAATATTTCATTGCTTGATTTCTAAACTTCCTATAGCACACTTTTATAGTAAAAAGGTTTCACAAAATACAAATGCACCCCTATGTTCCTTATTATCCCAATATGTAACAATCTTCACCATCACTCCCATCATCAGAAGAGCTGTCTTCAGAATCTCGAGTCTTTTTAGCAACAGACTCACTTCTTCTTCTGAGCTGTCATCAGCTATAAATCGCTAGAATCGACTTTCTTTGGGACTTCAGCAGCATTACCTTTTTTTCTGTGGGATTCTGCAGCAATGATATATATTTTTCAGTAAACAAAAACAATTTGAAACATGTTTGTACAATAAATAAAAAGCTTACAGCATTCTCATTCTTGCTTGATTCAGCAGCTTTTGCATTTTTCAATCCATCATTTTCAGTAACGATGAAATCAATGATCTCTTTCTTCTTGGGAAGAGTCACCGGCATCCTGATCTCTTCCCTGGGTTCAAGGCAATAAGTGTAAGGACATATTGAACACTTATATCCGCCATGCCCAGATTCCATTTGGTATTCAACCGTATCAGCGCAGATTGGGCAAAACAACATCCCAGCATACCGAATCATAGGCTTCACGACCACTTTCTTGGCTGGTGCTTTGACCTGTAAATAATAAGTTTGGGCAAGTCAAAATCAGCTGTACACTATGAGATCCCAAATTTAAAAATAATTAAAAAAAAATAACATTAACATGCCAAAAGCATATACAAGAGTCTGAGTTAAGTTCTTATGACCTTCGGTTCATCATCTGAAGTTTCCACCTTATTCTTCTGAACCTCAGCTTTCTTCTTTTCATTATATTTATGAACAGCCTCATCCTTCTTGAGCTTTTTGGTCCTTTCTTTCTCCAATACAACCTCAGGAGTCCTCTTATCTACAAAAATCAATTATGAAAAATACGCAAAATCAATTGAATGTCTCACATTCCACATAACGACGCAACGGAAAGACAACGTCAACACTATAAAAGATTCTACAAAATGTAAAAACACACCTTTCTCTGCAGACTTCTCAACGATAGGAGTGGCCTTGACCCGAGAACAGCACCAAATTTGAGTGATACAATTACAAAAGCATAGAAAAGACTCTGTTTCATCTGAAGTTTCCACCATTTTCTTCTGAACCTCAGCTTTCTTCTTTTCATCAGATTGATGAACAGCCTCATAATTCTTGATCAGCTTTCCGGTACATTCTTTCTCCAATACAACCTCAGGAGCCATCTCATCTACAAATATCAATTATGAAGAAAAATGCAAAATCAATTGATCGAATGTCACATTTCACACAACGACGCAACTGAAACACAACGTCAACACTACAAAGATTCTACAAAATGTAAAAACACACCTTTCTCTGCAGACTTCTTAACGATCGGAGCGGCCTCGACCTGAGAACAGCAACAAATTTGAGTGATACAAAACAAGAACGAAAAAGCGCGCGCAGCAAAACAATACACAATGCGACACGAAGAATACCTGCTTGCTGGCGGACTTCTCGGCCATTTGGTAGAGTGAAAGATTAGCAATGCAACAACGGAAGTGAGGAAGCAGAAGTTGCAGAACCCTAAACTGATCGCAAGAGAGGGCTTTAGGAATAAAATTTTGAATTTTCGAAATGCTGAAGTTGCTTTTATGTAATGAGATTTTCCGCAGATATTTTTATAGGACTGGTCAGAGTTTGGGTTCGGCGCCGTGTCATCTGGACCGGACGGTTCATGACCGGTTCGATTTGGGAAACTGTGGGTTATCGAATTGTTTCGGCTCGTAGTTGGAATTTTTTTTTGATTGGAGATATTTATTTAGAAATGTTTGAACGAAAAAGTAATAAAATACAAAGTCAATTACAAATTATATTTTTGGTGCAAAATGCAAAGTAAATCAAAAAATGGTTATAATTCGTCGCCGAGAAATCAAAAGTACGACATAGTTCGTCACCAATAATGCATAATTTGTCACCGATAAATTAACCATAAACAAGATTTAATACAATTTTAATCTCATCCATCCAAATGACCAAATCAAGAGACGTAATTGGCCCCATAAAAAAAAAGACGTAATTGGTTTGTATTTTGTTACAAAAATTTGTACTGGAACATTTTTCATAAAGCACAATGAGAAATGATCATGCAAAAAATACTAGTAATTTAAAAATCACTTGATTTGATAATATTTTCTGCGGATATCTTTTATAATTTCAATATTTTGATAGAAATTTTCCTACTTCATTATTCATTCTGGCGTCCAGATCAAGGAATGCGAACAAAAAAAAACATATCGGATAAACTTTAAATATCCCGGATATAATTTCATCTTATTAAATTTTGTTTTGGAACTAAATTTATTCATCTCAAGATCCAAGTCCAAATATTTTAAGTAATTGAGTATGTGAGTTTTTCTGGATAAAAAAATTATTGTTATAAAAGTTAGGGAAAAGTATAAAAAAGAGTACGAACTATCCTCCGTTTTCAATTTCTTGTCGGAACTATGAAATTTGTCAAAAAGAGTACGAACTATGCATAATTTTTCCAAAATGGAAAAAAACTAAAGAATCTAACAGAATTATTAACACCGTTATCTATAACTTCGTCAAGCTATTAATCTTATTTTTTTTTCAACAATCAAATTATAATTTTAAATAATTAAAATCAGGCGCCAACAGGGATTGTGACCTGTTGGTTAAGGAGTACATATTGGATCCTTAAACCCCAGGATTCGAACCTGTGTCACCAATTTTCTCACAATTTGTGATTTTTTTTGTTCTTCTTTTTTTTCCATTTTCCTCTTCCTCTTCCCGCCTAGCGCGTGGATGCTTCCTCCATCCCTCGTGGATGTCCTCCTCTTACCGCCTCGTGTGTGGAAGTGTTGCTTCTCAGCCGTCATGGACGTGTTGTGTTTGACAATGGTAAATGTGCCCGACGTGACCTGTGCTTCAGAAATCGATAAAATGTATCATTGATGAAATACATGTTACCAAAGATTTCGGATCAGATCGACATGTCTGATAGAGCTTTGAAGACCATTATATGATATAAAGGCTTTCACGATGTGTATTGAAATATTTTGATTCATTGATTCGTATTGTACCCACCCTTATCAAAAAAAATAAATTAAAATCAGACTAATGAACCAATTTACATTTTCAATCGGTTCATTTTATGAACCAAAACCAAACTGAGTTTCGAATGGTCCCACGCAAACTCATCATCATAGTCTTCATCTTCGATGAAAACTCTCTGCACGACTGCACACCTTATCCACCAAGCACAAACTCCTCCAATTCGTCCGCCATCTCATCGTCTCATTCTTTCTCTATGTCCTCCGCATCCAACGGCCACTTTTTTCCTCCTTATTTGAACCTTATCCATCTCCCCAAAGTTTGGCGGAGGAGCGTGGGGATTTTGTTTGGGGATCAAAACCCCAAGTTTGAATTTGCAGTTGGTCTGATGCAAATTGATTCATTAGGGCTTATTTGAATGATTATTATAATTTGATTGTTGAAAAAAAAAAGTTTAACAGCTTGACGGAGTTATAGATAACGGTGTTTGGATCCGTCCATTTGAACTGAAACTTAACTTATCTTAATTGATCGTAACTGATATTAATTTATATTGATTGATATTAACTTATATTGACTGATATTAACTTATACTAACTTAACCTAACAGAAGGGCCCCACAGCCGCCGCCCCACCGCTCGTCGGCCGCCTCCACCGCCGGACCTCCGGCCGCCACTTCCGGAGGTCCGCCGGTGGAGGCCGGCGGCGGTGGGGTGGGGTGGTGGTGGTCTAACTTAACTTAACTTAACTGAAATTTATATTAACTTATATTGACTGAAAGTAACTTATATTAACTGAAAGTAACTTATCTTATCATAACCGTCAAAAACTTAAAGTTCAAATGGACAGGGCCTAATTCTGTTAGATTCTATAGCTTTTACCTCATTTTGAAAAATATAGTTCGTACTTTTTTTTTGGGCAAATTTTATAATTCGGATAAGAAATTGGAGACAGGTGTTAGTTCGGACAAGAAATTAGCAACGGGTGTTAGTTCGATATCCTTTTTATACTTTTCTCTAAAAGTTATACACGTAACTACCCATTAATATTTAACATCACGACTGGGATGATGAAAAAAATTGTCACATTTTTTAAATTTTATTAAAAATAAAAATGGACAATCCTAAACATTTGTCATAAATTAATTGTACTTGAAAGTTTGAAACGTTGAATTCCTGATCATTTGGATGTTAGATAAAAATGAGCCTAATTATTTTGATTGGCATCATCTTGTATAAAAGTTCTCATAATCTCACTTAGGTGATGCAAACTGAATGATAAAATCCAACAGAAGAATTGAAAAACTCAACTGAAAAACTCAGGTAATAGTACGAAATCAAATACTTAATTTAATAGCTTTTATAGGTATTGAATTGAGCTATTATATTTAAATTCAATTAGAACACTTCGTCAAAAGAAAAAGTTTCTAATATGAATTTATCGAGTTTCTCTAATTTTTGCCCTAGTTTGAAACTCATCTCTTTAAAATAGGTCACTTGAAATTGGAATATTCAGATTACCCGATTCCTTAATACCGATTCCTTAGTAAATCGATATCATTAAAAAATTGCGTATGTGGCTTGGTTTGCCTTATGTGAATAAACTGGGAGACGATCGAGGCCAATGTGGCGTACAAGTATTTTACTGGTTTTCGGGGCACCGAGATCTTTAAGATATTTGAACGACGCGTACCGGTATTGTCTGAAATTAAAAAATCAAGGGTTTTCTTTCCCTTCTCCCTCATCCAATCTCTCCGCCTCCCTCATTCGATCTCCCCGTTGTTGCCTACCATTCCGGCACCCTGTACTGATAGTTTTGTTTTTAACTGTAATTTTATTTGTATATGATATTTTTTGATTGATTTATACTAGAATTAGGGTTCAATTAGGTATGAATATTTGGTAATTTTGAATTAGGGGTAGTTTTGAATTAGGGTTTATGGTTTGTTGATGTAGATGTAGATGATGATTTTGATTACCGGTTATTGAGTTATTGGTATTATCGTTGTTTCATAATATCGCTTCCTGGGGAATCGATATCATTGAAAAATTGCAGATGTGACTTGATTTGCCTACATGAACCATCCGAACCTTACGTGACCCACAATATCCAGATAATCATCAACAATGTTTACCATCAACAATTAACATTAATTCCAATAAAAAAACAAGTAACATTAATTAAAATGGAACGATCTGTATATTTCAGTTTCAAACTAGCTATTTGGAGTTCCATCAAAAAAAAAAAAAAAAAAACTAGCTATTTGGAGTAGATGAGCTTCAAAACTGGCACACAAAAAAAAGAAGAGAAGAGAAACTGAATTTATCTATATCCTCCCTCAGGCCACCTCACAAGCTCTTACCTTTTTAAAACTCCTTTTGGACCAAACATAGCCAAGCCCAAGTAAGTACAGATAAGCCCAACAACGTTGTCGTTCCACAACCTTCACCAGACCGAACTCAACTCAAGCAGTAACACGAACGCACGCACGACGCGCTCAACAAAAGAATATCCTCCGACCCTTAGAGCGAGCTGCGAGCGAAGCCAACAAGTTCAAGTGCCGCATTCTCGTCGTCGGGTAGGTCAAATAGATTTCTCAGCACCAACAGGCAACGGACACAACGTTGACGGATCTCATCTCCATCAATCAATCCATCAATCTTCCAACGTCGAATCTCGTTCGTCGCTCTGCTGTGACGCATGTCGGTCTGAGATTGCTCGGCGTTTGATTTGTCTCTGTCGATTGCGACGAGCTTCGTCTTTGGTAAGCTTGCTTCGCCTTATGCTGACATTCGGATAATGAGTTTTGTAGCCTCGAATTTGCGTTTTTAATTGAATTTAAATTTCATGGATTTTTCATTTGCGCTGGACTCAATTACTCAAAACATACTCACTCGTCAAGTTTCTTTTGTCTTTGTGTATTTTATTTATTTATTTATTGGTTCTGATTCATGTAGCAGGATTCGATATCCAGATTTTAAAGCTGCGATGTATGTGAGCCGTCTAAGGTGTAGAAATCAGAAATGGAAGAATTTCATGCAGTCTTCGAGGCATTGTTATAGGCAGAATTATCAACCTTACCCATGTGTTCAGACTCCAAATTGTAATTCAATTTGGAGCTGCCAATCTACGATAAGAACATATGCGTCGCAGACATTATTATCACGCAGTGCAATTTCCAGAACCAGTAATTTGTGGCTGCGTGAGAGGCAAAGAGCAGGTTTAAATAGTGTTCTAGATAAATTGCGTTTCTTCAGCTCAGAGGGGGATGGCGCGAGTGCAAGAGAGGATGAGTCTATACCTGTAAAAGAGGCAGAAAATGTTGATAAGGGGAAAGATAGAAAGGAAGAGGTTAAACAAGACGCGAAGCATTACGATGCTCATGCGAGACTCGGCGAGCAAGATCAGAAGGAGTGGCTATTAAACGAAAAGTTGGCAATTGAGTGTAAAAAGAAAGAGTCGCCTTTTCTCTCGAGGCATGAGAGGTTCAAAAATGAGTTCTTGCGGAGGGTTGTTCCATGGGAGAAACTAACAGTTTCGTGGGATTCATTCCCGTACTACATCAAGTAAGGGTTACATACTATTGAGAAAATATGACATGAGACATTTTTATTTATGCATCTAAATAATCAGTGTAGATATTTCTTAGTAAACAACCCATTTGTAACTCTGAGGAAATATTTTGGTGACACTGACGAGTGATAAAGCAGCGTATTGAGATGGCATGTTTTGTTACTTGGGTTGACTCAATTTTGTCAATAAAATTCGTAGGATTGTAAATGTTTAGGATTCTGTTCTTGTTGTATTCAGGACTCTATTATCGTAAGTATTTCTTATAGGAGTGTAACTGACATTTGGTTCTTCTTAGTTTCTAGTAAAAAGGTCCTTGACCAATGTATGAATTGTAAAAAAACCCAGCTACTAGATGATCATACAACTGTATCTTGGGTGTGAAAGTTCTTAGAAGTTGTTTACAATTTTTGAATACCACAATTTATTTCGTGCTGAATGCTCCAGTGAGACAACCAAGAATCTTTTGATAGATTGTGCTGCCTCTCATTTGAAGCAAAAAACATTTGCTCAATCTTTTGGTACCCGCTTGACTTCTTCTAGTGCGAGGATACTTCTCCAGAGTGTTCCAGGTATTGCTGACTCATTTGTTTGAAAACATAGCTTCTGACGTATGTTCATGGTGCTTCATGGATCTTCATTGTCTATGTAGGTACTGAGCTTTATCGAGAAAGATTAGTCAGAGCACTCGCGAAAGATCTACAAGTTCCCTTGCTTATTCTGGATAGCAATGTTCTTGCTCCTTATGTGAGGACATTCCCAATTATTATTTTTATATTTTGTGCACCTTTGAGTCTGGTTTAAACTTTTAATATTCCAACCATTGAAATGATATTGTATAATTACTTGAATAAAATGTGAAACGATGAGTCTAAATTTTTTGTTGGGCCTGTACTTCTGGAGATACTATGCATTTTGCACACATGTATGGTGCCAAGCTCAGTTTCTAAGGCTAACTTGATTCAGGACTTTGGTGAAGATTACAATTCGGAAAGTGAATCTGAGGACGACGATCATGTTGGAGAAGAGTGTACATCTGAAGAAGATGAAGATGAGAACGATGCTACTAACGGAGAAGATTGGACGGGTAACACTGAGAAGTCTGGCAGCGATAATGAGGTCAATGTGGAACTAACCGAAGAAGTGCTGAAAAAGTTTATCCCTTTCAATATCGACGACTTACCAAAGGTGGGTCTTGAACACTATTGGGCAGGAGATGGTTTTAGCTACTATCCTTGTAACCTTCTTGAGTGAAGTTATCTTCACTGGTAGCCTCTCTCTCTCATTTCCAGTTAGGCTTTATGTTGTTTGATAGTTCTTATACACTCGTTCGAGTCACGAGTAACCTTAATTATCAGAGATATTCACGCTAAAGACAAGTCTGTATAGTTGCATTTGTACACAGCTAACACTTGACTGTTCTTTTGATGTTCCACCGCCTGCAGATTCTGTACTCTTATTTCGGGCCAATGAATATCATCTGATGTATCAGAAAACTGAGTTTTTTTTCTGTAAATTTTGAATTAAATGTTTGTATTTGTAGCAGAACCTTTCTGGTGAAACTGAAGCTTCCGTAGAAGCTACTGCCGAATCCTCTAGCAAAATAGTAGGGTCACTTAAGAGAGGTAAGCATCTCAATTCAAGCTATATATCTAATACAAGAAGTACTATTGAGTAAACAATCCATTCCGAAAGTAGGCTTTACGTTGGCTCAAAGCCGGTTACTTTTAGGAACATTGTTACTTTAAAAAGATGTTCTTGATAATAAGTAAAGACTTCAATCAGATGTCTGTCAGTATACTTCCCTGTAGCTGCATAAGATAGTTGGTGCGGATATCGGTTTTTATTCCATCTGGATAGGTATCAGCTATAGGGAAGCCTGTGACAAGGTGCAGCAGTAGAAAACTGTCACTACTTAAAATAGTTTATAAATACCTCCCTTGTCCCTCGGATGTTTATGTTTATCAGATTCTGCGGGCCTGTGTCCATGAACTATTACTAAGTGTAGGAAAATGAAGAGAAGACCTTAAGGATCGTGATTTGTATAATATTTGCATATGTTTTATCGTGTCATTAGATCAAACATTTTGAACTTTGAAATAATACTGACATTGCTTGCTTTGATTCATATGTCACTGTTATCATTTTTAAGCCTTCCTGTTATGGTATATTTGTGCATTCAGATGTTATCACTCATTCTTTAATTTGACTCCAGGTGATAGAGTTAAATACACTGGGGCTACCGTTCGTGTTGAAGCTGACAACAGGTGATACATTTGAATCTATTCACTTTAGCTTTATGTTTATAGCTTCCCGCCCTTTCTTTATTCATTGCTTACTTGCACGATAATTTATTGTGATTAAAATTTTGGCGCGCGTATATATGGCTTTAATATGTGCTGAGAGTATTTAGTGTATTCTCCTCTCTATGCCATATTATGCAGTCTAGTAGATTGTGCAATTTTACGGTTTGCTGCTTGTGTAGTGTAGGGATACGTGTAATCACTTTCCGACTAACAAAAACATTTAAGTGCTGACATCATATTAAATTTATGGCTTACTCAAGCTGGCATAAGTTTGTCGAAAATGCCGTCCATGCATTTGGCCTCTTCTGGGGAATCCTATTCCTGCACCCTATATGCTGGTCCTTCTTATCCTTTTGATTTAAGAATTTAACCCTTCGCCGAACTACACGAGAGACATTAAAAAGATGTCATCCTGGGGTCTTAGCTTAAAGCCTTGACCATGATATTAGCCCCTCCTGATTATTCTATGGCCAAAACATCACAGGATAAAACTTGGGAAGATACCAACGTCTGACGGATCAACAACTGCATTTACTACTATTCGAAAGAGGTGGGTTGATGAGTCTATATGTATCTTAGAGCGGAAGTAGCAGTTGCCTTTCTTGGCATTTTGATATAGATTGCTTTGGGACTAAAAAGTCAAAGGTCTAAAAGCAGTAGACTGCCAAGCCTTGTTAATGCTGAATGTTTGGAATATGACGGATGCAGTGATAAGACTGGGATGCACTTGTTTTGAATTTTACAGTATGTACACATAGTTTTTACAAAAACCTTGTGATTCAGTAAAAAGTTAAAGATAGTCGTTGAATCGTGTGTAGAAATTTATGGTTTCCAGTCAATTTGTAACTGTAGAAACACCAACACACATTAAATTTGATCATGTCTGTTGCTGGCAGCTAAGGAATTTATGTTGGTTCCCTATGCATGCTTTTGATGGTTCCAGTGTAATAGAGCAATAATTCTTGCTTGCAGGAAAGTGTATCAGAGTTGTCATTGTTTGAATGTAATCCGCCTTAATTCTTAACATGACGATAGTAATCTGATCAAAATATGTCTTCTGTAACGCGCTGAAAATTATGATACATTTTTTTTAGCCCGCTTCTTAAATATAAACTATAGTTAAGGTTTCCATCAAATGATCTTCTCTTGCCATTTCGTGGAAATAGAAGAATGTATCAAATATCAACTTATAGTCTCACCTGTTTGCTTTTGTGTCTTTATCTCTCCAATAGAATAAAAAAAACTGTTAAAGGTAAGATGAACGAAGATGTGTTAGTATCTGATCTGGTTTTCGCACAAGAACGGGAAAAACTTACTTGGATGGAATTCATCTCCTGAGACTTGTGTACACTGTCTTAGAATATGTTTAGTTACTATTGTTCTTCTTGTTGTCTACAATTTCCATCAATTGTTAGTCCACAGTGGCTCCCTGACGTTGATGTTTCACGAGTTGTAACAACATATTTGTGTAAATGAGAAAAATAGAATTCTATGTGGACGAAAGCTAATCAACTCATCGCTGATCTGATCAATTAGATGTATAATCTCTTGCAGGTCTTTATCCAGTGGTCAACGAGGAGAAGTATATGAAGTAAATGGCGACCGTGTTGCTGTAATAGTAGATGCAAGTGAGGAGAAAAATGAACAAGATGCTGATAAAACCAAGGATGAATCCGTCAAGCCGTCCGTTTATTTGATACATGGTACATTTTGTATTACACTAACGTATACTAATAATTCAGGTCTATACTGTGAAACCTTAATTAGCGGCTCAAATTTGAGCTGCCACTATTTTTTTTGTTTATACTTTGTTGCATGACTGCTTGTTGAATTATAACAACAGTCCTCGGCGTAGCATATCTTTAGGCATGGGTTCATGGTGAAGTAGATGGCTACAAACATCTGATTATTCACATTCATTCGTTAAGCAATTTGCTCGGTTTGGTTATAAGAGTTACATATGTTCACCTTCCAGTTAAGGACTTGGAGCTTGATCCTGAGGCCCGGGCCGAAGATTGTTACATTGCAATAAAGGCTTTGTGCGAGGTATGACGTACTGGTTTTGGATAATTAAAATCTAGTGATCCCCAACATAAAGTGCTTAAATTTAGTTGAGGTGGTTATTAATATTTTTTATCCAATGATTTGCATCATACTGTTACATGTCCGGTACTCGGGTTTCATTTTATTCTTTATGTTTTTGGTAATCATAATATTTACCTACGCGGCCTACGCCTTCAAGGATAGTGATTGGATTCTTACTGTATAACTATTCGAATCACAGGTTTTGCAATCCCAACAACCATTGATCGTATATTTTCCCGACTCTTATCAATGGTTGTCGCGGGCAGTTCCCAAATCAAATCGCGCAGACTTTGTCCAGAAGGTGCAAGAGCTGTTTGACCAGTTGTCTGGTCCCGTTGTCTTAATTTGCGGCCAGAATAAAGTCGAAACAGGGTCCAAAGAGAAAGAAAAATTCGTAAGACTTTGTAGTTCATTTTCCTCTTTATTGGTGCAAGTCCCGCTCATGTTCATAATAACTCTATAAAACACCCTTCACTATAAATCAGCTTAGATTCTGGTATTCAATGTTATATGAGGCATCAACACAACATTTTATAAGCTGGCATTCAGAAATGAATTACATTATATTTACTGTCGAAGTCTGAAGGAAGTGACTAGCTCGTGAATGAAATATTCATGAAATTAAAATAGTGATGCTCTAATAGGGTTTTCCACTCAGCATTCTTGTCAATAGTTCGACAATTATATCACTCTTCCAGTCTGTCTCAAAAACTTATATGATTTATTTATCCATTCAGACGATGATCCTCCCAAATCTCGGTCGACTTGCTAAGCTGGTAATGTCAAACCCTTGCTAAGTATGCATATTTTTAGTCATGTGTTTCTACTGAATTCTGTTAACTGGATGACGTCTTCACCTATCGTAAACGTTCATCTTTCAGCCTCTTTCCTTGAAGCGACTAACGGAGGGACTGAAAGATACAAAAAAACCTGAAGATACAAAAATTTCCGCGCTTTTCTCCAATGTGTTCTCCATACACCCTCCAAAGGTAGGATACACATATGATTTTGATTTAAGCAGGTCAGTCAATGCCATATTACAAGTGGTTTGTGTGTAATCTGGAAACCAATCAGATCCGATTGGATAAACATATTTCTGCAATATCAGATTTTAGGAGGGTATAAACTGTAGTCTTCCATTTGGCTCTGCTGTTTTGCAGGAGGATGATCTCCTTCGAACGTTCAGTAAGCAAGTCGAAGATGATAGAATAATAGTAGTTTCTCGAAGCAACTTGAATGAGCTGCATAAGGTATTCAGCTTTCACTGCTGACAACATAACATAGTTCTTTTGAGAGATAGGGGCATCTTACTTTGAGCTTATGTGATCATGACCGACAAATGTGCTGATCAGGTTCTCGAGGAGAATGCGCTTATGTGCATGGAGTTGCTACATGTAAATACTGATGGTGTGATATTAACAAAACAAAGTAAGACTTGTTATCATATGATAGCCTTATTTACCACTTTACTTGCTCATATTCTTGTTGACGCCAGTCTAAAACATTTTATTATCAACAAAGCATGTTGACTATCATCATTCGCATACAACTGGTTCGTGGAGATACCACGGAGAACTTGTGTATTATGTTTTATTTTGCGTTGTTCAAGTTTTAATAGCCTACTAAAATTCATTGCAGAGGCTGAGAAAGTTGTTGGATGGGCCAAAAATCATTACTTAGCCACATGTTTGCTCCCTAACATTAAGGCAGACAGACTGTATATTCCTCGTGAAAGGTATGTCATTTTTTTATTCGTCACTTGCTCTGAACCTGACTAAAATGTCTCACTGATTTGACAAATTTGGTTTTTTCCCTGACAAAGTCTTGAGATTGCAATAACAAGATTGAGAGACCTGGAATCGCTGTCCAAAAAGCCATCACAAAACTTGAAGGTGAATTTCGATGTTGTTAAAAAAAATTAAATCAATATGATTTCTTTTTATATCTTGCTGGTGACACATGCACTTACAGAACCTTGCTAAGGATGATTATGAGAACAACTTTGTGTCAGCCGTAGTTCCTGCAGAGGAAATTGGTGTGAGGTTCGATGATATAGGTGCTCTTGAGGACGTAAAGAAGGCACTACAGGAACTCGTAATTTTGCCCATGAGGAGACCTGAGCTATTCGCTCATGGAAATCTTTTGCGGGTGATCAGCTCATTCACTGTCCCACAATTTTGCTTTTTAGTTGATTTTTTTCGGTGAATTGATGTGCGAACTTCTCGTTCTTAGCCCTGCAAAGGAATATTGCTTTTTGGACCTCCTGGAACTGGGAAAACACTTCTTGCTAAAGCCTTAGCAACAGAAGCTGGAGCAAATTTCATCAGTATAACAGGTTCAACCCTTACGTCAAAGGTATGTGGAAGTTTTTTTTTTTTAGTAAATTATATTTTATTTTAAAAAAAGACCAATATTTCGGTAAAAAATAAAAGCTTAATCCGTAGTAGCATGCTTTATTTTTGTTAAGTACCAACACAACATCATGCTTTTATTGCTTTGATGGTCTTATCAAGTGCTAAGTGATTTTTCATAGAACTCATATATGATGCATTCATCGATTTCTGATTTTACAAGTGCTAGTGTTTTATGTCATTGCAAATTGTAAAATTTATCTTCACTCGCAGTGGTTTGGAGATGCTGAAAAGCTCACGAAGGCATTATTTTCTTTCGCAAGCAAGTTGGCACCGGTTATAATCTTTGTGGATGAGGTGAGAATTGGTCACATGGTTTTAATGAATTAAGCCATTTAGTGTCTCTGAATATCGTTAGGGACCCTAGAATTTGACCTAACTGTTTAAGAATGATGTCTCGGAGAAGGAGCTCTCATTGCTTCAAATAATGAGATGCCTATTTAAACTGAAATTATGTGGTTATCCGGTTTCCCCTATCATTCGAGTGTTTTTATAACCATGCAAGTTCGCAGATTGATAGTTTGCTTGGCGCTCGTGGTGGGGCGTTTGAGCATGAAGCAACAAGAAGAATGAGAAACGAGTTCATGGCGGCCTGGGATGGGTTAAGAACCAAAGATAGCCAGAGAATACTCATTCTGGGCGCTACAAACAGGCCCTTCGATCTCGATGACGCTGTTATACGTAGATTACCTAGGAGGTAAATTGGTTCCACTTTGTAGTAACATATTTTGTTCTGGTCTTGCTTTGTCAAACTTGCGTACAATTATATGTTAGAAGCTGGTGATTGACGATTAACTTATGTTCTGTCTGCTGTTCCAGGATATATGTTGACTTGCCGGATGCTAAAAATCGTGAAAAGATCCTTAGAATATTTTTATCTAAGGAGAAACTGGAATCTGGTTTCCAATATGTTAAACTTGCAAAGGAAACTGACGGATATTCCGGCAGTGATCTGAAGGTACATCCTCGAAGCACCACACTGTCCTTAAATATTTGCGTGTTTTGATTAAATTAAATCGAGTTGCAAACATTTTGCAGAACCTCTGTATCGCTGCCGCCTACCGACCTGTGCAAGAACTCCTCGAGGAAGAAAAGGTCAGCAAATATACCATTTCGATAATTTTGACTGCACAACTGAAGTCGTACTCGTAACCGTGTGCATGTATATTCCTTATAGTTTTACATGGTCCTCATTTAAAGTTTGTTAATGTTTTTACAGGGAGGCAGAAGCGAGTCTGCGTTGCTAAGACCACTAAATTTAGATGACTTTATTAAAGCGAAAGCAAAGGTATATATTTTGTATACGTATCAATTTGACATACTTTTTTTCTTTTTCTTCTGATTATATTTCGTGGTGTAGAGTAAAACTAGCCGATGTTGCTAAAAAAACACTGATTTCCATCAAACTGTGTGCAGGTTGGGCCATCAGTCGCGTACGACGCAACCAGCATGAATGAGCTGCGAAAATGGAACGAACAATATGGAGAAGGTGGGAGTAGGAGAAAGTCTCCATTCGGATTCTGAAACTAACAAACAAGCCCTTCTTTTTTACGTCCGACCGACTACACGAAGATAGCGGTCATACTAGCGCAAAGGGCAGAATTACCTGCACCCCTCTGCATTTGTTTTCCCCTCATAGTTTCTGTTATATCTTTGATTGATTAGACCTTTTAGAAGCATTTTTGCTGGCTTCTTTGTAGAACAATTTAGTCTATTACAATGCTTAATTCAGATCAGAGTTCAGAAGCTGTTGTGTATCAATAAAACAATGAATTTTTTCCCTGTTTACCCCTTAACCCAGTAAAGCCGTTGCTTCTGCCCAAGGGGTACGCCCATGAGAGGCCAAATAGAGCAGCCGGCTGTCCTTATTCCGGTGTAGTTTCCTGGTCTGTGTTGCTCCTAGCTAGTTGGTTTTTCATAGCTTTAAGTCCTTTTATGCCTTCTTTAGAGGCGGCGTGTTTCCTTGGCATGCAGCAGACGAATTAAAGATGATTGGAGTAGCAGGACCCAGTAATAAAGTTTACTCCAAAAAAGGTTTGGCCTGAGCTTGAATGTTTCTTTGAAGTTGGCAGAAGAGTCGCTTTATGGTGGGCCAAGTTGGCATGAAGGCTTTCCACAGCAAGTAAAGGAGGAGATTTCTACCAATTTTTCTTAGTCGGTTTGGTTATTGGTGTTAGTTTCTATCGCTAGTAGCTTTACTGTGTTAGAGCAAAGAGCTGTGTTGGAATCGTTTGATCCGTCGTTTGACGGGTCTGTACTCCCTGTTGTTTTGTTAGGACTGTTGCCTTTTCTTATAAAATAAATAAATAAGAAGATCAAAATTACAACGTCGTTTTGACACTCCATCAGTTGGTCCAAGCTGGATTGTTGACCCAGAATTCATATTTTGCCCAGCTGTTTTTTAAGTCCTTTCAGCTTTCTTGCTTTGCCATGCGTAATTGCGTATCAACAAAAAAAAAAACAGTATCACAATCGAAATGCATGGGGCCGAACAGTAGAACACTCAAACTTTGGGGAGCGTATTGCATATATATTTCAGGTCTCGAGTGTAGTCGCGATTAACAAATTTACTCGAAGCATTTTTTTGTTAGCAGAATTCGCAACTCTGAATGCAATGGCGGCGTTTTGGCTGTTAAACGCCGCTCGACGGCGCCACCGCTCCTCATCTCTCTCTTCGTCCTCCGCACTCCTCTCCCAGTCCATCTTCAATTCCCTCGTACAACCCTCATCTCCTCCTCCACCTCCGCCTTATTCTAAATCCAGCCCTGATGATTTGTATTTTAATTCCGATCATCAGTTTCGAAGTCCCTACAAGTCCTGGGCCTCAACTTCGCATTTTAATTCCGCGAATAATGCGACAGTTGCTCACTCGAGACCTCATTTTACTGATCTCGCTGTCGCGTTGAATCGATACGCTGGCGTTTCAACTTCGGCTTCTTCTGGCGGGGATGCGAGCGGGAGAGGAGGAGAAAGTAATGCGTGTAAGGTTGTAAAAATTGTGTCTTGGATTGATTTGTATTTGCCACGGAAAATTAGACCGTATGCCCATTTGGCTCGCTTGGATAAGCCTATCGGAACTTGGCTGCTTGCTTGGCCCTGCATGTGGTAAGGATCCATTTCCAACTTTTGTTGATGGTTTACATTTCTCAAATATTATAAGTAATCCAACTTTGTTAAAATCTAGGTTAGAAGTCTGCTGTTAGCAGTATAGTTTTATACTTTTATTGATGCTTTCAGATTTGTTTAGTAAGTTTATATGTGTTTGTTCGTTTGTTAATTGGACTTCCTACAGTTCCATGATTATTTCTTTAGGTCAATAAATATGGCAGCGTCTCCTGGTAACCTTCCTGACTTCAAGATGATGACACTCTTTGGCTGTGGAGCTTTACTTTTGAGAGGGGCTGGATGTACTGTAAATGATCTCCTAGATCGAGATATTGATACTAAGGTATGTAAAAATGGTTATTGAATCCGAATATGTATTTGCGTGCAAATATAGGCTAGCTATAGTGCTTTAGATGCCTATTTAGCTTCTACTTCTCATTTGATATGTTTTCTTTGCTAAAGATGTTGTCTGAGAATCTTCTTTGACATTTAACAGACTGGTAATTAGGTCTAGAAAGAAAACGGAAGCTGCTTGATTTTCTTTCACATGCATGCTTTGTTCATCTTATCTTGTTTGTGTAAGACTTTACTTTAATGTAGTGCAGGTGGAGCGAACTAAGCTAAGACCTGTTGCCAGTGGTCTCCTTTCTCCATTTGAGGGAGTTAGTTTCCTCGGGCTGCAGCTGCTTCTGGGTCTTGGAATTCTGCTTCAACTCAACAATTATAGGTTTGTGTTTAATGATCTTACGTCCTGGGACTTACAAAATCCCCGTCTTCCTGAACTTAGGAGTGACTCTAATATAAATTTCGCAGAACTGAAAAAAGCTTCTATGCTTGGTAGTCATCTGATGTTACGGAATTTGGCACACTCTAATACGACAAGTTACCTCAACTATCTTCATTTATCCCAAGGTGTATGGTCACCTTTTTAGAATTTGCTCATCTACTTGAACTCTTGAAGTTGTTTCAAGTTTATCAATATCATTCATATCATCATATGTATGTTACAACTTTGAACAAGTTGTGGAAAATAGCAGCAGGGAAGCCCTTGTTGGTGTGATGTGTCTTGATAGCTCTCAATAAAGCAATGAACTGTACCCACCAGGATTCAAGCTGAGCTTTGCCCCAACCCCACCCTCTTAACTTCATAGATTGGTTGCCTTTTGAAACAAGCCTGCCAGTTTGAAATGGGAGAAAGACCAAATATTATGATACAATCTAAGTTACCGGCATAACAAATACAAATCTTTTTGCTTAAAAGTAATTGAGTTCACTTATTTTTCCTCCGACATTGTTGTGAGTTGTGCTCTCTTCTGCAGCCGTGTTTTGGGTGCATCGTCATTGCTTTTGGTGTTTTCATATCCTCTCATGAAAAGATTCACATTTTGGGTATGACGTGGTTCTTATCATCTGTCTTTTCAATTTTTTGTTGTTGGCATGATTGACTAACACAGAAAAACGATTACAGCCACAAGCCTTTCTAGGTTTAACTTTCAATTGGGGAGCTTTGTTGGGTTGGTCAGCCATTAGAGGAAGTTTGGATCCTGCTGTTGTGCTCCCATTATATTTTTCTGGAGTCTGCTGGACTCTTGTTTATGATACAATTTATGCACATCAGGTAAACATTTCTGTTATTGCTTTCTCTTCAATCATGGTACACTCACAAATTTTCAAAAAGTATGTTACAAGTAAAGTATTTGTATAAGGTCCCTGTTAAGAATGACCCTCATTAAAATCAGACTGTTCCCCCCATCTTATCCCTATTGGTTTGCCTTTTACTGAAAATAATGTAATTCAGTTGATTTCATGTGGTTTATTTCTGTTTTCACTAATATGGTGTTGCTTTCAAGGAAGAGATTTCTATGGTAACTTCCCTCGGAAATCTTTAACTTTCTTGATTATGGCTGGAGTCTGAGGTCCTTTTTTCACATTGTAACCATAAAAAAGACTGACATGACAAAAGAGGCCATCCAGGGCATGTGAAAGACACTATGGCAAGTGAGATAGTAAGGCCACAAATTAATCACTGACTATTTAGACGAGATTGATGTTTTTAACAGGTGATCATAGCAGTAATTACCTAATTTAGATAAATCGTTTCAATACATTTCACAAATGAATAAAATAATAAATTAAGGCTAGAGTATAAAAGGCATCCGAAACCGAAACTACCTAACCTTTTTAATTTCTTGTGTAAACTACTAATCTTTGCCTGTAAGAGTCTAAATTGGTCATGTCGTGCTATTGTAAAAGCTAACTTCATAGTGTTAAGAAGTGGCCTGTTTCAAAGAAGAAAATCGTTAGAAAGACCACACTTTGAATTTTTTAATTCATTTGACTCGTTTATTGATCTTCAAATCAGGACAAAGATGATGATCTAAAAGTAGGTGTCAAATCTACAGCTTTGAGATTTGGGGACTCAACAAAGCAGTGGATTAGCGGATTTGGGCTCCTGTGTATTGGTAACCTTGCTTTGAGTGGATACAATGCTGAAATTGGTGAGTTTTTGGTTTGTTCTACATTTCAGGAGTACACACTGCTGGCTTCTTGTGGTATATGACATGAACGTCAATTCTGAGCAGGATGGCCTTATTATGCCTTTCTGACAGCTGGCTCGGGGCATTTAGCATGGCAGATATGGGCTGTTGACCTATCTTGCCGTGCTGACTGTAATGAGAAGTAAGTTCCTAGAAAATCCAAACCAAATTTGTGTAGTATAGACTCTGTAAACTGTGGCTGCAAGGGCATGTTAATTTTAACATCAAGATAGAAATCATCGTACATATTGTTTGTTTAAGTTCTTAATTGCTAAACAAATTGGAGTCCAAGTTGAATCCAGTTAAACTCAATCTCATGTGAAGTAAACACACCCTTATCTTGTACATGGTGCTTTTCCCTTTCCTTTTTATTTACGAAAACTATTTTTGTCGCATACTTGTGTTGTTTTTATAAACATTAATCATATATATTTGAGAAATTTATATATTAAGCTTCTGGAGGGTACATTGCATGCTAAATTTGCCGTCTTTAAAGAACTGCTTAGAATGTTGTTGTTGATTCCTCAGAACTTTTTGCCAGTTGCTTTGATTGGTACTGATATCACACTTTATTGTAATGTTGCTTCCAGGTTTGTTTCAAACAAATGGTTTGGAGCACTTATATATGCAGGAATTTTATGTGGAAGAGTCGTGTCATAATGGTATTTCCCAATTCCCTTCTGTCACTCGTTGCTTTGTTTCATTGATACTTTCGAAGATGCTACACTTCGATTAGAACTTATCTTGTTACCAAAAAAAAGACACTACTTGCTCAGTTTATTTGGGTGGCCCTGTTACTCATGTCGAAATCTACTCAATCCCTCCCTTTTTTATAGATTCAGTGACTACAGACTGCCATGAGAAGATTATATTCTTCAAACATGCTTCTCTTCTCCCTTGTACTCAAGAGACCAGGTTTTCATGTTGCAAATGACAAACAAAATGTTGGAACTGATGATGTCTCTCTTCTACCCTCATCTCTGGGTCTCTATTTATCAAATTGTTGCTGTACAATTTTGGTGGAGCAGTAGTCTCACACATATATAAACGCCTGGGCATAAAGGAGTGTCTACTTTAGTTGGTAATGGAGCAATACATGTGCATTTGTTTTTTGTTTTTTTGATGCAGGCTTGTTATGTTAGTGTTAGTACCGCATGTGCATTTTTTCTGGCCTTTGCTCTGTTTGAGACTCAACAAATATGTATGGCCGTGGACTCTGAAAAGTTATTAAGCATCATGACGAATATTTATGCACTAACGAAACTCATGTCTATGATTGTGATACCAAAAACACTGATTTTAGCTTTTGAACCTTCTAGTAATTAAAAGAAAATAAGTTAGAAGTGGATAATGGAAATACCAATTTTTACTTTCCACAATAAAAATAATACGGGCTAAATAATTTCGTAGGGGTGATTTTGTCATTTTTAATTATTTAAAGGGTGGTTTAGTAATTATAGTCAACAGCGCGATCTGCTTCTCTTCGAGGTCAAGCTTCCTCGCTACAACAAAAACCTTTCTGCAGATAATCCGAACCAAATTAGGGTTTCAATCCGACCTTTTTGCATCAACCTCGTCTCCTAAAAAATCACCTCAGCTCGATATTCCAACCATGGCTGCGGCAACCGCGACGACATCCGTAGTCCCGGCCAACAGAACTCGCCGCAACAACGGCGGCGGTGTCGACGACGAAAAGCTGATATTCGACACGACGGAGGGCGTGCAGGTTATCCAGACCTTTGACGAGATGGGGATTAAAAACGACCTCCTTCGCGGCATCTACGGATATGGATTTGAGAAGCCTTCCGCCATTCAACAGCGGGCTGTGCTGCCAATTATTCAAGGACGCGATGTCATCGCTCAGGCTCAGTCTGGTACGGGAAAGACTTCCATGATTGCACTCACTGTTTGTCAGATGGTTGATACCTCCAGCCGCGAGTAAGTAGAATCTTCTCTCTCTCAAGCCCTCGTTTTTTTCTTCTCAATTTGTTTTTTTTTTTTTTTGATAAAGTTCTCAATTTGTTATTTTGATAATTTTGTTTGCTTTAATGCTGATATGGAGTCTTTTTTTTAGGGTTCAAGCTTTGATCTTGTCGCCTACTAGGGAGCTTGCCACTCAAACTGAGAAGGTAATCTTGGCCATTGGAGAGTACATAAACATACAGGCCCATGCTTGTGTTGGAGGGAAAAGTGTAGGAGATGATATTAGGAAGTTGGAGCATGGGGTTCATGTGGTTTCTGGGACTCCAGGGAGAGTCTGTGATATGATTAAGAGGAGAACCTTGCGTACACGAGCTATCAAGCTGCTTGTGCTTGTGAGTTCTGTCATCTCCTTGTGGCTTTGATGTGTATTTTTTCTCATGGTTAAATTAGCATAGATTTCGAATGCGGGCCTGCTCTAAATATTTTGCTTTTATGCAGGATGAATCTGATGAGATGCTTAGCAGAGGGTTCAAAGATCAGATTTATGACGTATACCGATACCTTCCACCAGAACTTCAGGTTCTCCTTTTCACTTGCAAATTTCTGGTCCTCCCCATATTTCTTAGTTGCAGTCTGTTCACTATTAAAATAGTAGTCTCTAGATATAGGTGCATGTCGTACGTTCTCCACCCTTAAGATGAACGAACGCATCCCCATTTTGATGAAATTGATATTCTTGGTTTCGTTTTAGTTTGAATCTGGTGCTATTGTATATATGTGTTACATCTGCTCCATAAACATTTGAACAAGTTTCTTAATTGGGGGCCAGTCTGCTTCATTGCATAGTACTGTGTGCAGCTACATAGATTTGATGGAGTTGGAGCAGCTACATAGATTTGATGCATTTTATTATCCTGCAGGTTTGCTTAATATCAGCTACTCTACCAAATGAAATCTTGGAAATGACAAATAAATTCATGACTGATCCTATTAGAATTCTTGTGAAACGTGATGAGTTGACGTTGGAGGTGATTACCATTTTGGTCCATGGGTTATCTTGGTGTATGGAACTTTAGATTGCTATTTATATTAACAATTCAATCTTTGTATACTATGGTGACAGGGTATCAAACAATTTTTTGTTGCTGTTGAGCGCGAGGAATGGAAGTTCGATACACTGTGCGACCTCTATGATACTCTTACCATTACTCAGGCTGTTATTTTCTGTAACACAAAGCGGAAGGTATTGTATCTATCTTGCATTTTTGTGTTGAACTGTACATGTTCAAGACCAAACACTCTTAGAGCTCAAGTGTTGTACACCTTTGCATTTAGTATTTAGATGCTGGTTACTCACTTTGATGGTTGGCATTTGTGTCATTGTTGGTTGTCAAATTCTCTTTCTTTATGTGACATGTAATTGCTACTCTAGCTGTTGTCTTACTACTTAAAGGTTCGCCTGACTTCTATGGCATGTGCAGGTGGACTGGCTCACCGAGAAGATGCGTAGCAACAACTTCACTGTCTCCTCAATGCATGGAGACATGCCTCAAAAGGAAAGAGATGCCATTATGCAGGAGTTTCGAGGTGGGAACACTCGAGTCCTTATTACCACTGATGTTTGGGCCAGGGGAATCGACGTACAACAGGCAAGTCATTTTCAACTCGTTCAGAACTATGCTTAAGTTAGCTTGAGAACTAACCGGTTGATTTGACCTTTCTCAGGTGTCTCTCGTGATAAATTATGATCTTCCTAACAACAGAGAGCTTTACATTCATCGCATTGGCCGCTCTGGTCGTTTTGGTCGGAAGGTAATATACTGCTTGCTCTTCAGATTGGAAAACTATCAGTTGCTTAATATTTCATTCTCAATTAAATTATTATTATGTCACTTGCCAAGTCTTAATTGTTGGTGTTTCATCTGAGATGTCTAAATTTTAAGTGCATCATCTGCCAAGTCTCAGTTCTAATCTCAGCATATGTATTTATGTAGCATCCTAAGTACATATTAAGCATACTCGTCATTTACTTGCAATGATCAAGTATGCCTGTAAAACTATTTATGGCGAGGCTTATGTGATAAAAATAGATTCTGAAATATGATCTTCATGCTGATCCGTTTATGTAAATACTTGCGCGCCACCATCTGAAATTATTTAAGATTTATCCAGGAAGTCATAAGTGTGTATGTACTGTAGTGTCTTCTGATCTGTGTCCCCTAAACACCAGCCCCAAAACAGAACTTAATATACTGTTGACCCTAATGTCGTAAAGGAAATCCGTTCCATTTACCGTATCTTTCTGAACTATGCCTTGTTCATTTGAAGTATGGCATCTAAGAAAAAAGCCAATGTGCATCATGTCATGGCACTTTTGTTCATGACAAGTTTACTATGCTTGTATCATCATTCATTTATAACACATTTGGTGTGTTCTTGCAATGAAACTGGCTCTATATGTACAATTTTGAATCTGAATTTTTATCGAGAAGTATTCATACGAATAATAGTGTGTATTGTCTTGCTTTTCTGGTTTAACATGTATATCTCTATTAAACCAAAACTTGTCTTTAATGATGGCTAGGGTGTTGCAATAAATTTTGTCAAGAGCGATGACATAAAGATCTTGAGAGACATAGAGCAGTACTACAGCACACAAATAGATGAGATGCCAATGAATGTGGGTGATCTTTTGTGATTTCAGCCAGCTTCATGCAGAGCGGAAAGAAATAATATCCAATTTTCCGTTGAATGTGCGCTATCTGCAAATCGTTGATTTTCTTGTGTAGCTTGGTTCCATGGGTGCCTTATGTGCTTGGTGGTCAAGTTGAAGTCTTTCTTTCTTATGTTGTGCTGATTGCCGCATATATGTGATTGGAATCTTGTTTTGATTAGAGAATTTGTTCACTTTTTCTGTATTTGGATTTTGGATCCCAATGCGGAATTCATATTATCTATTTGCGTCCCTAGTCAAACGTTAATTGTAAAATTTGGGAATTTTTTTCTTCTGCTTGTAAAGATGCCTGCATTACCTTGCCTATTTAAAGTAAACAAGCATCCTTACCAAACCAAGTTTGCGTAAAAGAAAATTCTGACACATAAAATTCAGTATTTGTGACGTGATGCTGACGCTTGCAAACATTGGAATATTCATAAATAAATTCTAGAGAAACAAAAAAAGAGAAACTAAATATTCAAGAAAAATCATTACAAAGGAAAATTCGTATCTCAAAAATTCACACAAATTCTGCGAAGCTCAACATTGGATGGACGTTAGGTTTTCTGATCTCTCGCGCTGTTATCAATACTACCACTCGGCGGCGATTTTAGGTCAGGATTTCTTATTTACTGGAATTCACATCACATGACCTAGATCGGCCACTCGTTTGACCTCCAGTGGCGAATCGGCGGCCTTACGGGCTGGTGTTTGTATCATTAGGGTTTACAAGGCAGATTGAGATTATTTGTTCAGTTTATTGAAGTTTGTATCTTTGCAACAGTTGACCTGATGCTTTCGGTGTTACTGTGAATACCTATCTTAGTTTTGATAAGTGGTGGGTTTGGTGTGCCTGAATTTGGGTTCAAATGGCAAGCTATTCTGGAAAGGGAGGTCCTGCTAATGGATCTGTTTATGTGTGTAATTTGCCGGAGGGAACTGATGAGGCTATGTTGGCTGAGTATTTCGGCACCATTGGGTTGCTAAAGGTATGGGTTTGAACAGGTAGTCAGTTTACTGTTGTTCAAGTTTTCCTCTCCCATATTTGATGCACTTTTGATCCTTTTGAAAGACAAATTGGATCGGGGTCTCTTGATAGAGGAATATGGTCTGTTGTTACTTGACATGACTTTATGATGTGCTAGCAAAGCACAGTGACAGCCCTTTTAATCTCATTTGCATTTTTTTTCTTTGAAATTGATTTTCTAACCTGCAGAAAGATAAAAGAACTGGCCGACCTAAAATATGGCTGTATCATGACAAAGTTACGAATGAACCAAAGGGTGATGCTACAGTGACATATGAAGATCCACATGCAGCATTAGCTGCTGTTGAATGGTTTAACAACAAGGAATTCCATGGAAACACTATTGGAGTGTTTATAGCCGAGTCAAAGAACAAAGATGATTATAATGGGGGACTGGTTCGCGGTGGAGGTCCTGTATTAGGCGGTGAAGTCAGCATAACCGAGGAGGATGCCAATGCAAATGACAGTGGAGAACTAGATAAAGGTCCTGGTGGTGCTACTGGAAAGCCATGGCAACAAGATGGAGACTGGATGTGCCCTAATACAAGGTCTGTTATATGATCGGTGAGAATCTCATTCTCACTCTTCTTTGTACTTTATTTGTCAGGTTGTTCTTTGTCACTCAAAAGCTTCTTTATTATTTATACATCTAATTCTTTGTTGTTTTTCTGTTTCACACATGAGCAGCTGTACCAATGTCAACTTCGCATTTCGCGGAGTTTGTAACCGCTGTGGGACCGCTAGGCCTGCTGGTGCCTTTGGTTCATCAGGTGGAGGCAGTGGCCGTGGAAGAGGTCGTAATAACAGTGACTCGGGGGGTGCTGGACGTGGTTTGGGGGGACCTCCAGGCCTTTTTGGTCCTAATGATTGGGCTTGTCCAATGTAAGATTCTGCTGCATATATAAATGGAACTAGCTTCATGAAATTAGCTTTTTGGCAGTTCCATATCTGATTGATGGCTCAAATTTTGGCAGTGAACTACTTGTTGTTGGTTACCTTTTGACAGTCATATTAGGCAAGCATCCTATCAACTTCCTATAGTCTTGAGTAAGACAATTGTTGAAATTTAGCTCTGAGCTTATAAGTACACTCTGTGGTCGTTTTGAAGTTAGTGTTAGCACCATTATATCTAGAAGGTATTTATCGGTGATAGGATTCAAAAGAAACCGTTGAAGGTTGTTTAGGTATATGCAATATAGGTCAAGTAAACATTGCAGAACCATTTTCTAAGTGAAGACCGAAGAGTATTCAACTTAAATTGTACCAAAAGACTGATAAGTGATGATAGAGCTTTGTCCAAATGTGAAGCATTAGAAAGGACTTTATGGGAGATTAAGATTATGGGTAAGGGTTTGTTGACGACGATTGGGAAGGCTACAATGATGATGATACAATACTTTGATCTCCGGTAACTGTCACTGAATGTTTTGTCTCCAGAGGCCAAATATCAAAACTGCAATTGCAAATGTTCATACGTATAGTGGTAAACCTTATTATAGCATGGCGGAGATCATAAACGGATCTCACTATCTGTGCATGTGGGTTGGGTGCACTTGAAAAGCAGTGAATGTTGATGTGATCATATTCTGTTTTTCCTGTATTATTACTTACAGATTATTTCTCTTGCCCTTTTGTATTTTGGTGCTGAACATTCTCAGTTTGTTCGAAGCATGTTTTATTTGAACTGTTTATATTATGAAGTCCATTATTATCAATCTGGCTTTCAATTATACATCTCATTGAATGTTTTCCTCTTCATAAAAGAGTTCTTACTGAGCAAGCATTTCTCATCCTTTCTGTCAATATTAATTTTTATTGTGTTGTTTATATTCTACCTTCTCATATTGGTGCTCACGTGGAAGCATTTCGCTAACCTTTTGGTACTATTAGTACTTACTAATGTGCTATTAATTGATGTCTCATCAGGTGTGCCAATGTCAATTGGGCAAAACGTATGAAATGCAATGTTTGTAATACAAATAAACCTGGGCACAATGAGGGTGGGGTGAGGTATGTGTATGTGTATGTGTATGTCTCGATGGTTACTGTTATGATGTTGACTTTTCTTGTTATTGCATCACTTACTTTTTACCTTGTTGAAACAGAGGAGGACGTGCAGGAGGATATAAAGAACTCGATGAGGAGGAAATACAAGAAACAAGGCGTCGCAGGCGTGAAGCCGAGGAAGTAAGTTGCTTTTCTCTTATTTTCATACCTCTTTCTTAGATCTCGGCTTTCATGCTCCTGACAACATGTTGGATCCATATGCAGGACGATGGTGAAATGTATGATGAATTCGGAATTTTGAAAAAGAAATACCGTGCGAAAACCCAAACTGCTGTAGTTGCGCAAGCTCCTCGTGGTGCTGGTCGCGCAGGATGGGAAGTTGAGGAATTAGGTATTAGTCGGTTCACTGGGTCTCATAAATTTTAATTGCCTTGTACTTTTGGAGGATACATTTTTTTGAATTCATGGCACCACATGGTTCCAAATCAAACTGAACAAATGACCCATTTTAAGTTGGTATTGTGGCAGGAGTGGTTGACAAATATAGAAGAGAGAAGAGCAACGGCAGAGAACATAGTGATAGGGAGAGCAGCAGAAGTAGAGAAAGGCGCCGCAGCCGAAGCAGAGAGAGGGATAGGGGAAGAGATGGAGACAGATACAGAGAAAGAGAGCATGGCAATGATTATAATGACCGAGACAAACATTACGGGAGGGACCGGGATCGGACAAGGCACCATTACTGATACTTACAGTATTGGGCATAATTCCATTTATCATGTGACCAGGTTTGAGTTCTGTTAGACAGTCTGAAACTGATATTATTCCAAGGATATGAGTGCCTTACAAAAAGGAAGAGCACACTTATTTTTCTACCATACGTTATGCTACTTTTTTTTCCTTTCTGATTATTAAAGTTTAATAAGATAATGTTACATAGTTTTGCAGTTAAAACTGTCCATTTTACCATCATCATATTTGGCTTGAATAGGTGATGTTTATCCATTATTTAAGCCGTCTTTTATATATGATTGATTAGCTTAGAATAATAACAGTTCTGTAGCATCAGAGCTACTACATTAATCAACTACTATATATCATCCATACTATTTAAAATTCATTTGCCCATCTAAAATTCATTGTTTCCAAATTGCTTTTGGTCTAGTTCTAGCCCATATTGTAAATCTAACAATGAATTTGAACTCTCTTATGCGTGTTTAGGAAAAATGATCTATCCAATCAAAAAAAAAGAAGGAAAAATGATCTAGTGTTGTCGACCATTCACCCTTAGTTCTAAGACTCTCATTTTGGTTGAAACGACGTCAAAATTTTAAATTTTATTTGAAACAAAGTAAAGCCGTTTCGTACTAGCAGCAAATGGAAGTACTAGATCCGAAATCCACAAAGAAACTTCTAAAATATTGTTCTAATATTTGAAAACTATTTATATTTTATCTTATGAGTGCGGTTCAGATACAAACTGACTTTATATGTAAAAACTACAAACCGAATTTTAAGCTGACACATGTCTCATTTAGTCGAAATCTCGAACAAACACACGGAGGGGTATTATAGGCATTCCACACTAAGGGTATAAAAACTAATAATGTTATTTTCAATTTAGTCCTTGAGTTGTTAACGATTAGACTTAAAAAGAGAATGATCAGACTTAAAATTGATAACTAAAAGACTACAAATTGAGAATGATCAGACTGAAAGAGAGAATGATCAGACTTAAAACTGGTAACTAAAAGATTACAAATTGAGAATGATTAGACTGAAAGAGAGAATGATCAGACTTAAAAATTGGTAATAATCAGACTTAAAATTAAGAATGATCAGACTTAAAAATTGTTAATGATCAGACTTAAAATTGAGATTGATCAGACTTAAAGAGAGAATGATCAAACTTAAAATTGGTAACTAAAAGACTACAAATTGTGAATGATTAGACTTAAAGAGAGAATGATCGGACTTAAAAATTGGTAATAATCAGACTTAAAATTAAGAATGATCAGACTTAAAAATTGTTAATGATCAGACTTAAAATTGAGATTGATCAGACTTAAAGAGAGAATGATCAAACTTAAAATTGATAGCTAAAAGACTACAAATTGAGAATGATCAGACTTAAAGAGAGAATGATCAAACTTAAAACTGGTAACTAAAAGACTACACAAATTGAGAATGATCAGACTTAACAATTGGTAATAATCATACTTAAAATTAAGAATGATCAGACTTAAAGAGAGAATGATCAGACTTAAAAATTGTTAATGATCAGACTTAAAATTGAGAATGATCAGACTTAAAGAGAGAATGATCAGACTTAAAAATTGGTAATAATAGAGAGAATGATCAGACTTAAAAATTGTTAATGATCAAACTTAAATTTGAGATTGATCAGACTTAAAGAGAGAATGATCAGACTTAAAATTGATAACTAAAATACTACAAATTGAGAATGATCAGACTTAAAGAGAGAATGATCAGACTTAAAATTGGTAACTAAAATACTACAAATTGAGAATTAAAGAGAGAGAATGATCAGACTTAAAATTGATAACTAAAAGACTACAAATTGAGAATGATCATACTTAAAAAAATACATGGTAATGGTCGGACTGACATTGGGAATGATCGGACTTACATTGGGAATGATCGGACTTAAAATGATAATGATCACACTTAAAATGATAATGATCACACTTAAATTGGTAATAATCATACTAAACTTGGAATGATAGGACTTAAATTGGTAATAATCATACTAAACTTGGAATGATCGGACTTAACAGGATAATGATCGGACTTAAATTGAGAATGATCGGACTTAACACATGATGATCAGACTTAACAATTTTAGTGTAGCAAATTTTAGGACGATTATACCCCTCTTATCTTTTATGTATTTTTAAATAAGTTCGCGTGTGTTTTTTTATTTACAAAAAGAACCCTGAACGGGATGAATTCTGATTGGTCGATTTTTACACGTGGCAATATTTTCGTGGGTCTGTAATTTTTATTTATAATTGTGGTTTGTATTTGATCCAATCTCATATCTTATAATCTCCTATATACATAATAATTATCCTCATCATAAATTAAAATATTATACTGAAAATAATATCAAATATATCCACTAAGACATGGTAAAATAAATAATATTTTTTTTGATAGGGTAAATAATATTATTGATATCAAATAATGTCGTCGACACTCGCTTCAAAAACTAGAAATCGGTTGATTATCAAAAAAAAAAAATCGGTTCGAAAGGAAAAGAGCGAACATGTTAATCTTTGTTTTTGAGCGTGGGTTTTACATCTTAAATCAAGTACTATACGAATATATTGTGTACCTATTACATTGATCACTTTTTAGCAGATAAGGTATCAATCCAGATGGATAATCGTCCATTGAAGCACATGTCATCACAAGTTACCATCATCTTGAAAACTCACGAACACCTTTACGCATCCACGAAGACACATCCACAAGAAATACATAACACCTCCATGAAGGAGGAACAATACATCTATACGTATGCGTAACGAATAACACACCTCTACAAAAGTGAAGAGAATTATGCGTAACGAACGCTTAACCAAACCCTTTAGCGAACATGTTAATCTCTGAGTGTTAATTTTCGTTAAATTAATTTGTGTACTCTTTCCTCCTCTCCAAATTTAATCTCTCACCAATTGGAAGCTTTCTCATCATCGAAACCCTAAAGTCCTCCAACTGTAAATCCAACTTCCGGCGAAATCTAATCGATGGAGGATACCGACCAGCAGAGTATGGTCTCGTTGTTTCTCGAAATCGCTGTAGGTCAGACCGCCGAGACCGCTAGACAGTTTCTACAGGTGACTATCTCTATTTGTGTTGGTTTTTTATTTGATGTGCTTGGTATTAGGGATCATTCCTTGAAATCGGATGTAGCTGAAATTTACTAAATATGTCTATCATATATCTGAATAGTATGTTCTTTTGTACATATAGGAGTTGAGCTTGGTTGTGTCAGCCTTTGGTTTTCTGATGGTGGTGATCAGAAGGGCTTTCAATATGTAATGTGTATTTAATATCTATAGGGGTTACCTTTGAAACTTCAAGTGGACATGTAAACTCATATTATGGGATTAGGTGTTGGAACTTGGATGTATTTTGGGATAATTTGTGCATTTTTGTTCACGCTATTGATAGTGAGCTTGTTTCATAGTGAAGCTAAGGTGATGTTAGAAATGTAATCCAGGAGTTAGCCATAATTATTTAGAAAAAGTACTGTTTGTTGCAAATCCTGATGTGATTTTAGTCCAACGCCTGTTGAGGTCAAAATTGTATTTTTCGTTTATGATTAATCCATATGCTTGGTTATGTGTTCCAATATTTTACTTGATATTTACTTAGTAATAGTTTTGAGTTAAGTACTCATGTTACCAACTAATATAACGACAAATCTGTCAACTCTTCTTTTCCCCTTGTGGTTTTGCAATACTTCCCTTAACTGTTATACTGTACGGAAACAGGCTACAGGCTGGAAGCTTGAAGAAGCAATTCAGCTGTTTTATGTAGGAAATGACGGTGCTCCAATGGCAGCTGCTTCAAACTTTCCACCAGCAGAGAACTTTGTATCCCCATCTAATCATGCTTCAGAGTATGGAAAATTTAGCATTTGTTGAATTGATGTATGATTTCCTTGATCATGCATTGATTGGTTCTGGTGGATTCATTGTTTCAGGGGATTGACTAATGGTAATGGGAATGCCAGCGTTGGTCAAGAAGATGAAGTCCGCCCTCCTTTGCCGGTGATAAGGGAAGCCCTCTACGATGATACAATGTTTTATGGGTATGTGCATGTGCCTCAATACTTGTCCATCATTGATCATGGGGTGGTTCAAAATAAATTTGTCATGGGCCCACGTTTCTCATGCTTTATTCGTGAACTTTTGATGTTATATACACTCTGTATCTAAAACCATCTTCTTAATCCAACGTGAAGTCGAAATTCTTGTGTTGTAGATGTAAAATTTGTATCTTTCAAGAGCTGATTCATACATAGAAAATAGAACGATGCACTGAATACTGGCTTTCTCAGGGTTGCTGCTGTCCTTGATTTATGATTGCTCCTTGAACATGCGTTGTAGAAAAATGTGTCTTCAACTGTACACGAGTACTATTCAAAACTCATGCTTCTTATTACATTTGCATTAGAGCGCCGAGGGCAGGGTACCCACGCGGAGCAAGTCCTGCTGTTGCTTTTCGTAATTTTGGCGAAGAAATGAGGCGTAATGCTGTATGGCAGTCAGATCAAGTCGGTGGTGCAGCAACTGCAGATAACAATGTTCAAGATCTTGCTTCTTTGTATCGCCCGCCTTTTGAGTTGATGCACCGCGGACCATTTGAAGAGGTGTGTGGGTGGCATGCTCGAACATGAATTTTAATTGGCACATATTGTCTCATTGAATCATACAATTGTTTTTTTTTTTGAGAATGTTTGTAGCCGCATCGGCAAGTTTCCATTGGTGTGCTTGTGGTGGGAGTAACTCTAGGAAGTATAATCACAATGTAATTCAAAGACACACGGCTTCTTCTTCTTCTTTTTTTTTTTGAAGACACACGGTCTTGTTATTCAAAGACCTCCTGAAGCTGACATATTCTAAACATGAGGCATGTTAGAGTCGATGTAAATCTTGGAGTTACTTGCCATAATGAGAAGTTATTAATGAATGCAGGCAAAAGATGCAGCTTCAGTCGAGGATAAGTGGCTAGTGGTCAACTTGCAATCCACTAAGGAGTTCAGCTCGCACATGGTTTTTTTTTTCCTTCTTTCAGATTCAGTCTTCAAGATATTTCTTTCGTTTTTTTCATTACACTTCTCATTTTCCTGCTGGTGTCTGTGTCATAAAGCTTAACCGGGATACCTGGGCTAATGAAGCAGTCGCACAGACAATCAAAACCAATTTCATATTTTGGCAGGTATGCTTGCTATATTTAGCTTTTATGGAATGAAACTTTCTCAACGTAAGAAATTGTATACTGCTGATCGGTACCTACTTCATAAGGGTAGTAGCACTAGCGATTTTCCTGATAGTGAATTTGGCAAATTCAGCCTTCTCAGTTTGCTACTTGTGAAAGGTTTCTCATGTTCTTTTTTTCCATTGTCTTGCACCCGCTTTTATGCGCATTGGGCTGATTCTGAGAATTTGTTCATGTTTCTTTTTAGTTTAGCCATGATTTCAGTATTATAGTGGTGATTTTGCTGATTTGTTAAACCATTTGATGCAATTGAAGGTCTATGATGATTCGAGTGAGGGTAGGAAAGTGTGCACCTATTACAAAGTGGGTTCCGTTCCAGTAGTCCTTGTCATTGATCCAATTACTGGGCAAAAAATGCATTCATGGTCTGGGATGGTTCACCCAGACAGGTTGCTTGAGGTCTGTCATTGATCATGACGTCCATTTTATACTATTAAACTGTATTCGCTTCGCCTCTTCGGTTTACTGATGGTAAAACCTCAACGAACTTGCAGGACCTTATACAATTTATGGATAGCGGCCCTATGGATCATCATGTGAGCCTATCTCACAAGCGTCCAAGAGCCAGCAATTTGATTCCACCTCAAAAACTTCAGCGTACGTGTTATACTTATTAAAGTTGCGAAAAAATAAACAATCAGTCTTCACCTAAACTAAATGATCTCATAAACTGCAAATGAAGGTTTTGCTCGAGGTCTTACTTTGATTTTGGCAGCTTCGTATATGATTTGTTTAACTTCTGTTTCATGTTTTAAAAATGACATTATATTTTGTAAACCACATAAACATTTGGCCGAGAATGGTGATGATACATGAGAAAACTGGCCAGCGGATTCAGAAGGAAAGCTATATGCTTTTAGTTCATACAGTGTAACAATTTTAACTTACAGGAACACCCTTGTCAACCAACAAGGGTGCAAAGCTATTCCCTGAGTATTACTCAGATTGCATGGTTTTGTGTTTTCAAAACCTTCTTGTCAAAATGACATGTATTCCTCTGTATTCTGCAAGCTGCAGTCCCTGAATTTGATGCAGTAATTAGTTAAGCTGTATGTCATAAGTTAATTGTGTGAGTGGCATTATGTCGTCTAATGTACGGGAGTCGACCAGTTGCTGCCATGATAATTGATGCAACATTGCGCATGCAAACAACGATTTGGTTTTTAGATTGTCTTGAAATGTTTAGTGTAGATCTAGATAGGGAGTTTTTTAGATCTAAACATTAATCTTGTGTTTCCTTTATTAATTCTTTGTTTTTTATGTCACTGTTTTTTTGCCACATGTCTACTCAATGAAGATTATGGTTATCTTTATTTGATTGGTGTCTATATCTGGATCCTCTTTCTTTTATTCGTACTCGTGCCTGGGAGTATTACAGACTAATTCTTGTTAGGTTCATGCTTATCTGATTCAGAACCCCCGGTTGATGCTAATGAGACTGATTCTGACGCTAATGAGACTGATGCTGACGAGGAAATGCAAAAAGTATTGGCTATGTCTATGGAAAGTGTTAAAAATCCAGCTCTAGCAACTTGCAGTGAGAAAGACGTGAGCCCTCCTATCAAAGAAGAAGCTGACTCTTCATCTGAGATGGTCGCGTTTCCACCTTTACCTGAAGAACCCATTGGTGATAGAAACCTCATTTGCAGAGTTGGTGTGCGCCTTCCAGATGGACGAAGAGTCCAGAGATACTTTTTGCAGACTGATCCAATACAGGCAAGTATTTCTTGTATTATTTTTAAGAGTTATATGATCCATCATTTTTAGTTTTAATATGCATCACATCTAAACTAGAACGGTTGCTTTGTTTAATGATTTCTCTCCTATGTATTTATGTATTTAGTCACTTACCATTTAGTTAGTGTATTGCGTGTTCTTACTAGTATATTGATTTCTCCTGATAATTTGCAGTTGCTTTGGTCATTCTGCTGTTCTGTGATTGAGGAGGCAAAATCACGGCCATTTCGCCTAGCACAAGCCGTTCCCGGGTCCTCAAAGCAGTTGGAGTACGAAACAAAATGGAGTTTCAAGGAATCAGGGCTCGGAAACTCTTTGGTGTCAATGACCTGGGACTGAGGACCTCCTCGAATCTGCTGTATGATCATATCATTCCACTGCGTTCTTCAAATGGAAATTAGCATGGAAGAATTTTGGTTTCGATGCTTGCAGTGTTGCTTACTTTGGCTCCTGTTGATTTAATGTTAGTTTATTGGCTAACAAGCCTGCACTTACTATGTATATAGGCAAACGTTTGCATTGTACATATATAGAACCTTTTGAATTCCTTGTCGAAGTGGGCGGAAGCCTACATATATGCCATCTATGAGACGTGTTCAAATGACATTTTTTTTTTCTCGAGACTTTGACCCGAATCTTTACTTTCCAAAATTGCATCATCAAGTTATTGTGGTGGTGACACATTTATTTTTCATGATGCATTTAATATAAAGTCATCAACTTTGACTTTGCTTTTTGAACATGTGTCGCATGCAAATTTAAAAATGCATCATGATTACTTCGATTTAAAATTTGTCTTGAACTGGCCACAGAATATCAATCGAGTACTTCGTTAGACCTATTGATGAATCATGATACTCAGTCTCACATTAAGCGAGTGTTTTGACAGAAATTGTGAACAAAGCTTCTCGTTCAAATTGGTCAAGAAATTATATATACTACTGTCTTTTAGACATTTTTTGAAAGTAGTGGACTTAAAAAAAATGCTTATTTTAAGTACTCTTTTTTTTTGGGATAAAAATTTAAGTACTCATTTTGGTAAATCTATAGACTATAAGGATAAGAGGAGCGCTCCGTTTAGGACACTCCAAAATGGCGAGGACGTGAGGACAAATCTCCACCACACATCTAAACCCCCCGTGTTTTGTGGGTGCGCCACGTGTCCCACTACCAACAGTAAAAAGTAAACAGTAAAATCACACTACCTTTAAATCTCAACCATTAGATCAATATGATCTAAAGGTTCAGATTTATTCCTACGTCCTCGCACTATTCACGTGTCCTTAATCGAACGCACCCCATAAGGATAAACTCCTTCGATGCTTAAAAAAATTAGTGTTTTGTTGACATGACAGCGTCAATAATAAAATTACACAAAAGTGAAGAGTTTTGGACAATGACGCAAATTGGAACTAACATCATTCTTCATTCATGCCTAATACATCCGATCACATATTTCACATCAACTCGCCTAGCAAACTCCTGAAAATCAGCACGTGCTTCCTTGCTACGTCCAATCAATTGCAGGATTGTTGGGAAAGAACACCTCCGGAGGAAAATCACCTTCCCAAAACTTCTCCAAACATGGACAAAATGATGCTAATGCTATCTCGAACATGATGTCTGGACTTGGGTGGAGGCGGATGTACTTCATAGTGTAGTTTTTTCTGATCAGCCGAGGCACGGAGACTTTACGACGACGCCGGTCGTGGGCAGAGACATTCATGTTGTTCAAGTTAATGCATTCCATCAAATGGCAGTTTTCTACCAGAGAGAACAGTGTTGCGTAAATGGGACAATAGGATCTTATGGAAATGCCGGTCAAACATGGAAGGGACTTCACTAGTTTGCTCATTTTCTCATCTAGAAACTTGTCAGATTCAGGAAGTGGAAGGCAGATATCTAGTCTTGTAAGGCCTTGGAATGCACAAAGCATTGCAGACAGTCCTATCATAGTGTAATCAATTTCGGGCAGTAGATCATATAATCTCATTTTGAAAGACATCAAGGAAGCATGCGATTTTGCAATGATACCTAGCGTAGCATCTCTTACCAAAGAACAGTCGATTGAGAGGTGGTGGAAGTTTTCACATTCCGATAAAGTTTCAGCTAGATGCAGAGATGTTGATGCTGGAATTTGCGAAAAATACGGCAAGTCCAGATATCTCAGGTTTCGACAGCCGAGCAGAAAGGTGCAAAATCCTTGGGGAGTAAAATTTTGGCAACCCACAATACCAATATGCTCTAGATTAACACAATTAGTGGACAAGGCATAAAGAGCACGATCAGTTAGACCATAATTTCTGCTTAAATCAATCTTTCTGAGATTTGGTACCGTTAAACTGAGGCTCTCGATCCCAGCATCATCCCACTCATGACTGAATTCAAAATACAGCTCCTCAAGCAACGGAAACAGCCGAATGAACTCAACAACTTGATCAGCTTTGACTTTTGAAAACCAAACTAAAGCCAAAGATTTAATTTTCAACTTACCCGAAAGACTGAGCATGTGATGTTGTTCAGGGTAAGTCGGGCAGTTGGTGATTTTCAGAGCTTGAAGGTTGAGCTGAGATTTTGAAATGGCAGTCAGTGCGCGGCCGACACGCTTGGTGTTGAGAGTAATTTGGTTGACGGAGGAAAACCGAGTGAAGATTTGTGTGAAGGAGCGATCGTCGGGTAGGGTTTTGAAGCTGAGTTTGCGGACGAAACGGTTGGAGAGGTGGAGGAAAGGTTTGGAGACACGTGAAAGGGATTTGAGATCTTTCTGGTCCAATCGGGAGAGAATCAGCAGCAGCGCATCAGACGGTAAGTCGAGGATTGTGGTCTTAATCCGTTTCGATGATTCCATTGTTGTGGTTGTAGAAAAGGAAACCCTAGAAAAATGTAGACGAAGAAAACCGCACAATCCCAGTCGAATTAACAAATTGTTAATTTAAATTATAATATAATAATAATAACGTTCGTAACTCTTGGCAACATTACTGTAAGCCCAACAAAACTCCAGTGGATGACCCCATTGTTGTGGATCTGGAAAAGCCTGAGAATAAACCCTAGAAATGATGAAAAGAGATACGATTGTATGGGCAGAAAATTTGTATGTGAGCAAAAGAGTTGTTGTGAATTGTTGATAAAAAAGATAGTTGACGTTCAAAGAGTCGCGTGAAGATGGAGTGTCACTGTTTTGTTTCAATATAACAAAACTTTACAAAAATGACTGTAATACCTTTTTATGTGAAATAGCTTCATGATAGCACTTCCATGTTGGCAAGTAAAATAGTACTAAACATATTTGGTGGCATATCTGAATGTAATGGCACAATCCATCAGGCTGACAATTCACGGGCTGGTCACATGCCTAGCCTTTTAAAGCCGCATTCTGAGCAGAACTTGGAAGTGTCCCGCAGATACATAGCACCACATTCATCACAGTACTTGGCAGGAGTAGTTGGCTGTAAGAAAAGAGATTCAGATTGTAAGCATAAAAAATGGAACAATCTCTCATTTGCCAAGTTATTACAAACGAGACATCTCACTCACCATCACATGCAAGCGCCCTGTGGCATGATGACTTGTGAGCATACTGATGTGTTGATGCGAGATAGTATGTGATGGATGAGATGGAGACATTTCTGGCCCGCAGTGATGATTTTGAACATAATGCGAGGTAGGTGGAGTTTGGATCAGTGATTGGTGATGGTTTTGATGAATAGGTTGATATTGAGAAGCTTGAGAAAACTGGTGTGGAGTTTGTTGTTCGTTTGGATTCTGCAATAAGATAAATAAGCTCTTTGTGTCAAATATGATCATGTCAATAAATGTTTGCTTACAAAACAAGTTTAAAAAGATATGAGCGCAATTTGTTTCTCACTTACAGAACCAAATCCCTGTGCATGATGAGCCAGTGCAGAACCATCTGTGCCAGGAAATGTCTGAAATGATAATGAGATTTCATCAGCAATATATCAACTCCATTATAGTTGATGGAAAAAAATAAGAATGGAGAGGATGAGAAAAACTAGGACCAAAAGCTTACAGGCATTCCAGGAACGCTAGACATTGAATTTGATGCTCGTCTATATTTGTGTCTAGGTGAATAGTATTTATAGTCTCGGGGAGAAATAGCTACTTCATTTCGACCAGTCAATCGCTTGAACCTACACAAAAGGACCATGCAGAAAAGAATTGTTAAAGCTTTCCTCATAATTTACTAGTAACTATAGTTCCTCAAATAGTGTAAATTAGTAATCAATTAGTTAAAATTAAAGACATGTTACACCAAAATCTATAATTAGAACAGTAAATAGGACTGCCAAGTTAAAACTTGATGGTCTAACCACTCAGCATCATCCATAGGCATACTATTTGGCTTCTCCACAATGCCTAGTCCATTTACCACGACAAACCGCACTCGCTTCTCTTCTTGTATTACAAGCTCCGGGAATCGTGTTTTGGTTTCAACAGAGGTCGCTAATTCTCTTCGCTTAAAAATACACTGCCCTGCAAACGGAAGTGTTGTAACCGTTAGGGACCACCAATATCAGAGAGGGGTTTATATTGTTTTAGTAACCCAGATCTTCATATAATCAATCAACTAAAGAAAAATAGAAGTCTAAGAGTGGCCATGTTCGAATTACATTCATGAGCCAAAGTAACTAAGACATTGCTAATTATATGCTAAATCTATTTGCTATGTAAGATGGACACAGTTTAAGAAATTACCATGGAAGAGGTGATCCAAACAAACAAAAATACCTTTACGCGGAAACTTTTTCGCAAGCATTCTGTACAATCCACCAGCAGCTTCAAGAGCAACTCCAATGGTCTTTTCACGGATACCATTTAGAGAGCCTAGCCTGATATTTACATCATTAATCAATGCTTCATACATATTCGCTATATACATCAAAGGCAACGCAAATCTTGGATCTCCTTCATAATGGACCTCCCTTGACTTCCTTTTTACTTTATCTTGTTCAGGCTGAACCATGTACCCAGCAGCATCAGGATCAATCACTTCAATCACATGCTCAGAAATAAAATTATCCACTATGATTTGTAGAAACCTTGCCTTTGCTGATTCAATTGGAGAAATATCTAGACAAATGAGTTAACTATCAGTCGCTGACATTATAATGGAATAAATTTCAGGAGTCTGATAACTGGGAGGTGGTAACCTTCTGAACTAGACTGACAAAATTATTATTTTTTCGATCAATAAGATAAAGCAGTGAGTGATAATTTACCTTCAACCGACAAAATTCCATATGTATCCCTTGAGGACCCATTGTTGTCAAAGTCATTGTGGTGGTCTTCAACAACACCAACACCAACACTATGCAGTTGCATATTATTCCTAAAAGTCTCATGCATGCAATTCTGACAAGAAAAATTACATGCGACATTACTTTAAGCATTTATTCAAATAAAATACATGTTATTTCATGGTGACTTAGCATAAATAATCAGCCACTACAGTTCAGCTTTGTTAATGTCATTTTAAGTAGCGTTCGATGACGAACAATGCTAGTCAATCATATGTTACAAAAGAACCAAACATGAAGCTACAATACAGTGCCTATCTTAATTATAATGTACTTAAAATCATCAAACAACAAATGTTAGAATCTGTCCAGAAGTTCACCATAATTCAATATCCATTCAGATATCTATATCTGCCCATAAAAGCCAAACGATCGAAACTATATTCAAAAGCTGGAAAAACACATTCAGAGATAAATTAAATCCAATTGCCAATTATCCAGCCAATCATATTCTTTTACTCACACTAGATTGAGGCGTCAAGCAACAATTACCCTCAAGAGGATAACAAAACCCATAGCAAAGACGAGCTGAAAACAGTGAAACTCACAACAGAATTGCCTTCATCACCATCATCCAAGCTATCTTCAGTCACACCATCCCTATCAAGCCCATCAATATCCCCAGGACGCACTTCCACAGTGTTCAAATCATGCAAAGACGACTCAATAAACGTATTCGCCGACCTCAAATTATAGTGCTGCGCAGGAACTCGACTCCCCATTCCCCCTCCGCCGCGACCAAAACCCTAAACCCTAGGTCCCCTAATTCACTCCAATCCTCCACTCCGCCTCCTCCTATACTCCTCCGCCACCTCCAAAACCGATCGATTCTGAAACAGATTGAATCATCAAGGTTAGCAATTAGCATTTTATCCGCGATCGGGTCGCAATCCAAAAATTGAAGTTCGAAGTTGAAGTTTTGTGCTCAGTGAAAAATGTTGAAGTGGAAGAGGAAGGTGAGTTGTGATTCCGAACCTGAGGCTCAGAGCCGCGGCTGAGCTTTCGTTAGTCCAAAAGAATAGTCACCGAGCCGAGGCTGGTGGCTCCGATCTCCGAACCAGATGCTCCGTCGACCGGTTCTTTGCTTCGTGTCGAATATTAAAATAGCAGATAGTTTTTGGAAACTGTAATGGGTTAGTTTTAGTACCGGTTTGAATTTCGAACCGGGCCTGAGTGGGCCCAGCAGGTATAAATACTTCAGCAAAATTTTTATTTACATTTGTTTTTTCTTAAAGTTCCGGACCAGCTGAAATTGAATTAATTTATTTCAACATTAACATTTTGTACATTTGTTAACGTTTTGCAACATTAACATTAACTATATCAAAAATAAAACCATTAACATTAACATTTATTTCAACATCAACTTTGACTTTACTTTTTAGACATGTGTAATCATGATTTAATGATGAGATTTGAAGTCTCAAGGTTTCGTATTTTTTAGGAATCTTAATCGAGCGCTCTCCTACCAACTATTATGTGACTTCGATTTAAAAATTGTCTTGAATTGGCCACAGAATATCAATCGAGTACTTCGTTAGACCTATTGATGAATCATGATACTCAGTCTCAACATTAAGCGATTGTTTTGACAGAAATTGTGAGCAAAGCTTCTCGTTCAAAATGTCCAAAAATTATATATACTGCTGTTTTTTAGACAGTTTTTGAAAGGAGTAGTGGGACTTCTTATTTTAAGTACTCATTTTTTTTTTGATAAAATTTGAAGTACTCTTTTTGGTAAATATGTAGAGTGTAGACTATAAGGATAAACTCCTTGGATGCTTAAAAAAATAGCAGATCTCTTTTGTTTTGTTGACAGCGTCAATAATATTACACAAAAGTGAAGAGTTTTGGACATTGGAACTAACATCATTCTTCATTCATGCCTAATACAACCGATCACCCATTTCACACATCTCGCCTAGCAAACTCCTGAAAATCAACACGAGCTTCCTTGCCACGTCCAATCAATTGCAGGATTGTTGGGAAAGAACACCTCCGGAGGAAAATCTCCTTCCCAAACATTCTTCAAACATGGACAAAATGATGCTAATGCTATCTCGAACATGATGTCTGGACTTGGGTGGAGGCGGATGTACTTCACAGTGTAGTTTTTTCTGATCAGCCGAGGCACGGGGACTTTACGACGACGCCGGTCGCTGTCATAGACATTCATGTTCAGGTAAATGCATTCCATCTGAGGACAGTTCTCTATCAGAGAGAACAATGTTGCGTAAATGGGGCAATAGGATGTTATGGAAATGCCAGTTAAACATGGAAGGGACTTTGCAAGTTCACTCATTTTCTTATCTATAAACTTGTCAGTTTCAGGAAGTGGAAGGCAAATAGCTAGTCTTGTAAGGCCTTTGAACGCACAAAGTATTGCAGACAGTCCTGTCATAGTGTAAGCAATGTTTGGCCGTGAATAGTATGATTTCATCTTCAAAGACTTCAAAGAGGCACGCGACTTTGCGATGATACATAGGATAGCATCTGTTATCAGAAAAAGATCTATTGAGAGATGGTGGATGTTTCTACAAACTGCTACAGTTTCAGCTAGATGCAGAGATGTTGATGCTGGAATTTGCGAAAAATACGGCAAGTCCAGATATCTCAGGTTTCGACAGCCGAGCAGAAAGGTGCAAAATCCTTGGGGAGTAAAGTTTTGGCAACCCACAATACCAATATGCTCTAGATTAACACAATTAGTGGACAAGGCATAAAGAGCACGATCAGTTAGACCATAATTTCTGCTTAAATCAATCTTTCTGAGATTTGGTACCGTTAAACTGAGGCTCTCGATCCCAGCATCATCCCACTCATGACTGAATTCAAAATACAGCTCCTCAAGCGATGGAAACAGCCGAATGAACTCCACAACTTGATCAGCTTTGACTTTTGAAAACCAAACTAAAGACAAAGATTTAATTTTCAACTTACCCGAAAGACTGAGCATGTGATGTTGTTCAGGGTAAGTCGGGCAGTTAGTGATTTTCAGAGCTCGAAGGTTGAGCTGAGATTTTGAAATGGCGGTCAGGGCGCGGGCGACACGTTTGGTGTTGAGAGTAATTTGATTGACGGAGGAAAACCGAGTGAAGATTTGTCTGAAGGAGCGATCTTCGGGTAGGGTTTTGAAGGTGAGTTTGCGGACGAAGCGGTTGGAGAGGTGGAGGAAGAGTTTGGAGACACGTGAAATGGATTTGAGATATTTCTGGTCCAATCGGGAGAGAATCAGAAGCAGCGCATCAGTAGGTAAGTCGAGGATTGTTTTCGAAGTGCTCTTAATTCGTTTCGATGACTCCATTGTTGTTGATGTAGAAAAGCTTCAGAGAGAAACCCTAGAAAAATGTAGACGAAGAAAACCGCACCGAAATTTTAAATTAATAAATTATAATATAATAATAATAGTTCGTAACTCCTTGCTATAGGCAACATAAAAAAACTGTAAATAAGGGTCCAAAGTAAAGTAGCCCAGCCCAACAAAACTCCAAGCCCGTAAGGCCCAAATAAACGCGCTAAGCTGCCAAAGTCGCAACAATCCACTTTTGGTCAATTATCAATCATCTTACTCTCATCGATTGTGCCTCACCGTTTCTAGGCTTGTCGACAAATGTAAATTCGAGTTCGGTCAATTTGGCGTTTCAATATATATTTCGAAATTATATGTTTAACTAATATGAGAATATAATTTTATTTCGTAAATATGTTGGGTCATGTTATGTAAAATGTGTTTGCAATATTATTAAAAAAGGGCCACGCTCAATTATTATTTTTTGACAGTAAGATTCCCAATAATAATTTTCTTCAACGTGGATGATTGATTAGTTAAAATGTTTTCATTTTGCTATATCTATGGGTTTTTTTTTTGTTGCAAGATTTTCAATTCTTATTTCTGAAAGGAGCAATTGGACTAGTGCAGTGCTTATTTAGTGTACTCTTTTTGGTAAATCTTTGAGGATAAACTCATTCAATGCTTAAAGGATCATTTTTGTTTTCATGTTTTGTCGACAGCGTCAATAAATTACACAAAAACTGATGACTTTTGAACAATGACAGAAATTGGAACTAATGAAGTTTATTCATGCATAATTAACCTTTGCAAAACATCACAACACAAGTTCGACTTACAATGATCTGATCACCCATTTCACATAATCTCGACTGCCAAACTCCTGAAAATCAACACGAACCTCTTGTTTCGTCCAATCGATTACTGGGTTTACGGGAAAAAGAACTCCGAAGGAAAATTTCCATCCCAAATCTTTAAACATGGGCAAAGTGATGCTAACGCTATATTGAACAAGGCGTCTGGACTTGGGTAGAGGCGGATATACTTTATAGTGTAGTTTTTTTTTATCAGCCGAGGCATAGGGACTTTAAGACATCGGTCGGGGTAAGAGAGATCCATGTTCAGGTAAATGCATTCCATAAAAGGGCAATTCTCTATCAGAGAGAACAATGTTGCGTAGATGGGGCAATAGGATGTTATGGAAATGCCACTCAAACAAGGAAGCGACTTCACAAGTTTGCTCATTTTCTTATCTAGGAACTTGTCGGATTCAGGAAGTGGAAGGTAGATAGCTAGTCTTGTAAGGCCTTGGAACGCACAAAGCATTGCAGATAGTCCTGACATGGTGTAAGCAATTGTTGGCCGTAGATTAAATGATCTCATCTTCAAAGACGTCAAAGGTGCACGTGACTTTGCAATGATACCTAGTGTATCATCTGTTATCAAAGAAAAGTTCATTGAGAGATGATGGACGTTTTCACAGGCAGATACTGTTTCAGCTACAAGCATATTTGATTCTGGAAATTTTGTAAAATACGGCAAGTCCAGATACCTCAGCTTTCGACATCGGAGCATAAAGGTGCAAAGGCCTTGGGGAGTAAACTTGTTGCAACCGTCAATACAAATAAGCTCAAGATTAGCGCAATTGGCAGACAAGGCATAAAGAGCACGATCAGTTAGATAATAATTATTGCTTAAATCAATCTTTATAAGATTTGGAAGCATTGCAGCCAGGCTCTCTACCCCAGCATCATCCCAGACATAACATCCTCCAAAATACAGCTCCTCAAGCGACGGAAACAGTCTAATGAACTCAACAACTTCATCAACTTTGACTTCTGGAAAATAACCTAAGGCCAAAGATTTAATATTTAACTTGCCTGAAAGACTGATCTGTTCAGGGTAAGTAGGCCAATTCCTGATTTTCAGAGTTTCAAGGTTGAGCTGTGATTTTGAAATGGCGGTCAAGGCGCGGGCGATACGCTTAGTGTTGAGAGTAATTTGGTTAACGGAGGAAAACCGAGTGAAGATTTGTGTGAAGGAGCGATCGTTGGGTAGGGTTTTGAAGGTGAGTTTGCGGACAAAGCGGTTGGAGAGTTCGAGGAAGGGTTTGTAGACGAGTGAAAGTGACTGGAGATCTTTCAGGTCCAACCGGGATAGAATCGGAAGCAGCAGATCAGACGGTAAGTCGACGATTGTTTTTGAAGATCCCATTGTTGTGGATCTGGGAAAAGCCTGAGAATAAACCCTAGAAATGGAGAAACGAGATTGATGTGAAATGGGGAGTTTTTTTTAATTTTTGTCTTGTTTTCAAAATTCAATCTTGATTTTAAATCAAGATGATTTTGCCCTGTTTTATCCCTAAATATCGATTTTGTCCTGTTTTTAATAAAATCAGTTTTGGGAATCCGGTTTGCTTCATTTTTGATAAAAATTGATTTCTCCAAAACTGGTTTGCTGACTGTGCACGTGCGTGACATTATTTGGTGGACTGAAAGAAATATAATTATGGGCACGTATAAAACCGGTTTGGCGGAAATCGGTTTCGTACGGAATAAAATTAGGGTTTCTTTTCTTTTAATAAAACCGATTTTCTTTAGTCAACAACAATTATTTTAAAAAATGTAACTAATTACCATCCAATTCAACGCAAACAATTGAACTAATTATCACCCAATTCAAATAATTAACACCTAATTCAACAATTTAATACAAACATTTTAACTATTTAACACTCAATTCAACACAAACATTTCAACTAATTAACACTCAATTCAACAATTCAATACAAACAATACAACTAATTACCACTCATTCAATTAATTACCATCTAATTAGAAAAGAACCGACATAATTTATTTCGTGTAAAACTGGTTTCTGCCAAACCGGTTTTACACGTGGCCATAATTACATTTCTTCAGGTCCACGTAGGACAAAATAATGTCACGCAGGCGCACAGTCAGTAAATCGGTTTAGGAGAAACCGGTTTGGGAGACATCGGTTTTTATGGAAAATGAGCCAAACCGGGTTCTCTCAGACCGGTTTTATTAAAAACAGAGGAAATCGATATTTGAGTTTAAAACAGGGCAAAATCAAAATTGAGTTTTGAAAAACAGATAAAAAAAACTCTGAAATGGGTGATCGGATGATTATAACTTGTTGTGAATTGTGATGTTTTTAGTGGAACTATTTTTACCTCAAGGCTCACATTGTAATTACCCATAGTTAGTTTTCATATACACAGCTCAATTGGAACTATATTGTAAGACTCTCTAACTGTATATAGTTGGGCCTCATGTACTACTCAGTGAAATCAGATACAACTTTCAGAATCTTTACCTGCATTTTCTGATCCCAATTGAGCTCATCTAATGCTCTCAGTCCATTTCTGTTTTATCAACAGTTTTCGACTTTTGGTTTCGCGTATGCGGGCAGAAAAAATTTGCAAGTGAGCAAAAGAGTTTGTGAATTGTTTTTCAAGGGGAAGTGAAAAAGATAGTTGACATTATTTTGTAGTGTCACTCTCTCATGGCTGCTGGTCTTATAAGGAAAGCATTCTTGTTTTCTTTCAATATAACAGAAATTTTGTCATATTCATTACAAAAATGATGAATAGCTTCGCGTTTTCGATCATATCTTGTTGTGATACCTTTTTTTGTGAAATCGCTTCATGATGAACCCAATGATATAATTATAGCACACTTCCCATGTTGTCAAGTAAAATAGTACTTACTAAACATATTTAGTGGCATATCTGAATGTGTAATGGCACAATCCATCTGGCTGATAATTCACGCGTTGAGGATTGGGAATAGGCGAATCACATCCCTAGCCTCTTAAAGCCGCATTCTGAGCAGAACTTGGAAGTGTCCCGCAGATACATAGCACCACATTCATCACAGTACTTGGCAGGAGTAGTTGGCTGTAAGAAAAAAAGATTCGGATTATAAAGCATAAAAAATTGCGACTCATTTGCCAAGTAATTACATATGAGTCACAGGTCAGTAACGATGCATCTCACTCACCATCACATGCAAGCGCCCTGTGGTGAGCATACTGATGTGTTGATGAGAGATTGTCTGTGATGGATGAGATTGAGACATTTCTGGCAAGTGTGAAGGCCCGCAGTGATTATTTTGAATATATTGCGAGGTAGGTGGAGTTTGGATCAGTGACTGGTGATGGTTTTGATGAATATGTTGATATTGAGAAGCTTGAGAAAACTGGTGCATATGATGCTTGTTTGGAGTTTGTTGTTCGTTTGGAGTCTGCAATAAGATAAATAAGCTCTTTGTGTCAAATATGATCATGTCAATAAATGTTTGCTTACAAAACAAGTTTAAAAAGATATGAGAGCAATTTGTTTCTCACTTACAGAACCAAATCCCTGTGCATGATGAGCCAGTGCAGAACCATCTGTGCCAGGAAATGTCTGAAATGATAATGAGATTATCAACTCCACTATAGTTGATGGAAAAAATAAGAATGGAGAGGATGAGAAAAACTAGGACCAAAAGCTTACAGGCATTCCAGGAACGCTAGACATTGAATTTGATGCTCGTCTATATTTGTGTCTAGGTGAATAGTATTTATAGTCTCTGGGAGAAATAGCTACTTCATTTCGACCAGTCAATCGCTTGAACCTACACAAAAGGACCATGCAGAAAAGAATTGTTAAAGCTGTCCTCATAATTTACTAGTAACTGTAGTTCCTCCAATATTGTAAATTAGTAATCAATTAGTTAAAATTAAAGACGTTACACCAAAATCTATAATGAGAACAGTAAATAGGACTGCCAAGTTAAAACTTGATGGTCTAACCACTCAGCATCATCCATAGGCATACTATTTGGCTTCTCCACAATGCCTAGTCCATTTACCACGACAAATCGCACTCGCTTCTCTTCTTGTATTACAAGCTCCGGGAATCGTGTTTTGGTTTCAACAGAAGTCGCTAATTCTCTTCGCTTAAAAATACACTGCCCTGCAAACGGAAGTGTTGTAACCGTTAGGGACCATCAATATCAGAGAGGCGTTTTATTGTTTTAGTAACCCAGATCTTCATATATTTAATCACCTAAAGAAAAATAGAAGTCTCAAAGTGGCCATGTTCGAATTACATTCATGAGCCAAAGTAACTAGGACATTGCTTACTATATGCTAAATTTATTTGCCATGTAAAATGGACACAGTTGAAGAAATTACCATGGAAGAGGTAATCCAAACAAACAAACATACCTTTACGCGGAAACTTTTTCGCTAGCATTCTGTACAATCCACCAGCAGCTTCAAGAGCAACTCCAATGGTCTTTTCACGGATACCATTTAGAGAGACTAGCCTGATATTTACATCATTAACCAATGCTTCATACATATTCGCTATATACATCAAAGGCAACGCAAATCTTGGATCTCCTTCATAATGGACCTCCCTTGACTTCCTTTTTACTTTATCTTGTTCAGGCTGAATCATGTACCCAGCAGCATCAGGATCAATCGCTTCAATCACATGCTCAGAAATAAAATTATCCACTATGATTTGTAGAAACCTTGCCTTTGCTGATTCAATTGGAGAAATATCTAGACAAATGAGTTAACTATCAGTCGCTGACATTATAATTTATAATGGAATAAATTTCAGGAGTCTGGTAACTGGGAGGTGGTAACCTTCTGAACTAGACTGACAAAATTATTTATTTTCGATCAATAAGATAAAGCAGTGAAACGTGATAATTTACCTTCAACCGACAAAATTCCATATGTATCCCTTGAGGACCCATTGTTGTCAAAGTCATTGTGGTGGTCTTCAACAACACCGACACTATGCAGTTGCATGTTATTCCTAAAAGTCTCATGCATGCAATTCTGACAAGAAAAATTACATGAGACATTACTTTAAGCATTTATTCAAATAAAATACATGTTATTTTATGGTGACTTAGCATAAATAATCAGCCACTACAGTTCAGCTTTGTTAATGTCATTTTAAGTAGTGTTCGATGACGAACAATGCTAGTCAATCATACGTTACAAAAGAACCAAACATGAAGCTACAATACAGTGCCTATCCTAATTATAATGTACTTAAAATCATCAAATAACAAATGTTAGAATCTGTCCAGAAGTTCACCATTATTCAATATCCATTCAGATATCTATATCTGCCTATAAAAGCCAACGATCGAAACTATATTCAAAAGGTGGAAAAAACACATTCAGAGATAAATTAAATCCAATTGCCAATTATCCAGCCAATCACATTCTTACTCACACTAGATTGAGGCGTCAAGCAACAATTACCCTCAAGAGGATAACAAAACCCATAGCAAAGACGAGCTGAAAACAGTGAAACTCACAACAGAATTGCCTTCATCACCATCATCCAAGTTATCTTCAGTCACACCATCCCTATCAAGCCCATCAATATCCCCAGGACGCACTTCCACAGTATTCAAATCATGCAAAGACGACTCAATAAACGTATTCGCCGATCTCAAATTATAGTGCTGCGCGGGAACTCGACTCCCCATACCCCTCCGCCGCGACCAAAACCCTAAACCCTAGGTCCCCTAATTCACTCCAATCCTCCACTCCACCTCCTCCTATACTCCTCCGCCACCTCCAAAACCGATCGATTCTGAAACAGATTGAATCATCAACGTCAGCAATTAGCATTTTATCCGCGATCGGGTCGCAATCCAAAAATTGAAGTTCGAAGTTGAAGTTTTGTGCTCAGTGAAAAATGTTGAAGTGGAAGAGGAAGGTGAGTTGTGAGTCCGAACCTGAGGCTCAGAGCCGCGGCTGAGCTTCCGTGAGTCCAAAAGAATAGTCTCCGAGCCGAGGCTGGTGGCTCCGATCTCCGAACCAGATGCTCCGTCGACCGGTTCTTTGCTTCGTGTCTGAATATTAAAATAGCAGATATTTTTGGAAACTGTGATGGGTTAGTACCGGTTTGAATTTCGAACCGGGCCTGAGTGGGCCCAGAAGGTATAATACTTCAGCAGTTTTTTTGTATTTTTTATTCACATTTGTTTTTTCTTAAAGTTCCGGACCAGCTGAAATTGAATTAATTTATTTCACCTTTTCCGTTTATTATTTTTTGCGCAAGAATACATCTACATCTATTAAAATCAATATTAAAGACTTTTTCATAATTTCCCTCTGAAAAGGTAGAGTTATTCATATTTAGCAGACAAATCATTATGTAAGGCAACCTCTTGTAATGAATCATTATGAGAGTGGTGACATGATGGTTGAAGTGTTTACGGAAAATAGAAAAAGTATTCTATTTTGACAAATTGTAAGGAATTTACTGACATTAACGTATATTAAATATGATCCTGAACACGATAACAATAACAAAACCCGACGCGAACCCGACACCACCAGAGATTTTAATTTTAACACTACGCTGCTCTTCATGATCACTATTACCATTTCCTTCACTTGGCTGCTCAAAAGAAACTTCACATGGAGAGTTAACCCAATCTGAGCACAGCTCAGGATTTCCTTCAAAGCTGGAGTTTGGGAAAGTCACAAACTGACCTCCAGAGGGAATCCTCCCATACAAATTATTGTATGCAACGCTAAATTTCGATACTCAGTCCAACCAACGAGGAAGGAATCATCCCAGACAAATTATTATACGACATATCTAAGTACTCCAAGCTCGACATGCCCGACAGTTGGCTAGGAATTGGACCTGACAAATTGTTTTCCCTCAAATCAAAGACATGAAGCTTTTTTAGTTTGCCGAATTCCGGGCATATTGTACCGGTTAGGAAATTGCCACTCAGGCTGAGTTTCGGTGGAAAATTCTGAACTTGGTTGTACTGCAAAGATCTTTTATCACCTCTTGCTAAGAAAAATGGAGAATTTGATGAATCTTGTTCCCAAGAGATATTCCCATAAACGAAGGCGGTCAGCTTAGTTAAAGTCTTTGGAATTTCCCCGGTGAAATAATTATCCGACAAGTCCAAGTAAAAGAGGGAATCAAAATATCCATACCAATCGGGAATGTTTCCTTGTAGTCGGTTATACGACAGATCCAACAGCTGCAAATTTGCACTACTACCGAGCCAGTTAGGGGCTGAGCCTGAAAGCTCGCATTTCGCAATGGCTAACACTTTCAGCCTTTTAAACTGCAGACTTGAATCAGAAGGCATTTCTTCCCTGAAAAAATTCAATGTTAGAACCAAGCTGGTAAGGTTCTTGCAATGCTGTAAAATACCGAGTGTCCTAGCCATGTCCCGAAGACTAGTGTTGGACATAAAGAGCGACGACAAGTTCTCCAAGTCCTTAAATCTTTCGGGGATCCCGGTGCTGATATTGTTGCGGGAAAGGTTAATGCTAGTCAAGTTACGGCAATTTGGGAGACTAATCGGAACGAAGCCAGTGAATAGATTTGATCCTAAGTCTAAAGATGTTAAACTAGTCATACCTGAGCAGTTGAGCTCAATGAGGCCTGAAAATGAATTGTTCCTCAAGTTCAGCACTTTGATAGACTTCGAATTCGCTACGGAAAATGGGATTGTGCCATTGAAACCATTGGAATGGAGTATGAGGGACTCCAATTGGGACAAAGTTTGAAATACATCAGGCAGATGTCCATGAAACATGTTCTGAGAAACATCCAAGGTAACAAGAGTAGTAAGAATACCAATGTTGGAATGAATCTCCCCACTAAATCTGTTGTTCTGAAGAGTCAAAGTAGTCAACGATTTCATACAAAACAAGTCAACGGGCAGTTGACCACTCAAATCATTTGATTCAAACACTTAACTGCTGTAACGAAATGCATTTTCCGAGTCCACTTGGGAGAAAACCGGTCAAAATATTATTACTGACGTCCATTACTCGAAGCTTCTTACTGCACATACCTGCCGGAATCTGGCCGGAGAAAATGTTGTTTCTCAGGTCGAGAATTTCCAGCTTCGGGAGGCTGCTGAAGAGCGACTGAGGAAGCGGTCCGCGGAGGGAGTTGTTCCGAAGACTGAGTGTTTTGAGCTCGGTCAGAGATGATGATAAGTTCAGCTTACCGGTTAGCTGGCGGCTGTCGAGCTCGAGCTTGGTGACTCTGAACGAGCTGCCGCTGCAAGTGACGCCATCCCATTGGCAGCAGTCGGAGGTCCGATTCCAGTGGAACCCCAACTCGGACAGAAAACCCATCAAGGCTTTGAGATCGTTGGGATGGCAAGTCGAGTTTTGATGAGACTGTGTGGATTGAAACAGAGTGAAGATGAAGATGGTGATGATAACGATCAGTGTGAACAAAGAACGAGGAAGTGGTGAGACAACAACAGCAGCAGCAGCCATGTCGATTTTGTTGTCTCGTTATGGCTTGGACTGAAGTGAAAGTGAGATAAATAAGCTTGGAGAAAAGCCTGAGCGCTCGAAGCAAATGAAAATATGAATTGGCCATGAAGAAGATGAAGTTGACTTTTGGGGCCGTTGACTTTGACCCATGCATTAAACTGACCAAGTCTATGCTAAATGATCCATTTCCTAGTAAACAAGTCTATGCTCGTTTTTTAAACTTGAATATTCAACTGACCACTATGCTCGTTTTTTAACTTCGAATTGGACCTTCACCATTTCATTTATATCCTTTAATTAAATATTTATTTTGATCTATATTTGTTAGCTTAAAATTCAATTAATGGTAGTCATCAAAGGGCATGGCGGTGTTTCATTTGTTTATGTAGTGCCGATCACTGCGGTCGGTCGGCCAGATTATTTGTCGTGCCCTTTTTAGGCGTAGTGTCCTTCGTGAACAGTTTCGTCTTGTCTGTAGCCATTTCGCGTTCCTATATCAAAAAAAAAAAAATTTAGTCATTCAATTTAGTTCACTGCTGTTCAGCCCAACGGTTTAAAAGTTCAAATAAACTCATCAGTGTTCTAAACAAGCTTAATTTTCATCGAAAATTGCGGATAAAAACAACGTAAACTTCACACTTTGTTCAGTACATTGTTCCAAGAAGCAATGTAGCTCTGTATTTTGTAATACGTACAATTTGGATAAAACGCAACGACTACGAAGGTTTACGTATATATGATGACTATTAGTAATTGGATTCTGTGTCATCTTCCATCTCGTGCACTGCTTGAAGAGGACCACTTTCTGGCATAAATCCGTTTTCTGAGATTAGTTTCAGAGGACCATTTCCGAATAGACAGACCTGTGGCTCGATGTTACTTAAGCGGTTCCATTCATAGTCTGAAAGTGACCAATTGAAGATGTCAATGTTTCTTTTTATTCGGTCAGGTTTCAAGCTGCATGGTAGCACACTTGTTCCTCTTTGTAGTCCCCATCGCAATATGATCTGCATATAAGCGAATGTTTGTTAATGATCCAAGATGTCACCAACACACATTTTTTCAGAAAAGATAAATATACACACTAATATTTCAGCTACATTGCATTATCCGAATTAAACTCATGTATTAGAGATTATGTTTCTTAAGGTCCTTGTGAGTTGTGACAAACTCTCGTCATCCAGTGTTACTTAATGCTCATAAATGATGGAACAATGGAGTTCTGAGTTCTCAACAATTTTTACCTAGTATCCCTCTAGCTACACGAGCAAACTCTTAGAACATTATTACAGCGGACAAATCTATATAGCAGTCAATGGCTGTAATTATTTATGACTTCCTATTGTAAGCAAACTATGCACGATATTTTGGTTATGCTTCAAAGAAACCATTTATTATTACATCATCACCATCTGACTTTTGAAAACATAAAAGGAGAAAATGCAGACACAGTTTACAAGCTGGAGTATTGATAAGATTGTGTAAATCGATTTGAGATAATTTGTGTAACCTACATGGTTTATTGAGCTTTTAAAGGCAAAACAAATATGCCTTGAGGAATTCGGAATTATTTTGTTTCACATTCACATTCATTTGGGACACCGAAAAGAAGTTTGTTTCATTGAATAAGCTCACAACATAATGTTTAGGTGGGTGAGTGTTTTCTTTTTCTAAGGACCCCGGGCACTTGTTCAGCAATATTTTTAATATTTAGATTCAACGTTCAAATAGAATAGACTACCAGAATAATAAATGCACAGGCATAGAGATGGATTTACCTGCTCTGGCGTCTTTTTTAGCTTGTCAGCTATTTCAGCTACTACCGATAATTTCAACATGGGACCATGCACTGATCTTGATCTTCGGAAAGATATGCGAGGCGTACCAGGTTCGTCATCCCCTCCTGATCCACTATCGTACCCGTACGGTGAAGCATTTGAACTCGGTACTCCTAATGGTGTATGAGCAGAGACATGGATGCCTTTGGACTGGCAAAATTTGACAAGTTCATCTTGTCTCCAAAATGGATGCAACTCCACCTAAAAAAAGATAATTAAAAGGCTTCAGTATTTGTGCTTACACCAATTAGATAAAAAACGACGAGTTATATGCAGTGCTACAAAAATAGAGTAAAGTGATTGAAAAAACTAAGAAAACATCTTCCATATGCAGTTGATGATTTCCAAGAAAACAGTAATAAACACGCAGCTTCAGCTAAATAAGTGAAACTCTCATATGTTGCACACCAGTATATACAGTAGGTGAGACTGAATATAACTGGTTTCAGCAATTTATTCCTTTGCAGCTTTTGGGGGTAAAAAGACTGGAGATCGTCAGATACTATAAAATTTGAAGACAAAATCACAGAATATATTTACATGAAACTATGGGTATGGAGTCGCAATCACAAACTAACAACATATGCAAGAACGTCGCTATAAATAGTAATGCAACTTAAAAAACGTAAAACATCATATTGCCATTACTAAAGCATCTTATATGAGTCACATATCATGATGCTGAACTGGAAGGGAAATACAACCGTGATATCACTACTGGTCAATGCTAGATTAAATGTCAAGAATTGGTGTGCCATTTATCAGATAAACCTAAATTCATGATCACAAATTCACAATTTAACACACTGGAATTTTATTTCCTTGACTTTGAAAAGGGCAGTAATTGTGGCTAATCTTCAGAATTTTTTATTTACACTATCAGAAGCACTCAGAAATTATTGAAAAGTGATAAATCTCAGAACTTCCTCCATTGTATTAGATACGAGAACTAAAGTTTAAAATGTTGCGAAAGCAGTACCTTTTCCCATTAACTTGCACTTGACTTACCGTGACTGCACAAAGAGGTACTAAGATTTTAAACAGTTCAAGGAAGAACATCAACCAGCATATACATACCTGATTAACTGCGGGCACAATTTTGGCAAACTCAAGCAACTCCTTAATCTGATCAATGCTAAAATTGCTGATGCCAATAGCTCGAACCAGCCCCATCTCAACTAAGCCCTCCATAGATTTCCACACTTTCTTCAACCTATTGAAGAACTGCCTATACTCGCTCCCTGACTTCATAGGCGGGTCACTCGCATCGCCAAATGCTGAACTCTCTGGCCAATGCATCAAGTACAGATCCAAGTACTCAACTCCAAGATTCTTAAGAGACACTCGAACAGAATTATCAATCTTGTTCAGCGAGTTCATAGTACAGTACAACTTGGAAGTCAAGAACAAATCCTCCCTCTTCAACAACCGTTTATCCAAAGCATCAGCTATTGCCTCCCCGACCTCAACCTCATTCCCATACAGTCTTGCGCAATCTATGTGACGATAACCAACAGTTAAAGCTGTCTTGAAAGCCTCCACACACTGATCTCCACCACTCTGCCATGTCCCGAGCCCAATTGCTGGAATTTTTGCTCCAGTGTTCAAAAGGAAGTAACTCACATCTGAACCACTTCTCCCTTTCATCTCCAACTCTCTTTATCTTTACAAACACTCAGCTAACAAAATATCTCAACAACCCAGATCGAGATTTGCAACTAACAAGGTAAACAAAAACTATGTCATCAGTAAACCCAAATCCTGAAAACCAAGGAAACTGATGAACTGATAATCAAAAATTCAAAACACATGTGGTGAGATAAAAATCTGCTGTCTGCAGACTCACAATTATCCCCGGAGACAAAGAGACATGAATCAGAAGAGGACAAGTAACACCTGTTTCTGCGGAGAAGCCCGCCAGCTGTTTGATAAAATGTCCAAACGGGTGAAGTGGACTAGAAGAAAATAAACAAATGGTGTGTAACTTTCGTTAGGGGATTTCTTGGGAAACTGCGTATGAATTGTTACTTGGGTATGGGAGGAGGTTGGTGAGGAGTCGTTGGTGGATTGGTGTGAGTTGATTTGTTGGCGGGTCAAGATTGGCAGCCGAGACCTAGATTGGGCAATGGGAGCGTGAGAATTTGAGATTGTGTCTTTTGGTTTGTTGGGGTTGTGTTTTGGTTATTTTGATGTGAAATTGATTGATGTTTGTTGGACAACATTTGCGTATGTGATTTCTGCTATTCACATTTGAGCCATTTGTACTGGTTCACTTACGTCTGTAAATCAAGTCGAGGATAGCATGAATGAGAGCTGTGTCTATTTAAATTATGGTTTCAATGAGAAAAAAAATTCGACTTAAATTAATATGAATTAATGTAAAATAACACTAGTGATGATGATGATGATGATGATAATAGTTAAGTTATGTAAGTTGATATAAACTAAGTTAAACTAAAATAAATTAAATTAAATTCAGTTAAGCTAAGTTAAATTAAAATAAAATAAAATCAGTTGATATAAACTAAATTAAATTCAACTAAACTAAATCTCAACTCAAACGGACAATCCTGTGTTTATTGTCTGCTCCATATGTTGCGAGTACCCGTAAGCTTTCGCAACATACGGGCATCCCAAAATAAGTACAAGCGAACATACCCATGTCGATTTCTTTAAAAAATTAGATAAACAATATATGTCAAACTATCCAACCTAAAAAGGACATTATGGTTTGTATTGTTATTAGTATAACATGATTCGGCTGTCTCTCAACATTCTTAACCTCAAATCAGCACTAAATAAAATTCATCATAAAAGATAATTGGTGACAAAATAATTAGCCATGCTTAACAAGCACCATTTTTTTTTATCGATGTACTCCGTATAATCCTTGAAAGACTAAAGTAATACGATTATAACGAGTTTAGCTTATTATAACGTCTTACCTTACTGCTAGACGATGCAGTAGTACCTCTAATCCAAAACGTCCAATATAGTATTTACCATCGTAAAACTCCAATTATATATTTACAGTTTTATACCACTCAACAATATTGGGCCATAGGGCTGAAAAATTATATAAGAAGCCCGTAAGCCCACGAGTGCTTGATTCGATCTTAATTTACATTCAATCCTAAAGATAAAAAATTAATTAAACATGGACTGTGATTTCAAAGTCAAATGCGGTCCTGAGTTTGATGATCTAATTATGTTTGATTCGACCCACCCTAGAAAAAGCAACTTTTTTACTTTTCATCATATTAATATTGCCTATAAAACCAAATACTCCATTTAATTGATTTTATACATCACGTTTTTCTTTATAATAGTCGATCAGTGGAGTGTTCCAATAAATTCATCACTATTCAGTGGATCCATGAATTCTCATGTATACGTTTAGATCAAATTATCATAATTATACATATTTAGATTATCTAAATATAGTCTGCGCTTACATATCTACAAAAGATTAAGATTAAGACACCTAAGACGTTCATACCAACAGAGCCTAAACTAAAAGTATTGTCCTTAACAACTCTCAACAGAAAATGAACCAACTTACTCAATTTGAGCGAATGGAAAAATTATTCAAACACTTTAATAGGAGATATATTTTGGAACACTCAAAAAGAAAATTGAACTTTTAACATGAAAAGAGAGTAGTAATGACTAATGAGTATTTGCACTTTACAAACATATAGCAGTAGAGGACCAAGCTTTAGCTCATTGGAGCAAAGCTGCCGGGCTGAAATCCGACTTTGCCGGTTCAAGTCCTCGTAGCCTCACCAGACAAAATAGGTACTAACTAACACTAACCAAGCCCCATCAAAAAAAACATATAGCATTAAAAAATAAAAAGTAGTTTTTTGTTTTTATACAACTATATTCTTCAAATATTTTTTTAATTATGTTTTGTTTGTAAACTTTATTCATTCAGTTAACACTCATTTAATGCGTGCATGTTCATATACATTACAGCTATAATATCATGCGGACTTCGGATCAAATAAAAATCAGGATTATATATAAAAATTAAAAAATTAATTAAATATTGACATGTGTATCATTCGACCAATCATAATTCGGGGCGCTTTTTGTAAATAATTTTTTTTAAACGGACTTATTTAAAAATATATAACAGATGCGAGGGTATAAACGTCATAAAAATTATCTAGACTTAACATATGCATAAGTTAACTCTGAATATTATTGTGTAAGTATTTTAAAGTCTGATCATTGTCAATTTAAGTTTGATCATTACCAATTTAAGTTTGTACATTATCAATTTAAGTATGATCATAGTCAAGTTAAGTCCGATCATTCCAAGTTAAGTCCGATCATTCAAAGTTAAGTCTGATCATTCCAAGTCAAGTCTGATCATTCCAATTTAAGTCTGATTTGAAATCCGGGATATGTGGAATGACTATAATGCTCCTCCGTGTTATATCCGAGATTTTGACGAAATTGGACACGTGTCAGCGTGAAATCTGATTTTTAGTTTTCATATATAATCATGGTTTTTACTTGAACCGTACTCTATTATGTGGTAGTATAATTTAAAACTACGTACAATAATTAGGGTGGCTATTTTTAAGTCTTCGAGATTAAAATAACATTAATTGTTTTAAAGCATCCAAAATTTTATTCTCTCACACTTAATATTCATTATTTTAATTAAGTCTAATTCAATGATCATCAACATAGTACACAGAAAATCAATAGCAACCATGGGTTCGATTCCCATGAGAAGTGGTTTTTAAATGAGAAATGAGAACTAATCACATCCCTAGATCTAACTTAATCAATGGTTCAAATTAAATACTAATTAAACTAATAATCTGTCTCATAACTTGCATTAAGGGTATTTTTAGTCAAATAAAAATCCCAAATTCAATCGACTCCATTATCATAGTATTGGAAACATATCCATCACAACGCGATCAACAAATCTTGTTGCGCTCTTCCTCATCTTCACAATCGACACACGTCGTGCGAACGAGGCCATGCTCACTCCCATCCGCACACTAGAAAACGCAATTTTTTAGTTGATGGGTGGCGCGAACGGTGTGGCGATATCGGTGCGTCGGAAGCCAACGACGATGATTGACGAATAACTTGTGACTGTTAATGAATAAAAAGCATGATTTGAAAGTTAAAATTTGTAGCGATGCATCGCTGATTGATTCGGGTTCAAATAGTGTCATAGTGAGTGCTACGAATTTTGTATAATTGCTACGCATTTTAGTCGCAAAACACCAAAACATGATTGCTACGGATTTTAGTCGTAAAGCACCTAAACATGACTGCTACGAATTTTGTATGTAATTGCTATGCATTTTAGTCGCAAAGCACCAAAACATGATTGCTACGAATTTTGTATGTAATTGCTACGCGTTTTAGCCGTACAACACCTAAACATGACTGCTACGAATTTTGTATGTAATTGCTACACATTTTAGTCGTTAAGCACCAAAACATGACAACGAATTTTGTATGTATTTGCTACGCATTTTAGTCGGAGAGCATCAAAACCCTAATTCTATGATATGTTGATGAATTCGGCTACTGCGTGGTAATTAGGATTCGGATGTGCCGTGTTGATGCGGAGGTAGTTGTGAAATCCGAAGATGAATGCAGATTGGTCATCGACGACGATTGCGACGATGAGAGAACATGCGACTGTGAATCGAACGAGATTAATGAAGCTCCGATGACCACAATGAATCCGCATCTTCGCAAGCGGCTTGCTACGGTGAGGAGGTCGGCGACGTCGAAGCTGATTGATGACGGAAGTTGTTTGGACGAGGAGTTTGCATATTTTCTATTCCCATGATATCCTTTAAACCCTAATTAACACTTAATTATATGATAAATATGTTATTAATTAGGAACCGTAAGATCTTGGATACAATGACTCTAACTAATTCTCATTTTTCATGGATTGAGCCACTTCTCATATGATCTCAATTCTAACAACGATATCCCAAAAAAAAAAAAAAAGCAACACTTATCCTTATCAAAAGAAAAAAAAAATAGCAATAATTAATTAATTATCGGTCTCGGAGAACCGGAGAGGGCAAACATCAAAACTCGAAGGGCCAATATGAAATTATATAAATTGTGGTCGGTTGCCTGGAGCATATGAATCCAGAAACGATCAAAGAAAAAGAAGGAAGGCAAAAGCCACAAGGAAAGTGACAGACCGAAACCCACCGCTTCAACCCCAAAACGATCCTCCGACGCACCCAACAGGTAATCCATTCCACCAAATCTAACATCAATGAAGGTTCTAGGGCCTATTGGGGGTATAGATTAGATTAAGGTTAGTTGGATCCTTTTGAAAAGGGTTTGTTGGAGTTCAGTCGTAATTGGGGCGATGAATTGGATTGATGTGGTGGGTGTTTGATTGGGTTCTGGCTTGTGGTGGTTGTTTGTGTAGTTGTAGATTCTAGGGCTTTTTATGGGTATAGATTAGATTAAAGTTGGATTCTTTTTCGAAAAGGTTTTATTGGAATTTGTCGGTAATTGAGGCGATGAATTGCATTAGTGTGGTGTTCGTTTGTTTTGATTGTGCTCTGGCTTGTGGCGATTGTATGTGTAAATCGGAGATTCTAGGGTGTTTTGGGGGTACAGATTAGATTTAAGTTGGATTTTTTTTTGTGAGAAGGGTTTGTTGGAGTTTAGTCGTAATTGGGGCGGTGAATTGGATTGACGTGGTGTTTATTTGATTTGATTGTTACTCGTGGTGGTTTTGTGTGTAATCTGAGATTCTTGGGCCTTTTGGGGGTATAGATCAGATTAAAGTTGGATTCTTATTTGAAAAGGGTTTGTGCTAGTGGATGCTGGATGAGTGGTTGTCTGTCTTGTTGCATCAGCGTTCTAAATCGGGTTCCAAGTATTTACCTTTTGTATGCAATTAAGTGGATGCTGGCTATTGGTGGGGTTTTGCCTTTTTTGTTAAGAGTCATGTTGGTCGGTTAAAGAGCGTTCTGAAAATTTCCTGGTGATGGAGCCTGCTGGATGCTTCACTTTACTCTTGAGAGTTATTTTCCGATTGTCTTTCTTGTGTGGAAACTTTTGTGGTGAGATATCTGGAATCATAAGCTGCGACGAGAAATATTTTTGACAAGTTTTGGCGGTGAATTGGATGTGGGGTTAGTGCTGGTGGTATATCGTTCTAATGTCTAGTTACTAAAGAATTTTGTGATGTGTATCTGCTGAAGTCTGAATAGTTGTGTTGTTGGTGTCTAGTGCTTAAACATCTTCAGTCTGATCCAAGTCCTTTTGACTTTATCGAGGTCTGGCTTCACCATATATGTATTAGTAGTTTATTCTTTGGCCTGTGTTCGAATTTGGTTGATCCGTTTTACAGGTTTGGTACTGCCCTATTTCAGGTATGGTGGCGATGGACAGTTACTTCAATGGGAAGAACTCAGCTAACAGGGCTATGACTGGTCATGAGATTTCTGAGTTGGGGACTTTGCAAAATCTGCTTCTAGGTTCACCTGGTCTTGTCCGCGACAAAGAGGCCCCTGTAGACTGGTCTGCCCAGGAACAACGCATACTAGATAATGGTCTTATCAAGTTAGTGACCTCATAATCCACCAATCTTATGCCATTCATTTCTAAGATTTCGCACGTGTAATTATGTACATCTTCCAGGATTACATGGCTTGTCTCATCTATAATCTATTACTGTGCCATGTTTGCTTCTTACTGTCAAGTAGTTGGTTGAGTATCTGGAATTTCTCCTTCCTACTGTAAAATATTGTATTCTTTACAGTAAGTAGCAGATGCATTATCTTTTTCCTTCATTCTTTTAGGTTTGCCAATGAATCTCCGGTCATGAAGTATGTTAAGATTTCTGGCCTGCTAAGGGGAAAAAATTCTCGTGATGTTGCTTTGAGGTGCAATTGGATGAAGGTGAGCTTACTAGTTACTAGTAGGTTTTGTTTCAACACGATACCTGTATGACTGCAATTATTTTTTTATGGAAATAAATTTAAGTCCCAGAAATTCCATAACACTTGTTATTGTTCTCCGTTCTTGTTACCCTTTGTCTATTGTTGTCCTTTATATGTTTTGGTTTTTTCTTGACAATCATTTGGTCCTTTAGGGGAGGAGAATGTTTTCAGATTATCAATTTGAAAATAGTTATTAATTATTATGTTTGGGTCACACATCTTTATTTTTATTTTGTTTTGGATTCTCGGTGAGTGGTGTAGAATGGAAAGCTAGTCATAACTAATAACACAGCCTATATTCTACTGAAACTTGATGGATGCTAATTGCTAAGTGGAGTAGAAGTTTCATCAACTCAATTTTTACTTTTCTCGAAACAAAATAAAAGGAAAATGTGACATTTATGAAGCCATATAACAATGGCCATTTCCACCATTTCAGGCTATTGATTGAAAGTAGTTAGCTGCCCTAAATATCTTGAGATGTTTTAACTTTATTGTCACTTTTAGTTTTCTACCATTCACTATCTGAGCTGTTATCTATGTGCCCCACTACATGTTAGGTTTAAATGCTTACTTTTGAAAAATCGTTGACAGGTTAAACGCCGGAAGCAAAACCAGCCTAGAGCAGACAAACACATGACTATGAGGAAGGTATGGAACATAATCTCTTCTTCATTTTCAAGTGAATGGGCCATACCACTGCCGTGTGAATTGGCTAAGATAAGCTATTTTAGTGATGTAGCCTTTTCTATGTTCTTTGTTCCTCCTTTCAGGGAGTCATGTTCATTCCTTTTTCTGCTGCATTTGCAGTGAAGACTCATAATCATCTTAATTACTTATAGGGTCCAATACATATTCATCAAAATTAAAATTTGAACCAGCTCCTTTATGCAGACAATGTTATAGTTTTAAGCTTCGCTCCTTTCAAATGAGCGTTCCCTCAAACATAAAGATGTAGGGTTACAGGATTGAAGCGTGGGCTAGATATAGTAAATTTGAGAAAACACGATGAGCGAAACGTAAACAATGTGCTATCAATTGAATAGTCTGAATGATGTTTTAACTCTATGGTCAGTTACTTCCTCTGGTTGGAGTTAACTTTTATTAGACTGTTCATATTCCATGTACTCATGGCTTCTTAGTAAGTTCTATTACCTGTAATTACTGTCTATCACCTGCTTACTGAGCAAGTGGTTCTCAGACTAAGGTGATGACTTTATACTGCTTGATTATAGTCCTGACTCTGAACATCATCGATTTCAGGAAGAACCATCAAAGGAGAACTTTCCTCCAGCTCCAGAGCTGAACCATGAAGGTTACCGGCTATCTAGTCGTCTGTAAAATACATAAGCTTTCAGAGACTTGTACTATGAAGTTGGTCCTTAAATCCTTTCTATAAATCGTAACTGTAATGAGTACTTTTACTGTCAACTTTTAAAATATTGTCGACTGTTAAATACTTTTACTTCTGAATCTTGTGTGTTATGTTCTACCTTTCTCGTTGTGCTTGTCATATTTCTATCTCTTGATATTTAATTGTCGATGTCTTAAGCTTGCTAGTGCATTTCAGTATTTCACAACAATTACAGTTATTCAGCATGCACCCTCTTGCGCGTGATTATTAATTTTATATTGTGTTGTGTTACTGATAATGTCGGAAATGGATTGTTCAGCATATCAGGGCCCCTTCCAAAATCTTTTACAAGAAAATGCTGAACTTTTTTATAGGATCGATGGGAATTTTTCTGCATTTAAGGTAAAAGAATTCCCGTTTGTAGTATATGTAAGTTTCTCTGTAATTCGTGCTTAGAGATCTTCTGGTCACATGCTTATAGAACATAATTGATCCGTTAGGATTATTACCCTAGGCGTGCCCCCCTGGGCGCCATATAATATACACATAAAACAGGTGCTTTTTGCGTGATTTTTGCCATAAATGGAATAGGATTACTGTTCTGATGCATTTACAAATCAGTTGCAGGAGAACTTAGATCTCTTTCACCATACGAGGAACAACATCGTCACCCTCTTAAACAAGTATGGATACTTTAGTTTGGATTTTGGAATATACAGTTCGGGGGCGTCTGTCATCGAATTAGGTTGTTTATGTGATTAGTTTCGGGTTACTTAATGCATCTTCTTCTCCCACAGTTTGACATACATGCGAGGCTCCCGAAGCCGTATGCCACCACTACCCGTATTTATAAATGAGGATCTCACAAACATTGTTCTCCATAATCCGACTCAGGTACGGATGCTTCTCTGCCTGTTATAACTTGTGAGATACTCAGTCTCACTTGTATGCTTTACATTTTAGTCTATGTAGTTCTTCCCGTGTATCTGATTCTCGCTTCTTCGCAAACATTATTAAGTGTTTTTATTTGTTTTACAGGCAAAGATGCTTGGTTTTTCCAGTGGTCAACTCTGAGTGTGGATCAGAAATCAGGTGTCTGTAGGAACTCATTGATACTAAAACGTCATAGCTGTATTCTGTACGCTGAGTTCCCCAACGGAGATATGCGAAGGAACAGGAAGGTATTGCGAAAGAAGGCGACGAAGGAAATCTGCTGAAGAATTCAACATCTTCAGCAGAATCAAGTAGCTTCCAGAAAGAGGCCTCTTCAATAAGAAGAGAAAAAGTGTTGAAGTTATGGTTCAGCGCATCAACTTGTGCTGGTTCTGTTACAAAATATTGTATGTTCTGTTGCATGACTGATGTCAATTACTTTCCGGACTTGCAGAAAAATCTGCCAGTGAGATCAATGTTGTAGACGAAGCATATATTCTCCGGAATGCTTCATGTATAACACTTTCTGGTTTATTCCAAGTGTACTTGGTAGAAATCTAAATGCTACTTTATGAAGTTTGTGAATCAGGCAATAGTAGAAGAAATTTCAGGTGCTGAACCCCTTAATAAAAAGAACTAATCCCTGAACTTCATTTTTGCGAAATGGAAATTTCATAGAAAGAAATTTTCTCATGGAAAATAACAAGGATAATTTTGTATCTAACTAATTTATTTTATTTAGATTTTTTCATGATAAATCAAACATGATATCGCATTTTTCAAAAAAATTTCTTTCCATCCTATAAAACTTTTGGAACCAAAGGATGACTGATGAACATGGGGGAGGGAAAGTTGTTAAGACCTTGAGCCATCCCCATCCATACCAACCTTCCTATCCTAACCAATCTACGTTGGAATTTTGTGGTCCTTGAAAACTTAGGTATGTTATTATTTCAGAGTATGATGATCAAAGGTGCCCCATGACTTTGGTAATTGAATACTTTGACTTTGCCCCAACATTCCGGTTCAATACATAACTACAAACTTCTTTGATAAGGTTCAACCCAGCCGCAAATATGTGTGTTCAGATCTGGTTTCAAAAATTCACTCTTCTTTTTGACTCTGTAGTGCTAAAACACTTCTTTTCATACTTTATGTTTGAAACAACATATTTTCGGAATGCACACTTTCAGACCGAACCGAAAAACCGAACCGAAACCGACCGAATTTTACGGGTCGGTCCAAGACCGGACCGTAAAATTTCGGTCCGGTCCGGTCCTCGGTCCATACTTTTCAGAAATTTCGGTCCATCGGTCCGGACCAAACCGTAAATTTCGGTCCGATCCGGTCCGGGTTCGGTCCGGACCGTAAAATTAAAGATATTCGGCCCAATTCGGTCCGAGTTTTCACAAAAATTTCGGTCTCGGTCCGGTCCTCGGTCCATATATACTCGGTCCGGTCCGGTCTTCGGTCCATACTTTTAAAAAATTTCGGTCCATCGGTCCGGACCGACCCGTAAATTTCGGTCCGGTCCGGACCGGATGTGCATCCCCATTTTCCCATAACAAATTTTTTTTATCAGACTCAAGCATGCTAAGCCACAGGACTTAAGTCTGATACGGTGTCGTTTTGTTTGGAATAAAATTTTAAAACATGTCAAAACTAATCGTTTTCACAGTATTTGACTGCACTGCACCATACCCCGAAACGCTATTACAGAAATCGGCATAATTTAGGCAATTGAGCCCCATAAATTTTAGTGACCTCTTCAATCAACTCTAATGTCAAAATCCAGACATAATTCACCTCAAAATCCTCCTCAAAACAATGTTTCCAAGTCCTGTCGTTAACAGCTTGTCCCTACAGACAGCTGCACTCTTATCCTTTACAAAAAGCTCAATGGACAACTTGGACTTCCACCCAACAAGACAACAACCTCAGACCTCAGCACATCATCACTGACAATAAGAACAAGGATACTACTTTATACACATGCCTTTGGGCACTCATGGAGCCACAATCATTGTCCTCCCAGCCACCCATAACAACGGCTACATATTCAAAATGCTCAAAAACCTTTATTCGAAACAGCTCATTCCATTCCCTACTCGCCAACGATCATATACACCAAAGATGATATAGCCGATGACTCAGTAATGATGATATAGCCGATGACTCAGTAATGATGTAAACGACAAGATTAGCTAGCTAAGGAGTAAGGACGCAATGTACATAAATACATTCGCTCACCTCCTTACATCCTCAATGAATCTTTACTTTATACGAATCAGGTCGGGACCAGTTTGGAGAAATTTGGACCACATTTCATTTTGTAATTGTCTTTCCACGACTGGACTGGCTCTGGTGGTGGTGTTTGCCATGGTGGCGGCGATGACCTCCGCCGAAAGTGACTGGATCAAATGATTTTAGCCGTTCAGCTTCTTGGGGGCTGATAATGCATTCGGATGGAGGAGTGAATTTGAATCGGGTTTTGTCGTAGCAGTAGGAATAGGTCAGGTGCTTCTTCCTGTAGCTTTCCATTTTCTTCCTTTGGTCCCGAGTGATGACAGTAGGGATATTGTTTTGGGTGGTATCACATGATTTTGTCATCTGTTCAATTGGATCGACAGTACAGCCATGCAAGACGAGGTCAGAGAATTCTGCAATGTAAGGCGCATATTTGTAGTTAACTCTGTATCTGCCGCCATTGGTAGCCCAGTCAGACCCGTCCCATATTGTTGCGTAAATGGACATTGGCTTAGACGGAAAGTCCCCACCCATTGCCTCGGTTCTCTTGATCTCTCTGATAGGAATATTGTCCACGTAAAATCTTCAAAAAATGACAAAATAAAAATCATTAGACAAACCTCACAGTTAACAACCTAACGAAAAATACAAACATTGTGCAAAATATCAAACAAACCGCCAATTTTATATTTCAAAATATCAAAGCTTACATGATCAGACTCTCCGTCCACAGGATACTGTACTGATGAAAATCCTCAGCAGGATCAAACCACAGACCATACCTTTCTTCACGTCCAACACTGCTTCCATTACCATATATATTCGTCTGAATTCTCCAATCCTTGCCTCGAATGTTCCCCAAGAACTCGAAATCCAGTTCATCGTGATTATTCTCAAATGTATCTCCATTTGACATCTTCAATTAAACACAATATATCATCACCTCACATAGATTTACAAGTCAATTTGACACAAAAATAGTAACTATTTATATCAAAATCGTAACTGTTTTTCCTACAGTATTGAGAATCCTTGCCTTCAGACTACTAAGAATTCCCTAATTCAAAGTGTACTACTATATTTTGTCAGTTAAGCAGAAAAGGTTGCTTAACTTAATTTATCAGTATATATATTGAAATTGAATACACAGCTTACAGAGAAAGCTACTTTCTGAAACTTGGAGCTCACACCACCCAAGATTGATAATTAAGTTCTAATCATGAAAATCAATTCCAAATGGTGCTCACAAAAAGTGAGTTCTACTAAACTACTCCAAAGACTTTAAAAGTAGCTTTCTCTGTAAGCATTTATTTAAGCAAGTAACTACTTTTAATGGAGTAGTACTAACCTAAGCATTTATTTAAGCAAGTAACTATTAAGGAGATGAAAATGATGAAAGCTGAACCAAAGACTTAAAAATTCAAAAATACTTACATAAAATGCAACAACAACTCCAGCTGTGTAATCAGCAGGCAACTTAATAGAAGCACTGAAGAAGCCATGTAAGTAAAGATCCTGAGAAACAAATCCAGACCCTGGAAAAAAAAAATTAAACATGAGAAATCAAGCAAGGGGAGACTCAAAGATGCAAACTTTATTAACACCCATCATCACCTGTTCTTTGATCCAGTGAGAGATGAACAGAGTTGACATCTCTGAGCACCATCAGATTCCCATCCCCAAAAAGATGAGCATACCCTTCATCAAACGGCAACACTGGGAGGCTGTTAGTGGCAACTGATGAAGCTGAGCAGATGCAGTAATAGAGAAGCAGAAGCACAACACAGTGGACAACACCAGAGCTCAAGTTCTTCATTTTAATGGCTGCAAGATTGAGCTAGTGGTGGAGAGAAGAGAGGAATGAGTTGTTGGGTGGTATTTATAAAGGGAGACGTGGCAGTGGACAGTGCGGAGGATGGAGACGTGTGTCTTTTTGGGTGTCTCTGTGTGCAACAGGTAAGCCATAGTGACATAGTTTTTATAGAGTGATAAGGAGGGTGTTGTGTTGACATGTGAATCTTTTGGACTTTAAAAAATAATCTAACACTGTGTTGAATGTTGTTTGTTTAATGAAAACATGTAGGTCTCATCAAAAAAAAAAAAAAATGAAAACATGTAGGTGAATTCATGAGGAGAGGCCAATAGCAGCCTCCTGCTTTTTGGGGTTGTTGATTGGAAATAATATTTTTTAGGTTGGGAATTGGGGATGTTAATTAAGGGCTCACTTGATTGGTTGTCATGCATAGCAAGTCTTGTTTTCAAGTTTTTTTTATATGTATGGGTAGATGAAATATTGGATATCATTAAGAATTGAGATCTCATTCCTAATTAAACATCAAAACCACACCGTTTTCATTTTGGCATCAAATAGCTTGGAATCTCATTCCTAATTAAACTAGGGTTTCGATAATCGATCATACCCTAATCTCATGACAATAGCTAATCACAAGAACAAATGTTATAAGAATTACATTTTTTTTGATAATGGGTGGGCATATTAATTCAGAACATTACAATGCAATGACGTTTTATTATTTGGGCACAAAACGGGATAAGGAAGAGAAACAGGAGAAGAAAGAGAAAATTATCAAATGCCATGGGTGGAGAACCTTGAGAAAATAAGATTGAGATTCTTCCACGTTTTGGCATAAGAATGAAATTTTCAAACAAACCAATTTAAATAAATGAAATCAAACCGCTATCAAAAAAGAAGAAGAAGAAAGTAATCAAACCGGAACAAATCACATTGGGCCGTTCCTAACATTGGGTGGGCTATTGGGCAAAAGCCTGATCGGGGCCACTTTCGCTCCAAACGACATTGTTTTGGCCCCACTCTCGGCCTCTTCTACTTTTTTTTTTTGATGGAAGATAGGCTAATACAAACCGGACTCAGCAACAAATATAAAGAAAATACAACAACAAATGACAGAAAAGCTAAAAAGGACACAGAAAACGTAACAGCGCGATCCGTGTCAAGCTAAAACGTCATCCAGCTGTTGAATCGTCTTTACACTCCAGAGTCCAAAATTCGTATCACGCCAATAGTGGCCAAACGGAAGAAGCTACGCTCCAAATAAGCAGTACAACCCCAGCCACTTTTCTATAACTTAACTTCATCCACTTAACTTCAGCCTCTTCTACCTTTTTTAACATAACTTCATAGTTCACTTAGATCCATCTTCATCCACTTAACTTAATTTACATAAATACTCATCAATCATCATACGCCTGGTCTTTAAAATTAAAATTTCGGAAGTTGAATTTAGTTCCGTTCAAATTTTTTTTTTGATAACAACTCGTATAATACAATGCATAAGGCACCTTGAGAAAAATAGACACAGGACTCGAACCTGGGATGTAAGAAATCGTTAAGTTCCGTTCAATTAAGTTCAGCACAGTTCAATCAAACAGATTAAAAGTTCAAATGAATAGTATCTTGCTTGAGGCAGCAAAATCCAATCATTAAGCACCTTAGAGCATGTCCACTCCGATATTAATTAAAAGTTCAGCTCAACAAAAGAAGGCATTCTTAATACCAAATATGTCCTCGGTTTTATACCCAATAAACACCGTCTTTTTAGAGACGAACTGTAGCTTTTCTTTAGCCACAAAGCCTAGCTGTAGCTGCTTCTTGACGCAAAAGAAATTCCCCTGATGATTAAAGTCCAGTGTTAAGCATTTCTTTAACTTTTGAAAAAGTTCTTTTTCATTATTACTTAATTTTTTAGTGATTCAGGACTCAGGTAGATCTTAATCCTGTTAGGTTCTGGTTAACAAAATAAGTGTAAGAAGATTACTTTCAATAATTCCTTTTTTTTTTTGCTTAGATGAGGTGCAAAATGAGTAAGGAATAAAATAAAAACTTAAGGCTGTGTGTGTTATAGCACTTTAAACATAAAAGAGTTCTGTTTCATGTTCTTTGCTATTCTGGTGTGATTCTTTGCTAATTATTAAAGCCATCTTCTCTATGCCCGATCTGCAATTCATAAATGCTCGATCGCTACTATAAGACTGAATCAGTTTCAAGTACTAATCTCTCAGTTCTTCCAAAAATCTGTTATAACTTTTTCTTTTTTTTAAAGTTTGGGTTGGAGTTATGGTGAATGAGCAAGGGAGAGCGCGTCCAGGGACGCCAAGTTCTAAATTGACAATGTTCGCGCACTTTTTTGGGATCATTGCCATTGTGTTGATGCTTGTTTGGCTGTTGCATTATGGGAAGGGGCTTAACTTAAATTCTAACGATCCAGCCCGCATTTTCAACGTAATATTTGAGATTACAAATTTAGTTCAAATGTGACTTTTTTGCTTGAAAGTTCAGGCTGATGAATCACGCTACTTATAATTCGCAGGTTCACCCGTTGCTTATGTTCTGTGGATTCATCTTCATAGCTGGTGAAGGTTAGTGTATCTTGTCAGACACAAACTCATTAAATTATCCGCTCTGCTTCCGAGTAAAAATTTGGAAAATAAGAAAGCCAAGTTACCAAGATAATATTTTATGCTTTGATGAATCGCAACGTTTTATTTGTACTTGTTGGATTTTCTACGCGCAGCGATGATGGTATACGAGACAGTGAAGGCGCACAGGTCTAAGCAGAAGTACATTCACATGGCATTTCAGTTAACAGCATTGTGCCTCGGAATAGTTGGGATTTATGCCTCCTTCAAGTTCCATAAAAAGATACATCTAAGCCATATGAGCAGCTTACATGCTTGGATCGGCATGACCACTTTTTGCTTGTTCCTCTTGCAGGTAATTTTTTTTACCTATCAAAAAACTCGAAAAAATCCTTTTCTTTCATTGTTTCGTTTTTATATTTTGCATTGCGTATATTTTTGCAGTTTTTATTTGGATTATCCATGTTGTTCAACCCACGAATCGACGGCGAGAGATCTTTGCCGTGGCACGTGTGCTTTGGAAGAATGCTGTTCTACATGGCCATCTGTACTGCTGTATCTGGACTAATGCAGAAACAAGTCTACTTGAAATTGGAGAGCAGCCCAGAGAACACACTCATCAATTTTATTGCCATTGCAATTCTCTTGTTTGGTATCTCTGTGGAACTTTCTGTTTCTTTTCCCCTATTTGGCAATGCCTGATCTTTTGTCACATTTTGAAAAAAGTGTTATAATAGAGCGATTTGTTATTGATATTCGACAAAACGTGCGCCAAAAGTATACATTTCGGTATTTATGAAGAAACTTGTTACACAAGAAATTAAAGCCTGAGTGTAAGATCAGGTGAAGGTGATAAAGAGTTGCTGGTCACTTGTGGAGCCAAAGCCGCTAAGTTACTACTTGGACTTTGTCCCATTTCTGCATCTACATTGTTGATATCATCATGTGTCCAAAAACTGCCTGGCCAGGGCAACTCTGATACATCATCGCATTCGGGGATAATTGGAACTTTAAAATATCCGCCTTGTTCAAACCTGCTTACGTTATTTTCATCGAGACGATGTGCCTGTGGGGCTAATAGACGTTGGTGCGTCAATGCATGAGCTTCAAGCCCCATCGCTCTAAACGCAGAACTATGTATTGGTAGCGAGACCAAACTGGCGTACCTCTGGGAGAAAACTCCCATTTTCATTGCTCTTTTTGCCAAAGTCCTTTCTCGCTTATGCGCGTTCTGGTGCCCACCCAATGCCTGGGAGCTGAAGAACTTGCGGCGACAGTAGTTACAAGAGAAAAGTCTTTGTATACTGGGGACTTGCGTCGAAGCGTCACAGCAGTTATCTTCGCTTTTGGATGTGTTTGAATGAAGAGTCAAGTTGAGAGAAATGGCCTCTGAAGAATTTCTTATGCTATCAAAATAGCTATCTTGGATTGAAATGTTGGTACCTACTTGGTTGCTTACTTCTGACTTATCTTCAGAATCTGAGCTTGCCATCTTGTTCAGATCCATATAAACTAATTGCCTGCATTCATAAAAATTAATTACTGTATCATTCAACTCACAACTGAATTGCAGCAATCCAAGTGAACAATCGAAACCAATTAGCGAAAGGCAATAACATAAAAATCTCTTAAAGCCCCAATTCTGACACACAAAAGTCATGAAATCGGAAAAAAGATTCGGTGCAGCGCAGCCAAATGCTTCATCTAAACAAACAGTCTAAAGCATATTGAATCAAACAAGCATCATAATATATAGCCAGTCATATGAAACTCACCTCTTGAGACAGATTGAAGTTCACATCCACCAGCTGTTACTGCAGTTTCTTGAAAACCCCAACAAGTTAAGAGTCCATTTTAGCAAGCAGAAGAAGAAGGTACTCACACGTCACACCAACAGGACTGGAAATTATCAGTATATATCACTTATTTAAATATATATAGAGAGAGAAGGAATAGGAGTATTACTGTAAGATCACACTATCTAGCTAGTGCAAAACTGCAAATTACTCAGAGAAAGAAAGCTACAGAAACTGAGAAAGAGAGATGGGAAGAAAAGAAAATGGGGAGTGATGGTGGGAAGTCAGAGAGATATGTCAGAATTTAATAACTCACCAGCAGACAGCAGTAGCAGATCAGCACAGCAGCATTTATATAGCTAGAAGCTAGCTAGCAACTGCTGTTTTATCTTTTTTGTTCATTGAATTCTGGGCCCAATTATAAACAACTAAAAGTTGTAACATGGACACTGAAGATAGATGAATTCTTGAAATGGAGAAAAACAACAACTACTGCTAACTGATTAAGTTTGCAGTTAATTAACTGTTGTAGCTGAAACAATGTATGTACCTTAGATAGATATTAATGGAAAATATCTGCAGGGCTTGTTGGATGAATTATTAGCCTCAAATGAGTCATACAGATAAGAGTTGAAGTTGGAACAACAAGACTAGCTATAGTGCACTAGTTCCAACTTACAGTACTGTAGTATGTGATGGGTAAACTGCTTGTAAAGATAGGGCCACAAGCTGGAAATATGAAGCATCATTTTAAAGGAAAAGATGACCCCCCCACCAGCTAAAGGTAAGTGCCTAAATTCAAATGGTGGGGTGCAATGTGGTCTCATATACTAGCATAAACACAAGCCAACAACTTGTATACAATCAAGGGAGATGTGGACCTTAAGCTTAAAGTAGTGAATATGTATCATGTAATGAGGATTGAGATATTCTCACATGGCTATATTTGTATGATGACTTCAGATATATTAAGACTGTTTTTATGGTTGAGAGTGTCTTAGTGCCCACCAGGCATATTGTGGTCCTTTTCTTTTTGTTTGAGAGTTCAAATTAGTCCATTCCCAAGTCTGTATATTTTTTTTAAATAAATGGTTATTACCAATAATAGAAAAAATATAGCCAAAGTGTTGTGTTCAATTGTTAGTCAGAATGTCAGATGAGCAGACAATTTCATGTTACACAAATCAACAAAAACAAAACAAATGTTTGCTTGCATCATATGCATGTTACACAGTCAATCTAAAACAGAGATTCATGGAAGCAATCAGAAGCTCTCAATCATGTCTCAGACCCCTTTATCAACAAAACAAAACAAATGTTTGCTTGCATCATATACATGTGGCTGGGCTTGACATGTCCCTTCACCTGCGGTCCCCTTTTTTATTACACAAATTTATATTTCATCTTCATCATCCTATTCCTATCCTTTGAAAAATAACACTAACAATGAGCTCTGGTAAGATGAGTTTTTAGGTAAATAGGAGGCAAGAGATTTGTCCCTGGTAAAGAATGACTAGAATTTTACAAGAGGTAAGTTTTTATGATTATTAATGAAAAGGCTCAAGGCTTACATAATTGACAGTACATGAGAAAGCTGTAAGAGAAGAAACAGCCAGACATTTTGTCAAACCAAAGGCATGAGCTTTGCAGGCCATCCATGAGCTTATAGATCTAAAAACCAATGACTTTCGCCGAACAAATATAAAGAAAGGGTCCTGACGTTTCTGTACTTCTGAAGGCGGCATAATGTTATGAAACAGTTTTCCCTTGTCCAATCCAATAGCTGATTTGAATGTAGAGGGAAAGGGAATCATCGAGTACTGGATTTGTCATCTACTGAGCTAACTGGAACTGTGGGACGTTCATTTGGTGATGATTCGTCTAGATGAAGTTCTGCAAAGTTGTTTACGATACTGGTCCGTTCATTGTACAATATTTCCTTTTTCTCTTCCTCAGCTTTTCCGACTTTTTCCTTTGTCATTGAGCTGACATCCTCGGCTGCCTTAGTAACAACGCCAAGAGCGCTTGAAATCCACGAAGCTCCAGCTGAAACATACGGGTTGCTCATGATGGCCGATCCAGCAATGCTTGCCTTTTGCTCGGCTAAAGAAAAGGCTGACATTGTTTTTTCTGACACTTGAAACCTCTCATCAATTCCTCTCACTTTATCGTTGACAATAGACTTTCCAATGCTTACTTTTTCACTTAGGCCAATTTTTTGGTCAATTGAGGCGACAGTGGCAGAGGCATTTGATATAATCTGGTGTTTCTCATCCAGCTCTTTGGCCTTGTTGAGGGCATCCTTCCCCAGTATGAATCCCTTGGCTATCATTGTGCTGACAACCTCCTCGCCCTTCTTGATGACAGAGTCATTATTGCTCACTGACTTTTTTCCCTTCAAAATAAAATCAAAGTCTCATAAGCTATCTTTGAAAACAAATGCATTGGATGTAGCCATTTTATCTGAGATGGCATTTGAGATATTTCAAACATGTAAAAGGTAGGTATACAGCTCGGAAAGCAATCTCAACTTTCAGAAAATTTTCTTTCAGCTATGGTTCATGCGCTGTTGGCTATCATGAGAAGTAACGATGTCAATATACCACCTGATAAATGTATTGGATGGGAAACACAATGTTCTAGGTTGAAAATATTTTTCAAGGTTTGGGATTTTAAATTGTTAAATTTGGTGATTCCATGTAAATCTTTATCCTGCAATTTCACATTTAAAATTTTATAACTACCTTTATCCATAGTCTGCACATGAAAATGGGTTTCTCATTTTGAATTTTTGTATACAAACAAAAGTTGATAAATTCCAGGAGTCCAATGAAAGTAAATACGAATGTGCAAGTTCAACGCATAAGAAAATTTACCGTGATCTGTGCAAGAGCTTCAGGTGGTAGCTGGTAGTCCTCAGCCGATGTTATGACAACACAAAGCCCACCAATGGTGGCGCCCTGGATGTTAATTTTATTAAATTTCATCAGACAAGAACGATAATCAGAAGCGTGAAGGCAACTGAAAAGAATCTTCAGCGGCTGACAGTATAGCCAATTGACACTGGAGAGCGAGCCCCAAAATTATAGACATGTATACTTAACGACAAGATCTCTAGTGCACCAAAATGTAAACGGGTGCACAACTCCTGGAACTAAATTGTCTTACTTTCAGGTCTACCACAAATATGACATCAAGTTGGATATCATTGTTGATATTAAACATACCGATAAAAGCACAGCTGTCTCTGCTCCTTGTGCATCCTTGTAGGTAACATATGCAAGTTGAGTTGTCTCACTTTCTCTGCAGTTATATAGTAACAACAGCTTCAGTAGTTAGGATGGTGAGGTATAAGGATGTCATGCAGACGACTGACCTTTGCATTTCGACATATACGATTTCACCAGAGAAACAAAAAAACTCTGTGATATCTTTCTCGCTGACTGCCAAAGATATATTTCTCACCTTCACAGTTGTCATCTGCATAAAGAGTCAAATTTAATGCTCGTTTCAACCACATGCAATTCAGTTACGCCAAATATTTTTTTTTGTCAAGTACAGCACACAATTAATTTACAAAAAGAAAAAAAGTCAGATTTTGAAAATCAACAGAGTGGCACTTGTTCGAGTCACCAACTGAAGATTTTTTACAAGGTCAACCATATATAATAATATAAATTTCTGAAATGCTAACAAGCATTTTCTCGTCGTTCACCATCTCAACGCTTGGATAAGATGCATCCTAATAAACAGATCTGGCAATCCATGTCCCACAAGTCCAAAACACAGCTCGAGTATGCCAGATTCCAGAAAGTCAGAAACTAGGATGGAATAACGATAACAGGTATAGAGAACACAAAATTCTCAACGCGCGAAGTAAAAGCCAAAATATAGCTTCATAGATACAAGGGAAGTTTCTTCTGAGTGCTGACAATGCAGCTAACAAAAGGAGTGTTCCTTGTTTGACTTGCAATTTGCAAATGCAGGACGCATTTTTCAAGATTGGTAAATCAAGTTCCACAAAGACAATACTTAGTCGGTCAAGATCAAGAGGAACGACATGCGTAGTACAAACAACATAACACAAGAAAAAGGCAAAACCAATAAGGGTTAGAGCTTTCTCTAGCGTCCGTAGTGATAAGAAAAACAAACATTTTGCAAAGCCAAATTGAGAATATGCAACTAAAACAGCTAACATACTCACTGCACACCTTAATGTCACAAAAAGTAGTACACCAAGTGCATATTATTTTCAAGTAGAACAGCCATGTGATATTATACCAACTGGATACAAAAAGGATTCCGCCACTTTATAATACCAGACATGACTTAGCAACTAAAGTTTACACAAATCATAAATTAAACTTGACATAAACACATCATATCTCATCAAAGAACCAGCATAGGCTAAAAGTCTAAAACAATGCAAAAAAGGCGATACACATTTCCATCAGCAGTTCACTCCAAATCTTGAATCAAACATCATCGCACAAACCCAAAAAGACACAAACTTTGAATCCATCTAAACCAAAAACCGGCACAAACGCATCACAGATCTCAAAATCTTAAAATTACATACAGAAAAACCCAGAGGTCAAATATAAATACGTACCGTCCAGGAAGCCACTGGGAACTGATTTGCGGAATAGGTAGGTAGGAATACGAATAATCTATCTGATTGTCGACGAAAATGCAGATGGGTCAATGAGAAACTGATTACAGTGAAAATTGAGATGCAGACTGGGATGATAGAGAGAGAGAGAGAGGCCGTCGGTGGTTGAAAACGATATGCTGGCAAATCACAAGTAGAAATTTGAGCACGACGGATCGACACTCTCCTATCCTGCGTTTACTTTACTCTCGCGATTAATTTCGTCAGCATTTTGTAATAAATTTATTTTCAAAAATATAAAATATATATTTGTAAATACAGAAAATGCAAATTTAATACGAGTAGATATTAATATTATCATCAAAATAATATGTGTAATTATTAAAATCCGATTGATGGTCAGTATAAATTCCACATTCGTTGGTTCGACCGATCCATATAAAGAATAATGTATTGCCATAGAATAGAAAGTGGAACGCAGTTGGTTCGACCGACCATATTGATTTTTTCATATATATTTTTTGGGTAGTATTTGTTATCTAAATTAATAAATCATGAAATGTCATCTTCCGAAAAATTGAGTGATAGACTGATCTCCAGTTCTTCACTTGGCGACCATGGCTTCCGTATCGTCTTTGCATTCGCTTCAAACTTCTGCCCACTTTTTCTCTGATCCATCAGACGTCAAAGGTCGTCTCTTTAACACTATATACGCATACCCAGTTTCCCAATTTCGATTTTTAGTCAAAATAGTTTACAATAACTCATGTTGATACATTTCAGGCTTATCAAGACTAGGGAAGCCACATGGACGATGCTGTGCCGGAACAGATTCATTTACAAGGCAAGGTGCTATTATCAGCTTTAAACCCAATTTACAGGAAGCTGCAATTTTGTGTGTGTTCTTGTTTTTTAGTCATGAAGTGTTTTGTGTTATTCTGGGGGTTTCAATTGTGAGTTTCTTTAATGATTTTGGACACGGAGAGGAGTCTTTACAAGTAATTTTGATTTGAATTACAAATATGTGCTGCATTTTGGTCGAAGCACTGTGCCAATTTAGTCTTCTGTGTTGAAGATCTGTCTGACAATATTAACAGTTTAAAATAAAATATTGTTTTTTAATGAGTTTCGGTTTATATTGATTAGAATCATTAAAGTTATTAGTCTGCTAGGGTCACAAGTTATAAAGTCGACTTTTGTCACTCTTGTAAGGTGAGAAATTCCCCGGCTAGGTGTTGTTGTTGCTAGGAAGTTAGAAAGTTGGTAGTATGCTTTCAAGGATCTGTTTTACCCAGTACATATTTGTGCATAAGACATTGGTCTTCTCAATTTTACCAAATTTTTGCTCAGTATATCGATTCATCATATTTCATTTTTACAGGATATAATAAGCAAAGATGCGATTACAAGATAGTGGAAGTGAGGGGTATTGCAGTGCATGGTTTAGGCGTTGGAACAAAACTCGTAAATAAGTCTCTAAATGATAGAAGACTAGAGTTGACTCATAGATTCTCTGCATTCGCTGTCCCTAAAGGCTCTGCAAAGTCTAGTGAGCCGGAAGAAACAATCCCGTCATGGGCTAATCCAGATTCTGACGAACCCCCTCCATGGGCTCGGGATGATGTCAAGCAAAGTGGAACACAACAGAGCTTTGACATTCCATTCTACGTTTATTTACTTGGTTCAGCAATTACGGCCATCGCCGCTGTAAGATGTCTCACAGATTCAACCTTACCTATCCTTGTAAATTTTTGTATACTCATGTTATTTGTTTGGTTTCAGATAGGTTCGGCCTTTGAGTATCTGAACAAGAATCCGGTTTTTGGATTGCTGGAATCGGACAACTTGTTCTATTCTCCGTTGCTCGGGTTCTTCTTTTTCACTGGCATCCCTACTTCTGTATGTCACTTAAATCTCTTGCGCATCTCTAAATTTTCTATAAGCTGCCGTGCATCCTAATTTTTTTTTGTAAATATATGACCTCCGGATACCTTAAAACCCCATGTCACATAAACTCAAAAGAACTCGCAAACTTTCATTTATTACATTTCAAACAAAATCTCCTTGTCGATTAAAATCAATTATTCCAGCCTCAAATTGAAAGGGAAAAATGTAAATAAATATACGAAATGTCGTGGTTTCTCATATCTAATGTGAATTGTCAACTGAACTTCATTACTGAATTCCTGACGAAGCACCAAAATAGTATTCAGAAATTACTAAGCATTTTGATTTCATCAATTCTGAGTACTTCTTCTGAGCTGACATTAATAGCCTGATTTTCCTATCTTCCCTAAATTTGAAGGAAACATATCTCTATTCGTAAGAAATTATATAGGCTATTTAGAGTCGCCATAATGAGATTAGATTTTCCAAGATGTATCGGTGTGTGTTATATGCATTCCTTGAAAGGCTTGTAAAAAGCTAACCAGCTGACTGTATGCAGGGATTCTTGTGGTTCAAGTCTGTCCAGGCTGCAAATAAGGAAGCTGAAGAACAAGATAAGAGGGACGGCTTTTTGTAAGGTCAACCTGTAACCTATGCTTCATTTTGAAACGAAAATGGCTGGCATTAGTTGATATCACAGCAGTGTTGTTTCTTTGTTATATATACTTCGTTTTGGAAATAATAAAAACTATCTCAAAATATAATATACCCAAAAACCATACTTACTAGAGCTGATCAGTTTCTTTGAAACATCTTTAAATTCAAACTATATAGCTTTTATGCAGGGTTATATCCATCGACTCGTTTGGGTCTTTGAAAACTAATGAACAATTTATGGTTGATTAGAATATGTTATTATTTATCAGATATTATATTGATCATCAAAATATATTCATTGTTCACAGGTTTGCACGTTCTCATTTTAAAATCTCACATTATTCATTTATGCTCGGGCCTGATGGAGTGTTTCATACAATTTGATCCCCAAGTTTTTTCTACCAGCACAAACACAAAAGGCACGATCTGATCCGAGTGTGCCTCACCCATCGAGCTCGATGCAGTATTGACTGTCACCCTTTGAGGGGTTTTTACGAAAGAAGAAATATGTACCGCTAGTACTCTTCGTCTTTCTCGCATAGTCTATGCAGATGTGGCTAATGCTAAGTACAAACAGTTACTTGTCATGCAAGTAACCATTCCTCTAGATGCATTGGTTCCCAAGAAAGCTCATTCCTACTCTGTTTTCTCATGTCCCCAAATGACATCAGAATGAAACATGGAGCTTAACAACTTTCTCAAAGATAAAAATGATTTTAACGCATCAAAAGTATTTGTGTGGACTTGTGCCATTTTGTCCTGCATTTTCCACAAGATAGACATAGTTGAACTTCACAAACGGCACGAACTATCCAGTTATTGTTCGTATTGATAATAGCGATGGGAACTTCTCGAAAGACATCTAGAAACAAGTGGATCGTGCCTGGATCATTTGCTTATCCTGACCAGTTACTCATAAGTCATTTTCTTCATGTGGTGTTATTTGAAAATCTTGAAGAGCAATCAGCTTGGCTTTGCCTCCATAAATCTCTGGCAAGATATCAGCACCAACTTCATCAATGAGTTGTCTCTTCTCATCTTCGCTCCCCACTATCACTATCTGCATTCGGCGTAAATATCAAGACTTGGCAAGCAAGGTAAGGCTTCTTATGTTTTACATAGACCTAAGTTTTCAATTGCTTGTTGTCAAATGCAGGAAAAAACTAACCTTCTCCAAAGTAGCCTTGTCGAGGAGGAGAGCTACCATCTTCCATATACTCACAAAAAATGGAGTCATATTCACGATGAAGGCTTTTGCCAAGCACTCGGGATAATATGACTGCAGAAGGCACCGCATAAGTTGAAACGGAACAAATGAAACCAATCAACACATGTTCCTTTTTTTTTTCTTTATGGCAATAGAAAAGTGCTTTTGAGACTAGCTAGAGGAAAGAAAACTCGAAGAAAACGGAGCACCTGCAGGAACTGAAAAGCAGTGATCAAACCACGAGGATCAACATTTTTGTACGATACTCCTTGTACATCAAGAATACCGATCATCTTTTCGTTTCCAGCATCCCTTCCGTCAAAGGAACTGAAATGAAAACAGAAGTGTTCCTATTATCAGCAGCAAAATGTTACGATGACTGCTGCAAATTGCAATGCACGGTAATTGGATACCTTGCAAGTGTTTTGTCTAGCAGATGAACCACAAACTCTGAAAAAAGTATTCAAAATGTTATGTGGCAATCCTAATCCTATGAGTATAAGCAATACTTGGCTAAACAAAACTCAAGATGTTGACGAAGCTTACTCTTGAACTGTGTACGATCCTTGGGAGGCTTATGCTTGCCACCTCTGACGATCATCAACGGGTACCCATTCTTTGTCAAGCCCTGCAAATAAATCTTTCTATGTTGTAACTCATCATCCACTTCTGACTCGGCTATGAAACCTGATGGTACAAAGGACTGCCTCCACTTGCGCCATTGAACAAACATCTTTGCTGCTTTTTCTGGGTCCATTGATCTTGCTATCAGGAAGCTACTCAGCTTCAGGTCTCCAAACCCCTTTGTAAAGCATCACATTTAAAACTCAAAATCAAAAATGATAGATACAAAAAAAATATCACCACTGATTGATTTTCTACTGGATAAACAGTTGACAAATTTGAGTAAATTGATTCACTGACCTCAGCTGGACATCCCAGCTTGTGAGCTGATTTCTTCATCTGGGCCAACACCAATTCATTGCAAGTTTCCATATTTGGCAAAAAGATCCAATTTTCTCTAGACCACAGAATAAAATATACAATGGAAGGACAGAAAGACATGAACTTTATGCTGAAGGGTAGTGACTAGTAAGTGTGAGTAATTGTTGAAGAGTGGCCACTAGAGAGAGTAGTTGCAGTAGATGAAAGGATGAGCTTTTTGGTTAGTTGTTTGTCAGCAGATGAAATTTCAAGAAAAAGCAACAAACAATATTATTTATTAGTTCGGTTCATTGCAGTTGAGCTCATAACTTCAATTACAGTAGGACTCGGTTAAATTCAGGTCAAAGGATTCTTCTATAGAAGCAGTCATCTATTCATGGACATGGAGTTACCACCTCATATGGTGCTAGTCTAAAGTCTTGCAGAGGAGTGAGCTGTGCTTTGCCGCCGCACACCTCCGGCAATATTGCAGCACCAACTTCGTTGATGAACGCCTCCTTCTCATCTTTGTTGCTCACTATCACTATCTGCAGTAAACAGCATCTTTGAGACTAATTATCCTTTGACACAACACATTCTACAAAACTGGTTGAATTGGAATACAGCCTGAATTTATTTGATAACTGTGCTCTTTAGTGGTCTCCATTAACCATTTAATGTGCCTATTGAGTTTCAAGAGGACCCGAAAGTGTGTGGATTGCAAGGTAGTAATGCACATACCTTCTCCAAGGTGACCTTGTCAAGGAAGCGAGAAATCATTCTCCATACACTCACAAAAAACCACGGCATGTTTAAGATATAACATTTTGCCAACCGCTCCGGGTAATAAGACTGCAACAGGTAAAAAATGACAGCAAATCAATAACTGCGGGCACAAGTCTGACATTAAATTAAAGGCGGAAATACTTTATATTTAGCTGTCACGAATTAAGATACGTAATAACAGCAATACAATTTAACACATTATCTTGCACTCCTCATGGCCAGAAAGCAATACATATTACCTTTACAATTTTACCTTTCAATACTTGAGAGTTACAATTTTTTTTGTTGAAACACAACTCGTCAAGATTAATAAACAGAAGAAAATAACTAGAGAGGATTGATAGATGGAGTACCTGTAACATCTGAAAACCAGTTATGATACCACGAGGATCAACATTTTTGTAAGATAAGCCCCCTAAGTCAAGAACGCCAATCAACTTCTCATTTCCCACTTCTTGTCCTTCGAAGGAACTGAAAGGAACAACCATCAGTGCAAAGAGATGATATTGCGAAAATGAAAAATTCTAAAGCGTTTGGATTGGAATTAAGAGCAATGAAAGTAAATATGATTTTGGACTGCTTAATCCTTTTAGGATGAAGGAATCAGACTTTCAAATGGTAACATGTCCAGCTTGAAAGCAATGCAAGAGCTTTGCAATGGGTCTAAAATCTTTTGCAGGAAATATTCAAGTAGCGTGCTTATTCTGTATATGAGATCAGTTTCCGTTCCAATTGGAAAAGAAAAAAAAAATACCTTGCGATCGTTTTGTCCAGTGCGTGAACCACAAACTCTGAATAAAATTTAACAGAAATTTATCAGTGACCATGAATCTCAAACATGGGCCGATTTAATAGACCAAGAATCCAAGATGCCGCAACCAAACATACATAGGCTACGTAAATGCTGTTTCTTAGGTTAGAATTAAAATTTTGGCTTTGTAGGTTTTGGCTATGAATTTTAATAATAAGAGTAAAAGATTGATATTTTCAAAATGTAGAAGATAAGAGAGCCTAATTAGCGTACTAACCATATTTCCCTGTATTGGAGCTTTATAAATTGATAACTCAAGTCTTAATAAAAACACTGCTTTTACTTTAATAACATATCCAAACAAGTCCACGCCAACAACAACAAGCAATAAAGTCACACTCCCACCTAATAACCACATTATAATTAACAATAGAATATTTTAATACGTCTACGTTATGCATATTCACATATATGATTATGATAACATATCATGAGAAGGAAAATAAGATGCGTAGGCAAGCAATGTACATCAAACCGTAACAAACGCCAAGGCCTACTGTCACATGTCGTGCTTTAACTACTTGAATATGACTATTCAACAAAATAGCATCCTCACATAACCCAAAAGCTTGAATCTTTTCATAAATGCCAGCTACTCAACCATAAAAATACTTAAATGTTGCCCTGCAAAAATGGAAACTATGTAATATTTGCTGCAGTAAGAATAAAAAAACTTACTCTTGAATTGCAGATGATCCTTAGGTGGCACATGGTTGCAAAGCCTGACAACGCACAATGGATGCCCACTTTTGGACAAACCCTGCAAGTAAATCTTTCGCTGCTCTAACTCATCGGCCACTTCTGAGTCATCAATGAAGCCAGATGGAACAAAAGACTTCCTCCATTTGATCCACTGAACAAACATCATACCAGCTTTGTCAGCATCCATCGATCTGGCCACTAGAAACCTCATCAAAGTCAACTCTCCAAACTTCTACAAAACCAAACATCAGAAACACAGATTATCAACTAATTGTTCGGTGGGTATAATGAACATAAACATAGCTGATGTGTTCAGTTCACCTCAGTGGAAAAGCCGAGTTTTTGAACAGATTTCCTCATCTGGGTCACCGCATTTTGTTGGGAAGTTTCCATCTTTGCTAAGTAAAAGCTCGAGTCTCGAGGGAAAAGGGGGCTGGAGGAAGAGGAAGTGTTCTTCAGGTGATGTGGATTGAAAAATGGAAGAGTGTGGGAAGGTTTGAACTTGGGATCTATCTGATTCTGGTGACAGATTTGCTTTTGCAAGCAAGAGTCGAGGACGTCGTTTTTCGTTTTGTTCTCTACTTTTAGGTGATTAAATACACTTTAAGCACTCAAAAAATAAAGGCGAAATTACAAAAAAGACTATTTGTCCCATGATTTCAAATCGCGACCTGTATTGTTTTATTTTTCAATTTTATGTCTTTAGACCAAATTGTAAACAATAAACTAACATCGTTTTTTCAAATGTTATTTTTTTGAAAGTCTCAATCTAATTTAATATTGTCTAATAGTTACTTCACACATCCTCTTTATAAAAGGTATGAAAAAAACCTGACGGTGACTAAGAAAATTTTCTTGACTAGCTTTCACAAGCTAAATTGCTCCTCTGACCACATAGGTAGGTAGAAACACCCCAATTAATATCTCCATCATCACAAAATAAATCATCACTATTAAGGTTGTATTCTGTATCAGAAAAGTATGTTAATTCATAGCTTGAACCTACAACATCATCATCCTCACTCGACAAGTCTGGCGTGGATGTACCATAGGCCGTCGAGCTGTATTGACACTCAGGTGATAAGGGTGGTGCAGTAGCCATGGTTTGAGGTAAGGAGGAGTAGAGGGAGTTGTTGACGTGCTTGATGATAATCGGAAATGGTCGATTTTCATCTAGTGTCGAGGGCGAGGGCATGTCTTCCAATTGTGGATGGGATTTAATTTTCTCGTAGCCAAGGATGGGAATCAATTGATTTGAAATCAATTGCATTTGAAACCCTACATAATTTGTCTATTTTAAAAAAAAATAGATAATAATTGTAAACGATGTTAATTAACGGCGTTAGTTTATTGTTTGCAATTTAGTCTAAAAACACTAAATTAAAAATTGAAATAGTTCAGGTCGCGATTTGAAATCGCCTGACAGTCCAAGTCGTCTTTTTGTAATTTTCCCAAAAATAAAATACACTTTAAGCATTGAGAGTAAAAAAAAACTCTTTAAGCATGTCAACAGGGGTGTGGTGGCTTTTAGTCCGTTTCAGACCCTTAAACTTCGGGTTTGAATTTTTGGGCCATCAATTTTCTTTTGGAAAAGTACAAAAAAGGGCCCGAACTACTACTGATTTCCCATTGAGGGCGCGAACTACCACTTTTTCTAATAAGGGGCAAAATTCAAAATTCCGTTAAAGTTAACGGATGATGTTCACTCCGTTAGTCAACTTTGTTTGACTATGGTTAAAATGACAAATAAGTAATTTTTAGTTCAATTTAATTTATATATCTCACATTTTAACATAATAGTTTTTTTTATTGATTAATAATATAATAGTTTTAACTATAAAATTTATTAAACTCTTTGTTTTTAAATATATCTATTATTTTTAAATTTATTATTCGCGGTGTCATAGATTTACTTTATAATATGAATGAAAACTAAATATTTTTTCTTATTTTATCCAAAAATTTGTATTCTTTTTAGAGTCATTCTTTTGTGAACATGGATTAAGAAAACAATAATTTAATTTTAATTCATATGTGTTATACAGTAAAATGTGACACCGCAAATAATTATCTTAAAAATAATAATCACTCCTAGTATGAAAATTTAGTATTCAAATGAAAGATATATAAATTAAATCAAAAGAAAAAGTATTTAATTGTCATTTTAACTATAATCAAACAAGACTAACGGAGTTAACCTTATTCGTTAACTTTAACGGAATTTTTGATTTTGCCCCCTAATTGGAAAAATTGGTAGTTCTCGCCCTAACTTGGAAAATTAATGGTAGTTCAGCGCCCCTTTTTGTACTTTTCCCTTTTTTATTTTCCTTCCCCTCTTTCTATTCACGCCTAATGCGTTGATGCTCGATGTGACCTGTGCTTCAGAACTTTCGACTCGTGCGTATTGTTCCTCTCTTGTAGAACTGCGGATTCGGTTGGTCTTTTTGGATCTGAGGGATGTGGAGCTGTTGGAGTTGACGGTGGGTGGCGGGTTTGCCGGGTGTGAGGGAACTGAGGGAGGCTAGCGGCGGGTAGAGGTTTTGAAGGTGAGGCCTTTGGATAAAAAAGGGGCGGTAGGGGCGTAGATGATGGAGGCGATGTGGAGGTTTTTTGGTGGTAGTGCGCTTCAATTTTGACGGATGGACTTGGACGCCACTGCTTTGGGACAGGGGAGCCTATCCTGCCTTTGTGTATAGTCCTTTGTTGGTTTTGTTCATATATGGTTGCACGTGTTTGCTGATAGTTGCTTTCAGTCAAGGTGGTATGCTTACTCCCCTGGGCGTGAGGAAAAGTGGAGCAACTGACTGTTCCCAGCTAGATGGGTTTTCCTAGCTTTAAAGTCCTCCGTTATGCCTTTTATGGAGTTGAGTTGGTGTGCTTTCCTTGATAGGAAGCTGAGGAACTGAAAATTACATGTGTAGCCAGATTCAGTTGAGAAGGCCTGCGCTTAAGTGAAGATTGCTGAAGAATTTCTTTCTTCGTTGGGGCCTAACATGCGTGGAGTTATTTCAAGAAGTAGCTGAGGAGTTTTTTTTATTAAAGTCTTGTATGTATGTTTTTTAGTTGTTGACCGTCACTTGGCCTTGTTGTTTGTTGTAACTATGTTTGTTGTATTTGTTTTTAGCTTTGGCCAGCCCTTGCCACGCTGTGTTGTTTGGCATGGTCTGATTCGTGTTGCGTTTAGTTTTAGCTGTGTGTCCCCAAATGTTTGTTGTTAGTCTCCTTGCCTTTTATAAAAAAGCATTAGATTAACAGTGCAACGTGTCAGGATTTAGTTTAGAGTTCGGTGGGACCGCCCAATATTCAATAAGTACATTAATGATATAGGATCATATGAGAAGTGTGTTTTTGGTGAGAAATGAGAATTTAAATCAGTCATTGGATTATAGATCTGATGGCTATTAATCAAGAGGAATATTTCCACATAATCACGTTTTAATTACAGTTAAAGGGTAAATTAGTAATTGGCTTATACGTAATCGCAATACAATTTCCCAGCGTTCGCCGTCAACGCCGATCCGGGAACAGATGCGAAAGAGGACGACGAAGTGATGGCCACGATCGGAGGTGTCATATTCGTCGTCGCCGGTCTATGTCACCTTCCCAGTCGACATCAGTCGACGTTGTTTAGTCGACAGATGAACAGTAATCGTCCATGCCGTGCGCTCATCCTTTACATTAAGGTCGCACCCTATGTAGACATTATGTGCGCGCGCACCACAACCATACATACATAGAACGCAATGACTGAATGCCGCGCGCTCCACGCTCACATTAAATGAGCCGCGCCCAAAGAAGATTGGACGTGACAAGCGTATTTTTAACCCTTTATAGTTGTCAAATTATGAGTTTTAGGGGTCAAATCGTAGTCAAACAAAATTTATAAACCTTGTTAAGCCAATGGTCGATCAAAGGAACAGACGCGTGTGAATACTAGCTAACAAGTGACCTATTTAGCTATTCCGATTAAAAGAGGTTTTGTTTGTGGTGAAAATTGCAATAATTAAATAACAGAAAATAAAGGTTGTATTTTTATCAGAGAAAGAATTTCAGAATCCATACTTCACCCGTGCCAACCCCACTAATCATGCAATCATGTCACGTAAATTATTCATGCTATCGAATATGGAATCAAACCGAAATAACACTAGACAAGCCGCCCATCCACGGATCATTGTCTTGATTAATCTTAATCGTTGAACGCCGCCCATCCATGGATTATCAACGATCTCGATTTATTAAACTAAAGGTTTTCCTATTAAATCATGTAAACATGACCTAATATCAATTTCATGTAATCCGATTAATACCTAGGACCCATCCATCTTTCGGTAATTAACCTAAATACGTTCTAGCACGCAAACATACCCTTTGATGTAAATACTTGCATAGAACGATAAAATTAAGCACACAGTGAAATTGAATATTCGAATCGCATAAATAACAACTTTAATTGATCACATGAGAGTTAGGGCTACATAGCACGGGATCCGTAGGATCCCGGAATAAAGAGACTACTCACTATTCATGGTGATTAAACCAAAAACAGTGTAAAGAAGGAAAGAACGAGTAAACCGTAAAGACACGGTGTAGCTCGATGATCCTCACGCTGAAAACTCCGTCTTCTCTCCCAAGTTAGGGTTTCTTCTCCAAAATAACAACAACCTCTCTAATTCGTCCACACTGCCCTCTTAATAGCTTTCCAAAAGGCAAAAAAAAAACTAAAACCGAAATTAGGAAATATGCCCAAAAATCTGTCCAAAAAGCCCAAAAATCGATTTTTTGGAAATTGCCTTCGACGGGGCCTTTACAGCCGTTACAGCTGGGTGTAACGGCTGTAACGGGCTAAGCAAAAATCTTTGAGAAAATTCATGCCCGTTACAGCCGTTACAGCCGTTACAGCTCAAGGTGTAACGGCTGCTGATGATTGTAACGGGCTGGCTTCTTTTGCCTTTTTGGAGGTGTAAACCTTCGAATCTGCTCTTTATGTCAACTACAAAGTTGTAGGGAATTGAATTAGCTTTCCAACAAGCTAAATTTCGAGTCATTCGGTGTCCAAATGAGCCCTGGGCATGCAACATACGTCGCAAAGGTCCGTCTGCCATGTTTTGTCCTGTTTTTGCCCAAATCTGCACCAATTGCTTTTCTTTGCTTCTGATCAATCCAAAAGTATTAGATATGTGATATATGACTTGAAACACTAGAAAAGATATCAAATGACAATAGAATGTCGGGAAAACAAACATAATCCATCATAGAATGAAGTGAATAATAGGTCAAGAATTCGACCGATCAAAACACTCCACACTTAGGATTTGTTTGTCCCGAACAAACATTAAGCTCAAGGCAATAAACTGCAGAATAGTTACCCACTCAAGTGTCATGTGATCAATTCTAAGTAAAACAAAAAATAAAAAGATAACTCACTGTCGTAGAGGACACGATTGCATATAGCGTATGCATCAAGCCTTTAAACCTATAGGCTGCCCTAGTAGGACGAGTATAGTCTCGTGAAGGTTTTCAGGAATGAGACTACCTACAAATCCCCTATACAACTAACTAACGTGTATGCATGAAATGATGCTCAACGAGTCACAGTAAAGTCATGTCATACCTCGGATTCATCGTGTTACCTCAACTTCAAGTCAAACATCTTCATCAAAGTTTTCAGACAATCATAGATTATACGAGATATGCATTCAAACGGTCAGTACACACGGCTAGCAATCGACTAATCACATGTTCTAAATGTTTCTATTGCAACGTAAAAAGAACATGAATAGTTACACAAAACATGGTCGCCATTCACCTATGCTATCTAGGGATAGTCCACGGGCTCTTGGCGCAAAGCTCATTCTCAAGTGCCAAGGATTAGACAATGAACCGTAAAAGAAGAGGAGCCTGACTTAAGGTTTTTCTGAAAAATAGTACGAAAATCACATCAAAAATTTTCGTGCAAGCACGAGGATCGTCCCTTAGTTTCTAGTACACGAATTCTCAAGATAGGTTATGATTTGCACGCAATGAGAGGATGGAATTACACTATATCAAGCAGAAGGGGGCAGAAATTGTTTCAAGAGTGTTTTCCATATACCAGGGGTGACTTTTCTCACCAGGTCCTTGGTATTTCTGCTTTCACAGAATCAACGAAAGCATTTTTTTTCGTTCTAACTGGTTTTCTTTCAAAAACAACTATGCTTGGGACCAATGTTTCACCCACTTTCCAAAATTAAGAACTTTGTTTTTGAGGGGAAAACTTGAAGGTCAATTGTCTAACTCCACACTTAAAGCTTGACATAGTGTATGAATAAAGATGGGTGCATGCAAATCACGACGAGTGTATAGAAACACATACTAGCACTAAGGTCACCTAGGGAAAGAGATGCAAATTTCAGTTTTTTGACATTTTTGAACCGGTGCCCACTAGTTTCAAGTCTCAAATATGCTTTAAGAAATATGTAGAACATGTGATAGTCAAAGGCTAGCAATGATACTGACTCAAGAGAATACACACACGGTTAAAACTATTTCAAGTCCTAGACTTCAAATCCAAGTGAGTGTCAATCAGTCAAGGAGTATCGTAGAAAACGAGGATTTCAATCGCAATACATAGACAGTTGAGCATATGCAAGAGTGAATGTGTGACATGCGATGAATGTATATGTGACTATGTGCTACACACTCCACACTTAAAACTGAGCTTAGTCCCTAAGCGAAGAAATAAAAGATAAGAAAAGGCGCATAGGAACTTCCCTCGTGTGTGAAAACTCGATATCCATGGAGATTAAGCGATGCCCGGGGAGTGAAACACGACTTGTGAGCTGGTGGATATATAGATAAAAACACAGAGCTTCACAAGTGATAGGTTAGCATCGAAAATCATGGAGGGGCACTCCACACTTAGAACCTTGAAATGTCCACACATAATGCAAATGAAAAATGCAAATAACAAATACTTACAGCGCGGGTTACTCCCCGAAGAGGCCTAGTTTAACGTCTTGGCGAGACTCAGCAAGGGAGATAGTGTCAATCCACCTTCAAATCCCATTTAAATTTCCGTCCATCAAGAATGACACAGACGTCGAGTAGAGCATGCAGTCCCTTCAAAAATTCGAGACCCTTATGAATCAAGGGACTGTGGAGGCTCCCTAATGACAGTTTCAAGACGTAAGGCAAGAACTGTCGAAACTTATCTGGAGGCGGTGTGTCAAGATAAATATATTCAGGGCTAGCTCCAGCAAGAACACTTCCCTTGTACTCTTTAGCTAGGAACTCACGTTCCCATACTTCAAAATTTTCCCTCAATATCACATTCATATGTATGCGAGGATCCTCTTCGAATGAACTCAGGTACACATCAACAAAGTCTTCGTACGTATGATCCTTTGATAGCTCATCACCGCTCGGAGAAACTGGTGGAATGATGTTCTCTTCTGTTTGCCCATCTAAACGACCTTTTGAAGCAGTCGTAGTGGAGGGAGATGGATCTTCACATTCTGAGACGTCTTCAGTACATAACTCATCATCCTCCAACTCAGTGTAAGCCTTGGCAACCATTCTAAATGCCTCAAAACCATCGTCACAAACAGATTGTTCTGGTACAGAGAGCATTCTCGTATCCTGATCATCTTCCACGTGGATTGGAAATAAAGCTGAAGATGAATATGCTTCATAGACTTGAACTTCTTGATGATTGGCCATTGTCATCTCGATGTCCTCGTCTGTATTGTTGGCTGCAATGGCTTGTTGCTCCAGCTGGTCTTTTAGTATCTTGTTTCGAATGGTCAGCTGCTCGAGTGTCTGCTCGAGTCCTTTCACTCGCCTATCCTGCTCAGCCATAAAACTAGCCATCATGGATTCCATGCTAAATGAGCTGCCAGACTCCTGTTGCTTGGGCTGCTGCGGCTGATAGTTGTACTGCTGATCATAAAACTGATGTTGCTGCTGCGGCTGGTCCTCGTAACTCTCGTAGTAGTGGTCATCTTGATAATACGACTGATCATAAGACTGATGTTGATTTCCTTCCCAATTTGAATCATACGAGTATGTCTGACAATATGTCTCTTCCCTTGGGTAGGCGTCTTGATGACCAAAAGAGAACACCCTCGCAACATACAAAATAAAAGTGATTAGTGAAGGTTAGAAGTATAAAGAGTATGTACAATGAAGTATATAAAGAAATGGAATAGTCTAAACTACACACGTTAAATCTAATATCACACTAAACGCTGTTCCCCGGCAACGGCGCCATTTTGACAAACGTATTTTTAACCCTTTATAGTTGTCAAATTATGAGTTTTAGGGGTCAAATCGTAGTCAAACAAAATTTATAAACCTTGGTAAGCCAAGAGTCGATCCAAGGAACAGACGCGTGTGAATACTAGCTAACAAGTGACCTATTTAGCTATTCCGATTAAAAGAGGTTTTGTTTGTGGTGAAAATTGCAATAATTAAATAACAGAAAATAAAGGTTGTGTTTTTATCAGAGAAAGAATTCCAGAATCCATACTTCACCCGTGCCAACCCCACTAATCATGCAATCATGTCACGTAAATTATTCATGCTATCGAATATGGAATCAAATCGAAATAACACTAGACAAGCCGCCCATCTACGGATCATTGTCTAGATTAATCTTAATCGTTGAACGCCGCCCATCCACGGATTATCAACGATCTCGATTTATTAAACTAAAGGTTTTCCTATTAAATCATGTAAACATGACCTAATATCAATTTCATGTAATCAGATTAATACCTAGGACCCATCCATCTTTCGGTAATTAACCTAAATACGTTCTAGCTCGCAAACATACCCTTTGATGTAAATACTTGCATAGAACGATAAAATTAAGCACACAGTGAAATTGAATATTCGAATCGCATAAATAACAACTTTAATTGATCACATGAGAGTTAGGGCTATACATAGCACGGGATCCGTAGGATCCCAGAATAAAGAGACTACTCACTATTCATGGTGATTAAACCAAAAATAGTGTAAAGAAGGAAAGAACGAGTAAACCGTAAAGACGCGGTGTAGCTCGATGATCCTCACGCTGAAAACTCTGTCTTCTCTCCCAAGTTAGGGTTTCTTCTCCAAAATAACAACAACCTCTCTAATTCGTCCACAATGCCCTCTTAATAGCTTTCCAAAAGGCCAAAAAAAAACTAAAACCGAAATTAGGAAATATGCCCAAAAATCTGTCAAAAAAGCCCAAAAATCGATTTTTTGGAAATTGCCTTCGACGGGGCCGTTACAGCCGTTACAGCTGGGTGTAACGGCTGTAACGGGCTAAGCAAAAATCTCTGAGAAAATTCATGCCCGTTACAGCCGTTACAGCTCAAGGTGTAACGTCTGCTGAAGATTGTAACGGGCTGACTTCTTTTGCCTTTTTGGAGGTCTAAACCTTCGAATATGCTCTTTGTGTCAACTACAAAGTTGTAGGGAATTGAATTAGCTTTCCAACAAGCTAAATTTCGACTCATTCGGTGTCCAAATGAGCCCTGGGCATGCAACATACGTCGCAAAGGTCTGTCTGCCATGTTTTGTCCTGTTTTTGCCCAAATCTGCACCAATTGCTTTTCTTTGCTTCTGATCAATCCAAAAGTATTAGATATGTGATATATGACCTGAAACACTAGAAAAGATATCAAATGACAATAGAATGTCAGGAAAACAAACATAATCCATCATCGAATGAAGTGAATAATAGGTCAAGAATTCGACCGATCAAAACACTCCACACTTAGGATTTGCGCCCAACTTGAGAAGCTACACATTATTCTTTGAAAAGCTACGTATTTTGATATCTTTTACTACAAATAGTATGGTACGAATTATAATGCGTATCGATTACAAACAAAATTCGTAGCAGTCATGTTTTGGTGCTTAATGACTAAAATTCGTAGCAATCATGTTTTGGTGCTTTGCGACTAAAATGCATAGCAATTACATACAAAATTCGTAGCAGTTGGTGCTTAACGACTAATATGCGTAGCAATTACAAACAAAATTCGTTGCAGTCATGTTTTGGAGCTTAACGGCTAAAATGCGTAGCTATTACAAACCAGTCATGTTTTGGTGCTTAACGACTAAAATGCGTAACTTTCTGTTTAAAATTCGTAGCAGTTTGACATTGATTTCTGCAGGTCGAAGCTCTCGCTCTACAGTTTGGACGTCATTTTCGCAATCAATCAACCAAAGCATAAGCATTTAACATCGGATTCCATCTGTAATTGGTTCATCGATCTTCAATTTGCTAACTTTTGAATTTTCAGGTCTCGTCATCCTTCATGGAAATCGGGTCGGACTGGTTTCAGACGACAGCGCAACGTTGGACATCTCGTATTCGTATACGCTCAAGAAATCGATTGGTTGCGAGGTTGACGACATCGACAATTCGTCGCCGATAGCGGTGCAGCTGATCGACTAACTAGCGTGATTTGTTTTGCGTGATAGGGTTGCCGGAGGTCGACTGATCGGACAAATCAAATCAACATCTTTTGACTAAACTACCCCTAATTCGTATATTAATCTACTAATTAGCGTGATTTGATTTAGATTTAATCAGAGCCATTAATTAAATGAGATATAAGGTTGAGAGTAATTCTCATTTCTCACCAATATAACACTTAATATTTATTAAAAGTAATTTTATCGTTGAAGTTTATCATATTCTGAATTTATTAATTAACTATTTGCAAATTATGAATTAAGACAAATAAGGACCAACTTGTGCAGCTTAGCGCGTTTGATTGGGACTTACGGGCTTTTTTTTGTTGGGCTTACAATATGGGCCAAAGATGTGTAGTTTACTTAAGCACGCTTATTTAGAATCTATGCTGCATAGCTCATAAATTTCAAATTTCTCTTCGGCTTCATTTTTCTAGGGTTTCTCTCTGAAGCTTTTCGACGTCCACAACGACAACGATGGAGTCATCGAAACGGATGAAGAGCAACTTGACCACTTCGAAAACAATACTCCACTTACCTACTGACGCGCTGCTGCTGATTCTCTCCCGATTGGACCAGAAAGATCTTCGATCCGTTTCACTCGTCTGCAAGCCATTCCTCGACCTCTCCAACCACGTCGTCCGCAAACTCACTTTCAAAACCCTCCTCAGCGCTCGCTCCTTCAGAGAAATCTTCACTCGGTTTTCCTACGTCAACCAAATTACTCTCAACACCAAGCGTCTCGCCCGTGCCTTGGCGGCCATTTCAAAATCCCAGCTCAACCTTGAAGTTCTGAAAATCAGGGGCTGCCCGACTTACCCTGAAAAGCATCAGATGCTCAGTCTTTCAGGGAAGTTAAAGATTAAATCTTTGGTCCTGTTTGACTTCAGAAAATTCAAAGCTGATCAAGTTGTTGAGTTCATTCGGCTGTTTCCGTCGCTCGAGGAGCTTTATTTTGGATTCAGTTACCAATGGGATGATGCTGGGATCGAGAGCCTCAGTTTAACTTTACCAAATCTCAGAAAGATTGATTTAAGCGGAAATCATAGTTTTACTGATCGTGCCCTTTATGCCTTGTCAGCCAACTGTGTAAATCTAGAACATATTGGTATTGACGATTGCGGCAAGCTTACTCCCCAAGGATTTTGCACCTTTCTGCGTGGATTTCAAAACCTGAGATATCTGGATTTGCCGTCTTTTTCACCATATCCAACTTCAGATCTGCTTCTAGCCGAAACTATATCTGCTTGTGAAAACGTCCACCATCTCTCAGTCGACTATTCTTTGATAAGAGATGCTACCCTAGGTATCATTGCAAAGTCGCGTGCCTCTTTGACGTCTTTCAAGATGACGTTTTTTTATCTACGGCCAAACATTGATTACACCATGACAGGATTGTCTGCAATGCTTTGTGCATTCCAAGGCCTTACAAGACTGAAAATCTGCCTTCCACTTCCTGATTCTGACAAGTTTCTAGATCAGAAAATGAGCGAACTTGTGAAGTCCCTTCCAAGTTTGACCGGCGTTTTCATAACATCTTATTTCCCCATTTACGCAACATTGTTCTCTCTGATAGAGAACTGTCCTTTGACGGAATGCATTTACCTGAACAGTATATCGGCCTTTGACCGTCGTTGTAAAGTCACAGTGCCTCGGCTGGTGAGAAAAAACTACAATGTGAAGTATATCCGCCTCAACCCACGTCTAGACGCTTCATTCATGATAGCATTAGCATCATTTTGTCCACATTTGAAGAAGAAATGGGACGGAAATTTTCCTCCGGGGACATTCTTCCCAACAATCCAGTAGTAGATTGGACGTATCAAGGAGGCTCGTGTTGATTTTCAGGAGTTCGCTAGTTTTTTTAATAGAAAAATTATTTTATTCCATGAAAAATATAAGCAGAAAAATACAAATACTAAGACCATACATAGTTGGTATCTTTGTTTTTAGAACATGATTGACCTGAAGAACGAGTCGCTTTTTTAGGTTCATTGAAAGAGACTTTGTTGTGTTAATTTTTCACGGTGTAAATTTGGCTGGCATTTGGAAAGGATCGTAAACATGATCACATCATGTGTGATACCGTGCAATCTCATCATCACTTGCATGGATAAAATGTGTTCTTGGGATTCATACACCACCAATTCGGCATTAGAACTATGAGAAATGAGAATCTCATCTCTCTTGTTCTGTATGCTCTTTGCCATAGACAAATTGCTACCATGATGCCATCACATTATTATCTTCAGTCGATCCATCCTGTAGATTATTATCATATTCACTCGCCGCTTGTTATTGCGTTGCTGACCTTCCCTAGCCGCAACCTTCTCTTTTTTAGCCGCTTCCTTTCGAAAAATCATGTCCATGTATTGTAAGGTACCTAAGCTTAAGGGAAGAACTCACAACAAAAAACTAGCTTGATGGGTGAGAGACATCTTGTGCATAAGTACCATTAGGTGGTTAGCCACCTAGCCAATATGAGATTGTAACATTGCACCAACCTTTGAAAATCGACGTCTTCGTCCTAGACGGCCCACTCTGTGTGGCTTTCACTCTGGCCTAATTGGGCAATCAGGTAACCATTTCTCTGGTCGCCCCTTCTGAGTGACACCCACGAAGGCCTACTCTGGACGGCTTTAACTCTGGTCACGTTGGGCAACCAGGTAGCCATTTTCTAGATCGCCCCCTTCGTGTTGGTCTTAACGAGATGCACTAAATGTTAGGTATCTGAGCCCAAGAGAAGAGCTCACCTCAAAAGACTAGTCTGATGAGTTAGAGACCCCTTGTGTTTAAGTACCATTATGGGTTAGCCACCTAACCAATGTGAAATTATAACATGTATCATGCTCTCGCACATTGTTACCCGATTCGCGGTACGGTACAGCGACCTGGTTCGGACGTTTCGAAACGCCCAGGAAACACTCTCCAATTCGCGTGCAATCGCGAACCAATACGAAAACGAAACGCATCTGAGGCAGCGGCGATGAATTAATGTCAGACGTGGACGATTTTGGACGAGCGGCGACAATACCCATTTAGGGTTTGTCGAGAGTCTGGAGACAGATGGAAAGATGATGAACAGATGAAGTGTAATTGTTAGTTTAGTTTAATTGGACCCTCCAAGTTTAAAATGTTACACTTGTACCCATAATATATTAATATTATTTTATACTGCTCCAAAATCATCAAAAATGTCATATAATTCCTGTATAAATATGAATAATTAGCTTTTTTTTTCTTTTTTAGTTTAATAAATATGAAATATATTATGCACTTTTTATTTCATCAATTCAATTTTATTATATATTTTAAAAATTAAATTAAAAAACAACCTTATACGCGTCGTACCCAATTCACTATAAGTAGCTTTTTCCGTTTTTGTTTCCGTTCCGTGAATTGTATCGAATTGCGTACCGGGTAACAATGATCTCGCACAATAAGCCAACTTGCTCTTAACTTTGACCTCCTGTCAGAATTCTTGGTTATTTGGGAGATTCACTCATATTTTATGTGGAATCGCCTTGGATACATCAAGTTCAACGCATACCCTGTCGAACCGCAATGAGAGGCAAGCTTTGATACGTTGATCGACGTCGACACACCTTCCCAATCCTGAAACCATAGGTTTGTTACGCAATGGAATTTTAAGAAATTTAGAGGAGCTCTTTATATTTTGGTATACCTTGACAAGTATAAGATTCGTCTGTAACTAAGAGATTGCTCAAGCAATGAAATAATCATTTTCTCAATCCCTCTTCTCCTCATCCCCGCCCATTTCTACTTCCCAGCTCTAATTTCACTTTTTCTACTATCGGTTTTTTTGTAACTTCACCATATATCCTCCGATAATCCTTAGTGTGTCATTCGTCACGCATCAAGGTTCGATGTAGGCACGATCATATAGAGGATTTCATAATCCCAACAATCGAATCCAAACTATAATAGTAGATGATCTCTTCCTCGAGTCAGAATCCATCGACCATGTGAACAAACTGAACAATGAATGTCCCATTTTTCGAACGGGAGAGGCCAGAGCCATTGTCATGTCATGTTCGGAATCTAGGAGAACATTGCCTCGAGTCCCATACATTGCTAGCGGTTGCTCGCCCATTGATTTTCCACGGTGATTGGAGTAATTTATGGAAGTCCACCAGCGATGGCGGTCCACATGGACGGATTCAGTTAAGGACGGGGGTGGCAGATGTCACCCCCATATTTTTCCGAAACATTTCTCTGTCGTGGCAGATGCTAGCAGGAGGAGGTAGTGAGCAAGTGGAGGCAGCATGCCTGTTGGATCGATTAGCGTTAGCAAAACTATCAAACGGAAGTTTTAACTTGTTTTACCGTCCAATATTCAGATAGCAGCGGAAGTAAATAATGCAGGAAGATACTGACTGAAATACTACACACAGATGTATAGTGGAAACCTTATCAAGACTATGATAAGGGAAAACCACTACCTTTCAGTATCCACTGAAAGGATTTTAGAAGCAGATCACTTTATAATCAGATGTTCTTGTAGGACTTACAAACTAGGTCTTTCGCTTAGACTCTATTTGATGGTCTCAACTCAACCCGACAAAGTGATCCACTCTATTACAAACCTCCGTGTGTGTGGATGTAAACTCAGCAGCTCAGATCTTCAATGTAGTGGCTTTATCTCTCTGGAAGGCGGCTGCACTTTCTCTTCAGCAATCCACACTTCACACTTGTCAAACCCTAGGACATTAAGTAGGGTTGTCCGTGTCTTGTCATGGGCCCAAAGCCTTGGCCCATCTTAACTTTTCTGACCCAACAGTGTTTGTGTGCTTTAAAGGACTGGATGTCTTCTAGATCCTTCCAGTCTCTTCTTCTCTATTTTAACAGAACTTGATTGTGCTGAAGAGTAGAAGGTTGTTAATTAAACCACTTAATGGTAATTCGATCTACAACATTTCTTTGATCTTTCGGATGGATTTCTGCACACTTAGATAAAACGTTAGCTAAGTGTTTGTAACCATCAAAACCTATGGGTTCCAACAGATTCCCCCTTTTTGATGATGACAAACACTTCTTCAAATAGAACAGAAATCCATCACATGCAATTTATATTATCATTGACCTATCAGATAGATTTCTAAACCATCAGACAGATTTTTCAGTCAGATTCTGTTAGACAGACACTTCTACGAACTCACGACAGTTCCCCCTTAGATAGGCATTAGATTTGAATTTCAGTGTGATTCCCCCTCAAGTGGTGCACTCATATGTTATCTTCCCCCTTTTGGCATCATTAAAAAGAGCACGAGTTAATACGCCAAGAATGGAAAGACAGCCACAGATTTCATTAATCGAAAATGCAAAGTAGCCCCTGAAGGAGCACACATGATATGCAGAGAAAAAACAAAACAACTGGCGCACAGAGTTCAAATCATGACAGCAAAAAGATTCATCAAAACAAGGGGTAGATTAGGTAGGGATTGCAAGGAGGGGGGGAACCATGAGACATGTCCAGGGCTAATTTTTTACCAAGAGCTTCAACTGCTCTACCAGTTCGGTGCCCACATATCTCAGCTGGCGGTTCAGCTCCCCAAGTTCCTCTCTGATCTGAGTGCCGTGAATCATGTTGATTTTGTTGGACTCCTCAACCTCCCTGATCATCGCAGGTAGTGATGTGAGCGCATCAAGCTTGGAACGCAGTTCCCTCATCCATCCCTCATCAGGCTTCTTTGCCTCCTCCCCGATCAACATCTCCATTTGAGCTACCCTTTCTGTTAGCAGGACCACCTTCCCAGTTAGCGCTTGCAAGGCCTCAATCACAGCTGGTGATCCCTCATCTGGATTCAGCGGATGCTGATCCAGAGGATCCACCTCTTGAGGAACCTCTGCTAGGGCTGGAGCAGGGACATATTGATCGTTAGTCCACCCAGTCTCTTCATTGAACTCCCAGCAAAAACCGGTGATGGTCTCCCCATCTAGAACAGAGGATAGCTTATTCTCAACAGCGGGATCATAGATGCCCAGATGTATTAGGATTTTCTTCACAGTTCCGGGGTATGGAAGCCCGCGAGACTTGCTGCTTGCTGCACTATCCATGTGTTTGAGAATTAGTTTTGAGAGGTTTATTGGGGTTTTGGCTCGGAGCTTGTCCAGCAGGAGAAAGTCTTGGAAGTTGACCACTTCATATTTCTGAGATCGGGGAGTGACCGTCGTGCACACCAGCCTGTGGAGAATGCGATTGATCAGGCTGAGTGTTGAGGCTTTTCCTTGGTGTGACGCGTTACAGGGGTCCTCTCCCACTCTCCTTATCACATCTCCTTTCGCAACATCCTCTGGCCAGATACCTTTGATGTATGCATCGTAGCCGCTGACTGGTACTCCTAGGATGTTGCCCAACTCCCGGTGGGTTATGGCCTGCTCTTTTCCTTTGTAGATGAAAGTTGCCAGCAGTACTCCTAAGGTTTCCTCCAGTTTAAACTGAGAGTAGAACTCCCTCACTCTATTCTCGTCGACCAGAACCTCCTCTCGGAAGAGGTGATCCCAGTGTTGAGCAATAAGGAGGTCGCTTACCTCCAGCAGTTGGTGCTCCGCCATAAACACTCTGTCAATAACAATTTCAGGAATGACTGACCTTCCTTTCAGAAACTCCTCTCTTTCCTCCTCAGTAACGGTTTGCTCCTTCTTTATGATGGGAGTGGTAGGCTTCTTAGAGCGTCCGCTCTTCCGGATGGGGCCTTGAGGAGTGGCTGGCCTCTTGCGCTTGCTGCTAGAGCCTTCAGCAGCACCGCTTTTCCGTTTGAGGACCTGTTTAGAGGATCCCTCCGTCTCACCGTCAACCCCGGCCTCTGACAGTAGTTGAACGGAATCGGTAGAGGCGGGCGGCGACTTGGGGGTTCTGGTCAGGATTTCCTCTACATTAACTCCTTTTGCCACCAGTTTGGCTACTAGGGCAGCGACTTCGACGTCTGTGATGTTGCCTCCGGAAGCCATTGAGAAAGGAGATGATGTGAGATCTAGGGTTTGGAGGGCTGAGACTGTTTTGGAGAGAAGACGATTTGTGGTTCGAAGTCTCGTTCTCTCGCCGTCCTTTTATACTTGGGAAACCCTAGAATCTTTTCGATTTCTGAGGACTGAACCGTCATCTTCGAATCTCGCTATGTTTGAATTTTGAATTCCAATACGGCTTTATCTCATAACTGCCTTCCACGTCCATAATTATCTCTTGAATTGAACCGCCTTATGCAGTTGAACCACTGACTCTCCCAATGTGAGGCTTCCATCTGTCTAATTATGAGGTAGTTGCTTTTCTGTTGCGACTGTTGGTACGTCAGTGGTTGCTGCACGCTATTTTCCACTTTCCAATGTTCAAAGATTTGCAGCAGACAATCAATGTGATATGGCGTGATATCCCATGCGAGGCTGCATCCTTTCCTTTCTCTTTACAATGTGTGGTCAAATCACAATAAATGGGGGCCACCAACCTTGCTTTATAGCTGGCACTTACTCACACACCAGACTGTAATTGCTGCCCATTTACCCAGTGCTGTCCACCCTTTGAAGACTTTATACACCCACTTTTACTGATTGAGTCAGTCTGAGTTGGTTTAACACTAGCCCATGGTTTGTCTCATGGATTTTGCAAGGGTCGTAGTGCTTTAGGTCTACCCAAGGGGTACAATAAAACCACCACTCATTTACGTAAAAGAATCATCAAGTCATGTTAAAGCAAATTTATGCAGCATGGAGAGGAAAAATTTTTGAAGACAAAGGGCTATGTGTTTATTCTCCACGTATGATAGGCTAGGATTGGTCTTAGAGAACTTCCTTGGCATATTATGAGGGTTCAAAAATAGGAAGTCTCTTTTGGGCCACAAGGAAATGCGTGTCATGCTTGGGGTTCTGCTAGCTAGCAATTTCATTGATCATGCAAGCATGGTGATTTCAGAGAGCAACTTCCACATAATGATTAAATTCAGAAGCAGCATCTTCATACTATGGCATATTATCAAGCAGCCTAGTCTAGCCAGTCATTGGGAAAATCTAACATGAAGAGTGGACTAGATGAGAGATGTCATACCTAGTTCGATTCTTAGCTTTTCATAGGGCTCCCTGTGTAGTGCCTTCGTGAAGATATCTGCAATTTGATCCTCAGTTCTGCAGTATTCCATAGCTATTATGCCCTTTTCCACGCAATCGCGCAAGAAATGATATCTAATCTCAATATGTTTAGTACGTGAAAACTGCACTGGATTTTTGGAAATATTAATGGCACTTGTGTTATCACATAGAATAGAAACACAATCAAGATTGACACCGTAATCACTTAGCTGTTGTTTTATCCATAGCAGTTGTGCACAGCAAGCTGCAGCTGCTATATACTCGGCTTCAGCGGTTGACAAGGCGATCGATGACTGCTTCTTTGATCCCCATGATATTAGGCACGGCCCAAGGAATTGTGCCATCCCTGAGGTGGACTTTCGGTCCGTCTTACAGCCAGCATAATCAGCATCTGTATAGGCTATCAGATGTAAGTCCCCTCCCTTTGGATAGAATAAGCACAGATCGTCCGTCCCCTTTAGATATCTCAGGATCCGTTTCACGGCTTTGACATGTGTCTCTCTGGGATCTGCCTGAAATCTAGCACATAGACAGACACTAAACAGAATGTCAGGTCTACTTGCAGTTAAATATAGTAGAGAACCTATCATTCCCCTATAAAGGGTCGGATCCACTTGAAGGGAGGACTCATCCTTTGCTAAGGAATCATTAGGAGACATTGGAGTAGCGCATGTTATTGCTGATTCCATCCCGAACTTCTTTAGAATTTCTCTCACATATTTCTGCTGATGGATCCGAGTTCCATCTTCATCTTGCGCTACTTGAAGTCCCAAGAAATATTTCAATTCTCCGACCATGCTCATTTCGAATTCGCTTGACATCAGATCTGTGAACTTTTTAACGAGGTTAGGGTTAGTTGAACCGAAGATAATATCATCAACGTATACCTGAACCACTAGAGTGCTAGTCCCTTCCTTCAGGAGGAAAAGCGTTTTGTCTATTTCCTCTCTGACGTATCCGTGTGATAGAAGGAATAGGGACAGCCTCTCGTACCAGGCGCGGGGAGCTTGCTTCAATCCGTATAACGCCTTATCCAGGATATACACGTGATTTGGATGATCTGTGTCCTCGAATCCTGGAGTCTGGCTTACATACACTTCTTTGTTCAGGACTCCATTCAGAAATGCCGTCTTCACGTCCATCTGTTGCAAAGCAAATCCATGATAGGTCGAATAGGCTATAAGTAGCCTAATTGCTTCTAGTCTTGCGACAGGGGCAAAGGTTTCGTCGTAATCTATTCCTTCCTGCTGATTGTATCCTTTTACAACTAGACGGGCTTTGTTTCTAACGACGACTCCCTTTTCATCCAGCTTGTTTCTGAAGACCCATTTTGTTCCGATCACGTTCTTTTCTTTGGGTCTGGGTACCAGGCGCCACACTTCATTTCTCTCGAACTGGTGCAGCTCCTCTTGCATGGCGTTGACCCAATCTGGGTCTTTGAGAGCTTCCACGGCTGACTTGGGTTCTGCAATAGAGACGAAGGAGGCAAAGCCACAGAATTGGGATAGACTGTTAAGGTCTACCTTTTCCTTTGAGATGTAGCACTGGTAGTCCTCTAGTCTAGCTGGCCGTTGAATCGTTCTACCGGAGCGTGTTGTCCTGAGTTGCCCCTCATGGTTATCAGTGTTTTCTTCTTCCTCAGAGGAGGAGTCGTCTTCGACTTCTATCACATGGTTGTTGATGTCATTTCCACCGTGTGGAGCAGCCGTTACATCTCCTTCTGCTTGGCCGTTTGGTAGTGCTTCGTCTGTGTGATGGATACCCATATGAGGTATGTCGGTAGTCGGTGTTGGTGGAGGTTCCCATTCTGGATCAGATTCGTCAATAAGCCGGAGCTTCCCAGCCTCTAGCATAGCCGTAGTTGAGAGATCTTTTATTAGGTGACCAGCCATCACTGTTTCGTCGAATTTTACATGCACGCTCTCTTCGACTTGCTCTAGCCTTAGGTTGTAGACTTTGTAGGCCTTGCTATGGCTGGAGTATCCGACGAACACTCCTTCATCACTTCGGGCATCGAATTTTCCCAAATGATCCTTGCCATTGTTATGAACAAAGCACTTGCATCCGAATACTTTTAGATGTGAGATTGTAGGCTTTCGTCCACGTAGCAGTTCGTAAGGAGTCTTTCCTATCAAGGAGCGAAGAGATGCTCTGTTGAGAATGTAGCTCGCAGCGAAGACTGCCTCTGCCCAGAGGCTCTTAGGTACTCCACTGCCTATGAGCATTGTGCGTGACATATCCTCCAGGGTTCTGTTCTTTCGTTCTACTACACCGTTTTGCTGTGGGGTCCGTGGGGCGGAGAAGTTGTGATCAATTCCTTTGTCCCTACACAGTGAAAGAAACTGCATATTCCGAAACTCAGTTCCATTGTCAGTACGAATGGAGGTTAGTTTGCGATCTAACTTGTTCTCAATCAATTTCAGCCATGCTTCAAACTCAGAATATGTTTGAGTTTTAGAGGATAGAAAGATGGTCCATGTATACATGGAGTAGTCATCGACTATGACCAGAATATACCTGTTTCCACCTCGGTTGATGACATTTACAGGCCCGCACAGATCCATGTGGATCATGTCCATGGGTGCAGAGGTGCTCACGACCTGCTTTGATGAGAATGAGTTCCGAGCTTGCTTTCCCGTGGCACATGCATTGCACACATGATCAAAGGCGATATCCACCTTGGGTAAGCCGACTACCAATTTCTTTTGATGGAGTTTATGCAGTAGCTTCATGCTTGCGTGCCCGAACCTCTTGTGCCATAAGATGGAATTCTCAGCAATACTTGCAAGGCACAGTTCTTCCGTAGGAGAGAATTCTGGATCAACAATGTAGACTTCATCCACGCGAATTCCTCTTAGAACTGTCTTACCTGTCTCATTTCATTTTACTAGACAATCATCAGAGTTGAATGTGACATGATTTTTTCCATATTGACATAACTGAGATACGCTAAGCAGATTGTATCTCAAACCTTCAACTAGACTTACCTCCCTGATTCGGATGGAATCTGAGATTCTTACCTCTCCTTTTGCTACTACCGTTCCCTTGCTTTTGTTTCCGAAGATTATGCTTTCTCCGGAATGTTTTTGGAGTGAGTCGAACCACACTGGATTTCCTGTCATGTGTCTGGAACAGCCACTGTCCAGGTACCAGGGACGGGACCTCACTCCTTCCTGCAAAAAATGATCAGTTTTTACGCACCCAGACAAGCTTGGGCTTACTGGGCTTAGGAACAGATTTAGCAAATGGAACGTAATAATATTGATGATAGGCATCATGTTCAGCTGTGTCAATCTTTCGCCTTGGTGTTATCCGTGGTCTGCCGCGGATCGCTGGGTCATATTGGGGGCGAGAGTAATATTCACTTTTGCCCTTCTTCCTATATAGACTAGCTTTCTTCTTATAGCGAGGTCCTGGGTAGTGATCCTGAGCTTCTAACCATTTGCAATTCCTTTCATCAATCTCCCTTAGTCTTGGGCAATCTGCTCTGAGATGTCCGGATTTTCCACATGCCCAACATGTTCTGTGACATGGAAGATCGACATACTTGCTTCTGCCAGGCGGTGTGGATGTCCTCATCTTTCTGGCATGGTAATCTATCCTAGAGGGCTTATGGCTCTGACTCATCTTCAGCCATATTTTGTAGGCATTTCTGGCCTTGTAGGGAACAGACTCCGGGTCATGGATATCGAATCCTTCATATTGACTTTCTTCCCTCTCGGTCTGTCTGACGGTTTGAGGCTTTCTTCTTAGGAGAGAGTATTCCCCTGGTTCCGTCATCTTTCCTTTCCCTTTTTCAGCATTCTCCCTTTCTACCTTTTCTTCATATCCTAGCCCCGGTTTAATGAACTTTTTCTTGCTGAGCGTAATCTCCTCTTTTATCCTTTTTGCTTCTAGCTCCCTGATCCATTCTTCTTTCTGTGTGGCTTCCTCGAGTTTCAGATTTTCCACTGTTTGGAGAAGTCTTTCATTTTTATGTCTAAGGTCGTTTAGCTCATCATTTAGCTCTTCAACCCTGGCTTGGAAGTCAGTTAGCTCAGTGTTTCCAATTGTCATGTGTCTCAGCTCTTCACTTAGCTTGTTAATCTGTCTCTCTCGCTTTTCGCATGCATGACATTTGCACACATGTTCTGCCATTTCTTTTTCAAGGCGCATGGCTTTGGTTGACCAGAGTTGATTTTCTTCAATGTCATCGTGATGCTCTTGTTGCATCTCTGCTATTCTGTCCTCTAGGTCTCGGTTTTTGCCAAAACTTTAGCTATCGTTTCTGCAAGATCAGATTCAGAGAAGACTTTATTGACAAAAGAATCAGTATCTATTACCTCATCAGTTGTAGAGTGAGCCATTAGGCATGCTTCCTTTGAGGGCTTTCCATCGTCACTTTCTTCATCTGAGTCTCCCCAAGCGGCAAACATGGCATGGGCTGGTTTGGGAGCGGATGCCTCTTCTTTTTGAACGGGTGGCTCTCCTTTCTTCTTACTGTAGCAGTCCTTTGAGAGATGTCCCTTCTTCTGGCAGTAGTAACAAGTTCTATCTTCTTTTTGAACTGGATTCTTTCTGTTTCCATCTGACGCGGCACCTTTGGTGAAGTTTCCGCGACTTCCCCCTGTTCTGAAGTCTCTTTTCCCTTTGCTGAAGTTCACTGCTTTCAGGGCTCTTGTTAGCAGCGCTATCTCATCTTCCTCCTTTGATGACCCATCTGAGTGAGCGAGATCGAGAGCCTTTTCTACCTTCAAGGCAATAGCTTGCGATTTGTCGGATTGTCTTCTTGCCATCTTCCTTTCCGTGATTCCAGCTTGGCTCTGTAGATTGGCCACCAGTTCTTCTAATGTGACGTCTTTAATCCCTCTTTGAGCTTGTAGTGCAAGAGTCACATGGTCCCACTTAGAGTTCAAGGCTTGCATGAACTGATGTGTGATTTTCCACTCGGGCAGTTTCTCGTTCAAGTATTCTAACTGTCCAATGATGACTTGAAATCTTGTAAAGAAGTCTTCCAAGGACTCATCCTTTTTCTGAGTGACAGTCTCATAGTCTTTAGTGGCGGCTAGAATTCTGTTTCTCTTGATATCTTCGTTTCCTCCGTACAATCTCACTAGTCCATCATACATTTCCTTCGCTGTCTTGTACATTGCCACTTTGATTTGATCTCCGGGAGAAAGAGCCATGTACAGGACTTTCTTTGCTCTAGCATTTTTCTCGAGCTTTTTGTAGTCCTCATCAGTATACTTGTCCTTGGTTTTCTCCACTGGTTTTTCAGCGTCTGTTGTGTCTAGTGGGATGATGAGAGGACCTGTTTCAAATATGCTCCATAGTTGTCCGTCCAGTGAGCATACATGAGCCTCAAACTGGTCTTTCCACCAGTCAAACTGTCCGGGCTTCAGCAGCGGTGGTTTCCAGAACGAATCGTTGATTGAAGACATGCTTTTTCCTGCAATGCTAACGAACAAATCTAGAGCACTCGGCTCTGATACCACGTGTTGGATCGATTAGCGTTAGCAAAACTATCAAACGGAAGTTTTAACTTGTTTTACCGTCCAATATTCAGATAGCAGCGGAAGTAAATAATGCAGGAAGATACTGACTGAAATACTACACACAGATGTATAGTGGAAACCTTATCAAGACTATGATAAGGGAAAACCACTACCTTTCAGTATCCACTGAAAGGATTTTAGAAGCAGATCACTTTATATTCAGATGTTCTTGTAGGACTTACAAACTAGGTCTTTCGCTTAGACTCTATTTGATGGTCTCAACTCAACCCGACAAAGTGATCCACTCTATTACAAACCTCCGTGTGTGTGGATGTAAACTCAGCAGCTCAGATCTTCAATGTAGTGGCTTTATCTCTCTGGAAGGCGGCTGCACTTTCTCTTCAGCAATCCACACTTCACACTTGTCAAACCCTAGGACATTAAGTAGGGTTGTCCGTGTCTTGTCATGGGCCCAAAGCCTTGGCCCATCTTAACTTTTCTGACCCAACAGTGTTTGTGTGCTTTAAAGGACTGGATGTCTTCTAGATCCTTCCAGTCTCTTCTTCTCTATTCTAACAGAACTTGATTGTGCTGAAGAGTAGAAGGTTGTTAATTAAACCACTTAATGGTAATTCGATCTACAGCATTTCTTTGATCTTTCGGATGGATTTCTGCACACTTAGATAAAACGTTAGCTAAGTGTTTGTAACCATCAAAACCTATGGGTTCCAACAAGGCCTCCAGCCAGCATCAATTTCGATGAATAGGAGATGATCCAGATCGAGCAGGCGGCGGCGGAGTATCGAGCGAGAACAGATGCCCGCGTCAGGAGACTCTCGCGTTCCGCGACGCTACTCTGAAAGATCCACTCTGGGATGAGGTTTCCAGGTACATAATTCTTCTTCTTGTTCAATTCTCTACAATTTGGATTTTGAATGGGACTGAGCTTGAACCCTAGATCGGCAAATTAACAGAAGTGAGTTCGATCTATAGGGAATCTGAAAATGGGAGGAGAGAGAGGGCAGATGAGATTGGGAATTGCTTATTTTTCTGGGCAGTGATCAATTATTAGCATTAAACAATGATATGATTATGGCTCTTCTGCACAAAATTTAATACACCAGAATTGCACACACACTACTCAGATCTCTCAGATTTTTCCGAAAAATTTCTCTGTCAATCCAGTTAATTGGTTTATTGTTTGAGTTTGGTGCAGGTATTGTATGGATGTGAGCATTCTTGGATTTGTGTATTTAGCAGCTCAAACTGCAATGTGGCTTATCATTTGGGCACAAACAAGCATAGCAATTAGCACAGTCAGTTTAGATATATGATGTCATACTCTGGAGTTCATTGATTGTAGGGTACGCCAGTCATGGCAAAGGAAAGAAAACGTTGGAGATGTATTCAGAGTAATATAAAAAAAAATTTGTCTACAACCCCTTATCAAAATTTCTGAGTCCGTCCCTGACCGTCCAACAAGAATTCGAACAGCTTTGGACCGCCAATATTACTGACGGTGTCAACAAAAGGAAAAGACAAAAAAAAAATCTGTTACTTTTTTTTTGAGCATTCAAGGAGTTTGATTTACCAAAACACACTTAAAATAAAAGCTACTTTTTGGGCCGCAGATGTGTAGTTTACTTAAGCATGCTGATTTTGTTATAAATGGTTTGCACATCTAAAGAAAAATATGTTATGTGGGATTTATATATAGGGTCCACACCAAAGAAAATGAAATGCAATTGAGTGAAATACGGAGATATGTTTAGTAGATTGTAGTATAAATAGAAGCGTTCGGGTGAAGAAAATAAACACACCTTCACCTCCTACTTCTCTCTAACATTTTAATGCATTTGAGTTCTAACGAGTCCCAAAATTTTCCATATTTTCCAAGATAATTATAACAGATTTAAATTCAAATTCATTAAATTCAAATTTTGTTCTTCGTCTTCATTTCTAGGGTTTCTTCTCAAGCTTTTCTACACCAACAAACAATGGGGTCATCGACTCCATTGAGCACTTCAATTACAATCCTCGACTTACCATCTGATTCGCTGCTGCTTATTCTCTCCCGACTGGACAAGAAAGATCTCCGATCTATTTCGCTCGTCTCCAAACCCTTCCTCGACCTCTCCAACCACTTCGTCTGCAAACTCACCTTCAAAACCCTCCCCGACGATCGCTCCATCAGAAAAATCTTCACTCGGTTTTCCGCCGTCAACCAAATGAATCTCAGGACCGTCCTTGTCGCTTGCGCCCTGACCGCCATTTCAAAATCACAGCTCAACCTTGAAGCTCTGAAAATCAATAACTGGCCGACATATCCTGAACTAAATCGTATGCTTAGTCTTTCAGGCGATTTAAAGATCAAATCTTTGGAGAAACGAAGCGATATGAAGTTTGAGCCAGAGGAGGAGTCGTGGAGAGGGATGATCTCTTCAGCGGATTGCTCCCTCTCACTTCTGTTTCCACCTAGCCTAAGAATGATCGTCATATAAAATTCGAAAACCTAACTGTCAAAAGAGTCTTCTACTCCTCAGCAGCCGATCCCATCCGCCTCCTGCTATTAAGAGCGCGCTCAAGAGGTCCAAACCGCCGGAATCACAGCCCGAAGGTATCAAATTTCATTCTCCAGTTCCATCATCACATCTTGATATGGCGTCCTTCGTTATAGGGTTTTACTTCCATTTACATTATCTTCATCAAAATGTTTTAAAAAAATATATTTTTTTTCATGATTCTTGAAATGCTTGGGATTAATGAAGATCGTTGATTGAGTATAAAAAGAAGTATTAAGTGTCTTACTTTGGCAGAAAAGAGAACTTACTTGCTAGCATTCAGAAATTTGTTTCAGCATTTATTGTTTAATAAGAAGCAAAAGGTTGAAAACTGTTATACCCCAATATAAATTTCCATAGTTACTCTTAGGAAAATAATAGTAATAATAATAAATATAATATAAAACAATGGTGATGGTTCGAGAAAACTCAGTCGGCTTCCTAAACGATCCATTCATACAGCAGATGATTAAAAATCCAACAATTGAGAAATCCGACGCGTGAAGTGAAGCCAAAGGCGACGAGGTGCAGTTCGGAGGAAACAGAAAGAAGAGGTAATTGGTCGCCTTGGTCATTCGCTGACTGTCTTGATTTGGGACATCGGGGAGCAAAGTAACTTATTTGATTGTTGATGATAAGAAGCAGGTGGTTGACTGTGGTGGGACAGGTTTGAGGTGGCTAGTTTTTGGGGCTTTTAGCGGCCGACAGAAGGTATCAAAGGTGAGTCGGCTGCAGTGCTTTGTTGTTGTTGTTTGATAGCGAGACAAACCTCAATTTGAGGATTTTAGCCTGGATGCTAATTGTGAGACGTGTGTGCTTGTGCAGCAAGCAAGCTGGTGAAGGGATTTGGATGTGTTAAGCCAAACTAGTATCAGAAAAGTTACACACTAGCTGGTGGCAAAATCCTAATTGACAGCAAACACACGGGTGAGTGTGTTGGATGAGCATAAATTTGCCTTATCATTTAAACAGTTAAGTGTGAATTGAGGTGATTAATTAGTGGGTTGATGATCTACGTATCATTGTAGTTGCGAGTCAGTGAGTAATTGAGGAATGGCCTGAGTTGCTACTTCCCTGTCTTAAACTCTTTAATATTGTTAAACAATATATGAGATCAAAGCTCAGTGCATACATCGGTTCTAGTAACATGTTTAGTTAATCATAAGGTATAGACCTAATGGGGGATAGGTTGTTATAGTTACTGAACAACAATAACTCAGGTGCATCACATGTGAAGTAACGTCATTAGCCTATTTCAAGGTGTATGGCTCAGTGAGGGTGTGATTTGAGATGGAAACTAAGCATGTGATGGTGAAGTTGATTAGGCATCTTTCTACTTGTTTGCAGTTGATCGAGCGAAGTGATCATAAAGGTGCATTCGAGAGTCTAAGATCAAGTGTTATACCAGTAAGTTTATAATATATTTTATTATCGTATTGATTAATTATGTATGAGATAACAGATGAGGAGTATTGTGATATGGACATGTGCATTATTGCATACACATCATTTGCATACACGACATTCATCATCATGGACATGATATGAGTACTGAGGTGACGGCGAGACGTAACGGCCCAGTACTACACTTGGGATTACAGATGGGCGGTCCAGGTAGTCTATAGGGCATAAAGCCTGACCGGTATGTAATGTGCCACCGTTTGATATGTTACAGATGGGCGGTCCAGGTAGTCTATAGGGCATAAAGCCTGACCGGTCTGTAATATGTCCATTGTTTGATATGTTACAGATGGGCGGTCCAAGTAGTCTATAGGGCATAAAGCATGACCGGTCTGTAACATAGCCCACATGTACATCATCGTGCATTCATGCATTCCTTAATATATGTGCATTCATGCATTCATCAATTTATATGCATCCCAACGGTAATATAATATATTATTTACTTACTGAGTCGGTTGACTCACCCCCCTTTATTGTCCCAAATTTTCAGATAAGTGATATACGAGCTCAAGAGCGGTTATCCTCATTCGCGCAAGAGTAACACATTCACGTACGGTGCCATCCAACTGCTCAGTTGACTTTGGGAGTCCTTCAGTTGTTCTTTCTTTTTGTCCACTTTAGACTGTTGCTCCGTGGTACTTGAGCAGGCTTTTGGATTTTGTTATTTTACTTCCGCTATGTTATTTTGCTACGTAGTTGTACAGTCACTTTTATGGATAGTTTATTAATATTTGTTGAAATCGTTATAGAGGCTTGCTTGGCAATTGGCATAAGTGTCAAGCGCCGGTCTCGACTCTTTTGTCGGGTCGTGACAAAAACTGCAGTAGCTTTTGTGACAATCATGTTACTTATTGTTCATAAACATGAAGGCCTCGTGAAACTGGAGGGATGGCTGTAGCAGCTGTGTCTTTCCTATTTGTCTGCTTACTAGAAAATTATGCGACTTGATGTTTTTTTTTTGGAAAGCTGTTTGAAATAAATAGACCAAAATCATCAGTATAGGAGTCTTTAACAGTGTAAATGATGAACTGTGTAACAATAATGGCAGAAACAACCAGGTTGCAAAAGACACTGCAGATTAACTCACGAATATTTGGTTGAACCATTTTTGTGTCCTGAAATATGTGGTTTTTTACTATTCTTTAGTTTAACTACAAGATGATTTATCCTCTCATTTATTCCTGTGGATCTTAATGGTAGTTCAACCTTTCTACAAAATTTAGTTTCCATCATTTTTAGTTTATGTTCATTTTGAATTTCTGATTGCAAATGCATACGCGGTTAACTGCTACTGGTTAGTGGACCTGTTATGTGGGATCTTCAATTGGTTGACAGGTTCCAATTTGTTATTTTCAATTAGGAAAAGCTGAAATTTCCTTATTTTGCAGTTGCTGCACCTGAGAGGCGGATAAGACGACAGAGGCATCTGAAAAACAAGTAACTGAATCCATGCAGAAGATTGCATTACATGTAAAAAAACACCTCAGAGTTTGGAAAGGCTTCAAAGCTTGCAATACAGCTTGTTCAAGCGGGCAGTGTCGTATCATGCACTGATTCTTTTGTACGTGCTGATTATCATGCTTTATTTACAGCTTCACTGATGACAGCTTTGTGGTATGTTTTCTGTATTGTTTATGGGTTTTGTTGAACTTATAATCAAATGGCGATGTCTGGAACTATATATTTCATTGGTCACTTATGAGCTGAATATTGTGTGGCTTTGTATTTATTTATTTGTACTGTTAAAGTCCTGTCGTTTTTGCTTCCATATCCCCTTTTGTCGTTCACTATTCATGATGACCGGAGAGAATTGGCTAATGACTTGTTTGAGATCTACATCTCAGTATCTCAATCATTCTGAAGGCCGACGCGGTCATTATTCTCATTGTCCAAATATATGTTCATTATTTAGCAATATGTTCAATAAAATGAAAGTATGCAGAAGACATCAAAATATAGTCCGGTTGAAGACTTCGAAGTACTGCTAATGCTCCCTGTATTTTCTTAAATAGGATAAGCTACCGTGTTTCTCTTCTGCCTTCCTTTTCGACAAGGAACCAAACCAAGAAGATTTCTTCAAGGGGGAAGAGAATTATTATTGGGAATCTTACTGTAAGACTATTTTGTTAGATTTTCAACAGCAGATTTTCTCTTTCTCTCTAGCAAGTGGTTTTCTTTTCAATTTTCATCTCTTGCTGCGGCAAGGTGCTTTTTTATAAGCTTCGTTGCTAGTAGAGAGGAGGGGATTCTGTACATACATGTTTTAGTGTTTTTTGAAACTGTTGTTGCCACTTGCCAGCAGAGTTGTAATCTTTGCTATGCATTGTGCGCAAGTTTTGGATGTTTCTTTTTGTTTTGGTAGGCGGCCAACGAAGTTTCAAGTTCATATTTGTTTGTCAACCCCTATCAAAATTCCTGTCCTTCCCTGTTGTCAGAACTGGTCCAGTTTGATTGTTTTTTCAGCTTTTTAAATCCTATGTTCCGCCTTGTATCTGCTATATGCAATTTATCAACAACAACCAAACTCAATTGACTTTCATCTTCTTTAATTAACCCTCGCCTTTCGTCTTCCAAAACCCATTAACTTAAATATAATGGAAACACATTTTATATAATATATACCTTCATGACATCACATTTTACAAAAATAATTATGTATAATTTCAAAATACATCGGAAATACCGAATCATTCGTTTAACCTCTACATACTAATGCACCCAGAAAACCTCGATGAGATTAGATGATTGATAATGAGAAACGTTAAACGAAAGTGGATTACAACTTGGGCTTGGGCAGCTTAGCGCGTTTGTTTGGGCCTTACGGGCTTGTAGTTTTGTTGGGGTTACATTATGGGCGCAGATGTTTAGTTTTTTTTTTTTTTTTTTTTTGATAAGGACGATTATTTTGAAGAGTTACAGCTTTCAAAAAAAAAATACCCAAGAGTTATTTTTCTAGGGTTTTCTCTCTGAAGCTTTTGGACAACCACAACAATGGAGTCATCGAAACGGATTAAGAGCAACTTTGCCATTTCAAAAACAATCCTCGACTTGCCGTCTGATCTGCTTCTGTTGATTCTCTCTCGATTGGAACAGAAAGATCTCAAATCGGTTTCACTCGTCTCCAAACCCTTCCTCGACCTCTCCAACCGCTTCGTCCGCAAAATCACTTTCAAAACACTCCCCGACGATCGCTCCTTCACACAAATCTTCACTCGGTTTTCCTCCGTCAACCAAATTACTCTCAAGACCAGGAGTGTCGCCCGCGCCCTGACTGCTATTTCAAAATCCGAGCTCAACCTTGAAGCTTTGAAAATCATGACCTGTCTGACTGACCTCGAGAGGCGTTACATACTCGGTCTTTCAGGGAAGTTAAAGATTGATTCTTTGGATGTTTCTGTCAAACGCGATCAAGTTGTTGAGTTCCTTCGGATGTCTCTGTCGCTTGGTGAGCAATTAAATGGATTCAGTTTCAGTTGGGATGATGCTGGGATCAAGAGCCTCACTTCAATGGTTCCAAATCTCAGAAAGATAGATTTAAGCGGAAATCTTTTACTAAGTGATCGTGCTCTTAAGGCCTTGTCAGTCAATTGTGTCAATCTAGAGTATATTGGCATTGAGGGTTGCAAAAGGCTTACTTCCCAAGGATTTTGCACCTTTCTTCTTGGATGTCGAAACCTGAGATATCTGGACTTGCCATACTTTTTGCAAATTCCAGCATCAACATCAATTCTGCATCTAGCTGAAACGGTAGCAGCTTGTGGAAACATCCACCATCTCTCAATTGACCTTTTTCTGATAACAGATGCTACCATATGTATCATCGCAAAGTCGCGTGCCTCTTTGAAGTCTTTGAAGATGAAATCATACTCTTCACGGCCAAACATTGCTTACACTATGACAGGACTGTCTGCAATACTTTGTGCGTTCAAAGGCCTTACAAGACTAGCTATTTGCCTTCCACTTCCTGAAACTGACAAGTTTATAGATAAGAAAATGAGTGAACTTGCCAAGTCCCTTCCATGTCTAAATGGCATTGCCATAACATCCTTTTGCCCCATTTACTCAACACTGTTCTCTCTGATAGAGAATTGTCCTCAGATGGAATGTATTTACCTGAACATGAATGTCTCTGACAGCGACCGGCATCGTAAAGTCTTACCTGTGCCCCGATTGATCAGAAAAAACTACACTGTGAAGTATATCAGCCTCCTCCCAAGTCCAGACGCCTCGTTCAAGATAGCGTTAGCATCATTTTGTCCATCTTTGAAGAATTGGGATGAGAGTTTTCCTTCGGAGGCATTCTTTCCCTACAATCCAGCAGTCAATAGGACGTATCTAGGAAGCGATTGTTGGTTTGCAGGAGTTTGCTAGTCGAGATGATGTGAAATGAGTGATCTGATTCTGATGTATTAGGCATGAATGAAGAATGATGTAGTTCCAATTTCCGTCTTTGTCCAAAACTAGTACTTTTGTGGAATATTAATGGTGTCAATAAAACAAAAAATATTGCTGTTTTTTTTAAGCATTGAAGGAGTTTATCCTCCTATAATTACCAAAACGAGGACTTAAAATTAAGCACTACTAAAGTCCAACTACTCCGTTCAAAAATAAGTACTTCGAAATCTTGCAAAAACAAAAAAAAAACAATCCAACATCACAAGCAAAAGATGGGCCGGAGGAAGAGGAAGTTTTTTCAGGTGATGCGGATTGGAAACTGGAAGAGTGGGGGAATGTAAAAGGTTTGAAGCGTGTAGTTCAATTTAACCGCGTCGTTTGCCTTTGTTTTACGACTAAAATGCGTGTGGGAATGTAAAATACACTTTAAGGTTTAAGCTGCTACAAAAAAAACACTTTAAGCATTACCAAAAAGAAATACATTTTATGATACAAAAAGAGAGAAAGAAAAGAAATACACTTTAGAGAGTTGAGATCCTATTTAACAAGATTAAAATTAAAATTAAAAATTATTTTACTTTTAACACGTAACTATAGGCAAATTAGGCATATAAAAGATACAAAATAAACTGATATCTCGTATAAATCTCCACTCTTCACACGAACTAAACAAAATCGCAAAATTAGAAAGACGATTTCAATCGAACGAAACTGCGATGGCCACCGTATTCTCCACTGTCATCCTCCTTCCTACCGCGACCAAAAATTCGTTCACATCCCACGTCCTTGCCTCTCCTCAGGTCCATCGCGATTTCAATTTCAAGTGGACGCGTCATCGTCTTCAACCCATTCTCACTCGACTCATTCCACGGCTGAAAAAAGAGAGAAAGTGGCCCATTCAAATTGCATAAGAAAATCTTCAAATCATAGATTTAGGGTTTTGGATTAGGGGTGCTTTCCGATTAAAATGCGTAGCAAATTACAAAATAAAATTCTTAACTGTCACTATGACTAAAATACAAAGTTCTTAATTCAAAATTCGTAGTTTGTAACTGAGGTGCTTTCTGACTAAAATGCGTAGCAATTACAAATAAAATTTGTATCTGTCACTATGACTAAAATGCATAATTCCTAAATCAAAATTTGTAGTTTGTAACCAGTGGTACTTTCCGACTAAATGCATAGCAATTATAAACAAAATTCATAACAGTCAATATGATTGTTGTGAAGTTTGTTCATAAGTGTTACGAATTTTAGTCATTGGTGACTGCTACAAATTTTTTTTGTAAGTGTTACGAGTTTTTGTCACAGTGATTGCTACGAATTTTATTCGTAACTTTTACGAATTTTAGTTATTGGAGACTTCAACGAATTTTGTTTGTAAGCTTACAACTACGTTACAAACTTGCATTCCGAATGAATGTTTATGTAATCGAAGATCGTATTCGTCGCCAAGAAAATATAAGATTAAATATTTGACTCCAATTGATCAAATCCGAAAAGGAAAGCCACAAATCAAAACACCAATAAAAAGCACACACTTCATCATCTCCACTCACACATTACACCACAAACAGCTTCTAAGGTTTTTCAACCTCCACCTTCAAATATCTGATGTCGATGTCCATCACCATCCTTATTGTTATATTCCGTTTTTTTTTCATATTTATTGGATCGGAATCGAAAGAAAATAAAAAATAAAAGAAAATCAAAACAAAGATCTGGAAGGAGTCAAGGCAGTTAAAGAGAGTGTGTCAACATCCTAAATTCTCGAAGAGCAAATTTTACGGATCTGTTGCGAACTCCGACTATAAATTGCAGTTTTATCATCACCAACAAAAACCTAGCCCTTTTATCACCCTCCAGTCCAAACCCTTACGAGAACTACCGTGTTTCAACTGATAGACAAACCTAGAAAATTCACCCGCGGATCGTACCCAACAACCGACATCTGAGAATGAAACAAAAATCAAAGTCTATAGTTGGCGTGAATCGGCTTCGGAGTCAAAGGCAAGAGTGGACGGTCAATAAGTGGCTGATTTTGGAGTTAGTGGGATGATGTTTGTGACGTGTTGAACATTCAAGGCAAATTAGTTTTTACGGTTGGCAGTGACCTCAATCCAGAGTTGTTGGACAGTATACTTGAAGGTAAGTTTATAATATATTTTATTATTGTATCGATTGATTATTTATTAAAAGGTTATACTTGGTTAATGGCAAAAATGATAAGAGATCGAAACCTCTTTCGTCTTGATAAGGACGTTAAACTATACGACATGAGAAATATGTATATATTGACTTGTGGAGACATACGCAATGTAAAGATATACAAGAATTGTAATTGATACGGATGGTTGTCGATATGACATCATTATTCACATACGTAATAGTATTTATGCATATTATTAAATTACTATATGGGTAATGCTGTGGGATTAAACACGAATACCCCTCGTCTTTACAAAGACGTAAAACACGTTTTGAGATATACGATATGGTGACTACGTACTGATATACTTGTGGAGATGAGCTGACGTTGCACATGCATCATTGCATTCACGACATGAGATGATTCTGGCGGTGTACTGTTGGTGCATACGGCCCAAGGGAGGATGTGTGGCCCAATGAGGTGCATACGGCCCAAGGGAGGATGTGTGGCCCAGTATTGTAGTTGATTCTGGCGAGGCATGGCCCGCACTCTGAGATATTCTGGCGAGGCTCAGCCCGCACTCTGATTTGGTCCGGACCGGCAGTGACGACTGCCCTCTGTGCATTCACGCATCCACGCATTTTATATACGCATGTGATATATGGAGTTATTGATATGATACGAGTATTTGAGCGCATATGAAAAGCTACATGAGATGTTTACGGATTCATATGGTTATGTGTGTACTAGATGAGACAACGCATTAATATAATATATTTTAAGAGGACAAAGACACGTAAATAAAATCAAACTCACAGTAATAAAGTATGTTATTTACTTACTGAGTCTCCCCCGACTCACTCCATATTTTCCCCTAAATTTCAGATATGTGATCTACTAGTTCAAGAGCTGTCATTCTTCTTCGCGCAAGAGTCTTCGCGTTCACGGATGGTGCCATCCAACTAGTTCCATCATTGGAGTCCTTGCAGCTTTTTCTTTCTTCCGCCTTAGAGTATTGCTCCGTGGTACTTGAGCAGGACTTAGATGTTATGTTGTTCCGCATACTATTTTATTATTCAGCTATATGTTACCATTTGTGAATTATTTATTGATGTTTATATGCAAAGGTATAGAGGCTTGCTGGGCATTTAACATAAGTGTCACGCGCCGGTCTCGGCCTACATTTTTGGGTCGTGACACTTATCATCCTCGTCTCGTTCCATATCTCGCTTTCGGGTTCGCCATCGGCACTGACCGTTACCGCAACATCGTATTTCTCAACTTTCACTTTTCCCGATCGATCGATTAGATCGGACGGTTATGCATATTCTCACTTCTCATGAGAATTATTACTTCTTATATGATCCTTACTCTACACTTTAAACACTGAAAAAAAATACATTCTAAGCATGCAAACAGGTGGTGCCCAGTTAGTTAAGAGTTCGTCTTAGATGCTTAAACCCTAGATTTGAATCCTTGGTAAAGCTTTGAAGATGAATATATGTACTAGATATTAAGCCTTTACGATGTGTATTGAAATGTTATAATTCGTATTGTACACACCCTTCATAAAAAAGGAAAATGACAAAGAGGGGGTATGAACTACCATCCATTGACAAATTATGGTCCGAACTATGAAAATTGACAATTGAGAGCAATTTCAAAATATTTTAATCCTCAATTTTACAATTAAGGGTAAGAATGTTTTTTTGATTCATTCGTTTAGTTAACTTTATTATTTGACGGAGTAATATACATCACAGTGTTATATGGGATTAAAATATTTTAAAATTGTCATTAATTGTCAATTTTCAAAAGTTCGGACCGTGATTTGTCAATTGATGATAATTCATATCCATTCTTTGTCAATTTCCCAAAAAAAAATACACTTTAAGCATTATGTTAACTGTGAGACGTGTCAGGATTTAGTTCAGAGTTCGGTGGAACCGCCACATTGGTGTCTCGAACTATCGGTCTTTTCCAATTGAAGGTCCAAATTATTAATTTTTCCAATCAAGGGCAAAATAAAAAAATAAATTGACAAATTTTTGTACACAAAGCACCATAGCTACACCGTAATTAAATTGCAAACTCAACCATGTGAACATCGTTAAAAAATAACCCAATGATCACATCATAAACACTGAACGCATTCAAACGATCTTTCTTCTTTAACACCCATAGACATTTTTTATTGAGTTATTAATGGGATTCACATGATTAAGTTCGTAATTTAATCACGGTGAAGCTAAGGTGCTTTGTATTCAAAAATTCGTCAATTAATTTTTTATTTTGCCCCTGATTGGAAAAATTGATAGTTTAGACCTTCAATTGGAAAATGCCGATAGTTCGAGACCAATATGTACTTTTCCCTAATATTTATTAAAAGTAATTTTATTGTTGAAGTTTATCATATTCTGAATTTATTAATTAACTCTTTGCAAATTATGAATTAAGACAAAAAAGAAAAAGAAAAAAAGGACCAACTTGTGCAGCTTTAACGCGTTTGATTGGGACTCACGGGCTTTTGTTGGGCTAACTATATGGGCCAAAGGTGTGTGTGTGTGTGTGAGGAGCAGCTCCCGTAATTAATTACTGAACAGCTGTTTATTATATTAAAATTCGTAAATTTCAAATTTCTCCTGTCTTCTTTTTATAGGGTTTCTCTCTGAAGCTTTTCCGCATCCACAACGATGGAAACATCAAAACGGATTAAGAGCAACTTGACCACGCCGAAAACAATCTTAGACTTACCTACTGACGCTCTGCTGCTGATTTTTTCCCGATTGGACCAGAAAGATCTCCCATCCGTTTCACTCGTCTGCAAGCCCTTCCTCGACCTCTCAACCCACTTCGTGCGCAAACTCACTTTCAAAACCCTCCTCAGCGCTCGCTCCTTCAGTGAAATCTTCACTCGATTTCCCTCCGTCAGCCAAATTACTCTCAAGACCAAGCGTGTCCCCCGTGCCTTGACGGCCATTTCAAAATCCCAGCTCAACCTTGAAGTTCTGAAAATCAGGAGCTGCCCGACTTACCCTGAAATCCGTCAGATGCTCAGTCTGTCAGGGAAGCTAAAGATTAAATCGTTGGTCCTATTTGACTTCAGAATACTCGAAGCTGATCAAGTTGTTGAATTCATTAGGCTGTTTCCGTCGCTTGAGGAGCTGTATTTTGGATGCTATTACGAGTGGGATGATGCTCGCATCCAGAGCATAGCTGTAATGCTTCCAAATCTCAGAAAGATTAATTTAAGCGGCAATCGTTATCTAACTGATCGTGCTCTTCATGCCTTGTCGGCCAACTGTGTTGATCTAGAGCATATTGGTATCGTTGGTTGCTACAATTTTACTCCCCATGGCTTTTGCACCTTTCTGCTCCGATGTCGAAAGCTGAAATATCTGTACTTACCGTGGTTTGCGACATCTCCATCATCAGATCTTCTTCTAGCTGAAACCGCATCGGCTTGTGAAAACGCCCACCACCTCTCAATCAACTGTTCTTTGGTAAGAGATGCTACGCTAGGTATCATTGCAAAATCGCATGCCTCTTTGATGTCTTTCAAGATGAGATTATATGATCAACGGCCAAAAGTTGAATACACCATGATAGGACTGTCTGCAATTCTTTGTGCATTCCAAGGCCTTACAAGACTAGATATCTACCTTCCACTTCCTGAATCTGACAAGTTTATAGACAAGAAAATGAGTGAACTCGTGAAGTCCCTTCCATGTTTGACTGGCATTTCCATAACATCCTATTGCCACATTTATGCAACATTGTTCTCTCTGATAGAGAATTGCTCTTTAATGGAATGCATTAACCTGGACATGAATGTCTCTTACGGCAACAGTTGTCGTGAAGTCCCTATGCCTCGATTGATCAGAAAATACTACAACTTGAAGCATATCCGCCTTCTCCCACGTCCAGATGCCTCGTTCATAATAGCGTTAGCATCATTTTGTCCATATTTGAAGAATTGGGGCGGAGATTTTCCTTTGGAGACTTTCTTTCCCAACAATCAAGCAGTCTATTGGACGTAACAAATAAGCTCGTGTTGATCTTCAGGATTTTGGTAGTCGAGATGATGTGAAATGGGTGATGGGATCATTGTAAGTCAAAGCTATGTTGTGATGTTTTGTAAAGATTAATTATGCATGAATGAAAGAAGAATGATGTTAGTTCCAATTTCTGTCATTGTCCAAGACTCATCGCTTTTGTGTAATATTATTATCAATGGCGTCAACAAAAAAAAGAAAAAACAAGAAAGATCTGCTATTTTTTAAGCACTCAAGGAATTTCTGTCATTGTTCAATACATTGCAGTTGAGCTCATAACTTCAATTACAGTTGGTCGGTTAAATGCAGCTCAAAGGGTTATTCTACAGAAGCAGTCATCTATTCATGGAGTTACCACCTCATATGGTGCTAGTTTAAAGTCTTGCAGAGGAGTCAGCGGTGCTTTGCCACCGCACACCTCTGGCAAGATTGCAGCACCAACTTCGTTGATGAACGCTTCCTTCTCATCTTCATTGTTCACTATCACTATCTGCACTATCTGCAGTAAACAACAACTTTGAGACTAATTATTCTTTGATACGACAAGCCTGAATTTATTAGGTAACTGCGCTCGTTAGTGGTCTCTCGTAACTGCTTAATGTGTCTATTGAGTTTCAACAGGACACAAAAGTGTGTGGATTGCAATGTAGTAATGCACATACCTTCTCCAAGGTGACCTTTTCAAGGAAGCGAGAAATCATTCTCCATATACTTACAAAAAACCACGGCATGTTTAAGATATAACATTTTGCCAACCGCTCAGGGTAATAAGACTGCAATTGGCAAAAAATGACAGCAGATAAACAACTGTGAGCGCAAGTCTGACATTAAATTAAAGGCGGGCAGACTTTGTATTTAGTTGTCACGAATTAAGATACGTAATAAGAGCGATATCATTTAACACAGTATATGTTGCACTCATGGCCAGAAAGCAATACATATTATCTTTACAACTTTACCTTTCTGTACTTGAGAGAGTTATTTTTGTTGTTGAAACATAAATGGTCAAGATTAATAAACAGAGGGAAATAACTAGAGAGGATTGATAGATGGAGTACCTGTAACATCTGAAAACCAGTTATGATACCACGAGGATCAACATTTTTGTAAGATAAGCCCCCTAAGTCAAGAACGGCAATCAACTTCTCATTTCCCACTTCTTGTCCTCTGAAGGAACTGAAAGGAACAGTCATCAGTGCAAAGAGATGATATTGCGAAAAGAAAAACTTCTAAAGCGTTTGGATTGGAATTGAGAGCAATGAAAGTAAATATGATTTTTGAATCCTTCCATTGACAAAAGTTATTCGACTTGCATTCCATCCTCATCACAAACAGCTGAAACACACTCACAGCTTTGTTACTTTGAACTTGTTTCTCTGCCACATTTGTTACTTGAAACAAGTTCCAGATTTTGAACTAGATTCAAGTAAAAAAGAGACTTCTACAGAGTATTAGCTAAAATTGAAATAAACACTTTTAGGATGAAGGATTCAGACTTTCAAATGGAAACATGTCTAGCTTGAAAGCAATGAAAGAGCGCTGCTATGGGTATAAAATCTTTTGCAGGATATATTGAAGTAACATGCTTATTCTGTAATATGAGACCAGTTCATGCTCCATTTGAAAGAAAAAGAAAATACCTTGCGATAGTTTTGTCCAATAGGTGAACCACAAACTCTGCACAAAATTTAACAATTTTTTTTTTATCAGTAACCATGATCCTCAAACATGCGCCAAATTAATAGACCAAGATGCCACAATCAAAACATACATAGGCTAATGTAGGTGCTGTTTTTTAGGCGTGCACTTGCACTTTTAGTGTTTATAATTTGTTGGTTTTGGCTATGAATTTTAATAATAATAATAACAAAAGATTGATAATTTCAGAATGCATATAATAAGAGAGCCTAATTAGCGTACTAATAACTCCAAGTGTTAATCAAATCACTACTTTTACTTTAATAAAACATCCAAACAAGTCCACGCCAACAAAAAGAAGCAATAATGCCACATTCCCACCTGATAAGTGATAACCACGTTATAATTAACAATACGTCTAAGTTATGCATATTCGCGTGATGTCATATCTAAAGAAATAAAATAAGATGCTTATGCAAGCGATGAACATCAAACCGTAAAATCCGCCTAGAGTGCCTTAACTTGGATTGGAAAATGGAAGAGTGTTGGAAATTTTGAACTTGGATCTATCTGGTTCTGGTGACTGAGTTGCTTTTGCGAGCAAGAGTCGACGACCTCGCTCTTAGTTTTAGGTTATGAAATTCAATTTAACCATTTAAGGTTAACTGTTTCAGGATTTAGTTAGAAACACAATTGGACGGGCGGATGGGCCAATATTGAGCAAGTCCAATTCTGAACAAGAGTAAGGCCTTGTCTATTTGAATTTAAGTTTTTGACGGTTAAAATAAGATAAGTTTCTTTCAATCAATATAAGTTACTTTCAATTAATATAAATTACTTTCAGTCAATATAAGTTAATATAAATTTTAGTTAAGTTAGACCACTACAATCACCACCACCACCGGTGGCGGTGGTGGGGCTCTTCTGTTAGGTTAAGTTAATATAAGTTTCAGTTAAGTTAATATAAGTTAATATCAAATAAGATTAGTTAAGTTTCAGTTCAAATAGACAACCCCTAAGATAACAAAATTATTTAGGGAGTTCGTCATCAATTCTTAAATTTCTTTCTTTATTTTTTTGTTGTTGTTGTTGATGGGATACATGTTATAAAACGCAAGAATAAGTACAGTCCTTTTTTCATTTTCATTTTTTGTTGTTGATGGGATACATGTTAACAAGAATAAGCCAACGACAGCACCACTCTCCCAGGCCATGGCCATAAGTTAATGCCTTATAAACCTCTGTCGAGTCTATTTCAAACATTGCCTTCCTAATTCCCAAACTTTCTGCTATCCTTACATTTCGAATTCAGAATTCTCGTTTGTTTCTTTCTCCCAAGTTTTTCAACATCCACAACAATGGAGTCATCAAAATGGATTAAGACCAACTTGACAACAATTCTCGACTTACCACCTGATGCGCTGCTGCTGATTCTCTCCCGATTGGACAAGATAGATCTCCGATCCCTTTCACTCGTCTCCAAGCCCTTCCTCCGCCTCTCCAACCACTTCATCCGCAAACTCACTTTTAAAACCCTCCCCAGCGCTCGCATCTTCAGACAAATCTTCACTCGGTTTTCTTCCGTTTATCAAATTACTCTCACGACCAAGCGTGTCCTCCCCGCCCTGACAGCCATTTCAAAATCCCAGCTCAACCTTCAAGCTCTGAAGATCACGAGCCGTCCGACTTACCCTCAACATCATCATATGCTCAGTCTTTCAGGGAAGTTGAAGATTAAATCGTTGGTCTTGTATGACTTTTCAAATTTCAAAGTTGATCAAGTTGTTGAGTTCATTGGGCTCTTTCCGTCGATTGAGGAGCTGTGTTTTGAAGTCAATTACGAGTGGGATGATGCTGGGATCGAGAGCCTCAGTTTAGTGGTACCAAATCTCAGAAAAATTTATTTAGGCCGAAATCATAGTTTAACTGATCGTGCCCTTTATGCCTTGTCAGCCAACTGTGTTAATCTAGAGCATATTGGTATTGACGATTGCGGCAAGCTTACTCCCTGTTGGACCCTTTGTGTTTTGATGATAACAAACACTTAACTAACAATCCACTTGAGTGTGCAGAAATCACTGTCTGACAGGTAAGCGTACTGGACTTCTCTGTGAGAGAGCAAAGCTGCGAGAGAGACGCGCTCTGTGTGAGAGACACACCGACCTTGTGACGAGATCGGATCCGAGGAAATATACTCGACACAAATCAGAAGATATATGAGTATATATGCTGGATAATTGACGAGAAGAATTGATATCGGTATATATAAATCTGTATATACGATGGAAAGATTGAAGCCTTATTTGGAAAGGAAATATGTGACATGGTTAAGATATGGAAATATCTTAACCATATCATATCTGCTGGATGCAGTCAGATATCTGATGGAGACGAGTTCCAGCCGACTTGAAGACCAGTATAAATAGAGGAGGAGTCTTCAGAGTGATGTTCGGCTTTTGGAGAGAACGAATCGAATATTGAAGATCAATCAATACCGGAGCTGACGAAGTGCTGCTGTGTGCGGACGAGACAGATCGTGTTAGTTGATACTTTGAGTTGAGTAGAATTGTTAGCTGTCCCTGAGTGAGACAAAGTGTAACAATCTACAAGCACACTCTTTTCATCAATAACATTGATCTTGAAGCCCTTCTGGAATTGTCCAGAAGGCAAAGTGGTTTTCAGCCTGCTGCAAAGGTTGCAGTAAGGTTTCCACTATAATTCTGTGAGTTCTTACTTTCCGTACGATTTCCTGTGTTAAAGTAAATTTCCGCTGCCATCTGTCTGAGGGATACCGCTCTGGGATCTCCCTCACATAGTTGGCTAACCTAACGATCCAAAAATTGGTATCAGAGCAAGGCTCTAGATTGTGTGTTAGCCTTTGCAGGAAATCATGTCTAACGGAAGCGATTCGTTTTGGAAGCCGCCGGTGCTCAGTTCGGGAGAGTATGACTGGTGGAAGGATCAGTTCGAAGCACATGTGTGTTCTCTGGATGGGAAGCTGTGGCAGGTATTCGAAAAAGGGAACTTCCCTATTCTGGATGTGACAGATCCTGACAAGCCGAAAGAGAAGGAGAAAGACAAGTACACAGATGCTGACTACAAAGCTCTCCAGCAAAATGCCAGAGCTAAGAAGGTCCTGTACATGGCCCTCTCTCCAGGAGATCAGGTGAAGATGGCTGTGTATAAGACTGCGAAGGAACAGTGGGACGGACTCGCTAGACTGTATGAGGGAAACGAAGACATAAAGAGAAACAGAATCCTGGCTGCCACAAAGGACTATGAAACAGTTGAGCAACGAAAGGACGAATCGCTGGAGGACTTCTATACCAGATTCCAAGTAATCATCGCTCAGCTGAACTCCCTGGATGAGAAACTTCCACAGTGGAAGATAACTCATCAGTTCATGCAAGCGCTCAGCCCCAGATGGGATACTGTAACTACAGCCCTCCAGGCTCAAAAGGGTATCAAAGACATCACTCTGGAAGAGCTGGTGGCAAATCTGCAGAGTCAAGCTGGAATATCAGAGAGAAAGATGGCCAGAAGACAAGCTGGAAAATCTCAAGCTATAGCACTGAAAGTGGAGAAAGCCTTGGACATAGCTCAAGTAAGTCTACCATCCAAAGGAGAGGACGAGGAGATAGCTCTTCTTTCAAAAGCCTTCAAGATGGCAACCACAGGCAGATTCCAAAACAGAGGTGGCTCTGGGGGAGGAAGAAATAACCAAAGGGGGAACAAGGGAACTACCTCAGAGGAAAGTAAAACAAAGGCAGGAACAAAGGAGGAGAGAACCTGCTATCACTGCCAGAAGAAGGGACATCTTGCTAAAGACTGCTACAGTAAGAAGAAGGGTGAACCTCCTGCCCCAAAGGAAGCTCAAGCCATGTTCGCTGCCTGGGGGGACTCAGACGAGGAACACAGTGATGGGAAGCGAGCTAAGGAGCCATGTCTGATGGCAAGATCCACGAACGATGAGGTAAATGATTCTGATTCCTTTGTCAATGAAGTCTTTAGTGAATCTGATTTTGCAGAAACCATTGCCGAACTACTGAAGAAGATCACGAGCCTTAAGGAACAGCTTGAAATCATGAAGGAAGAACATGAAGATGATATGGAAAACAACCGTCTCTGGTCAACTAAAGCTATGCGCCTCGAGAAGGAAGCAAAGGAACACATCTGCATATGCCATACTTGCGACGTCGGAGACACACAAATGGACAGGTTGAGCAACGATCTGAGGTGCATGAAGATTGACGATACCAGGCCGACAGAGATCAGAACTAAGACAGCAGGCTCAATTGAAGAATCTGTCAGGATCCAGTTAGACAACGAGGAACTCCGTCAGACAGTCGCAGATCTCAGACAAAAGGAGACTGAAAGAAAGAAAATCTGGCTAAGAGAGCTAGAAGCTAAGAAGGCGAACGAAGTAAGACAGGACTACGAAAGGAAGTTTGTCAGACCTGGACTCGGGTATATTGATGTGACCAACAAAGAAGAGGAAAACAGAAGGATTGCCAAAGGAAAGGGAGTGACGACTGAAGTCGGCGAGAGCTCGCACCAGGAGAAAAAGCTGGAAGCCACCAGACAGTCGGAGAAAGCGGCGACATTCCCAGAAGAGAGCCATCTCCTTGACAGAGACTCCGTGGCTTTCAAGGCTGGCAAAGCCTTTGAAATCTGGAAGAAGATGAGCTCCAACCCTCAACCACTCACTCTTGACCCTCATGCCAAAAGAGATAGGAGACCCACCCCCTTAGAAAGGAGAAGGAAAACTGGTGCCCTCTACTATCGAGTCTGCTGGCACTGTGGTCACACTGGCCACTACAAATCAAACTGCAGGGAACTTGAAAACTCCTACGAGAGGAATTACCGTTATCAGAAGGAAGTTCCCTCTCACAGCAAGGACGACAGGGGTAAACTGGGTCGCCATTATCATAACACAGCAACCCACGGACGACCCAGGAGAACTCCTAGGAAGAAAATCGATCTCACAAATGATAACGATTCACACTCTCTAAAGTTTCCTTCTGCTGTCAAAACTGCACCAAAGCCCAGTAAGCCCAAGCTTGTCTGGGTTCGTAAAAACTGATTTCTCTCTTGCAGGACGGAGTGAGGAGCAAGCCATGGTATCTGGACAGCGGATGCTCCAAACACATGACAGGAGATCCAGGATGGTTCATCTCACTCCAAGCCTACTCCGGAGGAAGCATTATCTTCGGAAACAAGAGTACAGGTAAGGTCGTTGCAACAGGAGAGGTACGTATTTCCGACACAATCAAAGTTCGACAAGTCAGTCTTGTTGAGAATCTAAACTACAATCTATTGAGCATATCACAGTTGTGTCAGCATGGTAAAAATCAAGTGATATTCAATTCTAATGACTGCTTTGTGAAGTGCATTGAGACAGGACAGGTAATTCTCAGAGGCATTCGTGAAAACCAAATCTATACAGTGGACCCAGAGTTTGTTCCTGAGGGAGAACTGTGCCTGGCTAGCATAGCTGCCAACACACTGCTGTGGCACAAAAGGTTTGGACATGCAAGCACGAAACTGATTCATAAGCTTCATCAGAATGAGCTAGTGGATGGATTATCCAAGATAGAGAACTCGATTGATCTGGTGTGCAGCGCATGTACCATGGGCAAGCAAGTACGCACTTCATTCAAGTCAAAACAATCAGTGAGTACGTCAGGTCCTCTGGACATGATCCACATGGATCTCTGCGGTCCAGTGAATGTCGTCAGCCGAGGAGGTAACAGGTATATACTAGTCATTGTAGACGATTACTCCAGGTATACTTGGACAATTTTCCTATTCTCTAAAGATGAAACATACTCTGAATTTGTTTCATGGTTGAAATTAACTGAGAACAAGCTGAGTAAGAAGCTAGTATCCATTCGTACTGACAACGGAACCGAGTTCCGGAATTCCCAGTTTCTCTCGCTGTGCAGAACTGCAGGAATTGATCACAACTTTTCAGCACCACGTACTCCTCAGCAGAATGGAGTGGTAGAAAGGAAGAATAGGACGCTGGAAGACATGTCCAGAACAATGCTGATAGCCAGTGGCGTTCCCAAAGGGTTCTGGGCAGAGGCTGTGCATGCGGCCAGCTACATCCTGAACCGGGCATCTCTGCGATTTCTGATAGGAAAGACACCGTATGAACTGCTGCGAGGCAGAAAACCTAACGTTGCCCATTTGAAAGTTTTTGGCTGCAGGTGCTACGTTCATAACAACGGAAAGGATAACTTGGGAAAGTTCGATCCAAGGAGCGATGAAGGTGTGTTTGTCGGCTACTCAAGCCACAGCAAAGCTTATAAGGTGTACAACCTGAGGATGGAAAGAGTGGAGGAGAGCATCCACATAACCTTTGATGAGAACTCTATGACAGGTCACAAAGTGAGTGATCCTTCATCACAGGACGATGGAGAACTACAGTTCACCGACAGGGTTGACCCCGACTGGGAACCTCCTCAAAATGAGATCATGGAACAAGTTCAAGAGACTGCTCAGGGAGCCGGCCAGGAACTCACAGATGATCAAGCCAGGTTGCCCGCTCAAGGACCTGTTCCTGATGTCCCTGTAACAGACATCACTGCTGAGACTCACAACGAAGAGGTAAATGACAATAATCTCCCGCCTACAGATACAGCGGTGGAACCCAGAGCTACAAGGAGCGGAAGAGTCGTCCAGCCCCCGTCCAGGATGAGGGACTACCAATGCTATACGTCGCAGGATCAAGTAAGTCTGGATGACCTATGTCATTTCTGTGAGTTTGCATCCTTTGTCTCTGTTACAGAACCAAGGACGACAGCTGAAGCATTGAAGGATCCGGAATGGGTAAATGCCATGCAAGAAGAACTTCACCAGTTCGAGAGGAATAAGGTATGGCGCCTGGTCCCTAGGCCGAAGGACAAGAATGTGATTGGAACGAAGTGGGTCTTTCGCAACAAGATGGACGATCAGGGAATCGTTGTAAGGAACAAAGCCCGCCTGGTAGTCAAGGGATACAACCAACAAGAAGGGATAGATTACGATGAAACCTTCGCCCCAGTTGCAAGGTTAGAAGCAATCAGGTTACTAATTGCGTTTTCGACTTACCATGGCTTTGTTTTACAGCAAATGGATGTGAAAACGGCCTTCTTGAACGGAGTACTAAAGGAAGAGGTATATGTAAGTCAGACACCAGGATTCGAGGATCACACTCACCCAGATCATGTCCATATCCTCGAGAAGGCGCTGTACGGACTGAAGCAAGCCCCTCGCGCCTGGTATGAGAGACTGTCACAGTTCCTACTATCTCACGGATATATCAGAGGAGAGGTAGACAAAACTCTCTTCCTTCTGAAGGAAGGGAAGGACACTCTGGTGGTGCAGGTATATGTAGATGATATCATTTTTGGTTCAACTAACCCTAAACTTGTCCAGAAGTTTACAGATTTGATGTCAAGCGAGTTCGAGATGAGCATGGTGGGAGAGCTCAAGTACTTCCTTGGACTTCAAGTCACTCAAGTGGAGGATGGAACCCGAATCCATCAGCAGAAGTACGTAAGGGAAATCCTGAAGAAATTTGGGATGGAGTCCGCCAAGACATGTGCCACACCGATGTCCCCAAACGATGCCATGACAAAGGACGAATTCTCAATTAGAGTGGATCCAACTCTGTATAGGGGAATGATCGGCTCACTACTCTATCTCACTGCTAGCAGACCCGATATCTTATTTAGTGTTTGTCTGTGTGCCAGGTTTCAGGCTGACCCCAGGGAGACCCACGTGAAAGCTGTAAAGAGGATATTACGATATCTGAAAGGAACAGATGATTTGTGCTTGTTCTATCCAAGGGGAGGAGAATTGCGCCTGGAAGCATACACTGACGCAGACTATGCTGGGTGCAAGACAGACAGGAAGTCCACGTCAGGGATGGCTCAATATCTTGGACCATGTCTCATCTCCTGGGCTTCTAAGAAGCAATCCTCAATTGCTCTCTCCACCGCAGAGGCAGAATATATTGCCGCCGCTGCTTGCTGTGCGCAGCTGCTGTGGATCAAGCAACAGCTAAGTGATTACGGTGTCATTACTAATTGTGCTAAGATTCTGTGTGATAACACTAGTGCTATTAATATTTCTAAAAATCCAGTGCAGTTCTCACGCACTAAGCACATTGAAATTCGATATCATTTCCTACGAGACTGTGTAGAAAAGGGAACAATTGAGATGGAGTATTGTAGAACTGAGGAACAGATTGCTGACATATTCACAAAAGCTTTGCACAGAGAACCCTACGAAAAGCTGAGGCTCGAACTCGGTATGGTCTCTCTCCCTTAAAGCTATGATCAAATAGTGCTCCCTCAGTGATTGGCTAGACTAGATACATATGAGTCACGTCTGATGGTGAGCTTAACATGACTGTTCTGTGCTAGCAAGAAAGTAAGTTGTGTTCATAATGTAACCATGCATGCTTGCTATGCGATCGATAACTGCATTAGGGATCGAAGAACATGAAATTCTAAATTCTTTCTGCCCAAAAGATACCTCCATAGTTGATCCCACGCTATAAGCTCAGGAGGTACTCTAGACCAACCTTAGCCTGTCCTCCTGTGGAATGCTCCTATGAGCCCGTCGTGATGTTACATTTCGGGAGCCCTTCCACATGAGGTATGAAGACATTTTAACATGTTTGGTTGATTTCTTTCTGATTGATTGTGTGTGGTGTTATTTGTACCATTCGGGTAAAGTTCGCGCACCATACCAAAACCTTGTGTATCCATGAGACAGTAAGATTGAGGCATCACTGTGAACGGATCACCTTTGGCTGGGATACGGTCTTTGTGCCAGTTGTGAAGAGAGGTAGTATGCGTCTTCTGTTGAAGTTGGGCCTGGGGACACGTGTCACTCCCCTGATTGTTAGAGCATGCCCTCTCAGTTGATTCAATTTTGGCAAGTGTTTATTCCGAAACCGCTTTTGGAAGGAGGAAAAAGATGGAAATTACCAAAAATTGAATGCAGCTTATTTAGTGAAAAAAGGCGACGTTTGGGGATTCTAGTGCCTCTCAACTCCTAGGGTTTGAAAGGGGTACTTAAAGCACGCAGTAGAGTGCCTCGTCTCTCAAACTCAGAAAATCAAATTGAAGGCAGGTCAATTCTCTCTCCAAAATTTGTACTTCCGAAAAGTTTAATGGCTTCCTCAAACCCTAAATCCAGCCTTTCTCCTACCGCCGCCGCCGCTATGGCCGCACAGTTGATCGCAAAGGGAGTAGATCCTCTCAGTCTGGAAAACATTCTACAGTCGGTTACGCCAACTGAATCTACTCCGACAAACTCTGCAGTGGCCAGGGACTGCGCTCTGCTCGAAGAACATAGGGGTGACTCCTGCTCTCAGCGCCCTGTCCGACCAGACTCCTCCGTTGCTGCTCGGTCCGCTGGCAAGCGTGCAAGGAATTCTACAACTCCCTCTGCCCGGAAAAGTCACAGATCTATTAAGTCTTCCGCTCCACTGGGTGACAAAGAAGGTGAGTCGGACGACAGTGCCAATGAATCGGAAGAAGTCGGGAAGGGCTTTGTTCAAGAGTTGGTGTTAAATTATGAGTGGCTGGTGGAGTATAAGCTGGAAGAGATTGTTGTGTTACTGGAGACCCAAGGGTGGGGTGCACTGTTCAGGAAGCCTGTCCTAGTGGACGAGAAGTTGGTGAGGGAATTCTACTCAAAGCTGAAAGTTGTGGAAAAGGAGAAAGGAAAGGGAAACTGGGAGCTGTCGGCTGTCATAGGTGGGGAGGTGTTCACAGTAAGTATAAGGGAGCTGGCCACCATCCTACAAGTTCCCAAAGGTGGATATGCTACATATTCCAAGGGAACGTGGCCCAGCTCCGTGGCCAAATCGGAGGTGTTTGAACGACTTGGACTGGATCCCGCTGCAAAAGGCCAGAGGGAGATCTACGGCATGGCTGTGCTTCCGAGGATTCTCCACAGAATCCTTGTGTCAAACATCTCTCCAAGACGTCACAAGCATAATCTGGTGACCTTCCAGGACATGCTACTCATAGATCAGATCCTGCAGAAGAAACAAGTCAATCTGGCCTTCCAAGTCATGCGCCATATGGAGAACAACAAGGAGAATCCTTCCAACGGACTACCCTTTCCTGGATTTGTTAAGGAGATACTAAAGTACTGGGAGACATATGACCCCGTGTCTGAGAAGGTGCTATCGTCTGACCTTGGTGATGAACAGATTGTCAAATTAGGTCTGGAGTACAAGGCAGAGGTTGGCTGGATTGTCCCGATTGTTAAGGAAGAGGCTGATGATGAGGATGTGGTTGAGGTGATTCCTGTGAATACTGTTGCTCCTGTTCGTGATGGAGTGGTTCCCCCCTCTGAGAGTTCCGGTGTGCTGGTGGAAATGCTGAAAGAGGTCCTGAATGAGCTAAAGGTGTTGAAAGCTGAGTTGAAAGATGCCAAGGCTGATTTGAGGGAGGCGAAAACCGAGTTGGTAGATACAAAGATGGAGGTGACCAACGTGAAGGACAAAATGATCGCCCTGGAGTTGGCCATCACTGTTGATTCGGGTGCCATGTCGGTGGCAGTAGCGAGTTTCCCTGATCAGATGAAGGACCTTGCATCAGAGATTGTTGAACAGATGAAGGCCTCGTTCACAATTGATCCCTCATCTTAACTGTCTCATGGAACTCCCATCCTTGCTATCCTCTCCCACATCTGCCCCCCAGTTTGTTTGACGTGTTTTGCCTTGAATTTCATGTTTTAGACTTCTATGCTCTTTGAATTCTCTGCCGCATGTGTGGTGTCCGAGTGACACGCTTTTGACTTGCCGGCATGAATGCAATGTTTTTCTTTCCATTACTCTGTGTTCTTATTTGCCTACCTTTTTTGATGATGCCAAAAGGGGGAAGAACTATATGTGCATACACTAAGGGGGAAAACCGGTATCGAAATTTGAGCGGATGTCTATCTGAGGGGGAACTATGCCTGCTAGACGTTAAAATAAAAATCTCAGAAACAGTTAGCTGTCCTAGGGAAATGAATTTGATATATGATATGAAAATTCCATGCCATAGCTGTGTGTGTCTTCTTATCTGTGAAAAAGTGTTTGTCATCATCAAAAAGGGGGAATTTGTTGGACCCTTTGTGTTTTGATGATAACAAACACTTAACTAACAATCCACTTGAGTGTGCAGAAATCACTGTCTGACAGGTAAGCGTACTGGACTTCTCTGTGAGAGAGCAAAGCTGCGAGAGAGACGCGCTCTGTGTGAGAGACACACCGACCTTGTGACGAGATCGGATCCGAGGAAATATACTCGACACAAATCAGAAGATATATGAGTATATATGCTGGATAATTGACGAGAAGAATTGATATCGGTATATATAAATCTGTATATACGATGGAAAGATTGAAGCCTTATTTGGAAAGGAAATATGTGACATGGTTAAGATATGGAAATATCTTAACCATATCATATCTGCTGGATGCAGTCAGATATCTGATGGAGACGAGTTCCAGCCGACTTGAAGACCAGTATAAATAGAGGAGGAGTCTTCAGAGTGATGTTCGGCTTTTGGAGAGAACGAATCGAATATTGAAGATCAATCAATACCGGAGCTGACGAAGTGCTGCTGTGTGCGGACGAGACAGATCGTGTTAGTTGATACTTTGAGTTGAGTAGAATTGTTAGCTGTCCCTGAGTGAGACAAAGTGTAACAATCTACAAGCACACTCTTTTCATCAATAACATTGATCTTGAAGCCCTTCTGGAATTGTCCAGAAGGCAAAGTGGTTTTCAGCCTGCTGCAAAGGTTGCAGTAAGGTTTCCACTATAATTCTGTGAGTTCTTACTTTCCGTACGATTTCCTGTGTTAAAGTAAATTTCCGCTGCCATCTGTCTGAGGGATACCGCTCTGGGATCTCCCTCACATAGTTGGCTAACCTAACGATCCAAAACTCCCCAAGGATTTTGCACCTTTCTGCGTGGATTTCGAAACCTGAGATATCTGGATTTGCCGTCTTTTTCACTATATCCAACTTCAGATCTGCTTTTAGCCGAAACTATATCTGCTTGTGAAAACGTCTACCATCTCTCACTCGACAATTTTTTGATAAGAGATGCTACCCTAGGTATCATTGCAAAGTCTTGTGCCTCTTTGACGTCTTTCAAGATGACATCATATAATATGCGGCTAAACATTGATTACACCATGACAGGATTGTCTGCAGTGCTTTGTGCGTTCCAAGGCCTTACAATACTAAAAATCTGCCTTCCACTTCCTGAATCTGACAAGTTAATAGATCAGAAAATGAGCGAACTTGTGAAGTCCCTTCCATGTTTGATCGGCGTTTTCATAAAATCTTATTGCCCCATTTACGCAACATTGTTCTCTCTCATAGAGAACTGTCATATGGTGGAATGCATTGTAATGAACAATGTCTCGGCCCTTGACGGGTGTTGTAAAGTCACTGTGCCTCAGCTGATGAGAAAAAATTACAATGTGAAGTATATCCGCCTCAACCCACGTGTAGATGCTTCGTTCATGATAGCGTTAGCATCATTTTGTCCTCGTTTGAAGAAGAAATGGGAAGGAAATTTTCCTTGGGAGGCGTTCCCATTAACAATCCAGTAGTAGATTGGACGAAACAAGGAGGCTCGTGTTGATTTTCAGGAGTTTGATAGTTTTTTTAATAGAAAAATGAAAAATATAAGCAGAAATATACAAAAGACGAAGACCAAACATAGTTTTTTTTTTTAATGGAAGACCAAACATAGTTGTATCTTTGTTTTTAAAACATGATCGACTTGAAGAACGAGTCGCTTTTTTAGGTTCATTGAAAGAGACTTTGTTTGTGTTAATTTTTCAATGTGTTCTTGGTTTCCTTGGGATTCGTACACCACCAATTGGGCATTAGAACTACGAGAAATGAGAATGTCATCACTCTTTTTCTGTATGCTCTTCTTTGCCATACACGAATTGCTGCCATGATGGCATCACATTATTATCTTCAGTCGATCCATCATGTAGATCATTATCATATTCACTCACCACTTGTTATTGCGTTGCTGACCTTCCCTAGTCAAAGCTATGTTATGATGTTTTGTAAAGATTAATTATGCATGAATGAAAGAAGAATGATGTTAGTTCCAATTTCTGTCATTGTCCAAGACTCATCGCTTTTGTGTAATATTATTATCAATGGCGTCAACAAAAAAAACAAAAACAAGAAAGATCTGCTATTTTTTAAGCACTCAAGGAATTTCTGTCATTGTTCAATACATTGCAGTTGAGCTCGTAACTTCAATTACAGTTGGTCGGTTAAATGCAGCTCAAAGGGTTATTCTACAGAAGCAGTCATCTATTCATGGAGTTACCACCTCATATGGTGCTAGTTTAAAGTCTTGCAGAGGAGTCAGCTGTGCTTTGCCACCGCACACCTCTGGCAAGATTGCAGCACCAACTTCGTTGATGAACGCTTCCTTCTCATCTTCATTGTTCACTATCACTATCTGCAGTAAATAGCATCTTCACTATTATACAACAAGCCTTAATTCATTAGGTAACAGCGTTCGTTAATGGTCTCCGTAAACTATTTAATATGCCTATTGAGTTTCAGCAGGACCCGAAAGTGTGTGGATTGCAATGTAGTAATGCACATACCTTCTCCAAGGTGACCTTTTCAAGGAAGCGAGAAATCATTCTCCATACACTTACAAAAAACCACGGCATGTTTAAGATATAACATTTTGCCAACCGCTCAGGGTAATAAGACTGCAAATGGTAAAAAATGACACCAGATCAACAACTGTGAGCGCAAGTCTGACATTAAATTAAAGACAGCAGACTTTGTATTTAGTTGTCACTAATTAAGAAACGAAATAAGAGCAATATCATTTAACACAAAATCTTGCACTCATGGCCAGAAAGAATACATATTATTTTTGCAACTTTACCTCTCTGTACTTAAGAGAGTTATTTTTTTGTTGAAACATAAATGGTCAAGATTAATAAACAGAGGAAAATAACTAGAGAGGATTGATAGATGGAGTACCTGTAACATCTGAAAACCAGTAATGATACCACGAGGATCAACATTTTTGTAAGATAAGCTCCCTAAGTCAAGAATGGCAATCAACTTCTCATTTCCCGCTTCTTGTCCTCTGAAGGAACTGAAAGGAACAACCATCAGTGCAAAAAGATAATATAGCGAAAAGAAAAACTTCTAGAGCATTTGGATTGGAATTAACAGAAATGAAAGTAAATATGATTTTTGAATCCTTCCATTGACAAAAGTTATTCGACTTTTATTCCATCCTCATCACAAACAGCTGAAATTACTTTGAACATGTTTCTCTGCCACATTTGTTACTTGGAACAAGTTCCAGATTTTGAACTAGATTCCAGTAAAAGAAGAGACTTCTACAGAGTATTAGCTAAAAGTGAAATAACACTTTTAGGACGAAGGATTCAGACTTTCAAATGGTAACATGTCAAGCTTGAAAGCGATGAAAGAGCGTTTTTGCAGGATATATTGAAGTAACATGCTTGTTCTGTAATATGAGACCAATTCATGCTCCATTTGAAAGAAAAAGAAAATACCTTGCGATAGTTTTGTCCAATAGGTGAACCACAAACTCTGCACAAAATTTAACAATTTTTTTTATCAGTAACCATGATCCTCAAACATGCACCAAATTAATAGACCAAGATACCACAATCAAACATACATAGGATAAAGTAGGTGCTGTTTTTTAGGCGTGCACTTGCACTTTTAGTGTTTATAATTACATTTTTGGCTATGAATTTTAATAATAAGAAAAAAACATTGATAATTTCAGAATTCAGTTAATAAGAGAGCCTAATTAGCGTACACATAGTTCCCTATACTGGAGCTTTATAAACTGATAACTCCAAGTCTTAATCATAACACTACTTTTACTTTAATAATACGTCCAAACAAGTCCATGCCAACAAAAAGAAGCAATAATGTCACATTCCCAACTGATAACCACGTTATAATTAACAATAGAATATTATAATATGTAGTTTTGATTCATCAATCACATATGATTTTTTGGCAAGAGTACAAAGGATTTGCAGGAACTGGAAATAAGCTTGGAAATAGGTCGGGTAGCCGACCGGGTAAGCTTGGAATTAGGTCGGGTAGCCGCCAGGAGGTCCGAGCGGAGGTCCGAGCGTGTAGCCGAGCTGGAGGTCGGGTAGCCGCCAGGAGGTCCGAGAGGAGGTCCGAGCGTGTAGCGGGCTGGAAGCCAGGAGGTCCGACCGGAGGTCCTAGCTTGTAGCCGGGCTGATCCTGAAGAGTTTGTATCTGATGCGAGCGACGACGTTTTGAACATAACAGAGGATTTCGTTTAATGGAACGCAGCCGTTCCAGCTCAGCGGGAATGTCTGTTATGGCAGTTGGAAGCAAGCGGTGCCGTTTTGATCAATTGGGAGTGCACGCCTGATTTTTCGGACGATATCGTTTCGGGAAAGCTGATATGTGGAGCACATCGTTTTGGCGAGCGGACGAGTCGGCTCAAGGCAACGGATATAAAAGCGAGCCAACTCACCGGGTTGACTCAATCTTCTTCTTCGTATTTCCAGAAAGAGGAATTAGGGTTCTTGAGCATTCAGAGAGAAATTCGTTCGACTGAGATAGAATTGAGTTCTGATATTGAGTGTATAGCTTCGCAAGAGTGTTTCGATCATTGTACTATTGCCAATTTGATTAATAAAGCCGTGCCTCTTCTCGACTGGACGTAGGAGCCACCAGGGCTCTGAACCAGTATAAATTTCGTGTGTGCTTTTCGCATTCGTTTTCATTCATTCTTTGCTAGATTATTCGCGTAGAAACTCTACAAATTGGTATCAGAAGCTTAGGCGCAGAGATGGTGTCAACGAAGGTCGATCTTGAAAGATTCGATGGTAAGGGCGACTTCGCTCTATGGAAGCAACGCATGAAAGCGATTCTGGTTCAGATGAAAGTCGCGAAGGCTTTGGTCGCTAACGGCATTCCGGCGACGGTGACTGAGGCTGAGCGCGATGAGATGCAGGAGATGGCGTATAGCACACTCATCCTTCATCTTGGGGATAAAGTTCTTAGAGAAGTGTCTAAGGAGAAAACTGCCGCAGCTGTGTGGTTGAAGTTGGAATCCTTGTACATGACGAAGACCTTGACGAACAGAATCTATCTGAAGGGCAAGCTGTTTGGATTCAAGATGGATGGGAGCAAGTCCATTGAAGAGCATCTTGATGACTTCGCAAAAATAGTAATTGATCTTGAAAACATAGAAGAGAAGATTGGGGATGAGGATCAGGCCATTATGGTTCTGAATGCCTTGCCTTCCCCATATGCTACTCTTGTGGATACAATGAAGTATTCGAGGGAAACTCTATCCATGGAAGAAGTGCTGGCAGCTTTGAAACAGAAGCAAATGGAATTGAAACCTAAGAAGGAAACTGCTGATGGTCTAGTGGCGTATCGAGGCTTTCACAAGAAAGGCTTCCAAAGGAGACAGAAGAATCAGAAGTCTACTGACAAGGAGAAACCCAGTACAAGTTCAAGTTCAACTCAGGAGCAGAAGAAGCACACATGTTTCTACTGCCATAAGCCTGGTCATTGGAGAAAGGATTGCCCTGAGAGGAAGAAAAAGGAGCTTCCAAAGGGTGATGCTGCTTTGGCTGAGGACTCCTATGAGACTGCTGAGGCTCTCTCAGTGACTCAAACTTCATCGTCTAGTAGATGGATACTGGATAGTGGGTGCTCATATCACATGACACCTCACAAGGAGTGGCTGATGGAGTTCCAATCACAAGACAAAGGAACTGTGCATTTGGGTAATAATAAAGCTTGCAAGATGATGGGAATAGGCATCATCTGGATGAAACTGGAAGATGGACCTAAGGTAAAAATCTCAGGTGTAAGGTATGTTCCTGAACTGAAAAGAAATTTAATTTCTTTAGGCATGTTAGAAGCACATGGTTGCACCTTTAAGGCTGAAAATGGTGAAATAAAAGTGTATAAGGGTGATGTGCTGAAGTTGAAAGGAAAAAGGCAGAATGGTATATATGTGTTAGAAGGATATCCTGATATGATTGATAGTATAAATTACACTGAGTCTGATAAAGACAGAACTGTATTATGGCATTTGAGACTAGGACACTTAGGCCAAATTGGCTTAAACAAGTTGCATGATCAGGGCTGTTTTGGTAGTGATCATGTAGAGAAACTTAAGTTTTGTGAAAACTGTGTTCTAGGTAAATCAACAAAATTGAGTTTTGGTAAAGGTAAACATGTTACCAAAGAAAAACTTGATTATATACATTCTGGCCTTTGGGGACCAACAAGGGTTCAATCCCATAGTGGTAAGAGATACTTTATGTCACTCATTGATGATTTTACCAGAAGATCTTGGGTATTTTTCTTAGCACAGAAATCAGAGGCTTTTGAAACTTTCAAGGACTGGAAAATGATGGTGGAAAATCAATCTGGTAAGAAGGTAAAGTATCTTAGAACTGATAATGGCCTAGAATATTTAGATGGTGAGTTTCTTAATTTCTGTAAAGAATGTGGAATTGTTAAACACCATACTGCCCCTGGTAACCCTCAACAAAATGGTTTGGCTGAAAGATTTAATAGAACTATCTTAGAAAGAGTAAGATGCATGCTATTACAATCTGGTTTGCCTAAAGTATTTTGGGCAGAAGCTGCTCATACTGCCTGTTATCTGATAAATAGAAGTCCCTCTTCTGCTCTGAATTTTAGAACTCCTATGCAAGTGTGGACTGGTTGTTTAGATGATTATGATAGGCTTAGGATATTTGGTTGTGTTGCTTATGCAACAGTGAAGCAAGGGAAACTAGAACCTAGAGCATTAAAATGTTTGTTTTTGGGTTATCCTGATGGGGTGAAAGCATATAAACTTTGGTGTTTAGAAAATGGACATAAAAGGGTCATTATTAGTAAAGATGTTAGATTTGATGAATCCAGTTTTCCATATAAAAAGGATGCTAAACAGTTGGAACCAAACCTTGAAAATGCTGAAAATGCTGAACATGTTGAAAATGTTGCTAATACTGAAAATGCTGAAAATGTTGAACATGTTGAACATGTTGAAACTGAGTTTGTGCCTAGAACTGATAATAATACTCTTGAGGTGGAGCTTGAACAACAAATTACTACAACTGCTGAAACTGAAAATCAGGATGAAGGTAATTTAGAGGATCCTAATGAGAATGATCAAATAACTGGTGAGGAAGGTGATTTCTGGTTAACTAGAGATAGACCTGCTAGAAATAGAAGAGCACCTGTTAGATATGGTTTTGAGGATCTAGTAAATTATGCTTGCAATGTGGCTGAGAATATATCTAACCCAGAACCTGAGAACTATAAAGATGCAGTTGAAAGTAATGAAGGAAAGCAGTGGTTTTGAGGATCTAGTAACCATCAGTGCAAAAAGATAATATAGCGAAAAGAAAAACTTGTAGAGCATTTGGATTGGAATTAACAGAAATGAAAGTAAATATGATTTTTGAATCCTTCCATTGACAAAAGTTATTCGAATTTTATTCCATCCTCATCACAAACAGCTGAAACACACTCAGAGCCTTCTTACTTTGAACTTGTTTCTCTGCCACATTTGTTACTTGGAACAAGTTCCAGATTTTGAACTAGATTCCAGTAAAAGAAGAGACTTCTACAGAGTATTAGCTAAAAGTGAAATAACACTTTTAGGACGAAGGATTCAGACTTTCAAATGGTAACATGTCAAGCTTGAAAGCGATGAAAGAGCGTTTTTGCAGGATATATTGAAGTAACATGCTTATTCTGTAATATGAGACCAGTTCATGCTCCATTTGAAAGAAAAAGAAAATACCTTGCGATAGTTTTGTCCAATAGGTGAACCACAAACTCTGCACAAAATTTAACAATTTTTTTTATCAGTAACCATGATCCTCAAACATGCGCCAAATTAATAGACCAAGATTCCACAATCAGTGGCGGACCCAGACCAAGATTCTATTGGGGGCAAAAAAAATTTTATCTGTGTTATATTATTTAAATAAAATTGTAGGTTCAAATAAGAATATGCACTATTAAAAACTTTTTTTTTGATGGGGCACTATTAAAAACTTGAACCTTTTATTATTATCTAATGATAAAAAACTCGATTAAACTTCAAATATAAATATTTAAAAATAATTAATGAATTAAATAGTTATCAATTACATTGAAATGGAAGCAAGGAATGAATCTAATATATTTTTATTACGAAAACATGTATAATAATCTTTAATTATTTGAAGTTGGTCTTAATTTCGAGAATAAATGGGGCACAATATATATTTTAGGGAAAAGTACAGTTTGGTGCCCTGAACTATCAATCATTTCCAACTTACTGTCCGAACTATGAAATTTTCCACAATGGGGGCGAACTATTAAACAAATTTCCAAAACATGTATTCCATCCAATGGCGTTAACAATTTCACTAACACCGTTAGTGGTCAGTTACTTTATACTTTCAATTAAACCAAACCAAAATAATTGGGATTGAGATCATATATCAGACCGAACAATTTTAATTAAAACAAATCTCATATTTTTTTGATTGGAACAAATTTCATATTTAAACAAATAGAAAATAATCACATAATTGTTTTTATTTACTGAATTAAAATTATCATTAATGAATATAAAACAATTTAACATAACAAATTCTCTAATTTATTGACAGCTTCAATTTTTCAAACCACATGGTTTTTATTTTTACGAATTGAGTACATAAACACAAACGATAAACCATAACCTCAATCGCCATATAAAAATGCATTCGGTAACGATAGGAAATAAAAATAATCAAACCCTCCTAATATTCAAATAAAAATGTTCGGCAGTTGACACCCTTGCGGGAGCCTGAACAGGCCAATTAAGAATCCGCAGCCCGAGGAGATAGAGCAGCAGGAGCCGGAGGCGACAACGAAGCTGAAAGAGTCGCACATGCGCTGATGGAGAGAGTGCTGCGGTCGGCTGAGACGGAATAGTAGCCTCTGGCGTAGGAGCGGAAATCGACGTCAGTGACCATCAGCATAAGCGTCTTGACCGGTGGTGAAGAGGCTGCTAATTTAGAGGCGGAAGAGGACTGCGTGAATGATGATTCGATGATTGAAGCGATTAGGAACAAGGCGAAATCGATTCTCAACAGATTGATTACTTGGTTGCGGCTTGAAGAGGATTGAATTTTTACTTGGCTGCGGAGATCTGGAAGATAAGGGTTTCGGGGAGTGAGGAGGAAGATGATATGTTTTTGTTAAATTGTTACATATTCATTAATGAAAAAGTTAATTCAGTAAATAAAAACAGTTATGTGATTAATTTATATTTGTTTAAATCTGAGATTTGTTTTAATTATAATTGTTCGGTTAATATGATCTCAATCTCAATTATTTTGGTTCGGTTTGATTGAAAGTAGAAAGTAATTGACCACTAACGGTGTTAGTAAAATTGTTAACGTCGTTGGATGGAATACCTGTTTTGAAAATTTGTTTAATAGTTCGCTCCCATTGTGGAAAATTTCATAGTTCGGACAGTAAGTTGGAAATGGGTGGTAGTTCAGGGCACCAAACTGTACTTTTCCCTATATTTTAATGGGGGCAAAGCTAAAAAAAGGCAACTAAAATATACATACATATCAAGTAGGTCCGCCCCTGGCCACAATCAAACATACATAGGCTATGTAGGTGCTGTTTTTTTAGGCGTGCACTTGCACTTTTAGTGTTTATAATTTCATTTTTTGGCTTTGTAGGTTTTGGCTATGAATTTTAATAATAATAATAATAATAAAAGATTGATAATTTCAGAATGAGAGCCTAATTAGCGGAAAATTTCCGAAAATGCTTAAAATTGAAAATTTACTTCCCATTATATACGATCTTCAAATTGCATTCCCAATTTACACTACTTTTTTAAGCCGCCGTTAGCAACGACGTCTTATTAACAGGCCGCTTTTCCGAACAGCGTCTCAATCCTCGTGGCATACATGAGCCAAAAAATCGAAGCTGATTGTGCCAAATTGCCAACTAAGCAAAGCCGCTGTTTATCACAGCGTCCAATATTAAGTCGCCTCTACACACAGTGGTTTTGGAAAATCTATAAACTCAGTGGTTCTGTAAGATAACATGGCTAAACCGTTGTTCAAGACACCGTTTTAACAACTAAGCCGCGGTCCTTAACAGCGGTCTTGTGAAATGTATCAACTCAGAGTCTCTGTTAGATAAAAGGTCTGAACCACTGTCCAGGACAACGTTTTATTACTAAGCCGATGTCGTCAACAGCGGTTTAGCCCTGTTATCAACTCAGAGCCTCTGCAGGCAAAAAGCTTTTAACCGCTGTCGTCAAGAGCGGTTAATGTGATTTTATGTTAAAACGATGTCCTGGACGGCGTGTTAACCTCAAATGGCTTTACATGCATTCTATTATATCATGAACCCAAATAACTTGCATCAAAAACCTACACGTCAAATAACCCTGTCCAAATCCATCATCACCATAGAACATGGCTACAAACATAAACGATGACATCCAAAAAGTAGCATAAGTTACATCATCATCGTTATATAAATACATGAAAGTCGGGGAATTCATAACGGAGTAAAAGGCTGTGTTGTTTTTCTAATGCGCGTAGAAGCCCTCCGTACTGGACTCCTTTGTGACTCTGCTTGAGTCACTTGGGAAGGGCCAACCTCCTCGAATGCACGTCATAAACCACTTCCAACTCTCGATGTTTTCACTCTCTACTAATGCGTAAGCAAGAGGAAGAATTTGATTTTCTGCGTCATAAGCGACCGCAATCAATAACACCCCTTTCCACTTCCCGGTCAAATGAGCTCCGTCTATAGAAATGACGGGACGACAATGTGTGAAGCCATTGATAGCCGGTCCAAATGCCCAAAATACCCTATTGACGCTTACATTGCCACTATCCAACGTTGATTTGTCCCAGTAAACAATGCTATCGAGATTACTCTCTTGAAGCATGTCCATATACGCCGACAATTTTTCAAACGATCCTTCCCATTCTCCAAATAAGTAGACTAAGGCTTTTTGGCGTGCTTTCCAAGCTTTGATGTAAGTTATCCTATACCCATACTTTGAAAGCATCACTTGCTTTAGGGTATATCTCAAATCCTCTTGGATTAACTCTTTTATGTCCATTGCAATAAAATGCTTGTTAAAATGGACGTTGTCAGGCCGAACAATATCAACCTCGCACGTATGTTCATCATATGTGTATTTTTTAATTCTCCACATACCTTCCTTTTTCTTCTTCGAAGCTCGTAATTCCAATTGGCATTTATACTTTCCCCCGCGACATTCGAGAATCATCCGTTTTGTATCCGAAATTGTAGTGCGATACTCGCGACGGTGTTTAATAGAATACTTTTGACAAACATATATAAGCAATTCATTGGTCATAAACATTTCCAATTCACGAAGCTCTTTCGTGTTGAACTGGCTATTATGAGACATGTGGTCGTCAATAACCGGAAGGTTCATCAAAGCGGATACGTCGTTGAACGATTGGAAATTCCATAACATTCTTCTTCCCCGTCGATGGGTACTTCAACGTAGCCTTCCACACCATCATTATTCAAAATTTTCATATTTTCTCTATCATATTCGTCGTGTGAGGGAATTTCAAATCGTTCTATAGGTGACATTGTGACTTGGTCGGTTTCTTCATTATCCATTGCTATAAGATTTTAAAATATAACAATTTGTATATTGGTAAATCACATAATGCTTACAAAAAAAAGGAATCTTTGTGGAGAAACACCATATGCACAAGTGAGATCAAGGCATCTCATATTCCCAAATCAATAAAAACCATAGAAATCAAGGCATCTCACATTCCCAAATCAATAAAAACTCTACAAATCAAAGCACCAAAACCACAGCATAACAAACTCAAAACAAAATTCAATTACACCACGTACTGGATACGGCGTGAAGAGGAGGGAGGTTATGTGACGGACGACGACGGAGTGACTGTTTCGGTCGATGGACGGACGGCGACGATTCTTCTTTAAGAATTTCTCGTTTGTTGATTCTCTTGAGCGACGGACGACGACAGACGTCGGAGTTCGGAGGGAGAGACGGAGAGAGGGAACGGGAATAAACAAATCGAAATCGAAACCCGGACGTTATTTTACCCTAAGCCGATGTATCTAAAAGCGGCTAGCTAAAAATAGCCACATCAGCATCTGAGTCAACAAAGTTTCTAAAATATTTGTCACGAGGCTTAAAACGTTGTCCGATAAAAAGCGGTCTATTAATAAGACGTCGTTGCTAACAGCGGCTTAAAAAAGTATTGTAAATTGGGAATGAAATTTGAAAATTGTATATAATGGGAAGTAAATTTTCAATTTTAAGCATTTTCGGAAATTTTCCCTAATTAGCGTACTAACCATAGTTCCCTATACTAGAGCTTTATAAACTGATAACTCCAAGTCTTAATCAAAACACTACTTTTACTTTAATAACACATCCCAAACAAGTCCATGCCAACAAAAAGAAGCAATAATGTCACATTCCCACCTGATAACCACGTTATAATTAACAACAGAATATTATAATACGTCTAAGTTATGTAATACGTCACATTCCCACCTCATCATTGTTGTTTTAAGTCTGATTATTAAGTCTGATCATTGCTGTTTAAGTATGATTATTAAAATCGGTTTGAACCCGGTTTGGCTCATTTTCGATAAAAACCGGTTTCTCCCAAACCGATTTGGTTGATTTTCAACGAAATCGGTTTGGGAAAAACCGATTTGCTGACTGTGCACCTGCGTGACATTATTTGATCATACGTGGACCCAAAGAAATGCAAGCCCACGTGGCAATCCGATCGGGACAAACCGATTTCAAGTGAAACCAAATGAGCTCGTTTATGTTCTTATATATTTTTGTAAAGATTCTTGATCGGTAGGGTTTGATCACTACGGACACCAAAGTACTTGAACAGGTTGGGATGGTGGCCGAGATGTACGGAAATTGTGCTGGACAGTTTAAACAAATGGAGGAATCCATTGAGTCAAATATGGAAGATAGAAGAGAGAATGGGGAAGTGTTTGAGATGAGGGTGGCAATGCAGCCGGGAAGAAGCTTGTCTGCTTGGGAAGTGTTTGCAATGAACTTGTTTCTGTTCTTATATATTTTTTTTGTAAAGATTCTTGATCGGTATGGTTTCCGTCGAACCGATTTGCTACGTGGGCCAGAATTATATTTCTTTGGATCCACGTATAACCAAATAATGACACGGAGGTGCATGTCAGCAAACCGGTTTCTCCCAAACCGATTTCGTTGAAAATCAACCAAATTGGTCTGAGAGAAACCGATTTTTATCGAAAATGAGCCAAACCGAATTCTCTAAATCGATTTTATAAAAAATAGGACAAAATCAATATATATGAGTTTAATACAGGACAAAATCAAGATTTTGGTTTCAAAACAGAACAAAAATATAAAAAAAAAACTCCCAAAACAAGACAGAAACAAAAGCTAAGAAGAGCCAGCTAGACAACACGGAATAGCCATTAAGCTGTCCCAGATCCATCTCTCCCGCCTAGCTTTTGACGCCAAGCAATCCGCCATCGAATTCTCCTCCCTTCGAATAAGCCAACGGCAGCACCACTCTCGCTGTCCCAGGCCTAGGCCTAGGCCAGAAGTTAAAGCCTTAACCTCTGTTTCAAACCTTGCCTTCCTAATTCCCAACCTTCCGAATTCAGAATTCTCGTTTCTTTCTCTCAGTGTTTTTCGACATCCACAACAATGGAGTCATCAAAATGGATTAAGACCAACTTGACAACAATTCTCGACTTACCATCTGATCCGCTGCTGCTGATTCTCTCCCGATTGGACCAGAAAGATATCCGATCCCTTTCACTCGTCTCCAAGCCCTTCCTCCACCTCTCCAACCACTTCGTCCGCAAACTCACTTTCAAAACCCTCCCCAGCGCTCGCATCTTCAGAGAAATATTCGCTCGGTTTTCCTCCGTTAACCAAATTACTCTCAACACCAAGCGTGTCCTCCGCGCGCTGACGGCCCTTTCAAAATCTCAGCTCAACCTTGAAGCTCTGAAAATCGCGAACTGCCGGACTTACCCTGATAAGCATCAGATGCTAAGTCTTTCAGGGAAGTTAAAGATTAAATCTTTGGTCCTATTTGACGTTAGAAAATTCAAAGCTGCTCTAGTTGTTGAATTCATTAGGCTGTTTCCGTCGCTTGAGGAGCTGTATTTTGGATGCTATTACGAGTGGGATGATGCTCGCATCGAGAGCATCGCTGTAAGGCTTCCAAATCTCAGAAAGATTAGTTTAAGCCGCAATCGTTGTCTAACTGATCATGCTCTTTATGCCTTGTCAGCCAATTGTGTTAATCTAGAGCATGTTGGTATTGACGGTTGCTACAATTTTACTCCCCGTGGCTTTTGCAACTTTCTGCTCCGATGTCGAAAGCTGAGATATTTGAACTTGCCCTGTTTTGCCACATTTCCATCATCAGATCTGCTTCTAGCTGAAACTGTATCGACTTGTGAAAGCGTCCACCACCTCTCAATCGACTTTTCTTTGGTAAGAGATGCTACGCTAGGTATCATTGCAAAGTCACATGCCTCTTTGATGTCTTTGAAGATGAGATCACATGATGTATCTGTACGGCCCAAAATTGATTACACAATGATAGGATTGTCTGCAATTCTTTGTGCATTCCAAGGCCTTACAAAACTAGATATCTGCCTTCCACTTCCTGAATCTGACAAGTTTCTAGATGAGAAAATGAGCGAACTCTTGAAGTCCCTTCCATGTTTAAATGGCATTGCCATAACATCCTTTTGCCCCATTTACACAACATTGTTCTCTCTGATAGAGAACTGCCCTTTAATGGAATGCATTTACCTGAACATGAATGTCTCTTGTCGTGAAGTCCATGTGCCTCGATTGATCAGAAAAAACTACAACGTGAAGCATATCCGCCTTCTCCCACGTCCATACCCCTCGTTCATGGTAGCGTTAGCATCACTTTGTCCATGTTTGAAGAAGAATTGGGATGGAGATTTTCCTTCGGAGGCTTTCTTTCCCAACAATCCAGCAGTCTGTTGGACGTAACAAATAAGCTCGTGTTGATCTTCAGGATTTTGGTAGTCGAGATGATGTAAAATGGGTGATGGGATCATTGCAAGTCAAAGCTATGTTGTGATGTTTTGGAATGGTTAATTATGCATGAATGAACGAAGAATGATGTTAGTTCCAATTTCTGTCATTGTCCAAAACTCATCACTTTTGTGTAATATTATTATCCATGGTGTCAACAAAAAAAGAAGAAGAAAGATCTGCTATTTTTTAAGCACTCAAAGAATTTCTGTCAGTTGTTCAATTCATTGCAGTTGGACTCATAACTTCAATTACAGTTGGACTCGGTTAAATTCAAGCTCAAAGGGTTCTTCTACAGAAGCAGTCATCCATTCATGGAGTTACAACCTCATATGGTGCTAGTTTAAAGTTCTGGAGAGGAATGAGCTGTGCTTTGCCCCCACACACCTCCGGCAAGATTGCAGCACCAACTTCGTTGATGAACGCTTCCTTATCATCTTCGCTGTTCACTATCACTATCTGCAGTAAATAGCATCTTCACTGTTATACAACAAGCCTGAATTTATTAGGTAAACTATTTATTATGCCAATTGAGTTTCAGCAGGACCCGAAAGTGTGTGGATTGCAATGTAGTAACGCACATACCTTCTCCAAGGTGACCTTTTCAAGGAAGCGAGAAATCATTCTCCATACACTCACAAAAAACCACGGCATGTTTAAGATATAACATTTTGCCAACCGCTCCGGGTAATAAGACTGCAATAGGTAAAAAATGACAGCAAATCAATAACTGTGGCGGGCACAAGTCTGACATTAAATTAAAGGCGAACATAGTTGTTACGAATTAGGATACGTAATAAGAGCAATATCATTTAACATAGGCGGGGTTATCATCTTGCACTCCTCATGGCCAGAATTCAGTACATGTTATCTTTACAACTTTACCTATCGCAGTTTTTTTTTTGTTGAAACATAACTCGTCAAGATTAATGAACAGAGGAAAATAACTAGAGAGGATTGATAGAAGGAGTACTTGTAACATCTGAAAACCAGTTATGATACCACGAGGATCAACATTTTTGTAAGATAAGCCCCCTAAGTCAAGGACGGCAATCAACTTCTCATTTCCCACTTCTTGTCCTCTGAAGGAACTAAAAGGAACAACCATCAGTGCAAAAAGATAATATAGCGAAAAGAAAAACTTCTAGAGCATTTGGATTGGAATTAACAGAAATGAAAGTAAATATGATTTTTGAATCCTTCCATTGACAAAAGTTATTCGAATTTTATTCCATCCTCATCACAAACAGCTGAAACACACTCAGAGCCTTCTTACTTTGAACTTGTTTCTCTGCCACATTTGTTACTTGGAACAAGTTCCAGATTTTGAACTAGATTCCAGTAAAAGAAGAGACTTCTACAGAGTATTAGCTAAAAGTGAATTAACACTTTTAGGATGAAGGATTCAGACTTTCAAATGGTAACATGTCCAGCTTGAAAGCAATGAAAGAGCGTTGCTATGTGTGTAAAATCTTTTGCAGGATATATCGAAGCAACATGCTTATTCTGTAATATGAGACCAGTTCATGCTCCATTTGAAAGAAAAAGAAACTACCTTGCGATAGTTTTGTCCAATAGGTGAACCACAAACTCTGCACAAAATTTAACAATTTTTTTTATCAGTAACCATGATCCTCAAACATGCGCCAAATTAATAGACCAAGATGCCACAATCAAACATACATCGGCTATGTAGGTGCTGTTTTTTAGGCGTGGTGCACTTTTAGTGTTTATAATTTCATTTTTGGCATTGTAGGTTTTGGCTATGAATTTTAATAATAAGAATAAAACATTGATAATTTCAGAATGCAGATAATAAGAGAGCCTAATTAGCGTTCTAACTATAGGTCCCTATACTGGAGCTTTATAAACTGATAACTCCAAGTCTTAATCAAAACACTACTTTTACTTTAATAATACGTCCAAACAAGTCCATGCCAACAAAAAGAAGCAATAATGTCACATTCCCAACTGATAACCACGTTATAATTAACAATAAAATATTATAATACGTCTATGCATATTCGCGTGATAACATATCTAAAGAAAGAAAATAAAATGCTTATGCAAGCAATGAACATCAAACCGTAAAATCCGCCTAGTTCTAGTGTCACATGATCGTGCCTTAACAACTGAACAGGACAATTTCTATAAAATAGCATCCCCACATAACTCAAAAGCTTGAATCTTTCATAAATGCCAGCTACTCGACCATAAAAATACTTAAATGCTTCCCTGCAAAAAATTGGAAACAAAGTAAGTTGTAAGAATAAAAAAACTTACTCTTGAATTGCAGATGATCCTTAGTTGGCACATGGTTGCAAGCCCTGACAACGCATACTGGGTGCCCACTTTTCGACAAACCTTGCAAGTACATCTTTCGCTGCTCTAATTCTTCGGCCACTTCTGAGTCATCAACGAAGCCAGATGGAACAAAAGACTTCCTCCATTTGATCCACTGAACAAACATCATACCTGCCTTGTCAGCATCCATCGATCTCGCCACTAGAAATCTCATCAAAGTCAACTCTCCAAACTTCTACAAAACCAAAAGTAAAGTCAAAATCAACCATCAGAAACACAGATTATCAACTAGACTGTATGGCGGGTATAAATAAACATAACATAAGAGTTGTATTCAGTTCACCTCAGTAGAAAAGCCGAGTTTTTGAACAGATTTCCTCATCTGGGCCACCGCATTTTGTTGGGAAGTTTCCATCTTTGCGATGTAAAAGCTCGAGTGTCGAGGCAAAAATGGGCTGCAGGAAAGAGGAAGTGTTCTTCAGGTGATATGGATTGGAAAATGGAAGAGTGTTGGAAGTTTTAAACTTGGATCCATCTGGTTCTGGTTGACTGATTTGCTTTTGCGAGAAACAGTCGACGACGTCGTTCTGCTCCTTGTTTTAGGTGATTAAATACACACTTTAAGCATTTGGTTAACTGCGCCACGTTTCAGGATTTAGTTAAAAGTAGTACTTAATTAAGAAGAATAATGATTGATAATGACCAACGTTAAAACGAAAAGTTGGATTACGACTTGGGCAGCTTAATGCGTTTCGTTGGGGCCTTTACAGGCTTGGAGTTTTGCTGGAACGGGCTGTAGCACGATAAAACTGTAAGGTTTTCTTCTTTTTCAATTTTCTAGGGTTTCTAACTGAAGCTTTTCGACAATGGAGTCATCCAAACGGATTAAGATCAACTTGACCACTCCGAAAATGATTCTCGACTTGCCGTCTGATCTGCTGCTGCTAATTCTTTCCCGATTGGACCAGAAGGATCTCCAATCCCTTTCAATCGTCTCCAAACTCTTCCTCCACCTCTCCAACCGCTTCATCCGCAAACTCACCTTCAAATCCCTACCAACCAATCGCTCGTTCAGAAAAATCGTCACTCGATTTCCCTCAGTCAACCAAATTACTCTCACGACCAAGCGTGTCGCCAGCGCCCTGACCGCCATTTCAAAATCCCAGCTCAACCTTGAAGCTCTGGATATAATCACGAGCGACCCGACTTACCCTGATAAGCATCAGATGCTAAGTCTTTCAGGGAAGTTTAAGATTAAATCTTTGGTCTTTGGTAGGTTTTCAAAAGTCAAAGCTGATCAAGTTGTTGAGTTCATTCGGCTGTTTCCGTCGCTTGAGGAGCTTTATTTTGGATTCAGTTCCCAATGGGATGATGCTGGGATCGAGAGTCTCAGTTTAACGGTACCAAATCTCAGAAAGATTGATTTAAGCTATAGTTTTCGTCTAACTGATCGTGCTCTTTATGCCTTGTCGGACAATTGTGTTAATCTAGAGTATATTGGTATAAAATATTGCGACAAGCTTACTCCCCAAGGATTTTGCACCTTTCTGCTCCGATGTCGAAAGCTGAAATATCTGGACTTGCTGTCTTTTTCGCTATATCCAACTTCAGATCTGCTTCTAGCCGAATCTATATCTGTTTGTGAAAACGTCCACCATCTCTCAGTCGACTCTTCTTTGATAAGAGATGCTACCCTAGGTATCATTGCAAAATCGCATGCGTCTTTGATGTCTTTCAAGATGAGATTATATAATCAACGTCCAAAAGTTGATTACACCATGATAGGACTGTCTGCAATGCTTTGTGCATTCCAAGGCCTTACAAGACTAGATATCTACCTTCCACTTCCTGAATCTGACAAGTTGCTAGATGAGAAAATGAGCAAACTAGTGAAGTCCCTTCCATGTTTGACCGGCATTTCCATAACATCCTATTGCCGTATTTACGCAACACTGTTCTCTCTGATAGAAAACTGCCCTTTGATGGAATGCATTTACCTGAACATGAATGGCTCTTACGGCGTCATGTGTTATGTAGTCCCTGTGCCTCGGCTAATCAGAAAAAACTACACTTTGAAGTATATCCACCTCCTCCCAATTCCAAACGCCTCGTTCAAGATAGCATTAGCATCATTTTGTCCATGTTTGAGGAATTGGGATGGAAGTTTTCCTCCGGAGGTGTTCTTTCCTACCAATCCAGTAGTCGAATGGATGAAACAAGGAGGTTGATTATCAAGAGTTTGCTTTGCTAGTCGAGAATGGAGATGATGTGAAATGGGTGATTGGATCATTGCAAGTTAAATCTATGTAGCAATGTTTAATTTGCAAAGGTTAATTAGGCATGAGTGAAGAATGATGTTATTTCCAGTTTCTGTCATCGTCCAAAACTCATCACTTTTTGTGTAATTTTTATTATTGACGCTGTCAACAAAACAAAAAAATCTGCTAATTACTTGCAAAATGTTTAGTACAAGTACAACTCATAAATAAATTCAAATTTTCACTTCGTCTTCAATTTTCTAGGGTTTCTTCGCAAGCTCGTCTGACCAAAATGAAGTCATCAGAAGGGATTAAGACCAATTTGAGCTCTTCCACAACAATCATCGACTTACCATCTGATCCGCTGTTGCTGATTGTATCCCGATTGGACCAGAAAGATCTCAAATCTCTTTCACTCGTCTCCAAACCCTTCCTCGACCTCTCCAACCACTTCGTCCGCAAACTTACCTTCAAGATCCTCCCCGATGATCGCTCCTTCAGACAAATCTTCACTCGGTTTTCCTTCGTCAACCAAATTACTCTCATCACCAAGCGTGTAGGCCGCGCGCTCACCGCCATTTCAAAATCCCAGCTCAACCTTGAAGCTCTGAAAATCACCAACTGCCAGACTTACCCTGAAAAGCATCAGATGCTAAGTCTTTCAGGGAAGTTAAAGATTAAATCTTTGGTCTTATTTGGCTTTTCAAAATTCAATGCTGATCAAGTTGTTGAGTTTATTCGGCTGTTTCCGTCCCTTGAGGAGCTTTATTTTGGACACAGTTACAAGTGGGATGATGCTAGGATCGAGAGCCTCAGTTTAATGGTACCAAATCTCAGAAAGATTGATTTAAGCCGAAATCATAGTCTAACTGATCGTGCTCTTCATGCCTTGTCGGCCAACTGTGTTAATCTAGAGCATATTGGTATTGCGAATTGCGGCAAGCTTACTCCCCAAGGATTTTGCACCTTTCTGCGTGGATTTCGAAACCTGAGATATCTGGATTTGCCGTCTTTTTCGCTACATCCAAATCCAAATCCAACTTCAGATCTGCTTCTAGCCGAAACTATATCTGCTTGTGAAAACGTCCACCATCTCTCAGTCGACTCTTCTTTGATAAGAGATGCTACCCTAGGTGTCATTGCAAAGTCGCGTGCCTCTTTGACGTCTTTCAAGATGAAGTCTTTTTATCTACGGCCAAACATTGATTACACCATGACAGGATTATCTGCAATGCTTTGTGCGTTCCAAGGCCTTACAAGACTAGATATCTGCCTTCCACTTGCTGAATCTGACAAGTTTCTAGATCTGAAAATGAGCGAACTAGTGAAGTCCCTTCCATGTTTGACCGGCATTTCCATAACATCCTATTGCCCCATTTACGCAACATTGTTCTCTCTCATAGAGAACTGCCCTTTGATGGAATGTATTTCCCTGAACAGCATGCATGTCTTTGGCCGTGAACGACATCGTAAAGTCCCCGTGCCTAGGCTGATCAGAAAAAACTACAGTGTAAAGTATATCCTCCTTTTCCCAAGTCCAGGCGCCTCATTTGAGATAGCATTAGCATCATTTTGTCCATGTTTGAAGAATTGGGACGGAGATTTTCCTCCAGAAGCATTCTTTCCCAGAAATCCAGCTGTTGATTGGACTTAGCAAGGAAGCTCGAGTTTTATTTCATGAGTTTGCCAGTCGAGATGATGTGAAAAGGGTGATGGGATCATAGTAAGTCAAATCTATGTTGTGATGTTTTGCAAAGGTTATCTAGGCATGAATGAAGAATGCTGCTAGTTTCAATTTCTGTCGGTATCCAAAACTCATCACTATTGTTTAATTTATTGACGCTGTCAAGTGTAAAAAAAACAAAAAAAAAGTTTGATTGATTTACCAAAATGAGTACTTAAAATAAGCACTGCTTTAATCCAATGAGTGCGGTTCGGGTACAAACCAATTTAAAAATAAAAACTACAAATCGATTATTAAGCCGACACGTGTTCCATTTTAGTCGAAATCCCGGACAAAACACGGAGGGGTATTATAGTCATTCCACACGGAGGGGTATAAACCTAATAATGTTATTTTCAATTTAGTCCAAGAGTTGTTAATGATCAGACTTAAAAAACTTAATGATCAGACTTAAAAAGCAGCAATGATCAGACTTAAAAGACTTAATGATCAGACTTAAAATGGTAATGATCAGACTTAAAAAGCAGCAATGATCAGACTTAAAAGACTTAATGATCAGACTTAAAAATAGACAATAATCAAACTTAAAAGACTTAATGATCAGACTTAAAAGACTTAATGATCAGACTAAAAAATAGATAATAATCAGACTTAAAAGACTTAATGATCAAACTTAAAAATAGATAATAATCAGACTTAAAAGACTTAATGATCAGACTTAAAACACTTAATGATCAGACTAAAAAATAGATAATAATCAGACTTAAAAGACTTAATGATCAGACTTAAAACACTTAATGATCAGACTTAAAAGACTTAATTATCAGACTTAAAAAACTTAATGACCAGACTTAAAAGACTTAATGATCAGACTTAAAAATAGACAATGATCAGACTTTAAAGACTTAATGATCAGACTTAAAAATGGTAATGATCAGACTTAAAAAGCAGCAATGATCAGACTTAAAAGACTTAATGATCATACTTAAAAGACTTAATGATCAGACTTAAAAGACTTAATTATCAGCCTTAAAAAACTTAGTGATCAGACTTAAAAATAGACAATAATCAGACTTAATGATCAGACTTAAAAGACTTAATTATCAGCCTTAAAAAACTTAGCGATCAGACTTAAAAAGCAGCAATGATCAGACTTAAAAGACTTACTGATCAGACTTAAAAATAGACAATAATCAGACTTAAAAGACTTAATGATCAGACTTAAAAGACTTAATTATCAGCCTTAAAAAACTTAGTGATCAGACTTAAAAACCAGCAATGATCAGACTTAAAAGACTTACTGATCAGTCTTAAAAATAGACAATAATCAGACTTAAAAGACTTAATGGTCAGACTTAAAAAACTTAATGATCAGACTTAAACTTAGAAATGATGAGACAGTGTATCATATTACTTCACATTTAGATAAAGTACCCCATGAATTATAGAAATTAAATATTTGGCTTCTAAAAGTAAAAAAAAAAACGCAAAATTGCATAGAAACTTAGAAAAGCTGAATTCACAGCATTAAGAATCACTAAGAATTGTGATCACTTTCAAAACTAAGCCAGTCCTAAAATTACTAACAATTTGCTCAATCTTAGCATATCTGACAGAAGAGGAGCGTTCAAATGTTATGGCCTTCTTAATGTGTTATGTGTTACTTCAATCTTAGCCACACATCCAAACCCCCCGTGCTCTGTGGGCTTGCCACGTGTCCAAGTACCCAAAATCCAATAAAGCAAAAAGCAAACAGTAAAACCCACTACCAAAAATCCACTATTCCGGCACTATTCATGCCACTATCAACCAATTAGAAGCTCTGTAACACATAACACTTTAACAACCCATAACATTTGAGCGCGCTCCTCTGACAGACAACCTAAAGACACGGAATAAGCCAAAAATGCATCCAAAATTTGCACTTACTGCAAATATTGGGAATTTCCGATAGTTATCAAGAAAAGCCTGTTTCTTCCGCAGTTTTTCATACTGGCTCAAGCACTTGCTGAAAGGGTGTCGGATGCTTGTATGGTTTGCAAGCATGAGACCACTGACCTGAAAATAAATCATTACTGTGTCATTTCTTAATTTAAATAATAAAACATAGATATCCCAGGTTTGAAAGAAATAAATGTTGTTGACAAGGTAAAGCAATAGGAAAAATCTCACCCATTATTATTTTTCGTCTGTTCATTATTTTTTAAGTCTGATCATTGTTCTTTTTAGTCTGGTCATTAATGGTTTAAGTCTGATCATTGTTTTTAAGTATGATCATTACAGGTTTAAGTCTCATCATTATTTTTTTTAAGTCTGATCATTGTTTTTTTTAAGTCTGGTCATTACTTGTTTAAGTCTGATCATTGTTTTTTTAAGTCTGAACATTACTGTAGCGACAGTCAAAATTGCTACAGTAAAAGTCAATTTTACTGTAGCAAAAGTCAAAATTTATTCTAAATGATCAGACTTAACGCATGACGATCAGACTTAAAAACGTACTGTAGCGAAAGTCGAATTTTACTGTAGCAAATTTTAGGACGATTATACCCCTCCTATCTTTTATATATTTTTAAATAAGTCCGCGTGTGTTTTTTTATTTACAAAAAGAACCCCGACGGGATGAATTTTGATTGGTCGATTTTTACACGTGTCAAATTTTTTATGAATTTGTAGTTTTTATTTATGATAATGGTTTGTATTTGATCCAAAGTCTAATCCAATTACTACTTTTCAACAATAAGTACCTGAAAATCTTGCAAAAATAAAAAAACACCAACAGCACAATACCACAGAGCGATAGATTTAGCAAAATGAAAACGGAAGATAATTATTATTGGGAATCTCACAGTCCGACTATCTTGTCAGATTCTCAACTTTATCCTCCACTCAACTCTCACTGGATCAAAAAAAAAAACTCTCAATTTCACTTTCTTACTATTCAATCATCCCTCAAAAGTCAAAACCCATCAACCAAAATCACAAGATCCAACCTTTTCCAACACCCGCGTACTTTTTCAACCGATGGAGTCGAAGCCACCACCGCAGTCACTCAGGTTCATCAACCACCAAGCCCTCTTCGCTGCAGTCCGCCAAGACCCACCTCACCGATCCTGTTTCCATTTCTGGCTTGGTGTCGCTGCAGAACGAGGCTGGGGAGACGCTCGTTTATATAGCTGCGGAGGGTAATTTCGCCTCCACATCCTCGCCCAGCACGCGAACTTCCCAAAACAAACTTCTCCGTCATCAGACGTGTCTAATTCTCCCCAAAAAATGCACCGGTGCATATGCCCCCTAGTTCTAGTTTTTGTCATTGTTAGAAACTCATCATTTTTGTGTGTAATATTATTGATAGAGAAGTGTGTTTTTTTTGTTGGAAAAATGATAGAAAGGTCATGAATTACACATTGTCAAATAACTGTTTAAATTAGTTCAAGAGAAAATATCAGGTGCAACATATATTTTGGTGTAAAATGCGAAGTTCGTCAAAACTGGATTATAATTCGTCGTCGATAAACTACAAAATACGACACAGTTCGTCAATAGTGTTTATAATTCATCGCGAGAAATTTTCATAAAATGAATTTAATACGGAATTTAATCTCAATCATAGACTGTCACTTATTTGTATTTTTACAACAACAAAAAATGTCATTTGCACCGAATCCTTTTTTTTAATTCCAAATGACAATCAATGGTGAAATTTTAATTATTTCAGTGACAATGACAAAACAAAGATCATGAACTACCACTTATTATCAAATTACAATCTCAACTACTCGAAATGGCAATCGACGCTCAAATTCGAAAAAATTTAATGGACATGTTATAATTGACTTACGGCTACCAATCCAGTCAATTAACGTAACCAATTGATGTTAAATTGATCAAATAAATTATAAATTAAAACAATTTTTATGAGAACTTCATGATATTTTCTTCAAATTTTGAAACTCTATCACAATTTTGTTTTTTCTTCTTCTTTTTGGTGTGTTCAAGTGCCCTGTTTATTCTCACCAAAAAAAAAGTAGTGCCTTGTTTATAGCGAACGGGGTTTGGTCGAGTGGTTTGACTCTTGATATATTGTCGAGGGGTCAAGGGTTTGATGAATCCGAGTAGCATAATTCTCCTCACTTTCGTGTATGAGTTCTTTTCGTCCCGTATTGGCGTGGACGTGTTGTTCCGTTATTTGTCTCTTGTGGACGTATTGTTGTATTCTTATGTAGGTGTTGTTGCTTCGTCTATCCCTTCCATGAACGCGTGGAGGGAAACAAAAAAAATCTGCTATTTTTTTAAGCATTGAAATGATGTTCTCTTCCCTTTTCTCTTCATCGTCTCTTGTGAACGCTTGCTTGATGTCAGGTGCTATGATCTACCCTCTCACGAAGCATTCTTAGACGTCCTACTATAGAGAGGTATGTCGACTCCTATTTAATCGGGCGCTTTTATTTATTTTTTGATATGGAGATGTGTAGTTTACTTCTTTTTTTTTTTTTTTTTTTTTTGATAGAAGATGTGTAGTTTACTTAAGCACCCTTACTTTTTTCGTTCTTCATTTTTCTAGGGCTTCTTCACGCTTTTCCTCTCCACAACAATGGGCTCATTGAGCACTTCAAAAACAATCGTCGACTTACCGTCTGATCTGCTGCTTCCGATTCTCTCCCGGTTGGACCAGAAAGATCTCCAGTCCCTTTCACTCGTCTCCAAACCCTTCCTCGAACTCTCCAACCGTTTCGTCCGCAAACTCAGCTTCAAAACCCTACCCGACGATCGCTCCTTCACACAGATCTTCACTCGGTTTACCTCCGTCAGCCAAATTAATCTTTGGACCGAAGGAGTCGAAGTGGCCCGCGCGCTGACCGCCATTTCAAAATCACAGCTCAACCTTGAAGTTCTGAAAATCACCAACTGCCCGAGTTACCCTGAACAGATCACTCTTTCAGGCAAGTTAAAGATTAAATCTTTGGCCTTTTGTTTTTTTTCAAAAGTCCAAGCTGATCAAATTGTTGAGTTCATTGGGCTGTTTCCGTCGCTTGAAGAACTGCATTTTGGAACCACTAGAGAGTTGGATGATGCTCACATCGAGAGCCTCGCCTTAATGGTTCCAAACCTCAGAAAGATTAATTTGAGCTATAATAGTCATCTAACTGACCGAGCTCTTTATGCCTTGTCGGCCAATTGTGTTAGTCTAGAGCATATTGGTCTTGAGGGTTTATACAATTTTACTCCCCAAGGCTTTTGCACCTTTCTGCTCCGATGTCAAAAGCTGAGATATCTGGACTTCAGGCATTTTACCAAATTTCCACCATCAAATATGCTTGTAGCTGAAACTGTATCGGCTTGTGAGAACCTCCAACATCTCTCAATCAACTATTCAATGATGAGAGATGCTACCCTACGTATCATAGCAACGTCGCCTGCCTCTTTGAAGTCTTTCAAGATGGAACCATTTCTATGGCCAAACATTGCTTACACCATGACAGGACTGTCTGCAATGCTTTGTGCGTTCCAAGGACTTACAAGACTAAATATCTGCCTTCCACGTCCTGAATCTGATGAGTTTCTAGATCAGAAAATGAGCGAACTTGTGAAGTCCCTTCCATGTTTGAGTGGCATTTCCATAATATCTTATTGCTCCATATACGCAACATTCTTCTCTCTGATAGAGAACTGTCCTCTGATGGAATGTATTTACCTGGACATGCATGTCTCTGCCCGTTACCAGCGTCCTGAACTCCCCATGCCTAGGATGATTAGAGAAAACTACAGTGTGAAGTATATCCACCTCCTCCCACGTCCAGATGCCTCGTTCAAGACAGCGTTATCATCATTTTGTCCATGTTTGAAGAATTGGGATGGAATATTTCCTCCGGAGGTGTTCTTTCCCAAAAATCCGGCAGTCTATTGGACTTAACAAGGAAGCTATTGTTGGTTTTCAGGAGTTTGCTAGTGATGATCGGATCACTGCAAGTCAAACCTATGTTGTTGTGATGTTTTGCAAAGGTTAATTAGGCATGAATGAAGAATGATGTTAATTCCATTTTCTGTCATTGTCCAAACCTCATCACTTTTGTGTAATATTATTGACTGTTTCAAGTGGTTATTTTTTCCCTAAAAAAAGTGGTTTTTTTTCCTGGTGTCAAGTGTCAACAAAAATAAGCACATAGTCATTTTTTTTAAGTAATGAAGGAGTTTGATTTACCACTACCCATTTAAAAAATAAGAACTTGGAAATTTTGCAAAAAAAAAATAAAAAAAAATCCATCACTACAAAGACCACCAGTCATAAACATGTTGACAATCAATCATCCAGGGGAAGAGAATTATTATTGGGAATCTCACTGTCCGACTATCTTGTCAGATTCTCAACTTTCTTCTCCACTCAAACTCAACTCTCAATTCACTTTCTTTCCTCTTCAATCATCCCTCAAAACCCATCGACCAAATTCAATCAGCAACCCATCAAGATCCAACCTTTTCCAACACCCACATACTTTTTTCAACCGATGGAGTCGAAGCCACCACCGCAGCCACTCAGGTTCATCAACCACCAAGCCCTCTTTGCTGCAGTCCGATCTGGCGATCTGCAGTCTGTCAAGACCCACCTCACCGACCCTGCTTCCATATCTGCCTTGATATCGCTGCAGAACGAGGCTGGAGAGACGCTCCTTTATATAGCTGCGGAGGGTAATTTGGTGGAGGTTTTTGGGTATTTGTTGGGGTTTTGTGATGTTGAGGTTGTGAAGATTAGGTCTAGGTCGGATATGAACGCCTTTCATGTCGCTGCGAAGCTTGGCCATTTGAGTAAGTCAATGATTTAAGTTTGAGCTTGTTTTGATTGTAGAATTGTTTGATTCATATAATGGTATGTTTTGGTAGCCACCTGATATATGGATTTTTTTTCACTTGATGCTAATAAGATTTAGGTTTGTGTCGAGGAATGGATTATTCATGATGAAAAAAATGGCTGATTTCGTCTGGATTGAGAATTGAAATGGTGTACGCATAACTCCGAACCTTATCCAGTTGTTGGTTGTCAGAGCAGTAATAGTCAAGTATCTTGACTAACATTTGACTAGCCGATAAATTAATGTTAAGCAGTATTTTTAAGTTCTTGCAATGACAGTTCTCGATTGATAACTGTCATGTGTAGCATGAAGGATGAATTATGATGATGGCTAAATTTTTACGTTTTTTTTTGTTGGGGTGATTTTATTGGCAGGCATTGTGAAGCAGCTACTGGATGCATGGCCTGAGCTTTGCACAATATGTGACCTGACCAATACCAGTCCACTCTACACTGCTGCCGTAAAGAACCATTTGGATATAGTGAGGGCAATATTTGATGTAGATGCAAGCACAATACGCATAGTGAGGATAAATGGGAAGACTTCGTTGCATACGGCTGCTAGGTATGGCTATCTGGATATGGTGAAGCTGCTTATCGATAAAGATCCAGGAATAATCTGTATTAAAGATAAAAAGGGTCAAACAGCACTCCACATGGCCGTAAAAGGTCACAGTGCTGCAGTTGTGGAGGAGATGTTACTTGTTGATGGTACGATTTTGAACGAAAGGGATAAGAAGGGTCATACTGCTGTGCATATTGCGACCAGAAAAAGCCGTCCGCAGGTATTTTTTTATACGTAGACTTCAGTGACTTCAGTGTTTTATCATATGGTATTTCCATTTGTTAGTCGTTGATTGTTGGAATGACTGCCTTAGGGAACATTTGTTGATGTCTAAGTTCGTAAAATCAGTTTTTCTAATGGGGAAATCAAGAAAGAAGAAAATGAGAATTCAAGAATGCTCTTATATTTTAGCGATATGTAGTTAACAACTGTCAGAGGTTGAAAAATGGAGTTTTTTTATTTATCTAATTGGCTTTGTAGGCCGTAAGCTCGTAGGATAAGGAAAATATTGTTGTCCTCATTTAAACAACTTGACCAAGAGTAAGCAGTCGGTACACACCAGCCCTCATTCCTGAAAATGCAAGGAGAGGCAAAATAAATATTTTTGGAACAGAATTTCACTGCATGTGAAAATATAGCTTTAGTGATGCAAATTAGGACAGAGTAAACATAACAGACTGAAACTACATTAGAATTTTTTCTGCCTCAATATTATTTATTCTTTGAAAGTTATGTTCAGTGGATGGAAAATACTCTACGCGCTTATGATCGGTGCTTACTAACACTCTAACACTACAGTTGATGTTTATGCCCTTAAAAATATATTTAATCGTCTAATTATAGTTATCAGCGGTATAATAGTAAATGCATGCTTTTTGAGTTAGTAAACACCAAAAATTCAATGTATGTAGCATTACTCTTAAGGAATATTATATTCTTTATTTCCCACTCTATTTTCAAAAGCATAACTTTGGTAGTTTTGTTTTGTTTATAAGCTCTGAAGTTATTGTGGATTAGAGATTTCTGAACTGAATTTAAGGCTTAAATAATGCTTATCTTGAGACTTGAGTAACGTAAAAAGGCACAAATTTCACCTTGAGCTATGTGTGTCACCTGTAAGCTATGACAAAAATATGCAAATATAATTTGTATCGTAAATGTCACTGTTTTTCTCAATATGAACCACATGACTTTTGAATTGCTCAAAAAACTTGTAGCCAAAATGAATTAGGATTTAGGTCTTCCATCAGCTCAGTGAACTCTCATTTACAAATTACATGTACTGAAAAAACTTTAGTCAAAACGGATGCCTCTTTCTGCTTAATATCTCAAACTACTCATTTTGAAATTTTATCAGTTTTGATCCAAACATGATGATGACCCGCTTAATGACAGATTTATCACTGAATAACTGGTAACCTTTTTTATTGGGATTTTAAATTCTTGACTGGATTTTGCCTCCGCTCTGGTACAGATATTGAGCCTTCTGCTGCGTTTCAAGTCTGTTGATGTCAATGCCATAAATAAAGGGAAAGAGACAGCTATGGATCTGGCTGACAAACTTCAATATGGAGAAGCGACACTGGAAATAAAGGAAGCTTTAGCAGAGGTTGGCGCTAAACATGCTAGACATGTTGGTCGACTTGATGAAGCAATGGAACTGAAAAGGACAGTGAGTGACATTAAACATGAAGTTCAGTCGCAACTCTTACAAAATGAAAAGACTCAAAGACGAGTCTCTGGAATTGCCAAAGAGCTAAGGAAGCTTCACAGGGATGCAGTCCAAACCACGACTAATTCAGTAACTGTTGTTGCTACACTTTTTGCCTCCATAGCCTTTCTCGCAATCTTCAACTTGCCTGGTCAGTATCTAATGGCGGGACCTGAAGCTGGGAGAGCTTACATAGCTAAAACTGTTGGCTTCCAAATTTTCATCATATTGAATGCCTTCTCACTCTTTATATCACTGGCTGTCGTCGTGGTCCAAATCACATTGGTTGCTTGGGAAACCAGTGCGCAGAAGCAGGTTGTGTCTGTGGTTAACAAGCTGATGTGGGCAGCAGCCATTAGCACCTGTGGCGCTTTTCTCTCAATAGCTTTCATTATTGTTGGAAAAGGAAGAAGAGTATGGATGCCGATTACCATTACCTTAATGGCAGCACCAATCCTCGTTGGGACACTGGCCATCATGTGTTACTTCGTGTTTCGCCAAAGATTTAGCAGTGATTCACAGAGACGGATCAGAAGAGGAACAGGAAGCAAATCTTTCTCATGGACCACTATGCATTCAACACATATATCTGATTCTGATGAATACAATTCAGATCACAAGAAAATATGTGTGTTGTAATGCGGAAATATACTTCAGTTAATGTATGTAAAGCGAGTCAATTACGTAAAGAAGCGAATATATCTTGGCGTTAACTAGTTGTATTACATCCATGGCTGTTGCTATAGGCACATTATCATGGATAGTTTCATCCTGCAATTTCAAAGTTCAAGCAAATGACTAGAACACCTAAAATTGACGCCTCATGTATAAGCCATTCATGAATGCAATTTTCCAGAAGTTTTGTAGATCTTGATGGAGGTACAGCTTTGTTTGGCACGGATTATTTAAGTACTCATGTTGCATATAAAATAACAGATCTTCATTCATGTCTAATTAACCTTTGCAAAACATCACAACACAGCTTTGACTTACAAAGTTCCGACCACCCATTTCACATCATGTCAGCTACCAACTCCTGAAAATCAACACGAGCTTCCTTTTTATGCCCAACCGGTTGCTGGATTGTTGGGAACGAACACCTCCGAAGGAAAATTTCCATCCCAATTCTTCTTCAAACATGGACAAAATGATGCTAACGCTATCTCGAACGAGGCGTCTGGATTTGGGAGGATGCGGATATACTCGACAGTGTAGTTTTTCCTGACCAGCCGAGGCATAGGGACTTTACGACGTCTGAAGCGTGCAGCAACATTCAAGTTCAGGTAAATGTATTTCACCAAAGAACAGTTCTCTATCAGAGAGAACAATGTTGCGTAAATGGGGCACCAGGATTTTATGGCAATGCCAATCAAACATGGAAGAGACTTCACAAGTTCGCTCATTCTCTTATCTACGAAATTGTCAGATTCAGGACATGGAAGGCAGATATCTAGTCTTGTAAGCTGTTGGAACGCACAAAGCATTGCAGACAGTCCTGTCATGGTGTAAGCAATGTTTGGCCGTGTATGAAATGATTTCATGCTCAAAGACGTCAAAGAGGCACGAGACTTTGCAATGATACCCAGGGTATCATCTCTTATCAAAGAAAAGTTGATTGTGAGATGGTGGGCGTTTTCACAAGCCGATATAGCTTCAGCTAGGAGCAGCTCTGATGCTGGAGATAGTGAATAACACGGCAAGTCCAGATATCTCAGGTTTCGACATCTGAGTAGAAAGGTGCAAAAGCCTTGGGGAGTAAACTTGTGGCAACCCGCAATACCAATATACTCTAAATTAACACAATTGACCGACAAGGCATAAAGAGATCGATCAGTTAAATGACGATTTCTGCTTAAATTAATCTTTCTGAGATTCGGTACCGTTAAACTGAGGCTCTCGATCCCAGCATCATCCCACTCGTAAATGAATCCAAAATACAGCTCCTCGAGCGAAGGAAACAGCCGAATGAACTCAACAACTTGATCAGCTTTGACTTTTGAAAACCAAAATAAGGTCAAAGATTTAATCTTTAACTTCCCTGAAATACTGAGCATGTGATGCTTATCAGGGTAAGTCGGGCAGCTCGTGATTTTCAGATATTCAAGGTTAAGCTGGGATTTAGAAATGGCGGTCAGGGCGCGGGCGATACGCTTAGTGTTGAGAGTAATTTGGTTAACGGAGGAAAACCGAGTGAAGATTTGTCTGAAGGAGCGATCGTCGGGGAGGGTTTTGAAGGTGAGTTTGCAGACGAAGTGGTTGGTGAGGTCGAGTAAGGGTTTGGAGACAAGTGAAACTGATTGGAGATCTTTCTCGTCCAATCGAGAGAGAATCAGCAGCAGTGGATCAGACGGTAAGTCGAGGAATGATGTTGAAGAGTGCAAGTTGGTCTTAATCCGTTTCGATGACTCCATTGTGGTGGGATGTCGAAGAGCTTGCGAAGAAACCCTAGAAAATGAACACGAAGACGAATCTTAAATTTATGTATGAATTGTTATTTATAATTCCACCAAAAAAAGGATTTTTATTTATAAGAGTTTCGGTGTATTGTACTCTTTCCCCAAACTCAATTCTCCAAAATACATCCTTATCAAAAAAAAGAAAAACAAACTTCCAAAACTCGAATATCCACATAATCGATTTGTGATTCCTCAAAACCGTAATCAAAGATCTTTTTTACAAACCGGGTAATTGAGAAATCGAATAGTTCGATTACTATTGTAAACGGTTTCTGGGAAACCGGAATGAGTAAAAAGGGATAATGTGATTCATTCGGAGCCTACATTAACCAACAGAGACAAGATCAGTGCCACCATGGCGTACACATCGGTTCCCGTCCCTGGCGAACCAGCATCTTTATGATACCGGTTCCTCGTGCACCGGTAATATCGATACCCCTCAAACTGACATTCGTCGAACATGCTTTTCAGACCTGGACAGGGCGTCACAGATCCAGTTGGAATGTGACTAGACTAGAAAGATACCGGTTTGGAAGAAATCGACATTCTCTGTAACAGGATTGGTCCGGGGGACAGATTTTTCAGACATCACGAACCTAGTTGGGAAGTGATTAGACTATAAGGTTACCAGTGTCAGGCAAACTGTTATTGAAGCAGGCAAACTCCAAATTTTCATCATATTGAATGCCTTCTCACTTTTTATATCACTGGCTGTCGTCGTGGTCCAAATCACATTGGTTGCTTGGGAAACCAGTGCGCAGAAGCAGGTTGTGTCTGTGGTTAACAAGCTGATGTGGGCAGCAGCCATTAGCACCTGTTGTGCTTTTCTCTCGATAGCTTTCATTGCTGTTGGGAAAGGAAGAGTATGGATGCACCAATCCTCGTTGGGACACTGGCCATCATGTGTTACTTCGTGTTTCGCCAAAGATTTAGCAATGATTCACAGAGACGGATCAGAAGAGGAACAGGAAGCAAATCTTTTTCATGGTCCACTATGCAATCAGCACATATATCCGATTCTGATGAATACAATTCAGATCACCAGAAAATATGTGTGTTGTAATGCGTATATATACTCCAGTTAATGTATGTAAAGAGAGTCAGTTATGTAAAGAAGTGAATATATCTTGGCTGTAACTTTTTTGTATTACATACATGGCTGTTGCTCAAGGCACATCCTGCACATGTCATAAACCTGAAAGCCAAGAAGTGATATTTCCAAAAGATTCATTTCAAGGATATATTTATGGTTAAGCAATTTCAAGCAATAAAAAAGAATAATTAACAACAGTGCACACTGCACATGTCATCTTGTAGTACTAACAATTAACTTAACAAAAGAATAATATTATGAACCAGAATTTACATTTGCTAATAAAAAAGACTTCGCCCCTATCCCCCCATCGTCTTCTGATAAAAGAAAGATTAATGTATAACTGCACAGTGCACACGCTGACAACATACCATGTATAACTGTATAAGCAATTCATGAATGCAATTTTCCCAAAATTCTTTTTTTAGATCTGGATGGAGGTACAGCTTTGTTTGCCACAAATAATTTATGGGAGTCTTCCGACTCTTGTACAAAGCATTGGTTAATTATTGCAGAAATGAGAAGTAGAAAAAAATCCATAAAACTTGGAGAAAGTTGGACACTAATTTATCACCATCCTTCCTAAAGAGGTGATAGCCAAATATTGGTTTCCCCAGTAATGAGAACCCAAATTCTAAAGGTTGTCCCATTTAATTTTCATTACTGAGTAGAAAAAAAAAGGGTGTATCCTACCGACCTTTGGTAGTGAACCTGGAATTTTTTGCGATTGTCTTTGAACTTTTGCAAGCGCTCGATGTTTAGACTGAATGACGTCAAATTGTTGCAATATTGAGGTGAAGGCTAGTCTCTGGTTATCAGCAGTTTCTTGAAGTTGCTTTGTGAAGCCGAGTATTTAATATCCTGAAGGCGGCACTTTGCTGCACTCAAGCAGGTAAATAACAAATTATCAGATGACACGTGACTGGAAAAAGAGGAGCGCCCAAATTGCTGGACTTAAAAGTAGTGCTTATTTTTAGTACTCATGTTGCTTAAAAAATGACAGATCTTTTCTGTTTTTGTTTTGTTGATACTGTCAATAATATTAAACAAAAGTGATGAGTTTTGGACAATGACACAAACTGGAACTAACATCATTCTTCATTCATGTCTAATTAACTTTTGCAATTCATCAAAAAAAAAAAACTTTTGCAAAACATCACAACATAGGTTTGACTTACAATGATCCGATCACCCATTTAAAATCATCTCGACTAGAAAACTCTTGAAAACCAACACGAGCTTTCTCGTTACGCCCAACCGGTTGCTGGATTATTGGGAACGAACACTTCCGAGGGAAAATCTCCATCCCAATTCTTCCTCAAACATGGACAAAATGATGCTAACGCTAACTCGAACGAGGCGTCTGGACTTGGGAGGAGGCGGATATACTCGACAGTGTAGTTTTTTCTGACCAGCCGAGGCATAGGGACTTTACGACATCTGAAGCGTGCAGAAACATTCAAGTTCAGGTAAATGTATTTCACCAAAGGACAGTTCTCTATCAGAGAGAATAATGTTGCGTAAATGGGGCAAAAGGATGTTATGACAATGCCACTCAAACATGGAAGGGACTTCACAAGTTCGCTCATTCTCTTATCTACAAAATTGTCAGATTCAGGATGTGGAAGGCAGATATCTATTCTTGTAAGTCCTCGGAACGCAGAAAGAACTGCAGACAGTCCTGTCATGGTGTAAGCAATGTTTGGCTGTCGATGATATGATTTCATGTACAACGACGTCAAAGAGGCATGCGACTTCGCAATGATACCTAGGGTATCATCTCTTATCAAAGAAAAGTCGATTGAGAGATGGTCGACCTTTTCACAAGCCGATATAGCTTCAGCTAGGAGCAGCTCTGATGCTTCGCAATAACACGGCAAATCCAGATATCTCATGTTTCGACATCCGAGCAAAAAGGTGCAAAAGCCTTGAGAAGTAAACTTGTCGCAACCCCCAATACCAATATACTCTAAATTAACGCAATTGACTGACAAAGCATAAAGAGAACGATCAGTTAAACGACGATTTCTGCTTAAATCAATCTTTCTGAGATTTGGTACCGTTGAACTGAGGCTCTCGATCCAAGAATCATCCCACTCGTAACGGTATCCAAAATACAGCTCCTCGAGCAATGGAAACAGCCGAACGAACTCAACAACTTGATCAGCTTTGACATTTGAAAACCAAACTAAGGACAAAGATTTAATCTTTAACTTCCCTGAAATACTTAGCATCTGATGCTTTTTAGGGTAAGTCGGGCAGCTCGTGATTTTCAGAGTTTCAAGGTTGAGGTGAGATTTTGAAATGGCTGTCAGAGCGCGGGCGATACGCTTAGTGTTGAGAGTAATTTGGTTAACGGAGGAAAAACGAGTGAAGATTTGTCTGAAGGAGAGATCGTCGGGTAGGGTTTTGAAGGTGAGTTTTCGGACGAAGTGGTTGGAGAGGTCGAGGAAGGGTTTGGAGACGAGTGAAAGGGATCGGAGATCTATCTGGTCCAATCGGGATAGAATCAGAAGCAGCGGATCAGATGGTAAGTCGATGATTGTTGTTGAAGAGCACAAGTTGGTCTTAATCCGTTTTGATGACTCCATTTGCGGTGGATGTTGAAGAGCTTGCACAGGAACCCTAGAAAATTGAAGACGAAGTGAAAATTTTAGTTTTTATTTAAAAATTCAATATGATAAACAGGTTCATTCTTGTACGAACGCGCTATGATAATTTAAGACGATTTTTACTATTAAAAAAAGATTTAAGACCTTTATCAAAACAAAAAAAAAGGATTTAAGACCAATTTTAAATATTGGTTTCACATATAGGTATCCAGTGGGCGTTCGGTTGAGACAGGTTTTTAAAAATGAGGCACGTGATGCACGTTCGGTGCGTCGATCTCGGCCGTCAAACGCACGTGGCGAAGTCACGTGTCCCACTCACCCAAAACGCGTTCACACTGCTTTTGTGAGTGGGACACGTGACGCGCCCACAAAGCACGGGGGTTAGAGGTGTGGCTCAGATCGTGCCTCACTGCCTCATTTGAACGCTTCTCTAGGTATCCAACTGTAAAATTTCAAACTTTACAAATTATTGTGAATTAAATGAAAAATGTGGATAGCCAAAAGGGTGATGATCTGTTGATTAAGGAGTTCATCTTAAGATGGTTGAATTTTTACTTTTTGGGTTCTTTTCTTTTCCTTTTTCACCTTCATTGTCCTTCACGCGTGCGTGTACTAAGAGCTACAGAGATCAATATATATGTACTAGATTATAAAATGCAAATGCATTGTAATGTTTTATGTTGTATCTAACTCACTATTTGGATACTCTAGCTCAGAGAAATTTAAAATAACAGTACTCATGATGATAAACTTCTTCAAATGCTTATTTCAAATGATAAACTATTGAATCGAAAAAAATATATGATAAACTATCAAAATAGCAGATGTTTCTTGTTTTTTGTTTTTTTGTTGTTGACACGGTCAATAATAGTATTACACATGAGTCTTGGACAATGACAGAAATTGGAACTAACATCGTTCTTCATTCATGCCTAATTAAACTTTGCAAAACATCACAACATAGGCTTGACTTACAATGATCCCATCACCCATTTCACATCATCTCTCGGTTACCAACTCCTGAAAATCAACACGAGCTTATTTCATACACCCAATGGTATGCTGGATTGTCAGGAAAGAAAGCCTCCAGAGGAAAATGTACATTCCAATTCTTCAAACATGGACAAAATGATGCTAACGTTTTCTTGAACGAGGCGGCTGGACGTGGGAGAAGGCAAATATAATTCACAGTGTAGTTTTTTCTGATCAGCCGAGGCACAGGGACTTTACGACGTCGGTCGCGGGAAGAGACATCCATGGTCAGTAGAATGCATTCCATCATAGGCCAGTTCTCTATCAGAGAGAACAATGTTGCGTAAATGGGGCAATAAGATGTTATGAAAACGCCGGTCAAACATGGAAGGGACTTCACAAGTTCGCTCATTTTCTTATCTAGAAACTTGTCAGATTCATGAAGTGGAAGGTAGATATCTAGTCTTGTAAGGCCTTGGAACGCACAAAGCATTGCAGACAATCCTATCATGGTGTAATCAATGTTTGGCTGTTCAAGAAAAGATTTCATCTTCAAAGACTTCAAAGAGGCACGCGACTTTGCTATGATACCTAGGGTGTCATCTCTTACCAAAGAAAAGTTGATTGAGAGATGGTGGACATTTTCACAATCCGATACAGTTTTGGCTAGAAGCAGATCTGAAGCTGGATATAGCGAAAAAGACGTCAAGTCCAGATATCTTAGGTTTCGACATCTGTTGAATATTGAATTTGGTGGACTGGGGCTGGACATCCAGACACCACCCGGGCAATGCTGGGCCAAGTTAACCAGACGCGCCCCAACAAAGCATGCAGGCATGCACTCCAATCAAGTCTCAAGGCCCGAGCATAATTGCTTAAATTGGGAAATCCTTGTAGGTTGTTGGTGGTGGGAATTGAACACACATCCTTTAACATGACCTTGCAGGCAACATGTTAACCATATGGGCTGCACGCAGAAAGGTGCAAAATCCTTCGGGAGCAAGCTTGTCGCGATCCTTTATACCAATGAACTCTAGATTAACACAATTGGCCGCCAAGGCATAAAGAGCGCGATCAGTTAGACAACGATTTCGGCTTAAATCAATCTTTCTGAGATTTGGTACCACTAAACTGAGGCTCTCAATCCCAACATCATCCCACTCGTAACTGTACAAAAAATATAGCTCCTCAAGCAACGGAAACAGCCCAATGAACTCAACAACTTGATCAGATTTGAATTATCTAAAATTAAATAAGACCAAAGATTTAACCTTCAACTTCCCTGAAAGACTGAGCATATGATAATGTTCAGGGTAAGTCGGGCAGCTAGTGATTTTCAGAACTTCAAGGTTGAACTGGGATTTTGAAATGGCTGTCAGGGCGCGGGCGACACGCTCGGTCTTGAGAGTAATTTGGTTAACGGAGGAAAACCGAGTGAAGATTCGTCTGAAGGAGCGATCGTCGGGGAGGGTTTTGAAGGTGAGTTGGCGGACGAATTGGTTGGAGAGGTCGAGGAAGAGTTTGGAGACGAGTGAAATGGATTGAAGATCTATCTGGTTCAATCGGGAGAGAATCAGAAGCAGCGGATCAGACGGCAAGTCGATGAATGTTGTTGAAGAGCTCAAGTTGCTCTTAATCCGTTTTGATGACTCCATTGTTGGGGATGTCGAAAGCTTGAGAAGAAACCCCAGAAAAATGAAGACGAAGACTATGCATTTTATATATGATCAGTTACAAAATTGATTTTTGATATGAACGATAAAGTTCGTCAAAATAGATCACTAATTCGTAACTTTAATCGAAAAACAAAAAAAACGATATAGTTTTATTTTTCCATATAATTCGTCATCAAAAAATAATAAAAAATTAAGATTTAATCTCATCCATCCAAATCACAAATCAAGAATTATGATTTGTTTTTATTTTGTAACAAAAAAATCAATTTTGTACTAATCTTTTTCCCAATAATTCAATATAATAAACCTGTTGTTGTCCAGTTTTAAGTGTAAGTCTTTTCTTTGTTTGTGTAACCTCATCAAAAAACATATATAAATAAATAATAAACAGTTCATTACTTCATTCTTGTACGAAACATTTGGTAAGTAATTAATTCCATGTGCAACATAAAAGCATGCTTAAATGGAAAAAAAATAAATATAAGGGTAAATTACAAAACATTGCTTGGACTATCACCTGATTTCAAATTAGGTATCGGATTTTTTCAATTTTCAATTTAATAATTTTTGTATTAATTCGCATATGTTTCAGTCATATTGATCATATCTCCAACAATAATTAAAATAAAGTTGACCAAATTTGTTAATTTTAAAACCAAATTTATTAGTTTTCGACCTTAATTCCTCAAAAACATATCGAATTCGTAAACAAAATGTATGCAAATCGATGCAAAAATCACTAAATTAAAATTTTAAAAAGTCCGGTACCCAATTTAAAATCAGCAGGTAGTCCAAGCTATGTTTTTACAATTAACCCTAAATAAAAAAGAGCCCCAATCTGGATTTGGATACTGTGCATCAAATTTGAATGATGGAAGTATAAAAATAACGTCATTTTTTTGTTTGATGTAAAAAAATAACATCATTTTAATATTATTTTTCTGATATGTTATTTTAATATATTTTAAAAATTACTTTAAACAAAATAATATTTTTTTAATTGAAATGTGGGTAGTCAGCAATCGACAGTGTAAGGAAAAATCCTTACCTTGATAGGCAGGGTAATCCTTACTTGATGAGCAGGGTAATGTCGTTTTTCTTGACCCAATGAACAGTACATGGCAGTGTAAGGGCAGGGTATGGTAATTTTTCTATGCATGCAGGGTATCCATGGGCAAGGTAAAATTAGAGTAAGATAGGGTAAGGTAGTGTAGGGTAAATATAAGCATAATTTGAGGAAAAAATTATATTATGAATGAAAATGCTATGGTAAGACGGGTATGATAGGGTAGGAAGTCAGTGTAGGGTCTATTTTTTCATGACCATTATCCTGCCTTAGGCTTTGTAGGTAGGGTACATTAGGATACGAGGATATGACATGACATGGTACGTGTCGGAGAGGATAAAGATGACCTTAAGAGCATTTTGACATTAGGGTCAAATGTTGAACCTATTGATTGGTAGTTCAAAATTAATATATTTTTCAAAATAATTTTTTCCACCAAACTCGTTCACGGTTCGTTTCAACACCGTTCATTCTCAGTCATCTTATTCTCTGTTGTGAAAATAAGATCTGCGAAAGAACTCAAATGAAGAACATATGAAGAGACGAAAGAAATAAAAGGATCGTATTGTCATTGATGATATTGTTCTACAAATGTTCTCTATTTATAAGCTTACATGAAGAGACGAAATAAATATGAATACATAAATGACACAAACATTGGGCACTTAAGACACAATATTGGACAGTCATGGCACACAATTGAACACTTGACACATCACTGCACACATGAAAAAACTAAGAGTCGTTCAATAATTGCAATATTCATAGCCCATAGGGCACATCATTGGACACATGGAGTCAACCAATGTACATACTTTGTATAATAAGCATAAATTTTAGCTCATTTTAGGAAAATCATTATGAATAAAACTTTAAATAAGGAAAAGAATTCGACTCTTTTCATCCACCACATGTCCTTCGAAGTTTCCCTGATAGCCAAAAGTGATATTTCATCCTCGCAGCAAAATGCACATCCCAATGATTCATTTCAAGTACATATTTCCGGTTAAGTAATTTCAAGCAAATGACTAGAACACCTAAAATTGACGCCTCTTGTAGTACGAACAATTAACTTAACAAAAGAACAATAATATGAACCAGAATTTACATTGCTAATAAAGAAACTTAGCCCCATATCCCCACATTTTCTTCTGGAAAAAGAACAGACTAATGTGGACAACTTCATCCAAGACACTTGAGTCGAACAAAATTGTGTTCCAATATGGACCTGGACAACACGCTGACAACATATCATGTGTATAAGCAAGCAATTCATGAATGCAATTTTCCCGAAGTTCTTTTTGTAGATCTTTATGGAGGTACAGCTTTGTTTGGCATGGATGATTGTGATTCCTGTACAGAGCATTGGTTAATAACTGCAGAAATGAGAAGTAAAAAAATCCGAAATACTTGGAGAAAGTTGGACACCCTTTTAAAGAGTTGAGACCTAATTTATCACCATCCTTCCTAAAGAGTTGATAGCCAAATACTGGTTTCCACTGTATTAGAACCCAAATTCTAAAGGTTGTCCCATTACTGAGTAGAAAAAAATATGGTGTATTCCCACCGACCTTTGGTAGTGAAGCTGGGATTTTTTGCGATTGTCTTTGAACTTTTGCAAGCGCTCCATGTTTAGACTTTATAAGGTCAAATTGTTGCAATATCGAGGTGAAGTCTAGTCTCTGGTTACCAGCAGTTTCTTCCTTTGTGTAGCCATTTTCAACAATACTCGTTCTACTTCGTGCACTCGGAGAACTATAATATTCACTGCTGAATGAGAATGAGGGTACAGCTTTCAGCCGAGTCTTTAATATCTTAAAGGCGGCACTTTGCTGCACTCATGCACATAAATAACAAATTATCAGATGACACATGACTGGAAAAAGAGGAGCGTCCAAGTTGCTGGACTTAAAAGTAGTGCTCATTTTAAGTACTCATGTTGCTTAAAAAATAACAGATCTTTTCTATTTGTTTTGTTGAAACTGTCATTAATATTAAACTAAAGTGATGAGTTTTGGACAAAGACACAAACTGGAACTAACATCATTCTTCATTCATGTCTAATTAATCTTTGCAAAACATCACAACATAGAGCTTTCACTTACAATAATCCGAGTACCCAATTCACATCATCTCCACTAGCAAACTCCTGAAAATCAACCCGAGCTTCATTGCTACGTCCAATCGACTGCTGGATTGTTGGGAAAGAACGCCTCCCAAGGAAAAATCCCATCCCAATTCTTCCTCAAACATGGACAAAATGATGCTAACGCTATCTCGAACGAGGCGTCTGGACTTGGGAGGAGGCGGATATACTCGACAGTGTAGTTTTTTCTGACCAGCCGAGGCATAGGGACTTGACAATGTCGGAAGCGTGCAGAAACATTCATGTTCAGGAAAATGTATTTCACCAAAGGACAGTTCTCTATCAGAGAGAATAATGTTGCGTAAATGGGGCACCAGGATGTTATGGCAATGCCAATCAAACATGGAAGGGACTTCACAAGTTCGCTCATTCTCTTATCTACATTATTGTGAAATCCAGGACGCGGAAGGGAGATTGATAGTCTTGTAAGGCATTGGAACGCACAAAGCACTGCAGATAGTCCTGTCATGGTGTAAGCAATGTTTGGCCGTATATTATATGATTTCATGTACAAAGACGTCAAAGAGGCATGCGACTTTGCAATGATACCTAGGGTATCATCTCTTATCAAAAAAGAGTCGATTGAGAGATGGTGGACGTTTTCACAAGCCGATATAGCTTCAGCTAGGAGCAGATATGATCCTGGAATTAGCGAATAACACGACAAGTCCAGATATCTCAGGTTTCGACATCCAAGCAGAAAGGTGCAAAAGCCTTGGGGAGTAAGCTTGTCGCAACCCGCAATACAAATATACTCTAATTTAACACAATTGACCGACAAGGCATAAAGAGAACGATCAGTTAAACGACGATTTCTGCTTAAATCAATCTTTCTGAGATTTGGTACCGTTAAACTGAGTCTCTCGATCCCAGCATCATCCCACTGGTAACTGAATCCAAAATACAGCTCCTCAAGCAACGGAAACAGCCGAACGAACTCAACAACTTGATCAGCTTTGACTTTTGAAAACCAAACTAAGGCCAAAGATTTAATCTTTAACTTCCCTGAAAGACTTAGCATCTGATGCTTTTCAGGGTAAGTCGGGTAGTTGGTGATTTTCAGAGCTTCAAGGTTGAGCTGGGATTTTGAAATAGCAATCAGGGCGCGGGCGACATGCTCGGTACTGAGATTAATTTGGTTTACGGATGAAAATCGAGTGAAGATTTGTGTGAAGGAGAGATCGTCGGGTAGGGTTTTGAAGGTGAGTTTTCGGACAAAGCGGTTGGAGAGGTGGAGGAAGGGTTTGGAGACGAGTGAAAGGGATCGGAGATCTATCTGGTCCAATCGGGAGATAATCAGAAGCAGCGGATCAGATGGTAAGTCGAGGATTGTTGTTGAAGAGCTCAAGTTGGTCTTAATCCGTTTTGACGACTCCATTGTTTGGGATGTCGAAAAACTTAGAGAAGACCCTATAAAATGAAGACGAAGTGAAATTGTGAATTTATGATTTTTTTATTTAAAAATTCAATATGATAAACAGTTCATTCATGTACGAAAACATTTAGTAAGTAATAAGTTCATTTTGATTTGTAAATATTTAAAATGAGTAAAACTGTAAAAGATCCATTTGAGTTTGTCATTTCATCTATTTTTAATAAATCGGATTTCCCAAAACTGGATTCACGGATCCGGTTTTAATCAAAATGAGATGAGGTGGATGAAGGAGTACGTGGACGCCACGTAAAGTGTCATTAAGAAAACCAATTTCCGGAACTACGGTGTTTTATGAATTTTTTTGTTGGTGTTGTTGATCTAAGTTTATTATGGGTTTGATTAAAAATAATTAATTAAATTTTTCTTATGTTGTTGAACATAAGAAAAGAAAAATGATTTAATTAAAAAACGGATACAATAAAGATAGAAGTAAATTAAGAAAGTAGATACAACAAAGATAGAAGTCAACTACAAGTCTCATATGCATTCAAAAAAAAAATTACAAGTCCCATACATGTACTTGGATGTTGGATTTAGCTCGCATTGTTGAATGGACAAGCTCTCTTGTAATGACCAGTTTGCTTGCATCTTTGAATTCTGTCGGGGGTTGTGATGAGGAAGCCTCTCCCTGAGTATTGGACTGACCGACATCCCTCTGGTCCATCTCATTACGCCTTCGCCTTGTCGAATTTCTACAGACTTTTCCACGTTTGAAGTGAGGATTAGAAACATGAGGAATTCCCACATAGAGTTCCCATAAGTCTGCATGGAGCAATGGAGTGAAATGGTAACTCTAGATTATGTTGTAAGCTTCCAGTGTATACTCATCAATTTGTGCCTGTGCAATTTCCGAAAGAAAATGCATCTAGGTAAAATGCATGCTCGAAATTGCATAATGAAGGGAAAAAAGTCAGTGTAACACGTGTCAGCTCCACATTCATAGATGCAACTTGATCCAATGGTTAGCTTTGGAGTCTCAAGTTCTCGAATTTTTAGGGGTTCTCAACCGAGCGCTCCCATATATATATGTACTAGATGATAAAGGATGTCATATGCATTGTAATGTTCTGATTTGTTGTACCAATTATCAAAAAAAAAAAACGATAGATTTTAACAATAAATTTGCTTTTAGAAATAATCATTAAAATTTAAATGGAAAAAAAGAGAGAGTCCACGCTCGATCCGGTACTGCACACTTATACGATGCGAGTATAAAAGTAAAATCTTTTTCCACCAAGCCCCAGTTGTAGTCCACTTTTTTTTTCTGATTAGAAGCGTTACAACAGATCGAGTAAGCTGCCCACGCAGGGACACCTCTCCTAAAAAGGGCACGACCAAACAAATTGTTCTGGTCGGACTGATCGCAATTGCCGACACTAAAAAAACGATTTACGTACCGCGTGCCCTTTGAGAGAAAACAGGAGACGAGCTCCTGAGGCTAAAAGCCTAAAAACTAAAAACAACTTAGATCGAAAACGGCTGAGAGCAGATAGCTCAGACCAAACAACCGGCTGAGACGAGCAAACTAAACTAAACCTAAACTACACTAATCTATCTAACCTACAACTACAAACAGCAGCAAAGCCGAACAGCATCCGGCCGAACTCAGCCCTCCCAACACCACCCGACGACAGCCTTCCACTCCCAAGACGCTGAGAGCTTTCACTCGTCGTCCGCCGAATCTCCGACCAGACCTACCGCGCCAGCCACCAAAAGGAACCTCCAAAAAGTATGTACAAGCCGTCGGGAAGCCACATCCACCATCGCTCATTCTAGACACCGCCCACCGACATCAGCAACCCCAAATAGGGCTACGGACAGCCATGGAAAGGACAGAATAAGCGAAGGGGAGGACTTACCGGCGACTAAGGGGAAGGCGGTGCTCCTTGCTCGGTTTCTCGCTTCTTCGGGAAGTTTCTCGCTCCTGGGTGAAACCAATAGGAGTAATTTTGGACTAAGTTGTAGTCCACTTTTCAATTCAACGTTGTTCATTGTCAATCATCTTTTCTCCATTGTGAAAATAAAGATTTGTGGAAGAACTCAAGTCAAGTGGAGAACATATGAGAGAGACTAAAAAGACTATATTATCATTGATGGTATTGTTATACAAATGATTTGTATTTATAAGCATACATGAGACAGTAACAACTATGAAGATATAAATGCAAATCATTGAACACTTGAAACAAATCATTGAACACTCACCATTGAACAATTGGGAGACACCATCAAACACATGAAAAAGGCTAGCGCGTTGTGAGTTGTCCAATAATTGCAATTTTTGTAACGCTCACCCTTGAATCTCGTACAAATATTACCTCATTTTAGCAAAACTTGTAGGAATAAAACCTAAAACAAGGAAAAGAATTGGATATTCCATCCAGCACATGTCCTTAAAAGTTTCCCTGATAACCAAGAAGTGATATTTCATCCTCGCAGCAAAATGCACATCCCAATGATTCATTTCAAGTATATATTTCCGGCTAAGCAATTTTAAGCAAATGACTATAACCCATTTCAAGTATTCATTTCAAGATCAGACGACACATGATTGGAAAAAGAGGAGCGCCCAACAAATTAATGTTGGAGTGTGAAACCTAAATTTATAAATATTAAGACTGTGGCTGAGAATATGTATTTTTGAGTGGGACTTAATTTTTGTTAACATTTTTAAATTTTAAAAAGAGGGCCGAGGGGTATCATTAAGATTGAAAAGCCAAGAAAAACTCAAAAACCTTTCAAAAAATGATAATAGAGAATGAATTAGGAAATAATGCAGTTGTCTATAATAAGCTACTAGAAGAATTGGAATTCATTAACTAATATGCAAGAGGCAAAATAAATGCGACAAATCATCATGAAAATACCTGCGGAAGCAACATTAAAAGGCCATATAATGCTTTCAACAGCCATTCGCATCTGGCAGGTTCAAGAAGCTGCCAGGGACATAAATCAGCATCAGTGACCGATATACACACGTTTCATATACAGGAAACATGAAAGGTAGAGAATGAACTGATTGCCATAACAACAAAATGATCCCAATTAAGGACACTTTCAAAAAGATAAAATCTTCTGCATATTAAAATTGATAGGTGATCAAAGGAATAAACAACAAGCAGTCTCATTCTTCATAGCATGACAGAACTAGCCATAAACCTTTAACTGATGACTTGTGCTTTACGAGATCATAGCAAGTACATTTTCCGACTGAATTCAAAACCATAAGGGGCATTAATTTTCTGTTAAACACTCCCGGATAAATGGATATGGCCATATCTAACTAATTGGATGAAATAAGAAAAAGGTTAAAGAAAACAAAATCATATTTCCAATAGATTGGGATAATACTTGGCTACACAATAAGATACAGTCAGCAATTAGGTTCAAATATAGCATTTCGATGCCTCAGAGGCAAAGAGTAGCACACCTGCAATCTAAGATAAGCAAATACTGGAGTCTCCAGCAAATTGATTAACTTATCCAGCTGCACTAAGAATTTAACATTGATATCCTCTTCAACCAACGATTGAATGACCAAGCTAGCATGCTGATAAGTCTGCCAAGAACAAAGCAAAACTTTAACCAGCCATGAAAGGATAGGATCACAGAGCAAAACAGTCACCAGTTTCTGGAACAGTGAGTGTTTATTTAAAGCGAAAACCGACACGATTTGAAAATTACCTGCGCTAATAAGCATAGACTTATAAGTGACACTGGAGAATGACACCATGAAGCATACAACAAAACAAACAAGTCTTTTCCTGACGGTGTCACTAGTGATTCTTTTAAAAGACATCGAAGCTCAGAAAGTTCCGAAGAAGTAAGCAATATTAAGTTCAATGCCTGAAATAGGTGCAACAATAGATCAGACTGCAAAATCCTTGGCAGTTAGGCTGCAAAAGGATATATCTGCAGTAATATATATTATATACGCGACAACATTTATTCAAGAACAACAACCAGTAATATCTTTATAGTATGATTTGAAATATCATCGATACAAGTCCCAACCTGAACCATAAGTGACGCAAATTCCAAGTCAGTTTCACTTTGCAGTATACTGGACAGTTGACGAAACACCTTTTCGGCATTTAAAAGCACACATAGCCGTCGAATAATCAGAAAACCCCGCCTGAAACACAGAACAATGATATGAGGCCGAGAGGGATATATAATAGACATAGTCTTATAATCTGGAAACTGACAAGCCAACAAAAGCATTGGGCATGTTCAGGAACCTAGTAAATGAACATTTTTCATTTACAGAGTACTTACTTCTCAAGAAGAGAGTTGTCATACTGGAACATTCGCAATAAAGATACAACAAGATGTTGGAAGTGTTGTTGATCTTCTGCTATGCATGCTAGCACCTCAATGACCAAAAGAACTACCTGAAAGAATCATTGTGGAAGTTAATTGTCCTAATAAACACTTAAAAAAAAACAGCAGAAAATCATAATTATAGCTAAGGCTTATATGCCCGTTTCATTGTGGAATCTGTTTTGTTTTGTTTTGTTGATACTGTCAATAATATTAAACTAAAGTGATGAGTTTTGGACAATGACACAAACTGAAACTAACATCATTCTTCATTCATGTCTGATTAATCTTTGCAAAACATCACAACATAGCTTTCACTTAAAACCAACATCATCTCGACTAGAAAACTCTTGAAAACGAACACGAGCTTCCTTGTTACGCCCAACCGGTTGCTGGATTTTTGGGAACAAACACCACCGAGTCAAATTTTTCATCAAAATTCTTTAAACATGGACAAAATGATGCTAACGCTGTCTTGAACGAGGCGTGTGGACTTGGGCGGAGGCGGATACACTTCACAATGTAGTTTTTTCTGACCAGCCGAGGCATAGGGACTTTACGACGCCGGTCGCGTGCAGAGACATCCATGTTCAGGTATATGTATTTCAACAAAGGACAGTTCTCTATCAGAGAGAATAATGTTGCGTAAATGGGGCAAAAGGATGTTATGGAAATGCCGGTCAAACATGGAAGGGACTTTACTAGTTCGCTCATTTTCTTATCTACAAAATTGTCAGATTCAGGACGTGGAAGGCAGATATCTAATCTTGTAAGTCCTCGGAACGCAGAAAGAACTGCAGACAGTCCTGTCATGGTGTAAGCAATGTTTGGCCGTATATTATATGATTTCAAGTACAAAGACGTCAAAGAGGCACGCGACTTTGCAATGATACCTAGGCTATCATCTCTTATCAAAGAAGAGTTGATTGAGAGATGGTCGACCTTTTCACAAGCCGATATAGCTTCAGCTAGGAGCAGATATGATCCTGGAATTCGCGAATAACACGGCAAGTCCAGATATCTCAGGTTTCGACATCCGAGCAAAAAGGTGCAAAAGCCTTGAGAAGTACAATTGCCGCAACCCTCAATACCAATACACTCTAAATTAACGCAATTGACCGACAAGGCATAAAGAGAACGGTCAGTTAAACGACAATTTCTGCTTAAATCAATCGTTCTGAGATTTGGTACTATTAAACTGAGGCTCACGATCCCAGCATCATCCCACTCGTAACTTAATCCAAAATACAGCTCCTCAATCAACGGAAACAGCCGAACGAACTCAACAACTTGATCAGCTTTGACTTTTGAAAACCAAACTAAGGACAAAGATTTAATCTTTAACTTCCCTGAAAGACTGAGCATGTGATGCTTATCAGGGTAAGTCGGGCAGCCCCTGATTTTCAGAGATTCAAGGTTGAGCTGAGATTTTGAAATGGCTGTCAGAGCTCGGGCGATACGCTTAGTCCTGAGAGTAATTTGGTTGACGTAGGAAAACCGAGTGAAGATTTGTGTGAAGGAGCGATCGTCGGGTAGGGTTTTGAAGGTGAGTTTGGAGACGAAGTGGTTGGTGAGGTCGAGGAAGGGTTTCGAGACGAGTGAAACAGATTGGAGATCCCTATGGTCCAATCGAGAGATAATCAGCAGCAGCGGATCAGACGGTAAGTCGAGGATTGGTGTTGAAGAGCACAAGTTGGTCTTAATCCGTTTCGATGACTTCATTTTGGTGGATGTCGGAAGAGCTTGCACAGAAACCCTAGAAAATTGAAGACGAAGTGAAAATTTTAATTTATGAGTTTTTATTTAAAAATTCAATATGATAAACGGTTCATTCTTGTACTAACGCGCTATGGTAATTTAAGACGATTTTTACTATCAAAAAAAGATTTAAGACCTTTATCCAAAAAAAAAAAAAGAGATTTAAGACCAATTTTAAATATTGGTTTCACATATGGGATCCAACTGTAAAATTTCGAACTTTACAAATTAATGTGAATTAAATGGAAAATGTGGATAGCCAAAAAGGTTTTTTTTTTTTTTCGATTCAAGTGGTATTTAGCCACCAAAAAGACGAAACCCGTGAGGGTTCGATACACTGAGGCCCATAGGACCGACACTCTGAGAATCACTAAGCGATCCCTAGGACCATAACACTAAAGACACTGCAAAGATCTCTTACGCTAAAACACTAATACAACCCTCTGAAAAGCTCAAAGGAGCTCTCTCGGCCACTAAGGACCCTTAAACACTTAGACTCTGTTTCAATTTCCTTCTAACTTCATCTGATTCCTTATCTTCCATCTTAGAGCTACTGCTCACTTTAGTCCTTTCCAGCACTTCGATATAGTTTCTTTTCAGAGTCTCTAGCTTGTCCTTTCTCAATCTCCTTTGGCTCTTGATATCGACCTTCTTCTTTGGCTCTCTTCTTTTTAACATTTGAAAGGCTTTTAGGGTTTTTCCGCAATGGACAGAGGACCTTTCTTCTTCCTGACTTACATCTGATACTGACCATTCGTCTGAGTCGCTGCTGTCCCTCTGAGACTGCTCCTTCCCAGGCCCAATCAAGCTGCTCCTCGCACATATGTTAACCTCTATTGATACCAACATCTTTGCCCCCCTTTCAAGCCTTCGACCGTTTCCAGAACTGCAATATCAGAATTGAGCACTTTGTTGACTGTGATAGGAGCAATTGACTGACTGACAACCCCCACTGCCCCCCGCCCAGGGAGCCTCGAGCATCTGTTTGCATCCTGTTCTCCGCCCTCGAGCACAGAATCATCCCTTAAGAACATACTATCTTTGTCGCCTACTTCCAAACAGCTATCAGTAGGCTGTGTCTCGGAGACGTTGGTAGGTTCACTTTGAGTAGCTTGTGGCTGAGGGTGTAGGACACCATGCTGTCTATGCTTTTGTGAAAAGGTTTTTTTTGTTTCTTTTCCGATTTTGGACCAACACCCAATCTGTTTCTTGACCAGCAGCAGGGTGAGTTTGTTTGTCTTTTAGCCAAAAAGGTGATGACCTCTTGGTTAATGAGTCCATTTTAAAATGGTTGGATTTTTACATTTTGGATTCTTTTCTTTTCCTTTTTCACCTTCCTTGTCCTTGACGCGTGCGTGCTAAGAGCTCCGGAAATCAATATATATATACTAGATGATAAAATTCATATGTATTATAATGTTCCTAGATGATGTATCTAACTCACTATTTGGATACTCTAGCGCAGAGAAATTTAAATAACTCTGCTAATTCATATGCATTGTAATGTTCCTAGATGATGTATCTAACTCACTATTTGGATACTCTAGCGCAGAGAAATTTAAATAACTCTGCTTATTTTAAGTACCCATGATGATAAACTTCTTCAAATGCTTATTTCAAATGATAAACTATCAAAATAGCAGATGTTTCTTGTTTTTTTATTGTTGACACGGTCAAATAATAATATTACACAAAAGTGATGAGGTTTGGACAAAGACAGAAATTGGAACTAACATCCTTCTTCATTGATGCCTAATTAAACTTTGCAAAACAACACAACATAGGCTTGACTTAACAATGATCCCATCACCCATTTCACATCATCTCGGTTACCAACTCCTGAAAATCAACACGAGCTTATTTCATACACCCAAATCCCAATAGTATGCTGGATTGTCAGGAAAGAGAGCCTCCCAAGGAAAATGTACATTACAGTTCTTCAAACATGGACAAAATGATGCCAATGCTTTCTTGAACGAGGCGGCTGGACGTGGGAGAAGGCAAATGTTCTTCACAGTGTAGTTTTTTCTGATCAACCGAGGCACAGGGACTTTACGACGTCGGTCGCGAGAAAAGACATCCATGTTCAGTAGAATGCATTCCACCATAGGACAGTTCTCTATCAGAGAGAACAATGTTGCGTAAATGGGGCAATATGATTTTATGAAAACGCCGGTCAAACATGGAAGGGACTTCACAAGTTCGCTCATTTTCTTATCTAGAAACTTGTCAGATTCAGGAAGTGGAAGGCAGATAAATAGTCTTGTAAGGCCTTGGAACGCACAAAGCACTTTAGACAATCCTGTCATGGTGTAATCAATGTTTGGCCGTATATTATATGATTTCATCTTCAAAGACTTCAAAGAGGTATGCGACTTTGCGATGATACCTAGGGTGTCATCTCTTATCAAAGAAAAGTTGATTGAGAGATGGTGGACGTTTTCACAAGTCGATACAGTTTCGGCTAGATGCAGATCTGATGCTGGAAATAGCGTAAAAGACGGCAAGTCCAGATATCTTAGGTTTCGACATCCACGCAGAAAGGTGCAATATCCTTCGGAAGTAAGCTTGTCGCAATCCCTTAGACCAATATACTCTAGATTAACACAATTGGCCGACAAGGCATAAAGAGCACGATCAGTCAGACTACGATTTCGGCTTAAATCAATCCTTCTGAGGTTTGGTACCACTAAACTGAGGCTCTCGATCCCAACATCATCCCACTCGTAACTGTAAAGAAAATATAGCTCCTCAAGCAACGGAAACAGCCCAATGAACTCAACAACTTGATCAGCTTTGAACTTACTAAAGTTAAATAAGACCAAAGATTTAACCTTTAACTTCCCGAGCATATGATAATGTTCAGGGTAAGTCGGGCAGCTCGTGATTTTCAGAACTTCAAGGTTGAGCTGGGATTTTGAAATGGCTGTCAGGGCGCGGGCGACACGCTCGGTCTTGAGAGTAATTTGGTTAACGGAGGAAAACCGAGTGAAGATTCGTGTGAAGGAGCGATCGTCGGGGAGGGTTTTGAAGGTGAGTTGGCGGACGAATTGGTTGGAGAGGTCGAGGAAGGGTTTGGAGACGAGTGAAATGGATTGGAGATCTTTCTGGTTCAATCGGGAGAAAATCAGCAGCAGCGGATCAGACGGTAAGTCGAGGATTGCTGTTGAAGAGCTCAAGTTGGTCTTAATCCGTTTTGATGACTCCATTCTTGGGGATGTCGAAAGCTTTGACAAGAAACCCTAGAAAAAAAATGAAGACGAAGTGAAATTTAAAATTTTAATTTAAAAATTCAATATAATAAACAATTCATTACTTCTTCATTCATGTAATGTAAGCCCAATTCAATTACAACAACATACCTTCTAATTTTTAAATAAGGTAAACAGCTCCATCAAAAAATAAATAAGGTAAACAGTAAAGTACACTTATATTCTTCTTCTTTTTTTGGGAACTACACTTGGATTCTAAAAAAAGGTATACGATAAACTACACGTCTGCGGCCCATAATGTAAGCCCAACACAATTTCAAGCCCGTAAGGCCCAAGCAAACTCACTAAGCTGCCCAAGTTGGTCCCTGTTTGCAGATAATTAAAGAAAATGAGAAACTCTATCATGTTATGAATAATGTCATAATATATTGGATGACCTTTAGTTTTTCATTATTCAATGTCCCTTAGTCTTTCATATACTCAATTTATTTCCAAATATTTATTTCTAGTCCTTTCATGTATCCTTATACTCAATTCATCTTCTACCTTTAAGTTTCCTCTCCATATATCCATAATTTCACAACACGTTATCAGCACGAGTTGCTCAAAGTATGGATACAACATCTTATTTTTCTTTGTTCTTTACAAGATGCGATGATGGCAACATTGAGTCCATCATTGGATAAATCTTAAAATCGCCTAGCATTTGAGAGAATCAATTCTTTTATGTTTATAACATGTATGCATGATTCAAATCTAAATCTTTATGTTGTAGCATGCAGGTGTGGTTGAGATCGTGCCTCACTGCCTCATTCTAATTTGCTTGCCTCATTTGAACGCTCCTCGTAGCATGCATATATCATCTAATTGTTTTCTAAAACATTGTCCTGCTTAATTTTATATGTCGGAACATGATTTTCTTTTATGTTTATAACATGTTTATTTATATGTTCTATGTCATGCATATGTAATTTACATGTGACTAATGTTTATTTTATCATTTCATTTTATTATTTGAAATCAATTCATATTATATTTATCATATATTATTATGCAATGTCAATTTTATGAAGCTCGAGTTCAATACTCTTGAGCATGAAAATGATTATTCGGCGTTGATTATTGATATTGAAATCCGCCTAAGTGTGTCATGTATCTTTAAGATACTATAAAATAATGAAATAAGGCACTTGTTCAATAAAGATGGCTAAAGCCATGATATGACAATTATCATTCGGCGTTGATTCATGATATTAAAATCCGCATATATGATTTGTATCTTTAAGATACTATAAATGAAGGAAATAAAGCACTTGTTCATAAAAGATGGCTAAAGCCAAAATATCATTCGACATCATCTCGATGAGAGATTATATATGAAATTTGAGAAATCAATGATCTCTCTCCTTTGAAATGATTTGAAGAGAGATGTACGGTCATCGAAAGGCAATGATATTAAACTTGTTTTGATTATATACACTTGCGATTGCAATATTATAAAAAAATGTATGCGAGTATAATTTCGCAAAATGTTATGAATCATTTCACAAGTGAAGTTATAAGATGAAAATATCACTATAAAATGATGAAAAAAATATATCATCGAGGTTGTACTTGTCGTACTTCAAAACACATTGATTTTTATCAAGCCTATGTGAAAGCAAAATGTGTTAACATAAATTCTACGGAACAAAGTCATAATCCTAAGGATATCACTCATTTAGACCTACATGAATCTCATCAATTTGGATGTTAGAGATTAAATTTTAAAAGAGGGCAATGGAGAACTTGATAAATTAATCAATGACGGAAAGGCGACATAAGGGATGATGTCATACCTATGAATATATCTAATTCAAAGTATTTGAATTTATATATTTTATGCTTTATTTCTCTTCCAAATAGGATAATCATCTCTCAATTACGATAAAAGATGATTACTTACTTATTAAAGTTTGAATTTTTATCCCCCGTCTCATCAAAATAAAATTGTTCCTAATCTAATTTATTTATCTTTCAAAGAGATATGGATGATGGTCTCTCTATTAAGATGAAAGATGATGATGAATCATTATGTTTGCCGGATATCGTAACCACACATACAATTTTGAGAGAAAAAATTTATTCTTGCATCTTAAATTAGCTAAAGCTAATGTTAATACAATATCTGGTGCATCAAATCTTATTGAAGGCTATGAAAGAGTCCCAATAGTGTCACATAATGGTACACAGTATATCATAAAAGATGCAATGTTTCAAAGATATACAATAAAATGACTATCATGTTGAGACTACATATGAAAATGACTTTGAATATTTATATATCACGCCAATATTCTGAAGAAAGAAAAGTGATGGAAAATTTTTCATCATACAACTCTGGATTATATTATACTTTCATAAATCCAGTTGAATCATATATATGGTGATAAATAAGAATTCAATATACCCGAAAAACTTTCTAATATGGCATGATCGATTAGGCCATCCAATAATGATGCGAAGAATCATAGAAAATTCACATGGATATTCATTAAAGAGTAAAAATATTATCTTGTCCAAAGATCTCTCATGTGTTGCTTGTTTAAAGGAAAACTGATTACAAGACCATCTCCACAGAAAGTTGAGACTGAATGTCTAACATTTTTAGAATGGATTCAAGGAGATATATGTGGACCTATTTCCCCATCAAGCGGACCATTTCAGTAGTTTATGGTACTTATTGATGCATCGACCCGTTGGTCGCATGTTTGTTTATTATCCACTCGTAATATGGCATTTGCAAGGTTGCTTGCTCAAATTATTAAATTACGAGCGCAATTTCTAGATCATACAATTAAGAAAATCCATATGGATAATGCGGGAGAATTTACATCTCAGTCTTTTAATGATTATTGTATGTCAACTCGAATTATAATCGAACATCCGGTTGCTCATGTTCATAATCAAAATGGTCTAGCAGAATCTTTTATCAAGACTAAAATTGATAGCTAGACCATTACTTATGCAATCTAAATTGCCAAGTTCTGCTTGGGGACATGCAATTTTGCATGCTGCATCACTAATTTGTATAAGGCCAACTGCAAATAATTAATATCCTCCTTTGCAACTTGTTAGTGGCCAAGAACCAAATTTCTCTCATTTAAGAGTTTTAGGGTGTGCAGTTTATGTTCTAATATCTCCGCCCCAACGTACTAAAATGGGACACCAACGAAAATTGGGGATTTACGTGGGATTTGAATCTGCATCAATTATTAAAATTTTGGAACCTATGTCAGGTAACATAATTAAGGCGCGATTTGCCGACTATCAATTTGATGAGACAAATTTTCCTGCATTAGAGGGAGATAAAATAAAGTCTGAAAAAAGTAAAGTAATATCGTGGAATGCAGAGTCATTATCTCATTTTGATCCTCGTACAAATCAATGTGAACTAGAAGTTCAAAAGATTATCCACTTGTAAAAGGTTGCAAACACATTGCCAGATGCATTTATGAATGTTAAGACAGTGACCAAGTCACATATACCAGCTGTTAATGCTCCTTGCAAAATAAATCTTCCCGATGAAGCTATTGGAAGTAAACTGGCAAGTGAGTCTAAAGCACGACAAAAATGTGGTAGACCAATTGGGTCAAGGATAAAAATCCAAATTAATGCATCAACCACTATTCCAAAAGAAAAAAAAATGAATCATGAATAGACTTCTTTGAAAGATAATGAGATACCTGAAAATGATGACAATGAAGAAATTTCGATCAATTTTGTCATTTCAGGGAAAAAGTGGAATAGAAAAGAAATTATAGTGGATAATATATTGGCCTATTCTATGGCTCTAGATATTACAGAAGAAAATGAAGATAAGAGCCAAGATCGGTTAATGAATGCTGACGAAGAAATGATAGGCCAAAATGTAAAAGTGCTTTTGAGGCAGAATTGAATTCACTTAAAAAATATCAAGTCTTTGGAAAAATTTCCCTAACACCCGAGAATGTCATACCTGTTGGTTATAAATGGATATTTGTGCGCAAACGAAATGAGAAAAATGAAGTCGTAAGATATAAAGCACGACTTGCAGCACAAGGCTTCTCGCAAAGACTAGGCATTGATTATGAAGAGACATATTCACCGGTTATGGATGCGACAACATTCAGCTTTTTATTGAGTTTGGCAGACTTAGAAGGACTCCATATGCATTTAATAGATGCCGTGACAACTATTTATATGGGTCACTTGATAATGACTTTTATATTAAAATTCCTGAAGCATGTAGCTCAAAACCACGGGAAATGTACTCAATAAAGCTACAAAGAGCTTTATATGGTTTAAAACAATCCGGTCGAATAAGGTACAATCGTCTAAGTGAATATCTCTTAAAGGAGGGGTACATCAACGATGCAATAATCAATCATTTTTTCTAACCCCGCTTGAAATTGACAGTGTACCAAAATAATGTGTAGCACAGAAATACGACCACAGTACTGTTGAAGTCACCTAAGAGCCAATCTGGAAAATAAACTTGTTTGCAAAAGTTTGTTCACCATGATTTTCCAAAGGCCTAAACGAATTCAACATGCTGAACTAAGCTGGCATAAAATCGTCTATTTGCATAAACTTTCATATCACAAGGAAAATCAGAAATCAGATGCTAACAAATTCATGAGTTCAGAGCAGCAAAGCCATAGCATCAGAGATTAACATGTTCATCATTCAACGTGTTTTCAGCAAAGATTTTGAGCAAGTATCAGGTAAGCACATTCAATCATTTTTCTGCAATTTATTTTTTCCAGCACACATAACAATCATCAATCGAATATAATCGAATAAACATCAGCCACCCCACACTCGAAACATGCTTAGTCCCTAAGCATTCTAGCGTAAATAATGAGCAAGCAGGGTAGAAAAATATTATTTGATTGATGAAAGTGAAAAGAGTTTACCGAACGAACGCAAAAAGGTAAAAGCAAAAGCGAAATGCAGCAAGCGTTCCTTCTTATTCCAGCTTGGTCACTCTAGAGGAGTGCCGTCAACAGATGCAGCAGAGGCAGGCGTGGCAGTCAGGTGCTGGAGAATGGTCTGCAAGATGGTGTGAATATTGTCCAGTTTAGTGTCAATTTCAGTCTGTTTACCTTTTATTTCAACCTGAGACTCCTCTATAGCTTTCAGCCGTGCAGCAACATCGCCATCAGCCGTGACAGCTGGTGCGTCTCCGTTTTTCTTCTTGCTGCTCTGCGATGCTGGAGGTTCCAATGTCCAGTTATTTTCTTTATCCACCATCAAGCTATTTCTCATCATTTTCAGGCCCAGATTGTTTGGCTTTAGCAGCTTTCCATTATCCAGATTATATCCGAGGTGCTTAGCAATAAGCGTGACGATTGACCCACCTCCAAGCACGCTGCAAGACGAACATTTTTCAAAAAGATCAGAGAAAATAGTCATAAGTTTTACCCATTCCCTTTGCCTCTGCGCAGGGTTCTCAAAAGCTCCAGGTCTCTGTGATTCACTCTAGTTCCCTTATCAGCGCGAGTCGCCAAGTTTTCAGCAATAAGACGGTGGATAATCCTCCAGGCTGGCAATCTGATCAGGTTGGAAGGAACGAATAAAACTAGTAAGTATTCCCGCCTGTCACGCGGGTGACCCGGGTTCGATCCCCGGCAACGGCGCCATTTTGATCGGTTGTAAATGTAGTGATTGTAATGCAACTCGCGATCAAACAATTAATCTGAGTGTGACTCAGGTCGAATCCTCAGGGAACTAGTTTGCTATTTTCTGTAAATGATTTGTTTATATTAGTACTGAAATGGGGGGTTTGAAATGGAAATGCAGTACAGTAGAATAAATAAATTGAACAATGAAATGATCTAGCACAGAACTAAAGGTTTAATTTGTTGTTGCATACGATTTGTTGTTTGGTTGTCTTTTAATTTGATGAAACATTGGGAATCAATGACTCCCCAAAAACAAACAGATTATAACACAAAGTTACTGCAGACTCAACTTTCGCTTCTTGCCTAACAGTAGATCTTGATACATGATAGTGAATTATTTCTCTAGGTCATTTGCTTTATTACATGCTCAACTTTCGCTTCTTGCATAATAACAAAACTAGATGCACAAATCATCAAGACTCAACTTTCGCTTCTTGCCTATCAGATTTTATCTCATTACATGCATAGACTCAACTTTCGCTTCTTGCCTATCATGCAACTATGTAAACCTACTGTGATATGCTACTGCAAACACAGACAATAGATACAAACAATCCTCATACAAACATTATTGATATCTCGCGAAAATACCAAATACAGGATGTACGAATTGAACTATTCATATCTAATGTAAAGAAATAAATTGCAATCATATAAAAAGGACATGTGTTACAACTGCAGATGTTTCTGGGGATCCATTGGATCCCAATAAGTGGACTACTCACTCATGGTGAGTTGATACATGACAACAGATTAAATAAAAGTAGAGGTACAAGATTAGGTTAAGAGAAACCCTGATGTTGAACTCTTTTTCTCTGAATGTTGTTGTTGTCGCCAGTATCTTCGATTTTGATGGATGTGTGATGTCAGGTATGATCCCCTTTACTTCGCCCATATGCAATGCTTGTATACTGCTCCAGTAATAACTGTTTTTGCCTCTATGTTTCCCAATGCAGGTTTCTCAGTCTCCAATTGCTTCTTTGTGTTCCCCATAAAACTCACATTGCTCGATGGAAATAAATGCGTTTGCTTGCAGCTTGGGTCGGGTGTACGAGATGGAGCTCGGGCGTGCGAGCGGCTATGCGAGCATGGGAAGTCGGGCGTGCGAGCGGCTATGCGAGCATGGGAGGTAGGAGGGCCGAGCGGGTGCGCGAGCATGGGAGGTAGGAGGGCCGAGCGGGTGTCCTAGCCCTCATTTTCGCTTTTTACTTCTTAAATTGCTTTTCACTGTAACACTAAGTAAAAACATCAAATCTGCATAAACTTACGTGAAAATGGAGCTCAAAGTCACTGGACTTGTACATCAAAGTTCATCAAATAATTGCTCATCAGCCGATGCCGGATATTTATCTGACCCTCATAAAGCGCGATCACAAACGGGTTATGTATTTACATATGGTGATACCGCTATATCTTGGCGATCTATCAAACAGACTCTTACAATCACTTCTTCTAATCATGCTGAAATATTAGCACTTCATGAAGCAAGTCGTGAATGTGTGTGGATGAAGTCTTTAATCCATCATATTAGAGGATCATGTGATCTTTCAGGTGACAAAGAAATCCATATTGTTATATTTGAGGATAATGCTGCTTGAATAGCTCAAATTAAAAATGGCTATATAAAAGGAGACAGAACAAAACACATATCTCCAAATTTCTTCTTTACACATAAACTTCATAAAAACGGAGAGATTGATATTTGTCAGATTCGTTCTAGTGACAACTTAGCCGATTTGTTTACAAAGTCACTTCCCACAACTCCCTTTGAGAAATTGGTCTATAAAATCGGCATGCGAAAGCTTATAGATTTATGTTAAAGACCACATTGAGGGGGAGAATACGCGTTACACTCTTTTCTTTATTTTAGGTTTTATCCCTTTGTAAATAAGGTTTTTAATGAGGTAACATTTATGCGTAATGTACAGTTGTGTACTCTTTTTCCTTCACTAGGTTTTTCCCACAGGATTTTCCTAGTAATGTTTTAATGAGGCATAATATTTGTACGAGTCATCCAAAGGGGAAGTGTTATGAATAATGTCATAATATATTGGATTACCTTTAGCTTTTCATTATCCAATGTCCCTTAGCCTTTCATATACTCAATTTATTCCCTAATATTTATTTCTAGTCCTTTCATGTATCCTTGTACTTCCTATATAAAGAGATCATTTGTAAAGGATTATCAACAACAATGAAATGAGAATCACTTTTCCTCTCTACATTTTCTACTCATGTTCATGTTCATCTTCTACCTTTAAGTTTCCTCTCCATATATCCATAATTTTCACAACATATCAATAAAATTGCTTTTAAAAATCATCATAAAAACTTGAAGGTAAAAAAAGAGTCCACGCCGGATTCGTTACTTAAATTCTGCGAGCATAAAACCAACACAGTTTTAATATGTTTCAAAAATACTCTAAACAAAACGACATTCTTTTAATGAAATGACGTCAATTTTACACTCTTAGCAATTAGCTGCGCAACATGGAATTTTTTTTCCACCAAACCCAAGTGGTAGTCCACTTTTGGTTTCAACATTGTTCATTATCAATCATCTTATGGAGGATCTCAAATGGAGAACATAAAAAAAACATATGCCGCCGATTTTTTTTCTTAAGATGAGAGAAAAAAAGGAGACTGTATTGACAATGATGATATTGTTCTACAAATGGCCTCTATTTATAAGCTTACATAGAGATCAGTAATATATTTCCGATTAATCAATTTTAAGCAAATTACTAGAACACCTAAAATTGACGCCTCTTGTAGTACGAACAATTAACTTAACAAAAGAATAATAATATGAACCAGAATTTACATGGCTAATAAAGAAACTTAGCCGGTTTCGCCAACATATAAAGGCACATGCCTACTTGTTCGGAAACTTTTACTTTTCTTCCGTCAGTTAACATTTCTCTGCTCCGCATTATTTCAACTAGTTGGAACACCATAACATTTGTTAATCGCAATTGTGTTCCAATATGGAGGACTTCATCCAAGACACTTGAGTTAAACAAGAATTGTGTGACCTGGACTGGACAACAGCCATTCATGTATAAGCAATTCACGAATGACATTTTCTCGAAGTTCTTTTTGTAGATCTTGATGGAGGTACAGCTTTGTTTGCCACGGATGATTTTAAGTACTCATGTTGCATAAAAAAACATCAAGAGCTTCATTCATGTCTAATTAACCTTTGCAAAACATCACAACAACATAGGTTTGACTTACAATGACTCATTTCACATACCAAACTCCTAAAAATCAACACAAGCTTCCTTGTTCCGCCCAACCGGTTGCTAGATTGTTGGGAACGAACACTTCCGAAGGAAAATCTCCATCCCAATTCTTCCTCAAACATGGGCAAAATGATGCTAACCTTATCTCGAACGAGGCGTTTGGACTTGGGAGGATGCGAATATACTTCACACTGTAGTTTTTTCTGATCAACCGAGGCAAGGGGACTTTACGACGCCCGACACGTTTAGAGACATTCATGTTCAGGTCAATGTATTTCAACAAATAACAGTTCTCTATCAGGGAGAATAATGTTGCGTAAATGGGGCACCAGGATGTTATGTCAATGCCAATCAAACATGGAAGGGACTTCACAAGTTCACTCATTCTCTTATCTATGAAATTGTCTGATACAGGACGTGGAAGGGAGATTGATAGTCTTGTAAGGCCTTGAAACGCACTAAGCATTGCAGAGACTCCTGTCATGGTGTAAGCAATGTTTGGCCGTATATATAATTTCATGTACAAAGACGTCAAAGAAGCACGCGACTTTGCAATGATACCCAGGGTATCATCTCTTATCAAAGAAAAGTTGATTGAGAGATGGTCGACGTTTTCACAAGCCGATATAGCTTCAGCTAGGGGCAGATATGATGCTGGAAATCGCGAATAACACGGCAAGCCCATATATCTCAGGTTTCGACATCCAAGCAAAAAGGTGCAAAAGCCTTGGGGAGTAAGCTTGTAGCAACCCTCAATACCAATATACTCTAAATTAACACAATTAACAGACAATGCATAAAGAGAACGATCAGTTAAACGACGATTTCTACTTAAATCAATCTTTCTGAGATTTGGTACCGTTAAACTGATGCTCTCGATCCCAGCATCATCCCACTCGTAACTGAATCCAAAATAAAGCTCCTCAAGCGACGGAAACAGCCGAACGAACTCAACAACTTGATCAGCTTTGTCTTTTGAAAACCAAAATAAGGACAAAGATTTAATCTTTAACTTCCCTGAAAGACTTAGCATCTGATGCTTTTCAGGGTAAGTCGGGCAGTTGGTGATTTTCAGAGCTTCAAGGTTGAGCTGGGATTTTGAAATAGCAATCAGGGCGCGGGCGACATGCTCGGTCCCGAGATTAATTTGGTTTACGGAGGAAAATCGAGTGAAGATTAGTCTGAAGGAGCGATCGTCGGGTAGGGTTGTGAAGGTGAGTTTTCGGACGAAGCGGTTGGAGAGGTGGAGGAAGGGTTTGGAGACGAGTGAAAGGGATCGGAGATCTACCTGGTCCGATCGGGAGAGAATCAGAAGCAGCGGATCAGATGGTAAGTCGATGATTGTTGTTGAAGAGCTCAAATTTCGCACGGTATTCATTTGATCCTTTCGACGTTGATTGTATAAGTCGGAATCAGCTACCCCTTCCACTTCTTCATTCAATAAAATCGGGATCTACAGCTCATGCATGCGAATAAAATTGTGCAATGTAAATGTTGCCAAAATAATGTCCAGCTGACACACATCTGCCACTTGAGGAATGACACGAAGTACCCGCGACGTGCTCTTTAAAATCCCAAAAGCTCTTTAGAAGGTTGTCCTTAATGAAGAATGACGATAGTTAAACTTCTCATAAATTCCATTTGGTCGACCGCCTTTCTTGAATGTTGGCATATGATAGCGAGCGTTCCTCTCTTTGTAAGAAGCCAAATATCTACGAGTATTTGGATAACCAGAGTCAATCAAATGATACTTACCTGTAATCAAATGAGTATATTTCTAGAAAGTCATTAAATTAGGTTGAAATATATATATATTTTTGTATTAAAATTGCACCTGGTGGTGGATGCGAAAAGCAATACGTTATTGAATCTTTCCAAACAGTTTGATCATGGACGCTTCCTTCCCATCCCAAGTGCACATACATTATCAAATGAGCAACACACTAACACATTCCATGATTTTGTTCATTTACGACCACGATATTGCATACCATAATCATCTCCTAAAACGGCTTGGATGTGAGTTCCATCTATAGCTCCGATACAATCATGTACACATCACAGTACTCATAAAGAAAAGATTTGTAAATCATACAAAGTCTGAATTCCTAAACTTATTGGAAATTGAATTATTACCTTAAAAGGTGAAGATAGAAATTGAATTATTACCTTAAAAGGTGAAGATAAGCTGCTACTCGAGACTTTCTGAGGTATTTCTTCCAAAAGGAATATGTGGTCCTATGATGAGTACCTTTAAGGCAGCGACATCCTTTTTCAAGTATTTATGAACAGTCGATACTGAGTGTTTGAATGTATCTGCAATATCAGCTCCTTTCGCCAAGGCACATGCCTACTTGTTCGGTAACTTTTACTTTTCTTCCGTCAGTTAACAATTCTCTGCTCCGCATTATCTCAACACCATGTCATTTGTTAATCGCATTTGTGTTCCAATATGGAGGACTTCATCCAAGACACTTGAGTTAAACAAAAATTGTGTTCCAATATGGACCTGGACGGGACAACAGCCATTCATGTATAACCAATTCACGAATGACATTTTCTCCACGTTCTTTTTGTAGATCTTGATGGAGGTACAGCTTTGTTTGCCACATATGATTTAAGTACTCATGTTGCATAAAAATTACATCACGAGCTAAATCATTCTTCATTCATGTCTAATTAACCTTTGCAAACAGCACAACAACATAGGTTTGACTTACAATGATCCGATCACCCATTTCACATACCAAACTCCTGAAAATCAACACAAGCTTCCTTGTTACGTCCAATCGACTGCTGGATTGTTGGGAAAGAACGCTTCCCGAGGAAAATCTCCGTCCCAATTCTTCCTCAAAGATGGACAAAATGATGCTAACGCTATCTTGAACGACGCGTCTGGACTTGGGAGGAGGCGGATATACTTGACAGTGTAGTTTTTTCTGACTAGCCGAGGCATAGGGACTTGACAATGTCGGAAGCGTGCAGAAACATTCATGTTCAGGTAAATGTTTTTCACCAAAGGACAGTTCTCTATCAGAGAGAATAATGTAGCGTAAATGGGGCACCAGGATGTTATGGCAATGCCAATCAAACATGGAAGGGACTTCACAAGTTCGCTCATTTTCTGATCTATAAACTTGTCAGATTCAGGAAGTGGAAGGTGGATAAATAGTCTTGTAAGGCCTTGGAACGCACAAAGCACTGCAGATAGTCCTGTCATGGTGTAAACAATGTTTGGCCGTATATTATATAATTTCATGTACAAAGACGTCAAAGAGGCACGCGACTTTGCAATGATACCCAGTGCATCATCTCTTATCAAAGAATAGTCGATTGAGAGATGGTCAACGTTTTCACAAGCCGATATAGCTTTAGCTACGAGCAGATATGAGTCTGGAGATCGCGAATAATACGGAAAGTCCAGATATCTCAGGTTTCGACATCCAAGCAGAAAGGTGCAAAACCCTAGGGGAGTAAGCTTGTCGCAACCCGCAATACAAATATACTCTAAATTAACACAATTGACCGACAATGCATAAAGAGAACGATCAGTTAAACTATGATTTCGGCTTAAATCAAACTTTCTGAGATTTGGTACCATTAAACTGAGTCTCTCGATCCCAGCATCATCCCACTCGTAACTGAATCGAAAATAAAGCTCCTCAAGCGACGGAAACAGCCGAATGAACTCAGCAACTTGATCAGCTTTGACTTCTGAAAACCAATATAAGGACAAAGATTTAATCTTTAACTTCCCTGAAAGACTTAGTGTCACGACCCAAAAACTAGGCCGAGACCGGCACTTGACCTATTGTCAAGCAAGCCTCTCACTTACTTCAAACCCGATTACTCACTCTTGCATACGTGCATTTTAAATAAATAACCAAAATGAAATAAACTACTGGAAATATATTGTAACAAGTCTCACTACTAACATCCTATATAAAGTACAACGGAGCGACATGTCTATCAGAAATTAGAATAACTAGATAAATAAAACAACTTCAACTGGATGACTGGTTGTGGGGCACCATACGTGAAAAGAAACGTCCTCGAAAGATGATAGACAACTCCTGACTTAGCAACTCACTTATCTGAAAAAGATGGGGAAAGAGGGGGTGAGTCTGGGGAGACTCAGTGAATAATTAATACACTTAATTACAATAACCATATTCATAAACACATGTCCACAATCACATACTCCAAGTTTCACATCACAATAACATATGCAATAACGTGTGAATACCCGATCGATCGTACTACCCGCCATCAACCCATTTGACCACCTGGCTATTTACCAGGCGTGTCGTATGGCACCGTCATCGATCCCATTTTGCCACCAGGCCCAAACCCATTTTTCCACCAGGCCGCGACCTGGCGGGTTGTAACCTAGCGGGTCGTATGACGCACTAACAAGGCCATGGTAATGCATATCGTGTATACAACTATACAATGCTGCACATATGCATATCAAAGTATTCCACATAAATCACGTAATCATATCAGTCAATCACATGTCAATACACACTACTTGTATTTAACGTCTTCGCAAGACGAGGGGTTTCGTTTTCATCACTTTTGAAATCACACAAACAATTCAATATCACGTGTCATATAAGTAACGTATCATAATTAAACATATTAACCACTCACAGTTCTCCAACTCAATGCGATACTCAAATGCACAGGTGCCGCCAATCCGCCTAACCCAACGTACGATTTATGTCACCTAAACCAAATAACTTGTCAATATATAAATTTAACAAACACCATCTCATCCATGTCACCTGACCTGATCTATTTATTCTGATCTATAAGTTGCCACATATCATTAGTTTATCTATTACCACGAGTCAAGACATAACTTGTGTAACACACCGAATTGTTCAAGTCGACATCTTCATGCTGACGTTTCCTATGCAAACAGATTGTTTTTAAACATTACAAATTTAGTAACATCTCATAGTCGTAGTAAGAATCAATATTGAATAGATGAATTTCATAAGTTCATATATGAATTAGCCCTAGCTTAAGACAATCTGTGTAATATATGACAATTCCTACCATTAACATATTCCATAACTCCGTTGTGCTAACCTAATTCATCTTCACCATCAGCCACACAATTAATATACAACAACTCAAATTACATGTTTTATGAAAGCTTATAGCTTACTCACCTGGCTACTTCAATCAAAGCACCGACTTCAAAACCCTATTTTCAATTTTTCTTAGTGGCGCCTGACGACAGCTTCCTCCTTTCATTTTTTTTTTCGTCTGTTTTGGTTTTTTTTTTTCTTTTTAAAACCCTAATGAGCTCACTTATATTTATACCAAGTAATTTGTATATATTTTCTTTTTTTTTATTCTCACTAAGCCTATTTATCCGCAACAAACCGGACGTGCGATTTACATTTTATTTTACCAAGTAAAACTGAATTACCATTTAAATAAATCTTTAATTAACATTATAAATAATTTAGGGATATTACATTCTACCCCCCTAAAAAAAATTCGGTCCCCGAATTTTGAAGTGTCTTACCTGAAGGTCCAGCGTTAGGGATATGAACATCTTGTACTCTCACTTGATTCCCTACTTCTTGTCTCTGAATTTGGTTGCCCTCTGCCTGCCTTGGAATTTGTCTAAACTCTCCTAATCCAGCTTGTGCTACTGGAACACCCATCACATGCTGACCTCCAACATCACGCGATACATCATACGAGTCCATATTTGAGGCATGCGAATACCCTGGACGAGCTGTCAAATACTGTATACTAGCTTCACGGATCGGACACTGACTCATATAGTGTCCCTTCTGGCCACAACGAAAACAAGCTCTGGTCTCCTTGTAACAAACTCCTCTATGAGAACGTCCACATGTCTTACAAGGAATTCTCGACTGACTAGATGAAGTAGAATTAAGCTGTCCACTAATTCCATTAGAACTATGTGCATGTCGTCCATCATCCTGCGAGACCATCCTATCATCTGAATATGATGTCTGAGACTGATGACCTCCTCTCTGGCTATGTTGATGTCTACCACCTCGAAACTCAACCGGGCGATCATAGTAACTCTCTATATCGGAATCCTCACGAGGCCTCTTCTTCTGCTCCCGAGCAACTCTAGCCTGCAACAGCCTGTCTTCAATAGCTAGAGCTTTATCCACTGCCTTAGAAAAGCTAGAAAATTCAGCACTGGCCATGGAATGAAAGATAGAGTCTTGTAAACCTGAAATGAACCGCTTGGCACGCATATCCTCTGTCGACACCAGATGTGGGGCGTAAACCGATAAAACGGTGAACCTGTTCGCATAATCAGTGACGCTCATGCCCTCCTGCTTCAGTGTCTCAAACTCCCTAGCCCTGGTTTCTCTCACGCTGACAGGTAAAAATCTATCCAGGAATAACATCTTGAATTCGTCCCACTCCATTCGTGGCTACTGTGCATCCCTGCCGACCATCACACTATCGAACCAAGATGAGGCAACACCCTGAAGTCGGAAAGATGCCAACTCAACAGATCTCCAACTCGGACAATGCAAGACGTGACAAAGACGCTGAGTCTGATCGATAAATGTCCGGGGGTCATCCTTCGCGTCAATACCACTAAAAGTCGGTGGCTGATGCCTCAGAAACTCATCCAACTTAATTCCGCCGTCATCAGTAATCTGCTGGACGACTGGAGCTGGAGCTTGCTGCACAACTGGCTGTCCTGAAGCAACATTCTGTGGGGCCAATCGGTTCAGAACCCGAATCAGACCTTGCATAGTGCTCACAACGTCAGATAGTGCGGGTTGCGGCGCATTCTGTTCCACGGGAGGTGTAGTCGCTGGTGCGCTATGAGAGCCTCTCCTCGTCCGAGTCCCACTAGGTACAACTGTCGGAATATGTCCCTCAGTATCACGAGTATCATCACCTCTGCCAACATTACCATCACTAGCATTTTGGGAAGCGCCCCTACTACGAACACGAGATGACCTACGGGAATTCGGTGCCATCACAACCTATATGAAGGAATTTGGACCAATAAGAATTTGGAATTCAAGCGGAAGACATAACCGAATCAAAAAGGAATTTCCCTAAAGTTCCTAGCAGAACGTTGTTTATGGCGGTGGCGCGCTTCACTACCATAATCAAAATTCTACCAAGTCCTAGCTCCGTGTACTATAGGGACCGACCTAAGCTCCTGATACCAACTTTGTCACGACCCAAAAACTAGGCCGAGACCGGCACTTGACCTATTGTCAAGCAAGCCTCTCACTTACTTCAAACCCGATTACTCACTCTTGCATACGTGCATTTTAAATAAATAACCAAAATGAAATAAACTACTGGAAATATATTGTAACAAGTCTCACTACTAACATCCTATATAAAGTACAACGGAGCGACATGTCTATCAGAAATTAGAATAACTAGATAAATAAAACAACTTCAACTGGATGACTGGTTGTGGGGCACCATACGTGAAAAGAAACGTCCTCGAAAGATGATAGACAACTCCTGACTTAGCAACTCACTTATCTGAAAAAGATGGGGAAAGAGGGGGTGAGTCTGGGGAGACTCAGTGAATAATTAATACACTTAATTACAATAACCATATTCATAAACACATGTCCACAATCACATACTCCAAGTTTCACATCACAATAACATATGCAATAACGTGTGAATACCCGATCGATCGTACTACCCGCCATCAACCCATTTGACCACCTGGCTATTTACCAGGCGTGTCGTATGGCACCGTCATCGATCCCATTTTGCCACCAGGCCCAAACCCATTTTTCCACCAGGCCGCGACCTGGCGGGTTGTAACCTAGCGGGTCGTATGACGCACTAACAAGGCCATGGTAATGCATATCGTGTATACAACTATACAATGCTGCACATATGCATATCAAAGTATTCCACATAAATCACGTAATCATATCAGTCAATCACATGTCAATACACACTACTTGTATTTAACGTCTTCGCAAGACGAGGGGTTTCGTTTTCATCACTTTTGAAATCACACAAACAATTCAATATCACGTGTCATATAAGTAACGTATCATAATTAAACATATTAACCACTCACAGTTCTCCAACTCAATGCGATACTCAAATGCACAGGTGCCGCCAATCCGCCTAACCCAACGTACGATTTATGTCACCTAAACCAAATAACTTGTCAATATATAAATTTAACAAACACCATCTCATCCATGTCACCTGACCTGATCTATTTATTCTGATCTATAAGTTGCCACATATCATTAGTTTATCTATTACCACGAGTCAAGACATAACTTGTGTAACACACCGAATTGTTCAAGTCGACATCTTCATGCTGACGTTTCCTATGCAAACAGATTGTTTTTAAACATTACAAATTTAGTAACATCTCATAGTCGTAGTAAGAATCAATATTGAATAGATGAATTTCATAAGTTCATATATGAATTAGCCCTAGCTTAAGACAATCTGTGTAATATATGACAATTCCTACCATTAACATATTCCATAACTCCGTTGTGCTAACCTAATTCATCTTCACCATCAGCCACACAATTAATATACAACAACTCAAATTACATGTTTTATGAAAGCTTATAGCTTACTCACCTGGCTACTTCAATCAAAGCACCGACTTCAAAACCCTATTTTCAATTTTTCTTAGTGGCGCCTGACGACAGCTTCCTCCTTTCATTTTTTTTTTCGTCTGTTTTGGTTTTTTTTTTTCTTTTTAAAACCCTAATGAGCTCACTTATATTTATACCAAGTAATTTGTATATATTTTCTTTTTTTTTATTCTCACTAAGCCTATTTATCCGCAACAAACCGGACGTGCGATTTACATTTTATTTTACCAAGTAAAACTGAATTACCATTTAAATAAATCTTTAATTAACATTATAAATAATTTAGGGATATTACACTTAGCATCTGATGCTTATCAGGGTAAGTCGGGTAGCTCGTGATTATATTCAGAGCTTCAAGGTTGAGCTGGGATTTTGAAATAGCAATCAGGGCACGGGCGACATGCTCGGTACTGAGATTAATTTGGTTTACGGAGGAAAATCGAGTGAAGATTTGTGTGAAGGAGAGATCGTCGGGTAGGGTTTTGAAGGTGAGTTTTCGGACGATGCGGTTGGAGAGGTGGAGGAAGGGTTTGGAGACGAGTGAAAGGGATCGGAGATCTATTTGGTCCAATCGGGATAGAATCAGAAGCAGCGGATCAGATGGTAAATCGATGATTGTTGTTGAAGAGCTCAAGTTGGTCTTAATCCGTTTTGACGACTCCATTGTTTGGGATGTCGAAAAACTTGAGAAGAAACCATATAAAATGAAGACGAAGTGATACTTTTTTTTTTTTTTTTTGATACTTTGAATTTATGCTTTTTATTTATTTATAAATTCAATATGATAAACAGTTCATTCATGTACGAAAACTTTTTTTTTGGTGTTCCCGATGCGTTTTCTTTTCTGTGTTTTTAGGGAAAGTGTTGAATAATTGTTAAGCTTTTTGGCTGTTCTCTTTGTGTCGGGTTCGTCTCGGATGCTTTTATTCGTCCGTCGGTTGCTTCTTGGCAAGGGGAGGTTTAAGGAGGTGTCCTTGAGACAGACTTCAAGGACTTGATGTTGAGCATCAAGTGCAGGTTGGATGAGGCGTTGTGGAATTTGCCTTGATCGAGAAATTTGTTATAATCATTGATGCCTGCAAGATTGTGTTTGCTCTAAGGGCAAGAAGCATGCGTCGCTGCTGATGTGTTTTTTTCCAAGCAGATGTATTGTTGAAATAGCTCTGGAGCAGTTTGGATGATTTTCGTGTACTTATCATTATTGTCTAACTGTGTAAGCTTCTATATTGCCTGAATGACCCGTACCTTATCCAAAAAAAAAGGTACGAAAACATTTAGTAAGTAATAAGCTCATTTTGGTTTGTAAATATTTAAAATGAGTAAAACTGTAAAAGATCCATTTGAATTTGCCATTTCACATATTTTTAATAAAATCGGATTCCAAAAAACCAGTTTATATCATTTTCAAAAAATTGGATTCCCGAGATCCGGTTTTAGTCAAAATGAGATGAGGTAGATTAAGGAGTACGTGGACGCCACGTAAAACCGAATTCTGTGAATCAGGTGTCATTAAGAAAACCAATTCCCGGAACTCCAGTGTTTTGTGAAATTTTGTTGTTGTTGTTTTTTTTTTGATATGGCTAAACTAGCCTGAAAAACAGATAAGAGGACTTAAGAGGACTTTACTTAAAATTTAATCGAGGCACTGCATCAAGTCTCGTCCACCGATTTCCGAAGCATCTGAACGAACGAGCAATGGAGTCAGCGGCAACATTCGCCTCTCGTCGAATCAACACAAGATTCCAATTTTTCTCCTGTAGAAGTAATCTGTTGTAGTACACGAACCAGTCCTTGTGCCACACTGCGTCGATAACCTTTGCATTAAGGCTGGTAATAACAGTCGGACTCAAAAATGACATTCTTGAGCTGCATTTCCTGTGCCAAATTGAAAGCCTCTTGCAACGCAGTACCTTCATACAACATTGTGGCACCATGTGACCTGGACAACATATATTGCTTGTAAGATGAGAAAAAATATGCCTTTCATCCTCGAAATGAAATTGACAAACTGGACAACATATATTGCTTGTAAGATGATGTTTAAACTTTTGCGCACCTGTAGGGAGTGCCCCATGGAAGCCTTTCCATACAAATAATTTAATCTTGCGAGGCAAGGGAAGCTTCCAAATAGTTTTCCAGAATGCCTTTGTTTGGGATATGTTCGACTGTTCTGGGACCTCAGGCATGCGTCGACCCTCCAGCAATCTCGCAACTGCATATGCGGATTTTAGAGAGAAAATAGAACAGTTATTAGCGGACCAAGAGAGCTCTCCTGTAGCCAAGTTCCTATTGGTACCATAATTAAGAATAGGCAGAGCAGCATGTATGGCACACCAAGCCTTGGAAGGCTTATAGCCCAATCTAAAGTCTATGTAGAAATTGCTAACTCATATGAATTAACTCCTCATATTGACTCAAAAGACTAGGCTTGAGAGTCATGTTTGGTAATCATATATAAGCTAGCAATTCTTCTCCTCATTTAGCAATGTGGGACAATTTCTTCAAGTGCACCATTCCCAACAATCTCCCCCTCAATTGGAGAAATTGTTCATGCTCCCCCTTAATCAAAATCCGCTACATCACTCGTAGCCAACTGTAGGTGCGCCTTTTGCGACTCCCCCATACAAGCTTAAACCAGGGTTCAGAGTGCCTTTGCAACTCCCTTATACATGCTAAACCGGGGTCCAACCCATCAAACGATTGAGGTATCTCCACTCGAGCACTTCATCAAGGACATTTCCGCACGAGTCCCACATCCATTGCACTTGGCCCGGATCGTAATGTGGGCTCTGATACCATGTAGAAATTGCTAGGCTTTTGAGTCAATATGGGGAGGTAATCCATATGAGTTAGCAATTTCTACAGTCTAGGATATGAGAGTTCGGAAAATACTTTGTACGGAAAACTTGGCTGACCAATAAGTGTGGATGGGACTGGATACGCCAAGCCTGCTTCGCCAGAAACGCCATGTTGAGGCATCGCCAGTCACGAAAGGCTAACCCTCCTTCTTCTCGATTCTTTTTCAGAGTTTCCTGCTTGACCCAGTGTACACCTCCTCGAGTATGCCCATTACTCCACCAGAAAGAATGAATAAAGCTCTGAATTTTTTGAATAGTTGACTGTGGTAATAAGAAAATGGACAACCAATACTGTGGAAGGGCATTTAAAACTGCAAAGATAAGTACTTCTTTTCCTCCGATAGAGAGCTTACAGTTCTGCCAGCTGTGAACTCGATTTTGGAGCTTTTCGATATTTGGCAAGAAAGTCTCAGTTTTCTTTCGATGGCACTGCAAAGGTAGACCCAAATATTTAGATAAATGTGGCACAATCTGAACTCCCAATATATTTGTAATTTCAGAAAGGACGCTGGGAGGACAGTTCCTGCTAACAGCCATTTCAGATTTCCTGTAATTAACTGTTTGGCCTGAAATCTTTTCGTAACATTGTAAAACATCCCTTAATGATTTGATAGTGGAGGAATTGATTCTCATGAATACGAGACAGTCATCGGCAAACATTAAATGACTTATAGAGGGGGATCGTCTACTGATCTTGATGCCTTGTATGAGGCCCAGGTCCGCATAATGCTTAAGCATATAGGAAAGCCACTCGGTGCATAATATGAAAAGGTATGGTGACAAGGGGTCGCCTTGTCGGAGACCCCTGCTGGGGGAGAAAAATTCAGATATGTCACCATTCACTCTAATGCAATATCTGGCGGACTTCACATAACTGAGGACTCTGGCGACCCATATTTCATTAAAGCCCAGTTGCAACAAAATCATTTCAAGAAAATCCCACTCAATCATATCGTATGCCTTAGCCATATCTAACTTAAGGGATGCATAAACTTGTTGCTGATTTCTAGATTTGTTAATAAAGTGGGAAATCTCGTGGGCGATCAAGATATTATCAGTAATCAGTTTGTCTTTAATGTACGCGCACTGTTCAGGGCATATTACCTCGTTGAGGAAAAGTTGCAGCCTGTTTGTAATAGCCTTGGACACCACCTTCGCTAGTATTCCAGTTAGACTTATCGGCCTAAACTCTGTCACCTTGGAAGCTCCTTTTTGCTTAGGAATTAGAGTGAATTTTTTTGTTGTTGTTGTTGATCTAAGTTTATTATGGGTTTGATTAAAAATAATTAATTAAAATTTTCTTTTGTTGTTGAACATAAGAAAAGAAAATTGATTTATTTAAAAAACCGGATAGAATAAAGATAGAAGTAAATTAGGAAAGTAGATACAACAAAGATAGACGTCGACTACAAGTCTCATACGCATTCAAAAAAAAACTACAAGTCCCATACAGGTACTTGGATGTTGGGTTTAGCTCGCATTTTTGAATGGACAAGCTCTCTTGTAATGGCCAGTTTGCTTGCATATTTTGCATATTTGAATTCTGCCGGGGGTTGTGACGAGGAAGCCGCTCCCCGAGTACTGGACTGACCGACATCCCTCTGGTCCATCTCATTACGCCTTCTCCTTATCGGATTTCTACCGACTTTTCCACGTTTGAAGTGAGGATTATAAACATGAGGAAGTCCCACATAGAGTTCCCATAAGTCTGCATGAAGCAATGTAGTGAAATAGTAACTTTATGTTGTAAGCTTCCAGTGTATACTCATCAGTTTTTGCCTAAGTGTAATTTCCGAAAGCTTAAAATGCATCTAGGCAAAATGCATGCTCGAAATTGCATAATGAAGGAAAAAAGTCAGTGGGACACGTGTCACCTCCACATTCAAAGATGCAACTTGATCCAATGGTTAGATTTGGAGTCTCAGGTTCTAGAATTTTTAGGAATTCTCAACCGAGTGTTCCCCTATATATATGTATTAGATGATAAAGGTTATATGGCATATGCATTGTAATGTTCTTATTTGTTGTACCTCATTATCAAAAAAAAACGATAGATTTTAACAATAAATTTGCTTTTAGAAATAATCATTAAAATTTAAATGGAAAAAAAAAGAGAGTCCACGCTCGATCTGGTACTGCACACTTAAATGATGCGAGTATAAAAGTAAAATCTTTTTCCACCAAGCCCAAGTTGTAGTCCACTTTTCAATTCAACATTGTTCATTGTCAATCATCTTTTCTCCTTTGTGAAAATAAAGATTTGTGGAAGAACTCAAGTCAAGTGGAGAACATATGAGAGAGAGAAAAAAGACTATATTATCATTGATGGTATTGTTATACAAATGATCTGTATTTATAAGCATACATGAGGCAGTAATCAATATGAAGATATAAATGCAACACATTGATCACGCCATTGGACACTTGAAACAAATCATTGAACACTCACCATTGAACAATTGGGAGACACCATCAAACACATGAAAGGCTAGTTGTGAGTTGTCCAATAATTGCAATTTTTGTAACGCTCACCCTTGAATCTCGTACAAATATTACCTCATTTTAGCAAAACTTGTAGGAATAAAACCTAAAACAAGGTAAAGAATTGGATATTCCATCCAGCACATGTCCTTAAAAGTTTCCCTGATAACCAAGAAGTGATATTTCATCCTCGCAGCAAAATGCACATCCCAATGATTCATTTCAAGTATATATTTCCGGCTAAGCAATTTTAAGCAAATGACTATAACCCATTAAAACCTATAACACCTAAAATTGACACCTCTTGTAGTACAAACAGTTAACAAAACAATAATAATATGAACCGGAATTTACATTGCTAATACAAACAAAAAAAATTAGCCCCCTATCCCCACATTTTCTTCTGAAAAAAGAAAAGAATAATGTGGGCAAATAGTGTTCAAATATGGACTTGGACAACACCCTGACAAGATATCATGTATAAGCAATTCATGAATGCAATTTTCCTGAAGTTCTTTTTGTAGATCTTGATAGAGGTACAGCTTTGTTTGGCATGGATGATTTATGGGAGTCTTCCGACTTTTGTGCTTCCTGTACAGAGCATTGGTTAATAACTGCAGAAATGAGAGAAGTAGAAAATTCCGAAATACTTAGAGAAAGTTGGACACCCTTAAAGAGTTAAGACCTAATTCATCACCATCCTTCCGAAAGAGGTGACAGCCAAATACTGGTTTCCACAGTATGAGAATCTAAATTCTATAGGTAATCCCATTTAATTTTCATTACTGAGTAGAAAAAAATGGTGTATTCCACCGACCTTTGATAGTGAAGCTGGGATTTTTTGCGATTGTCTTTGAACTTTTGCAAGCGCTCGATGTTTAGACTGCATGAGGCCAAATTGTTGCATTATTGAGGTGAAGTCTAGTCTCTGGTTATCAGCAGTTTCTTGCTTTGTGTAGCCATCTTCAAGAATAATTGTTCCACTCTGTGCACTTGGATAACTATAATATTCACTGCTAAACGAGAATGAGGGTACAGCTTTCAGCCGAGTCTTTAATATCTTGAATGCGGCACTTTGCTGCGCTCAAGCAGGTAAATAGCAAATTATCAGATCAGACGACACATGATTGGAAAAAGAGGAGCGCCCAACAAATTAATGTTGGAGTGTGAAACCTAAATTTATAAATATTAAGACTGTGGCTGAGAATATGTATTTTTGAGTGGGACTTCATTTTTGTTAACATTTTTTAATTTTAAAAAGAGGGCCGAGGGGTATCATTAAGATTGAAAAGCCAAGAAAAACTCAAAAACCTTTCAAAAAATGATAATAGAGAATGAATTAGGAAATAATGCAGTTGTCTATAATAAGCTACTAGAAGAATTAGAATTCATTAACTAATATGCAAGAGGCAAAATAAATGCGACAAATCATCATGAAAATACCTGCGGAAGCAACATTAAAAGGCCATATAATGCTTTCAACAGCCATTCGCATCTGGCAGGTTCAAGAAGCTGCCAGGGACATAAATCAGCATCAGTGACCGATATACACACGTTTCATATACAGGAAACATGAAAGGTAGAGAATGAACTGATTGCCATAACAACAAAATGATCCCAATTAAGGACACTTTCAAAAAGATAAAATCTTCTGCATATTAAAATTGATAGGTGATCAAAGGAATAAACAACAAGCAGTCTCATTCTTCATAGCATGACAGAACTAGCCATAAACCTTTAACTGATGACTTGTGCTTTACGAGATCATAGCAAGTACATTTTCCGACTGAATTCAAAACCATAAGGGGCATTAATTTTCTGTTAAACACTCCCGGATAAATGGATATGGCCATATCTAACTAATTGGATGAAATAAGAATAAGGTTAAAGAAAACAAAATCATATTTCCAATAGATTGGGATAATACTTGGCTACACAATAAGATACAGTCAGCAATTAGGTTCAAATATAGCATTTCGATTTAGATGCCTCAGAGGCAAAGAGTAGCGCACCTGCAATCTAAGATAAGCAAATACTGGAGTCTCCAGCAAATTGATTAACTTATCCAGCTGCACTAAGAATTTAACATTGATATCCTCTTCAACCAACGATTGAATGACCATGCTAGCATGCTGATAAGTCTGCCAAGAACAAAGCAAAACTTTAACCAGCCATGAAAGGATAGGATCACAGAGCAAAACAGTCACCAATGTCTGGAACAGTGAGTGTTTATTTAAAGCGAAAACCGACACGATTTGAAAATTACCTGCGCTAATAAGCATAGACTTATAAGTGACACTGGAGAATGACACCATGAAGCATACAACAAAACAAACAAGTCTTTTCCTGACGGTGTCACTAGTGATTCTTTTAAAAGACATCGAAGCTCAGAAAGTTCCGAAGAAGTAAGCAATATTAAGTTCAAGGCCTGAAATAGGTGCAACAATAGATCAGACTGCAAAATCCTTGGCAGTTTGGCTGCAAAAGGATATATCTGCAGTAATATATATTATATACGCGACAACATTTATTCAAGAACAACAACCAGTAATATCTTTATAGTATGATTTGAAATATCATCGATACAAGTCCCAACCTGAACCATAAGTGACGCAAATTCCAAGTCAGTTTCACTTTGCAGTATACTGGACAGTTGACGAAACACCTTTTCGGCATTTAAAAGCACACATAGCCGTCGAATAATCAGAAAACCCCGCCTGAAACACAGAACAATGATATGAGGCCGAGAGGGATATATAATAGACATAGTCTTATAATCTGGAAACTGACAAGCCAACAAAAGCATTGGGCATGTTCAGGAACCTAGTAAATGAACATTTTTCATTTACAGAATACTTACTTCTCAAGAAGAGAGTTGTCATACTGGAACATTCGCAATAAAGATACAACAAGATGTTGGAAGTGTTGTTGATCTTCTGCTATGCATGCTAGCACCTCAATGACCAAAAGAACTACCTGAAAGAATCATTGTGGAAGTGAATTGTCCTAATAAACACTTCAAAAAAAACAGCAGAAAATCATAATTATAGCTAAGGCTTAAATGCCGGACGAGTATTCCATGTAATACCTCATTTGAAGGATCAGATAGCACTTCCAGAAGAGCATCAAATATGTCATTCAGAAAGCAAAGAACCTGGTTTCGAAGAAGGACAAATACTTACCAGTACAGTTTGGATGGGTTTATACTGTCATTTAAGTTCTCTCTTTACACTTAAGATCAAGATGAAATCCACATACAGTTTGCACACAAAAAAATTTGGAGTTAAGTTTGCACACATGGAATTCAACTAGTATCCAAGTAGCTCAAGACCTTGTTTATGAGCTATTCTTTTTATGGTATAGAACTGAAAGCATGCTAAAACAGAGGATCCAGAAGAAATAAGTTCAGCTTCATCACCTCGGTACGATATCTATTCAGTAGGACTAAGAGCCAGAGTAATGCTTCTACACGTGTTCCATCCCATTCGCTAGCTAATTGTCTGGAAAATTACAATGACAAAATCTCGGTAATAAGTTACTGTCAAAATTTCGCTAGCTTTTTACAAACTCAATTAGGCCTATATTCACTATATACCTTCTTGCAATGGAAAGCATTGCACTCACATCAAACCCTTCTGATGTATCAGCTTTGATTCCACGAAGTTCTTCATTGGTTTCGCGAGCAACCTTAATATCAGTAATCAAGATATCTAATCAGAATGTACCATCTATGTATGTGCAAATATTACAAAAAAAACATATATAAGCTTATAAAATGATGATTGAGCTTGAATAATTTGCGCACCACTCTGATTTTCTCTTCTGAGTCTGAAATGCAGGGCAATACGGCTCCTAAAATATCAGCATAATAACGAACAAGCTGATCTCCTCCAAGCTTTACAAGCTCATGAATCTGTTTCAGGGATAAATGGGAAAGGGAATATCATCTATGAAGTCAACGGAAACAATAGAGCATACTGAAAATAAATAAAGAGAATAAAATAATATTCAACAAAGCCGGCTCATTTGATTTACTTGGATGATCCATTTGTACGTACCCATGTAATGGCGGTCAAACGAGTGAATTCATCAAGAGATGAAGCCCTTTGAACCAAAATTTCAGCCATGCGACCATAATCTACAGACTTGGATAACAGACACGATAAAGGACAGATATAGTAATTAAAAAAGTAATAAATATGATGCTGAAATATAAAAAATGACTGCCAATAGAAATGGAAACTAAAGATGCAGAATTTATAAGGAGATACTTACTGGCGAGTTCTTAATTTCTTGAAGAAACTCTGATAGGGCTGAATCAGCTTGTTGTCTTATTTCATGACTGGAATCACTCAACATATTGAACAGGCCTACATGTAATGTAAGAAATGTGAGCAGACACGTACACTAAACCGAAATGGAAAAACTTAGCATGTAGTGCAGTAAATTACAGAACAAAATTTAGATATGTGTTTACCATCAAGAAAATCAGGAAGAAACCCCAACATATCAATATCTGGAACACTATCTAGGACGGTGATCCATCCCACCAAAAATTGACGAACAAATGGGCTGAGGACATTCATACGCTCTCTCAGCAGTGGTATAAATTCTTCAATGCTGGCAAATTATCACATAGAAATAACACAATAATTTCAGAACAGTTAAATTTCTGGCATTATCTGTCATGCAAATAACTCAAAAGTGGATACAAACTATCTCACCTAAACTGATCACTTTCAGTAACAATATCCTGTGTAGTCAAGATGTAACTTAGTTATTAGTTATCCACGCAATACGAAAGAAATACTTGGTATTTTCTTTCTCCATTTGATGATAATGATGTCAAAGAAACCTACAGGAACTCGAACCTTAACTAGACGATCTAAGAGATGGGCAGCACTTTGCACATTGGCATCAGAGTCTGCAGCAAGTTTACACAGTGCATTGAAAATATCATTGAAGAAGATGATACAATCTCCTCTTACAACCTGCACAAATATGAATGACAGGGTTTATTATCTTTATGGTGATGAATTAATCATTATATGTACATATCCAGTTCATACTTACCTTCGCAATGTTGTAAAGAGCTTCACAAGCATAATAACGAACACGGCTATCTTGATCAGTAAAAGCTTTGAGTACAGGCGGTATAATTTGCTGTCAACGATAAAAGATTAAGAAAGAAAACACCACATATTAACATTTAACAAAACGAGCTCGGAAAATTACTATTATGACACCCCCAAAAAAGCAGTTAACAATGTATTCATACCTCAAGATGCTGAGATGCTTCAGAAGTCAAGCCAACCGTCGCAGCAGCCAGACTTATCAATCCTCCCTTCACATACAAACAACACTAGTAAGGGTCTTTTCTGCCAAACATGAACATGACCCAAATAATTTCAGTTTGGTTTGTTCAATCAATGTCCTCTCACATCTCGATTTATGTTGTTTCAGCTCAAATTTTGTCCACAGTCATACATATCAATCACCACAAAGCCACAATCGATCACAGCTGCATGGTCAGCGTATTTCAAAGTAACCAATACTAGACCAAGAAAATCCAATAGTCGCCAACCTTGCGGTGGTTAGCATGCGGTGAACTTGTGAAGTCTGTGATTAGAAGATTAATCACAGCCCTAGTTTTATCATGATCCTTAGCCAGCTGCCTCACGATACCTTCAACCTTAACAAATCACATGCACTTAAAACCCCAACCACCATCAAAAGTCAATGGAAACAAAAAACACACTTCAATTCAGCCTGAACAACGTACCTCAAGCGCAGCGTTTTTACGCTTCTCATATAGCTTATCTGACAAATTACGAAGCACAGATGCCGGAATCACAGCTACCCCGTCGCCCATTCACTCCAAAAATAAAAAATAAATCCAACAAATTGAAGAAAAAAGCCAGTAAAAATAATAATAAATATTTATAAAAAAACGGTTTCAGAAACGCTTTCTGATCTTCTCTTTTTGGAATCGGAACATTCTCATGAATCTAGGGTTAAAGTGTAGAAGAAAATACACTTCACGGGATGGCTATGGTGTCAATTAGGAATCGGAATTGAAATAGGAATCGTCACCGGGCGACAACCGGAGTTAAAAATTGTGGTATTAGAATTGGGCGAGATCGGAGTTGGGAATTGTGGTATTGAAAAGATGATGACGTAGTTGTTGGATGGTGGTGATGTACGAGGAAGACGTGCAGAGGAGAGTCGAGTGAGAGCATTGCAATTGCAACTTGCAAGCTGTATCCAATGGAGAACAGCTTGTCAAATTTCGAATACGGATCATACGGAAACTGACAAAATATTTTATTTATTTTATTAACAGATTTAAAATCAATTTGTGTTTTTTTAATTGTAAATTTGTGTTTTATTTATTTATTTATTATACAAGTATGAAAACGTAGTTTTTGTTAAAAGTATAATACGAGATAAGTTACCAAATTAAGTTTATTAATTTAATTTACTTACTTAAATTATTAATTTGTGTTGTCCCACATAGAATATATTTTGTATTCGCCTAAATCTAAGCATGTGCTCTGGAGATAGTTGACTATTATGTGACTCGTAAAATTTTACAGAGGTGTTGATTTTAGATGCATCTTACGAACCTCTTCCGATCAATAAATAACAATTACAATTTATTCCATTAAGATTTTCACATTCCTAAAATGTACTAGGGTTGCAACTTGTTAGTGCCTAGTTGCTACCACAGGTAAAGACCAATAAGATATACATTAATTTAAATAGACATTCAAACTATCTGACCAATATCGATTAAGTATGAATCTGTTGAGCTATTAATTACAATTTAAAAACATTAAAGGCTGACTTCGCCGATAACATGTTGATGTTGACATGCCGTGGAATTGACGGTGTATGAGACTTTTTTTTTTTTTTTGAAAGTATGACGGTGTATGAGACTTAATCATGGAAAATATGTTTCAAAACTGAAATGGATCGAATATGTCATGAATGGTATGTATTTCAATTGCTTGTGATATATATAGTCCATGATATATACCCCATAACATTAAACTTGTATTTCAATGAACTTATTCAAATGGTAACCTATCAATCAAAATAAAGTTTGATGTCATTTGAAAATCTTAATAACTCACGGTAATGGTTTACTTTGTTAAAATAGATTTCTAAAAGACACGCATCAAAGTTTTTTTTTTTTGGATACATGCGAATAGCTATTACAGGCAAACAGAGAAGTTACGCAACAAGATCAGAAAGATCAATACAGGAAACATATCCAACTTGCACAGCGTTGCTTCTTCGATCCCTCTACGTGGACAGCAAATCAGCAGCATCGTAACCTTCTCGCCTTCTTGTCGACATCACACTAACCTTACAATCTGACTGAAGGACAGCCGACATAACCCTCCACTTGCCAACAACAGCTACGGAGGAATTGAAACAACAAACAACACACACACAAAACAGCCCAAAAGGCTGGAAAGCCGCCTACACCGCGACGACTTCAAGCGCAAAAAATAAGGTGTTTAAGCATAAGGATGGTAATCTAGTAGCATTACGATTATATATGATTATTGCAATTTCAAGCGACCCTTATTTTCTTTTTGTTTTCTGTCTATTGTTCAGGGGATTTTGTCCCATGTTACAGAGTAAAAAGATTTCACATCATTTTTCAATTTTTTGCAAAACACATGTTCTACTCAAAATCACATTGCTTCCTGTTAATAACGAGGGACAGTGTGCGTGTGCGCACTACGCACCCCGGCTTATCTTTGCCTTCACTCCTGCTGATCTAATGCTATTCTCAGATATAAAAAACAAAGATAAAATAAAATAAATAAAATAAAAGTGGGCTTCCTTCATTCTTCACTAGTACTATAAAGTATAAACTACTCTCTCTCTCTGATCTCTCCTGGTCTGATTAACAACCAATTCAGACCCGAATCCGAGCAGATTTCAACTACAAGCAACTTCTCGGCTCTCCCAAATTCACCAATTTCTGAGTCCAGGGCAGGGAGACTTGCAACTTGCAATATGCGTTGATTGGCTACTTTAAGGATCGAGCTTAGGGGATACCTTTAATGCTGATGCTACATTTGTTATTCGAATCGACTGAGGGGAAGTTTGAAGGTTGAGATTCGGGAAAAAGGTGTGGTGGAGGGATTCGCTACTTTTTATTTATATGTGATTTTAGGGGTTCGTATGTGAGGGAAGTGCTTGAAGATCTGGTGAAATGGAGAGGGCTTTTGGCGGTGACGGAGGGGTTGCATCTCTGGCGGAGGATGGTTATGGAGGAGGCGGTGTGAGGTCGGGATCGTTTAAGGGGTCAAGGAGGAGGGCTGCGATGCGGCCGAGTTTGGATGCTGATGAGGTTATGACTTTGCTTCATGGGTCGGATCCGGTCAAGGTGGAGCTCAATCGGTTAGAGAATGAAGTGAGAGGTCAGATTGTTGGTTTTGGTCTCTCTTTTTTTAATAAGAAATTGTGTTGTGATGTGTGAGTGAGGGCTGATGGTTTGTTTGTTCCATTTTGAGTGTGGCAGAGAAGGATAGAGAGTTAGGAGAAGCTCAAGCTGAGATTAAGGCGCTGAGGCTGTCTGAACGAGCTAGAGAAAAAGCTGTTGAAGAGGTCAGTTCACATTTCAGTGATCATGCTTTGAATATATTTTTGGTATGCAGTAGTGTCTTTCATAGAGTTGGAGCTGTTGAAGTGGTGACTTTGTATTAATGTTTTTGAAATTCCGGTTTTGAGCTGAGAATCTTTTGTTTACTAAGATTTTGCACCAGATCATTCAACCAGTTTTTACACGTACATTAACTGTGCTGTAGGTCTTGAATCTCGTTAAATTGTTGTAATAGCTAGGCTGTTGTTTCGGATTCTGAAAATGACCTCACAGGAGAATGCAATCAAGTTTAAGAAGTTATTGTCACAATTGTTCAGAGAATAACTTAATAAGGGACCAGTGTAGGAGGTCCTTAGAATTTATAAGATGGTCTATGCTCAAAATTTTGTCCTCATATAGACATCCTTTGTTCTTTGTGGGTATTTCGAGTTAGGTATTGTTTCAACTTTATAATCTACATATACCAATGAACAGTTTTTTTGCATGGTCGGTAGTTGAGAAACATTGTAGTTCGTGATATGTTGTGGGCCCTGATGCAGGACAAAATTATTTGTCAATGTAAGAGTGGCTCGCATATTAACTTTTTTTGGAAGGGGAAAACTATCTTCAATTCATTGCTATATCAGTGGCGAGCCAACATCTGATGCTGATCGTTCCAACATTATATCATACAGTTGTAGCTAATGGGAAATGTTTAGGATTGTAAGCTGGTTTATTTTCTAGACGTCACTCTCCCTTGAGAAGGTGCTGTTACGTTACATGTAGTAGGTCCCATGGGGATTAACATGCCAGAATAAATGTATTAGTTGAGTTTAGGTTATGATGATGCTCGTGGTGGAAGTTTGCTCTTTCGAAGAGTTTCATCCTTTTTTCCATGTGAAAGATTTTAGAGACATGTGCTTCTCTTCCAGTTAGACAAGAAATATTCAAGTTCTTAGGACAGTAATGGCCTTTATGCAACTTTAGCAAACTGGGTGTCAATAGTTATTGTCACTCCCTAATGCAACCAATATGAGCTAGATTTATAATATAGATGTTCCTACCACATGGGGCTCACTCTAGATTTAAAAAAAAATTCTACTTGGTTCACATGCCTTAAGTTATGCGTTCTGTCCCCTGAGGCTAATGTAGGACACCGAACAAGGAAGCTTGTGAAAAAGAACAGGTTTGCTGCCCTTGTGCAAAATATAGTTGATGACATTTTGTTGCTTCAAAAAGCCAATTTCTTACTTTCTCTAAGCATCTCGGAATTTAGTATATTCTCTGATGGTAGCTGGCCCGCACATCCCACATATTTCGGGTTTCTGTTATGTTATATCACATTTGTTTCCCTGAACTACTCGTTTACATTGTTCAGATCTCATAGCTAGATTGCTTCTGTTCACTTTTAATAGCGTTCAACGTCGTTATGTTAGCTACCCCTTGATCAATATTATCAGGCACTGAACCCTAGTATATGATATAATCTGACATTATAACTGGATTAAAACATAGAAGTATCAGTATCACCTTTGGGGAAAATCAAATGAATGGACTATGGAGCTGACGTTGGATGGATCCATTCACAGTATAAAAGCATAGACTTAATGACTTATGCTATCAATATGAGCTTTACACAATCATAGGTGCTTCATAGTACAAATTAGTTGCTATAGTCTTCCTTTTTCTCGTTTGTTTTGCGGCGGAACCATTTCATATCCAAGAATTTGTTTCGTACTAGAATTAGTTGCTAGATCTTAGTATTGTGGATTGAAAATAATGATGACTAACATTTTTGTGCAACTAAGATGTTCCGGGTTGAAAATTAATAGGCGTTGATGGTTTTTTTCTTTATATGTTTATTATTTTAATTTGTCCTTAGAAAATTGAAAATTTGTCCTCTTACGTGCTCAATGCTGATGCCGCATGCTTCTTGCTGCAGCTCACTGATGAACTAATGAGGGTAGACGATAAACTCAAGTTAACAGAATCTCTTTTGGAAACCAAAGTACGCTCATATCCTTTTCAAACTCTTTCTTTTTTTCTTTTTTCTTTTATATTTTGCAATGGATGATTAACACATTCTCATGACAGAATCTTGAGATCAAGAAAATTAATGATGAGAAGAAAGCTTCCATGGCAGCTCAATTTGCTGCTGAAGCAACCCTCCGGAGAGTCCATGCTGCACAAAAAGATGATGATATGCCACCAATTGAAGCAATTCTTGCACCGCTGGAGGCTGAATTGAAACTTGCTAGGCAGGAGGTTGTCATGAAATGCAATTTATGTAGAGTTTTGAGAACCTCAGGGTGCTTTTTGAAGGGACTTTTTATTTATTCATAGTTCTGTTTCAGATTGCAAAGTTGCAAGATGACAACAAAGCATTAGATCGTTTGACCAAGTCAAAAGAAGCAGCTTTACTTGAAGCTGAGAGGACCGTTGAAGTGGCACTGATAAAAGCGTCAATGGTGGATGATTTGCAAAACAAAAACCAAGAGCTGATGAAACAGATTGAGATCTGCCAGGTACATGGTTCCTTGTATGAAAAGTAGTTACATTGTCAGCTTCCATGCACCTCCAATTCTTATTTTTATTTACAGCGACTGTTGTAGTGCACTCTAACACGGGTCTCTACACACAATCCACATTGTGCATCTTTACAGGAAGAAAATAAAATTTTAGATAAAATGCATCGCCAAAAAGTTGCAGAGGTTGAAAAGCTGACACAAACTGTGCGAGAGCTGGAAGAAGCTGTTCTAGCTGGTGGGGCAGCTGCAAATGCTGTGAGGGACTACCAAAGAAAAGTTCAAGAGATGAATGTAATTTCTGAATACCTCTTTATTCTCTCTCAATGTTTCACCTTATTTTAAATAAATTCTTTTCTTCTTATCGACTTTAATAAAATAAAAAATATTCAAGATATATATATATACAGTTTTAAAATAATTTATTCTTGCCCTTGCCTTGGATCATCAGGAAGAGCGAAAAACCCTCGACAGAGAGCTTGCTCGTGCCAAGGTAACAGCCAATAGGGTTGCAACTGTTGTGGCTAACGAATGGAAGGATGGCAATGACAAGGTTATGCCAGTAAAACAGTGGCTGGAAGAACGGAGGTTCTTGCAGGTCAGTTCCTACTTCCTAGATGCCCTGTATTTCTCTTATTACTAGTTTGGTCTCAGTGCTCCACAGTTAAGTTTGGTGCACTTATAGATGCTGCAGCAGTTTTGATCAAAAACATTTTTTTTATAGGGGGAAATGCAGCAACTGCGTGACAAGCTTGCAATTGCTGAACGAACTGCAAGATCCGAAGCTCAACTCAAAGTAGGGAGAGTGAGACGTATTTGCATATTATACATGTATGATGTATTGTCTTGTGATTTCACGCCTAAACTTTTTTAACTTCTTCAGGATAAATATCAACTACGACTCAAGGTAATTGAAGATAGTTTGAGAGGATCATCTTTCAGCGGTAGTCGTACAACATCTGAGGGGAGAAGTGTAAGCAATGGGCGACGTCAATCATTGGGTGGAGCCGAGGTGTCCAAGTTACCATCCAATGGATTTTTACCCAAAAAATTGCCGTCCTTTCAGCTTAGATCATCTGGTACCAGTTCAGTGTTGAAGAATGCTAAAGGGACGTCAAAGTCGTTTGATGGAGGTACGAGGTCATTAGACAGGGCTAGGGCTTATTTAAATGGGCCAGTCCGGAATAATTTACCAATTCCATCACCCGAGGTATCAAAGGAAGTAGACCAAATTGATAATTGGAAAGTGAACTCAGAAGAATCAACCAAAGAGTTCCCAACAGCAGAAACAGAAGAAGCAGTTCCCAGTATCATGTATGATTTATTGCAAAAGGAGGTTATTGCACTGAGGAAAGCCAGTAACGAAAAAGATCAAAGCCTCAAAGACAAGGATGACGCTATAGAGGTTTACTTTAGCTATATTCATAATTCATGTTTCTCTTAGATTTTTGTCAATGTACTTAAACTATGAACTTTCACATCTTCAGATGTTGGCTAAGAAAGTAGATACTTTAACTAAAGCAATGGAGGTGGAGGCCAAGAAAATGAGAAGAGAGGTAGCTGCAATGGAAAAGGAGGTAGCTGCCATACGGGTGGAAAAAGAGCATGAAAACAGGTCCAGGCGATTTTCGTCAAAGGGTCCGCCCAGTGCTTCGCAATTGCTCCCTAGCAGGTATTGGATCCGTGTCCCTCAAAGTATATAGTTATCTAACTTTTCAAAGAAAAATGGTCGCCAAAAAAATTTTTGTTTTTGGTAATGAATGTAAAATTTGTTTCTTAGTTATAAATTGTGACTAATTGTATTCGTTGTGTATTTATATGCAAAAGTCCTACCAGTTATTTGCATTACCTACAGTGATTTCATTGTGAATGGTAGAGCTAAATGAAAATGAACGAGATATAGCGCATGCATTGCATAATAAGGTCATCTTTCCACGTCAACAATCTCTTATTCATGATATTGACGAGATTGTTGGCTGCATCTGTGTTCAAAGCCCGATGCGACGAGAATCATGTAGTTCATTACACATAATATTTAGAATTAGCTCCGCTAAAGATATCCGATATTACTCTTAGATGATGTACAGTAACCAAATCTTGAATGATAATCATACTAGTACTGTTCTTAAAAATCACCATGTGTTGTTTCAAATGGAGGTGTCTTTTAGCAACACTGATACATTGATTTGGATTCGGATTCCTTTCTGATGTTCTTTGTTTCCTCAGGAGTGTGCCTACAAGAACTGGATTAACACGAAGCACGAGCACCCAATGATGGAACATTATCAATTTCTGTCTCCATGTTATTTATCATGGCTGGACCTGCCTTTCCATTGCCCGGCCCGTCGATCAGTAAAATACATAGTGGGACGACGAATGAGTCGGCATCATTTACCATCAGCAGCAGCAGCAGTAGTGAGATGGAAAAATAATCATTGGAGACTCGTCAGGGTTAACCTTTTGTGTGTTTCTGATCTGTAAAATATAGTTTATTGGACCTCTTTTGTTTGTATTTTTACTATACTAGTGTGTTTTAACATTGTTGATCTTCATCACCTAGTTCTGGAACCTTTTCATTAAGGTTGTGGTGTAGAATACGACTTTGTGATCTTAGATTAGGAAGCGCTAACATTATTAAATCATGTCGGGGCTGACACGCATTTTACCTGCATATTTAAATTTAATGAAAATTGAAAAATCAAAAGTAAAAAAACAAAGCAAATTAATTATCTCTAAGAGCATAAGAAATTGCTTCTCTATCTCTGTGGACCCCACTATGTTATGATCCCTCTCAGGTCTTCACATCAGCTTTACTTCCTCACCAAGAAATCAATAAAAATCCCCAAATCTGCTGAGCTAGGGTTTCGCTTCTCCTTCGGAAAAAAAAATGGCGCTGGAATGGATTGTTCTCGGCTATGCCGCCGCCGCAGAAGCGGTTATGGTCATCCTCCTCACCATCCCCGGTCTCGGCGGCCTTCGCAAGGGACTCGTCTCCGTCACCCACACTCTCCTCAAGCCATTCCTCTCCATCGTCCCCTTTTGTATATTCCTTCTCTTAGACATTTACTGGAAGTACGAGAATCGTCCCACCTGCGAGCACGCTGGATCCTGCTCGCCCTCCGAGTACCTCCGCCACCAGAAGAGCGTCATGAAGAGCCAGAGAAACGCGCTCCTGATCGCCGCCGCGTTGGTGTTTTACTGGATTTTGTTCTCTGTCACGAGGCTTGTTGTGCAGATCGAGCAGCTGAATCAGAGGGTTGAGAGGCTCAAGAGCAAGAATTGATTAAGGTGAGTTGGTTGTTGATCGGATGGATGGAATGGTTTTTGTGACCTTGGATCTGGTGATCCTGTGAAGTATCCTTCTGTTGGTGTATTGCTGCTTTATTTCTTACGCCTTGGTATTTTCCTCTACTCGTGTTGTATTCATGCTGTTAAAATATGTAAAGAATAATTTGATCAATCCAATCTGAACAACTTTTGTGCTGATTTGTGACCTCACTCTATGGTCTATGGGTTGAATTGCTGTTCAGGAAACTGTATGTATGATATGCTTCAATGGAGGAAAAAGGTAAACTGAGTTGCACTGATTTGATTTTCTTTATAGCATCAGTATTGTGGTTTCTATATCTTTGTATTGCATATACTTGTGTTGTGTTACACTACACTGCTTGAAATGTGCCAAGTTTGCTGTACGGGCACATGAGATATTATGTGTTCCCGAACTTATTGGTGAGTAGAAACTTATCTATTTAAGGATATTTATTGTAACACTCATGGTCATGATCTCACTGATCTGAAATTTGAAAATGAATGATTGTATTCACTATTCATAGTCTCTTTGTGGGTAAGCCGAAAGTGAGAAGCAGTGAGTAGCTTCTTTAATGGCCTTTCAGTGAGTAGTTTATCTTCTCAAGCTCTTACAATGGGTATGAAAATTCACCCTGTATTTATCAGGATCCCTGTCTTTTTGTTTGTGTTTTGCAGAATCTACTAATTGGAATTATCTTTTAAAAGTGAATGTTTATGCGTTGAGTTCTCCACGGTTGATGCAGATAGACTGAAATACGTGTATGTTATTTTTTATGGTACTGTATTGCACATAAGCTCTAAAGGTTCGTGATATAAGTTGTCAAGATTATCGTGGTACTAGGATTACGGTGTAATGACCATCACTATTTGGTATTCACTACTACGTAGTCTCGTGTTTATGTTGAGTTGGTTTTCCATTTCCTTGATGCTATATTAGGGGAGTGTCATAGGTGGATTGGTTTTCTGAACCAAAGCAAACTGTTGATGCAGCAGCTTGGAACTTGTATGATAATTGCTGCCTTGTATTTTGTTTATCAACTGAATTATAATGAGTTTGATGATCCCTTATTCTTTAGCTGGTTCAGTAAGATACATTGGTACCTCAAAACCAGCAGCGAATTTTACAACAGGAATCATCCATTTAATTGATGTGATATGCTGTGGATGATGCCATTCTCCTAACGAAGAATTCTAGGTGAGGAGCGAGTTGGCTCCTGTGGGATGAAATTAATATGATGCTTGGATTTGATGTGCTAAATGGTTAGAGATATGGTGGACGTCATTATACCAGTAGTATTTAAGTTAGAGCAGAGTGTTTTTTTTTTTCACTTTTAGAAGTAATTTGTATATATGCAATTAAGAGTTTGACAGCTGATACACTGCATTATTTTTTCTGATAAACTGTTCTGAAAAATCCTTTTCATACATTGGGCGCCAATTCATAACATAGACATAATTAATTAATTATTATTGAAATTTGCTTTATTGTCTGTTGCATCCGTTGGTAAAGAAATGACTATTCTTATATAGTCGGACAATAAGTGATATTACTCCCATGTCCCATTTAATTTAAAAAAAGGGTTTTATAAATATTTAATAGGAAAAATGACAAAGAGGGGATATACAAGAAGATTTTTTTTAATTCATTCGTTTAGTTAATTTGTTAATTGACGGATTGATATTCCATTAGTTAAATATTATACGATGATTAAAATATTTAAAAATTGTCCTTAATTGTCACAGTACGTACCGTGATTTGTTAAGGGAAAATGACAAATAGAAGGTATGAACTATCACTCATTGACAAATCACGTTTCGAACTATGAAAATTTACAATCAAGGGCAATTTCAAAATATTTTGATCCTCAATTTCACAATTAAGGGGAAGAAAGTGTTTTCAATTCATTCGTTTAGTTAACTTTGTTAATTGATGAAGTGATATTTCATCAATTAAATGACTTCATCAATTAAGTGTTATATATGGAGCAAAATATTTTGAGCTTTAATTGTCAATTTTCATAGTTCAGACCGTGATTTATCAATTTGTGATAGTTCATACTCCCTCTTTGTCATTTTCTCATTTGTTAATGGGTAAAAGTTCAAACTATTCTTTTTCATTTTCCCTATTTAATAGTATATGGGGTTTCGTTGATAATCCTAAAAAATCATTAAATCTCAAGGTAACCTCGTAAACCTTTTTTTCAAATAAAGAAATTGATGACACGTGGCTCAATCTGATTGACTGTAATCTTTTAGCCGTGTTCATCAAATTGAAGAACAAATCCGCACAAACAAGAATCGAGTTTTTCTAAGTCAACGATCGTCGTTTGTATCGGGCAGAAGACTCCAGCATTTGCCCATCTTGAATTCCAACACCGTCCAATTGATTCCATCCTCCCTTTTCTGTCCCACTCCTAAATTTCGATCACAAAATCCCTTCCTGATTTAAACAGAATCCTAATTGGGGGGGACAAATCGGCGAAATGGACGAGATGAGGGACAAGATGAAGGGTTTGATGAAGAAAGTCACCTCGTCTTCCTCCTCCGGCAAATTCAAGGGCCAAGGTCGCGTCTTAGGTACCTCAAACGACTCCATCCTCACTCGCCCAACGCCTTCTCAATCCTCCAAACCCAATCCCAATTCCAATCCACCTACCAAAAACCCCCAGCCACCTTATTCCAAACCTGATGTATCAAGCCCTATTCAGAAGCCTCCTCCTCCTCCTCCTACTGCTGTTGATGGGTTTGATCCATTTGACGCATTAATGACTCCAGCAAAGAGATCTCAAAATGGATTCACATTGAATGTGTTCGAGTGTCCTATTTGTAATCAGCCTTTTAGGTCTGAGGAGGAGGTGTATGCTCATGTCGATGACTGTGTGAATCAGCCTGTGGAAGCGGAGAGTGAGGTATTAGTGTCTCAAATTGGTACAAGTCAGTTGGAGATTTGTGTTGGCGCATTTTTGTCCGGGAAGCCTTCTGATGGGTCGGTGGAGGTTGTGTTGAAGTTGTTGAGGAATGTTGTCAAGGAGCCGGGGAATGGAAAGTTTAGGAGGATTAGGATGGGGAACCCGAAGATTAGGGAGGCTGTTGGTGATGTTGCCGGAGGTGTTGAGTTGTTGGAGGCTGTTGGGTTTGGGTTTAGAGAGGAGGATGGGGAGATGTGGGCTGTTATGGATGTACCGAATGAGGAACAAAAAGAGATAATTAGTAAGGTTATATTGTTGCTAGAGAGACCAAGTGTAGCGGATGTGGCCTCTGTGTCTTCGGTTGATAAGGATGAGATTGTTGTGCCAGTTGAGCAAAAGAAGGTTGATCGGCAGGTATGAAGCTTCTTCTCGCTAGTTCATCGTGCTTGTTTATAGATGCTTCGGTACCAGATTTGTGCCACTATTTGTACGTTTCACTATTCATCACCTTAGGCCTCCTCGTATTTAAGAACAAGTTTGCCGTTAGATGAATTCATCCATATATGTATTGTTTATGTTTGATAACAGATGTTCAAAGAAAATAATTATAATCTTTTGCCTGATGATAATAGGTTTTCGATTACATGCATCGGTAAAAAATTAAAATAGGCGATAACGTTTATAAAAAACTGTTTACAGAATGCTGATGCTGATGCATGCTTGAAATCACGCATATATTTATTTGGAATCATTTCCATTTCCAGCGAGTTCTTTTTAGTGCGTCTTTGTTTATTTTCTAGTTATACTATCTAATGGATGTACATCTCATATTTCAGATAAGAGTCTTCTTTTCAGTTTCTGAAAGCATGGCAGCAAAAATTGAGCTCCCAGATTCCTTCTACAGACTATCAGCAGATGAGGTAAAAAGAGAAGCAGATATGAGAAGGAAGAAGCTTGCGGAGTCTCAACTTCTCATTCCAAAATCTTTCAAGGAGAAACAAGCCAAAGCTGCAAAAAGGCGGTATAAGAGAACCATAATTCGTATTCAATTTCCTGATGGTGTGGTGCTGCAAGGCACCTTTGCTCCTTGGGAGCCAACTACTGCTCTTTATGAGGTTAGTGCTTCGTGCCGTTATTTACCTACTTAATGAGCCTAGCCTAACTTCATCAGGCATTTAAGCTTTTGAAAGTATCCTTTTCAATGATAAGCATGAGCTCCACGATATTTGTAACTCCTTAGGGTCGTTCGCGGCTGCGTTTCTTTTCATCCCCGTTTCGTAGAGTTGACTAAGCTTAAACTGACTTGAAAAAATCAATGACCAATTTGAGAAACACTTATTTAAATTAGGAATTGGAACACATAGGATTGTATTTTAGGGTCTGGAACAGTATCGTATTTGGTTCTTTCAAATTGAAGATGTTACTTTGTTTGGCTGTTTCGCCATTTATTTATAGTTCCATGCTTCTGCTTTTTAGTTTTGTATCCCCTTTTACGCAGTTTGCGAGCTCGGCACTAAAAGAACAAACTTTGGAGTTTGAATTGTTACATCCAGTGGCCATCAAGCGGCGTGTGCTCCCACACTTCTCTACGCCGGGGGAGAAGTGCAGAAGCCTGGAGGACGAAGACTTGGTCCCATCTGCTCTCATCAAATTCAAACCTCTTGAAACTGATTCAGTTGTCTTTACTGGACTTTGTAACGAGCTTCTTGAAATCAGCGAACCACTTCAACCTGGTGCTGCAGCATCGTAAAGCCTCAGACGCACACAAATGAGACAGAAGAATATCTTCACAAACAGGTACAAATAGTCCGTGTGCACTATATCATAATGTAGTAAAATTGATAGCATTGTATCAAATTCAGAAGTGAGTTTCATATACCAATGGGCATAGGAGGAACAGTTTGGATTTGGCAAATTTATTGAAAAGAAGTATCATGTTATTTATCCACACCATTTAGCTGGGTTGTTTGTGATGTGACTGATGGCGTTTCTTGTTCTGCCATCAGTGTGGTGAGGTTGTTGTTGTTCTTCTGAAAGGATTGATTAAAGTGGTTTCGAATTGTTTCACATCTCAAATGATGAACTGAAATTGATACATGAGAAGACTATTTTGGTCAAGTTCTTGTAGGGTTCTGTTGACTGGTGCACAATTTGACCGACCTTAGCATATGTTGGGTTTACCATACCGTGAAAATCCTTTACTACAAATTGAGTCTGGAACACGTTCGGAATTACACATAGGTTGGTCCTTTCCATTTAATGGGATGTCTTTCTTGACAAAGGTTACCATTGCAATATCAATTTCCTCATCATATTAATTATAAGACCCACCACACCCACATTATTTATATTTATATACCAGTCCCGCACCTGCAGCCAGTTGTAGATAACTGTGGCTCATGGATGCGCGGTGAAGAAGGATAATAGCCCTACTAGAGGTGCATTGATGTAAGTTGTGGGCTCAGACTCTTGGAAATATGGTCTCGAGTCTGGAAAAACATCCGACACATTGTTGGGCCCGCCAACCACAGCACCAACCAGTAGATTCGGGTTTGGATTTGGACTCAAGAAAGTATTTAGATCCTTGTTTGCATCCAATGCGAGCTGGGTGAGCCAAAACAGAGGGCACTGAGCTGCCCCTATGGTGTATCCTCCGGGGAAAATGCTCACCGTACCCAACCATGTACGACATCCCAAGCGGGTTGTCTCCAAGAATGTAGTCCACCTGCCCAACATTTACATTATTCTAACTTTTTTTACTAATGATTAAATATGACAAGCAATGATGCATGTGGCTAAAATCTATGCAGTTATCGGATGCTGTGCTGATCTTTTTGGAGGTGCACTACAGTAGCTATTTTCAACAACTGAACATAAGGCCAAAAGGACACCAAATATCCACAGATTGTGGCATAATAAATTATAAATGAAATGATCACGATTGTGTGATTGGTATTGTAAAAGACAGAGTTACTGTAGCCCATGAGAAAGAGATTTGTCTGCCATTTCCTAAAAAGGCTACCATTCCGTGATTGGCTGATTGCATAGCCATAGGAGGACAATTGCCAAATTAGCTAAATGCGAGTCATTCATCATCACGTAGCACTAGCAATAATAGATACTTTGTAGGATCCAAGAGAAGAACAAAATCGTAAATGTGAATAAGAAGGTGGCTGATTACCTGTCGTTTTGCGAGATGCTTAAGAACAGCAGGGGTGGCTGCGGTGCCTCCACAGGGCACCACCTTATTGGCATGGCTTAAATAGTTGGAGTAAGCCAGTAGTAAAAAAGATAGCGAAGTTACATGCTGCATGTTACTCCCTCCTGCCTTGAATATCAAACCCCCTGTAGTTTTATTGGGTAATTTTGAAATGCATAATTCATCTACATATTCAGAAACAGCTGTCCTAAAAACTTTGAACTGATAGATAAAGATCACATAATTATAGGTACCTGGAGAATACTGGACTTGAGGATGTGCAGTCCCCGGCAACAAAGAACAGATAAATTCATCTGCGTTGAGCTTAAAGTTGTTGAAATAATCTGCTCTTCCCATCAACACCTCCTGCATTGTTCAAGAGGTAGATTTCACTTATCATCAAAAGTTAATCCTTCGGCGATAATTAGACAGTAGAAGGTCAGTCCATAAATGAAACCAGGCATCAAAATGAGTTGAAGCAGTCATTTTCATAGAGAGTTACTACTAAGTAATTAATTATGAGACATGATGAATAAGAGTATGGGAAAAGCGCAATGAGTCGATCTGATCGCAGAGCCCATCGCATTTATGCACATGCAGCGTGGAGTGACAGCAACAGAACACTAAATTAGGCTTTAGACTTCTGGGGACATCGCCTTATGCCTTCCAGAGACCCCTTAAACCATACACAAATCATTTCTTAGTGCAAGCTAGCTAGCTAGCATTAAGTTCTATATTGACTTTGTTCATTGTTCGGTTCAATTGAGAAGGGACGCAACGACAGGCGACAGCCGTGCCCAACTGAAGGGAATAAATTCTATCATATACATTCTTTTTTTAAGTACTGTTTGAATAAAGTTTATTCTATTTCTGCCAGTACCTTCTTTCTATAGTAATAAATCCATACAAAACTAACATCCTCCTAAAGGACCTAAACATCAAACTCTATTTACATGCTCTTAACAATTAACAGCAACATCTTGGTCCTTCCTTTTCCAAGCTGCCCGTCAACACATAACTTAGGAAATATATTAGTGGGATAATGTAGGTTAACTATTGAAAAGTATCTGAAATCAAAATGTGTGATTCTAGTGCTGTCTGCTACATCAACATGGGTGAGCATTGGTCAGTTATATATGGGTTTCACTTGCAAATCAATAATGTGGCATATCCTTTTTGGCCAATTGATTGCCATACCAACCGCTATAATCGCACTGTAATTGTCTAAAGATATGATATATATAACTCAATGGAGCACCAAAATTCCTCGAACACTATATTATGGCCCGTGACATGTAGAATAAAGACCCACTGAAACTGGACATGGATACGATAAGTACACAACCCTATAGTTACTAAACCGAGTATTTCAACAGTCAACAAATAACTAGAGTACGCTAAAAGCCTTAACACATATAAATAGATTTGCTAATGTTATATTATGCTTACCTTTGAAATTAGAACGTTAATCCCAGCATGCTTATTATCCCATCCAAATTCATTTACGGTGTCTCCAGCTCTCAACACAACCTCATTTCTCACAATGTACTCTCTGTATTCCCTCTTCCTCGATGCCTTGTGCAACCACACAGCAGCCCACAACAGTTCATCCTGACACAAAATAAAACTGACAAATCATCCCACACATCTTATATCCAAGGAGCAAAATAATTCTATTATTACAATATATTCTTACCTCGTAACCATTCACGTCACAGTAAAACGGGCACACTACTCGACTAAGGCTGCTACTGTATGCTCCTCTGTGTGTGTCAGCAAACTCAAATACCTTCGCCAAACAAATAAAAGTTATAAAACATGACAACTACCACCACCATCACCTTTCACAGTACCCTCCACTACATTCTCCAACCGTTTATTTTATTCTGGAGTGAAGTGAATGCTTTCAACAAATCACGATCACATACTGGCCACCAAACTTCACAATTGTGCACTATTGGCCCTAATGTCACATTCTGTTCCTCTGATTAAACTAACAGAATCACACTTAATGTGGTGAACGTTCACAATTTAACACACAAGAAAGCTTATGGGTAGGTAAATAAACAACTCAAAAAGGTGAAAACCGTACCTGAATGGCACGATCGAGAAGAATCCGAGAGTAAGACGGGTTGCGCGAACGGAAAATGATCGAGGCGGCGGCAAGAGCAGCAGCGGTTTCTCCTGCAACATCCGACCCTGGATGATTTCGATCAATCTTATAAACAGTACGTAGCGTATCCATGTCTTCCGGCCTCTCCCAGCAGTTGTGATCGGAGAACGCGTCTCCGACCTGCACGAAAATCGTCCCAGGCACAGCTGTGGCTTTCAGCAGATAATCCGTGGCCCACTTTACGGCTCTGACGGCGTTCTTCTGCTCCGTTCCCATGGTTCTTCCAAAATCTATCACACTCCAGGAGAGCAATGTTGCCGTGAACGCCATCGGAAATCCAAACTTAATGTTGTCGCCTGCGTCGTAGTAGCCTCCGGTCAAATCCACCTACACGAACGGAGAAAATACATCAACAAAGCCTCCGAAATTTCCACGCAGTTTCACACGGTTCTGCTTCCCGCGAGCAATGACAAACCCTAACGTCAATCCGATTCTCATTCAGACGAAAATCGAACTGCGGAAAGTAAAAACGGAAAGTGTAGGTTTACGTAAACACTTACACCGGCGGAGGCTCCGTCACGCATGGCGGAGTCGCCTCGCCACTTGATGCGCTGATCGGAGGGAAGCTTGCCGGATCTCTGTCCTTCGAAGAACATGATGCACTTGCGTAACGCATCGTGGTAGTCGTGTCCGCCGCAAACCTGCTTTATCTGGAGAGCGATGAGCAGAATACAGAGCACTGTCGCCGGCGAATGGAAAGTTGTTTTTCGCGCCATTTTCCAGACTTTGTAGTCTGTTTTACTGCGCGGGGAAGAGAGTAGGATGAGCAGAGTGAAGCGTTGCTCTTTTTAACGAGGGACCTTGGATTCTTCACGAGAGAACCAATGCGGGAGAGACACATGGAAGTGTGTGATTGGTGGAGTTGTGATATCGATGATGCAGAGAGCATGCTTTGACAGGTTTGAAAGTTATTTGACCGGTCTGAGGATGGGAGCGGTTCGATTGAGATTTAAGCGGTTCGAAGATGGAATTTCATGTGATGTTATCATCATAATTTCATAACATCATCTTCCAAAAAAAATTCATAACATCAGAAATTACAAGTTAGTAGAGAAACTTGCAAGAGACATGTGATGCTACCACATATTTTGTTGAGTTTCACTAATTTAGTTTTATCTTTAAAACATTTCAAATTAAAATTTTCTATTGAAGATTTGGTCTAATCAAAGTTAGAATTGTTTTAACTAGTTAGTTTATGTGAAATATTTCATCAAGTAACTTCTTAATTTGCAGATACAGAAGAAGTGGATCAGGAGGTATTGACACATGACCAAAATGCATAAGTGAGAATGCACATTAAATCAGTAGATACACTCCAATCTCAAGTAGTTGTGTATGCGGACTTGTCTTTATATCACAGTGCTGAAAATTGATTCTGTTTCGCATGTGATTTTCCATTCCTCGAATAAAGATAAGCGAACGCTTAGGATTCGATATAGAGACTCTTCATCATGAACCACTGTATACCCTTTTTTTTTTTCCACTTTTGTTGTTGTTGTTTTATTGTGAATCATTCAGATAAACAGTTGTTCTTGAAAGAAAAAAAAAGAGAAAGATAGAGAGCACTAAAACACAAGTTCAAAGCATTTTATACCTTACATCGATGCGGCAGGGCTAGACTTTTATGAACAGAGCAAACAACAACTGCATTCTCAGAAATTTAATTAAACCTTCCAGAAATTTATCCATCAAAGGGTCTTCACCGTCTTATTGTGCAGTAATGCCATTGATTTATTCAGATTCTCAAAACCATTCTACCGGGCAGATATCACGACATTGAGCGACTTATTAATCCAAGACTTCAATGCCCCGCTTCCCTTCCCACCATTCCTTGTTCGCATGGCGTCCTTTTTGAAATCGTCAGTGCCGCCCTTAAGTTGAGGTTTCTTGCACAACAAGAAGTTCCTTGTGCCACTTAATCCAATCATCTCCAATGGATCCAAAACTGCAAATTCAAACATCAAACCAATAAGATTGGATGCATTTAAATCACGAGTTTTGACTCGATGGCCAAATTTTGACTTCAATAGACCGACGCTTGAAGAATATATTTTGTTAATTCTGATGAAGTTTGAGACTTTTACTAATGACTTAGTTTTTTAAACATGTTTATTTAATTTATATGCTTGAACTTTTTGTTTAACTAGTTAAACTAGGGAGTTTTATAAACTAAATTATTTGTTTGTGCATAATTTTTTATATAATTTACAAAAATGGTATAACTTTATAACTTTATAAATATATATATATTTTTTTTATATAAAATAACAAACGTATCCGAAACGTATCGTATCCTGCTTTTTCTAAAAAAACCGTATCCCCGTATCGTATCCGTATCCCGTGTCCGTATCCGTGCAACCTAGGAAACGGAAGCCGGAAATGTCAAGGGTCCAGAAAGTGGCAAATCTAAAGCATAAAAACTACAAGAAACTGCAACAGTGCAACATTAAATATATATAATTTTATACTTTTAAAAAAACAATCAAAGTTTAATTTAAAATAGTTCATTTTATCATTCAAAAAAAATTCCTAAATAAAATACAGAATTAAGTTTCTAGAGGGTTCCAGAGGTTTGATGTTGTGTCCACAGAATTTCCAATTCATTACCATTTCCGAATCCTCAGTTGATTGTTTCTTAAAGAATTCTTGACGCTTCCTAAGGTTTTCTTACAGTTTCGGAAACTCCTTCCTATTTGAGGTTTCCGAACTACATAGCGTTGAAATCTCAATTTTGACTTAGAAGTCCGGACTTTATATTATTGAAATTCAATATAAAATTTCATCATTTTCTCAATGCTGTTTCATGATTTTGTTTCTCATTTTTGTCGACAACAATCCAAATGAATATCTATCTACTCATAACTAAAAACATAATAGTCTCTCAAGTCAAAACCATTAGTTCAAAAATTAAGATGAGAAGAAAATAATAATAATACTTACAGTCAGAACCAGCAGCAGGGCAAAACAGCATGAAATCGGTAAAATTGGATCCAAGAACAGGAAGCCGTCCCTCGCGCCTATAAATCTTCAAAGCATTCGAAACAACATCGGCCACGACATCATCCTCATTAACAACGAACCGAATCGGACCAGCGCTCCCGACAACATTAACGCTAATCAAAATCCTGTTCCGCCCCTTCCCCTTCTGATTACTCTTCGTCATCGAACTCAACATTTTCATTTTTTCTCACAAAATTAAGGATCGACGCCGATGCAGCGGTGGTACCAGCCCTCTCTGAATGATCCGGAAGCCAATTGTGATGAGCCAAGTTTCATGAAATTGAGGGCCGGCTCTTTCACCATTCGATGGAATCCAAATGGAGAGAATTGATTGATTGCTGGCGATTTAGGGTTTTGAAGAGGTTTGATTTGAAGAGAGGGTTTTTATTTCCGCGTGTCGTATTGTTGGTTGCTTGTTGTGTTACGTGTGGAGAAAGTTGGAGCCGAATCGGGGAAAGAATTGAAACACGTGGTTGAAAATGTTTGACTTGGCCGACTAATCAGTTTGAGTTCATACACGTGGTGGATTTGGAGTCTCACAGTGCCGATTGCTTCTAATTAATTTATTCTTAATTGATATGGAAGTTCAAAGCAAAAAATAAATAAATTGATATGGAAATATACGTGAGGATTACATGGGAAGATTTTTATATTTAAAAAAGTTGGGAGTTAAATTATGTTGTTTTTGAATTAGAGTTGAAAATACTCGATTTACAAAGTTTTTTTTTTATTTTTATAAAGATTGATTTACAAAGTAGATCACTTTGATGAAAGACAAATCGGTACCGGAGTAGATTAGAAAAAATCCGGTGCAAACAACATATTTTTTGTAAAAAAATATAAATCAATGACGGCTTTTGATTTTGTCATTTAAACGGATGTGATTATAGTTTTGGATCCAGAAACTTTATGGAGTGGGGCCAATATTCATCTAGTCTGTACGATCACTGAACTTTAAAATTTAAAATGCTCGAACTAAATTCTGGTTTGTATCAAATATATGTTAGTTGTATACAAAATCAATCGAACCACGCCAACAAGGGTGTGATCTAGTGGTTGAGTCCCTACCTTGCATTCACACTATGTAGGGTTCAAACCCCACCCATGGCATTTTCCTCCCACAATTTATATGGATTTTTCCTAGTCCCACCTATGGTGCAGACCTCTTCTTCCATTCTTCGTGGATGTTTTCTTATAATTTTTCTTTCCTTTCCTCTCCCCCTTCCTCGTCCCTTACATTCTTCGTGGATGTTTTCTTATAATTTCCTCTTTCCCTTCCTCTCCCCCTTCCTCGTCCCTTGTGGATGTTTGCAGTTGTTATATCCTATCCTTTCGTGGAGGCGTGCTTAGGCGCTGCTATGGCCTTACCATGGTCCATGGAGGTTTGTGTCAAGTTATGTGTTCAAAGTTAGAGGTGTCAGATGGCATGTACTTCAACGAATGACTCAAGTATAAGTTCAAATCCGGGGTGGTGCCTTTGTGTGGCCCGTGCTTCAAAACGGACTAGAAATAATGTGTACCAGAGAATTATGATGTATGTGATGTTTTACTTGTACTGTTCGATGTAAACCCACGATAAAAAAAAATCAATCGAACCACAAATATATATTTTTTAATAATGTTTGAGAACAAATTTAATACTTAGGATATTATTTATTTTTGTATGTCACACCTTTTATTGAAGCCAAGGTTTTAGGATCAAATTAGCTTAATTACTTAATGGGGCGTTAAATTTTTTTGATGAAGAGGTACAACGATACAATATATTTCAATACATATCATCTAGTACATATATATTGCATCTCGTCCAGATCCTGAAATCATTGGTACATATATATTCGTCGCTTGAAGCACAGTCCAAGTTTGGCACTTTTATCATGGAGTCGCTCACATCTACCACATAGTCGCTGGTACATTTATCGACATTTGAAGCATAGGCCACATTGACACCTTTACCATTGTAAACACGTCCATCATGACGGATGCATGAGACCTCCACAAGGGAGGAACAACATCCACGCGCGAGGCGTGGAAGAGGAAGGCATCCGCGAGGGATGAATGAAGCATCCACGAGCGAGACGGGACGAGGAAAAGGAAGAAAATATTCGAACTCAGGGTGTAAGGATTGAATTATCTTGGGTGAACTCATTAACCAACATGTCGCCACCCTGTTGGCGGGGTCAAATTATTTAAATGTAAATTTATTTAGGGAATCTAAACAATTTGGGGCGAAAGATTGAATGACTCGGGACGAAATATTAAAATAAATGGGGCTCAAAACATTAAAATTGTTTAAAATGTGAAACTAATTTACTCAAAACGATCCATTTTCCCAAAATGACCGGGGGCGAATACCCCACTAATCCAAGTGGATCCGCTCATGCGTGATTAAATCCCGTCGTATGAATGATCTTTCATCAACGAATTATAAATCAGTTTTAAGGAATTATATTGTACTTTTGATTTTTTGACGACGAATAATAATCCACTTTTAACGAATTTTATAGTTTATACAAAAAATAATAATTTATACCTGATCTTTAATCGGAGTAGATTTTATTCAAAAATCCAAAACGAAAACATAACACGCATTTAAATTATTTTATAAAAATCGAATTATTACTAGACTACCACCTAATTTCAAATTAGGTACTTGACTTTTTTAATTTTTAATTTTGTAGTTTTTGTACAATTCGCACATGTTTCCTATTTGATCATATCTCCAACCACGATAAAAATAAGGTTGACCAAATTTGTTAACCATAAAACCAAATTCATAAGTTTTCGACCTTAATCCCTCAAACCACATCAAAAATCACTAAATTAAAAATAAAAAAATCCGTTAACCAATTTGAAATCCGTCGATAGTCCAAACTATATTTTTTAATTAACCCTATTACTAACAAATACTCGATAAAATGTTAACATGCAACAACTCATGCCACTAGACACCAGTAAAACACGTCCCTGACAACATAGTCGGCAACTCCAACCAACCATCACCAACACATAGGACGTCGTCGTTTCTTCTTACCTACGTTATATTTTCCAACCAATAACAGCGAAGATAATATTAAATTAGAAAATCTCACAGCGCCAGTGTCAAATCAGGATTGACCGAATAGCAACGAAATGGTTGTCGTTAAAATTATAATGTCGTCGTTAATTGGTAATATGAGAACCTGAAGAAAACGAATATTCACGGAACAAAACCGGAGCTGAGCTCTCTTCTCTCTCTCTCCGGAACCTTCCAACGTTAAAATTCGCATAACTGGTTTTGATTCTCTGCCAGTTGTCTTATCAGGTTCCCGCCCTCATCCGATAAATAAGTGTATCTTCCTGTGGGAGTTTGAGCGCCGGATCTTCGCATCCCAATTGCTCAGGTGGCTCTTTCTCTCTTTAATTTCAGTTACAGATTCTTCAATTTGGTTATAAAGTTTGGATTTTTTCGATGGATATAGGGATTTTGAGTTTGGATTTGAAATGGGTTAGTTTTGCTTGGTGGGTTTATCAGTTTTGGATGAAAGGGTTTTTGTGGAAATTTTATGGATGTTTATTTTTTGGTATTTTTGGTGGCCTTAAGAGGACAATTTATCTAATTTTTTTATATCCTGAAATTCTTATGGCTTTCATTATTTAGTTTAGTTTGGTTTGGTTGAGTGGATGTACTTTCAAAATATGTACTCTTTCTAACTTTGTAAGCTGTGCAGCATCTTAGTTCGTGTACGTGTTGCTAGGATTTAGGGACTTCTTTAGATTTTATCTGATTATCAAACTGAATTCCATACCCTTGGATTTCCAATAAAGTTCGTCCACAACTTTATTTGCGTTTGTTTCTAGTAGTAAACTAGAACTGATAACAAATCGGGTTTATGCCGCGCTTTGTATGCAAATCAAATCTGTGAAAGAGAGGGCCTTGGTGTGCTGTGATTGTGAATGTAGTTTCCGACTGATCTAATGGTTTAAATGGTTATGTAGCAGGCTCTCTGTCAGCACTTAGTCCTGTGCTGACAGAGAACTTAAAGAGTTAATACCATTATACTAGAGGAGGCGAGGAGCTATGAGTCCCGAGGGAACAGTGAGCAAACAACCTCTTGATGGGTTACACGGAGTGCGTGTGGTGCCACATTATAGCGCTTCGACGACTGGTGCTGGTCAGCAGCTATTGTTACAGTGAGTGACCTTTAAGAAAATAATTTTTCAAATGAGGCTATAGCTATTCCCTCTGCCATTTTCGTTTGATAAGCTAGTCATTTCCACTAAGGTGTATGTTATTGATTGTAATCTATATTACATTTGCAGGCGAGTATGGCAGCAAAGACCGGCATGCCTGAGGCCAATTCATTGTTGTATTCACGGTATGGGATTTTTGGAGTATCTTTCTGTAGTAGTGTAATCTTCTTTTCTGCAACTTAGACATTTCCTCGTTAACGTCAAGAAGTCTTGCCTTTTTCCGATATCATTATACTTTACTGATTTCGTTTTTCCCTTTATTATTCAGGTGAAAACATTTATGAAGCTGTTGCTAATGTGCTCACGTCACTTCCATTTATTGCACTCGGGATTCAAGCTCCACGGTAGTACTTATTAACACTCAATTGTAAAGGAATCACATGAATTTTCTGTTTATAGTCCTGCTCCTGACCTGACCACTAGCTTAAATTGACTTTCAGAAAAAACTTAAACAGCAAAATTTATGCAAATTCGTTGATTGGCGTGGGTGTTACCTCTAGTCTCTATCATTCTTCTAGAGGTGAAATCAGGAAATATTTGCGTTGGGCTGATTACACAATGATAGCCACGGCAACAGTGGTAAAATATTCTACTTTGGTTATCATTTTCACTTTCCATATATTAGATATTCGAGGCTTTTTTGTTCATCTGATTATTGGGTGTGTATGACACAATCATACAGACGTCGAAATGGAAATTGCCATCCGTGTCAAAAATGGAACACGTTTTTGCTACAAATCATTGAAATGTGTTTAAAATGTCTCCTAATGCGCTTTTAGCTTGAGCTTGGATTTTAAACTCAGTGCAGAACTGTAAAGTTGTACAAGTGACTCAACTATCTTCATTTCTCTCCTTTCAGTGTTTGTCAAGAGCACTGAGAAATGAAAACCCCAAACTACTGATGTTGGCATCTGCGCTAGCTCTCCCTGTGCAGCCTCTGATGGTCACCGCAGTTCACACTGGAATGATGGAGGTAACGGCTCCCTATCATATTTGTTTTTTCCTGCTAACCGAGCCTTGGAAAACTAAATATCCAATAAATTCCGCGGTTTTCAATTCGTTCTTAACCATTTTGTTTATGTCGTATGTTACTAATACATTTTTCCTTGGTTGTTCCCGATGATATCTTCAGTTAGCATTTGCCAAGAGAGCAGTTAAAGATCCCGACTTGAAGACAGCCCACAATTTGCATACTTTGTCATCTGTATTAGGCGGTGCCCTTTTCATCGCTGATGATGTCTATCCCAACACACCTTTTCTTCACGCTGGTTGGCATCTTGCTGCAGCTTTTGGCGTCGGGACACTGAATAAGCTTCTCGAATAGTGTATATCATTGATAATGTATATTCAGTAAATTGCTGAATAGAAAATAGAATTTGTGTTAAAATTATGTGTAATTAATATAAAGCCATGATATTATCAAAATAAAATAAAATATAAAGCCATGATTGTTTTCTATAGAATTTATCATCATTGATATATTGCTGATCTGCAAGCACTACTGAATGATTACAGTCAGCAAATTGAATGGGATTCTATTTAACACCAAAATTTAAGAATTCTACAGTAAATTATGATTCATGAAGTGAAATTCCATAGAGCAAATTCTGCCAGGAAAATTTAAATGATACACCGATGGACTAAAGTCTAGCCAAGTTGGAGAAATTTTAGACAAGAGGTGTGTGATTTAGAAACTAATGATGGAAGACGAGAATACATCCGGTTCACCCTCGGAGCCATGGCGTGGAACAACTAAATGTGACGTTCCTGTTAGCGGTATACACAGCAGCTGAAATGTTAGACCTGGCCGATACCTGTATTTACTCACATCTCATCTGCTTTTCCTGTTTAACCTGGCACTACGTGTACAACAACAAGCAACTCTTTTGCTACTGGTTCCAAGTAATAATTGGACAGCCTTCCCTCCACAAGTAGTTGAGATGCCAAATAGTAATTCTTTTCCTTCTTGTCGTTTGCGAACGTTAAAAAAAATATTGAATGGATGTATAAATGGGGACTAGGGCGATATGCAGTGAAATCACAACTTTGTGCCTTCTGTCTTGTTTACTAGGCACATGCAGTCCGGACAGGGAAAGGAATATATTGAATCGGCTGGTCTCTTCATCTCAAATCCCTTTGAATCACTGTGTGCTCTCATGCTTAGCATTTGTCGCTTGAAACTTTTCCACCTGCAGGAAAAAAGATGGAAAGCCAGCTGTTACAATCATTTGTCTCCGGAAAGGAAGCAAAACAGACTTTCATATCATTCTTTAAAACTGAAAATTTAAGTTAACATCGAGAAAAGCACCAATCGACTAAGTGCTTGAACTGAGTTAAGAATCATATAAAGATTATGCAAATTATTATTTGCTTGCCATGGAATATAACCTAACCAAATAATCTGCATACACAAATTTTTGAGGCCATAGTTACTGATTACAGCTTACAATTTTATTTATTCATCATTTTTATTAAGATGACCACCACTCTCTACGAGCCATTTTTCGGAATAATTTAGCTACTAAAAGTATGCTCGGGAGTATGAGAGTTTCTGGCCCATACCCGATGTTGGGGTTATCAAACAATAAAGCTAACTTCCGCTTGTCAGGCCTTATAGTCTGAGAATGTCCACCATACAAGTATCTCCTATGACCCATGAGAAAATGAGGGAAGTTTCCACCTTGTGTTGTAACAAAAACTTCACTGTGTAGACATACTGTGTAGTCTATTGCAGCCATCCTGGAAGAGTAGTTCTAGAAGGAAGAAAGGATGTCAGATGCGTGAATCGTGATGAGTATTGACTGGAACAAGAACATGAAATGCATAAAAAGTAGCCAAACCCTGTACGGATCGAGTTCTTCTGCAGATGCCAACATCTCCTTGGTTTGCAAGAGAGGGAACATCTCAAATAATGGAGCCATATTTTGCTCAGCATTGTAAATCTTTCCAGAAGCTAAATATATGGAAGTGCTTTTATGAAATCCCATTCCCCTGAGCATCAAGCCAACCTATGGAAAATACATCAGGATCCTGTTTAATATTTAATTGTCGGACGTGGGGAAAGGGCATTTCATTTTCAGACACTGAACCTATGGAAAGTGGAAACCCAAAGCAGAATCAATGTTTTGTTGTTATTTTACTGCATGCTTCGCATGATTAAAATAAATAGATAGGCAATACGGCCTACCAAACTAGTAAACATACTGCTGCATGACATACGGAGGGGAGGGGTAATAGTGGTTAATAATTACTCAAAAAAACATAACATGAAAATTCCTATTCAATCAAATTTTCTTTTTACTAACAGCTACAAACTGAGTTTTCTCCAACTAGTGAACCCCACAGTGAAAAAAAAAATTTCTCCAAAAGACATGTCTAAAGGAACTCTTAATCTCCAACTAGTGAATATATCTATTTCAAAGATAAGTGATATTGTTCGAGCCCAGGCCTTTATATTCATAGTCCAGTGAAACATAAGAAGATTATATTATTACCTCCAAAGGAGTAAGCGGGCACTTTCCATTTATTCTTATTGCTCCAGGGCGTATGACGCGGCCACGTTTGGTGAACTTTCCTTTCCAACCTTTTTCTCTTGCAATATCCATATCTTGTTTTTCTTGCTCCCCACCATCATATACACAACAAGAAAAAGCAACCATATCCTGCATGATGGCTTAACTAATAAAATTCACATTATAGGTACTCATTGGCAAGATAACACAGTAAGTAGCCCACAAATTTGTAAAGATGAATTACTGTGATGACTGACCTCCTCAAACCGAAGATGCACAGAGATATATTTCCCACTATTGTTTGCACTGAGTGCTTTCATTCTGGCAACTAAATTTTCTCCTAAAGTTAAAATTGGATTTGAGAATCTTAAGGTCTCATAGTTTGCCAAGCATCGGAGCCGTTGAACAGCTGGAGGAGCATCAAATGACAAGCGGTTTGCAAAAGGAGAGATCCGTATAACCCTTGAATAAATTCATAAAAAGTATAAAATGACTAGACTGAAAGAAGCAAGGTGTACCACTAACAGGGAAAATGGAACTGCCAAGTAGAATGAGTTTGTAATACAGCATGCAGTTTCAAATGTACACCCAATTACTGCAGGCCCTCTTGTAAAAGCACATAAGATCAATTGTGTGTGCACTGTTTGTACATCAATCTTTGATTTGGTGTAAGGTTGTACCAGTTCAGATGGTGTTGAAATGTACATACATCAACAGAGTACAAAGCTACTTTCATGCTGTGATGACAGATATATGTGGGAAAGACTATATGAAGAGTTACTTGGTCTCTCTGCATATTGTGTGCTATTTGGCAATATATGTCTAAGTTGAGATGTCGACAATGCACTATCACATCTGTCATGCATGCCAAAGTCCATAGTAAAAATGAAACAGATACTTAGCCAAGAGGTTCAAAATTGAAAATCACATTTGCATAATTAGCTATTCAAACATATCATATAGTAATATTTTTAAAGCTTTCAGCTGATATTCAAAGAGTGGCGACTAGCTATGACAGGCCCCTCCAGAATACATAACTAGTTGAAATATGAGCTGATATTACAACATAAATTTTGTAACTAGCCTTGACTTTTCTCTATAAATATTATGTAAATGAGACATGAGTTGGCCCAAAGCAAAAGAAGCAACAACGAAAGGTGGAAAGTGCAAGAAATTTCAACTTACTTTTCTTCTAATAATTTCGGCAACACATGGTCTTTGTAGTATTGAATTGATGACCATGCTTTTATCTTGAAATTGTAGACATTGGTCATATTGTGATCAAACCGTTCCATCAAATATGAAGGAATCTGATCGACGACTCTCACATCATGTTTCAGCGCCTCAATGAAAAATTCTTCATCATATATGTCACTAAATTTGCTGCATGGTGACAAACAGGGTACTTAGAGAAACACTCTGAAATTGTTCTTATGAATAATAAGAACCAAGACAAAATATGAATGCTAGTGGATGGTGCACAGGTGACGACAGTGAGTATACATGAAACACTCAGAAACATAGCACGCTTCACCGCTATACTTTAGAAATATTTTTCTGATTAAATGATGTCAACTAATATAATTCCAAAATTGTACATGGGAAAAACAACACTTCTAATCTAGACATACAGAGTTACATTGAATCAGACTTAGCATATCATCAGACATACAAGTATACAACTGATTGAACAAAATGGCCAAAATGTTTGCACAAACCACAAGAAAACGCCACAAGTCTCGAGGAACCCAATGAAACTAGGGATGGTTTCAGGAAGCAAGAAATTATATAACTTATCCCTAGAAGGTTTTTTTAGAATTTTCTCCCCTACAGTGCACATCTACTCGTAGCCATCTCTCTGATTGTTTACCACATGATAAAAAGCATGCTTCAGCTTGCCATCAGTCAACATGTGCGAATTAATCAACAAGGCAGTCTCATGGTAATTATCCCTCCATTACTAGTATGGATTGCTATGACATTACATGAAACACATAAAACACTAGAGAGAATGCAGGATGTGAGATCCAGCTCAAACTGTCACATGCATAGCAAATGTCAGCTAAAGTAGTAGAGAAACTTTCTTAACAACTTCAAGACACACTCCAATCTGCTCGTGATAAACTACAAGGTAAATAGCAGAGTGTCAATTTTCAGAAAATGTAGCCCAAAACCTATGTTTGTCTTACAACTTATAATACTTGAAGTTTGCTAGTCATTTTTCCAATCAAACTCAATTCCCATGGGAACTAATGGAAGCATGTTATGATATTTAACAGATATGGACAATAAAAAAAGGATATGAATGAATATATATTCACAAACCTTGGATCCCTCCAGATGCTATGGAAATGAAAGTTGGGTATTAGTAGTGTTGCATTGAGATAGCCGGCAACTGCAACAGCATTGCATATCTAAAATTCATCGAAAGAGGATGACAATATATAACTTAGTTCTTTATGCACTGATTCTATTTTGATACTTAAAGGTTAATTTCCGTAATGAGCTTACTGATGTCCTCTGCTGATTCAGACCGCCATTAGCCTCAATGTAGATGTATCCATTTGATTCAGCCAGTCCTTTCATTATAATAATAATAAAAAAAAGATCATACTTAAGTAGAGTAATTAAATCAGTAGAAATACAAAATAAGTCAAATGGAAACGATTGATAATCTTGAATAGAACAAATACCTTGTGAAGATTTTTTCACACATGGCTTCCATATGCCACCTTTATACGTCTTTTTCCATATGGTTGATATCTGCAACATAAGTCACTTGCTTCAATAACCTATTACGCTAGCAATAAAAAATAGTCTTCAAACCAGTATATATACACCAGAATCATCAAACTTAGTACATAATGGCAACTCAAAACTGCCTTTAGCTTCTGTTAACTGCAGTGACATTTAGCAACATGCAATGCCTCACATAAATCCCTCAACTCCATAATATCATGTATCAACGAGGGCAAAATCCCTTCACTCTCTCCAGAAAGAAAAAAAATCCTAACAAATTGACATCCTAATAAAACCAATGCCTCCATCCAATGCCAGGCACAAAGAAACACATAGCCAACAACAAACACTCAGCAACTTTTCAATCACATCAGATCGCCGAAATTCGGAATTCAAACACAGGAAACAAGGCTACAAACCGCGTCAGCCGAAGAATTATCAGCATCCATCTCAGGCCTAAGCTTTTCATAAAGCTGAGGACTCCTATAAACAGATCCAGGCGCAGGCTTGTGCTTCACTTTATGCACATCCTCGACCGAAACTGACCCCATATACATAAGCATACACGAGATATAAAGAAGAGGCGCGAATAGGAAAATCCCTTGCCGACGGAGAATGACGGATATGAACAGCCAGGAGATCCTCTGAGCTGCGTTCTTCGGCCCCGGCGGTTGGCCGGGGAAGCTCCGGCCGGTTTTGGAGCGACGGTAGCGCGGCGATCGGAGTGGCGAATGGGGCGGAGATGGTGTTGATGGGCCGCTGCTCGGCTGACGATTGTACGAAGGCATGGTTGGTTTTTTCTCTCTTGGTTTGGAATTGTTGGGTTGATTTTTGTGGTGGTGGTGGTTGTCGGCGCTGATTTGGGAAATTTTTCCGATGTCGGAGAATTTGAAGTTTGTTTTTTGGATTTTTATTTTATTATTTGTTGTGTTGTGTTGTGTTGTTTGTTTTTTTTTTTTGGGTAAGATGTTAGTAGGAGGTGGGCGTGGGAGGGACGGGTAGTGCTCATTTTTAATTCGATCAGAAATAATAATCGGGTCATTTATTTGAATTCTAATTCGGTTCGAAAATCGGGTCAATGATGTGAATACAAACGCGACCATAAAACTAAAATTTATAAAAGATATAAAACATTCAACGTTATCTATCATGATATAAATACTTTAAAAATATAAGTTTAAATCACTAATTTATGATGTAAAGTTAGTATTACGGTTTTATTTTTCTTTGCAAACCAGTTATTTATTCATATGTGATGTGATATTACACGAGAAAACAAATATATTAATTGGTATGATAGTCACATTCATTCAGATGAGGTATAAGGTTCGAATATTGTTAAAAATCTAATATTTTTTATATTACTTATAAAATAAGGATAATCCGATCCTCGACTTTAACTCGATACGAAACTCATACCGGATTAGGTTAAATCCGACATTTAGTTGATCGGATCGGGTCGAATTTTGACCACCCTGATTCTCAGATTGGGCAGAAATTTCATCGTGGAGGTGAAGCACGTGATTTTCACGTGACGGGGTAACCAAATTGTTAATTTTCACGTGGCCATTGCATCCCTTCTAAGTTTCGTTAATTTCAGTTTGGTCCCCAAATCAATCGATGGAAGCTCCGCCGGACCAAAATCCATTGCTAGCCGAAATCCGGCCACCGCGGATCGAGGACGCAGGTCTCGAAGACTGCGCTCTTCCTCCCGATTCCATTAGAGAAGCTTTCCTCAAAGCCGCCGCTGCAGTCGGATCGCGATACGATCACGGCAGCGATCCAACCTCTGATTCGGAATCTCAACCCGCTGCTTCTTCGGAAGCATCTCGTCCGGAGGATGTCCGCAAGGAGAGTGTTTCTGAAGACGGAAGTGGCGACCGAGGTTCCGAAGGTTAGCGAGTGGTATTTTGAATGTTAGGGTTTACTGCTGCGACTGAGAATGCTGAAAATTTGCTTAAGTGTGCTTGTGAGTGGTTTTGTTATGTGGTTACTGGTACCATTGGTCCATGGATCAGTTTATTTCAGATTGATTACCTGGAAAGAGCATTAGCATACATAACTATTTTCTAAGGCATTTGTGATTCTTGCGACGATTTGGTCACATTGTTCTTGCTTTTATAGCATTCGTGCAAACTGAAAAAATGTCTTTCAAGTGGATTGAATTTATCTTGCTCTAGGATGACCTCGGCTCGTGTTTTTCTAGTCTTCCCATTTTTGTGTATAGAAATAACTAGATGAAAATTTCAGTGATTTCTTCAATGAAGCCTTCTGGCCTACTCGGAATCTCAGATAGGTTGTTGTTTCAAATGAACTGGTTGTGATTTAAGAGCCAACGTAAGTGTAATGTCAAGAGGAAGAAAATCTTGATGGGGAGTAGTGACACTCGACACCTTTTTTTTGCTCTCGTGGTAAAAATAGTTATATATCACATACCAAACTAGCATAAGGTTGCAGTATTAAAAAAAAACTAACATAAGGTTCCATGCCGAGATACTACTATGGTTCGCTGACCCATAATTAATTGTCGCAGAATAGAATGAACAACCCTTACAAGCACTAAGGATTAAGGAAAACAACGCACCCCTGTTTTCCAACGCATACAATGCTATCTTGGATATTTCTTCATCTCGCTCAAGTCCCGTCTCTTCCTCTGGGAATCCATCAGCAAACAAGTTGCTGCACAGCACAAGCAGTGGGGTGTCACAAGTGAGAGAAGTAATGGCTGCTTAAAGAAGACGGATTAGAAAGATAATAAAGGCCAACCTCAGAGAGCTACAAACGGTCGCCTCTAACCGTTTGTTGTAGAAAAAAAAGTTAAATGACCATCTGTGAAGGCAGGGAAGTAATGGCATTATAGAACAAGTTGCGTGACAATGAAATGAATGCCGAGTTAAAAACAGAAGAAGGATTACACATTGAGCCTTTTTCTGTTAGGGGGTCAGCAGCTGGACTGTAACTGTATGTTTCACTCTCTGATATAACCTGCATGAGGAAAAAGCTAATGCAGCCGGTTTTCAAGTGTATTTTACCTCGTCAAGAGCTTTCTGCAAGGTCCAACCATTTGTGATTCAGTCTCTTCACTCCATTCCTACGTCAAATTTATGATAATAATCTGCATCAGACTATTTCTTCCTAATCAAATTGTCCAAACAAGAAAACTGATATCCACAATGCAATGACTACCTTTCTAGAGGCGTGTACTCTAAACTACTTCATATTGGATATCCACAGAGTAAACCAACTGAATCACAAATGGTAAAAATTCGACACATTTAACCTCATCAAAGGCCAGTGCAAGTGGTCGAGTGATAGTATCTAAAACATTTGAGGTCCGCGGGGGTGGTTGTTTTCGAATTCTGATGGGCAGAAGAAATAAGAAGAAGAGTATCTTGATATTTACCAAATTATACTAACTGAAGAGTTGATAAAGACTTAAAAACGATGCACATACACAATCCATCCAAACCCAGCCCACAGAAAAGGAACCAAAAATATGCTAATACACACAGCTTGCTCAAAGAAATTCTCCAATATGGTACAAAATCCTTCTGGCCGAATTAATGGTAATTCATGAAATTAAAATGTAGGAATAAATATATAAAAATGTGAACATTACAAATGAAAAAAATGGTAATATATGGCCACAACTTTTTAATTTTTATTTTAAAATCAGAATAAACCTCATTCGATTCACCTCAGTCTCATCATCTCCCCTCCTGCAAAAAAAGAATTGGAAAACCCTAATTTTGAAAATTGACAAGCAACAGTAATGTCGACCGAAGTCTCGGCGGAGCAACGAAGACGATCTCAGCCCGGTCAGGTGTCCAACGTTGTCCGCGCGGCGCCTTTGTACTCGACTCACAGGCTTCGTCTGAACCCGAATGAGAACCACAGGCCTCAAAGCTACGAAGGTTTTGAACAGGACTTCAGTCCTGAGTTGTTCAGTAAGATGGAGAAGCACCTTCCGCCGCACATGCTGAATGTGCCACGCGAATCGAAGTTTAAGTTCATGAAGGATATTGTCGATCGCTATTTGTCGTCCAGCGAACGGAAAAGGGTATCGTCATCGTTTTTGTAATTGGTTTGTTTGAATTTTCTGTATTTATTCAATTTGTATGAATGCTGGAATTCTATATGTCAAATTTTACAAGTTTGTTTGGGCTTTGTGCGCCCATGATTGATTGGTAATCTCCAGGTTAGTATAGTTGGCATGCTAATTGTTTCTGATTTTACATGTTTAGGAAGTGTCAGTTCAGGCTAAAAGAAGTTTTTGAATGGCTATGCAGGTAAGGAGTTCTGGTTCCTTGTTAGTGAAACTTGGAGAAGGGGACCACAAGCAATGAAAGTAATTTATGACGTTGTTTGAGAATATAGGAGATAAAAATTTCTGATAGATTACTGACAAGGATCACCTAGGTGTAAATTAAATACATGTTGATTGGTGGATTCAATCGTATAGGATGCTATTTCCTCAATCTTGAGACGTTGTGTGCTTGTTTTTTAATATAAAAATCTAAGAAAAAAGTGTTCAAGACAAATGACTAGTTTTAGAGCCTAATCATCACACTTGACATTCACTTGTGTTCACTTTTTCGGTCTTGCATAAGCACATCATCAAATTATCAGGAAAAGAGTTGGAAAATTTTACAAAAGGACTGAGACTCGCCACTTGTTGTGAAAGTGAGAAACTTTCCCTAGTTACAATTTGGCGAAACCGCGAAAGTAAAAAAATACATATATATGGCTTAGAGGCATAGCACATGCTCCTATTTTGAACCTTATCTTTGTTAAGCAGCTTGCTCTTAATATATCTCTTACTGATAAGTTATTTAAACAGATATCGGAGCTCGAAAGGTACCGGGATAAGATCATGTCACATTATAAGGTAATTCTCATACACATCCAGCGTCAGATGTCCTATACGTACAACATTTTATAGTAAGATGTCGTGAGTTTACTCTTTAATCTATTGAATATTGTAGAAAAGTTTTCAAATTGCTCAGTTGCAACTGCTGATAAATGATGTGGCTGCATTGGGTGGTTAAAAAGAAAGCTACTTCAAAGTGAAGCATTAAATGTTGAGATAGTCGACTTACTTTCAGCGTGAAAAAATTATTTGATCTTCAGCACATTATCCAACAAGAACTCATATTTTTTTTATTTGGTTGTTTAAACATGCTCTATTATTTTCTTGCAGCCTCTACACACTGAACTATACACTGTGGGCATTGAAAAGTATTTTACGCCCAAGTTTCTGAAAGCTGTTAATGAAAATTCAGAAGCTGGTTACAGAAGTATAATGGCGGAACTCTCTCCTGGAGTGTTCACATTTGAAATCTTCCAGCCTCAGTTTTGTCAAATGCTCTTGTCTGAGGTACCAGCAATATTACTTAAATAATGTGTCTAGTAACATCAGCTTTCTTTTACTCTATGTTGGTTCATTTTCATTAGGTTGAAAATATCAAAAAGTGGGTCCATGATACAAAAATGAGAATTATGCAACCAAACACTATGGTAAAATGTGGTATTGCTCTTAAAGACTTTGGACTTGGGTTTATGCTTGACCGATTGATGGATTACATACGTCCGGTGTCTAAAAGTATGTTTTCTCTCCATACAGAATCAAATTTAAATGGACAAAAGTTGTAACAAGTTGGTGAAGGATTAAACTTCTTGTAACCATATTCTTGCATTTTGCAGTATTCTATTCTGATGTCGGAGGGGACACTTTGGATTCGAATCATGGATTTACTGCGGAATATGGGCCTGATATTGATCTCTATGGTGGTAGGTGGTCAGCATTCAATTTATTAGCATGGAGTCGATCTTTATAGATTTAGTTCACTGTGGTAGTTCGACAAAATTCATATTGACTAATGGGGTCACTTCATCTTTTCCTCATCATCACAATTGTTCATCTGGTTCTTATAGAGCCCCAATGTATATGAGCTTATTATACGGTTCTTTCTCATTTCATATTAACCAAATCAAGAGCAATGTCCTTGTTTATTTCCAGTGTGTTTTCCTGTTTCCTTTCTGGGTATTCAAAAAATCTGACTTTTCCTGTATTTTTCAGGGTTTTGTGTAGATGATTCAGAAGTAACACTAAATGTCTGCTTAGGAGATGAATTTAATGGTGGGAACTTGTATTTTCAAGGGATTCGTTGTGACCAACATGTAGGTTCGAATATTCAGTCAGAGGTATGAAAATAGATTTTTACATTATTCTCTTATGAAAATGTATCTAGCTGGTTGCTTGTCTCATTGCTGCTTCAAGCACTTCATGTTTTTCAAACCAGTTTGGTTGTCAAAAGAAGTTATCCAGTACTGCTATTTTTTTTATAGACTTATCGAGTATGACTTTTAGTTAAATGTGGAGCTTAGAGAAGCTCCACAACTGAACTCTTATGCTATTGTTATCACCATCCTTCCTGCAATCTTCATTTTCCCTTAAAATATGTTCCTGCAAAGTCACTAACTGTAACTGGTAACATTTGCTTTACTATAGTAGTAAAGCTTCAGTAGTCTCCCATAACATCACTTTTTAAATGTATGGTCTTTTAGGTCATATTTGGTTCTTGGAAAATCAGAGGGATGGGAAGAAAGTTTGAACGAAAATGAAGCTTTTCGTTTTGGTTGTCATGGAAAAACAAAATAAAATTATACAATACAAACTACAATTTACCATGGGAGAGTCATCTTACCACCTTTTGCCCACCTCATTTTCTGAGATTCAAACCAATGATTAGTTTAGATAATCGATCTATGATGCAGCTCACAAATATGAAGACTTCTAATGATGAAATATCTAAATAAACAGGCAAGTGTGACGGTTCGTCAAGTGCCTGGATCTGCTATCCTGTACCGTGGCCGCCATAGGCATGGAGCACAAGCAGTAAATTCTGGCTACATAAGCAACTTTGTATTGTGGTGTAGAAGGTGAAACTGCAATTTTTATCTTTTACTATATTTTGAAGTTTTTGCTTTTACCTTAATATAATAATATTTATGTGATCTTTATTTTTATCGTACTTGTTGCGAAATGTAACAGAAAACAATGCTGGTTTGCATGTTCCTTTTTCATGTATATAGTAAATAGATGTTTTACAATGGATCGAAGATTCAAAAACACTTCAAGTGATGCATGCTAAATACTAGGATATCAAATCCCACTCCATGCTTATTTTGTGGTTGGCATACCAGAAGACTTTAGAAAACTTAATCTTCTCTGGGTATATCAATCTCAATCTTTCCTCCTTTCTCTCAAATGTTGGTTATTATGTCCACCTGATCTCAAATCAACCCCAAAATCCCCCCTTAGAGTAGCTTTTTAGGAACCTATTGGCATGATTTATTTCGTAGCAGTAAGTGCACGATTGTATCCTTCTTTAACTAAAATGATCAAGTCAGTGGCTTGTTTCTCTTTTAGTTCATTTTTCAATTATCATTGGATTTCTTTGATGTGCCATATTGGTAATTTTAAACAGTGTACTCAATTTACAGTTCCACCTTTCGAGAGATGAAGAACTACAAGAAAGAATTTGGGGGATGGTGTGGGCAGTGCCAAGCTGAGAAGAAAGATCGCCTACAGTTATCAGTTGCTGCCGCTATAAAGGTAAAAGATTAGTTCATATTGTGTCCAGGCCAGTATTAACATTTTGTTAGGTGTAATGCTCCACTATTTTAGAGCTTTTTTTTTTTTTTTGATAAGCCCACTATTTTAGAGCTTGATACACTTTTTATTTATGAATACCCCAGGAACATATAGTGACTGATAAACAACCAACCGGGTGCTTGAGTTGAAGCCTAGAGCAGCCAGATTAAGTCACACCAACCTTCAAAGAATCAAGTGAATATGTAATATTTTTACAAAACCACATGTTTGCACTTAATGTTCCTACATCATATTATGCTGGGAAAAAATCACAATAGTTGCTTTCAAAGATGCTATTTCAATTTGTAGTGCAATTGCTTAAAACAATGTTAACTTGATTACATAATTAATGCTGGGTCCAAATTAACCCACAACTAAACTAATAATTGGAAGCAACAAAACCAATAAATTTTATTATGGTAGATGATCTGAGACTACTTGATAGTGCAAGCAACAGTGTTACAAGTCTCTGAAAACTTCAATTAAAATTTTAAAACTAAACCAACTGAGTTTTAAAACTCAAATTCATCACAACAATTCCCCAAAAGCAAAACTGAAAAGCAAAATGGAAATGCCCTGGTCTGAAAGTCTTTCACATTTCAAATATTTTTCAACTACTTTTGTCAATTCCTTTTTCCTATGCAAGCAAACAGGCAAAGGTGATTATCACCAACAAAAATTGGAGTGTTATTCCAAAATCCTGTACAACTGCACATCATTGTAGGCTGGTTGGCCGTTAACAAAAAGATATTAAATTTGCTAAAAGCATCTAGTACAGGCCTTGTACAATCACCTGCCTGCAAAAAAAAAGAAGAAAAAACGAGGTAACGAGTCTGATAAAAGAAACAAAAGTGAAAAGATAACACAATCACAAGTGTCACCCTACAAACAAAACCATTAGGCGAAACCTTGTAATGTTTCAATTTCGTTTCTCAGCTTCACAAGCACTGTGGGTGCATCTTACTCTTAGCCACACACACAAAAAAAAAAGAACCAAAAACAAACGAATTTGATAAATCATTAGCTGGCATACACCGAGTCAGCCTTCACTAATATTGCTCATCAATAAAAGTCCAGTTAAGCAACTCAGTGCATGCTCATGGTTATATCCAAAGTTTCCAATAATTCTCTCCAGCCATCGATTCGAGCTATCATATTAGCAATCTTAAGACCAACAAATCAAGGAGACAAGTAATTTGACTGAGACTTTCAATTGATAAAAGCATACAGAGTTACAGACAATACGGAGTGGACCAACTACCATATAAGAATATGAAGCTTGAAACAAATATCACATTTCACTTAGACCTGTATGAGGAATCACACAATAGGCACATGCTATTGTTTGGCATAATTGTATGAACGCTACTAAAATTCAGCGCAACTAGCTTAACTTGATTCCGGCTTAGAGCCAAAATGTAGTATTTCGATAATAACCATTCAGATCAGGATGCTATACCTGCATTAACTAGATTTGACATGGACTTCAATGATATCATCATCCTCCATGCCAAGAGATGCAGGAGTCGCTGAAGAATTAATCTTATCCCCGTCAAAACAAAAGACCAATTTTTTTGCATCAAGCTTCATTTTAGTTGCGTAATTATTGAAAAGTCGCTCAAGTTTTTCATCCTGCATTGACAAACTATCACATAAGTATACAGGGTACCAGAATATGAATATATTAAGAGCTCTATGTCTAATATGATCAATTTGTAATTTCTATCATGTGCCTGCAAAACTCTTTACCAGATATATTAAGACTGCCTTATGAATTCAAAGTTTACTCTAAGACACAAATGTTGTTTCAACTTCAGGTTGATTCAAAGTTAATTTGATCTCAAAAGAACTATATAAATGAACGCACACAAATACACTAATAAAAGAGGAAGTGAATACAAGGAAAGTGTGTGTATATGAAGATCGTGATCAATAACGTGCAAGGGGCATGCCGATCAGAAAACCATATACCACAACTAACCATTTACAATGAAACTTGCCCTTAATTACAAACTTTCAACATTTGAATGAGTGCATCGGACGCTACTGTCTAACAGAATGCCTTAGCAGAAAGATAACTGCTGAACAAACATGTTTATCCTTTACTCGTTAAGGCCCAGATTTTGGCGTCAGCATGCCGTCTGATAAGCCAATATTAATCACATTAATAATAAATACTAAGACATAATGATGCTGCAATGATTCCTTTACCCAGAAATGTCAATAGCAATACATAAAGACGCTCGTTGTAACATTTTCTTTACCATATTATGGTTAGTCGTTAGAAACGATTTTTATCTTGACTTTCCGCAGCATCTTTAACATAAAGATACTGCAACTCAGAGATTGAATTCTTAAACGGAAATCATAAAGAGAGTCGCAATAAAGAGTATGGCAGGAAAAGAGAAAAGAAACTCAGAAAACAAAGCATATCAGCTTGTGAGTATATTATATGCATCATGGCATTTACATCAGTGGCAGATAGATTTAGTTAGTAGTTAGAAACTATGAGTTCTAGAGCATCATAATAATGTACCATATAAATGCGACACTGATTGACGCCATCTTTATCCTGGATGGAAATAACTACTTTTGCTCTTTCAGAAAGCGGCTTTGCTGGTACTTCTGATACTTCTTCCTGGGAAGGATTTAAGGCACTACTAATTTCCTCTCTGACAGGGTCTTCTACATCCACATCTTGATTAATAGTTGAAATCAGCTCCTGTCTCTGCAATCTTAAACATGAATAGCCATTAGCCAATAAACACTTCATCGTATGAAGAATAAGAAGACGTATATGAAAAAACAAGAGTCGTGGTGCAAACAAATGACACGTATGTTGGACATCTAAGTTCTACAAATAATGTATGTTCTTGGTCATTAGTTTGCATAAATCTCAGTCATCCCTGCAAATACAAGACTATATATCTTAACAACAGAAAAGGTCTGACACTACGATTGGTGCACCATATGCCTAGCCTAACACGGAGTATAAAACCTTAATTTTGGGAGGATGTGCCGATTGGAGTACCAAATGGAGAATTGTAAGTTTTCAATAAAAAGATAGCAACTTTGATGAGGCTTGAAATAGGAGAGGTGACGTGCTATAAATATGCCACTGCTCATATATTTTGTTCACTTACAGCCTTAATTTGGAAAATGAGTACATACTAAAAAGTTCAGCATGGTTGCCTCCAGCCTTCTATATAGTCAGAAATGTGGCTCAACTAATTTTCAAATAAATAAAAAATGAAGCATAATTTCATTTTGACTGCTAATAGCCTAATAGCATCCAAAAACCATTAATATATAATATTTGGAAGAGAAATTCAATAGTGGCAGTAGTATTTATAATAGTTACTCAATTAGGCATTCCCTGGATCTCCACCTAGCAGCTCTATTTCCAAAGATGGCTTCTTTTGGAATTTAAAACAACTGCTAAGTTCCGGACACCGATAAGCTCCTTAATAAGAATGTGTCCATTGATGGGTGTATAACGGATCAATTTCCCGAATCCGAAAAAAAAAAGTCGAAGGATAAACGTCAAGCATACCGCAATTTCTTAATTGTAGAATCCTCGCCAAGCTTAAGCAGGTTAGCAGGGACATCAGGAGGTGGCGGTAACCAATCTTCTTCATCCTCCTCTTCACAATCAAGTACCACAACCTTGTCCTTGTCCACTTTCTCAACCTATTTGATAAACACGAATTCAACTCACTAATAATTGACTGTCCTACAAACAAACACGGTAACAAAAAAGTTAAACGAAATGTATACCGCACTGGTCTTCTGCTTCTTAGACTTCACAGCCGGCCTAACATCATCATCTGTCCAGCAGAGACATCATAAAAAAAACGAATAAACATTCAACCAAATCCAGTCCAACAATCAAATCAGTGCAAATTCATAGAAGCAATCAACCATCATTACCGTCATCGTCAAGAGAGATGAAATTGGAAGGCTGAACTCGGTGGTAATCAAACAAAGGCTCGAATTCGTCGTCAGACTGCATCATAATTGAATCTCAAATCAATCTAAAATTCGAAATGGATTGAAATCAAACCCTAGAAAACAAAATTTTGAAAACTTTACCATAGCGGAAATTAGAGGGAGTGATTGTCTCCGAGTCCGGCTCGTTTTGATTTTGATATTTTGTGACTTGTGGAACCGGAGCTTCTACAGTACAAATGCTAAACAACATCACGGCGTCGTTTTGTGGTATTTTCTTTTTTGCCAAAATGAAATATAATAATTAATAATTGGGTTAATTGCAAAACCATTGCCGGGATTACAGGTTGATTTCAAATTGGGTACCGAATTTTTTTAATTTTTATTTTAGTGATTTTGCATCAATTTGTATATATTTTGTTTACGAATTCGATGTGTTTTGAGGAAATAAGGTTGAAAACTTATGAATTTGGTTTTATGGTTAACAAATTTGGTCTGGTTGGAGATATGACCAATATGATTGAAACATGTACGAATTGATAAAAAAAATTACTAAATTGAAAAATCAGTATACAGTACAAGTTATGTTTTTGTAATTTACCCTAAATAATAATGATAAACTAGTTTGTATGTAAGACAAGCTGATACATGCAACCAAAAGCGACGTGGCTGCGCCACGTGTTACTTCACACATTCACTCCACGCCTCCACATCCATCTTCGCCGATCAAACGCTTCACCAGAAACCATGGCGATCCTCCAACGCCACACTTTCCTCATCGCCGCCACCTCCCGCACTGCGCTCTTCCGTCGCTGCAGTACCTCCTCGTCCCCGCTTCTTCTATCCACGGTTTACAAATTTCTCAGACCGTTTTCCACCACCGGGAAGGTGTCCAAGAAGCCTTCGATTTGTACGGCCGACGAGCTTCATTATGTTTCTCTTCCTGGTTCTCACTGGAAACTCGCTCTCTGGCGCTACACTCCATCCGCACAGGTCACCGTCCATCACGGCATTACCTCCCTTTTTTTTTTCTTTGTTGAAAAATGAAACTAGGGTTTTAGGAATTTCGTTTGATTTTTCAGGTGCCGGGAAGGAATCATCCACTGCTGCTTTTGTCTGGAGTTGGTACTAATGCGATTGGATACGATCTATCTCCTGAGGTACTCAAATTAAATTTCTCCATTCTCATATTTCACAATTTTGTGTTTCAACTTTCCCACCCAATTGACGCCCCTCTGTTTAACATATCACAATTTTGTGTTTGATTATTGTTTGTTTGATTTGATTATGCTCATTTATCTCTTGGTGCGTCTACGGAATTCAGTCTTCATTTGCTCGCCATATGTCTCGGAAAGGATTCGACACATGGATCCTTGAGGTTCGAGGTACTGGGTTAAGCATTCATGAAGAAGATTCTGAAAGAATTGAGCAATCTGCTAGCGAAAGGTCCCGAGAAATGGAGGATGTTTCAGAAAGTAAGAAAGGGGATTTCAGTGAATCGAAAGTCTCAGTGTTTCAAAGAATGTTGCAAGTGGTGGGGATGAAATGTGACGAATCAAAATGTTTAAGAGGGCTCTCTAAGATTTATATGGTCCTATCCAATTGGTTATCCACTAAAATTTTACATCATCGTGCATTTGATACCATGAATGAATTCCAGAAGCAACTGGAATTTATCGCAAAATACGAGTGGGACTTCGATCATTACCTGGAAGAAGATCTTCCAGTTGCGGTGAGGTGACATTTTCTCTTGATGCTTCCAACAGCGTTTAGTGTCTCTCATTCTATATTAGTAATTGTCGAATGTGAAGATGTAATTGTTGACATCCTTGCTGATGTAGATGGATTATGTGAGGGCACAAACTCTGCCAAGGGATGGTAAGATCTTGGCAGTCGGACATTCTATGGGTGGGATTTTATTATATGCAATGCTGTCAAAATATGGTAAGAAGAGACCATACATTTCGTATATATTACTGTATTTTATTTGGCTTTATCTCTGTAGCATCTAATGGATATGCTTTTTATGCAGTTTCAGAGGGAAAGGACCCTGGATTGACAGCTGTGGTTACTTTGGCATCATCACTTGATTATTCAAATTCAGCGTCAACACTTAAATTTCTATTACCTTTTGTAAGCTGATTGGGTCTCATGTTACATAGTTTACGTATTGCTGATCACCTCTGTAGGCGCTAATTGAATTTTAGGAGGTGTGCAGATTTTGATGAGTTTGTTTCCTAGGCTGACCCAGCTCAGACTCTGAATCTATCTGTTATTCCATTGGGCGCGCTTCTGTCAGCAACTTATCCTATATCATCTCGCACTCCTTATGTCACGTCATGGCTTTACAATTTTATATCTGCGGAGAATATGATGCACCCAGAGTTGTTGAAAAAACTCATATTGAATAGCTTTTGTAAGTATAAACATCCTCTTGTTTATTGAATCAGCTGAAGAGACTATTCTCAATTCCATGTGTGTGTGGTTCCTTCGGTTAACTAGCTTAGTTGGCATTGAAAAGATGTCTTGCATCCATTTAAACTCAAAACTTTCAGGTGCGATTCCTACTAAACTTCTCTTGCAACTGACAACGGCATTTCGAGGTGGCATAAGCAATAGAGATGGTACATTCAGTTATAAAGATCACTTGCACAAGAGCAACGTTCCAGTCTTGGCATTAGCAGGAAACAGTGATCGCATATGTCCTCCAGAAGCTGTTTTGGGTAAGTAAAAATGTGTGATAAAAACCGAATGAAAGAACATTGTATACAAGGAAAGTGGATTACATGTGAATCGTACATGCCAGCCATGTTCCGCACATTTATTTATGCGCCCATCTTTTATGTTTCTTTAACTAACCAATTGAACGTGATCTGCCTGTTAAGTTTGAAACATATGTATTGTTTCTGACTAAAACTTTATGTCAACTAACCAGAAACTGTGAAGCTCTTTCCCAAGGATTTGATCACATACAAGGTATTTGGGGAAGCTGAAGGACCACGTTATGCTCACTATGATTTAGTTGGAGGCCGGCAGGTATTCATATGTTTCCTTTTTTACCGTCTGTTCTTCTTCTGCAGTCAATTAACACAACTAATAATTGGCCTTACTTGATCTTGTGAATTTAGGCACCAGACCAAGTATACCCGTGTATTGTTGACTTCATTACTCGTCACGACCAAAAGGAGCATTCATTTGGCTGCCGGGAACAAGTCTAGTTGCTTCAACCTCAATTATCCAAGTAGGTTTATGGTCCCAGAGGTAAATCATAATGATGACCCGGTTCACAACTACTGGCAAAAAAGTTTTGTAGATACAGGATTTGAAACGGTTTGTTCTCTTGGGATTTCAGCTATAGGTTATTCTTTGCCGATCCTATTGCGTACCTGGGTGCTCGATTTCGAACTTCTGAACTAAAATGGGCATGTTATCTGCTGTTGCCAGAGACATCGCATTTGCACAAATTAATTTATTTTATTCAAGTTTAGGGCATTCGAATTAATCAATGGTTGAAAATTAATATAGTTTCAATTCAAAAATTAACTTGCCCATCAAAAAAAAAAATCAAATTAACGTGGCTTATTTGTTTTATTTGTCTTCCTAAATGGTGCATTCTTATATTAAATAAAAAAAAAATAGAAAAGGCAAATTCACACAACCAAACATGGTCTTCTCCTTCAACCAGGCAAGCCCATAAACCCTAGCGGACACACGCAAGCAAACTCTTCTCCAGTCTCAACTCTCCCCAATGGCTCTTATGAGACTCTTCCTTTCACAATCTCGCCAGCGTCATCCCATTTCCTCTTCTTTCCAATCACTTCCTCTCCTCTCCATCAGATTCCTCTCATCTACCTCGGACGCAGCCGATTCACTGCCTCCGACGGAGCAACCTACGCCCAAACCATCACCATCAGTCCTCGTTCAGCCAGTTTCCTATGCCGTCAAACCCGCCGCCGATTCGGATCGCCAATCTTCGTCTCCTCAGCCCCCACTTGGACGATCGCCAGCTGTAAATGGTAATCCGGAAGAGGTGAGGTCTAGCTGGACTCGAGAAGACGCTAGGTATGTGAAGAACGCAATTCCTTCTGTAGCGCCTGTGGCCTATCCGACTCGGGTGGCGCCGCTGCCGGAGGACAAGCCGGTGGTCGAGGGGGCGGAGGAGGGGAAGAAGGGTGAAATGGATTTGGAGAGGAGGAAAATTGAAGAGAGCGCAAATTGGTCTAGGAGGAAATTTGCATTCAAGGCCGAGGAAGAGCTGGAAAGAGTTCCTTTTCCCACTTTGATTAAAGTGGAGAAAAAGAAGAAGGTGAAGGAAGTTTATGATCTGGCTGAGGCTATAAAGCTGGTGAAGGTCAGTTTAATTTGAACTCTTTTGGAGGAGATACTGGATTAAAGCTGTGTTCTTTGGCTTTTTAGTGGTGTCTGCAATCTGTATTTTGTAGTAGGTGAGTTTTTTAGGATAGTCCCAATGTAGGCTTTCTTAAGCAAAGTGGCCAAGGTACTTCTTAGCATTCTATAGAGTATGAGGGGTCCTTGGTGACTATGTTGCTACTGACTGTTGTAATTAGTCATGTTGATTAAAAACTAATTTCTCATTGTAAATAGAAAATCATAATGACTTGACTTCATAGGGGATGAAAGGATCACCATTATGTGCAGGAAAAAAAATTCAGATCTTGAGCATGGCGGGGTCAAATTATGAGTGCGCATATAAATATGTGAATCACGTTTATCCAGGATGATGTGGTATTATATTCTCAATGTTGAATGCAACCATAATTCAGGGCTTCCATTGATTAGATGAAATTATTTTTCTGTGCAGTTATAATAGACATAACAATAAGTCATGCATTGCAATCTTTTTGTGCTCCCTACATGATCACCCTGCAATGTTTTACTGATACGTCTAACTGGTTAGGCGAATGCTAAACGAAATTTTGAAGAAACAGTGGAAGCTCACGCTAGGCTGGGAATTAGCCAACGCAGAACTGACTTGGTATGTCAATGGTGGAACTATGATGTGTTTCCTTGAATTTTAAAATTATCTATCAATGATCTGATTTGTGATACCATCTAAACTGAACTGCAGTCAGTTAATGGTACTACAACTTTGCCGCATGGTACCGGAAAGGTATTGTTCTTGGCCCAAGCGCCTTACAAGCCCCGACAATGCTATCCCTTCTACTTCATCTATTTAATGATCATAATGTGCTTCAGATTGTTAAAGTCGCCGTGTTTGCACAAGGAACTGCTGCAGATGAAGCTAAAGCTGCAGGGGCCTATATCGTAGGTGCTGCAGACCTAGCTGAAGGGATTTTGAATGGTACTTGTTTGAACAACTTGAGTATTCTCTAATGTTACTGAAGATATGATTGTGAAGGGCAAATACACGAGGAAATTTCTTGATTATCTACACCCTACGTGTCTTAAGAGTCTCCATATTTATTTTAAAGTATGTGACTAGACTTCGTCTTTCAGTTCCGTATTTTATTCATATGTTAATCTAATGGAAGTCTTAATTAGCTTGTGTTCCTGACCCTGCCCCACTATCCCTAGAAAGACGGCCATTTGGTACTTGAGAAGAAAAATTCACTATGTAAATGTGTGTGTGTCAGAAGATTCGTGGTATTGACAAAATAAAAGAAACATTCAACACGGTGGATACATTGTGTTACATCAAACTAGAATGATGATACATTAACTTTCTAATGTAATGTGCTTGCAGGAACTGTCAAAATTGATGAATTTGACACTTGTATAGCAACACCACAAATGATACCTCACATTCAAAAGGTTCGTGAAGCTTCTTAGTCGTAATTTTCCATCAATTAATGGGTGCCTTGAAAATTACTTGTCCAAAACGCAGTTGGCAAGGGTCCTCGGAAAGCACGGTTTGTTTCCCAATGCCAAAGTAAGTGTACTCTTTCTAAGTAGGCTATTCAACTGGTCGTGATCTTATCTTACTTACACTGAGATACTTGGTTTTTAGAGAGGGACAATTGTTTCGGATGTTGCTAAGGCTGTAGAAGAGGCAAGACGAGGACGCATTAGTTTCAGAATGGACAAGACTTCTAATGTGCATGTAGGACTTGGGAAGGTATTTATCATTTCTGTGCTGCATATAGAGGGTATTATGGTAAACATTTTTCTTATAGAAATATTATTTTCGAATCAGGTAACTTTTGAGGATGATAAATTAAGAGAAAACATTGGCGCATTTGTCAATGCTCTGTTGCTTGCAAAACCTGCTGGTTTGAAGAAGAGTGAGTTACTCTGTCATCTGATTTTATCTCGTGTTAGCTATATCATATGTGATCATGTATGTGTCGCTGCAATTCTAGGAAAAGTTGATATTGATTGTGAGCATCATATCATAATACCATAGTTTGCCGTTTTGTGCCAACCCAAAACGTACCACGGTATGCGTTCTGATTTGTATTTTGAGTTTTTTTTTCCTGTTGAAAATATTTCAGGTTGGCAAATAGAATTTGAAATGCTAACTTTCTGCTGAAGTTGGCATTTCTCCGTTGATTTTTCTCCCTCTTAAAGCCATTTACTTTTCTATCTATTATCTATAAATTATACATCAAAGGTTATTGATATGAACTGTAAAAGCATATGTTTAGGGAAAGGGCTTACTTAGCAAGTGCGAAGACACTCCTGATGACCTCTGCAAGAGTGGTGTTATCAAGCACTCTTAGCGACAAAGTGTATTTCCTTTTAATTAACTTGGGAAATGTTAGAATACTTTTTTATTTTATAACACCTCTTTTCCATTGGTGATCAGTTCAGTCTTAAACGACCATAAACATTCATGAAGTTTGTATAGTGATAAAGATAGATGAAACATAATGTAGTTGTGATTTTGAGCGATTTGGCTGCTCATATTCGTCTTACATCTATAGATGATTAGTGTTCAGCTCAACTACATTGGTCTTTATGTTTTATGTGTAACATATTTCATCATTTTTGCAGCTTCAAAGTACGCTGGTTATGTAAACTCCTTCCACCTGTGCAGCACCGTAAGATAAAACTCCTACTCATGTGAACTCGTAATATGGCTTTTTGCATTTTATTCATAGAATATATTGTTGGACGGCCTCTTCCAAAGTAAGATTAATCTTCACGGGTTATTGTTAATGTTAGAGTGTGTGAAATGTAAGTGACATATTGGTTGGTCTTCATCAGTTTAAACACTGTAAATGAAACAAGGATCTTGCCTTCAGGATAACAAACCTTTTTAAGTTCAAAGAAAGCACAAGTAGCAAGTCGGTGAAAATAGAAATGAACATCACGAGTTTCTATGCAACTGGCAAGTGCATTGCTATAGCCTATAGGTGTGATATACCTGTCAACTAAACGATGTTATCCACCCTGGAAAATGTGTAACAAGTTACACCAGAAAGCAGGCATGTTAACTCCACTTCAAAATGTTAATGATAATCCTAATTCTGGTTTGTCGGGAAGTGAGATACTAATGTTTGGGAGACTCTGTTTCATACAATGTAATGTTTTCCAAACCGACAAGTAAAATAATATCTTTCTCAAACTGTGGAGTTTTATATGCCTAATAATATAGATAGTCAGAGCCAGTCATAGCAAGGGTCTTGCATGTTCTTCTGCAAGAGAAACTTATATTCTATCCTCTTGAATGGTCATGAGGATGAAAAAAATGAAGTGGAACAAATTGAGACGGCCTATTGTGGTGTTGCAGTGACAAATTAAGAAGTGAGATAAATTGTTTTGAATAAAAGACGATGCACCTCAAGTATTAGAAGTTTGATCTGCAGTTCATAACTGTTCATCTACAACTCCTGTAACTTATTACTTGATGTAGAATTTCTTGTCCCTTATAACTGGGTCCGAGCATATTTACTTGAAGAATTGAGTTGTTTCCATTAGATTGCAGCTTCCTCATTGCATGCAGGCTCTTTTATGGATTGTTTGTCTAATAAACTATATGTGTTCTTACAGATGGGGCCTGGGTATGCTGTTTCGATCGAGTCGTTAGCCAAAGCAGCAGATCAAATTAGCAGACTCCAAGTGAAATGAAGTTTTGGCTGAGCAGTTTTGCTATAGAATCTTACAATCTTAGCTCTTCCAAGTGTGCCTCATATATGCTTAGAAGATTTTGATGCTGCTACCACCAGTAAATTAGGTTCGGGAACGTCCTAATCATCATTGAAATGCCTAATGGCATCAAAAAGAGCTATATTGTTTCAATTTTTCTTAATTGTGTTTCAGTGGGAGACTGTTGTATTAGTAATCCTTCATCTCTGTTCAGTGAAAGATGAACTTGTCTTGCCAGCAATAAATATATATATTTTTTAAATTTTATTATTAATAATAGTCAAGGATCGGAGTAGTCAGTAGTGGACGAATCAGGCCAATTTAGGAAAGCTTGAACCACTATCCTGTTATCAGTTGCTCCTCTAAATGGGCTTGATTTTGTAAATTGCAAGTAAAAATGTTGACAGTTCACCATATCAAAGCAACGCGCAACAGAATTTTGATAACAATCATTTTCTTTGAAATTCGGACCAATTTATAACAAACATAGAATGATATTTGTAAGCTACTTGGAACAAGTATATGCCTGGTTTGTGACTCAACATCCATTAATGACCGAAATAGCTACTTAAATCAAATTGATGTTTCAGAGCTCTACAGATGTGTGCCCCAGTCAGTGCTCAACAATGCATATGTTTCAAACAGAGTGGAAATTAAAATATAGACTAGAAGATTGGTTCTAGACTCATTTTTACATAAAACAATGTAGAACACACCTCGCGGCAGATGAGATTACCGAATTATAAAAAAAATTTCTTGCTGTGGAGGTAAAACTTTTTGATCGAATGACGAGGTGTCGGTCTTCTACTGTTCAGCTTTCATCACGACAAACTTTCTGACCCTGTTCTGCACTGGAACACTAATTAAGCCTGGGTAACATACTCCTTGGTCAGTATTCATTGGATTTTTTTCACTTCCTGATGCTTTGTTGGCTCCGCTGGGAAATACTTAATGCCAACTAGATCACCAACGCGGCTGATAACCTGACATTTACGCATGAAAACATGGCATGAGTCAGTTAGGCGGCAGAATTCCGAGTATGATGTTTGATGAATAAAACCAAGAACAGATTATGCAGAATAAATCTATTTCTCTTGCATAAAGGAGTGAGTGTACTGTTTGTATGCCATACCAAATAAGATAGATATGCATCAAGACGATAGTCAACCATAATCTTTACATAATGGAAGCATGATCAAAATAAGAATTAAGTAAATTACTACTTAAGAGCAACCTTTGAGCTGTGGGCTTAGATGACTAACTAAGAAGAACATAAATTAATCAAATTATCCGTGAGCTGTTGGCTTCCCATGCAGAATAATAGTGAAACCTCCAGAAGGAGCCTTACCTCCAAAGCTTTGACCAGATCTTCCCTGGAATGAGATGCAGATATGCAGATACGTGCTCTCGCTAAAAGTAATGGGGTTGCTGGGAATGCCACTGTTACAACAGCAACCTGCAACAGCATTTCATTTTTTTGAGTCAGAAACATGCATTCACATACAATGTACACTATCGAACAACACAGGTCTTGCTAGCCATATGAAACCTTCATCAGAAACTATAAGATATGCTCATCATAAAACAACAACAAAAATTTGGATCATAATCAATTTATATTCCACTGCTGGAGTATTGAAAAGATCTGTAAGAGTGAAACGCAAAAAACAGGAGATTGACACTTACATTATGTTTTAAGCACTCCCTCGAGAAAGCGGGAATTTTTGCTGGATTGTAGAGCATTATAGGCATGACGGGAGAATCATTATCACCAAGAACCTCAAAGCCCATCTTCTGCAACTCAGATCTAAAAAAGTTGCTGTTTTCTCGGATGCGAGCTAGCTTTTGGGCACCTACAGAAGGATGATATCATTGAGTGGGCTTGGGATCATAGGGTATAAGAAAAAAAATGAGGGGCAATATTCACCTCTACAGGAACCATCCTCTCCAAGAATGACCCTTATTGCAGAAATGATTTGTTCTGCTGCAGGCGGTGAGATAGAATTAGCATACAGATGGGCGGGGCAAGTGTGCTTTAAGTAACGGATCAGCTCCTGAAACAATTAGTATCACAAGCATGTTACTTACATATCATGCAAGAATTGTCAATTTAACACTAAAATCATTCTAACAAACCTCTGATCCTGCGATGTAGCCTCCACATGATCCAAAAGATTTAGTAAAAGTCCCCATCATAATATCCACATCATCAGTATCTACTTCAAGCAGTTCACAAACACCTTTTCCACTTTTTCCTACAGCCCCAATACTGTGAGCCTCATCTAAGTAAGTATAAGCCTGCCCCCCAATAAAACATGAAATGTTGTAATTTGACTTGCTTTTCGCTGATGCAGATAATATTCAAAAGTAAAGCTGAACACAATTCAGAATGATATTCTTTTAAACTAACAACAATCTTGCACACCTTGTACTTTTTGCATACTGCAATTATTTCAGGAAGTTTGCAGAGCTCTCCCTCCATACTGTAAATACCCTCCACAATAACAAGAATTTTCTTCCAGGGTCTGTGAGTCCTAGGTTGTCCCTCTGCAATCTGCTCTCTCAATACCTCCTCCAAGTGAGAGGGCGCTGAAGTAAGAATTGTAAGTCAAACATACAAAAAATTGTCGCTATTATTGAAATAAACATACTGTTTTTTGTTATATTATATTAAAAACATACTGTTATGTTGAAATACACGAATAGTAGCCCCAGATCCTCGAGCCCCATTCACAATGGAATTGTGGTTCAAAGAATCACTAATGATAAGACCTCCCTGCACAGGGAAGATACAGAAATAAATAAATAAATAGCCCAGTAAATAAATAAATAAATAGTTCAAAAATGAAAGATTCAAAATCAATGATTAGGAGACAAACCTTCCCCGCCAAGACTGGAAGGATTGCGGAATTCGTTACATAACCCATGCCAAAAACCACAGCGGCTGGTTTTCCAACAAACTTTGCCACACATTCTTCCAATTCCTTGTGCAGCAGTGTAGTGCCTGCCAATGTAGCCATAATATGAAACTGCTGAAGTAAAGCCACGATGATCCTATACAAGACAACAAAATAATGTTGCATACCACCATCAACCCGACTACTGCAGGTACTTGCAGAATATTTCTTCAGTGCTTCAATGACACGGGGTGTGCAATATTCATCTGCGGCGGCAAAGCCTAGGTAGTTGTATGATCCCAAATTGAGGCATCTTTTTTTCTTGTCTGTTCGTCTTCATTTGTAAACAAAAAAATAAACTAGGAATTAGACTTAAAAGGTCAAGTAATATAAACACTCATAGACATTGTAGATATATGAACCAACACATGTAGTAGATGAACTCTTGATGCATTACTTTAGGGTTTTGTTATTGTCATTTGAATAACGCTCCACCACATCAAACCAAGCATCAGGAGCACTAGAAATCGGCCTGTCAAAACAATCCTACAATGAAGTAAAGTCAATTAGGCAAATGCAACTGCTGATTTAGCTGTTCTACTAGAAAGTGGTGATTTTGGAAGCACATTCAAATTCCAACAACTGATAAAGAGGTTGGCAGCTGAGTGTTCATTTATTGATGTTCAAAAAAGTTACAAGAAGATATCCAACCGTATAAAATTCACCCAGTTAGAGTTAGCAGATACTATGAACGAGTGACCCTTGAAAAAAATGCAATCAACGTCAATGAGTTCGCAAATAGAGCGCTCACTCTTTCCAAAAGCATGTAGCATAAAATGTTGACCAAGCTCATCTAACACGAGTTTTATACCACACAAACCTCACAAAACAACATTTGAAGCCATTTCAGCACATTATCACACACATCAACAAATCCAAAGGCTACCTGAATGCGATGATACAATCTGCGAATGTAAAAATCCTCAAGCCCCAAACAGATGGGCGCATATCCCTGCACAAGCATCACAATCACATCAGAAAACACAAATTACCATAGACACACAAAGAAGCAACAACAATCTTATCCTCCTATAACAATACCTGTAGATTATTGGACTTGGACCAATCGAGGATCTTCCTGAAGAAATCTCGCATCTGACCAAACGCGAACAGCAATCCATAGCTGAAGTATGTGGTCAATGCGGTGATGTAAGGAATGGCAATCATCTTCAAAAAAACAAATAAGAAAACTCAAATTCCCAGCCGCCGGCTCAGATCTGGAATCGAACGATTCGGCAAATGAAAATGACGACCACCGGAAACCAATTCACTTTCCGAAGCGAGGAGCCGCCGCCTTGGTCGTCGGAGCGAGAAATTGGAAAAGCCTTCTCTCTCTCTCTCTCCCTCCAATCGGAGTCGCTCCTCGTTTTAGGAATCTGGACAGCGGGATTTGAGCCGTGACAATTCAAAGGGTTGATTTTGGTGTATTGGATGAGTTGTGTGACTGAATTGGAAATAAAGATCAGTACGTGTTTTTTTAGGCGGCCAAATGTTTAGGGGTTATTAGAGGAGAAATAGTGTTTCAAGGATCTGTATTGAACATAATCTTTAGTAAAGGGACTTATTTATAAAATAAATATTGCCAATTCGTCCGATCTGTTATGATTGCTGAATATTGTAATATATTTGTCGATCAAAATAATATGTGGAATATTTGTCATGTATGTGAACGTTAAGGCCATCCTTAATAGGAGATAAAATATAAGACTGTTGTTCCAATCTTATGTTTTTATCTCTTAATAGGAAAATTGTAAAAGATCGTTCCATAAACGATCGTCATTTTAAGGCATGGGACGATTGGAATGACGATCCAAATGGAAGCATGCGATAGTGACACGTATTCTTATGATGGGCTAGATTAAAAAGCAACGGAGAGATGGGGATGACTGTGTGATTGAAGATTGTCCCTTTTCTCGTTCATTGTTAAGAGAGAAAAGGTGAGAAAAGATCGCCCATCAGTTTTTTATTTTAATATAATATTTTTCAAGGTTGATGATCTTTTTTAAAGATCGTTGTCACTGATGCCCTAAGAGGTCCGTAGTTCAAAGTTTTCTGAATGCATCTACATTTTAAATCGAATCCGAGGCTTGCTCGATCCTGTTATTACAAAATTTACTAACTTTTTCATTTTAATGGAATTTCTTTTTCATCAAACGTGTTCATTGTCAAACAAGTCCCGTTCCTAACGGCAAGCGGAAAAAAAATACAGCAATTTGGATCAAATACAAACCAATATTATAAATAAAAATTACAAACCCATAAAAAATTTGACACGTGTCAAATTGAACCAATCAAAATTCAGCCGAGATTTCATCCCGTCGGGGTTCTTTTTGTAAATAAAAAAAATACATGTAGACTTATTTAAAAATATATAAACGATAGGAGGGGTATAAACGTCCAAAATTTGCTACAGTAATGTTCAGACTTAAAAAAACAATGTTCAGACTTAAATCAGTAATGACAATACTTGAAAAAACATTGTTCAGACTTAAAAAAACATTGTTCAGACTTAAAAAAATAATAATGAGAGTTAAACCATTAACGATCAGACTTAAATAACAATGTTCAGACTTAAAAAAATAATGTTCAGACTTAAACCAGTAATGACAATACTGGTTTTAAGTCTGAACACTACCATTTAATCTGATTATTCACTCATCGCGAAGCATCTTCAGCATAAAGATAGTGATTTCCTTATAAGATGTTGATGGCATATGGAAAAGGAAAAGCACTGTAGAAGAGTGTGGCCAGGGACTACCTATTTCTTCAAAGAGGCCGGAGCTTCTTGGAACACGATGCTTAAGCCAAGACCTTCCCTAGCTGTAGCGACCCTGCATCAACCTAAATGTCAGTCCAATGTGGTTCTTAAAAGCACGTCAGATGCCGTGTATCCATACGGCATTCATTAATGTTCAGGCTGCAGTGAATTGCTGCAAAACAAAAAATAGCTTGTAGTAATTCAAAGGGGAAAGAGCTGGAGAAGAACCTGTAGGCAAGACTGATACATTCTTCATCTAACACACCAATAGGGTGTTGTCTTAATTCATCTGCTTGATCAGAAACAACTGTAAGGTGACTCAAATTATGCTCCTTCATCAACTTTTGAGCAGACTGGAGGTCCATGGTTGGCATAACTGTCCACAACACACGACATCTTTCGCCACTTAAAGAGCACATCTCAGATACTAAGAGATTCTGCAATGGGGCTTAAATTTAGTAAGATAAGAATATGGATACAAGTGGTAGAATAAAATTGAGCAGATTACCTCTGGTTTTATGGTTCTTGCTTTTATTGATTTGCTGAACTCCTGAATGTCCCCAAGAGTCAATAAACCAACCAGAAGGTTATCTCTATCAACAATCACTGCACATGACTGCTTTTCAGAAAGCATGAGAGTCACTGCTTCAACCAGTAATACTGGTTTTAAGTCTGAACACTACCATTTAATCTGATTATTAAGTATTTTTAAGTCTGAACGATACCATCTTAAGTCTGAACACTACCATTTAATCTGATTATTAAGTATTTTTAAGTCTGAACGATACCATCTTAAGTCTGAACACTACCATTTAATCTGATTATTAAGTATTTTTAAGTCTGAACGATACCATCTTAAGTCTGAACACTACCATTTAATCTGATTATTAAGTATTTTTAAGTCTGAACGATACCATCTTAAGTCTGAACACTACCATTTAATCTGATTATTAAGTATTTTTAAGTCTGAACGATACCATCTTAAGTTTGAACACTACCATTTAATCTGAGCGAAGGCATTCTTTCTGTCAATTCCTCCCATGTTTCGAGCAGTGCTTTCTTCTTGCTTTGACTCAATTTAGTGACAGATGCTTGTCTTACGACTTCCTGCAAAATATAAAATTAATTCAAAATTGTGTTTTTTTTTACTTTTTACAGGATTCATTAATACCTTGATATAGCAGAAATTACAGACCTTGACTTGTTTTAATATACTGTCAAGGGAGATTAGAGACACCAGTCGAGCATCTTCAGCTGCAGTTGAAGGATGCTGAATCGGTATACTCCCATCTTCTACGTTCAGCATGGCAGCATCGGTTTTAATCTGCTGCAATATCTGAAAAAGGAAGATGACCGCATTAACAAAGCAGTCCAATGCTAAGCAGTTCAATAAAAACGGCAGCTGGGTTAGTACTTTTCTTCTTTTGTGATCAACCGATTCAAGCGCTGAACAAAGCTTGGCAACTTGCGGCGAATCTCTCAAGTCTGAACATTAAGTAATTTAATCTCTTAAGTCTGAACATTAAGTAATTTAATCTCTTAAGTCTGAACATTTAGTAATTTAATCTCTTAAGTCTGAACATTAAGTAATTTAATCTCTTAAGTCTGAACATTTAATCTCTTAAGTCTGAACATTTAGTAATTTAATCTCTTAAGTCTGAACATTAAGTAATTTAATCTCTTTAGTCTGAACATTTAATCTCTTAAGTCTGAACATTAAGTAATTTAATCTCTTAAGTCTGAACATTAAGTAATTTAATCTTTATAGTCTGAACATTTAATCTCTTAAGTCTGAACATTAAGTAATTTAATCTCTTAAGTCTGAACATTAGTATTTTAAGTCTGAACACTAACAACTTTTGGACTAAATTGAAAATAACATTATTAGGTTTTATACCCATCCGTGTGGAATGACTATTATACCCCTCCGTATTTTCTCCGGGATTTCGACTAAAATGGGACACGTGTCGGCTTAATAATCGGTTTGTAGTTTTTATTTATAAACAGGTTTGTACCTGAACCGCACTTTTTAATAAAATGACATAATTTTATTTATATTAAGTCAAATTGCGTAAATTCAAAAAATGTTCAATTTAATTTATGATTCATGTTTAGTTTTTTTTATCTAAATTGAAACCTTCTCCAATGAGAGTTTTTTTTAAAAACAGACTCAAATGAGTTTCGAAATTTCAAAACTGACCCACGCGAGTTTTACATTACAAAACTGATCCATTTTTAATGAAACCGGATCCTTTCTGTATTTTTCAAAATACCGGATCCCCAGGATCCGATTTTCTGTGTTTTCCAAATACCGGATCCTCAGGATTCGATTTTCTGTGCAAACTCAACACCTGGAGTTCTCTCATTCTAACGCGCACATAACACCGGACCGGGTATTTTGAAAAACACCGAAAACCGGATCCTGGGAATCCGATTTCATTAAAAATGGGTCAGTTTTGAATGTGAAACTCACGTGGATCAGTTTTAAAATCCCGAAACTCATTTGGATCAGTTTTAAAAAAAACTCCTCTAACGAATGTGTTTGACTTAGATGCACCAGTACGGGGAAGAAAAAATGGCATGAAGTATGGAAAATATGTTTCTAGTTGCTTGATTTGCTATTTCATCCAACACGAAGCAAATCCATTTTTCCTTTTTTCTTGTTCAATTAAGTTAGACTATAATACAAGACCATTTCTTTCTTCTTTTTTTTTGGGTGGAGTTCGTCAGGCTTTGGTAATAGTGCAAGCTTTGGTAATAGTGCAATACATGAGCGACGCATACATATTCCAATATCAAGCTATTGTAATAAATCTATCCCCGATAAAAATTAATTAAATATCGTGTGATTCATTGAATCACATATCAGCTATTAAAAGGATAAGAACAGAAACTACACTTGATCTTAGCCAAAAAGCTGCTAAAGGTATTACAAGACCATCTCCCCATGCCTATTTTGGAAGTTAAAACTGGTTCAACATGTGACACATTTTACACAAGTCTAAGTAAACAAAGGAAGCATACAAAAAAATAAATAAACATGGACCATTCCTATAAAATGGTCCTCAAGCCAAATATGAATACACGCAGCCACCACGGCAATAAAATAAAATAAAAACCAAAACTCCATCCATAGTTTACCAAGTCAAGCAAAGCACACCCAAGTCACACAACTCTCTAACAGCTAGAAGCTTAGCTATCCAACTTTCATGGTCACCAAATTCCTCATTTCTCCCACAACCCAATCATCCATCTCTCACAAAAACATAAACCCCCAAATCCTAATCCTCATCTCCAACCACTAAATGAATCAAAACACCTTGTTCATATGTGTCTTACTATGGATATGCTCATCACAAATCTGCCAATGCAAATATGACAAATTCGACAAGTGTGAGCCAATACCTTGCGGAGATGTTCCGAACGTCAGCTACCCATTCTACGTCCAAGACAAGCAGCCTTCCTATTGTGGCCAGCCAGGATTCAATCTCACTTGCAATAAAGACTCATTTCTTCTCTTAAGCATTTTATCAAACACCTTCCGCGTGAAGAAAATCTTCTACCACAACCGCTCCCTCCGCGTCTCAGACGCCGGATTTCTCAACATCGCGCAAACCTGCTCGCCCCCAGAACACAACCTGACGCTTTACGCCATCCGATTCAATTTCACAACAAGTCGAGAACACACAGTCTCTCTCTACAGCGGATGCGTCAATCCACTTCCCGAAACCAACAATTCATTCAGAGTGAACTGCTCCAGCAGCTCTGGAAAGAAAGATCCGATCTTTGCCGTTTTTGACGGAGATCTGAACGTGGGGTATGCTTCGAATGGATGCAAGAAGGTTGTGTGGACGCGGGTGGAGGCGAGTGGCGGTGGAGTCGGTGGGGACAAGTGGAGGGCGTACGAGGAGGCGGTGGGAAAAGGGTTGATGCTGCACTGGAAGGCGACGAATTGCAGCAAGTGTAGGGCGAGCGGAGGGCGGTGTGGATTCGACGAGGTTGATTATCGATTCTTGTGCTACTGTCGCGATCGAGCTCATGCTTACTCTTGTCATCCTCCTACTGGTACGTTCTCTTTTTTTTATTTCCCAGTTTGGATTATTTTAATAAAAACTAATAAATTTTAAATTATTATATAATTACAAATTACTCATGCATAATATAAATTTATAATTTAACATGATGCAATGTTTTTTCATTTTAACAACAGGCTTGTAAAAGAAACTGGATGAACTTTCTTTAATTAATCGAGCAAAGGTGTTGAGTTATAGCTTATAAGTGCTAAATTTCTACCTTCTCAACAGTTGGCGTGAGTTAGTTTTATGTCTATTTTTTTTTAAGTGCTGAAAACAACTGGATTTGCTTAATGTCAATGATAGAAAAGTTTGCTTTAGTGTTAATGATTTTGGGTAGTGGTGTCATTATCAACCAAGGACACTTGTATAGAAAAGGTCTACCAAGTCGGCGATTGTCTAAATTTCATGGCCTTTCATAATCAACAGAACTGAAAGCCTACTGCAGAGTGGGGCTACAGCTCAGAAACATAATATCTAATCTTAACTTACATGTTCCTCAAAAGAATCTGATCTAATTTTGTACGAGAAGTCGGCATAGGTTGCCTTTTTTTTTCTTCATGTCGTAAAAGGAATATAGAGTATGTACATATTCAGAAGCGATCAAATGAGACATCAAAATTAGAATGAGGTAAGTGAGGCACGATCTGAGCCACACATCTAACTCCCGTGCTTTGTGGGTGCGACACGTGGCAAATAATAAACCCACTACCAATAGTAGTGTGAACACAAATGACGGCTCAACTCACGTGGCTTCGCCACGTGTCACAATGAGTGACCCAGATCGTGCATCACGTGCCTCATTCTACCAATACTGTCTTAACCGAGTGCTCTATTTATACAATTAAAACTAAAAAGATAAACTATGAAAATGTTGTGATAATAAATGTCTTTAATATGACTGGATAGGCAGCCGTGAGTGTAGAGTTAATGTATAAATCAGGTGTGCTGGTGGTGGTGGCCAGACAGGTACATGCACTACTAAATACAGGGACGGATCCATGAATTTTGGTAGGGGGTGACAGACAAAAAAATAATGGCATCATCAAATTTTTTTCTTCTGAAATTACTTGGGCATTTTACAAAAATTGTATAAATTTCTTGAAAAATACACTTCAAATTCTATATATAAAAAAATTGGTGCCAAAAGCCCAAGATTTTTTTTTTGGAAATCAAAGTTAATAGAATTGGTTTGTCAAAATGAAACAAGTATCTCTAGAATAACTGGAACAAAATGCAACTGATACAAAAACTGAATATATCAAACCAGAAAGAGCCTAACATGTTATATCCCAATGAACTCAGCCTATTCCTTAGAGGCAGATCCTTCATCGCTCTTGTTGTTATGCTTCCTAGCGTACCTTTACCCGAGTCATGAACTCAATATAAGATTGATGAGTCAAATACTTGACTAATTATCTTCTATTTTTCTTAGTAGTTTTGATTCGTTTCCAAGTAACTTTGATGTCATTTCATACCCTTCTTGGTCTATTAGGTCCCAAAATGTATTTTGTCTCACTCGGAGCCTCAAAGATCAAATGGAGCACAAGTTGAGTGAATTTGAGCCAAATATGGAGTTTCGGGCAAAACAGGGCAAACCGACCTCGCCGACGTATTTTCCATGCCCAGATCGCATACGGTGTCCGAATTGGTTGATTCAATGCTTGTTGGAAAGCTAACTCAAAAAGCTACAACTCTATAGTTGACGTCAAGACCTAATTCAGACATTAAGAGTGTGAAAAAGCCGCTGGAAACCTACTCAGGCCTCGCCCTCTTGACGCAAACTTGCTCGAAACAGGGCAAACCGACCTTTCCGGAGTATTTTGCATGCCCAGATCGCATACGGTGTCCGAATTGGTTGATTCAAACCTTGTTGGAAAGCTAACTCAAATGGCTACAACTCTCCAGTTGACTCCAAGACCTAAATCGGACATTAAGATTGTGAAAAAGCCGCTGAAAACCCGCTCAGGCCTCGCCCTCTTGAACGCAAACTTGCTCGCCCGAAAAATTTTCCGAAAAACTTGGGGGTGACATGCGCCACCCCCGGCCCTTAATAGATCCGTCCCTGACTAAATATAAATTCTCTCGCTCACCATTGCTGACCTTTTAAGCCTCAAAATGCATATCTGCCTTAGTTGACCCAACCACTCTATATATTATATAATTTTACTACTCTAAAATCACCTCAGCATGTGTAAGCTGATCCTTCAAGAGTTTTTTTTTTCCCTCATTCTTTGTACCACTTTTTCATTGTTTAAACTGCTGCATCAACTGGCCTTCAGATTTTTAAATAAAAAAAGAAGGAGAAGAGAAATTTTATCTTTGATTACTGAATTGTCTTTCAACACTTGTAGGGAATGAATGGTTGAAACTGAAGATTGGATCAGGTACCAGTTTTAACTGATATCTGATAGATTAGCTTTTTTTTTTTGGTCTGAAGATTTTGAAATAAATAATGAATGTTATATTTTTGGATGCAGGAATTGCTGCCACAGTGATACTAATCTGTTTGGTATTTTTCGCTCTGTGGCTTCGCCGCAAGCACAACCGTGCCTTCTCGAGGCACATATTGTCCAATCCAACGTCAAGATCAGAGCTCGAAAGAGGCAGTATTTACTTTGGTATACCTGTTTTTTCCTACCAGGAGCTGGAACAAGCAACGGACAGATTTGATCCTGAAAAAGAGCTCGGCGATGGAGGCTTCGGGACGGTTTACTATGGTAAAAATATTTGGAACAGAATCTCTAAGCCTTGGAAAGAATTGTTTTCGAAATGATTTTGTCATGAAATCGATAAAACTTGTTCCTGCAGGTGTGCTGAAAGATGGAAGGGAAGTTGCGGTAAAGCGTCTGTATGAGCATAACTGTAGGAGGGTCGAACAGTTCATGACTGAAGTTGAGATTTTGACAAAAATGCGACATAAAAACCTCGTAGCACTCTACGGGTGCACCTCACGACGCAGCCGTGAACTTCTCCTTGTATATGAATATGTACCTAATGGTACAGTCGCTGATCATCTGCACGGCGATCGAGCTAATTACAGTCCTTTAACGTGGTCTGTACGTATGAGCATTGCGATGGAAACCGCTAGCGCACTGGCTTACCTGCATGCCAATGACATCATACACCGCGATGTGAAAACCAATAACATTTTACTGGATGGTAACTTTTGTGTCAAGGTAGCTGATTTTGGGCTATCTAGACTTTTCCCAACAGACACGACTCATGTCTCGACTGCCCCTCAAGGAACTCCGGGATACGTTGATCCAGAGTATCATCTCTGCTACCAGCTGAGTGAAAAGAGCGACGTTTATAGCTTTGGAGTGGTTCTGATCGAGCTGATATCGTCGCTACAGGCTGTGGATATATGTAGGGGTAAGCACGAGATCAATTTGGCTAACTTGGCTATAACAAAGGTCCAAAACCGCGCACTGGATGAGCTCGTTGATCCTTCGCTCGGGTGTAAGTCAGATGTCAGAATTGAAATGATGACTAGCTTAGTTGCGGAACTGGCTTTCAGATGTTTGCAGCAGGACAAGGAAATGCGGCCTTCGATGGATGAAGTTGTGGAAGTTCTTAGGGCAATTGAAAGCACCAACAATCATGAAGTGGCGGAGAATTTAGATACAGTAGAGGGCGAAGAGATGACTGATATTCGACCGTTACGTTCCCTGGAACAACTGGATGATAATTCCTTGTTGCTGAAGAAAAGAATACCTCCAGCTTCACCGAATTCGGTCACAGATAAATGGATTAGTCGGTCCACAACTCCGAACACCAGTGGCTGAACTAGTCTCATCTACATGCTCAGCTGATACTGCTGCTTTCAGTAGCTCCAAGTGCATTTAGGTTTGAGACAAATGTACATATCTTTATTCTGGTTCAACCTGTAAGGGATGCTTTTATAATCTGCAAACCTCAAACAGCTTGCACCTGCAATAAGTTTTAAGTTTTGACCAGTCTACCACTCTTTACTTCATTGGAAATTACCATTTGGTAACTACAAATAAATTTATTAAAAATATTGTGAGTAGATATGATGCTTGACATGTTTATATCACTTACTTACTTTCATGGAGGCGTTTGGTTGAGGACGCCTCCAGAAATGAGGACGTAGGAACACATCTGAGCCGTTGGATGATTCATCCAACGGCTCCACAACGCGACATGTGTCCCACTCACCCAAAACGTGTTCACATTGCTTTTGGCACTTGGACACGTGGCGCGCCACAAATGCACGAGAGTTTAGTGGGACGTGTGACGCGTTATAATTGATCGTACTCACGTACTCATTTCTGGAGGGTGTCCTCAATTCAACACTCCTCCGTACTTTCAATTCATTAAAAAATCTTCATGGTGCAATGTTTTATTTTATGTTATCTCATTTTCTATTGCTAAAAAAAGATAAATGATGAATTTCCTTTAATATTTAGTATTATTCAATCTAAGTGAAGGTGATGAGGTGGCGGCGAGGAGCTTGAAGTTGAACAGATGGCGATGCGGCGAGCTGTCACCGCGCTTCAGCCTTGGAGTTTATTCACGCTGGAGGAAGCGAGAATAGTTCATGCTCGGATAATTATTTCCGATTTGCACAGCGACAGTCGTTTGGTCACTAAGCTATTATCGATTTATGCAAACAGCTCCAAGTTCGAGAAATGCAGTCTCGTGTTGGATTCCGTGCTGGAGCCGACTTTGTTTTCGTTCTCGGCGTTGATTCACGCTTCGTCGAAGCTGCGACGTTTCGATAGAGTTTTGGGGTTTTTTTCGCGGATGCAGGGCTATGGAGTTCTGCCGGACGCGCATGTTTTGCCCAGCGTGGTGAAGGCTTGCGCTGGAATTTCGAGTTCGAGGATGGGGAAGCAGGTTCATGGATTCTCGGTTGTATCTGGGTCGGATTTGGATGTGTTTGTTCAATCGTCGTTGGTGCATTTGTATATCAGTTGTGGTGAAATGGAGAATGCGCGCAAGGTGGTTGATGAAATGTCTGAACCGGATGTTGTTAGTTGGAGCGCTTTGGCGGGAGGCTATGCTCGTAACGGATGTTTCGATGAGGTTGAGAAGGTTTTCGATGAGATGCAAAAGGCGGGTGTGCAGCCTAATTTAGTGACGTGGAATGGAATTGTCGCGGGGCTGAATCAATGTGGATTGTGTTATGAAGCTGTGATTATGTTGCGAAGGATGCATTGTTCTGGATTTAAACTGGACGGGTCGAGTGTTTCTAGTGTTCTACCAGCCATTGGTGATTTGGAGGATTTGCGATTGGGAAGGCAAGTTCACAGTTATGTTTTAAAAGCAGGGCTTGGATGTGATAAATGTGTCATCAGCGCGCTGATTGATATGTATGGAAAATGTGCATGTGCTTTCGATATGTCAAAGGTGTTTGACGAAATGGATCAAGCTGAAGTTGGGGTTTGCAACGCGTATGTCACTGGTCTAGCTCGAAACGGTCTTGCCAAGGATGCACTGACTGTTTTCCGAAAGATTAAAGACCGGGGGGTGGAACTAAATGTAGTATCTTGGACATCGATGATTGCTTGTTGCTCGCAGAATGGGAAAGATGTTGAGGCTCTAGATCTTATACGAGAAATGCAAGATCATGGGGTGGCACCCAATTCCGTGACGATTCCTTGTATGCTACCAGCTTGTGGTAACATTGCAGCCCTGATGCATGGAAAGGCAGCTCACTGCTTTTCTTTGAGGAAGGGAATCAACGACGATGTCTACGTGGGTAGTGCACTTATTGATATGTATTCCAAGTGTGGAAAGATCAAAGCTTCCCGGCTTTGTTTTGATGCAATGCCCCACAAGAACTTGGTTTCATGGAATGCGATATTGGGTGGCCATGCAATGCACGGTAAGTGTAAAGAGGCACTCGAAATCTTCCATTTGATGCAGAAGAGTGGACAGAAGCCTGACCACATCAGCTTTACATGCATTTTCTCAGCATTTAGTCAGAGTGGGCTGACGAAGGAAGGGTGGGAGTACTTTAACCGCATGACTGGGGAATATGTTATCGAAGCGAGAATGGAGCACTACGCCTGCATGGTATCGCTTCTAGGTCGTGTGGGAAAGCTCGAAGAAGCCTACTCATTGATTCAGACAATGCCTTACGAGCCAGATGGGTGTATATGGGGAGCACTGCTAAGTTCTTGCAGAACTTACAACAATCTTTATATAGGTGAAATTGCTGCGAGGAAATTGTTTGAGTTGGAGCCAGAAAATCCTGGAAATTACGTTCTTTTGTCTAATATATACGCTTCTAAAAGCATGTGGAATGAAGTCAATAAAGTGAGGAATACGATGGTTAGTCTCGGTTTGAGGAAGAACCCCGGTTGCAGTTGGATTGAGATTAAGAATAAAGTGCATATGCTACTTGCTGGAGACACATCACATCCACAAATGTCAAAGATCCTCGAGAAGCTTAACGAATTAGCCGCGGAAATGAAGAAATCGGGTTATATTCCGATTACCAAGTTTGTGTTGCAAGATGTTGAAGAGCAGGATAAGGAGCAAATGTTATGTGGGCATAGTGAGAAACTGGCAGTAGTGTTTGGACTACTTAACACGACGCAAGGATCATCTTTACGGGTGATAAAGAACTTGAGAATATGCGGCGATTGCCATATGTTCATGAAATTTATCTCCAAATTCGAAATGAGAGAAATCCTTGTACGAGACACAAACCGTTTTCATCAGTTTGAGAATGGATTTTGCTCTTGTGAAGATCATTGGTGAGGTCCATACCAAAATATCCGAGCACATTCATGTCACGATTGGACTGCAGATCGATATGTATACTAGCAAAAAAAAAAAAAAAACGGATGATCCAAGTGAGCAAATTTAGAGGCAGGTTGTCCCCATCTTAAAGGGGAGGCCAGACAGGTACATGCAGTACTAAATTCTCTGGTTCACCGTTGCTGACCTTAAGCCTCAAAATGCATATCTGCCTTAGTTGACCCAACCACTCTATATAATTTTACTATAACATGTGCAAGCTGATCCTTAACATTCACTCTATTTTTTTTTCATTCTTTGGGCCACTTTTCATGTTTATATTGCTGCATCAAGTGGCCTTGAGATTTATAAATAAATAAAGAAGAAGACGAACAATTTTTATCTTTGTTTACTGAATTGCCTTTCACTTGCAGGAAATAAATGGTTGAAACTGAAGATTGGATCTGGTACCAGTTTTAACTGATATCTAATAGATTAGCTTCTGTTTTTTTGGTCTGAAGATTTTGAAATAAATTCTGAATGTTATATTTTTGGATGCAGGAATTGCTGGCATAGTGATACTAATCTGGTTGGTATTTTTCGCTCTGTGGCTTCGCCGCAAGCACAACCGTGCCCTCTCGAGGCACATATTGTCCAATCCAACGTCAAGATCAGAGCTCGAAAGAGGCAGTATTTACTTCGGTATACCTGTTTTTCCCTACAAGGAGATTGAACAAGCCACAGACAAATTTGATCCTGAAAAAGAACTCGGCGATGGAGGTTTCGGGACTGTTTACTATGGTAAAAAAAATTTGGAACAGAATCTACAAGCCTTGTTGCTGAAGAAAAGAATACCTCCCGCTTCACCGAATTCGGTCACGGATAGATGGATTAGTCGGTCCACAACTCCGAACACCAGTGGGTGGACTAGTCTCATCTCCATGCTCAGCTGATACTGCTTTCAGTAGCTCCAATTGCATTTAGGTTGAGACAAATGTACATATCTTTATTCTTATGTGCAAAACTCAAAACAGCTTGCACCTGCATTAAGTTTAAGTTTTGGGACAAAATGAAGTTCTACCACTCTTTACTTCTACGGAAATTACCATTTGGGTAAACTAAAACTAATCGATTGGCATTCTCTTATAATTGGACAATTTGAGAATTTTACATAAAGGTTATGTGATCTATCACTTGCATATGTTTATATCATATTTTTCGGAAAAATAAGGGCAATTGATCTCTCTCTAAAAGATAAATTTTTTGAAACTCTCCTCCTAAACCCCCTCCATCTCACAGGAGCCGGCGGCTGATGTTTTCTCCGTATTGCTGTAGTTGCGTCTTGGGGTGGTCGATGAAGGAGGAGGATAAGAATTTGAAGTTGTTTTTTTAGGTTTGCTTTTTATTTGTATCACTTTTGCTCGGTTTAAACTCAAGTTTCATCCCCATCAAAAAAAAAAAAAAAAAAACTCAAGTTTCATCATTTTTTAACATAAAAAAAAATTCATCAATTTTCTCCCTAAGTGGACTACTTAAGGGAGTTGTTACCAGTCGATTTTGTTCATTTCAGACTGTTTATCTACACCAAAAATATATTTTTTTGATGTCTTGTGTCGACATAAATTCAATTCGGCAGCTCGCAGAGATTTTGGTTATGCAGTTTTATGAGGACTTGGCAAAACTCAGAATAGTGCACGTCGGAATGTATGGCTATGTCGGCTCCCTTCACCAGAACATGATGGGATGTGTATGTGTCATGATGATAGTCTGCCACAAAGCAAACACTTATCTATAGACACAAGTTTCAAAAAAATTTGCCGGCAGTTTGCATATTTAGAGTGTATCTTTGGGCTTTGGCTACAATTCACACATTATATCTTTGTAAATGAGCTTATGTGTCATCCGTCCATTTAATCTTTTACAGGTTTTAAGCTCAAAGCTGAAGTTAATTATAAGTTAAGGGTCTACCAAGTTAGCCTGGCTAGGCATGAGACCAAAGGAGCAGCATAATGTTTGTCTTAGCACGTGTGCGCATAATGTTCAAGCCGGTCACAGCTGAGTTATCGTCCAAATTACTTTATTTTCTAACTATTTAAGTACTTTGATTCGCCTTTATATCTACTTTAAGCAATTTATCAACAACAAAAAAAATCATATTTTTCGGTATTATATATTATTTAAGAATCGTAAAACTAGTTATTTTGTGGACCGGAAGCTAATATTTGAAATATAGGTGTTCTAAAATTTATTTGTAGTGTTTAATGTTTCCTCCATTTCACAATAAAGTCCACTATTCCTTTTTTTTTAATTTTCTAAAATACATTTAAGAATTAATGATAAAAATGACTTTATTATCGATTTGTTTAATGTCTATTAGTATTTTCATTTATTGAAATTGTAAGGATTTAGAAGCATGGTTTAAGGATGTAATTCTTCAAATGAGAGCTGGACATTTATTAAGGAAACAATTTTGGAATTTGAAAAGTCACGACAAACAAATAAATTTTTTTATTGAAATTCTTCAACTGGTATACGACGTTGTGATTGAGACAAGGATGAAGAAGATTTCCAACTTCGAAGCAGAATACAAAAGTAGTTGACGAGCAACGAATCTCATTTCCCAGCTGATGAAACCCTGCCACGACCTCCCCGAAAACCCTAATCTCGCAATTCCTCTCTCGACCGATTCAAATTAGGGATCCGATTATTTGATTTCCGTGACGCCTGTGCTCACTATTCACAACAATTTCTTTGTTTTTTTTATCCCCTGATTCGCAGACCGAGATTTCAGATTTGGGTATTATCAATTGGGAAATTTGATATCGTGGAGAGGATAAAGGTTTGATTTTTTGAGTTCTTTTGAGAGGTAATGGGTTCGAAATTGGAAGGTACTTCTGCGCCGCCTCTGCGGAGAGACCCCTACGAGGTGCTCAGTGTCTCCAAGGACGCTTCAGATCAGGAGATCAAGACTGCCTACAGAAAGCTCGCTCTAAAGTATGCTTTTGATTTGTTTCATTTCCTTTTTTTTTTATTATTATAAGGTTGCAAATGTGCTGAATTGTTTTTTTTTTTTTTTGAATTTGATTTGGTTGAATGATTTTTATGGGAAGGTATCATCCAGATAAAAACACGAACAACCCTGAAACTTCTGAGCTTTTTAAGGAAGTTGCGTATTCATATGGCATTTTGTCTGATCCTGAGAAGAGAAGACAGTATGACAATGCGGGATTTGAGGTGATTTCTTGCTGTCTAAATTGATTTAAGATAGCTCCGTGAAAGTACAAGATTGTTCTAGTTTTGATTTGGATAGCGAAATGTAGTTTATTGCTTCCTTTTAGGTGCATTCACTACTACTAAACTTAACGTGATTACATTTATGGTCTTTGAGATGCTTCTCTTGATAATGTCAGATAGTGTTCGTACTTGGCAGTGGTGTAATGCAGCATTGTAGCTCCTCTCTCATTTCCCTATAAGAAACCTGTTTCTTTTTCTTTACCTATTAATATTTACGACTTGATTAAATTTCAGGCCGTTGACACTGAGGGCATGGACATGGAAATCGATCTGTCTAATCTGGGAACTGTAAACACAGTGTTTGCTGCATTGTTCAGGTGTTTACCTTTATTCTATTATTATTGAAAAGCGATTTGATCTTTTTTGTTCTAATTTTATAGTAATATATTAGCAAACTCGGTGTTCCCATCAAGACTACAATATCTGCCAATGTTCTTGAAGAAGCTCTCAATGGAACAGTCACCGTGAGACCACTACCAATAGGGACGTCAGTCAGTGGAAAGGTAATTTTATATTATCGATGATCGTATGTTTCAGCCTTCATTCCATTCTAACCCTGCATCATGTATTCAGGTAGAGAAGCAATCTGCACACTTCTTTAGCGTTACCATTAATGAACAACAAGCTGAAGCAGGGGTTGTAATTAGAGCCACCTCAGCTGCACAAAGTAAATTCAAGGTACCGCGAACATCCCACATGGTTCATGTTGCTATACATATATTCCCTTCCAGATGGATGAGCTACTTCATTGCACATATTTGACTTCGAATTTATTCAGCTTCAAGACTGATCAAGTGCATCTAGTTTGCTAATGTTTTTCGTTGGAATTTTTCAGCTCCTGTACTTTGAACAAGATGCACATGGTGGTTATAATCTTGCATTACAGGTATGTCTTGCTCGCACCCAATTTCACTTCAAACATCATTTTATCACAGTGCCGATTTCCAATCTTGCTCACCTCTTTTGAATTTAGCATCGCATTTTACAAGAACATAGCCGTTGGTAGTTTATATCCACTTGATAGTATCAACGGTATAACTTATAAGTGTATGGTGATGGATGCAACTGTGAAGTCTGTATTCATTTGGGATCCAGGGATTTTTAGAAACTTGTCTTCTCCAAATTTATTTTGTAGTTACCAGCATGAAATGGCTGGACTATGATAATTATGTGTTGCTCGCTAATTTTTTGTTCAGCTGATCTCTATCAGTAAATTCCTATACATTTTATGCTTTTGATTTATTTTTTGTTTCTCTATATTTTTGTTTGTTTTTATGAGGGAATCCATAATATCGGTTTATTTTGTATCAACCCATGACCTTGTTAATGAAGAAAGAAGAATACACATGTAAATAGTGAGCAATAGTTCTTACCATCCTTCTTATCATACACACATAATTTAAGTGCATTTGGAAATAGGTCTTCATTTAAATTTTAGCCTTGAAACATTGTTCTTCTCATACTCGCAGAGAATCCCAAATCCATAATACGGGTTTATTTTGGATCAACCCATGACCTTGTAAATGTTTATATGTTTTCATATTTACATGTTTCAGTTATTGCAATGTCATATAACTAATTGTAGCGTGTAACGTGCCGGAAATTTGGATGTTCTGTTGATGTTTGTGCGTAGGAAGATAGTGAGAAAACGGGTAAAGTGACATCTGCAGGAATGTACTTCCTGCATTTCCAAGTTTACAGAATGGATTCAACCGTAAACGCTGTACGCTCCTGATCATCATTGATGCTATAAATTAATGATTTGTTTTTCCGCGTACACACACTTGAGATTTTATTTCCATATAGCTGGCAATGGCCAAGGACCCTGAAGCTGCTTTCTTCAAGAAGTTAGAAGGTCTACAACCATGCGAGGTGTCGGAACTTAAAGCTGGAACTCACATATTTGCTGTATATGGTCTGTTCTATTTTATCATATCAGCAGCATTTTATTTTTGGAGACTTGTCAAACTCAATCTCCATCTGTACCGTTGCTCAAGTTGCCCATTCTGTGCAGGCGATAACTTTTTCAAAACTGCTAGTTACACTATAGAAGCTGTTTGTGCAAAGTCATACGAGGAAACCACTAATAAGCTCCAGGAAATTGAGGCTCAAATACTAGGAAAAAGAAATGAGCTACGTCAATTTGAAACAGAATATAGAAAAGTGAGTAGCCACCCTTATCCTCCTCCTCTCTGCTATAAGTGTTTTTTTATAAAGTTTTACATCCTGGATGTGCTTGTTTCAGGCCCTGGCACGTTTTCAAGAAGTAACAAATAGATACAGCGAGGAAAAGCAATCTGTAAGCCTTATTACTCGTAATGTTTCTGCATTTTCTTGTAGCTCGCTGGAATATACTTGCTGGAAATTTCATCTGATTGTCATTATCTCTCGCAAGTCTCAGTCCACGAGCTCTGATCATAACCGATACTCTATTTTGCAGGTTGATGAGCTTTTGAGACAGAGAGACAACATCCATTCTTCGTTCACGTCAGCAAGAACCATCGTTGTTGGAGGCAGCACTAGCTATAGTAATGGAAGCAGTAGTAAAATGCCTAATGAAGCTGATAGCCCCATGGAAGATGGGAACTCAGATGGAAAGGATAAATCTGGGAGAAGGAAATGGTTCAATCTCAACTTGAATAGATCTGATAAGAAACTTGGATAAATGCTCGCCATGGTCCAGAAAACTTCCATTCCTTGTAAATTAGTTTCCATTACAGGTCTGGCAAATTCTTCTGAGTCCATTCAGTATCTCAAGGCTGAGTTCATTGCAAGAAAGTTGTCATTACTAGTGTGTAATATTGTCAATTTTTGATAAGTTGATTGTTTACCGTCCGTGGACTGAAATGTTTTTTGGAAGGTTTATATTCGATCCAATTCGAGATCTTTTGGAATTTAGCACGATATTAATCTTTGTTTAAATACTGACACATTTATAATTTTATTTTCTTTCCAGCAGAATGTGAATTTTCACATAGGGAAGAAGATCAGAGAAGAATGAAGTTGTGCAGCAAATAACATGATTCTGATAGATTTGTTACTACTATCCTCTTCAGTAATCAAAAACTCTTATCTTAAAGACGCAAGAATAATTGGCTGTCAACATGACAGCTAGCTAATATTGTTAGCCTCCTTAATCAGGATTTCTCAAAAGAATTTACATAGAAATTTAGTATGGGTAATCTGCTCTATGTGGAAGGTAAAAAATCTGTGACCAAACAAATGCCTAATATGGCCAACACAAGGCTTTATAAGGAAGCATATCAAATCTAATCAATAAACTAGTCTGTGCCACAAAATGGCATCAAAAAATACACATATAATAAGAATAAGCAGAGGGATAAAATTAAATGATAAATAAGGCAGGTATATTATTACCCAGGTAGAGCATACAGACTCAGAAAACAAACTAGGCATTCAGACTGCTCGAGTAGCAAATGAAAACCGAAATGCCTAGCTCAATACATTAACCGATAACTTAAGACTCCCGACACAAAATTGTATCTGATGAACCTGTGTAACAGTTCATCAGATAAAACCAGCAAAATTTCTCAGCAATAGCTAAATAATAATTATAATTACTAGGGGCATGCAATGTTAAAAGATTCGTCTAACCACGGAAGGTCCAAGTTTTCAAGGTCCATGCTAAGATCAACTCCGTCAAGCTTCAAATCTATATCAAAATCAAAGTCTGCAAAATCTGTTGCAGCTGAGTTAAATGCATCAGTGCTGTCAAGGAGCATATCGTCGAAATTATCAAAGTCATCGAAGAGTTTTCCGAATTCATCACCTTCATCATCTTTTAATAGTGAATCAAATTCAAGTCCGAAGCCGATAGCTTGTTCAATAGACTCAGACATTAACCCATCAAACTCAAATTCGGGCCCTTCAAATTCGGGAGAAGGCAGGACAAACTGGGGTTGTATAACTTCAGCAACAATCTCTTGTTCACCCACAGATGAAGATGATCCATGAGACTCATACTCCTCTGAACCAGCTCGTACAGTTGAAACTGTTGGCGTGTACTTCACTCTAGAATATGACTTGAGATTAGCCTTCACACTAGAATATGACTTGAGATCAGCCTTCACATTAGAATATGGCTTGAGATCAGTTTGTATCTTCCTCGGGGTCGCAGAAACAATTGCACCTCGTGCCTCAAATTCACGCAGCTTTGTTTGGTAAGCTTGTGCGGCTTCCTCGGGAGTATTGAATGTGCCCAGCCAAAGACGGGCTCTTTTGAAAGGATCGCGGATCTCCGCAGCCCATTTTCCCCACCTCCTCATTCGAACTCCTCTGTATTTTGACACAGATGGCCCCTCAGACTGAGACACAATCTTTGGCTTCTTCTTCACATGCAACTGGCCTTCATCAACAACATGATCATTCTTAATCCAACCCGAACTAACAGCATCTCTTTTCGCCCCAACCACCGGCATCATTATTTCTTTCACAACTCGCTTCGACTTTGAAGCACCAGCCCTCGCAACACTACTCACATTTCCCTCATCCTCATCACTAGAGTAGTCAGTAGCATAAGGATCCGAATAAATTATGCGAACTTTTCTAACACTTTTACCACCCCGCATGTTTATCAAAATTGGTTATTCTCGAAGAAAGGTCAATTTTTTAAACACTCAACAGCCCCAAAAAAACCAATGACACCCAACCACAACGTTCAATTTCTGAAATGGGAATTTCTACGGAGCACAAACAGGTAGACACAGTCTTTGTATGTGAAATCCACCAAAACACTCTACGGAAGAAGATGAACGACAAATCCTTCAAAAACACAAATTAAACAAAATGATCAGCCACGTAGCTATCAGATATCAGATCTGGAAGCAGCAAGAAAAATCACTCAAAAAAACAATAATCCATAAATAAATAAAATTGAAAACTCAAACTCAAACTCACCTGTTTGGTCTCAAATACATGGAATCAACCGACCAGTTATTGATCGATAAACTCACTCGAACAGCCGCGAGTGATAAATATGAATAAAACGAAGAAATACGAAACTTCGATGACAGACTAGCCGTCATAAACCTCCAGCAAAACCCCTCTAAATCTGAAATACAGCAAAAACAAATCAAATCAAAAACATTCTAGCTAACAGTTTATTCAATAACATACACAAAACAGTAGCCAAACATCACAACAATCGACAAAATCGAAACCTCAGATAACCGATTTCGACTCAGAAACAAGCATATGCAGACTTGAACAAAAGCTGATACCTCGGAGACGCGTCGTTGCGGCGGATTTCCGAGAAAGGGGAGGAGGAGGAGAAAGAGAGAGAGACAGAGACAGAGTGAGACTGAGTATCTAATCGCGCTCTGACTCGGCTCTGTTTATAGGTAGTTGGCTCGCTTTTCTCGACGGTCAAAAACTAATGACAGTCTGTGAATATCTATAATTTGAATTAAATTTTTAAATATTAATTTGTTTCTTGTTAATTTTATTTGATTTATGACTGTGTTTGGTGATTAAAGATATTTCATTTACCAAATTGGTGATATTTACTGCTACCAAAATTGCAGAACAAGTAACAAATATCTCTCATACGGTCAATTTCTCAATTATTAATTTCATTTTCCGATTTTTTGAATTAATCAAAGAAAATTATAAATTTGTGATATATATTAATGCATGAATCTGATCTAATTTAATTTTATTCCTAATATTATTGATAAAATTATCATCATATTGGATTTTTTTTATGGCGTTTTGACTGCTTCACATATGTATTATATTTACTGATTTGGGAAAATAATAATTTGAGTAGGAATGAGCTGGCATGCATGATGCATGAGTGACCATCCGCTAGTTACTGGGTCATACATATCGACTGAGATTTTTACTGGACTTGTGAGTTGTGACACGTTTTTTATGCAGATTATTGGTGTGGTTATATTAATGATGAAAATTTAGTTAATAATTATTATGGTCCGGTCAATGCATTCAATCAAATTATGATGTAATTTTGTGGTATGACAAAAAAAAAAGACATGATTTGTTTGGGGACATTATTTTATTTTCTTTGTGGCTTTTTGCTTATTTGATTTTATTTAGAATGTGTCAAAAGAAGAAGTGAATTTGTTTATGAGATTTTCTAAAACATGATAATTTTTTAAAGGATAAGCATTTTATAATCTATTTCCCTTCTATTTGGTAACTGATTTTTATATGACTCACTTATCATATCACACTATTTTCATTTGATATGAAAGGGCGAATGAAGATGAAGCGAATTCAATTTTATTTTAAGTTGCACAATGTTTTCATGACACTTTTCAAGAAAAGTGCAAATAGTGATGATTAAAGTTCAACATTTAGGCACGTAGGAAACATCTACTAGGGGGAGTCGAACACTTGCCCTTTGACAAGTTGTCAGGAGTTCAAGCCACTCGGCCAGCACCTCTTTCGCCATATTTTTCATCTTTATCATAATAAAAATTTGTTTAAGTAAATAAAATTCTTTTAGTTGACCAAGATTTTTATCTGTGCGTATATATCTTTCTAAATGTGCATAAAGCTAACCCAATAAAGATCACTTACGAATTGTTTGTGTTTTCATATTCAGTTGACCAAACATGAACTTTCAATTGATTTTTCACAATCTCTTTGCATGTAAACGTTTTAATGAAAAATGTATATTACTTAAACGATCCCTTGAGAATTGAGATCATATTTCTTCAAATTCAAAACTTTTTCTACTTTGCCAAATGCATAAAAGTTGGAATTGTATCTCTGGGGGAGCACTCGGTTGAGGCAAGATTGGTAGAATGAGGCACGTGAGACACGATCTGGGCCACTGACACGTGGCGAAGCCACGTGAGTTGAGCCGTCATTCGTTCACACTACGAAGTAGTGTGTTTTACTATTTGGACACGTGGCGCGCCCACAAAGCACGGGGGGTTAGATGTGTGGCTCAGATCGTGCCTCACTTGTCTCATTCTAATTTTGGTGCCTCATTTGATCGATTCTCTGTATCTCTGAATAATAAATATATAAATAAGTGAGATTCGCATACAAATAAAGCCCGAATAGCTATTGAGGTTTTTTGAAAGTAACAAAATTATAAAGTTCGAAAACTAAATTGGAAAGAATTATCAAGGCGTCAAATTAAGTGGAATTCATTTGAGACTTGAGAGTGGCATGGTTATTGGGAAACTATCATCCATTTTGTGGGAAAGTTATTGGAAAAATATTACCTGTTAAAAGTTTATTTGAGATTCATCACAAACCACTTTAGCATATTTTGTGAAGTCAAATTTGATGTCAACGAGACCTTACATGAATTTTTTTTTGTAGAAGTCATATCGCCATTTTTTTATTTTGACAACCACTAATATATTTATCTGTTGGGGGCGTTCGGTTGAGGCAGAGTTGTAAAAATAAGGCACGTGAGGCACGATCCAGTGCGTCGATCTCGGCCGTCAAACGTTCGCCACGTGTCCCACCCACCCAAAACGCGTTCACACTGCTTTTGTGAGTAGGGCACATGACGCGCCCACAAAGTACGGAGAGGTTAGATGTGTGGCTCAAATCGTGTCTCACTACCTCAATTTACTGTTCACTGTCTTACTTGAACGCTTCTCTTTATCTGTTTGTATCTAAATAAAAGAATGCAAGCCATACCGATATCAAATATAAGTTAACAAAACTCTAATACGATTCATGACAAATCTAAAACAAGCTTTCAACTCATAATAGTTTCTTAATAATCGTAACACTAAATATCAAATATCAAATTAACTCTCCCATCAAAAAAAACAATTCAAATTAACTCAAACTTGTGTACGCTCGTAGTAATTACAGTAATTGAAAAGTTTCTAATTAAATGTCGTGTTGGAACTTGGAAGTTAATATGAGTAGTTGGCTCGGCTAGGCGGCTGCGGCTCGGTAGTTAACAAGTGTATGCAATGCACGCGCGAATTGGAGAACGTGGAGCATGGATTGATGGTTCAGAATTTGGTGCAAACGTCACCACGTCGCGGCTCGGGGAACGTATCAGCGCTGCACTCTGGCTGCGCCTGTCTGCTGTCTCTGCCGTTTCATCGTATCTGTTTCATTAACTAATCTTGTATTATCACTTATTTACGGTTATGCCACTGATGTGAATTCTTGCATCACAAGTTAAGTCATTTATTCGTCCAATTATTTTCCTTTTCGCGGCTTATCTTATCGCGACATATACAAATTAGGAAAAAGTATAAAAAAGCATCGAACTACCGCATATTTTTAACTTTGTGTCCGAATTATTAAAAATTTTAAATTATGTGCGAACTATATAAGATTTTTCCAACTTTTTGTTCGACTATTAAAATTTCTAAAATGGGGCTAACTATATAAAATTTTTCTAACTTTTTGTCATAACTATTAAAATTTAAAAAATGGGTGCGAACTATATTTAATTTTCCTAAAATAGGTAAAACCTAAATAATTTAACGAAATTCAATATTGGAATTTTTTTTTAATATGACCTCTTAACACAATAGTATGCATTACTATCATTATCATCTGCGAACGAGCAAATAAGAATAGAGAACCGAACTCACATGGGTCGAGGGAGTAACTCGAAACCAAATATAAAGTTTGGTCATCTAACATGCAGACAAATGCATATTTCAAATTCTTCATCACTTGACTGATAAAACTTCATTGAGATTATTGCAAATGAGTGTGACTTCTCCTGATGACACATGCGTCGTGCATGTTCTCCAAGTTATATAGAGTGAGTATGAAGCTTCTGGATGCCATCAATTATTCGAATTGTCAATTCACTATCTTTTGCAATAAGAAGACTGTTTGTCAAAAGAAAAAATGTACTAGGAGCTCAATTAACAGATAAATATTTTTAGAGAGATGATGAGATATCCACAAATCATATCTAAAACAATATTCTAGATAAATCTACATTCCGAGTGACGATATTTGATGAATTAAACAGGTGCATAAATTGTGAAAAATTAGACCCGTCTGAGAAGGCAGTCAAATTGAAAGGGCACATTTGGAAAAAATAATTGTAATAATTTTAGGTTTTACCGTTAGAAAAATTCTATATAATTCGCACTCATTTTGGAAATTTAATAGTTCGGACAAAAAGTTGGAAACTTCTATATAGTTCGCACCTATTTTAGAAATTTTAATAGTTCGGACCAAAATTTGGAAAAATTCTATACAGTTTGCAATCATTTTGAAAATTTTAATAGCTCGAACAAAAAGTTAGAAACAGATAATAATTTGGTACCTATTTTTGTACTTTTCCCTATAAATTATGATTCATGGTATATAATCCTATTAGTCAATTTTATGATTTGTCTTATTTACACCCACTGGTGTGGATTCTTGCACCCCAAGTATAGTCATTTTCTTCTCCACATACGACGTACTATCTGACTTTGTAGTGATAAGGATCGGTAGCTTTTACTTGGATTCCAAGCATGATTATTATTTTGAGGAATTTTTTTTATGTGAAATTACGAAATTGTGGAAAATTGAATTTAAAATTTTGTAATTAAAAAGAGTTAATTATAAAAAGAGTGAACCAGCCCAATCATAACAAAAAAACAGCCCAACAGAATCGGATATAATTATATTTATCTTCACTTATTTCCCATGAAAGCTATCTTGTTGGTCCTGAAAGAGAGCCCAGTAGGCCACGAACCAGTCAAAACAAGCCCAAATATATTCAGAAATCAGAAAGGAGAAAATTGAATGAGCTGTTTGTTATCTCGCTTTCTCTCTCTCGTTGAACAATCTCTGATCTCTCCGCGCCAGCGACCGGTGCATTTTCCCGGCATGTAAGCCGGCGGCTATTCCTTGGTCATCTTATCAGCTTCAATTTCTGATATTTTGATTTAATCTTTTATTTTGATAAGAATTTTTTCATGAATGGGCACTGCGTAGGATGTTCTGCTGATTTGTTCTGGCATGGATGATTGATCGGATTTAAGGACGAAATTGTTATGATTTTTGTTTACTTTTGCGGTTTTTGTTGTTATTTGTTATGGTGTTTGTGGCTGGGGTGGTTTATGAGGTTATGTGGTTTGTCATTTTCTAAGTTTTATTTTAAGATCTGATTGATTTGGGGCTTTTGTTTAAGATCCTTGGATTTTGTAGAGTGGAAATTGGTTGGTTATTTAGGTTTATGTCGGTTCACTGGAAGGACCTTAAACTGTTGGTGATGTAGTAGTGAATTTGAGATGATTCGCTTTTTGTGGAATCTCATAATGTGCTAGTTTCTTGTACTGAGGTCGACATATATTTCCTGTTAAACGTTAGTGTATTTAAAATTTATGTATAATCTAACTTGCTTTTTCGGTTGTGGAGATTTCAGTTACGTTTCTAGTAATTGGGCTCAAGTATATAGAATGGCGTGTTTGTTGACAGTTTGATTTTTTTTATTTGAAGCTGAAAAGAGCTTGAAAGACGATGGCTTCAATTGATGAGCCGCTGTACCCTATCGCTGTTCTGATAGATGAACTGAAGAATGAAGACATTCAGCTGCGATTGAACTCCATTCGTAAGCTATCTACGATTGCTCGTGCTCTTGGGGAGGATCGGACGCGGAAGGAATTGATTCCTTTTCTCAGCGAAAACAATGACGACGATGATGAAGTGCTTCTTGCTATGGCTGAAGAGCTGGGAGTTTTTATTCCATATGTTGGGGGTGTGGAGCATGCTCATGTTTTGCTCCCACCTCTTGAAACACTTTGCACTGTTGAGGAAACATGCGTGAGAGACAAAGCTGTGGAGTCGTTGTGCAGAATTGGAGCTCAGATGAGGGAGGGTGATTTGGTTGAGTCGTTCATTCCTCTCGTAAAGGTTATCCATCTTCTCAACTCATAGTGTCGGCTCTTTTTCAATTTTTTTATTGATGCTTGTTATATTATTTTCTTGAACAAATTGCCACCCCTTGAATTTGGGCAGTGGAGATGGATTGACAGTCTCTTATGCTTGAACATATTTCCTTTCTTTCTTTTTTACTTTTAAGAGTTTGCCCATGAGTAATGGTTCACTTTCTTATGCTTGTATATTATTCTTTTATAAAGAGATTGGCTGCTGGGGAGTGGTTTACAGCTAGAGTCTCTGCATGTGGACTGTTTCACATTGCTTACCCAAGTGCTCCAGATGTGTTGAAGACTGAGTTGAGGACCATTTATGGTCAGTTGTGTCAAGATGATATGCCCATGGTTAGGAGATCTGCTGCATCTAATCTTGGAAAATTTGCTGCGACCATTGAACCTACACATGTCAAAACTGATATCATGTCAATATTTGAAGAGCTTACACAGGATGGTAAGTTCATCAACTGAAAAATACGCTCCCTCTATCGCTCTGCTTCAATACTAGGGTTTATACTAGCGTTACTGAAGTTTCTATTGTTTTCCTGTGAAATATCATTGGATCAGATATTAAAAGTCTTTACTTTCTTGTTTTAGATCAAGACTCGGTCCGTCTATTAGCCGTTGAGGGCTGTGCTGCTTTGGGTAAATTGTTGGAACCACAGGATTGCGTCTCACATATTCTTCCTGTGATTGTCAGCTTTTCCCAGGTTCAGCTTATCTCCCTTTGTTGGGGGAAATATTCTTAGGTGTCTTGACCATTTGTCTCACTTTTTGCTTGTTACTGAAATCCTTTTTCTTCTGTGTGATTTTTTATTTCACAATCGTATCTATGTTAGATATGCTAGTCTTGTATTGGGTATATAACACACTCATTTTTCATCACTGAAGACTGCTACAAACAATGTAGGCCCTCAGTGTTGCATGATACCTTCAATAGGCAAATATATCACGTGTTATGTTGTGCAATTATTAATCATTCTTAGCCATGTTTCCAATTTTGGACAACTGTTGGTGGTACTTCAGGAATCATTCTTCTACTCCCCTTGGTACATATATGCACTTTCTTATGATGCCAATGTGACATGTATGCTGCTTTTAAACAGGATAAGTCCTGGCGTGTGCGTTACATGGTTGCGAATCAGTTATATGAACTATGTGAAGCTGTAGGGCCTGAACCAACCAAGTAAGTTTTTTCTCTCAAGATTTGTGTACATTGGTCCTTTTTTTGAGCTTCACATCATACTTGCGATATTTTTAGGTTTTGTGATTTTAATTTATAGCTGATCACAATAAGCCTTTGTATTATGAGCAAGGCTTTATTTTTTGGTGACTACTATCCATCCTGATGAGTTTATATCTATTCTATCATTCAAATTGTGATATAGGACGGACCTGGTTCCTGCATACGTGCGTTTACTTCGTGATAACGAGGCTGAAGTTCGGATTGCGGCAGCTGGAAAAGTTACGAAGTTCTGTCGTATTGTAGACCCAGAACTTGCCATTCAGCATATACTTCCTTGTGTGAAGGTATGCCAGGCAGGAATCAGGATAGAGTGTCAGAATCAGACTCTTTAAGGGATAGAAATGGGCTAAATGTATGAGCTATAAGTTATATTTTTTTCGTATGCGGCCATCTGATATCCTAAATCATTTTTTAGGAACTGTCATCCGATTCTTCCCAGCATGTCCGCTCTGCCTTAGCATCTGTAATAATGGGCATGGCTCCTGTACTGGGAAAGGTACGAGTACTTGTTTTAGCTCTCTTCAACCTTTGGCTTGAACATTATTTCTATAAGCTAGTATCAGTGTAGTGCAGGTTTGCTCGTATGGTCATCTTATTATCTAATTATTGATTATATTGCTAAGTTATTAATATGGATCCTTTAAGGAGACTTACGTAGGCAAGGACAGTTACCGGTGTTATAGAGCAGAAAACACCTATTGATTTGCAATGCAGAAACCCATCCTCAAAATGAATAATAACAAACCAGAATTGATTGTTTGCAATATTTCTTTCTTATGTGCTTAAGTTTTGTATTTCTCCCTCTTTTTGAATGAATCACCATTCTTTCCCAAATTATAGCATGACAGCGATTCATCCATTGATTAGGCAAGGGTTCCTATGGGCCTAGTTTTAAGAATTTATGGTATTTGTGAGGCGAAGATGAGATGATGTATCATCCATTATCATCAAACCATATTGAATATTTATATAAACTCGGTGTTCATAGACTCTCAGGTCCCTCTGAAAATTTTAATTAATAAGCGTCACGGAGCATATTTGACTGTTATGTTGCAAAAGATAGTAAGCTACTTATAATGTGCTTCCATAGTCCCCATCAGTTGGTGGGTCTGACTCTGACCCCTATGGAACTGACCTAAGATCTCAGTATTCTTTATATGCAAGTCTATTGTTTTATAAGCAAGGGATTCCATTTTAATGTTGGTGGGTTTGACCCCATTGGAACTGACCTAAGATCTCAATATTCTTTATATGCAAGTCTATTGTTCTATAAGTATGGGATTCCATTTTAATGTGTCTTTGTTTTGCTTGTTAACAATGCAGCTTTCTAATTTTATGTCGGTTACTGCAGGATGCTACTATTGAGCAACTTCTTCCAATTTTTCTGTCACTTCTTAAGGATGAGTTTCCTGATGTGCGTCTTAACATAATTAGCAAGCTCGATCAAGTCAATCAGGTTTGTGCTTAGTGTTGAACACCTGATTCATTAGTCTTTTTTATCGCTACTGCACAACGAAACATGCACTCTAAAGTAGTATTTCTATATTCAGGAAAAGTAGCTACCCATTTTTGTGTGCTCCTTTTTGCATCTTTCTTCAGTAACCAATTTTGATGTCTTGGTGTAAGTTAAACGTGAAACATAGCCACGAGCTCAAGCAAAGCACATCAACAAATGAGCAGTTTTTCTTACCCCAAATAAATGCTGCAAATAAGCACGCGAACTATTGTTTTTTTCCTGCTCACTGTCATTTGTTTTCTTTTTCAGGTCATTGGCATTGACTTGTTGTCCCAATCATTGTTACCAGCTATTGTTGAGCTTGCTGAGGATCGCCACTGGAGGGTCCGCCTTGCAATAATAGAATATATACCATTATTGGCAAGTCAATTGGGTATGGGATTTTTCGATGACAAGCTTGGAGCTCTATGTATGCAGTGGCTGCAAGATAAGGTGGGCATCTAGTAACCAATTGGCCTATTATTGGTCATCCTTTACGGACCTTTTGGTATAAGATCAAATATCATGTTCGTTATGCTGAGGTTTGTGGAAGGATCAACTCTAGGCTTAGCAATTTGATATTTGGCATCTCTATAAAACTGCGATTTCATGGGAACAGAAAAAGCAACGCGTTGATTCATAGCTCATGTGTAACTTGTCTTAATGTTGCAGGTCCATTCAATTCGTGATGCTGCAGCAAACAACTTAAAACGCCTTGCTGAAGAATTTGGTCCTGAGTGGGCAATGGAACACATAATCCCACAGGTTTGTGTTTCATGTTTTAGGACAGTGTCTTCTTATAGTAGGTTTTTGCTTATATTGACATTATGCCAACACTATGCATCAATGGAGGCCTTGACCAACACTGGTAGTTTTCTTATTTATGTGCTCACTTTTGTTTTTGAATAATGGTATGAGACTTTAGAGACAGCACTCAGCAAAAACTTTTTCGAAGTCAGGGCAGAACATAATTTGAGGCACGATGGCGCCTAATCCCTACTTATATGACAAAAGAAACCACACTATAATGACGGCATATTGTGGCATCTATATGCCAAGTAAAAGATCTAGCAACACCTCACTGTTAATATGAAATCATCAAATAGTATATTATTGCAGGTATAGTCAGAACACCAAAGGTGTTGATAATCTGTTTTTGGTTTGATGATGTGCCCCCTGTCATGGCCATTAACTGTTCTGTACAGTATGATGTTTATATTTTGTCTATAACTGTTCCATATCTTTGGTTACTTTCTTTCTGAATTCATTGATGGGAAATATTTGTTTGTCAGGTTCTCGAGAAGACCACGAATCCTCATTATCTATATAGAATGACTGTGCTTCGTGCAGTTGCTCTTCTTGCTCCTGTCATGGGATCAGAAATCACTTGTTCTAAACTGCTTCCAGTGGTCATCAATGCAACCAAAGACAGGTCAGTTCAATTGTCCTTTTGGATCTAAAACTTCTAACTGATTGTTGCTTCATTTATTGTGTTGATATGAATGAAAACACTCGTATTTTTCAAAAATGTCAGAGTACCCAACATCAAGTTCAATGTTGCTAAGGTGCTGCAATCCCTCGTCCCTATTGTGGACCATTCTGTAAGTACAAAAAACCATATCGTCTGTCTTTCACCATCGAATGCTCGATCCATAATATTAGGCTGCCTCAACGATATATGTTAAGTGAAGTTGCAGTTCACAAGTAACATATTCAGAAGCGTCGAGGATACTTACCCATTGATAAAAAGAAAGACCACTGTACTTATTTTGTGGACTAAATTGCATCATTCAATACATGTATGACAACATGTTTATTTAATCTTTTAACACGATGCAGGTGGTAGAGAAGGAAATCCGGCCTAGTTTGGTCGAGCTAAGTGAGGATCCTGATGTTGATGTCCGATTCTTTGCAAATGAAGCTATTCACTCCATTGACAATGCTATGATCACTAGTTAGAATTGCCTTTTGGATCCTTCCCAATCTCTCCACCCCGAATATCACAACATGGCACCTCCGGTTCCATTCTAGTTATATATCTGTGCAACTGTCAAACTTTTCTAACTTACATGAGTGGAAGAATGCCCGGCAGAAGTTACGAAGAGCCATGTAGAGTAGTTTAGCTGATAAGAGATGACTCTATTATGGTGTATCATAAGTTTCTGCCACAGTTACTGGAATTCAATATTTCACCATATTCCTCCTTCCTACCTTCATTGAAGATATATTTTGTTCCACTTTTCTGAATATCTGTACATGGATTTTATTTTTACAGAATAAGAGTATGGATCATAATCCAAGCCTCATTTATTTATATAAACTACAAACCACTTAATAAATTATATATTTTACGAAGTTCATATATAAAAACGACTTTAAGAGATAAATCGATCAGAACATTAAAAATTGTTAATTTTCGTTTCAATTCATCAAAAAATAAAATTTTATTCACTGAAGATTTTAGTTAAAATTACCGAATATTCACAAAATACGTGTACATTTCACTGGACATTACGTGTTATCATTGAACATTTAGCTTTATCACTAATATTTAGTTTTGCAACTAAATATTTAGTTAAAAGCAAAATGTTCAATGATAAGGAAAAAATGTTCAGTGAATAATTTTTTTTTTGATGAATTGAAACAAAAAGTAACGATTTAGCCATATCACTGAACATTTAGCTAAATCTGAATAATAAACTCGGAAATTGAAAAATATCATATTATCCGGTGATTTATAGTTTATATAAAAAAGATATAGTTTGTATTTGATCCATTCTCTACCGAATAATACCAAAGTATATGATGAAATATTTACCTTACAATTTTATCGGTGTTCTAAAAGAATTTCGCTTATGTTCTGCCTAAAAGGTTAAATTCCCAACTCCGTTTCAATTTTATAAAAATTAGTCTTTCAGAAATAAAGTCACCCTATTTATAGGTGCCTAGTCGTGCACCTAATGTTTTCTGTAACCATGAATTTTATACGTATTTTTTTTTTAAATTGCAATTTCTCTCTATGCATTGCATTTGTAATCGCAATGGAGATACATGGCACCTAGATGCTTTTCTTTTGCTATTTTTCTCATTTCCACTTTTTTTATAAATAAAACGGTCAATAAAATCATTAACAATTGACCAAGTAAAACTTATTTTACTTATTTTTCGCGTCTCCACTTTTTAAGTTCAAAAACTGATCCCATAATTATCTCCACCGATTTTTATTTTCACTCCTCCTCGCTTAATTTTTATTCCGAATATATAAAACCATTGAGTAGAAAACCTGAGAGGAGTTGCAGGTAAGGATTTTGTTGAAGGCAAAAAAAAACATGTGTCCTGTCGCAGCGAAAGCAGCTCATGTCAGCAGCAATGGATCATCTGATGAGCCCAAATCCAAAACTTCAGATGCTCTTCTCAACATGGAACAGTGAGTCATCATACCGCTTCATCCATTGCAGGATTACATAAATTGAGTCTGCTCAACATTTACTGGTGTCTTTTTACAGGGGTGATCCAACAATGTGTGAGCCGTACTGGGCTAAGATGGGAGAGAAAGGCGCGATGGTGATCGGTGGATGTCAGAGTTTGAGCTATTTCTCAACCAATGATAATAACAATAACTTGAGCTGTTGGTACATGGAGGCAGAGTTGATTGAATCAATCAAGAGATTGCATTCAGTTGTTGGAAATGCTGTAACTAAAGATAAGTTTATTGTGGTTGGAACTGGCTCAACTCACCTTCTTCACGCCGCTTTGTATGCGATTACCGCTCCTCTGGCTCAGCCTGTTAATGTTGTCAGTGCTGCTCCATATTACTCGGTAAGTTAACAATTGACCCGCTCTGTTTGGTTCATGGAAAGTTTTCGAGATGGAAAGAAAATTAAGAGGAAAATGGAGTTCCGTGTTTGGTTTATAATGATAATTTTAACAAAAACAAAAGGATCGTATATAAATTTTTCCTAGCTATTTTCCATGGAAAATGACTTTTCCATTCATTTTCCATTTTATTTTCTTTCCACCATATTTTCCATGATCAAATCAAACTCAATTTGGATCTTTTGTTTGGTTATGTTTCCAGGGATATCCGGAAATTGCAGACATTGTTCGTTCAGGGCTGTACAAATGGGGAGGCGATGCAACTACGTACGATAAGGATGCTAAAGGGCCATACATAGAGCTGATTTGCTCCCCAAACAATCCTGATGGATCCATCAGACGAGGAGGACCGCTTGTTCCAAACCATAATGATAAAGAATCAAGTAAACTAGTCCATGATTTTGCGTACCTGTGGCCGCAGTACACACCAATTGAGGCTCCTGCAGACCATGATGTGATGCTTTTCACATTATCCAAGTCCACAGGCCACGCTGGCTCTCGCATTGGTTGGGCAATTGTGAAGGACAAGAGCGTCGCTGAGAGAATGGTGCATTTCGTTATCACCACGACCATCGGTGTATCCAAGGAAGCTCAGCTAAGGGCTGCGAAGATAATTGGAGTACTTGCTGATCACTGCGGACACGATGAAAATGACTTCTTTAAATACGGTCAGCTCCGTCTGAAAGACAGGTGGAAAAGGCTGAGAGAAGTGGTCCATCAGAGTGACAATGTTTTCATTCTCAAAGATTATGAATCAAGTTACTGCAGCTACTTCAAAGACACTGTCAAGCCAAATCCTGGTACTGAAAATACCTGCCTACTAATTTTTCTTCATATGAAAATTCATACTTGTGTAAATTGTAATTATGTTCCTTTTTTTTCATTTCTTGTGACAGCATTTGCTTGGCTAAGTTCTGAGCACATTTCCGACTTAGCAAAATTCTTTCGAGGGCTTAAGATTCGTGTAAGAGGGGGAGACGCGTTTGGAGTGGAATCGAATTATGTTCGAGTCAGCATGGTGGGCAAGGATGTGGATTTCAATCTGTTTCTAGAGAGACTTGCAGCTATCAAAAAGGTCAATCTCATTGCTGCTGCAGATGCTCAGGAGTAGAGTTCAAGCTGAGATTATTAGGAACTACTATTCTTAGAACTTTACTGAGTAATAATTTATTTATTTAATGGTAGAGATTATTTATGTTTTTTTTTATATATAAAAACAAGTCAGTTTTGTTTTTGTTGTTGGAAATATCACAAATTACAATACATTGCTAGCTGTATAATTTTCTTTTTCTTTCAAATATGAGACTTGAATTCGATTTATTTGCAGTTTTGTTAGAGCACAACCAAAACAACCGTTGCGAAATATACAAACTCACTCAGATCGATACAAGCAAAACTCTTGCTAAGTTTTCGTGTCCTTCATATTCGTGTTGTTCTGAAATGCAGTAACCTCTTACTGCATACTTATCATTCCCCAACAAAAATTACAGGGGCACAAAAATTGAAAGTTTATTTGTTGATTGGAGAATAAATGAAACAAATTGATAATAATTCAAACCACTGATGAGGTAGCTTCTTTGTATCAACATGCACAGCCGCCTCTTTGCTCACTATCTGAAACTGTGTCAGGGATGCCTTGGAAGTAGCTGTAAAACAAGTATGTTAAAGCTACTCAACATTCAAAAGATGGCAAAATTAATATGTAATGTAGAAGTTCCGTTAGCCAATGTTAATATCGGCTGAGATAAAAATTTAAGAAAATAAATTATCATCGTATTGATGGTCATATAAAACCTCCTTCCAGTAAACAAAAATTCTATGACCTCTTCAAAAGTCTAATGATTCAACAAACCAGAACTGGTGTAAATCAACATGTTGATTATGTTTCTATCGGGATATGGAAAATCGCACCCCTCAGCTATTCCATATGATTGGTATGCAAAAGAAACATGCAAACTATGCACACACAATTTAAAAATAAAAGTTCAAAGGCTTCTGGTCAGTAATGGGAAGTTCAGCAAAGTGGAAAAGCAGAGGTTTTCCATGCATGAGCTACAAAATCGGTCTTCAGTTTAACAGTAGCAAATGTAGGAAAACCGTATTAAATTGTAAACTAATGAACTTACATGTCCTGCTCACGTTCGTTTGCCAAGGCAATTTTGGCAATGGAGAGAAATGCTGCATCAACATTGTAATCCTCTTTTGCGGATGTCTCAAAGTAAGACATCTTTCCTTTAGAGGCACACCATTCCTTTGCTTTCTTCTCAGAGACCTGAATTGAATTAAATTAAAAAATTACTCTCTCAAAATCAGAAAGTTTATTGGCACCAGTATTTAGTGTCCCTGTCCGTACCACTCGGCTATTTCCTCCATCTACGTCTATCTTGTTCCCAAGTAACATGAATGGGAATGCCTTGAGGTCAGGTGGGCTTGCCTGTGATTGGTTAAAACATGAATACAAGCTTATTAGTATCAATAAATAATTCTTTGATGGAAAAACAAATATCTTTACAATTATGTCATACACATTGTTTTAATGATTTACATTGATAGATCAGTTATATAGACTGACTTCAAGAATTTCATGAGGCAGATGAGACGAGTACAAGTTAATGATTGTAAGGATGAGAAGTTGAGAAGAAATTGGGCACATGGAAGAGTCGGATGTCATCAACAGTTTGTGTAATGATCTTATTATAAGTAGTTTAAGTAGTAGAACTGGTATAAAGAGAAAACAACAACGAGAGTAAGAAGAAAAATTCCAGCAACCAATTCTCCAAGTTTTTTGTCTTTCGCCGCTTTCATATTTATGCACTGATCAGACGATCAGTATCCAAGCTATCAGGTGAGTAATGTCCACTCTCATGATTCCATGTTTGCACTATAAAGCTCCTATTAAGTTCTGATTACACAGCTTATCTATAGGCATCCATTAGGGATAGTCCATCTCACACCCCCCGACAAAAAAAGTACCGTGTGTCTGATCAAACTCTAAGATTTTAAATTTCCTAGTACGGCTCACTTCTTATATCTACATAATCAGACGAATGGGGTGAGAGATCAGACATATGATCATGAAAGCAATGCTCAGGCAGATATATACACATAATATGCCACACTAAGAGCTGTAGCTTTAGCAATTTACTGTTGAGAACACGTTCTGATTGAGCTGCTTGCAACAAACAAAAGTGAACCTTAGAACACTACAAAAAGTCACTATAACTTCCGGATAACGACATAGAGTTGGACAATAAAAAACTCAACTCCCATAAGATTATGATTTGCCAGAAAACTAGTGGGAACAAAAAAAGAAAAGCCATCATATCAGACGCGAAAACAAAAATATGTCATAACCAACCTGTTTCAGAAACTCCTCATGCCAGTTGTCAAGAGTTTCAAATGATCTCATCACGTTTACATCATAGACCAGGACACAGCAATCCGCACCTCTATAAAAGGCAACACCGAGACTCTGAAATCTTTCCTGTCCCGCTGTGTCCCATATCTATCAAACATGATAAAACAGTTAGCAAATATGAATCCTAATAAGATGTACTACACAGGAAATTCCGAATAAATCTCCTACCTGTAACGTCACAAGCCTGTCGTCGATTTGGAGCTCCTTGGTCACAAAGTCAGCCCCAATAGTAGCTTTGTATTGCTGACTGAACCTCTTGTGCACATACCTATTATAAGTTAAGGGAATACATATAACACCATATGTGCACATCCATAATGTATACAATACTGGACAGCATTTACACTGCGTAGACTGATTAAACGTATTTTTACGTATACCAAAAAACACCAACTATAGTCATACCGATACAATCTTAGATCATCAAACAGAATATGCCTCCACCTATAGTAATATCATTAATATTAAGACCGTGAAGTATGAAGCGGTCTTGGTGATATATTTGTATAATCATACAATGTAACTAAGATTTGGAGCCTTAATCAAAGCTCTGTCCATTCCTTCAAATCATCATATTTTCATGAAAGATTACATCACAGCTAACGATTGAAACTAAAAGCAATCTAGTGTATCAATCTAAAATCAAACCAAAATAAAAATAAATTAACTAATAAAAATTCCAATTTCAACAGAGTTACTAGAAATGGAGAAGGATACTGATTCATCAGAGACGTCTTCCCAACCCTGACATACAAAAAATCAAAACACGGCAATCAGAAAACTCAAACAGCCTCCTCGAATCACGAAAGCAGATTGAAATTTATGTGCATAATCGGAAGCTAAATTGAAACCCTAGCTAGACATCTTACCCGCTGTCGCCAAGGACGATGACTTTGAGCAGCGTCCTCTTACGCATAGCCATCGCTGCTGATGATGATGATATGAGCAGTTGCAGTTGAAATCGGCGCCTTTCTTTGTCACAGCAATCTGGTTTTGCTGGAGATCGTACACCGATCTACCTGCAAACGACGCCGCTTTGGTTTGATCGTTGTCTCTTTCTGTTTCATTTAACAGATATGATATTATTAATGACGTCATCATAATCTCTTCATGAAAAACCCAAAACCTACAAACCTCTGAAATTCACACCAACAGAAGAAAAGAAAAAAAAAATCCGACATGGGAGGAACAGGAAGAACCCTCCTGACACTCTCTCTCCCCTCAACCATCCTCACCTCCGCATCACTCCTCTACAAGCTTCCCAAGCCCACTAGGGTTTTTCTACGCTTCAAACCCCTATGCACCGCCGCCGCCGCAACAACCGCATCCTCTCCTTCAACGGAGACCAACCCAATCGACTCCTTCCGCCACTCAATTTTGTTGGATAAGTTGAGAGTGAGGCATCTAAAGGATTCGTCGAAAGTCGTCCAGCAGCCGAGGACGAGTGCTGCCGTGCCGCAGCCTGTGAATGATGATGGGTTGGGTGAGAGCCGGGGGAAGAGGAAAGGTGTGACCTTTTCGAGTTTTGAGGAGTTGGGGTTGAGTGAGGAGGTTATGAATGCTGTTAGGGAGTTGGGTATTTCGGTTCCTACTGAAATTCAGGGGTTGGGGATTCCTAGTGTGTTGGAGGGGAAGAGTGTGATTCTGGGGTCGCATACTGGATCTGGGAAGACTCTGGCTTACATGCTACCTATTGTTCAGGTGCATTTCACCATTTTGTTGTTGTTGTTGTTGTTGTGTGTGTGTGTGGTTTTTGACTCCATACTTCTGCATTTTGAGATGCTAAAAGGCAGTTCAATTGGTTGTTATTTAGTGGACTGTCGTTTTTTTATTTGACGGGAAAATGAACAGAATGCAGGATTGAGTAGGGCCTGTACAAATTAGTGTGACATAAATGGATAATGTCAGAACTTTTATTTACTTCCTCAAAAGCAGAAGACATAGTTTTTGGCCTTAAATACCATTTGTAACAATTGTGCTTCTTTCCTGTTTCCACTGGAATAAGAACAACGTATTCTAAGTTTTGTTCATTTGAGCACCCGCTCTAGAATCATCTGATGTATCTGAAGCAACTTTTTAGAGTGATATACTCATGTTTCATTTTGTAGATGTTGAGACAAGATGAGGAATTGAGTGGGATGACACTAAAGCCCAGACGCCCTAGAGCAGTTGTGCTTTGCCCAACAAGGGAGCTGTCCGAGCAAGTATGTTTAAAAGTTTCATATGTTCATATTGGGGGTTGGATTATAATGTTTGATTTTTGTATAATCATTTCTCACAGGTTTTCCGAGTCGCAAAATCTATTAGTCACCATGCGAGGTTTAGGTCCACGATGGTGAGTGGTGGTGTGCGGTTAAGACCTCAAGAAGATTCCCTTAATGGCCCAATTGACATGATTGTCGGCACACCTGGCAGAGTGTTGCAACATATTGAGGAGGGTAACATGGTATATGGTGACATCAAATACCTTGTAAGTGTCTTATGCTATATATTATTTTGTTACCTTGCAGGCTTTTAAATTCCTGCATAGTTTTCTCGGGCTTCATAGGTGCACTTTTCTTCTTTAGGTATTAGATGAAGCCGATACCATGTTTGATCGTGGTTTTGGACCAGAGATTCGCAAGTTTTTGAATCCTTTGAAATCCCGTGCCACAAAAGAGAACGATCCAGGATTTCAAACTGTCTTGGTTACTGCGACACTGACAACGGTACTATAACTAACACCTGTTCGATTTCACATATCACTGCACTTGTTTTTTCCTTGATGTATGACACTGTAACTTGTTGACTCTCTAGATAATAGAGATAACCGATGTTTGTTTGTTATCATTAATGTGTTGAAATATACCAATTTCTAGTGTTGGATCGTGATTTGATTAATCATGAAAGGGTACTGCTAATAGGAAGAATATACAAACTAAAAAATCGTAGTGGTTAGCTCAACTTATTGGCGTGATGGTGAGAGACCCTGGGTGCTCTGAGGGAGTTTACCGTGTTTATGAGTTCATCAGTCTATCAAGGCACCATTTGAGCTGTATGTAATGGTAGGACAACAGGCTCCGTAGAAGTTAGAAAACATGTGTAAGGGCTGCCATTGTGTTAGAAATCTAAAGTTTACCTCATTATGGTGGCCAGTTCAGTAACTTGTGTGAAGTTGGAAGAAGTATAACCAATTAATTGTGCACATGTTGTTGGTCAACTCCAAAGTTGATTAAACTTGTCAAATTTATGCTTCTTTTCCTTCCAGGCAGTGCAGAAGCTCCTTGACGAGGAATTCCAAGGAATTGTACACTTGCGAACTTCTTCTCTTCATAAAAAAATTGCATCTGCTCGGCATGATTTCATCAAATTATCTGGCGGTGAGAACAAGCTGGAGGCACTTTTGCAGGTCTGTTTTTGCTGATGCACACATGTGTTTTATATGATTAAACTATCTAGGTGTTAGCTGCTACTTTTTCCCCTTCAGTGGAAAAAGGCTAGCTTCCTCTTTATAAGCTAGTGGTTATGGACTTATGGTGTGTTGGTTCTTAGTGCTCAGCAATCACTAATAAGTTTTCCTACTCGGCCTTATTTATAAAATCAGGGATATCATGAAGCAGGCATTCACAGTAAACTCTTGATGGAATCTGCAGGTTCTCGAGCCCAGTTTGACGAAGGGAAATAAAGTTATGGTGTTCTGCAATACATTGAACTCTAGTCGTGCTGTAGACCACTTTCTCAGTGAAAATCAGATTTTCACTGTTAATTACCATGGGGAAGTACCTGCTGACGAGAGGTAAGTTAGCACATCCTTTGGAAGTACATAGTATTTGAATTCTACTCAATAGGCTCCTCGATCTGTATTTGAATTCTGAAAAGATCTTTTGTTGCATCTAACCATTTAGTGGGTTCATTATTCATATACATGAGGACGAATGCTAACCTTACTGCTTCACAAAGCCTACAATACAGACTTTTATGACTAACCTGACCTATCGAAGATAGTTTGAGTATCCAATAGTCTTCACCTTGTGAACTGAATTTATATGCGAGCCTTCACCATTTCCCATTACAGAGTCGAAAATCTAAAGAAGTTCAAGACTGAAAGTGGAGACTGCCCAACTTTGGTCTGTACTGATTTGGCTGCCCGAGGACTAGACTTGGATGTCGATCACGTCATCATGTTTGATTTTCCACTGAATTCGGTAAGCAGAAGCACCATTGTTTTGATGTTGTAGCTTTTGACACTTTCTTCTAACAATTTACTCAATAGCTTTCTTCATGTAACTTTTGTATGTGTTCAGATTGACTATCTTCACCGCACTGGTAGAACTGCTCGCATGGGTGCAAAAGGTTTCTTGACCCGTGTCTATTTCTTCATTTTTCTTGATCCAGTTATGTCACTGGTAGAGCCGTGCTAGACCATGAGTGGTTTAGCCTGATGATTTTGTGGGTGGGCGACTTTGCTAAATTAACACTCAATTTCACTTTATAGGAAAGGTAACAAGCTTGGTCTCCAGGAGAGACCAGACTTTGGCCTCACGAATCGAGGAAGCTATAAAGAAGAACGAGAGCTTAGAATCTCTTTCAGTTGATCATGTAAAGAGGGACATTGTCAGAGATCGGATAAACACAGTCACCAGAAAGGCATCATTAGCTAAAACATCAACATTTCCCAGCAAAAACAATTTGGCAAAACCAAGTAGTCGTAAAGCAGTATCTCCGAGGACATCAGAATTGAGATTTGGAAAAGCATTGTCTATTGCTAGCAAAACTACATCAGGGAGAACTCCAAATACTCGAAAATCAGCTTCCCCAGTTGCATCAGCTGGTAAGAGATCTCCCTACACACCTAAAAAGCCATTTTCCGCTACTAGTAAGGTATCAAAGCCGGGAAAATCTTCTAGTCCAAGTGGCTCCAGAAAAATATCAAATGGAGGAGGAAAACCAACCCAAGGAAAATCCAGTCCTTCAAAATTGAATGTTGTTGGCTTCCGTGGCAAAAGCACAAGGCTTCAATAAAATTTTGGGTAACTCTTGCCACGCTCATTTTTACTTTTTTTTGAACTTTTCTTCAAAGGCGGTCTCTGTTGTGTTTCAAACTGTTCTAATGTAAATTCTTTGGAATTACTTAACTTGCAATCTATATCTATACCTTCTTTAAACAGCGCATTCATTTTACAAAAGTTGCATCTTTATTAGTGTTTATAAAATGTCAGGGCACAGTTCTTAGGTTACATTGGAGTATCAACTTAGATCTGAAGAGATCAACTCAAATAAAATATCGTCCTGATATTTGTTCGCCTTTGCTCAGATTCTCCACATAATTTGTATTGCCAAGTACTCTGTAGGCTTAATTGTCATGTTAGTGTTGAAGGACTTGGAATTTCAGGTTTTGCCGATTTACTTCATTTTATTCTCTAACTGTATGTTAGTATCTATTATCGACTTTTCTCGCATTTTCTGGCACTAGTTGAAGTGGAATGCGAATATTTAACAATGTCCTCCTCGATTGAGACTAATGCATTTTTGTATAGTGTATCTATTTGTGCCACTATTTTACAGCGAATCACGTAAATTAATCATCCCTATGCTATATATTTAATTTATTCTACTACAGTCAATAGTTGTCTGAAAAATTGTCCAGTTATATAAAAAAAAGTAGTATTATTACTCTTTTTGAGCTTTGAGTTCATTACATGTGACAAAATTATAGGAGGAATAATTAAGAGTTCAAATTTGGACAAGTGCACCAATAATGAGGGAAGGGTAATCAACTTCAACATTCTTCATTTTGATTTTTTCTTTTGATGCTAATCAGTGAAAGTTGTGCAGTTGGATTTTATTACAATAAAGTGATGGAGGATATTTGTATATTTTAGGTGACCTTTTTATTAAAGAGAAGGGCTTGAAGAGTGACATTATTGCCGGTAATCTTTGTGCTTACGGTCTTAATTAACTTACGTCTCTCTTTTGCACTTCTTAATATGATTTTAATGCAGAAGAGAGTACCTTTGTTCACAGAATAAAGTGTATGTAGCTGCAAATGATTGATTAAAATGATTCGAGTCAAATGAAACTTACGAAGTTAGATAGTCTTTTGTGTGATGTGTGCTAGTTTAACTTGGAAGCTTCTTAGTAAATATCAAGCTCAATTTTTATGGTAAATTTAAGTGTTGATTAAACGACCAAGAGGTCAACAGTTCAAATCCTCTGGCTTCATCTTATGACGAAATTTGTTGTATTTCATAGTAAAAAAAATTAGGGTAAATTACAAAAACATTGTCTGGACTATCACCTGATTTCAAATTAAGTACCGAACTTTTTCAATTTAGTGATTTTTGTATCAATTCGCACATGTTTCAATCCTATTGAATCATATCTCCAACCATGAAAAAAAAATAAAGTTGGCCAAATTTGTTAATCATAAAACTAAATTCACAAGTTTTCGATCTTAATTCCTCAAAAACACATCGAATTCGTAAACAAAATGTATGCAAGTCCGGTGCTCAATTTGAAATCAGCCGATAGTCCAGACTATGTTTTTTGCAATTAGCCCAAAATTTTATAAAAAAACAGAAAAGAAATTCAAGTCATGATTGAATCATTGTTAAAAGTATCGGCGCAGTATTCATGAACCTGAGACCTGAGTATATCATCCATCAGGCAGGCGAATCATGAAATTCAGAATACTACGTTTGAAATGTGCCAAAACACAATGTCAATAAGCAGTGGAAAAAAGGAATAAAGAGCCTATGTTGTCCCACAGAATGGTATAATAAGCGGGTTGAGATCACACAATCTGACCAAAAACACTACATGTGACAAATAGAGTTGGCTTACTTGAAGATGATGAAGCCAGAGCATTTCAACAGAGTCACTTTAATGCATGTCAATGTCCATCTCGACAGATCAAAATGAGTGGACGGAAAACGAATTTTTATGGGATCCGATCGACCATCTGCAGCTCTAGAATCATCCATATTGATTGAATTGGCAAACCAAACCATAACATGACAATCACAAGTGCAACTCTTATATATATTCCTAATATGCTGCTTGTAGTGGGCAATGAGAATAATGATGGTGTTGCAGCTTTGGTGCCCATATAATTCTAATAATGGGGCATTTCATGCTAGGTTCCAAGATTTCATATCTTTTTTTTCTCTCCTAATAATTGAATGAAATGATGCTTCGAAATTCGGTGGTTTGTACCCATCGAGGGTGCTTAAACACTTAAGATTATCCAGATTCGATCCTGAAAGGTCAAAGCTGAGACTGTGATAGAGTTCAGAGTACGATCGAATTTTTTTTTAATAAAAAATCTATGATTTATTCCATAGGACCAATTTTTCAACATAGTTCTATCACGCCCGTATTGCTTATCGAATTGAAGCGCCAAAATCATCACTTGTCCGTAGGATGAATATCTACAAGTTTAGAGTTATTCCTTAGAATTGGAAATAAGTAGTTCAATAGACGGTCAGTCCCTTACTCTGATCATACTACATATTGCTTCTTACTTCCTTAACTCATAAGAACTACAGAAAGAAGAATCTTATCGATACTTGACATATCATTATTCTTTTGTACACAAGATATTTGCGTGCTAAAATGAGAATCTTTTTTTTCTCTCGAGAATAACTCAATCTTCATCTTTCAAAATAATGAATCATCAAAAGTCATTATATTGTGCGTCTCATGTGCATATTTTAAGTTACATTTAATGCAAAGTCAAAGCAACCAATTTCGACATTACTTTTTGGACTAGTGTCACATGCAAATTTAAAGATGCATCATGATCTAATGGTGAGATTGGAATTCTTAGGTTCTCGAGTTTTGAGAAGTTTTCAACGGAACGCTAGTTAGACACCTTTTATATACTCACTTAAGTTATAAGGATATGAAAGTCTCAAAGAAGTTTCTCCATATTTAGGAATACATAGCTTATTAGCAAGCTTTCAATTCCTGTCTGAAAAAGAAAAAGAAAAAACAGTAATGGCATGGAAAAATTTCCTAAAATGCTCAAAAATCCAAATTTTTATTCCTTTTCTACTCAACTTCCAAATTACATTCCCAATTTACTCACGTTTTGTAAAACGGCGTCTTAGATGTAAGCCGCTCTACAGGACAGCGGTTTAAGCCTCGTTTGCATATTTACCCAAAAACAATGCTGAATCAGAGCTGACCTGACATTTTAAATTAAGGCGCTGTATCAAACAGCGGCTTAGGTCTAATAAGGCAAACACAGATTCATTCTTACCGTTTGTCATGAAATCGTTTCCCTCAACCGAAATCGACATCGTCTCCGTCATTGTCGCCGACCTCACTCTCCATTCGACCAGGAAGTCTTCATCGTCGCCTTCATTCTCGCTCGCCGCCCTGTCCGTTCGTTTGTCTCGCTTCAATCCGTTCGTTAGTCTCGCTTCGTTCATAATTCAGTAAGTTGCTCTGTTCTTTATTACTTTTGTTTAGAACGTTTGGGGTTGTAGGTTTTAGATTATGCCTACAACTATCAGGTATAGTGTATAGATTTAAGAATTAAGATTTTTGATTCTGCCTAGAACCCTCAAAATGGGTGTTTGGGGCTGTAGAATTCAGATTTTAACACCATATATCAAACTGAATTTTTTGCGAGTGATCTGTGTATGTATTTATTTGGTTGTTGTTTGTGTTGAGAAAGGAATATATGAATTTGTGCATATGGTCATTCAATTTGTGATTTGCATTGCCTAGTTCTAGTTTGATTTTGTTTATTTGAATAGGTTTGTTTAATTGAAATACAAGAGAAGAATGATGGTCACTATGGGCGGTGGTGTTAATGTCAATAAGGAATATAGCATTGGTACTAATATAGAAAATTTGTTGTTTTTCAAATCTTTTAGCAATGGATAATGAAGAAACCGACGAAATGATTACGTCACCTATAGAAAGATTTGAAATTCCATCATACGATGAGTACGATAGAGACAATATAGAAAATTTGATTAATGATGGTGAGGAAGGGTACGTTGAAGTACACATCGCCGGTCAAGGAGTTGATAATTCTCTGTGGAATTTCCCATCATTCAATGACGTCTCCCCTTGGATGAACCTTCCGGTTATTGACACCCACGGGTCTCATACTAGCAAATTCAACACGAAAGAGCTTCGTCAAGGGGATATGTTTATGAATAAGGAGTTGCTTATACATGCTTGTCGGAAATATCATATCAAACACCGTCGCGAGTGATCCATTTGGTATGATCGGGCTCAGGGGATTGTTATCGGTGATCCAGCCATAGAGGTATCTTATCTGGATGCATACTACTCATGGTATTTATCTGTGACTCGTAAGCGCATTCAGCCACCGGTGGATACTCCGGAGTCGTATCGCCCATCTGGACCAGATCATTATGTAATGGTAAGTATTTATATTAATTACATGGCAACTGCTTCAATTTACATAATATACCTTCTAATTGCAAGTTACATATTTATACAGGTCGCGTCACTAGTGCACAATTGCAAGGCAATTTCTGGTTTATTCTTTAAGACAACCGATATGGATACCAAAAGAGGACTGCATGATATGTTTCATGCTACTCATGCCGACCTTTTGAAAATTGGAGAGGGTCGTGCTTTGAATGTTGATGTCGCATCAATTCATATTGACAGTGGTATGTACTTTTTTTTCTGAATCAATGTTTTTACGCCTCTTATGTCTAACTATCCATTTTTATGTGAATGTAGATTCTGAAGAAGTTTTCCTGCCGCAAACTGCGGACGAAGTTGACTCTTCACAAGTGACTCAAGCAAATTCACAAAGAAGTCCAATACGGAGGTCTACACGCGTTAGAAGAACAACTGCGCATTACACTCCGTTATAAAATCTCGACTATCATGTATTTTGAGATATAATGATGATGATGTAACTTTTTGAAAGTGATGGTTTATGTTTGATGGTCTGTGGTGATGAATTGTATGTATTGTGTCGTTGGACATGGTTATTATTTTACTGCTGCTTTCAGCAGGTTGATTGAGGTTCATGTGAAAATGAGCTGTATATTCAGTCATTTAAGGTCAAGGCACTGTCCAGGACAGCGTCTTAACCTAAAACACATAAACAGCCGTTAAGAACAGCGGCTTAGCTCTTTGAACATATCAGGCCTCTGACTTGTAAAATTACATTAAACCGCTCTGGAGAACAACAGCTTAATTATAAAACGCTGTTATTGACAGCGGCTTAGCCCTGTCAACATACCAAGCCTCTGAGTTGTTACACTACATTTAGACGCTGTCCGCAACAGCGGCTACGTTTAATACGCTGTTCTCCACAGCGGTTTATGCCTACTCGACAGGTTCTGCCCAATCAGATTTTGATTTTGGTTTAAATATGCCACTATGACGAAACCGCTGTCCGAAAGAGCGGTTATGAGTTAAGGCAACGGCGCCTTATAAAACGTGAGTAAATTGGGAATGTAATTTGAAAGTTGAGTAGAAAAGGAATGAAATTTTAATTTTTAAGCATTTTAGGAAATTTTTCGATGGAATGTGGGATATATGACCCCTTTGATTGCTAGGCCCCAATATTTCACTACACATGCTGTTTTATGAAACAATTAATGACACTTGTTGTTTGTGAGGTGTCCCTTATCTTGGCCTTTAGCTAGAGCGCCACACTCGCTTCATTATAGCCTCATGCATCATGTTGATCATGGATGATGATGATGATATACCTGACTTATTATTTGGTCCATTTTTTCATCATTTCTAGGTGTGACCCATTTCTCAACTTAAAAATTGTGGCTCTCACTGGCCACATGCATGAGCCCTGCACGAAAGCTACATGTTCCTAATTAATCAAATGGTGCCCTAAAAGCACATGCTGCCTAAGCAACGGATATATGAATGAAACGTGGCAAAGAAGGAGGACAAGGTCGGTTTTTTAAAAAAAAAGTTGTGGAAATCTATGAGAGCAGTTAATCAAATGAGTTAAAGGCAAAAAAGACTTAAATGACAATACCATTTTGATCGGAATGTTGGTTTGAACTTCTTCTTTTTTTAACACATGTGAGATTCCACGTGGTAAATGCCCTATGTACATTTCTCATTTGAAGTAAATAGCCAATGCCCAATGGTGTGGCTCATGAAATATTGTTCATAGGTCAATCAGACCTGCAACTCTGTGTCTTACTCTTTTCTGACCGGACAGGGTTTTGTATGTTCTATTCTTACCAACTGATCACCACATCAGTCACCCAACACACCTTGTTGATGAAATGAAACCACACCTGACCTGATAATTTGTTGAGTACTGTTTCATTTTCATTATATATGTATAAAATATCCTTAAAAAATATTGGAAAAGGGAGAACAACAAAACCTTTTATTCCGGGATCCTCTCCACCGCGCAATGCCTTTTTCTTCCTATATCTTCCTCCGTTGACGAAAGGTCAACCTTCTATTTTTATTTAATTAAATTATTTTTCCTCCGGCACAGAAAATAAAAGAAAGAGATTATATTCCAAAACGTTATTATATTCTATTCTAAATTAAGAGTAAAAGATCATGTACAAAAGATTTTTTTATTGAAAAATATAAAGTTCGTCAAAACTGAGATAATTTGTCATCGAAAAATCAAAAGTACGACATAGTTCGTCATGAATAATTTATAATTCATCACCGAAAAATTAACCATAAACGAAATTTAATATCATTCGTCCAAATGACCAAAACAAAAATGGTTTGTATTTTGTACAAAGATATGCTCTATGCACTCTTTCTCTAAATTAATTCACCATATAAAAGAAATTCTGCTTTCTTCATGACATCGTCATTGGCGCATTTTCCGCGCGTATTAACTGTGAAAAATGCGTCGCAAAATTTTCGTGGAATTCTCCAGCGGGTTGATTTGATTGTCATCCGCATAACTTTGTAATTGAATAACCATTCACACAAAAAGCAATATATTCTTCACAAGCAAGGCTACAAGACATCATATGCTACTAGATATCATATACTTTTCAATTTATTATTTTGTTGGCAGCATTTCTAATTTTATTTAAAATTAAGTTGATATATTTGTAAAATAAATATTGTAGTACATAATACATACTACGATTTTGATTCATTAATCAAGCATTAAATTCTTATTTTAATGAAACAACAATTTCTCAATTTGAAATTATATTAAAGCTAGACCTGATTTTCTAGTATCTATTCTAAGTAACATTAAATTAGAACTAGTAGTTCTAGTAGCAATTTTCTTTCACAAGTTATTATTTATTTTTCTTTTATCTCATCATTTGAGCAACTATATGTCCATTAAGGGGCGCGCTCAAATGTTATGGGTTGTTAAAGTGTTATGTGTTACTTTATTGTGCACCTTTAGATCTTTTGATCTAAAGGTCCAGATTACATCTTGCACTTTCGTCTTTTAGGTAAAAGACAAAAGTGCAAAATGACAAACAACTTGGTCACTTTTTGACTTTTATTTTGCACTTTGACTTTATTTTGCACCTTTAGATCATTTGATCTAACGGATGAGATTGGTGTAACACATAACACATTAAGAAGGGTGTAACATTTGAGCGCTCCTCTGTCCATTAATATCTATATTTCTTTTTCATTTAATTAACTTAAAGTATTAATTAAAAGGTAGAAGAAAGGTAAGTAACTTATGAGGAGCGTTCAGTTGAGAATTCTTAAAAATTCGAAAACTTGAGAACTCAAATGTCACCATTAGATCATGATGCATTTTTAAATCTGCATGTGACACATGTCCAAAAAACAAAGTCAAAAAAGTGGCTTTGACTTTGCATTAAATGCATATTGGAAAATGCACATGAGACACTTGTCACCACCAAAATACATCTTACATTTTGGAAGATGAAAATTGGAGTTTCAAATTCTCAAAAAAATAAGGGTTCTTATTTGAACGCAGCTCAGTAACTTATTAAGTATCATTTTACACTTGTCAGTTCCAACCCTCCTCTTGGAATAGTAGGTAGGACTTAAAAGAGAGATTTAGCCAGAGGAGATGATAAGGACCCTCTTCCAACCATCACTATAAATTCTCATGCACTCCTTTCAACTCTTTCATCCTCTTCTTCTTCATTATTCCTCAACATCTCAAAGCTTAAACAAAGCACACGAGAAAGAGAGAATAAATTACTAATAAATTAGGTCTAGCTTAGTGCCATGGAGGCTCCAAAACACCACCACCTCACTAAACCCTCAAACTCCCTACAACTTGAATCTCCACCGCCGCCCGAAGCGGCGCGGCTTCGGATCATCATCATGGTCGCCTCCATAGCGGCCGGGGTCCAATTCGGCTGGGCTCTCCAACTCTCTCTCTTAACTCCTTATGTTCAACTCCTCGGCATCCCCCACACTTGGGCTGCCTTCATCTGGCTTTGCGGTCCCATTTCCGGCATGCTTGTTCAGCCTATTGTCGGCTACCACTCCGACATCTGCACCTCCCGCTTCGGCCGCCGCCGCCCCTTCATCGCCGCAGGCGCTGTTTTAGTCGCTATAGCTGTTTTCCTCATCGGTTACGCAGCTGATATTGGTCACATGGCAGGTGACAGTATCACCACCAAAACCCCTAAAACACGGGCAATCGCCGTCTTCGTCGTAGGTTTTTGGATCCTCGACGTGGCTAACAACACGCTCCAAGGCCCCTGCCGTGCACTCCTCGCCGATCTCTGCGCCGGTAATCATGAAAAAACACGAAATGCCAACGCCTTCTTCTCATTCTTCATGGCCGTTGGAAACGTCCTAGGGTTTGCAGCAGGCTCTTACACACACTTATACAAATTATTCCCTTTCTCCAAAACGACGGCGTGCGACGTCTACTGCGCGAATCTCAAAAGCTGCTTCTTCATCTCCATCGCATTACTCATAACCTTAACAACAATCGCTCTCTCTCTAGTCAAAGAAAAACAATTCGAAAAGCCCGAAGAACTCCCCGGAAAGAAAAACGGCGCCGTTCCATTCTTCAGCGACATTTACGGAGCTCTCCGCGAGCTCAAGCGACCCATGTGGATCCTCCTTTTAGTCACCTGCTTGAACTGGATCGCCTGGTTCCCGTTTCTCCTCTTCGACACCGACTGGATGGGCCGCGAAGTGTACGGCGGAACAGTCGGAGAAGGAAAGATGTACGACAAGGGTGTACGAGCCGGAGCTTTAGGGCTTATGTTGAACTCGGTTGTGTTGGGTTTCATGTCGCTCGGAGTTGAGTTTCTGGCCAGGATGCTCGGAGGAGTTAAGAGGCTGTGGGGCGTGGTTAACTTCTTGCTGGCGTTCTGTTTGGGGATGACTGTGTTGATCACCAAGATGGCTGAGTCTAGTAGGCGATACGGACCGGGTGGTCCGGGAACGGATCCTCTGCCGCCGCCTGCTGGAGTTCAGGCCGGAGCTCTGACGTTGTTTGCTGTGTTGGGAGTTCCTCAGGCGGTAAGTTTTTTTTTTAAATTTCGTACTATTTATTTTTATTAATTACTGATTTGATAAACTAATTAAAATTAAATTTATACTTGTTTCAAATTTTGTTTAGATGGTTGAAAAATGAACCGAACAAAACTAAAATCAAAATAACTTACATTTTTTATTAGCAATCGAATTAATAAAGTACATGGGCTTTTTAGTAGTTGCATGCTGTGTTCCCACAATTGAGGCACGTGCATGACACGTCTTAGAAAATCTAGAAGGAACTTAAAAATACCCAAATCCTTTAAAATTATTTGTTTGTTGGAAATATAACAAATTCTTGTCCCTTACTCAAAAAAAGAAGAAGAAGAAATAATGGTAAAATCCTTGTCACTATCATTAATCAGGAAATTGATTAGAGTTCGACACGTGTAAGGTCACAAGAAAGCTATTCAGGAATTAATTTAGTAAAATGTCTGAAAATGAAATTGTCATTGTACATGTGAAGTGAGAAGTGACCACCACTCACTCCACATTTATTATTCACATTCATAGAATCATAATTAAAAATCTTTAATTTGATACCCAAAGAATCTTATCCCTGGGCCCTGACAAGATCAGGTGAATCTTGTTCCCCAAACACCCCAGGTCCCATGGAACATCATTCTTAAACCTAACTTGAACCTTAAGGAAAGTAATGACAAAAAAAAAATCTAAACAATTTATTTTTGATGTTGGCCGGCCTCCTGCCAGGTAGTTGTTTTGTTCATATTTATGATGATTTGACAACGTAACTAAAATCCGCATATAAGTTGGAAGGTGTGCGAGTCTGATTAATTATATTCTATAGACCACATCGGTTTAATTTTCCTTTGATTGATTTGTACGTAGACATTGACCTGTTTATAATTTTGATGCTTGCAGGTGACATATAGTATTCCATTTGCCCTTGCTTCCATATTTTCAAGCACGTCCGGAGCTGGCCAAGGTAAAAAAAAAATAGAAAAAAAAATAGTGTTATATGAGAGTGACGATGCAAGTTAAATTGAACTGAACGAAATTGAACTATATAAATTTAGAATTGGGTTTTAGTGTTTTACCGACAGTTTTGAGATTTGGTTATGAATAATTTTTTTTATCATATTAAAGTTTTGTTGAATTTATTTTCTTGAACTTGTTTCGGAACATTTTGTAGGACTTTCCTTGGGAGTTCTCAATCTAGCAATCGTTGTGCCACAAATGGTGGTATCGGTTTTGAGCGGACCGTGGGACGCCCTATTCGGAGGAGGAAACTTACCGGCCTTTGTTGTGGGGGCAGTTGCGGCAGCAGTGAGTGGCATATTTGCTCTGACCATGCTCCCATCTCCGCCACCGGACGCGATTAACTTGGCCAAAGCTGCTCCCCACATGTAATTGTTGGTGGTGTTTAATTGTTTAAAAGCGAGCCATTTTATTTTCGCGCTGTTGGAAAGGCTTGTAATGCTTTTAATTTGGCTCGTCTAGCTTGATGACCGCTTAAGCGCGTGTCTCAATTGTAATAGTCTTTAAAGTAACTTTAATGTATCGATCAAGTCGATTACTCCTCACATTCTTAACTTTAATATCTCTAAATTATTTCTTTTTTTTACGGTTCAAATATGACATATTTTCTACCTCAACAAGAATTAATAAACATAAAACCAACTCAACAGTCAACAAGACTTGATAAACATAGATGGTTTTTTTTATTACAATAAACATTGATCGTTGAAACATTAGTTTAGTTTGAATTAATCGAAAGTGATTATAAACCTAGTCTGTCTAACTTGTCTCAAGTCACTACTCTTCTTTAGGTCACCATAACCTAAAGTCTATCATAAAAGATTACGATAAGTTGGTGACATGATAATTAATAGACCAACTTAACAAAATTCACATGCACGAAATTCATGGGACAAAATGAAATGTTAACGATTAGGATGACATGAACTGCCCAACTACTTCAGCGCACTACAACTGCTTAGGACGGCTAAGCTCCCCCACATGTTCCCGCATGCGCTCACATTCTTACGCAGATATCACCAAGAGAACAAATATTGAAACCTACCTAACAAGCGCAGTATCACACCGATCAACTATCAGCCAGCCACACTAAGAAGCTGGTCCAGTCCACATATCTCCTCATGAGTACTCTTCAATGCTACGTGTTCCTTCTCTTTTCACTAAGTTCCAAACTGTCTGGGATCCCACTAAATGTGATTCACGTTACTTTCTTTCTTAGCATCACTAGCACTAGAGCAACATTAATCGACTTTATATACATATATGATGTGTTGCACTTGTTCATTCCTCAAAACTAATTCTCATTAGTTTTGATGATATATTGATGAAAAAAGTAATATATTTGAATATTTTGACAAGGGGCACATTATATTTTCGTTAGTGACGAAATTACATGTATATTGTACCTGTAAGATCCTTTACTATACCAGAGGCAAGTTAGAGACTCTTGAACCTCACCTTGTAATATTTAACAAAATTTGTCAACAAAGAAGAAGCTATACCCCCCTCTTTAGTAGCGAAACATTCCTTTCTGATGTGAAAGTCAGAATCAGAGGGATGGTTGGAAGGACTCATTCGTAGACTCGCTTCCGCTTCAGGAGAGTTGGCAGTATTATGATGGAGCCGATGAGGAAAAGTACAGACAGTGTTTTGAAATCATACAGATCTTTAACTGATTTGAGGTCTCCAAGAGCCAGGCCAGCCTGATGACATTAATCAAACACAGAAGCTGGAGTTGCAATAACATGAAATAAAATGGAGTAAAACGTTTGGAACTTCTAGTCTATGGCTAGCTAATGTACTAAAAAGAGGTAAACAGAACATAAAGGAATCGATCCAAACATTTATAAAATAGCAATTCCATTAATATGATCGTTTATAAATATTTCCTCGAACAAAACACCAATAATGCACTGGCTTCGAGGTTTAGTGCAGAATATCTAAATACACCAGTCAATCTAACTATAATATCTACTAGAATGTCCACTAGGAAAGCCTGCCATCAAGCTCAAACATTAGCAATATATTCCTTGCTAAATAAAAGTATACAAAAACATACAAACAAAAGGATGTTCATTATTGAATTCAGACTTTTCCATTGTTGGTGCTATTTACCTTACTCCATTTAAACAAGTACTTGCATAAAATACATGTTTTATTCAGATGAATATATAAAACTTATTCGAATGAGAAAAGCCAACGAGGAAAAGAAAAAAATGAGAAAAGAAGAGACGAATAAAGAGCATCACTTACCCTGACAGTGATATATGAGGCAGGAATCAAGCCAATAACTGTTGCTAAAAAGAAGATATGAAATGGTACATCCACAATTGGAGATGCCAAATTGATAAACAAGTTGGGAAGTGTTGGAGTTATTCTTAGGAAGAGCATATAATTCAATAGCTTGTCCTCACGCTTCGCAATCTGCAGACATATAAAACAGGGTTGCATACATATGATTTTGTCTGCGGAGTGTATGAAACAAGATCTTTATCCGCTCTAGAATAACAAGAACAGCCACACATACCTCAGACTGGAAAAACCGCAACTTTTCAGGCCACAGCCAGGTAACCAAAGGCCGGCCAATCAACTTTGAGAGGAAATAGCAAGACGAGGCCCCTGCTGTTGCATTAAAGACAACCAAAAAGATTCCTTTGATGACACCAAATAGAGCTCCAGCTAGCAGTGACATGAAAATAGTTCCGGGGATCATGAATGTTTGCATGAAAATATATGTCGAACAGTAACCAAGTATAAATTGTGTTCTATAACTTTGTGCATAATCCGCGAGATCCTCTCTGAAGAAAAACACCACAGAAGAGAAATTGCAGGTTATTGAGAAAAAATGGTACTTAATTATTATAATTGTTAAGGTTGCCAGAATCAAACTCCTATCAATAAAAAATCTGTCTCAATAACTTATTCCCCACCCAAGGCCAGTAACTGCAGACTGCAGGGACAGAAAAATGCCTTAAAGCTCAGGTCATTGATCATAACCAACTTCTACGTGCTTCATTGAGTTCAAGACAATACAGTAAATGATGTGATTTTAGTAGTTTGAAGGCATCAAGAATACTTTTTTAAAATTTCACTCCACTGGGACTGAAAATTACTAGGAATTGAAATGGAAACATCACCATATTGTATATACCGCAAATCTAGAAGCGCCTTTACATAAAATTTTGGTTCATTAATCTATCTAACCAGCAGGACACAAGCCCGATTGTTCTACTAAGTTGTAATAAAAGGTTCCTGGACAAAAGGAACACATAACTAAACCTCCAAAGTAAGTAACCACTACTAAAACTGCAACAGCATTTATACATGCTTATCTAATCAGCTTCTAGACTTTCAAGAGTATCATCAGCCATGGCTCCATTCATTGCTAAGATGAATAAGTTGCAGAACTCAATCGTTTATATGTTGCACCCAGCTGCAGTCTTTGATTCTAACACCATATCAATATCACCCATTTTCATATATAATACACAAAAGAAACTAACACATTAAAGCTACGAAAATTAAATACCAGGGATCTGGCAATCAAGAGAACACATACTTGAGTGTCCGTAGATCCGAGATTGTGCGTGGAAACTTAATCTTCCCATAATCAGCAGCTGGCATTGTCCAGTAGACGCAAAAAAGGCCCATTGAAAACACTAAAAACACACCCAACGCCGCCGCAAACTCCCATCTCGTCAACGGAAACCTACCCTCGACCAGCTTCGACTTCTTACTAGTAGGCGAGTCTTCCAGCGTCAAGCTCTCCTCGTCCTTCAACGACCTCCCGCTCTCGATAACCACCATTCTCGGTGCCGCCATTGCGACGCGAAATTCACAACCGATCAACTACGATGGATCGAGGCTCAAGCTGCGTGATCAGAAACTACGGATCACATCACTAATGCGTTTTGATCGTTGTGGAGAGAATCAAATCGCGGCTCAGATTGGGACAGTTGGTTTTCAAATCGCGGATCAAATCGTCATTGTGGCTGATCGATTGACGTATTGCAACGGAGAGAAAATGGGGATTTGGGATTTACGAAACCCTAGATTTTGCGAAACGGAAGAACTCGATTTGGGAAGCTAGGGTTTTGAATTGAGTGATTTTTTTTGTGTGTGATTAAATTGAGTGATTTTTAAGTGTAATAAAACAAGAATTGATGAAAGTCAAAGTCATATGTCGGGTGATTAAATATTTAATTTGAAAATGTATTCGTATTTAGACACTGTTATGCCATAAGTCAAGATGTGTCATTCTGATTGCTGATAAATTATTCTTTTCTATAGAAATGAAAATGAAAATTTAGTTTAAATAAATTTTAGTATGCATAAGTCAAATGTTTCGACGATATACAATGATTAAATTATAATCTTTATTTTTTTTTCTAGCGCGACGTGGATTATTTTAAGTACATTCTTGTCATGAATATTCAAGAAGAAAATAAAGTTGAAACCAACTTCCACAATGGAAGCAATTTCGAGAAATTGATCAACTCCATGAGGACTATGTGCAACCGACATTGGCGTCACAAAGATAAATTTCTACACGAAGGGGATAGATCCTTGACATATAAACTTCTCGATTTTATAATTTCAACTACTTCAATGATTTTTTTTAGAACTATCGCGTATTGCATTACCCATTCAGAAATGTGATGAAATTGAATTTGTTTCCTGTACGTCATATTTTTTTCACATAAAGAGTGATAATGTGAGACGATGACAGTACACTGCACTAAATTTTTGAGAAACTACCTTTAATAAACATGACTTCTTAAAACAAATGGTCCGCCCGAATAAAACTCAACTTTATGACGTGTGGAAACTTATCATGGTTAGGAACTCATACTCAAGTCCCCTATTTCAGGTACAAATTTAATCAACTAGTCCCTGATCTAGAAAAAGCTATAGAAAATATTGAGACCATTCTAGTTAAGTAATAAAGTGCTGATTCACAAAGAACTTTGTTTGGAATCAAATGACGAAACGTATGGGAAGTCAGCATCAAAATCGAGTTCACACGAGGAACTTACAGCCTTAGTTTTTCTATAAATTCAGGTCTCAATTGCCGAATACCATGTGTCGTCTACGAGTTTGATCCGCTATGGGACGTATTGAGAAAACGCTCGTGTTGGTGATGCTTTGCTTCATGTTGATTCATGAGGTATGTATGTTTCATTGCTTCACTGTGGCCTTCCTTTCTCAGGTCAGCCTGCTGAAAAACAAATCTCTTTTCTTTTTTTTTTCTTACTTCAGGAGATTAATAGTGGGCAGATCCTGGTAACAAGTGCTGAAAAAATAGGTAGTAAAAGCCAACCTCAGTCTGTAGCGAACCTTAGTTTTAAATCTGAAACACTGATGTTTTTTTTGTTTACATATTTTGGGGCCAGATTGCGCGTCCAAGTGTGCGTATAGGTGCAGCAAGGCGTCGAGGCAGAAGATATGCGTAAGGGCTTGTAACACGTGCTGCGAGAGGTGTAACTGTGTGCCACCGGGGACAGAAGGGAACCAGGAAGTTTGCCCTTGCTATGCGAATCAGACTACTCACGGTGGTCGCCACAAATGCCCTTGAGCTCCAAATCTGCCATAAGTGACATGTTTAGTATAAGGAAAGGAGATAAGACAAAATAGGTGTGAATATAACATACCTCTACTAATAGAATGTTTCGCTCAAGCATATTATGATTTGGTTTCTTAATCCTATTAAATATGATCTAAATAGTAGATGTCCTTATGATCATCATGTACATTCAAATGCTTGGAAGGCTAATGTTTAAGGCATTTGTTACTTGCTCCTGAGTCCTGATAAAAATCAAAATGAATGCATCCACAAACGGACTGTAAGAGCACTTCATAAATTCCACACACCAATAACCTTTGCTCATTTTTTTACATAGACTGAAATCACCAAAAAAAAGTGTAGTCAGAGAAGGTTCAAGAATGTAGTGGTGGAATTAATAAATAATCAAGTGAGAACATTTTCTTTACAAAATTATGATGAGTCTTGTAAAATCAGCACTGACCAACTGGACCTAAAGTTCTCTGTATAAAATATTACAATAACCATGCGACTCTACCCTGAATTATACAATGGTGGATTGATTATGCATCCTCTCAAGTTCTACAGTTTGTTGTACCAAAATGTAAAAATAACATACTTGAGTGCTTATGGATCTTTTTGTTCATTTTTTTGGGGCTCGCGATTTCATACTAGCTCTTCGGGCTACATCCCACGGTTTTTGAGGTGCATGGACACCTAGCTGTGAAGCGAAAAATGACTCATAGCCAGGGGAGTCAAAAGCAAAGCCTGTATGCTTTGACGTTGCGCGAGGAAGTTCAGCTATGGCATAACTTCTGGCTTCTTCAGGCGTAAGTTCGTTGCCAATACTGACTAGTCGATCTTTGCTGGTTTCCTCAGGGTCATGCTGGTGAAGCTCCTGAACAATTTGGTAGTCGAATGGGAAAAACCATCTCTGAACACTGAAACAGGAAAAGAAAAAAAGAAAGATAATATCAACAAGCCTGTACAAAATTACACGACACCCACAAGAAACAAGCTTCTGAGAAGCCAAAGACTGAGTCTAAGATAAAAATGGGATATAGATTGTTAGACAATGGAATCTGTGTTTCTAAGGGTCATATTACCTGCTAAGCATATAATGTTTTCCGTTCTAAACAAGCTTAGCTCTATCATTATGTGACACTATGTGCATGACACTCAAAACCTAGCGTCTAAATAGTGAACAATGTTGAGAGACAGCATGAAAACGAATTGTATATGACTTTTATTATGTAATTGGTGCAGCAAACGAATTGTATATGACTTTTATTATGTAATTGGTGCAGCTTACCCCATGTACAAGAAATCCCCCAGAAGTGCTAGAACGGGCACGAGAAGCATTGTAAGGTAGAAGACAAATGTTTGGATCAAAACGTATATCACGAGGTACACGTTGTCCTGCAAAATATTATAAGAAAAGTAATTGTTGGGTTCAAATGCAGTAGGCCAAGGGCCAGGGAAATCACCCAGCATACAGAAAAAAAAACATACCTGTGGAGCTAATGGCATTGTAAAACCCGAGTATAGAAAGATGAACACAAACCACGCCAAAATGCTTCCGACAACGGTGATGTGGTGCCATTTAGTTATTGAATTGCTCATCATGAGTACACGTAGGTTTACAGTTATTACGACGCAGGTGAAAGCCATCGTGCTGACGTCCCAGATACCAAACATCTTTCCTGAAGAATTCTGACCTTTGAGGCTGGGAGTGGTAGAAAAGTAGTAAAACAATAATGACTGGTACAATGCAGAGAGAGCCCAATAGCCTATCACTCTCCATTTGAAAAATGTATTGTTCATTCCTTCCTTGTAGAGTTCCGGATACTTTTTCGAAAGAGAAGCACTGACATCCTGACATAGTAGATTTGAAACACATGTTACATGAATAAAAATAAGAAGTATATTAGCAATAACACCCTCATCTTGAACTTAAGATTACAGAATCTTCGACCGTGCTACATCAAAGTTACATAGATAGAGTTGCTTTTAGAATACCTTGTCAAAAAGTCCCACAATGATGACAGGCAAGGTTGTAAATAGGACATTGTACAAAGACTGGTACCAATCATCATAGAATCTTTGACCGGAAAACCCAGTTTGGAATGTGAACCAAAATTGAGTCAAGGTGAAAGCAAGATTCTTGTAAAAGAAGTATGTCACGACCTGCAACAAGACGTCAAGATGCAAATAACTTTAACACCTTTTTCCTGAAATGACCGCACTGGACGAAATGACAACAGATATTCATAAAACCACAACAACTGGAAACATGCTTACTTTGCAAATTCGAATGTAAGACCATCGTCCATGCACAAGAAGCAAATCTGCTAGGAAGCGGAACTGAGCAATTGCAAAATCACTAGCCATTACTGCCTGCATACCTTCAAGTCCACTTATTCCGACTCCAACATGTGCAGCCTGAATCATGCTAACGTCATTTGCACCATCACCAATGCTAAGTGTTATTTTTTTAGCACCTTTTCGAACAAGGCTGGTCACCTGCAAGCCGATTTTCTTAATGTAAAAGATGTATTTCGATTTTAGGTTTATAACAGGTCAGCACAATTAACATTGGGATCCACTGATATTACACATCTCAATCAGTAGCTAAATCAACGAAACTTACCTGAGCTTTCTGCAGAGGAGAAACTCGACAACACACAACTGAAGTACAATTAAGGCTGAGGTTAAGCAGCATCCCTCGTAAGCTTGGATCTAATGCATACATCAAGCATTTTCCATCTATAACAAGAGAGAGTTTTGGTCTTGAAAATCCACTCAGTAACTGCTGTGATTCCTCGATGCACTTCTTAAGCTCAGTTTTCACCAATTCTTTCATAAAACGCGCGATTTCAACTGCATCACCCTAAGTACCAAGCAGAAAAGTAACATCAAGCAGTGCGGAAATAAGATGAAGATGCCACCGTACATAACTTTATGCATTTGCTGCTATTACCCTGTTCTCGACTTCTCTGATTGCATCAGTTTCTGAAGTAATAATGAACTGCTTCATATCATTGTTAATCAAGTTGCATGCTGCATAAAAGGAGCCAAAACCAGCTCACCAGTTAATCAATGCACAACAAGTTAGCAATTATATTCTCACAGAGGCCTCACAGGTACCTACCAACTTACCATATGCTATATTTATGGCTGTTTCGATCTTATCACCCGTAAGTACCCAAATCTTGATACCAGCCCTGGCGAGAGTTTCAATGCATGATGGTACGCCTTCCTGAAGCTTGTCTTCTATGGCAGTGCACCCAATCAAAATTAGGTCGCGCTCTATAAGTTCCGCAACCTCAAAATGGTCAAAAAGAATCACTTAGATGCATTATCAAATGATATAGCTTAGACGACAACTGCATTAAATATAGGTGGACTAAGAAAGCCTTAATTATAACAAGTAAACAAAAGCCTTAATAACATTTTCTCTTATGATTCCCTTGATGCGTAGATTGCACTTATTTACAAAGGGTGCTACAAGTCGAAAAATTATTCAAACCCCAAAACAACTCTAATGTTAATAGTATGCTTACATTTTGTTCATGTTTATGAAGGTAGTAAAATAAGCATAAATTATTTATTCATACTCTGTTAAAATAGTAAGACGTAACACTTCAACAAACTTCAAACTAAACATACCTCATCCAACTTCTTTTCACGGTCCCGTAAAGAGGATTTTGCCTGTATAAACTTCTCATTCCACTTTTCATACATATCGGGGCTCAATTCTTTGTAGGCAAGACAAAGTGTACGCAATCCAGATGATCCAAAAATTTCCAAATGCTCCCTTGTTGTTTTCTTTAAGTCGTCATTTCCGTAAGCCAATCTTTCATAAATAACATTATCAGCACCCTATGGCAGAAGTTGGTGTCAATGATCTTCCTATAATAAGTTTCTATGTCAAAACAAGGCAAAATGTGGGATCGTAGTTGTACCTTACAGTATAAAACAAGCTTTCCATCTGGGTAACGGCACACAACAGATTGCCGCTTCCTTGTGCTATTGCAAAGAGGATTTAGCAGTCAGAGTCATAAACATATTCACTTTACAGAGATGATTTGGAAACCTATCTTCCAAACCTGTTGAACTCCAGGACATTAAGAATCTCGTAAGAAACATCTTGCACCTTCCCAATCTTTTCCACATGCGATTCCCGGACATATATCATAGTCGGTGTTCGTCTGAACTTGGCAAATTGTCAGTTAACAGTATTCAGTATACCATCGCACAAGATAAACTTTTTTAAAATGTGGAACTCAAATTTACTTAATCCTATAATGGAAACTAAAAAATAGTTATTTGAATTACAATAAAATTGCATTTATAATGGAAATTGTTTGTTATGATAATTCAAAATGCAAAGCAAGAACATCCATAAATTAGAAAGAAAAAAAAACATAGAAACAATAAAAGGTAAGAAAATTTACCTGTAAAAGAAAAAACCAAAATTTTTTGCAGCTACAACTAAAGCAGATTCATCGGGGGATGCAGCTTGGTATGTGATTTTATCAGGTGTTTCAACGCCTTCAGGAAGTACGGTATGACAAATAGCAAGGCATCGGAAAAATTCCTATATGATACAGCAAATATGTTGTTTGAAGTCATTACTATTATTTCTTAAGCAGACCAGTGATTCTCACAATCACTGAGAGTCCGAAACAGAAGCTCTTTGGACCAAAATCTACAGAAAAAGAAAGACGACTTCGGAAACTTTTTCGTACTCATTGAAACATAATCAAAGTTAATAAATATGCAAAATTCAACGCTTGGCAGCCAATATTTTACTAGTTAACTGGTTCCTTATATAAATTATTAGATCTACATCAATCAAATGAAATAGCCGTAAATAGACCAACTTGCAACACGACATAAAGTACAACATTATGCTCTAATCTACCAAAACAAACACACGAGTAAATATAGAGCAACAATACTTCGAAACTGTAATTTACCTTACACATGTCAGGATAGGCCTCATTTCTCCAAGCACCTTGCATGAGTCTAGCATCGTCGAAATTAAATCCTTTCTCCTGAATCGCATGACTTGATCTCACAACCTGTCAAAGACAAGCTATCTGTTATGACACCTTATCCATTCTGAAAACAGGTAACAAATTAATAGTCTGTTTTGCAAAAAATAGCCCATTTGTTACACGAGGATAATATGTTACCTCTTGGATTTGTATACCCTTCCTTTGGGCTACCCCCCTTTCTATCTCAGTAATTCCAGTTCCATAGACCTTTCCACTAATTGAGCACTTAAAGAATTCCATCAGATTTCGCGTAAGAGTTCCTGTTTTATCAGAAAAAATGTATTCCACCTGACACAGAGAGTTTGTCAATGATCTATATCGTCTGAATAGTAGACACGACATTATCAAGATGCAGCACTAGTTGCCTATTACCTGTCCTAGTTCTTCGTTTAGATTTGATGTCCTAGCCAACGCTGGGGTACTGGTTTCTTTATGGTACATGTGCAAGTCTTTGTTGATGAATTGAGTCGATTGGATAAATTTTATCATCTGAAATTGATGATTAAAACTCTTTAACAGCAAAGCATATTGAATAGTTTTGTTTATTTAGTATAACAGCAGTCTCAAGGCATATAGTTATTAAGTTTCGTTGTCCCTGGTTGTTTTGGTTTACACATATATAACTACATTTCACTATTTTATTTCGTTCTGTTGTGGCCAATGGGTTAGATACATACCTCAATAGAAACATAAAGAGAAATGGGGATAATTGTTGAGTATAGCGTTATTAGCGTGAACATAATGAGAAAGGCAACCTGAAAATCAATATGAATGACAAAAGGCTGTAAATAATTGTATTTTAAATGAAAGCACTTAAAATGAATCTATTAGGTAGGACAAAAGAGAAAATCCAAAAAACTGAACAAATAACGTGCAATCTCTAGTTCACGTTTAGCAATAGATACAAAAAACGGATTAAAATACATAAATTTGGCTTCAAGCACCTATACAGTTAGACTCATATGAGATGATCAGCATTTGCAGTCATATTTCTTAATTAAATAAAATAAACAAGAAAGATAGTATGCTGATCGGGATAGACTCTGATAACAAAAAAAGATTCCTCCCACTCCCTACATCAATGAACCATGTGCCAAATACATTCACAAGTATGGGCATAACTTGATCAGTATGAGTGCAACATAGGTCAGTAAGTCAACTAAATTGTGGTTTCACAACGGCTCTTACCAGAAATCTGTTGTTAGGATTAAATTGACTGTCAACATTTGCATCCAGGCCAAGGTAATAGTACTTTCTATCAATAAACACTCCACTGCAAGGTGATAACAGAAACATGGAAAAGTTATATAGGGAATGAATTGAGCAAAAAGATAACATAAGATTGCAATAGGAATAGGCCTTCAGGATAGGGGTGTGTTATCAGTCATCACAGCAAAGTGTATTTTAAGTTACATTAACCACTAAGCGTACCTGCCTATAGCTCCAAGAAGACACATGGTAAACAAAACACAAAATATTGTGAGTATGAGTTTGTCGAGTTTTCTCTCCAACGTACTCCTCTTTGATGGTACACTCATGGCATTCATCATAACCTACAATGAACATGGCATTTTTTAGTAGGGATAAAAAACAGTGAGCATTTAAAGTGAAATCTACATACAAATCTTCAATATCAAAATGTTCAAATGAACTGTGCGAAAAATGCAAAAGACTGTTTCATGTGGCCTTCATGCGGAAAGGGTAAAAGAGCATTTCCAACTGACGATAAAAAAGAATTTTATTTTACCTTTAGGGGAAAATAGAGTAAAAATACAAGTAGAACATCCACAAAAAGCACATGCAAATGGCATTAATACACATGTTTCAGCTTGACATGCAAAACGCTGAAAACATAGAGAGCGCATAAAAATGAACAGAGACCAGAATCACAGACCTTCGTCTCATGTCCAGTGAAAACAACCAACCCTACAATGTGCTTAGTATTTCTGAGACTGCAACCCTGGAGAAAATACATCAAGGGAATAAGTTTGACAGTGAAACTGTGTAAGATATATGCTTGTAAAACTATCTGGAAGCGTCAATAGCATAATTGAAGACAATCAAGTGATCTGAGCAACCAATACTGAAATGCTGTTGTTTGTAATTAGCAAATAGTAGGGTTCGCTTTGGCTCTCCCGCTTTTGGATCAAAATATAATCTCTCTTTTGTAAAAATGAAAGATGAAGAAGATAAAAAGGCTGGTTTTTATCCTTACGCTGCATTCATTTAACCCAGTTTATTAATTTTACTTATGGATTTTTTTGTTGATAACCAAAATCAATACATACTGAGAGAATAAGTAAAGCTCTACAATATAACAAGTCAAACCCGAGCCTTTGAACTTTTGAAATACTGCTAGTTATAAAATGTGCCTGCTCTCTGTGATTATAAAGTAAAGATGCTAAGTATGTAACTTGGTACAGATAAAATTAGAGGTTAAGGGTAATCCAGTAAATAATTGTGCATTCCTCTCTAAACAAAGATACCGAAACACATCAAAAAGTAATCCCTTATAAATGGCAATCAACGCATATATAGTTATCACTGCAATGAAAACATACCCGCAATAGAAGTTGATTTGGAGATAGGGGTAATGTTTGGTTCTCGATGATAAGGTTACCAGTGAAAGTGTACAATGAGTTGTTTGGTTGCTCGCAATGAATGTCACCTGATACAAAAACACCCGACTTAATGATCCTTCAATATAAATGACTGATTCCAAATAAAGTCAACTGGTTTAATGATGGCAACTCATAGAAGTAAATATCAATAACTGAACAAAAATAGACTCTTTTGACATTCCGAAAATAATATGATTATGCATATTATCTTTCAGAACAAAGGTAAACATGTATGCCAACCTTTGAATTCGATTGCTTTATCAGGAGCCAAGAAATCCCATGTCTTCTCTAAGGCTTTTCTGATTTTCAGATTTGTTTCACCATCCAGATTTGCAGTCTGCAACAAGAATGAAGCAAAAGACTTAGATAGAACACCAAAATGAAAAATACTGAGGTCAAAAGGAATGAATTGGGGACATGAGTTGATTCAGGTCCAAAGGAAGGAGGGGCTGATGCGTATAGCATGGCAGTTATTGACAATATCTATAATGTACAATTAATAAATAAGGTATGCGGTTTATCAATCAAACATAATAGTAAATAAAATATAAGCAGTAATTAACAATGCAGAGTCAATTAAAGATGGTTTGTCAATTAAAGACAATTTAGCAGCATGGCATATCGATACATAGACCTTAGCTCTAAGAAAGTGCTTGTTCTTGGGCTTTTAACCTCTGAATGAGTAATTCTACTTCAAACAATCCAGCTTATGCCCACAAAATAAAGGCAAGAAAGCTTGAAATGCAATTAGTTTGTATGTTTGTGACTAGGTAGCTGGCGAGTAGACTAGTTTTTAAGTTTATCATCACACTCAAATATCTAGGACAAAATATGTTGTGATCAAGCAAATAGACTAGCTCATACCCACAATAATTTAAAAAACTAGTAGACTAGCTTATAAGCCTATATAGAATAGCTTATAGGTTCACAAAGAACAAACTGAAGGTATCATACAAAATTCAACAAAAAAGTATGACCCATTCGTCAAATGAAAAAGTTACATTCAATTGTTAGACTCTCAAAAGAGCGCACCTCAATATAGCAGACACCATCAGAGTTGGTACTAGCAAGGAATACAATATCCGCAGGAAAATACCCATCTTGCTTTACCTGAAAAGCAAACCACCAACCTCCGAATCAGTTTCCATTGCATTTAATAACACAACAGATAACTAAAAGCCAGAAAAACCTATAAAAGTTGAGGCACGTTTTGTAATAAATGGTGAGGTTCAGCTTCAATAAAATGAAGATCAATCCTTATCATCCTCCCAATGAAAAACACATGAACTATGTTGCCCTTACTCGTACGATATCACCAACTTGAAGCTCCTTCCATGGTATTTGATTCCACTCCCCATCATGCAATACATCAATGAGGGAGTTATTTATAGTCATATCACTTTGGAAACGCTTCTGTATGCACAAAAAATGAGAGAAAGAATCAATGATCAGAGTGATCATATGTTGTGTCACATGTGCACAACTCAGCATGACGATGATGACGGAAAAAGGAAGCAAAACACCATTTAATAGGCTGAGTAAATAACTCCACATAATCAACAATTGTCTATACATACCCAGTCCTCATAGGCCTCCTTCACCAAAGATACAAGAAGAACCATTGAAAGTGGAAGTATATTTGTTACAGGGGAAACTGGACTGCGGGATGAGAAAACCTTTTAGACATAGTAACGTCAAAAAGAAATAAAACATTCACCCCAAGAGCAAGACCATATACGACATTTTTAAGCCATGTATCACAAACAACTGGCATTCTTAACGTTTAGTGACAGCCATTGACAGACTTCAGCCTAAACGCACTGCAAATAATTTCCCTAGTCTGTCGCAGAGGCAAATCAAAGCACTGCATGTCAGTTTATTGGTATGATTTCCACCTGGAGTTGAGGATTATTGCTACTGCTATACGCTGCTGATTGTTTGCTCGGGAAACTACTGTAAGACAGTTACTTTTCCCTTCAATTGTTAGAAAGCCAGTGGCATTATAGTCATCCGTTCACATGGTGATGGCAAGTGGCAACAATGAAACACATGCAAACTCTCTAGACAACTCAAACATGATGTATTAGCTTATATTCCCAACGAGATATGCCCATCCTTTACTTTTAAAAGATCATGGTCTACGCTAAATTCATAATATGCTTATACTGTAGTCAACAAAAAATAACATTTAAGTAAACATTATTGTAGAACTGTTAGTGGGGAACACGATCTATCATCGAACTAGTTACCTGAGCGGAGTTGTTGATAGTACGGAAATCATGAGAAAGTAGAAGTTAGCTACCCGCCGAAACTGTCAATGCAAAAGCACCCACGGTGTTAAAGAATACAATAGTTAAAAATCCAAATGAAAACATGCTGGAAACTTGTTGTGGGATCCATTTATAGCAATCTTTGAACGCTTTTGACACAGAAAATCATGCGCCTTATTTACAGTGACGTCTCCAATACATTCATTGTTAACAGTATTTGTGAATGCACATATACATCAATTCCTCTGAATGCACATATGCAATCATTTCTATTAGATACACAGAAATCAAATGACTCCATAAGGAAATATTTCATTTGATTCGCCACACCAAACAGCCAACTCGAAATTTAATATTTACATCGATTTCAATGTTAACACCTATAAGTGTTGCAAAAACATATCATACATGTCCTTACAGGATTTAGTAATGTCCAACTTCTGTAATATTTTCACATTTTAACTCTGGTGTCAGTAGAGCATATTAACATTGTTGTTATGGTTTTTGTAGTTACCTGCTCATAAAGACCCTTTGGGAGAAAAGTGAGAACATTGTATTTGGTAGTTGAGACAGAATTTCCCTGTAGAGAATTCGCTAACCTTAGTTATGTAAGAGTGAATAAGAATACAGAATGATCAAGACAACAAAAAGTGTAGAATAAAGGAAATGGATAAATTCTTCCTGAAATGTTATTGAAGTTAATCTAGGTTATATAACATATTCTTTAAATACTAACATTTTTCAGTTTTGTTCACAAGTCAAATAACATAAGGTCGCAGCATTCCCAAAAAAAAAAAAAAACTGAAACATCTTTTTGATAGAGCAAGATAGGACTGTATCATCCACAAAATATTATGATTAAATGGAGGTCATTAATGAAGGATGCAACCTAGTTATGCAATCATTTGGAACAACCAAGTTCAAAAGATACATAAGACAGAAACCGGCAAATGTAGTTATATCAATACTTTCTGATCAATGGGATTTTTCAGGACAGTCTGAAACAATTATCACCAGCACAGCCTCAATAATGTCACGCTCACCAATGCAGCAACAAGGACGCGATAGGAGTTCATGCCAGATCTTACACATCATCGCAAACCTCCAAAAATCCTATCTAAATCTTCAAGTTTGGACAAGCCTCTACCACTAGCACTATAATTTACCACTTGACTGATGTAGCTTTTGAAGGCTTCTTCACAAGGTAGCAGCACCTCAGTAAACACAAAAACCATCATCCCTGGTTGTCATTTCCTATTTCTGACACACAATTAAGGCAGCTCTACAATCATACTCCCTAAAACCCTAAACAAAATCATGCTCACAAATCCAGATTCTAACAAAAGCAATTATATTTCACTCAATAAGATGCTAACTGGCAACTCTGGCTAGCAAATATGCAAACTTCAATGCACAAGCAACATTATATAATTTACCAAAACATAATTCAACCTAAAACCTAAGCTCAACCAATCCACGCCACATTTCAAACGACTGACCTTAAATCGAACAATCTGATTTGCCTCCCGGTCATTACAGTGAATAGTCCGATATCCAGGGGCCTGCGGGTCAACTCTCCCAAGTCTAACAGTCTGCGAAGGCGCTCTCCCAGCGCTGCTCCTACTTCCTCCAAGCGTCGCCGTGGTCGCAGTGGATCTCGTGAACTTAATCCTCTCCCTCCACCCCCCGCTCATGACTCCTCCGATCCACCACGCCGCGAATCACGATGACGACTTGTTGGCTTTCGCTCCACCAAGTCAAACTGAATCGCTGAAAGAGTCGGAGAAGCTCAGCGCGTTGTGCTTCGAGGACGACGAAGCTATTTGATGACTTGGGAGATGCCGAGCTGAGACGGGAGTTGGAGTATGCGTTGACTATTTTGACTTTTTCCGTGAAATGAAATGTGAAGGACTTGTTCTTTCTTCTTCTTCACCTTCCTAAATTCAAAGAAGATGTTAGTAATTAATTACAATACTAATTTGGTTTTAAATACCTATTGGTTGGCAACTTGTTGGATTACCTACCTAGCTAGCACGACGTACGACTTTGTCAATGAGTACTAATTATTAATTTTTATTTAAATTTAATTTATAGCTAGTTACTAGTTCTCTTCACAAAATCTCAAGGCAGGGGTTAAAGCGAAAGGATTTGATACGAAGGCGATATTGTTTAGAACTTTTGAACTAGAGCTTACTCGATACGAAGTATTGACTGGTCGAACGTTGAGTCCATCAACAAAATATCATGAGTTATAAGGGACATGAAAGCTAAGCTTTCCCCTTGTGTCTGTCTAGCAGTGGCGGATCCAGAAGTCATATTGACCGGGGGCCAAACTAAAGCCCGAATTTAGCCTAACTCTTTTCAAACCCTAATGTGTTATTTGGTTACTTGAATTCTAAATTCAACAACTGTGTTTGGTAACAATTATAAGAAATATAAGAAATGTAAATAAATATTATATAAAAAATTACACTAGTTAAAAAGATTGGACAAAGACTGGGGGCCAAAGTATAAAATAAATGGGGGCCAAAGCGTAAAACTTGATTATTATATATATATAATTAAACTAAATTTTAAAATGTGTGGGGGCCGCAACCCCCTATTATGCAAGCGTGCGTCCGCCCCTGCTGTCTAGCTGGTCAGACTTTGTTGGAAATGCTCTGAGAACGATTTTTCAGACTTACGACACACTAATGGAGCACTCTGCGAAGATTGGATGGCATAAATTGGTTTGAATATATTTAATTCTTCGAGAAGCTTGTTTCATCTTTGGCTGTTGGTTAGAAACAGATTACTTACGAAGGATAGGATGTTGAACATGGGCTTGCGGTAGACACTCATTGTGTTTTTCACAAAGGAGTGATTGAGTCGAGGAATCACCTCTTTTGTTAGTGCTATTGGGAAACGGATTTTAATGACGGTCCTTTTTTTTCCAGGTGGGCAGGGCTCTCCACTCCCGGTACCTCTCGATCCCTTGGTTTAACAACTTGAATTAAAAAAGTTTTGTGAATCAGAATGCTGGCCGCCACGATCTCAATATCTGCTTATGAAATTTAGAAGGTAAGGAATGCACAAGTTTTTAAAAGTGAAGCTCCTTCTATTCATAATAGACAGCATAAAAGTTAGATTAAAAGATAAGTGGTGGTGCCAAACCATTCTGTTAGGCATAGCTTAGACGAGTCCAACCGTCGCGTGTTTTAATTGTGCTTAGCTGGCTCTTAATCCCTTGTACATATTTTTGTTCAATGGTATATTATGATTATTCTTCTTTAAAAAAAAACCCTTTTCAAAGAAGATTTGAAAGATGCAAAGATATTTGAGGAGATGTGGACGAAGTATAAAAGGCGAGAAGTGGCGAAAGGGGAGCCGATTCGAAGAAGTGAGAATGAACCGAGTGCGGAGCATGGAGCTCGACCACGGCTAAGAGCTGCCAACACAAGCACATGCACCAGTCTTGGCAATACAAAAAAAAAATTCACATAAAAAAGAGTGCTCAAACTTCAACATATTTTCCCAGCTTTTAAGTCTTCAAGGCTTCAAATATACCTACCAATGGGTATCCTTCACAGCGTCCCTTAAAGAGACCTACAGTCTTCGTCAAAAAGGCTTACTCGATCCTGAAAATCTTACATCACATTTGCTTAAAAGTATTTGCAGAACGTACTAGCTGCAATTAAACAACTGGGATCCCATCCTATATTTACGTACTCCTGACAATTTCATCATTTAACTCTATATAGTCGAGGATCCTGATTCATGAGTAAACTGTAATACAAACCACATTGAAGTACTTACCAGCTCAAAACTTTACATGAACCACGGAGAAGGAGGCACCATCTCTGTGGTCATTGATTGGCATCAACCAGGAATTCACTATTCGTGTGTTCTGTTCCATCAACTGGGATCAAAAGAGCATCATAAACGTGGAAATTGTCAATTCACAGAAAAGAGTTGTGAACAGTGTCGGGGGCAAATACGAAATGTAATCTGATCAGGGACTGCAATGGCTATCTAAAAGTAAAAGCTATATGAATTCCAAGAAAGTTTCTTTCTGTTTCCCATGACCAAATCATTGGCTTGCAAATATGAAAGCTTTCCAGTACCATTGTCGGTGTCCAAGTAGATTGAAGATTGATTACATATTCTAAAGCATGTCATGATTTATAATGAAAGCGAGCAAAATCAACCTCTTTCACATCTACAAATATGGATCACAAACTTTTTAACTTGGCAGGAGCAAAGCCTCAGTTTTCTGCCAAAACTAAATTATTAAAACTGAAAAGGCCTGCAGAACAATGAAAGTGATTAGAGGCATTATCTTAACATCATATCAGTTACCATATGCCCAACAAAAGATGAATTTACATAGCCAAAACAATATCAATCATCACCATCAAAATCCAACTTAGAAAACTCGCACCAAATAAATCTGCCCTTTCAAATCTCGAACCCAAACTAGTAAACAATGATCACCCGGTAAGCGAACGTAAACCTAGCTTTGAATTAGATAATGAGAAAGATTAAAATTAATACCTTTTGGCCCATAATAATTATCCATTTTGGACATCTAGTTACGTAAAAAAACAAATTCACCACAGGAGCAAGAGCTCATAAACGACATCTCTTTAAGCCATGTGTTGCAAACAACCAGGCATTCTTAACAATTAGTGACAGCCATTGACTTACTGCACACTAAACAAATTGCAAGTTCTTTCCCATAGTCTCTTTCGTAGGCAAACCAAGCACTGTAAGTCAGTTTATTGTTACGAATTCAGCGTGGAATTATAAATGTTTATAAATGGCATATGCTGTGGATTGTTCGCTCGGGCAACTACTTCAAGCCAGTAACTTTTTCCAAAATTATCCTCTTGAGAATCCGAATTTGTAAAATCGTGCCTCACTAACTTCATTGATTTGTGTGGCAGAAGCCATGATATAAATAACACTGATGAATCATATAGTAATACTCACAAATAATTAAGCCAACATTATCCCTACAGTAGCTTCAACCCATAAACAGTCGCACCGAGTCAATATAATGGCTTGGAGAAACATGAAATACATCCCAATAGCTTATAGAAGCATGAAAACTATTTCGATTTCTCACAATGATTCAATAGCTAGCAGAAAGAGGAAACCTATTGTATTTCTTGCACCGATTCAATGGCTTGCAGAAAAATGAAAGCCATTGTATTTTTCGCATCGATTCAATAGCTCGCAGAGAAATGAAAGCTATTGTATTTTTCGGCAAATTTTCGCACCAATTCAATAGCTTGCAGAAAATTGAAAGATATTCTATCCAATTCAATAGCTTGCAGAAAATTGAAAGCTATTTAACTTTTTGCACCGACTCAATAGCTTGCAAAAAAAAAAGAAAGCCAGAATTTTTCGCACCGATTCAATAGCTTGCAGAAACATGAAAGCTATTGTAATTTCCGCACCGATTGAATAGCTTGCGAAAAATAAAAAGTTATTTTATTTTTCGCACCGATTGAGTAGCTTGCAGAAAATTGAAAACTATTTTATTTTTGCAATGAATCAATAGCTTGCATTGAAAGCTATTTTACTTTTTGCACCGAATAAATAGCTTACAGAAAATGAAAACCGTTGTATTTTTCGCACTGATTCATTAACTTGCAGAAAATGAAAGCTATTTTATTTTTTGCACTGATTCATTAACTTGCAGAAAATGAAAGCTATTTTATTTTTCGCACTAATGTAATAGCTTGCAGAAAATTGAAAGCTAAGTTTTCACACCGATCGAATAGCTTGCAGAAAATTGAAAGCTATACTGTTATTCGCAATGATTCAATAGCTTGCAGAAAAATGAAAGCTATTATATTTTTCACACCGATCGAATAGCTTGCAGAAAATTGAAAGCTATACTGTTATTCGCAATGATTCAATAGCTTGCAGAAAAATGAAAGCTATTATATTTTTCACACCGATTCAATAGCTTGCAGAAAAATGAAAGCTATTACATTTTTCGCACCAATCCAATAGCTTGCAGAAAATTGAAGGCTATTTTATTTTTTGCACCGATTCAATAGCTTGCAGAAAATTAAAAGCTATTTTACTTTTTGCACCAAAGCAATAGCTTGCAGAAAATTGAAAGCTATTTTATTTTTCACACCGATTGAATAACTGCTTGCAGAAAATTGAAAGCTATTTTATGTTTTGCACCGAATCAACAGCTTACACAAAAATGTATTTTTCGCACCCAACAATAAAATCTTCAAAGTTCATAGAACATACATATACCAACATAAGAAATTATTCCTCCAAATCTCTATTTTCACCCCCAATATATACATTGAGAATACATCATTATGGTATTATATTGCCATCATACTTCGAAGTGCAAAACAGGAACTTCGGTTTCAAGTAGACAAGAAGGCAACAAAAAGCCAGAAACCAAAATGATGTATTCAGAGAACATATACATAACAACTTAAGAAATTATGCCTCCAAATCTCAAATCCCACCCCCAAGATATACATTCTGAATACATCATTGTATTTTTCGCACCGATTAAATAGCTTGGAAAGAAAGGAAAGTTGTTGTATTTTTCGCACCGATTCAATAGTCAGCAGAAAAATGAAACCTATTGAATTTTTCGCACCGATTCAATAGCTTGCAGAAAATTGAAAACTATTTTATTTTCGCCCCGATCGAATAGCTTGCAGAAAATTGAAAGCTATGTTGTAACACCGGTTCAATAGCTTGAAGAAAAATGAAAGCTATTGTACGTTTCACATCGATTCAAGAGCTTGCAGAAAAATGAAAGCTATTTGTATTTTTCGCACCGAATCAATAGCTTTGCCAAAAAATGAAAGCAATTGTGTTTTTCGCATCCAACAATAAGAACTTCAAAGTTCAAAGAACATATATACATACCAATATAAGAAATTATACCTCCAAATCTAAAACCCATCCCCGAATATATAAATTGACAATACATCATTATGGTATTATATTGCCATCAGACTTCGAAGTGCAAAACAGGAACTTGGGTTTCAAGTAGACAAGAAGGCAACAAAAAGCCAGAAACCAAAATGATGTATTTAGAGAACATATAAATAACAACTTAAGAAATTATGCCTCCAAATCTCAAATCCCACCCCAAGATATACAATATGAATACATCATTGTATTTTTCGCACCGATTAATTAGCTTCGAAAGAAAGGAAAGTTGTTGTATTTTTCGCTCCGATTCAATAGTCAGCAGAAAAATGAAAAGCTATTGTATTTTTCGCAGCGATTCAATAGATTGCAGAAAATTGAAAACTATTTATTTTCGCCCCGATCGAATAGCTTGCAGAAAATTGAAAGCTATGTTGTAACACCGATTCAATAGCTTGCAGAAAAATGAAAGAAATGAAAGTTATTGTATGTTTCGCACCGATTCAAGAGCTTGCTGAAAAATGAAAGCTATTTGTATTTTTCGCACCTAATCAATAGCTTGGATAAAAATGAAAGCAATTGTGTTTTTCGCACCCAACAATAAGAACTTCAAATATATACATACCAACATAAGAAATTATACCTCCAAATCTAAAACCCATCCCCGAATATATACTTTCTGAATACATCATCAAGGTATTATACTGCCAGCATACTTCAAAGTGCAAAACAGGAACTTGGGTTTCAATAAGACAAGAAGCCAACCAAAAGCCAGAAACCAAAATGATGTATGCAGAAAACATATACATAACCACTTAAGAAATTATGCCTCCAAATCTCAAATCCGACCCCCCAATATATACATTCTGAATACATCATTGTATTTTTCGCACCGATTCAATAGCTTGCAGAAAATTGAAAACTATTTTATTTCGCCCTGATCGAATAGCTTGCAGAAAATTGAAAGCTATGTTGTAACACCGATTCAAAAGCTTGAAGAAAAATGAAAGCTATTGTATGTTTCGCACCGATTCAAGAGCTTGCAGAAAAATGAAAGCTATTATATTTTTCGCACTGAATCAATAGCTTGCAGAAAATTGAAAGCTATTTTATTTTTCGCACCAATCGAATAGCTTGCAGAAAAAGGAAAGCTATTTTTTTGCACCGATTCAATAGCTTGCAGAAAATTGAAAGCTATTGTATTTTTCGCACCGAATCAATAGCTTGCAGAAAAATGAAAGCTATTTTATTTTTCGCACCGAGTGAATAGCTTGCAGAAAAAGGAAAGCTATTTATTTTTTGCACCGAATCAATAGCTTGCAGAAAATTGAAAGCTATTGTATTTTTCGAACCGAATCAATAGCTTGCAGAAAAATGAAAGCTATTTTATTTTTTGCACCGAGTCCAATAGCTTGCAGAAAAAGGAAAGCTATTTATTTTTTGCACCGATTCAATAGCTTGCAGAAAATTGAAAGCTATTGTATTTTTCGCACCGAATCAATAGCTTGCAGAAAAATGAAAGCTATTTTATTTTTCGCACCGAGTCAATAGCTTGCAGAAAAAGGAAAGCTATTTATTTTTTGCACCGATTCAATAGCTTGCAGAAAATTGAAAGCTATTGTATTTTTCGCACCGAATCAATAAGCTTGCGGAAAAATGAAAGGTATTGTGTTTTTCGCTTCCAACAATAAGAACTTTAAAGTTCATGGAACATATACACATACCAACATAAGAAATTATACCTCCAAATCTAAATCCCATCCCCCAATATACACATTCTGAATGGTATTAGACTGCCATCATACTTCAAAGTGCAAAACAGGAACTTGGGTTTCAGTAAGAAAATAAGGCAACCAAAAGCCAGAAACCATAATGATGTATTCAGAGAACATATACATACCATCATAAGAAATTATTCCTCCAAATCTCAAACCCACCATAATATACGTTCTGAATACATCATTATCGTATTGTACTGCCATCATATTTCGAAGTGCAAAACCATAATTATGTATTCAGAGAAGATATACATAACAACATAAGAAATTATACCGCCAAATATCATATCCCACCCCAATATATACATTCTGAAATTTTCCTGCCAACATAAGGTACTTGGGTTTCAATAAGACAAGAAGACAACAAATACCATAACCTTCTTGTCAAATAAAAGCCATCTTTGTGAGTCGGGCTGTACCACCATCCAGCAAAGTACCATAAACCATCAAAGTACCATAAAAGTCAGACTAATTTCTCATTATCTTGAACATCAAAGTACCATAAACCAATAAAGCATATATCTGATCCTTCAAAATAAGTCAGGTTTTTCAACTGTAGAAGTTCCCAACTTCAAAGAGGAAAACAAGAACTTGGGTTTCAACCAGACAAGAAGACAATTAAAAACCAAAACTTTCTTGTCAACTAAAAGTCTTCTTTGGGAGTCAGGCTGTACATAAAAGATACCAATTCCTCATCATCTTGAACATCAAAGTACCATAAACCAACAAAGCATATAATTAATCCTCCAAAATAAACCCAGGTTTCAACTTCAGAAGTAATTTCACAATTTCAGAGACGAGTGAAATTCAATAACCAAAAATAGAACCTGAAATTGCATCGTATCGAAGTATATCTTACATCGAACCTTCGAAGCCAACCAATTGTCCTCGGCGTCTCCCCAAACATAGCTGGAGCCTGGAGAGGCGAAAAGCGCCACTCTGAAAGATTTTGAAACTGGGAGGCTGCGAAGGTTGAGTTGACTCTTGATGAAGCATTGAATATATAGCAAGTTTTAGCCGTCAACGGTCAACAAATATAAAGTTACTAAATTATAAAAAGGAAATTAAACACGAATATATGGCTAAATCAAACTATAAGAAATAAATTAGACACGAAGATATTTGTTTAATCAATAATATGTTTTCAGATATTTTTTTAAAATAAATAATTTACAATTTCACGTTTATAATGAAATCTAGCTGAAATTCAATTTATTACGAGGTCTCCCCTTTATTTGTAGAAATCAAAATTATTGAAGAATAACTTATCGAATTTTGTTTTATTGAAGAATAATAAAATGCTTAAACGGTGGCGTCTGTGATGGACTTCGAACTGTGGATAAAGCAAAGCAATGATTTCTTATCGAGTTTTTATTTTTGCGCACTTCGAATTTCGAAAATGGAATCTCTGAAACTTCCATGCTCTGCGCCTCCCCAGCTACTTGCGATTTCGCGCTTCAAATCTACTCGGTGTCCACCGAGTATGAAGTTCCGATGGTCGTCGGCGGTAGGATGTCCGACTCGTTTGGGAGTGAGTGTGCATTTTTTTGAATTTGTTTTAATTGAAATATTGAATTGTAGTATTCATGGTCTGATGATTGGTGGTTTGGTGTTTGTGTAGGTGCGTGGTGTGACTAGAATGGCGGCTAGTGGTACTGAAGAGTTTGAATTGAAGCAGATGAGAGACATGGCTGCTGCAAGGAAGAGATGGGAGACCTTAGTATGGTTTCATTTATGTGTTTCTGGATATTTGATTATCTATTTTTGCAAATTAGTGTTTTTGACATCTAATGGTCATATGGATTGAAGGTAATGTGTAAGGGAAACGCGTGTGTAAATGAATTGGTAGATATATCATATATATAGTGAAAAGATCCGCAAATGGTTGTTCAAGCACAGCATTGCATACTGTGACAGCAATAGTGATCTATGTTTGAGAAGTTCTTTTTCTGATAAATAATCCAACCACTGGGGACAGCGGCTGACAGAGGAAGATTTTCCCATAAATTGACACCTTAATGCTGGAACAGTTTGTTTTGGTTATCTCCTGACAGACTGAAACTCACGTTGTATTGTACAGGTTTGGTAGTTTTTAGCGACCTGTGAAACTTAGTCTGTATACATGGAATTTCACTTCCAAAATCAGTGATGTTCTAAATTAAGCATGTCAGTTAGGTAGAACTAGCATGCATAAAACATACTAAGCTTGGTGCCGTGCAAGTTTTCATGTTATGTATTTTTTTCAGCTAAGGGAAGAGAAAGTGAAGGTTCTTACTCCCAGAGAAGCTGGGTACGCGATGCAACTCTCTGGCAAGACCATGCTAGATGTCCGCCCCTCCACTGAGCGTGAAAAAGTAATGTACAAACTTTATCTTTTTACAAACTTTCATGTCTTTGCCACCATGAAAATTGCGAGCTGAGCAAGTATATGTATTTCTGTTCTTGCCAGTGCACTCTTAATTATTTTGATCATCTTTCTCTCCTACAGGCATGGGTTAAAGGATCAGTTTGGGTTCCCGTTTTTGATGTAGACGAGAGATTTGACATTGGAGTCGCTTCCAAAAAGATATCAAATTACGTGATGGGTAAAAACTTGTCAATAAGCTATTTTATGGGTCAATGTGTCATTATTTTTCATACATGGAATCTAAGTTTATGAATTCAGCGAGTCTATCTCTAACTCTAAAATTGTATTGAACAGGTGGATGGTGGAGCGGTGTGCCTGTCTTGTCGTACAATAAGTAAGCTACAGTTCATAAATATATATGTCAGCGGTATTCTTCCTCCTTTCGTTGTATTTAATTTATTATAGATATACACCAGTCAATTCATCTCAAAAGTTGAAGAGAAGCTTCCTAAAGATGCTGACCTTATTGTAGCATGCCAGAAAGGTTTAAGGTAACTAACTATATGACGCTTAGTCTTTCACTTAACTATATTCTCAGTCTCATCTATACAGGGATTGCACCTTATTCATGTGATATAAATCCATTTGAATGTCTCATGTTTGGTTATCTTTTTGAATACTTATGATTCATGACAATCATTTGCATAGACATTTGTACTGCTAATTCACCCTTTCATTAAAATGACATGTTTGCTACACAGATCTTTAGCTGCGTGTGAAATACTTTATAATGCCGGATATCGTAATCTTTTCTGGGTTCAAGGGGGACTAGAAGCGGCTGAGGAAGAGGTATGCATACCATTTGATACCATCGAACAATGTTCAGCCATAGGAAGCATATTATTTCAATTGTGTGTTTAGTTTTGTAGTTCTAATGAATCCATTTTGGGATGTGTGCTAATTATTGAACAGGATTTTGTACGGGAGGGCTCTCAGCCTTTCAAACTTGCTGGAATCGGCGGTTTTTCTGAGTTCTTAGGGTAATTTATCTCAGCTTATTTCTTTGTCACTGATTATCTCGAAGCACCATTTTTGGTATAATGTTTGTTAATACTCCAAACATTGCAATAACTTCCCCACCATTATATTACCACATTCTCTGGTCTACCAGATAATAGATCCATAAGCTCCACCGTCTGTACAGCACAAATTTTGAATTTATAGCTCTGTTTTCATCATTCTTTATAGTTATTCTTCTTTGGAATATGAACCTTCTATACATCATCTCCAAATTTCCTGAAGGAGTTAAATTCACCGATAAACCCGGGGCTTTTACTAAATGGAGAACATTTTCAACTTTCAGCATTTCATTAAATCCTACTACCTGAGCATTTGTATGTTATTGTCAGTTGGACAGATCAGCAGCGGGCTGCAGCTGCCAAGGAAGGTTGGAGCTATAGGCTGGTGTTTACCCTCCGCCTGGTAATAATACCCTCTTCTCGTGAGGTCATTTATATTTTGGTTAATCAGTAACTATCAGAAAGAAATATTTAGCGGCTCTTCGCAGACATTTACTGGACACTAGTTTCATAGCTGGTAAAGTATCCTCAAGTACTTACATTGTGTTACAGCTTGGATTAATTGTCTTAGCTGATGCATTGTTCCTTGGAGCTCAACAAATAAGCCAATATCTGAAGTCTGGTTAATTTCAAGGTGCGGCACCTCTCCAAAGAGTACATGTCTGTAAAGAGGATCCATCCCAATGAGGTATTTGCTCAGTTTTGTGGTTTTCAATGGAAGACTTCCAGTTTTGGTCCTTTGTCGAGCTTCTTTTTTAAGTCGTGCAGCGCATAAGATGCGAGGAAATAAATCTACCAATTGTCGGTTTCATTGAATCGTGGACCCTCTTTGTACCTAAATGTCTAGCACAGGATCTTCTGAAGCATCACTGATAAGAATATAAAGAAAAACACATGCAAACTCCAGTTCTTTTGAACAAACATCGTTCAACAGAAATCTAGAAATCAAGTTTCTAACTAGAGACTCTTGTAAATAAATGATTAAAATCAGGTGAAAAAACTCAAATACTCGATCAAGCGAGAGATTCCATCACAAAAAAAAAAAAATCAAGCGAGAGATAAATAACAAGCCTGATAAAAGCGCGCTCAACCAACCAATTTTACAATGACTCCATAAAAGCGAGAGATAAATGACTCCATTTTCCAATTTTACGGCTCACAAATTCTCTAAATTTGGATATTTAATAATTAAAATAAATATTAGAATTCAATCTTTTCATTAGATTTGAATCCTTCTGCTTTTTCTTCTCTCAATTTCCGCTTCGTCAAAGATCCGCTGCATACCACCAGCGGATCTCTCTAGGGTTTTCGATTTCCGACTCCTCCCACAATTTCCGCACAAATCCAGTCCTGTATATACTTTCTTTTGGATAAAGTTGAAATCTTTTTCCAACCAAACCCAATTTCTTATTGAATTGAAAAAATGGGTGATCGTGATCGCGACCATTCGGTGGTGTACATGGACCGGCTGATGGTGGCGGGAGATCCGGAGGAGGAGATGGGTGGGCCCTCGTTGCATTTGAATAAAGAGGAGCCGCTTTTGCAGACTGCGGAGTGCCGCATTTGCCAGGAAGAGGATCGGGTTAAGAATTTGGAGAATCCTTGTGCCTGCAGCGGAAGCCTCAAGGTCATGATGAGATGATGATCCCCAAGCCAGAAATTAATTCTACTGTTTATTTGTGCTTTTATGTGGTTTAATATGTTTCTGTGTTTTGGGATGAATTGAATGGAGCTAGGGTTGTCTGGCATTGTTTCGGTAGTGGCGAAAAATGGGGGATTTTATTGGACTGGTTGATATATTGTTTGTTGGATTTGTTTATAGGTTAATGAACTTAAGGAAAAGATATGTGAGACTCTGAGGTTGTACGAGTTACTTAAAGGGTCATATATGATGCCCAAGTGTAGGAAGTATCCATTCTTCTATGAGATGCGCTAGGGTGAGTGAGTCTAGTCACAAAATCAAACAATAGCGATTCAGATTAGGTCCTTGTTTGTCATTTTTATTGGTCTCTTCAAGCTTGTCCCTAGAATGAAATGTTTGAATTTTTTTTAAAAAGATTCAAGCTTGGGCCTTATTAGGTTCTTATCTGTATTTTTCATTCAGATTACTGTTTTTTTCTGGCCTTGATTCTCTTAAAATGTTTTGATGAATTTGAAGTTACTGAGGGTGGGTTTTTTACTATGTACCGAACTGTCTGTACTTGTAGCCTTGATTTCGTCTTGCAACTTTTGAAGATATCTCTCATCAACTGACTTGTGATATTTTGACTTTTGTAACAGTTTGCTCATAGGCAATGTGTTCAACGATGGTGCAACGAGAAAAGGGATACAACCTGTGAGATATGTCACCAGGTTTTGTTTCTCTTTCTTTTCTTTTCTTTTTTACTTTTGCAGTGCTAAGGGTCTACAATGTGATTCTCGTTCTGTACCGCTTGGATCTTCAAAGCTGAGCTGAAACTCTTCAGTTTAAATGTGAACTTTTAGTTGTTTGGGTAGTCAATGTCGATGTTCTTGGTGCTCTGCGAGGTCGATACTTGTCTGTACAGTTTTATACTTGCATTGTTGCCGAGAACCCTTCTAGCAGCTTATCATGTATTTGCATTTACCTGTTTTGTGAGTAAACTTAAATCACTCGTGCTAGGTCACAGATAACCATCAATCCGCTTGGTGGTTATTGGCTATTTTGCTAATGCTTAATGACTGTCTGCATTTTGTTTAATGTGTTGCATTTACCCGTTTTGTGATGAAAACTTAAATCACTCCTGCTAGGTCACAAATAACCATCACGCCACTTGGTGGTCGTTGCTAATGTGTAATCACTATCTGCACTTGGTTTAATGTGTTCGAGGTTTAGAATCCTTGTTCAGCTTTTAAATCCGAATTCAATTGAGATAGGTTGACTTTCTCAATTTTTAATTGTGATTGCATCTATTGTTCAGCAATACCAACCTGGTTATACTGCGCCCCCTCCACCCTCCTTTGAAGATGTTTTAACTGGCATCCGGTATGTTCTTGTTATATCTCAAGTGATTAAAGAACTTTCTTACGGCTGCTCCTGACTTCAACATAAAAGTCAAATTCCAAAAGTTTAGCCCATGTCGGACCATACAAATAGTCTTCGGTAATTGCTATATTTATTTCGATCCTGCAGAGGGTGGACTGTCAGCGGAGTCCCACTGAACCTGAACGATCCACACCTCCTGGCAACGGCAGAGGCAGATCGGCATGCTTTACATAGTGATTATGAGTATACATCCTCCACTGCTGGTGGAGCTGCATTGTGCCGATTTGCTATTTTCATGGTAAGCTTGTGAAATCATATAATGAGTAATGACTTGCCATTGTTTAAACTTATTATTTGTGCAGTTGATGATGTTTTCATTGAACTTCAGCTACATTGTTCATGTCATCTTCCTAATGCCGAAATTTATTTGAAAGCGTCATTGAATATTCTCTGCTTAGTTCATCCTTTTTCTTATCACCGTTACTCAAAGAAATATTCTTACCCGTATATGTTTTTGGCGTAGTTTATGGCTCTTTTGCTCTTGCGGCAAACCATGAGCATTGCAGATGAGGATGATGATGTCAGCGATGCTTCTGCTTTTTTCGCTGTGAGTAAAAGTTAATTTTTTTTTGGGTAGACTACTAAATTTCCCCTCATCTGAAAAAGCCTTACCCCGTCTCCTGGACTACAATATGCAGCTTTTTTTGCTTCGGACTGTTGGATTTCTCTTGCCCTGCTACATTATGGCTTGGGCCATCAGTGTCATGCATCGTCGCCGAGAAAGACTGGTAATTTTTACATAAATTAGTGTCAATCTGCTTCTGTTAAAAAATCATTCATACACTTCCAAACAAAGTAAACATGTCTTTATGTTTGTCTTGAAACAGGAAGCCGCAGCTTCCCAGATAGCTTTTGTGATACAACATGTGCCGCGCAGACCTCTACAGTTTACCGTAGCTCCTCGACACCCAACTCTACCGCAGCAAGATTTTGTTTGATCTAGTTCTGTACAGTGTACAACAGATGGAGGACTCTGTCATATGAAATTTCCTCTCTGATTGTTTTTGGAATCAGATTGCGAAAATAAGATGTAATTGAATCGAAAGTGTTTCATCTGTCCCAGATGTAATTATCAATAAGACATTTTCATTCAAAATTTAGGCATATTCATTTTCTTGTGTCTGGTCCAAATTATTATAAGATGAGAGATACATCACACGTTCATGTGATCAAATCCAGATGCTTGGAGCAGGAATATCAGGCAATGGAGCTTAATTAAGCATTATATTCCTCAAAACTAGGAAGAGGCTGATCGATATTGGTATCAGCCGATGGAGCTTCAGCATTATATTCCTCAAAGCTAGACAGAGGAGCATCCGAATCAGCTAATGGAGCTTCAGCATTATATTCCTCATTAAAGCTTGGAAGAGGAGCCTCGATGTCCGAATCAGGCGATGGAGCATCGGCATCATCTTCTCCGAAGCTAGACAACGGAGCATCAGAAGAATCAGCCAATGGAGCTTCAGCATTATATTCCTCAAAGCTAGACAGAGGAGCATCCGAATCAGCTAATGGAGCTTCAGCATTATATTCCTCATTAAAGCTCGGAAGAGGAGCCTCGATGTCCGAATCAGGCGATGGAGCATCGGCATCTTCTCCGAAGCTAGACAGAGCATCCGAAGAATCGGCCAATGGAGCTGGAGCGTCGGCAACGCTAGTGAGATGAGCATCAGAATCAGAATCGGCAGCCAGGGCGAAGCACGAAGCATAACAATGACACTTGGACTTATCATCAGAAACACGAATGCATCTGCCCGAAAGCGGACCGATCTCTTCACATCTTTGTTGACAATGTACAACGGAACATTCCGATTCATGTTCATTATTCATAATAGCTGCAACCGTGCACAACCCATCTGCTTCTAACGATAGCGCCACTTCAACTGCATGCTCAAACACAAAAATATTCATAATTTTAATTATGAAAGAAAATTAAATTGCCTTAATTTGAGAAATATATATCAATGAATAAAAAGATGAAAATAATGTCGAGAAATTTCTATCAATTATTATATTTACGTGAAGCGAAGACAGCAAAGAGCGAAATGAGAAGCACGGAGATTTTCATTTTCTGGTTTTGCTGAAGATATGTTGCGATATCGATGAAGAATGATATAATTCGGGACGTATGTACATAAGTATTTATACAAGGAATAATGTGGAGAAAAAAAAAGTGGAAATTTAATGTTTCTTTTTTCTTTTGGTAGAATACTAAAAGTGTGAGGGAGAAAAAAAGAAGGCAACAAATCACTTTTTGTTTTTTTACAAGATATAATACCAAAAATAAAAGGTTGATATTTTACTCATACATAAAATAGTAAATCAAATGGTTATTTGTATTTAAACTTTTTTTTTTTGTAAATTAAATGATCTGCTATGAACGAACATCTTCCAAAATAAACTTTACCGAACTTGGCAGTTGGCACGCCTAGATGAGAAAGGCATACATAAATTACAAAATCTTGTTTATACTTATTTTAACTATTTTACACTTTACAGGGTGTGTTTTTATGAGCCATTGTCATCTGACCAGCTAGTGACTACTTTTATTTTATTTATAAAATTTTAACATATTTTTCTTTATTGAACTCCAACTAAATGTATACAATTTATAATCATAATGGAACTTCTATTGTTTTTTTTATGGGGTTCTAAAGCTCATTTTTTTAGCATGTTCTTTGAGCTCGAAGGGACTTGAACCCGAGCCGCCACATGCACCGGGGGAGTGCCATACCACCATGGCAACTCACTTCGCCCGGAACTTCTATTGTTAACTTTACATTTCCTTGCTAAAATACCATCCCTCGGAGTTCCATGGTACGAACAAGTGTTATAAGAGGCATAAGTCCAGAAACATCAGACAAGTGGAACAAGAAATGTCAGGCAAATGAGAAAAGAAAAGTATCATATCCAACGTATAGGGGAATTAGTTTTTGTATTGATTGAATGAAAAATACACAGCATTGGAGTAACTCTCCAAAGTTCAATCAAGCACAAAAACACCAAACAGTCTATACAATATCACTCGAGCACGCAATTAACGAAAGTAGAAGAGATAGGAACTTGGAGGGATTTGAGCCCCCCTCCGATAGCCCCTGTGAATGTAAACCCAGTGACGTTACTCGTCCGACGGCTCTCGGCAACTTCCGGTCTCAATTAAGCTTCAGTCAGGCTTCCAGTGATCAATTGAATCACGCCTGACGCTCTCGCAATTCGAATTGAACACAAGACAGCAATCTCGCTTCGTCGTTCTTGGAGAATTTCTCAATCGCTCGAATCTCAGATTTTGAATTAGAAACCCTAAATCCCAAATCTGAGTTCTTTTGTAGCTTGACTTCAGCTGGCCACAAAAGGCAGTCGTATCCCTCTGGGTCAAATTCGGTCAACCGCGCGCCCGCTTGAAACTGCGTCGTTCAACTAAACTCGGTTTCTTCGTCTCGCCCAAAACGCCATCGTCTGGTCTCAACGTCTTTACCGAACTTCCGCGCCTTACTAACACGCTGCCGTTTCATTAAAGGCAGCTCCCGCTTCGCGAATACGTCGCCGTTTAGAGCCAGCTTCTCATTTCTTCAGAAATGGCTAAGTCCGAACCCAGGGTCTCTTCAACTACTTTCATGCATGCTCAAGTCTTGCCTAATCCTAATGGTGTGTGCTTGAGAAGCACTGATCAAGTAGATTAACATTCTTACAAAAAGAAAAACTTTCAAAAGAGAAAAATATCCCATAAACATAATTTAATCATCTTTGCCACAAATTGCAATATGCTCGGAATTTTACAAAACTTGGACAAGAATACAAGATGAGATAACACATTACAGGCTCAAACTGGGCCACTGATCAGTTGGCAGCTCGATGAGTTTCATTTTCATTATGCAGTACGTACATATAAGGCATGCGAGTTAAAGCAGAGTTCGCCAACAGCAACAATATTAAGGCATGCTTTTCTACTCCAATAAGTTTTAATGATCACTTAAGATAGCTTTTCATTGCGACCATAAAAGACACTTAAGATACCAAATATGGCCTGACTAATCTCTGGCTGGAGAGGAGATGTATGATGCTCAGGATTTGGACCACCAGGAGAGATTCTGTCCAGTGAGCCTTCCTGTACTGATCTCCTATGATAATAAGCCGATGGAGCTTCGGAATCATCAGCCAATGGAGCTTCAGCATTATATTCCTCATTAAAGCTTGGAAGAGGAGCCTCGATGTCCGAATCAGCCAATGGAGCTGGAGCTTCGGCAACGCTAGAGAGAGGAGCATCGGAATCAGAATCAGCCAGAGCGAAGCACGAAGCATAACAATGACACTTAGACTTATCATCAGTGCATCTGCCCGAAAGCGGACCGATCTCTTCACATCTTTGTTGACAATGTACAACGGAACATTCCGATTCATGATCATTATTCATAATAGCTGCAACCGTGCACAACCCATCTGCTTCTAACGATAGCGCCACTTCAACTGCATGCTCAAACACAAAAATATTCATAATTTAATTATGAAAGAAAATTAAATTGCCTTAATTTGAGAAATAATATAATGTCGAGAAATTTCGATCAATTATTATAATTACGTGAAGCGAAGACAGCAAAGAGCGAAATGAGAAGCAGAGAGATTTTCATTTTCTGGTTTTGCTGAAGATATTTTGCGATCGATGAAGAATTAATGAGCGATTTGGGACGTATATGTACATAAGTATTTATACATGGAATAATGTGGAGAGAAAAAAAGTGGAAATTTAATGTTTCTTTTTTCTTTTGGTAGAATACTAAAAGTGTGAGGGAGAAAAGAAAAAAAAAAGGTAACAAATCACTTTTTCTTTTTTTTTTCTCACAAGATTTAATACCAAAAATAAAAGTTTGATATTTTACTCATACATAAAAAAGTAAATCAAATGGTTATTTGTATTTAAACTTTTTTTTTTGTAAATTAAATGATCTGCTATGAACGAACGCCCGCAGGGATGCACCAAATTGGATCGGACTATAAACCCGGACCGGATCGGACCAAAATTTTACGGTTCGGGTTCAGGATCGGATTTTTACGGTCCGGTCCGGTCCACGATCCATCCTTTCAAAAAATTTCCGGTCCAACGATCCGGATCGTAAAATTTGAGTGATAATAACATGAAATCTCGATCCGTTTAAAAAATATTCCGGGCCTCGGTCCATAAAATACCGGTCCGGTCCCCGGTCCATATTTCAAAAAAATTCCGATCCGGATCGGACCGGATATGCATCCCCTAGATGAGAAATGCATACATAAATTACAAAATCTTTTTTGTATTTTAACTATTTACACTTTACAGGGTGTATTTTTAATTTTTATGAGCCATTGTCGTCTGACCAGCTAGTGACTACTTTTATTTTATTTATAAAATTTTAACATATTTTTCTTTACTGAGCTCCAACAAAATGTATACAATTTATTACAATGGAACTTCTATTGTTATCTTTACATTTCCTTTCTAAAATATCAATGATAGGAAGATATATGTTATTTTTGTATGTTTAATTGTCCCAATTTATTTGTTTTCTAGTTTACTTGAAACAATGAAAATCAAAAAGTTACAAGAATTAACATTGAATATACATGTAAGATCATTAATTTGAGTATACAAAAGGCTGAGATGATTGAAATGGTGTAGAAGGCTTTATTGTTTCTTCAAATAAAAAGTTTCACCTTTTTCATCTCAATGAACCATTTGATCAGTGGTTAAGGTAATTATTTATTGGGTTAAGTTTTTTTCTTGGATTGATGAGTTCGTTACAAGTTGGTACAAAATCAGTACATATAAACATTATATTTTCTATCAATTGAAGCTCATATCTCTCACATCGAACTCCCTTCATATTTAAATATCAGACTTTAGCGTTATATCAATGTCCGCCGTACATATCTTATTATAAAAAAAAAAAAAGATCCAAACCGGAATCAGACTATCAAGACTGGCCAAAACACGAAGCAAAGCAATAACATTTTGTTCTATCATCCGAAAAGCGGTAGCACCTGCCCAAAAGCGACCCCATTGCTCGACACTTCTCATTACATGAAATGGGAGGACATTGTGATTCATTGTTCGCAAAAGAAGCAACGGTACACAAGCCATTTGGTAATGATAAAACTTTCACTGCACATAGACAAAAAAAAAAAGCTTATTCATATAAGATTATAGTATAAAATAATTATGAGACAGATTTAAGAGATTTTTGAATTACGATTAAATTTAAAGAAGAAAGATTATTATAATTTGAATGATGAAAATATACATCAATATGCTATTACGACACTTACTCGAAGCCGTAACAATGAAGATCGAAATGAAGAGCGTTGAGATATTCATCTTCTTGATTTATTGCATTATATATTTATATTGTGATTGATGAAGTGAAGCACAAGGTTTGCATGATATGCGCATACGGACGTTTTGAAACAAAATGAAAGATATAATATTGTTTCTAGTTTTTTAAATAATAATAAAAGGGATACGAAAATAAGGCTAAAAATCAATCTAATCTTTATTTACTAAATAAAAACATTTAAATACGAATCTCTATTTTTATTATGAAATATATAATCAAGAAAAGGATCATGTACAAAGTTGATTTTTTGGTACAAAATACAAACTAATCATTTTCAAAATATAAAAATCAGAAAGTTTAAATTATAGAATCATAAAATGAATCAAAAGAAGCATTTTCAAATTTATAAACTTTAAATGAGAATTATTGAAAATTAAATCATATATTCATATGGTTTAACAATTTCATGATTGAGAGCAGAGAAAAGCCCGATTACAGTGAAAGTCAGGGTGCTTGTGTTTAGTATCGCAAACTTTAAGGATTGAGATAGATATACGGGAAAGACTAGATGAGCTTTTGATGAGGTTCAATGAATCGGGCTTGTTGGGCCTGGCCTACCTTTAGCACAATACTCATTTAAATTATATTACAGTAATATATTTTTTTCATTTGTAGTAAATAAAATAACATACTTTTATATTATGAACGATAGGAAAAAAATAAATAGCTAAAGCATTTTTTATTTAAAACAAGAAAATTAGGAGGGTCTGAGCGTCTCATGTTAATTTGAACATGAACACGACTGCTAGACCACTACAACTTCTGCAAATAATAAAAGGAAATATAATGCACACTACTAAAAATTGGTATTAATGATTATAGCAAATTCTGCAATGACATTGGAAATCATCAATACAGTCTCCAATGGCAGTCATTCCTTTCCTGGGATCGACTTTAAAACGTGAAAAACAAGCCTGATAACACGACGATTGGGTGCAGCCATTTAGGGAAATATAGTGTTCCTCCTTACATGTTGCACTTTCTTGGCCGGCAACTTGAGGAGCAACAATTCCTGCATACAAATATATAATCTTAATTTATAACTGAAGGTTGAAAATTTTAAATAAATAAAAACATGTGTTATAAGAATTTAACTTGACTGTTTACAAACCTAGTATCAAAACAAGCAGAAAAAAGATGGACATTGTGGTGGCTAAGCTCTTCACGTTTCTAGAAATTGATTGATTGTCTGAAAAAGATGAATACTTCCTTCTTCTTCTTCTTCTTCTTTTTTTGCCTTATTTGGTGTGTGATATTTATACCCTTAAACTTATTATTACAGGTAACCTTAAAATTGATTTTTGGATATATCCGAGTTTCTTAATTTTAAATATGTAATATTTCCTGTTACTGATTTGGTTTGATCGACGTCCAATCCAATTTATTTTTTTAAAATAAAAGAGTTCGAACCGTCAACTCCTGCTTATTCGACCAAGACTGTGACCGTTAGACCACTACCCATGATACACGTCCAATCCAATAATGGAAAAAAGTGATATGGGAATATTCGAATTTGGATTTGAATTGTGGTTTTCTAATTTTCTGTTTATATTAATCTCTCTAAATATATACGGAATAGTAATGATAGCAATATTCTAAGATGCACCATATTTTGAAAATCTGAATTTGTGTATTCTTTTCAGTTTTGGTTTGCATATGTTACTTGACTTTTGCAATAGTAACTGAATTTACTGTCACAGGGGCGGATCTAGGAATTTTTCGGACTAGGGACGAGATAAATATTTTCGGACCGGGGGCGGATTCAGCAATTTATTTTCATAGGCATATAATCAAAATGACCAGGGACAAGATGTAAAAATCATTCAAAAATACACTGCATTAGAAAAATCGACCCGGGACAGCTACCCCCTCCATCCTTACTGCATCCGCCCCTGCACACAATCATTTACTTGACTTGACATTCACGCTGTTGTTTGTCTGATGTTTGAATTCATTACATAGTTTAGGCTTCCTTGCCTATTATTGTTGACTTGTGAACAAAAGACATGGTGGGACAATTTGTATAGAAAATGAGGTCAAAATGTAAATATATGATATGATACATTTGTTTAACAGGGTGCTTTAGTGAATGCCCCGTAAAACATCGATTCTCGAGGTCCGATCTGAATCTTTAATCAAATGATCCAAAAGTGTAGAACTTGTCAAGTTTCGTCATGTTGAAAACTTTTAACTTTATGTAACCTTGTATTTATCCACTTTTGGATGGTTTGATCCAAATGGTCAGATTGTATCTTACGGATCCATTCATTTGAGCATTTCTCTTTATTTCACGTACAAGATAGTAACTTAAGAATCTAAGACGCGCATCCAAAAATTCAAACGTGTAAAAAAAATTAATTAGTATGACCCATGTGTATACAATATTACATCACATAGAAACTACACAAAAATCATTGACTCCTGCATCAAGTTTGAATTGTTATTTGTCTGTTCATATTATTCATTTTGGTCTACCTTATGAAACCGTTTCTGGATTTAAGTTCCATTGTCAATTTTAGGTAGATAGCATCTGACCAAAATGGAAAACAACTTGTAGTAGGTATTTATTTCCTTGTAATTATCTATCACTAAAACTACTTATCTCCTCATGAAGTTTTGATTTTCAGGATTCGGACATGTAGTTAATCAGTCTTTCTTTCCTGCTTGCCAAGGATTCAGCCATTGTAGATTTCATGTAGCTGCCAAAAATTTATCTTGGTAGGGACTGCACTTGAACTAGGCTGATTTTTGGTTGTACAAATTTCCACGGTTCTGATTTTTTAGGCTGATTCTTTTGTTGTGTATGAAAAAGAGCTGATATGGGTGGTTGTGCATCTATACCGAACAAAAGGATTAGAATCAGAAAGTACTTTTGCAGAAATGGGAGACATCGGGATATTAGATCCAGCGCCGCAGCTTATGTGCCTAGCAAGCGTTTGATTGATGCTGGAAATCGCATTGCAGACTGTTCTGTCACTGACTTTGACCAAGTTGGATTTGAGAGCTCTGCGGCGGATACTTACAAAACCTCTGAGATTTGTAATCCAAGCTCTCAGTTATGCCAGCTCCAACGCGCACGTTCAGCTGATAATGAAGGTTTTCCCCTTTCATCATCTGTCATTTGCAAAATTCAGTTATAGTCATAGGGATTTTTATCTGACATTGAACCCTCTACAGGACGGTCGAAGGAAGAAATATGGTTTGACGCGGCTAGTTTATTAGAGTCAGAATCTGATGATGACTTCCTTAGCTCGCGCGTAGGTACTTAACAGTTAACCCTCACATTACGTTTCGTCTAGTGGGCATTTTTTTTTATATCTTGTAGACATTTCAGATGAACCTGCCCAAGTCCTTATTAAATAATGAAATCATTGTTTTGAATTTCGATCAAGTTTGTTAGCTTTAGAGTCATTAAACAAAGAACCTCGACGAAAATGCACCCCTAACCTAGAAGTACTTGTCTGGCTCAGCTGCAAATGTTTTCGTAGATAGAAATTCTCACATGCTTTCTTCCCCTTCAGATATCTCCAAGAGGTTCTCCAGCCGCCAACGCGCAGGACTTCTTATTCCCTGTTCCAAGATTACCAAACCAAGCGCAGGGAGTTGGTCTGCAGTCTCGCCAACAGTCTTCAAGCTGCGTGGTATAAATTACTTCAGGTACAAGTTGACAGCTGAATCCATCGCAGCATTCCTTAGGCTAAGGTATCTATTTCCCTCATCTAATCATCAGAAAATTTTCAAACAGAGATAAACAAAAATTCCCTACCTCGGATCACAGCCCATATAGACCTATCGGCGTAGATATCTTCGCTAGCTCAAAAAAAGTAAACCATATTGCTCAGCACCTTGAACTACCTTTAGTAAAAGGACACGCAGGAGTTCCTTTGCTCCTGATCGTAAATATACAGGTATAGCATTAGGTCCTCCTAACATTTTTTCGACAGATTGTACTTTGTGAGTGAAAACTTTTGTGGAATTTTTCTGCGCCAGTTACCTTCTTATCCAGCTTCGATGCTTCTTGGGGATAGCGACGGTGAAGGCATAAATCTTGTATTGTATTTTAAGGTCTCTGATAATTTCAGCAGAGACATATCTCCTGAATTCCAAGATAGTATCAAGGTATGTCTTTTTTTTTTACCCACATTCAGCTGTTAACCATTTTGTGCATATTAAAATAGTTAACGTGACATTTTATTCTTGTATTTTTTCTGCAGAAACTGGTGAAAAATGACATGGAGAAGGTTAAAGGTTTTGCCAAGGACTCAATAGTGCCCTTCAGAGAGAGACTGAAAATTTTGGTAGGAATTGCGAACCCGGAGGACCTTGATTTGAGTTCAACTGAAAGAAAATTCATACAGGCATACCATGACAAGCCAGTACTTTCGCGCCCTCAACATAACTTTTTTGAGGTAAGTCTATCTTCTCAGTATTGTTTTTTTTTTCCAATATCAGAAAAGGTATATCACACGATTATCGATGTCTCGTATCTGCAAATGAACTAATCTTCATTCTAAAAATTTATGTTGCTTCCTGTTGTAATGCAGGGACCTAATTACTTTGAAATTGACTTGGACATACATCGATTCAGCTACATTTCCAGAAAGGGATTGGAAGCGTTCCGTGACCGTTTAAAATATGCGACACTTGATCTTGGTTTAACAATACAGGTAAATAAACTCAAGAAAAAGAGTACTGAGGGTTCATGGAGTAACCAATAAAGTTTTAAAAAAATTGATTAATTGTTCTTTATAAATTTCCGACAGGCTCAAAAACCTGAGGAACTTTCTGAGCAAGTACTTTGCTGCATTCAGCTGAACAAGATAGATTTAGTCAACAGCGGACAGGTTCCCACATTGATGACGACGAATTTCAACAAGGCTTAGAAGTATAGCTGTAGTGATATTATGTATAATTTTCAGGAAAACACGGAACGAAAAAATACTCTTTGTTAAGAACTTATCGAGCTACTATGTATGTTTTTGCACAGTTTGACATGTTATAGTCTGGCAATTTCTCCATACTTTTGTGTGTGTGTGTGAAGTGTACCCCATTGCAAGAAACTGATTCAGTGTTTACCTTGGAACACAAAATCCAAAATTAAAATGCATTAAATTAATATTAAAATAATGTCCTGCAGATTGATTGATATTTCCCGGTCATTTAGCTGATCAGTGTAATGAAATCCTTTACTAGCAAAAGCTACGAATTTTGACTTATACACTGCGAATTTTATTTTGCTTTGCCTTATTAGTTTATGCTTTTGCTCAAATTTTTTCCATGATGACTATAATTTATTGGACTGTGATAAATTTATTGGCAGATGCATCAATTCATGAAGTTCCAATTTTACAAGGTTGTGATTGTTAGAGATATATTTGGGTAGTTATGTTAAGATATACATCATAATATTTGATTAGTATCTGATGTATATATTTGATATTATATGTATCTCTATGTGTTGTATATAAAGGTTGTTTCGCCTTCTATCAATAACATCATTCGTTCTTTTATCTAACATGGTATCAACGCCTAGGTTTCTCTAGTCCTAATCTTTTTTTTCTTGATCGTCTCTTAGGGTGGTGGTGCGCTATAATCCTGCACCACCGGCCATAGTTGCTTCCGCTACAATTTTTCTTTCCATAATTTTTTTTTTATCTTTTTCTCTTCATCATTGCTGCCTAAAGTCGTAAGCCAGAAACAAGTGAAGACGGGAGAGAAGAATCCGATGGATGAGTAACTCTACAGGATTTTGCCAAGCGTCAACCGTGTGTTGCTTTTGAGAAATTTGATTTTGGTTTCGGCCCTCGACCGATGTTTTCCGGTCTCGACGATGATTTCTGGTCCCTTCTCCACCGATGTCTTCCGGTGTATCTTCGATCGATGCTTTCCGATCTCTTTTGACCGATATTTTCCGTCTCTTCCCGAACGATCAGTCGGTTTCTCAAAATCAACACTTGCACTTGAGGTTTCTTTGATTCAACTCGTTCCTGCCATCACATTTGTCAACTTCTTCACCGGTGAAGCCTTGATACAACACTACTTTTTTTCATTCCAAACTCATCGTGATTCCTCCACCTCCAAAGAACTCGACCCGATTTCTCTTCTGAATATAGAACTTCATTCGCATGGTACTCATAGATGTCAGCCACATTAAAGGCGTTTGAAATGTTCATGGACTCCGAGAGAGCCACAACATAAGCATTGTCATTGATCCTCCTCAACACCTTAAATGGATCATACTTGCGAGGTTGCAGCTTGTTGTAAATAACAACTGAGAACCTTTGATTACGCAGAGACACCATCATATCATCACCTGCCTTGAAAATTTTGACACTCTTGCATTTGTTAGCAGCGACCTTCTTTTGACCCATAGCCCCCAATCTTTCCTTGATAGCAATAACCTCCTCAGCCATATTATGGTTAACCTCGTACCATACACAATCCTCCACTAATGCTAATGTCAGTTTTGAAACTACCCATTTTGTATCTACTATGCCTGTCATGATCTTGTTCATCAAAAGCCTTTTTTTCACAGTATGATCTTAATGTACCATGACCTCCCCCATCTTCCAGCTCCAGGCCAATAAATTTTTTAGAGAAGAACCCAAAACGATCACGAGCGTGTATGGTAACACAAGGAAGACCAACATGAGTTACTAACTTACCTAGTGATTGATCCATGCTTAGCTCAGTAATTTGATGGCACCTTATTTTCTTCTCATCTTGGAAATGTATGAAGGCATGAGGATCGAATCCGAGAATACGCGTAGTTTCATGTATTAGTGCCGCAGAAAACAAGGTCTTGATTTCAGCAGTGATATGTACAGAAGCAACATTAACATGATCATCTATTGCACGGCCCCATTGATCATGCTCACAAGCCACTGGCCAAGCTGGAGTGTTGCTGTCATCTTATCCATAAGCAGAGTATCCACATAAACGTAAATTCCCCTTGACATGCTCTAGGGTTGACGCTTTGCGAAGCCAATTGGTTGTCTGATCTAGGGCCTTTTCAAGATGAATCCTTTTCTTCTCTGACGGTATGTCATTCACCAAACATTTATACCAGTAGTCGCTGGTTGTACGATGGTTGCCTCCGGGACCACAAGAGGACGTTCTAAGAGACGATCATGCGCCCACACCAATACTAATTCTCCCCAGTGACTACTGCTGGCTCGATAAAGAGTGTCACTAGCTATGACCGCAGATGTATTTCCTTCACCCCATACATTCCATTGATGTGTACTTGTACTTCCACCGTAGACAAATTCCTGGTTGTCATAAAATTCGACCAAATGTATGTTTATAAGTAGCACTAAAATCACCATCCAAAGATAAAAACCATTCATCATCTGATGGACCAAAATGTATTTTATCCAATAAATTTGTAGTGGTGTCACCAGTCCTAATATCAGTAGTAAAATCAAACTCTTGAGCTGCAGAAAGATCATCCCAATCCATGCGAGCCACATCATCAGAATCAGCCGTTGTAGTAGCAGCTTGACCATATTCTTGTCGTCTGCTCTCTATGGCGTTTCGTTGACTCCTCTCATTCTCAACATCCTCACCTTCCTCTTCAAAATCAGAAGACAGAATGCTCAACATCGCCAACTCATCAATCTCCTCGAACGCCTCCTTTGCCACAATAATATCTTCTTATTCGGATTTGCTTTTAGAAGCCCTTGCTGTACACACCCATTCGTGTACTCTGTCACAATCTTATTTTCTTGAACGCATTCAACATACTTCTTATACGGGATCGGTTCGTACACTTCAGGCAAAAACTGCTCCATCATCAATTGTTTCATTCGCCTTCACGTTCTAATTGCCCCCTTCCTTTGTCGTTGCCTCTGAATAACAAGCTTGTCCCACCACACGACAGCCATACTCTTCAACCTGGTTGATACCATCTTAACCTGTTTGTTCTCGGGAACATTCATGACATCGAAAAGCCTATCAACATTGACATGCCATTCCAGAAACTCCTCTCCTCCCATGGTTCCGTATAACAATGGAATATCACTCTTCACTCGATAATCATAATTATTTTGTTGATCGCCATGATAAACTTCCTTTTTAGAACTCGAATCATAAAAGATAGCCGCACGATTGTTCTCACCTTGCGGAACCCTATTTAGCTCTCCTCTCCTGTCTCTACGATGACTCTTGTTGTCCACTCTCGTCGTCAAAGCTTCAATCTGTTTGGTCAAAGCAGTAAGGGTCGTGGTAAAAGCCGTTGAAATCCCTTCAAAGTTGCTCTGGTCGCCAATTGATCTCCCAGGCTGTTCAAGCTGGGAAAAGAGACATGAAAAAGCATGCCCTGATAACACCTGACGCAGTCGGAAGCTCAAAAAGGAATAGCAAGCGCTAAACTTAGGATAAATGATCGATTTGAACTCGAACGAAAACTCATGGAATCCACCAAAAAAAATAACTCTGGAATCCACTAGAAAAGAAGCTAAAGTTTTATTCAAAATGAAAAGATGTGTTTCTGAAACACTAAAGAGGGTTTAAATAGAAAAATACAAAACCTAAATTTGGAAATAAAATCTAAATAAGAAACTAATAAAATCTAAAAAGAAATAAACTGCTAAATTGCTATTTAACATCCTTAAACGCTTATGCGTCACAAATGAAATCAATCAGCTTATCAAACATTTTCTACTTCTCACAAATGAACTGACCCGACATATCCCAAGTACCAACAAACTACCAAAACACTGGAATGTACTAAAACTTCACAGAGTAAAAAAATCCACCATAAAAGCACTACATTACTAAAAACTTCACAGAGTAAAAATCGGTCTAACTATTCCACTTTCTCGTTTGGCAGACAGTACTTGATATGGTAGAGTGTAGAATAAATGAAAACGTCATTTTCATCCCAATCCCTGCTCTTCACATGCATCTTCTCTTCAATAGAGCACTGCGGTTTTAACATATTACTAGCTATAGTAATAGCATGTATGCTTAGCAAGGCAACCGTCTCCCTGTCATTCGACCAGCTGATATACTTGACAATAAATAGGGTCTGAATTTCCTGAGTGCACGACTGCAACAGGTCCAAAATTATCACTTTATCCTTAGCTTTATACATCACTTTCATTGTTTCAGCATAGAATATTCCATCTATATGAGTGTCAAGAGTAAATGTCTTGACAATCTTATTTTCCAAGTCTGAATTCCTGAGCACCACTAAGTTGCCGACTTTATTCAACACAGCAAACTGATTACGAGCTACAAAAACACCATAGCACTTATCTCCTTTGCAGAATTCAGGCAGGTTATGGCCCCATTTACTCCGGTCCTCTGGAATGGGGTAGAACTCAAATCGTCCATCAAAGCTGATAAGGACTGCATTGGCATCAACCCTACAAGCTAGGGATTGAGTTCCCAGATTGAGCCTACTTAGAGGATGCTGTCGAAATTGGATAACTAGCCTGTCAGTTTGTGTGGAGAAGTCATAGCCTCGCAAGAACCAGTCTTTGACGTAAAATAGAGAACCTTCGCACACCGAAAAGGTTGGACGCTCTCTTTCCGGTTTAAGTATGATCAGTCCGCTGTCATGCCCTGCAGCTATGAGCTTCACCTCTGGATGCACAGCAAGCATACGAACTCGCTCTTGAAAAGGAATGGTTTCAATAGCTTAATTTCTTGGTGTGATAGTTCCATATACAGATGCTATCCTCTGAATTTGATACAATTAGATCTTTCTTGGATAAAAATGATAGAATATACGCTATTCTTGTGCCCTTCCATTATTCCCAACTTAATTCAAGCTTTTCTGTCTGGAATGAAATTTAAAATAACAAATCAGAAAACAAACAGAGAAATAACAATAAAAAGTTCTTCTCAAACCAGTAGGGAGTCAGCACTAACCATTCAACCCCCATAATATCACTTGATTATCATCTGCCCCTGATGCCATAAGAGATTGGGTGGAAGTGGAATGAAATGATGCCCAGTTAACTCCACTTTCATGTCCATCCAGAACTTGCTGAACCACAACATGAACTCTCTCATTCCTAAGGGTCGAAATATCCCAAATACGAATCAAATGGTCACCTGAGACTGAAACCAGAAGATTATCCTTTGGATGAAGTGACGCACACGTCACATATTGCTTATAGTCTCCAAGTATGCACAAACAAGTCTGCGACTGCCAATTCCATAAGCGAATCGTTTTGTCATCACAAGCGCTCACTATCCAAGGATATGCAGCGTGAAACTGGACAGTGCGGATACAGTCCCGATGCCCAACAAAGGTGAAGTGGCTTATCGTAGTTCCACACTCTTACTTTTTTATCATCTCCTGCATTTATGATCAGCATTGAACAAACATTTCATTTAAAAGCCAGCTCGGAACAAATCAAAATTCTAATAAGGTCGTACAAAGATGGTGCCCTGGTCATCATCGTATGTGATATTCTCCAAGTATGTTATTCCATTTGGTACTAGCTATTTGGAATTCACATCAAGCAAAATCGAACAAAAATTCCTTCCTACAATTTTTTCTTCTTCTTTTTATTTGTTCAGGTATAAGCAATGAAAGGTACACAAGTCCAGAGTTGACGCAGTCGGAAACCCTAAAGAGGGTTTAAATAGAAAAATACAAAAACTAAATTTGGAAATAATATCTAAATAACAAACTAATAAAATCTAAAAAAACTAAAAAGATATAAACTGTTAAATTGCTATTTAGCATCCTAAAATGCTCCTGCATCAAGAGCATAGGGTGAGAACAAGCAAAATCAGTTCGAGGATTTCTGTAGCAGTATTTACACTTCCAGTTTTGTCACAGAAGGTTGGACCTCTTCCTCAGGCAATTGCTGAAGCCAACAGTGTTGCTTTCTATAAGGAATTCATCTACAGAGATTATCTCATCAACTATGTGAGCACAGTTCAAACTGGAGAAAGACTCGATTTCGCTGGAATCAGCTATAATAATACTTAAGCAAGAGTCAAGCCACAGACGATCAATATTTATGACAAGATAGTCAATACTTTTGCTCACAAAGATCGGATAAAACACATTCTCACTGGATTGTGAAGCACATTGAATCGTTGATTGATAGGAGCAAATTGACATACTAGACTTATATCAGCTCAATATATTCCAACAAATATAGCAAAACACTTTCCTGGCCGACTTCATATCAGTAATTATCCCGCTACACTAAAATAGCATATAGAGATAGCAATCTAACCCGTTACCCGTCCGTTAACCGCCCGTTTACTTAACGGGTTGAATAAACCTGAAACCCGTTTAACCCGTTTAAATTCGTTTACCTTATTATATATTTTTATTTAAATAATTAAAAAAATTATATAATAAATATATTGTATTATTTTACGTTAGTAATATATTTTAAATAAATATTTAGATAATGTTAATAACTAATTTTTTGAAATATTAAATAGTGACTATCAAAAAAAAATTAAATAGTGATACATAACAATTTTTTTAACCAATATAAAAACATCTACGGGTTTTTCCTATGGTTAAACTCGAGGATGAGAAACATGAAACATATATAATCATGTTTTAAATTAAACGGGAGTTAAGCTCTAATCTGAATTCAATATTTCATTTTGAAACATATTTAGTCATATTTAAAACTAACTAGGTTAAACGGGTTAGGCAAGTTAACCGGGTTAGGTGGGTTAAACGGGCTAAACGGTATAACGCTCCTAACCCGCTAAACGGGATAATATCCTCCCATTTGCTTGTTGACGGTTTCTATTCAAACTCTGAGCAAGTTAACATGTTTCTTCGCATGCATCATTCAACATTTACTTGGTTCAACGATGATGCATGTATCATTGTCATACATTGTGGAATCTCTCACATAATAATTTTATTATTTGACAATGAAACAAGTATAATCTTTTTAGACGAAAAAGGTTAAACGGGCTAAACGGGTTAACAGGGTTAAACGGGCTAAACGGATAAACCCGCTACCCGTTAAGAACCCGCCGTTAAACCCGCTAACGTTAAACGGGTTTGACCCGCTTAACCCGCTAACCGTTTACAACCCGCCCAATACTCGATACCCGCCCGCACAAAATTTACCTTTTTCATCTCAATGAACCATTTGATAATTGGTCATTTTCCCTATTATTTATTGGCTAAGGTTTTTTTTGGGATTTATGAGCTCGTTAGACATTATTTTGTATATTTCCTATCGATCGACGCATGTCTTTCACATTGAACTTCCTCCACATTTAAATATCAGATTTTAGCGTTATATCAATATCCGCCGCACAAATCTTAGTATCAAAAAAAAGGGCCACACCGGAATCAGACTATCAAGACTGGCCAAAACACGAAGCAAAGCAATAACATTTTGTTCTATCATCCGAAAAGCGGTAGCACCTGCCCAAAAGCGACCCCATGCTCGACACTTCTCATTACATGAAATGGGAGGACATTGTGATTCATTGTTCGCAAAAGAAGCAACGGTACACAAGCCATTTGGTAATGATAAAACTTCCACTGCTCAAAAGACAAAAAAAAAACTTATTCATATAAGATTATAGTATAAAAAAATGATGAGACACAGTCGAGTCGACAGATTTAAGAGATTGTTGAATTAAGAATAAATTTAAAGAAGAAGATTATTATAATTTGAATTATGAAAATATACATCAATCGGCTATTACGACACTTACACGAAGCGGTAACAATGAAGATCGAAATGAAGAGCGTTGAGATATTCATCTTCTTCTTTTTTATTGATTATGCGGAAGAAACATATATACACGTTTTGAAACAAAACGAAAGATATAATATTGTTTCTATTTTTTTAAAATAATGATGAAAGGGATACGAAAATAAGGCTAAAAATCAATTTAATCTTTATTTACCACAACTGATGTGGAAAGCAAAATAAAAACATTAAAATACGAATCTCTATTTTTATTATGAAATATAGAACCATATATGATTCAATGAAATATTTTATAAAAATCAGAGAGTTTAAATTATAGAATCATAAAATGAATCAAAAGAAGCATTTTCAAATTTATAAACTTAAAATGAGAATTATTGAAAATAAAATTAAATCATATATTCATATGGTTTAACAATTTCTTGTTTGAGAGCGGACAAAAGCCAGATTACACTGAAAGTTAAAAGTTTGGGTACTTATGTTTAGTATCGTAGGGGATCACTCGGTTGAGGCAGGGTTAGTACAATGAGGCACGTTATGAGCCACTCATTTAGATGATGTGGCAGGGAATAGTTGTATGCGGTTTGTTTTTTGCTTTTTGATGGATTTTTGGTAGTGGGACACGTGGCGCGCCCACAAAGCACGGGGGTTAGATGTGTGGCTCAGATCATGCATCACTGCCTCATTCTAATTTTGGTGTCTCATTCATCACTGCCTCATTCTAATTTTGGTGTCTCATTTGAACGCTCCTCTAGTATCGTAAACTTTAATGATTGAGATAGATATACGATAAGTCGAAAGACTAGATGGGCTTTTGATGAGCTTCATTGAATCGGGCTTATTGGACCTGGCCTACCTTTAGCACAAATACTCATTTAAATTATATTAATATGAATTTGCATTCAAATATTTGCACCGTGTAATAAATAAAATAACATACTTTTATATAATGAACCGTAGGAGAAAAATAAATAACTAAAGAATTTTTTTATTTAAAAAAGAAAAATAGGAGGGTCTGACGCCTCATGTTAATTGAAACATGAACACGACCGCTAGACCACTACAACTTCCGCAAATAATAAAAGGTAAATATAATGCAAACTACTAAAAATTGGTATTAATGATTATAGCAAATTCTGCAATGGCATTGGAAATCATTAATGCATTCTCCAATTGCAGTCCTTCCTTTCCTGGGATCGACTTTAAAACGTGCAAAACAAGCCTGATAACATGACACTGTCGTGCAACCAGTTAGGGAAATATAGTGATTCTCCTTGCATGTTGCACTTCTTTGCCCTGCAACATGAGGAGCAACAATTCCTGCATACAAATAAATATACAGTTTAATTTATCTTTGTCTTGAAAGTTGGATGTTTTAAATAAATAAACATGTGTATATATGTAAATGTAATACGATTTTAACTATTGACTCATGTTTACAAACCTAGTATCAAAACAAGCAGAAAAAAGATGGACATGTTGATGGCTGAGCTCTTCATGTTTCTGGAAATTGATCGACTGCCTGAATACTTCTTTCTTTTCTTTTCTTTTCTTTTTGTTTGCTTTATTTGGTTTGGTGTGTGATATTTATACCCTTAACTATGTAATATATGTTGAATATTTGTTTCAAAACTGATATTTCTTAAAACGTTATACTAATTTGTTGGTATATATTTATTTATACTTAATTAGAATACTTAATTAGCATATATTAATTATTTCTTAATTTGGATTCTATTTAAAATAAGCAACCATCCTAATTTGGACATCATAAAGGATTAGGGCTGCGCAAAATCTGAAATGGACCCTTTTCACCTTTTGGTTTGATTGTTACTTGACTTTTGCAATAGTATCTGAATTTACTGGACTTGACATTCACGCATTGTTTCATTGTCTGATGTTTGAATTCATTACATTGTTTAATTAATTAGGCGTCTTTGCATATTGTTGTTGACTTGTGAACAAAGACAACTTCGGACAATTTGGATAAAAAATGAGGTCAAATATATGATATATGATGATAGATTTGCTTCACGGGGCGCCATGCCCCGTAAAACATGGATCCGCGAGGTCCAGTCTGTCAATCTTTAATTAAATGATTCATAAGTGTAGAAATTGGCAGATTTTGTCATTTTTCACTTTCAACTTTATGCAATTTCGTCTTTACCGGCTTTTAGATTGGGTATTACAGATCCATGCATTATTCACAGATCTATAGTAACTTCAGAATCTAAAGAACCGCATCCGGAAATTCAAATGCGTAAAAAAATATAATATGACCCATATTGTATACATAACATAGAAACTACAAAGAGAAAATCATTGCAGGTTTCATGGAGGAGTTCTAAGGTGGGATGCTACAGCTGCGGAAAATTTATCTTGGTAAGGACTGCAATTGAACTTAGGTTGATTTGGTTGTATGAATTTCTAAAGTTCTGATTATTTTAGGCTGATGAAAAAGAGCTGATATTGGTGGTTGTGTATGAGTGTATCTAGCTATACCGAACAAAAGGATTAGAATCAGAAAGTACTTTCGCAGAAATGGGAAACATCGGGATATTAGATCCAACGCCGCAGCTCATGTGCCTAGCAAGCGTTTGATCGATGCTGGAAATCGCATTGCATACTGTTCTGTCACTGATTTTGACCAGGTTGGATTTGAGAGCACTGTGGCGGATAGTTGCAAAAACCCTGAGATTTGAAATCCAAGATCTCAGTTTGGCCAGCTCCAATGCGCGCGTTCAGCTGACAATGAAGGTATTATTTCCCTTTCATCATCTGTCATTTTCAAAATTGAACTTCTAAAAAATCAGTCTCTTGATATTATCTGTCATAGGGATCTGACATTGAACCCTCTGCAGGACGGTCGAAGGAAGAAATATGGTTTGACGCGGCTAGTTTATTAGAGTCAGAATCTGATGACGACTTCCTTAGTTTGCTCGGAGGTACTTAACCATTAACCGTCACGTTACGTTTCGCCTAGTGGACATTTTTAAAAAAATAACTTGTAGACATTTCCTTTGAGCCTGTTCAGGTCATTATCAAATAATGAAATAAATGTTTTGATCAAGTTTGTTAACTTTAGACTTTAGAGTCATTAACAAAAAGACTCGACAAAAATGCACCCTAACCTAAAAGTACTTATCTGGCTCAGCTGCAAATGTTTTTGTGTATAGAATTTCACACGTGCTTTCTTCCCCCCTTCAGATGTCTCCAAGAGATTCTCCAGTCGTCCACGCGCAGGACTTCTTATCCCCTGTTCCAAAATTACCAAACCAAGCTCAGGGAGTTGGTCTGCAGTCTCGCCAACAGTCTTCAAGCTGCGTGGTAAAAATTACTTCAGGTAGACGTCGACAGCAGAATCCATTATGCAGCATTCCTTAGGCTGAGATTTTTATTTCACTCATCTAATCATCTGAAAATTATCAAACAGAGATAATCATCTGAATTTTTTGTGCCAGTTACCTTCTTATCCAGCTTCCATGCTTCTCGGGGACAGCGACGGTGAAGGCATAAATCTTGTTTTGTATTTTAGGGTATCGGATAATTTCAGCAGCGACATATCTCCAGGATAGTATCAAGGTATGTTTTTTTTTATTTACCCACATTCAGCTGTTAACTATTTTGTGCATATTAAAACAGTTAACGTAACATTTTATGATTCGATTTTTTCTTCAGAGACTGGTGAGAAATGACATGGAGAAGGCTTAAAGGTTTTGCCAAGGACTCAATAGTTCCCTTCAGAGAGAGACTGAAAATTTTGGTAGGAATTGTGAACCCTGAGGACCTTGGTTTGAGTTCAGCGGAAAGAAAGTTCGTACAGGCATACCATGACAAGCTAGTACTTTCGCCCCTGAACATAATTCTTTTGAGGTAAATTTATCTTCTCAATAATTTCACTGTGTTTTACTTTTTCCAAGCTCGGAAAAGTTATATCAGAGAATTATCGATGTATCATATCTGAAAAATAAAATAATCTTCATTCTAAAAATTGGTGTTGATTCCTTTTGTAATGCAGGGACCTAATTACTTTGAAATTGACTTGGACATACATCGATTCAGCTACATTTCCAGAAAGGGATTGGAAGCGTTTCGTGATCCTTTAAAATATGCGACACTTGATCTTGGTTTAACAATACAGGTAAATAAACTCAAGAAAAAGAGTACTGAGGGTTCATGGAGTAACCAATAAAGTTTAAAAAAACTGATTAATTGTTCTTTATAAATTTCCGACAGGCTCAAAAACCTGAGGAACTTCCTGAGCAAGTACTTTGCTGCATTCAGCTGAACAAGATAGATTTAGTCAACAGCCGACAGATTCCCACATTGATGACGACGAATTTCAACAAGGCTTAGAAGTATAGCTGTAGTGATATATATTATGTATAATTTTCAGGAAAACACGGAACGAAAAAATACTCTTTTTTAAGAACTTATCGAGCTACGAAGTATGCTTTTGCGCAGTTTGACATGTTATAGTCTGGCAATTTCTCCATACCTTTGTGTGTGTATGAAGTGTACCTCATTTGATTCAGTGTTTACCTTGGAACACAAAATCCAGAATTAAAATGCATAAGTAATATTAATTTTTTTATGGCATCTAATTTCTCGTCCTGCTAGAGAATTTGGTTGCTAAATATCATGTTGCTTTGTCACTCGTAAATTTTGCAGTGTTTATTAGAGAGAGATAATTTGACTACCGGCGGCAGTCGTCACACTTCAAGCGTTCCATTTTCCGGCGATTGTCAACGAAGGTCACAAAGTTGAAAAAGAACGGTTAGAGATGCAGGAAGCTGATAAAGAAGGCAGATCCTCCTCCGCCTGTAATCGAATCGCTCCGATTCGTTGCATTGTAAAACTCGGTACGATTGGGGATTCCTTCTGTTTTTACTTTCTTTTGTTGACTTGAGTATGATTGTTAGTTTGCTCACTGGGAGTTTGTGCTTCGATCGAGTAATTTCAGTTCAGTATTTTCACCTTGAGTTGCATAGAGTATGGATTTATATTTGTTTTTTGTTGTTGTTGCTAAGTGGTTAGAGAATTGAGGTAGTGCCGTAGCAGTGATTGCAATTTTCTTGTTTTTTTTTGACAGGCTTGTTATGAGAACTAGGTGGATTTGAATTTCGGAAGTATGATGGAATTGGAAAGTAATGTATGAGTAATGAGTGTGATGTTGTTTTATGTTTGATTTTTCAGGAGGTGCGGCCATTACTTGCAAAAATGAGTTAGAGACTATACATGAGGAGAATCTGAGTACGGTTTCTAAGCAACTCAGGGAAACAATGTGCTCACAGTCCTTGGCCGGTAAGACTCTTGGAATGGACTGGAGCAAACGGCAAGGAGTTTCGGTGATAGTCTCACCTGTCGATGAGTATAGAGATGTGCCATCTTTGGACTGTAGCCGCTTTGTAGTAGTTCATGGAGCAGGTAGTTTTGTATATTGTTTGTCTCAATGAGAAATGTTACAGTCCAACTGGGTTCAATTTTTGTTGATTATATTTGACGCTTTGTACAGTTTATAAAGTTTTGCCTTTTTATCAATTTTTTTATTAGGTTCTTTTGGACACTTCCAGGCCAGTCAGTCTGGAGTTCATAGAGGAGGTATGGACCAACCACTTGTTAAAGCTGGTTTTGTTGCTACAAGAATTTCTGTAAGATTAATTCCCTTCAGCTTAAGTATCTTGTGGCTTTTGATAAATATTATAGCATCTTTTGAACAAAATTAAGACCATAAGCTTGGATCTGCATTGATTTTCACTTTGACAGGTTACGACTCTCAACCTTGAAATAGTTAGAGCTTTGGCCACAGGTGTGTAGAAAAATCAAGTATCCATATTCCTGTTCTCGATGCTATTCAGTGTATCTGTTGATTATTATGCGTTCATGTTAAAGCGCCCCCTTAAGTTCTCTAATTTATTCACTTTAAATGTTAGTATCACATCCAAAACACCACAACTCACATAAAAGAAAAACATGAGAAGATGTTTCATGTGTTCTAAACCAAATAATCTCGGGGAGTAATAGACGGCCACCTAGTGAGATATGTCAAAGATGAAAAATGGCAAGGGAGATCAATATTTGAATACCAAGTGACAGTTACGGAATCTTAATTTGAATAACATTATATATGCGACACTTAAGGATATTTTATTTTGTTTCGCTGTGTGTAATGACTCTGATCCCCTAATTGGTGTACCGCCAACTTTTGCCTGACTGCATATGCAGAGATATTTAGAATGATCAGTGCAGTTTGTTTTGACTTTTTAAAACTCTTGCAGAAGGGATCCCCTCTGTTGGTATGTCTCCATTTACATGCGGATGGTCAACTTGTAAAAGAAATGTGAGAAATGGTACCACTTTTTGGTTATTTTTGTTTTTTGAGCTGTCCCTCCGTCCATTCTTTGTCTGATGTGGTAAAGAAGATACATCCCAGTAACATCATCAGTCTAGCTGTGCAGAAACTCACTTCATTTTGAACACATGTGTCTGCAGATTTCTTCAGCTCCTTTGTCAAGTGTGCAAAATGCTATTAACAATGGTTTTGTCCCGGTATGTTCATGGTTTGTCTAGACCCACTTTCCTTATGTCTTCCTCAAACAGTTGTGTTCTGCTCTGGATGATGTTATTTACAGCAAACTCAAGTACAGAAAACTTGAATAACTTAAATAAGATGTCTGCTCAGATTTTTAACTGAGAATGATTCTGCTCCGTGAGTTTACAATCTTCATGTTGCTTAGTGTCAATAGTAATTCTAGTTTGTAAGGGAGATAAAGCTATTGCCAAATCTGACTTTGGGTAGTGTAGCGATCATAATTTGAATATTTTGGACTAGTTTCTATATAGATCCCTTCAATAATACTATTTATGTATTTCAGAATGATTAGTCGTTTACAACTGTTGTTTAGATAATGGCGAAGAATGTAGTAATTGAAGCAATGTGGTTATACTCTTCTTCTACCATTGGATATTCCGTGTATATATATCTTTACGGATATGTTGTTTCCAATAATCTTTACTTGATTTTGTAATGATCAGGTTATGCATGGAGATGCAGTATTTGATGAGTCATTGGTATGAAATTGGGAATGCGCAGTGATTGGTTAGAGCCCGTATTTTTGTGTGTGAAATGCTAATAAGTGCCTTCTTATCAGGGATGTACTATATTGAGTGGGGACGTGATAATTAGTCATCTTGCTGCTCATCTGATGCCAAAATATGTTGTCTTCCTCGTATCCAGTCCTCTTGTTTTTTTGTGCCTTAAATACTTGCTCAAATTTTAATCTCAAAAGTACTCATGAAATTGCCTGCTGACTTATTCATTTTCTAATGTGATTCACAGTGGGCAGCCAGCTGTAGTATATATGTTGGTATTGGGTTAGTCAGTTAGTTATCTATGTTTCAAGCTATATTTTGATTCAATCAAATAACATGGGTGCCACTCATTATTTATGCGAAATAATTGTTCCTTATCCTTGATCACACTATTGTAAGACAGATGTTCTGGGGGTATATGATCGACCACCCTCTGATGCTGATGCAGTTTTGCTGAAAGAGATAGGTGGGAACATTGTTGACTTCCTGTTTTTTTGTATAACTTCAGTTTACTTTTCACTTCCTTAATTGATGCGAGGCCATTTTAGTCTTTTAACAGCTGCCAAAAGAGAAAGCATTTATGCACTGTTGTACCTTGTCCTATGTATTTACTCTCAAAAGTAGAGATTAACTCCCAATCAGCAAGGGGTGGTTACATAGATTCATTATATCTTGTTAAATCAGGTAAGCTTCAACTACAAATTCTAAACTAACATATGAAGTTAACCAAACTTTGTTGATCACACACAGTTGTGGATGAGCAAGGAAACTGGTCTGTATTGAAACCAGCTCTGCAGAACATGAATTCTGAAGGTGAGGTGTACTGCTTCGGATTCTGGGGAGATTTTTTTTTCATCAGTGAGCATACACAAACTATAACAATAGTCAAGAACACACTGAAAACTCTTAGACATTGCGGATTCTAGTGTTGTTGAGGCTTTAACAATTGTTTTGATTTAGCTTCACAATTTCTCCTTGATATATTCGCAAGTTAGTGGTCCTGAAGCCTGTTTCCTTGATGTAAGGTTGACTTGGGAAGTAGGGCTAGCTCGAAGACCTGAAATCTCTTCATTGTGAGATGAAAACTGACTGTTCTTGAAGTGTTATGTATTATCGCATGCTGCTCAAATGACCATAGTCCCTCATTAGTATTATGTATTATTGTATGTTTCATGTTCTTGAAGTCTCTTCGTTGTGAGATGAAAACTGACTGTGGATAAGTTTTACTAGCTATTGAAACCAGTGTGGCTGATCATGATACAACTGGTGGGATGCTGACCAAAATAGCAGAAGCCGCGAGCATAGCAAAACTCGGGGTGACTGTTTACATTGTCAAGGTGATCTGATACAAGTAGTGTGGAAAAGGCTCTCCTGGACAGTGATAACTAACCCAATTCTACTCTGATGTCTGATCCAGGTCGCCACACCATACTCTTTCAAGGCACTAAGTGGGGAGCTCCTTAATGTGGTCCCTGATGACGACTGGCTAGGGACGATAATCCGCCGCAGAAATAAGGATTGATCGTCTGGTTTCGATTATTTATGATTTTCTCGCAACTCTCAGAGTATCTCTCTACGTTTTGCTAGACAGTCCGGAAAGACACTGTTTTTTTCTCGATGGAACAGAGGCTAATACAAACCGGATCCAACAACAAACATAAAGAAAATACAACAACCATTAACAAAAAAGCAATAAGACATAGAAAACGTAACAGCGCGATCCGTGTCAAGCTAATCCATCATCCGGCTGTTGAACCGCCTTTACATTCCATAGGCCCAAATCCGCATCACGCCAATGGTGGCCAAACGGTCGAAGCGAAGCTTCAAATAAGCATTACAGCCCCAGCCACTTTTCTACAAACTTTAAACTTCATCAGCCTGCCATTCCACACCGGTAAGCACCGGCCTTTAACTGCAACATATGTGCTGCTCCTCGGCACATAAAGAAGCTCCCTTCATAAGACAGCCACGCCATCAAGACCGAAGCCGGAAAACAGAGCAAACACAGCAAAAAAAACAACAAACAACAAATCTAAGTTCATCGATAGCTGAGGGAAAATTAAACACAAAACATATTTACAAACCCACTCCTCTCCCCAATATCCACCCCCACACCTCCCCGCATCTCCGACCACCCGACCGCCCGCTCAAAACTAGGGATGCACAAATTCCGACCGGATCGAAAAAGACCGGACCGAACCGGACCGATTTTTTTTCGGTCCGGTCTTCGGTCCTAAGATTTGCCAAATTTCGGTCTCGGTCCGGTCCGGTTCGGTCCTATGTAAAATTCGGTCCGGTTCGGTCTGGACCGAATAATTAAAATTAGTTTATTTTAATATTTAATTAAATCTATTAATTAAGGTTTTAATAAAACACTGCGTTTTATTTTATTTGGGTTTTGGTTGGGTTAGGGTTACACGCATCGGTGCACAACTGCACATTACATTCGCATCGCATCCCATCCTTCAAGCGGCGCGGCTGGGACAAGCGACCGGCGACTGCCTCAACGACTGGGACAAAACATTGTTTTGTGTATTTTGAGTAACTACCGCACTTTGCTTCTTCATTTTTTAAGAAGCTATCTTTATTTCCTTATTCATGTTTATCATGAAAATCATTTCATTTTGCATCTATTTCTGTATGAAAATAAATAGTACATGAAAAATTTTTGCAAAAAATCAAATAACATTTCGGTCCATAACCGGTCTGGACCGGACCGAACCGGACCGATTCGGTTTCGGTCCGGGTCGGTCTTCGGTCTTAATGTGGCAAAAAATTCGGTCCAGAGGACCGGACCGAATGTGCATCCCTACTCAAAACCATCTTCAACCTCTGCCACCACCGGATCTGAAGATCGACGGCCGAGGAGGAGGGTTGAAGGAAAAGATATGGTGGGAGGCAGCCGAAGATGCAGCTGAGAAAACGCAGGGGGGAAATAGGGAGAGATTGTTGTGATTTTTACTTTTAGTGCGATAAGGGTTTACTTTTACATCTATGCAACAAAAGACAAACATATCAAAGCGAAGGAATCCTTAAAGATACTCTTTTATTCAGGTGGCTTTTAAATTTATCTGTGACCTCCAAAAGCAAAACAAATTACAAAGACTTTTCATCAGTATTTGTACTTTGTAGAAAGCCTAGCTAAATGCAGCAATAAGCTACCAGGACTTCACCATACATGCATGCCATCATCCTCATCATAAGAATTACAGAACATAAACAACACAATGGCAGCTTTACACGAGCGGCACTGCACACATCTTGCATCAGGGTTTGGACTGCTCCAAATACATGGTTTGAAATGTTTAACTTCGTCATCAATCCAACCGTTGCACAGTAGAGCAATCCTGTTGTACGAAAACACACCATTCACTTCCCAAGTACGATTGCGGTCTTGAATTCTTCTCATAATCTTGATCATCGATCCAATCTCAGCACAAATATGTGGCACCGTCGTCATCTCAATAAGATCGTCCAGAGCTGCATTTGCTTCAGAAGTTTGATAGAATATGGAGAATATATTCTTTGCAAACCTAGCCAATAGATACGCCGGAGACAAAGCACTTAATATTTCCAAATTCTCAGTCACGTCCTCGTTGCGAAAGATTGAAACACATGGAGGGTAGAAGAGTAAGCCTTGCACTTGGAACTCAATTCCTAATAGTTTGAACTGTTGAGACAAAAATTCAAGCTCGCGATCCCATCCATTGTTGGCAAGAATATCCACCACAGGTAACTCTTTGAGCATAATTTCAATGGTCTCCTCATCTTCTAAAGCACTCCAACTGAGAAATAGATAGAAGAACCCGCGACGATCGATCTTCCAAAGCTTTGTGAATATTGTAGCAACTACCGAAGGCGGCAACATTGTGACAACAGTAAAGAATTTGAAGAAAGAAGAGAAGACAGGAGGTTGATAATTAAAGATTGTGAGATAGAATTAATGCTGTTGTATCAGGTATATATATATAGCTTACATATAGAAATTGAAATTTGTTAGATTAAGTGCATCATAGATATTCAGAATCAGTTTTTTAATAATTAGTAATGCGTGTTTGTATAATTATCAATATATATTTTAAGAAGATAAAGATTTTGTAACAGATTTAGCTTGTCTGATTTCCATATATCTATATGGACTATGGTAATATGAATGTAAATTATGTTTCCTAAAGATTTTACATGCATCATATGAAATTAGGAAATACTGAATTTGGTAACATATAACCAGTAAATAAAAATAACGATAAAACTATAAACGGTTGAGTAAATTGCATCAAAATATTTTTAAATTATTACATGGAAATCTTTTAGAAATATGAATTTCACCAACTTGATCAAACATGATATAGTCAATTAGCAAATTTGGTTCCTCTAGCTCGAAATTATGTTATAAACAGCATTTCAAATTTTCGATGTATTATATATAGGTCCCTTGTAATTTGTACAATCCATGGAATATATGAAATACAGATAAAAATAAAACCTTTGGGTATTAAGGTGGTGTTCTTTTAAGCTGAAAAATATTTTTAAAAAAATTCACTTTATTTAACTTTACAAAAGAAATTAATTTTACTGAATTTTATTTAATTGTAATGAACTTTATTTAACTTAAAAAAATAAAATTATAAAAGTGTTGAATTTATATTGAGATCAAACTGAACTACAAAATTAAAAACTGAAACATTACTCTATTTTCTTGAACTTTATTTAACTGAACTTAATTTAACTGTACTGAACTTAAAAACATGAAATTTAAATGCAAAAAAAAAACATGAAATTTAAGCGCAACGGAATAGACCATACTACAATGGATACTTGACCTTACGAGCTTCATCACAACCATGTTGAGCAATAAGCCCCTACCATGCTTGATTTAACTAGTCAAAAGCATAGTATTATATAAAGAAGCAATAAAGGTAACCTTTTACAACTAGCAACATTATTAACCATACAAATAAAAAAGGTACAATAATCATCATCACAATAACAACAAAAGCAATCCCAAAATATTGTCCCTATGGCCCCCCTTCACCAGCAAATTCTCTCAATTGTCCCATACATTACAGGGGGCGCTTCAATTAGAAACATGCATTTTTAACATTTCATTTCAATTGTAAAATAAACCTCTATATATAAGATCACGTGCAAACCGACGATAATACATTTTCTACGAACTGTGTTATAGTTCGGGAAAATGGCATATAATTAGTTTGGATAAAACTATGATATAGTTCGTAAGAATTGTACTGTAATTTATCGATTTGCACCAAAACTCAAGTTCACACTTGATCTTGACTGCCTAAATGCATATAAAGTGCATTTATGCTTCTATGCATACCATGTGTTAATTCTTCTTACATGTTCTCATTCATCACTCATCCCCTCTCATACTTATCATCAGACTGGTACATACTATGAGTAAGAATAATAATGGATCAAACGTGTCAGCATTTTGCTTGGCAAAAATTCGGCCACAGGCTGTTCGAGTAAAGTCTCCGGTCGTGGCCCTGCCCAAGCCGGCTATTCCAATCCAACAAGTCGAGGTTGATCAGAAACTCGATAGCAGCGCGGCTGGGGGTGTAGTAGAGGTATCGAGAAATGGGAGTCAGAAGAAGGTTGCCAGCTTTTTGGGCAGGAAGATAATGATAGTTGTGGATTCAAGCTTGGAGGCTAAGGGAGCTTTGCAATGGGCATTCACTCATACTGTTCAGAATACTGATTTGGTCACTCTTCTACATGTTGTGACGTCAAGCAAGCCATCCTCTACTCAAGGTTAGATTCAAATCTTTTGCATGTTTTCATCTTCGTTTTTCGATTAGTTGCAGCATTGTGTGATGGATTTAGATAGAGCTCTCACATTATTTGGTACCAGGAAGGGAGTTAATCGAGGAGGAAATACCTCAAAAAGTCGATCAGTTTCTCAAGTCTATGAAAAAGCTCTGCCAATCGACCAAACCTGAGGTGACTTAATTCCCTTAAGAATTTTGTCATTCACAACACAATTCGCAATTGGTGTCATTAATGTAGAAATGACTTTTATGCCTGAATTTATTGGAATTGCTAGTTCAATTGAATTACATCCATGTATTTTTTTTTTGATAGAGTGAATTACATCCATGTATTTAATTTAAAAGTTTTGCAATGAAATGGAAGTTAGCAATTCTTTTTTCCCTGCAGTTTCTCCGAGTTACTAAATTAAATTGTTAAGTATATTTCAATAGGCCATACTATGTAAAAAAGTGCATGTTACTTCCATTTAAAAAGTTTGGCCGAGCCTAGAGAGATGGGCAAGAACCAAGCTAAGGAGTAATCTCTATGTAGGGGGCTTACTATTACTTACTTGCTAGTGGAACATAATCTGTCACTATTAGCTGTGATTAATAATTCATCACATGCTATAAGCTTACAGCCACATACTCGGGACAAATTCATTTCAGTCACCAGATTGTTTAAAAACGAACCACATGCTGATTTTGCTGATCATGTTGGGATATGTTAAGGCTGAAGATCATGACTGACATGGTTTGCAGGTTGAAGTGGAGGTTCAAGTAGTGGCCGGAAAGGACAAGGGTGAGGCCATAGTAGAGGAGGCCAAAAGGAAAGGGACAGGAATGTTGATTTTGGGCCAGAAGAAGCGGTCCACTACGATGCGGTTGCTTATGATGTGGACAGGCGGCCGGGGAGGTGGATTGACTGTTCCCGAGTACTGCATCCAAAATGCTCCGTGTGTAGCGATTGCTGTTAGAAGAAAGAGCAAGAAGCATGGAGGGTACCTTATAACAACCAAGCGACTTAAGGACTTTTGGCTACTAGCATAAGTACCTTTAGCCTATATTCCTGCTGCTGTAGTTCCACATGCTCCAAGTAAATCTTATTTCTCATGCGAGTGACTGAATGAGCAAAGGGAGAAAGTTACATAATTTTGCAAAATAACACAGAGACATTGGAAATAGCATAGCAGATATATTCAGAAAATGGCACACAGTAATTGTCATACTCACTTGAACAATATTCTTAAGAGAGCACAAGGTGAACTGAAAATTTTATGAACTCCACAACTGATTCCAGGTATAAACCGTGCAGTTAGATGACCTAAAGTAACATATATAGTACTGGTTCTAGTTAGAACCCTACTGTGAATGAATTATTCACATAATATTTATTAAAACAGTGTCCAGCACAATTTTTCCCGTATTTCTGAGATTTTATGATCACAGGGTTCTTTGAGCAATATTTTTCAACTTCAGTTATCACATAAAAACTATAGTAACATAATTTCAAACAGGAGTATAATCTATGAGACCATCTATTCTGAGAGATTCCCATTACTTGAAACACGAAGAGTTTCAATTTATGAAGAACGGTAGACCCAGATTTATATAACCGATGGAATGGCATACAGTCAGCGAAATAAAGAAGAAAGTGGTTCATGCAATTTGTGTCAAGGTTTTCTAATCTTTTGGTTTGTGCCGAGTGATTGTTTATCTCACTAGTGCCATAGAAAACATTTTCTAGTCCATACTCTAGTCTAGTGTGATGTCTACCTGCCCTCTGGGAGACCGAGGTTAAGCTGCAACATGCTACCTCACTTAAAGACAGAAACTCCGAATGCCAGGACTCATGGTATATACAAGTATCTATTACATTCAAGCTGATACATTTCCTTCTTTAAAACATTCAAAAAGTCAAGAGACACGAGACTAGCCCCAAATCCAATAACAAAACCCAGATACATAATCAGATCACTGTTCACTTCATCGAAATCAACAAAACATTGTTAAGTTGTAATGCAGTCATCGCAAAGATCTCATTCCAACATGCTTAGCATGCAATATGAATATAGTTTCAACTGGTCACAACAAAGCACGAGAATTTGAACTTAATCCAAGTCATTCCCTCCCCTTTCAATTTATTCAAAGAGATAAAGTAGCTGAAAAAATGTCAGTGTGAAGGCATTAGCAATGTGAAACTCAGGTTAAAAAATATCGTCAAATAACCTAAAACAGCAGCAGCATCAAATCAAACCTCACCATAAATCCTCCAACCATCCATTCACTCATTAAGCTGCTCAAGCTCAGCCTTCAACTGCTCAATCTTCATCCCCATCGACCTCTGCAACGCACCTCTCTCATCCTCACCCAGTCTCCCCAACAGCCCCTGAAACATATCCAAAACCTCCTTCACCGCATCCCTAGCCGCCTCCGCCTCTTCATTGAAATAAACCGTCTCCTTCGACTCCAGCGCCAGCTCTATCTCCTCCCTCGCCTCCACAAACTTCAGATTAATCTCGTCTACGATCTTGTTCACATCAACATCACTCGCCGCCTTCGGTTCTCCGCTGTAGAACCGGCGATTAGCGAAGCAGCTAAAAGCGTTGGGTGGTGAAATCGGAGTCGGGAGCGGTCGGGCGGGGTGGAATGGAGGTGCGAGATTCCTCAGTCGTCGGAGACTGTGGCGGAAGAGGAGTTCGCAGAGATGCGTCCGGCGCATTTTATCGCTCCGAGAAGTTGCCGATACGAGATTTGAAAATGAAATAGGTTGCGGAGATTTTTAACTTCTTCAAATTCGCAGACAAATATTTTTAAAATTATATTTCTCAATACTAATTTTTGTGTATTTTGTACAAAATACTCGCTTTGTAGTTTTGTACTAATGGTTGTTTGTGAATTATCAAACAAAATATTTTTTTTATTACAATTACCAAACAAAATATTTATCGAAATAAAACCTTGTTATTGAAATGTATTACAGCTTGCCAATAAGAAACATTTTAAGTAAACATTATAAAAATATAAAATATAAAAACTATGTAAAATTAAAAAAAAATCTTTGTTAGATTTGTAGGGCGACAGAACAAGTCCTAATTTTGTAAGCCCATGGTAGTTCCTAATGTACAAACTAAAGAGCATGATACAAACCATGTGTGTGTGGTAGTTAGCTAATGATCAAACAATGGTGGATCTTTTTGATGAATGCCGGTGTTTCACCAAGCCAAGAAGAGCTCTCCTTTTTGAAAAGCAAAGAAAAACCAGGACAACGAACAAAACTACTGAAATTTGTAGATTTGTCATCCCAAGAGAGCCAATTAGGCCGATCCCCTTGCTCCATTCGTAGCTGCAATCAACAGGCACTGGCCATTTTGAGTTCTCTACTGTGGCGGGAAATACTGGGTCTAATATGAAATCCAATGACGTTGCATTTTCGTGTACTACGATTGTGGTGGCTTTTGGTTTGTATCCAGGCATGGCTACCTGAACTGCATGATGAAGATTGGAAGCAGAAATTAGCTTTGTATAAAAATGTAGGTGAAAAAGAACAAAGAGACGTATGCACAACATTTAAAAAATACCTTCATATTCATTTCCAGGGGCGATTAGACGATGATAATCAGCAAAATGTTTTCTAGCTTGAATCTGCAAATGGAAATCTTGCAGTAATTACAATTTGGAAGGGCCAACAATACGTATTATGATAGAACTAAGAATGACCTATCCAAAGTCAACACCAACGATTGTACAAGTAGTTTATGTAGGCCGAAAACTGAACTTACAGAGTAATTAATGCCATGGATTGTAATAGATGCTGGTAGTGGCCTTCCATCTTCGGATGAGAAAATCCTACCATGTACCCCAGTCTACATGACATGGCATAAACAAAGTAAGGTTCAGCTTAAAAACATATAATACACTAATACAAGACAAATAAAAAGTACACTATATAAAATGAATCTAGATCGATATATACAAACTTCCAGGCAGTGAAAGTAAAAGCAGCAAAACAATAGCAAAACAGAACTTTAAGCCTACCTTGGCGACGCTAGCAACAAGATTTAACATGCTCATTCTGTTGTATTCCCAAAGAGTTGGAAGCTGCGCCACAGATATTAATCAGCAGTTATAAATTTAATCTAATGGAAAACAAAAAGGATTGACGCATGAAAACGACATTTACTTTGAAGCAAGTATCCATTTAGAATCTACCTCAGTAGCACTAGGCCATTTGTCGTCACTTAACTCTAACGTCAACTCGAAGCATCCAGCATGTATGTAATTCCAGTCTTGCATACCTCCGTATATAGGATACCTGCACCATGGTTGACAGCAACTTTGAAATCAATGTGACAACCAGATACATTGCACGACAATCGAAAGGATACTGTATCATGGAAAAAAAGAACTCTTGCATAGAATCTCAGGGATGATGAATTTATACCATGACGCACCATTTGTAATTCCTCCTTCAAACTCCTTGCTTGTGGACATGTTATAATGTGAATGACTATACACACTTGCCAGGTAACGGAAAGTTTCGTCATCTGGGCATGAAAAATAGTATTTCCTGAAAACGATACCAGCATGAAAACGGTAAAAAACTTCCTTCCACTTATGAAGTAGGCATGAACCATTTATACGTACAAATAATCTGTGTACAGAAAACGAACAGCTACATTCTAATCAGATTCCACTGACAAAAGATCTCGAGAGAGGAGAAGACGCACGGAGATTGAATTATCAAACAGAGTAAATATCAGGATATAAGTCATAGCAAGTCTTTAACACATTGTTGAAAATTAAATTTGACTTTCTTTTTACACCAACTAAACATAATCTAAGGATACAGGAAAACAGTTGAATAATTGCTGCTTGGATTCCTGAAATACTTGATTCAACGACTCGAGCATATTTGGATACACTATTAAGTATTAACTTTTAAGTCACTCATGACTCGCAGTTTAAAAGCCTATGAAAATTAAAGAATAACGTTTGCTTGAAATAATTGATAGATTTTCACCCTTTATCTTCAGTGCCATCCCATGGATAATTGGCAACAAGCGCACCCTGCAGAAAAAGCCTGTTGTCACTATGACAGGTCATCAAAGAAACATAATAAGCTGTGAATAAATCGACCCGCATATTAAAAAACCACACTGGAGAGAGAGAAAGTTTAAATTAAGAGCATCTTTCTCCTATCAATGTTCTAATATAATTTGTCACACTAAATAACTTATAAAGGACAAAGAAGCAACCTAGGACATATAACGATATTATACGTACCAACCGGATATTGATACCTCACAGTGCATGTCAGGAATTAACAAATTAGTACCTAAGCAACATGTAACTGTTGTCAACATCTTATTGGAAGATAGGAAACAGATGTGCAGCCCTCTATCTAATGAGGTACTAAAAGGTTTAGTTACAAGTGTATGATAATTCTTTTATACAAAAAGACAAAAGGATAACGCAATGATTCTTCACGGCATTATTTACGCAGTATTAAAGAAAGTAAAACCCGCATCACTCTTACACAAAATTGCTGAGGCAAACATCTATATATCTTACCCCATGCAAACTGGCAGACGCTGTGAAGGGTATCTCTTTCAACCATTTCATTACTGCTTTGGTTTCAGGCTGTCTCCACTTCTCATCGTCGTTCATTGGGAAAAACTGTCAACATTTCATTCCAAATAAAGTATTTCGTTTCCCATTCTTTATTGATCACATACAAAAATAATTCAACAGATTTAATACACATACATAAGCACATCAACACACAGTCAATGTTTGAAATTTTCACATGGAATGAAAAATTGACAATGTATTTAAGGACACCTGGTTGACAAGTTTCAAAAAGAGTACCTGGTCTGGAAAATCTCGATTCAGATCAATATTGTTAGCATTATTTCTTATCCTAAGGGAAAATCCATCTGGATTCATTGAAGGAAGTATGTGAAGGTGAACATTTTGTATGATAAATGTGGCCTGTGGGATTCATTCACGGAAAGGGGCTGATCAGTTACATGTTCTGAACTTAAGAAACTGCATATAATATGATAAAGAGAATACTCACCAGTGGGTCACTCAAATAGTTATCACACAACCAGTTAACAAGAAGAAATAAAAGTTCTCGGCCAACTGGTTCATCTCCGTGAACGTTTCCTACAAACTACAGTCCCAAAAAATAAGTCAGCCAGAGTGCTAACAGAAAATGTTTACCAAGTCCAGCTTCTCCAGGAAAAAATAAGGAACAAACGTGAAACGACTAATCAAGATCCACAGGAACAGCTAATCTTTTGAAGAATGTATTTGAAGTAACATACCAACATAGGAGTAATAATTTAGTATTCATATAGAGAAACCATCAAATTCACTAACTTTGTAGTATTCCCTCATTTGACATGACATACTTAGTTACCCATCTAGCTATGAGAAGTAGATTCAAATTAAAAATTACCATGTTCTCTGAATATGAGGTTAACATCCTCACTATACGTCTATAACCTCAATCATGCTTAACATTCTAACCAGCAGGCCAGTTGTAATCTACGAAGAGACTTAACCATTTTCTAATGGACTATCATTCAAAACTTGTGCATCTTAAAATATAACAATGTACAGTGCAGTATGTTCCTTTTTTAGAATGGAGTTCCGTAGCTATTTACACTGCTGCAGCCGCTGTTAGGTGTATCCCTAAGTAAACGTAAAACATTCACCTTAAATGCGGGTTTAGGTTCATCAATTCCAGGCCTGACAGAAATCTCCATCACCCACTACACAAAGAAAATCAAACATCAATCACCTTAGAAAATTCCATGATTCACATTAATGGTAAAAAAACTCTTGAATCTTCAACTACTTACCAATGGAACTCCTTCCACACTATTCCCTATACTGTCAAAGACCAAATTTCACGTCAGCCAATAATACCATCATTCTCTAGGCCACTTTCTTATATCAATTTAACAAACTAACTATTGCTCCATTTGCATCATGGAAATTTCAGAAGAAAGAAAATAAAAATGGAAAAGAAATTGGATATAAAATTTTGTATTGTGTGATTTTAACTTGTTTTGATTTTCCATGAAAAACCATTAAACACAACTTAATTTTTCTTTAAATTCATCCCTCAAATGTTCATAGATGCAAACGAAGTCTATGAAAGCAAAAAGACCACGAACTCGAATCATTCATTCACCTGTATATTCTGGAAATATTACTACATTTCCTACCAAAAGCTTTCACTTCTCTTTCCAAGTCAGAATTACTCATGTAGCCTTTCGCTAACTCATCACTGCAACAAAAAGAAAATCCACGCATATCAGTCAAGCAGCAACCTTTCTTCCAGCCCAAGTCAAAAAAACACCATACATACCTAATGGGGTGATCTTTCAACAATTTTCTTGACAACCCGTCATAACCTCCATCTGAAAATCACAACATTGACTTCCTTTTCAAAACTGATTTTCAGCAATTCGTTATGTTGGGAAATTGGGATCGGGTTTACCTGGGAAAAGGGTGCTCCGGCCGCTGCCTCTGGCAATGATTAGATGAGGGAATAAAGAGATGTGAAGTATAGAGAGAAATAGGAGAGAGGAGGAGAGATCCATTCGAGAGGGAATGAATCACCATTTCGAGAATCGAACAAGGCCGTGAAGCAGCTGGCACGTGATGTTCACGTGCTGGTCACAGGAAACGTCAAAATTATGCGCTGACTATTAATTTTTGGAAAACAATGGATATGAGTGCATAGTAATTGTAAAATAAAAATGACTTAAAAGAAATTATAAGACTTTTATTATATTTTTCTGATAGTAGATTTATATTAGACAATATTAAGAAATGCTCTGATACATATATATATTTCAAAACCATTTAAAGCACAACCACACAAACGACACAAATTCGGATTTGAACATGAATCAGTCGATGAAGTGCGGGTCATTTCAGAACCTCTAACTTTCAAACCCACGAATCAACACACATATCCATGGAAGGATCTTAACAGTATTTAAGCACGCCTTCACAAGATGATAGCATCTGCAAACATCTACAAGGGACGAGGAAGAGGAAAATATCACTAAGGATGGAGGAAGAATTTTACATCATAGGTGGAGGAGTTACGAAAATTTCACAAAATTGTAGAAGAAAAAATATCAAAAGGTAGGATTTTAGTCACTCTACTACCTTTAAAATTACAATACCAAAATTTTGATTTGGATGTTGGACACCTTGAGGCCATTAGGAGGATCAAATGAGTAATGCCTTTACTAGGGCACTCTTTATTTTGGTACCAAAGGAAAATAGGTCAGTAGCTAGGTGGAAGTCTAGTTTGATTAGAAGAAGTAAAAACGGATCAACTAACTTTCACATTTGCCCGAACTAGTTAGGTTGGTAAACAACAAGTGTTTGATGATGCTACATTTGTCAGCTTTTACTTGCTTGTTTAGTACATACTAATCTTTTTAGGATCCTATATTATAAGACATAATTGCTTGCTACTTATACACGTGTAGGTACTTTACTGCGGATTTTGATCACTTCTAAACCTAATTGCCATTTTGGTCAAAGTCCTCAATTATAAAAAGGCAAGAAACTCCTTGAAACTGTGCCTGATCTGCTCTTTACAAAAATCGAAGGTGTTAAATCACAAATGTACATGTCAAGGAAGTGTCTCTGTCCTGGTCAATGACCATCTTTGACCTGTACTTACATATATGCTGTATGAAATGAAGTGCAAATTCAAAGAAACGGCGAACATAAAGTGTGATTCATTTGAACACGTTTTTGTCAGTGTCTAAATATTTGAAGCCAATTCAACAACATATTTGGTTTATAATGAAAAATTCAAACCAAACACAGAAGACATCATATAACATTTTCTTTACAAGTTGTCATTTGTCATCCGATGCACCACAATGTTTTGGTGTTTTGTTATATTTTTTAAATAGAAAATATCAATCGAACAAAATTACTTTCGGACTCGGCAACATTTAAATGGACAGATTTGAGAAAGAGGGTGAAGTCAAAAATATAATTAGACTTAAAATATCGAACTCATAAAAATCATAAAACTAACGACCAAAAAATATATGTATATCAGGTATCAGCGCTGGCTAATGTAATTTAACATCCAAAGCAAAGTAATTCAATAAAAATGTAAGATTATGTATGTTATGAAACCAAACTAAACACTAGCCCCCAAAGAAATAACACTTGTATTGTATGTATTCATGCAGCCTATCAAGATGAATCAACCAAGTGATGAATTTGGTAACGGCGGTGACGACTTATTGAACCCTTCCCCGCCGCTAGTGCCGCCACCAGCATCCCACTGACTCTGCTCATTGCCAAACATTTGAGGGTAACTCGATCCAAATGCTGAGGTGCTAGTACTAGTAGTCGTACTAGATTGGAGATTCGAAAGCACAAACTGATCCAACAGGCTTCTACTCTGCCCTCCACTCCCCTGCACCAATTGCGAGTATTGCGCGTAGTCCCCAACGTCATTTCCGCCCTGCAAATGCCTGAACATCGGTCGTACCGGCACATAATCGGGCACGACGGTTGCTGGAGCATTTGAAACCGGCATTCGAATGCTTTGTGAAATTTGCATGGGAGGAGGCATGGACCTCACATTCTCCGGGAAATTAAGTTTCGCTCTGTTTCCTCTAAATCTCAACGCCGCGCCGTCATACGCTCTAGCGGCTGCCTCCGCCGTGTCGAATGTCCCTAGCCATACACGCGCTGCCTTATGCGGGTCACGGATCTCAGCTGCCCATTTGCCCCATGGCCTCTGCCTCACTCCTCTGTATCTCCTCCTCCTCTCTCCCGGTTCCTCAGTTGTCGGATTTCGCGTGCTACTCGGTGTCGCAATCTGAATTGCTTGCGGTGCTGGTGCTGCTGATTTCATTAATTAAATAACCAATGAGATTAACAACATTAAAATAAACAGGCAAGCAAAGATTACATGACATGTTTTTCTTCTAGCTTCTTCTACTGCAATTCTCAATCAAATTTATAAATAAAAAAAAGATTAAATTAAATAACGATAGTGAAAGATACAAATTATAATTTTACTATTTAATTTAATATGATTTATTTATCGGTCTGATCATATCCATTTCCTTGTGTTTATCTGATCATATCTTCACGTCGTCACGATGATTGATCATGTAAATAATCAACATCGTACTTACCAGAAACAGCAGCTGAGGACGACGGCCGGGCAGCTACGTCTGCCCGACTTCTTTTTTGTCCAGAAAATATTTCCGAAGATGATTCGAATGGAGCAGAAACAAATTCGAACGAGCTCTGCCTTTCAGATGAGCTTAAATCCGTAGCGTAAAGCCACTGGTCTCCGCTGGCCGGTCGCTGCCCCGACACGACATGAGTCAAGGCAGTGACCATGGCGGACATCTCTCGGGCCTGACTATAATCAGAAAGCATATTCCGCTCATCGTTTTGGGCACCATCCGACTGCGACCCGCTCGCCAAGTTACCGATAAAATCGTCCGGATTAGCCACCTTGAACACCACGCAAAATCAAAACACGACACAAAAACAGCAACCTAGGATTCCTCGATATCAATTAACTGGTGCGCGAAGAATCAGTTTTATTGTGATGGGAACGAGAAGGGGAGATGTATCATAGAGCCGCCATGAAAACAGTGTTCTTCGGCACCGCCGCAAAAATAGTTTATATATTCGAATTTGGGAGGTGAAGGAACTCAATTTGAATTTATGTCGAAAACTTGGTGATGAAGAAAGGTGATGGAATTGCACGATAATGGAGTAAAAATGTGCCGACTAAGGGTTTGTTTGACCGAGACTCGTGCCAGTTGTTTATATATAGTAAATTTGGTTCTTATTTTTTAATATAAAATATTTATTTTATTCAATGTGTTGTCGTGGTGTTATTTCTTCTTCAAAAAATCAATTTGAGTAGTGGGGTCTAAAAGTTTCATTTAGATTGGATATTAAAAGATTGATACAATTGGTATTTTATGAATTTTCTCTCATTTTCTTTATTTTCATGTATTAAACACCTAGTTTCTATTTGTTATATGTTTTTTCTAGATTCAATGGCGAAGTTAATTTGTGTATTTCGAAGGTTTGAATATATTTTATTTAATTATTGAAGACGAAATGAGTGTGAAAAATCGACCGCACTAAATTTATCGAGAAAGGGCTATTGGAGGGTCCGTTAGAAGGGACAAGTACGATAGATAGATTGAGTTGAGAGACCGTGTTTGAACGGGACTCTGTAAAACACACACGTGGAGATTCATTGTTACACGTACGGCACGGCTAATGTATTTAGTGACATTGAAGTTTGTTATAATAATTAATAAGGACAATGTAAAGGGCAAAATAAGTAGTTACATTAAAATTAAAATTTTAAATTGAAGTAAAATTGCAATTATCTTCTTTAATTTTTGCTACATTATAATTCCATTCAATTAATGGAACTCTCACATAAAAAATGAGAGCCTGTGTAGTGGTATTCGGCTACTGTAAGTTATATTTTATGTCCAATTTTGATGAGTAGGTTATTAGCAGTTATTGTATGATATTAAATTATTTGGAATATCGTTGTTTATAACGTCTGTTAGGATAGCATCTCTTCAGATTTCTGAGCGTAGCCTGGAGGCGGAACCATGTACACTGTCTCATCAAGATCGCCGTGTAGAAAAGCGTTGTGTACATCCATTTGATGTAGTTCCCAATCCCGAATGACAGCAACGGAGAGAAAAACACGAACTGTGACCATCTTGGCAACAAGTGCAAATGTTTCAGTAAAATCAACACCCTCAACTTGGCGATTGCCTAGGATGACCAAGCGCGCCTTATAACGTTCAATGCTGCCATCAGACTTATACTTGATGCGGTATACCCACTTGCAACCAATGGGTTTCTTGTCGGGAGGAAGTGTGGAAATAATCCATGTCTGATTTCGCTCAAGAGCATCCAATTCGGAGCGCATAGCACTGCGCCAATGCTCGTGTTGAATAGCCTCATTAAATGAGCGAGGCTCATCACCCGCAGTAATAACTGCTAAAAAATTGGAGTGCGATGATGAAAACTTGTTAGAAGACACATAAGTTGCTATGGGATAGGGAGTACCTGATCGCAGCGAGGACGATGATGGTGATGAAGGTGTGGGTAGCGACGGCGGGTCTGCAGCTTGAATCGTTATGCTACAGCCCTTCAGGAGGGCTCCATCAATCTCTCATCCTCTCGAATTGATCATGTTTTATATATTCCGCTTCTAGGCTGCAACCTTATTTCTGCAGCTCAGCTTGCTATTGATTCTAAATGCGTCGTTACACTAACTGATGTGCTATGTGTTATACAGGATCGCACTTCGAGGACGATGATTGGTGTGGGTAAACAACAAGGCGGGGTTTATTGGCTGGAATCTTTCGGAACTCCATCTCCTCGTGCTTGCTCTGCTTCGCCAGTAATCTCCTCCACTTTGTGGCATCAACGACTTGGCCATCCTTCACATTCAGTTTTATCCAGTCTAGCTGATTCAGATAGTTCTATTACTCTTCCCGATAAGAGAATTCCTTGTGACATTTGTTTTAAGGCAAAGCAAACACGTAGTACTTTTCCTTTGAGTTCTCACAAAGCAGACATGGCGTTCAGTTTAATTCATTGCGATATTTGGGGACCGTATAGTATTCTCTCTACTACTGGTGCATCTTACTTCTTGACAATCCTTGATGATTTTTCTCGCGCCTCATGGGTATTTTTGATGCAATCCAAGTCCGAAACCGCACCTTTGATAAGGCAGTTTTCGGCTATGGTCAATACTCAATTTCACACACGTCTTCAGCGTGTTCGCTCTGACAATGGTGCAGAATTCATCTCATTACGCGGCTTCTTTGATGAGCAAGGGATTTTATTTGAAACATCTTGTGTTTATACCCCGCAGCAAAATGGTAGGGTTGAACGCAAGCATCGCCACATTCTCAACGTGGCTCGAGCTCTCCGTTTTCAGGCTTCCTTACCGATCAAGTTTTGGGGCGAGTGTGTTCAGACAGCTTGCTACTTGATAAATCGAACCCCATCGCCTCTGCTTCAAAACCGCACTCCTTTCGAGCTTCTTTATGGACGTCCACCTTCTTTAAAGCATGTGAAAGTTTTCGGATGCTTGTGCTTTGCTTCCCGCTTACCTCGTTCATCCAACAAATTTGAAGCTCGCAGTCATAAGTGTGTCTTTCTTGGTTATCCGTCCGGTAAACGAGCATGGCGTCTGTACGACCTTGATACCGGTCGTACCTTCTTCTCCCGCGATGTGGTATTTTACGAGACACTCTTCCCTTTCGCATTGCCTGCACCTCCATCAGATACTCCATCATCACGACAAAATCCAGTAATTTATGATGATCCGCCTGTCCTCTCACCTACGTTCGGAGTGACAAACGACATGGGGAGCATTGTCACTTCACCATCTGCTCCGCAGCCAGAGATTCAGATGACAGTGCCTCAGCCTCGGCGTAGTAATCGCTCTAAGCAGCCATCTGTTTTACTTCAGGACTATGTTTGTCATACGATTCAAGCTGCAGACCCGCCGTCGCTACCCACACCTTCATCACCATCATCGTCCTCGCTGCGATCAGGTACTCCCTATCCCATAGCAGCTTATGTGTCTTCTAACAAGTTTTCATCATCGCACTCCAATTTTTTAGCAGCTATTACTGCGGGTGATGAGCCTCGCTCATTTAATGAGGCTATTCAACACGAGCATTGGCGCAGTGCTATGCGCTCCGAATTGGATGCTCTTGAGCGAAATCAGACATGGATTATTTCCACACTTCCTCCCGACAAGAAACCCATTGGTTGCAAGTGGGTATACCGCATCAAGTATAAGTCTGATGGCAGCATTGAACGTTATAAGGCGCGCTTGGTCATCCTAGGCAATCGCCAAGTTGAGGGTGTTGATTTTACTGAAACATTTGCACCTGTTGCCAAGATGGTCACAGTTCGTGTTTTTCTCTCCGTTGCTGTCATTCGGGATTGGGAACTACATCAAATGGATGTACACAACGCTTTTCTACACGGCGATCTTGATGAGACAGTGTACATGGTTCCGCCTCCAGGCTACGCTCATGCATCCTCCGGCCAGGTATGCAAACTTCAAAAGTCTCTATATGGTTTGCGTCAAGCTCCACGCAACTGGTTTTCTAAGCTAGCCACAGCTTTGCGAACCTATGGCTTTCATCAGAGTAAGGCCGATTATTCCCTTTTCACTCTCAGTCGGCATGGCAATTCTATACATGTCCTTGTGTACGTCGACGACTTGATAATTGCTGGGAACAATTCTCTAGTAATTGCTTCTTTCAAAAATTATCTCAATAGGTGTTTTCACATGAAGGACCTTGGTCACCTCAAGTATTTTCTCGGGCTTGAAATTGCTCGTAATAACTCTGGCATTATCCTCTCCCAACGCAAGTATGCTTTAGAAATTCTCGCTGAATCAGGCCTCCTTGGTAGCAAGCCAAGTGACACTCCCATGGATGCTAATCATCATCTCGCCATGGCCTCTGGTCCCGATCTTCCTGATCCTGAGCGTTATCGTCGCCTTATCGGGCGTCTAGTCTATTTAACGATTACGCGACCTGATCTTTGTTTTGCTGTTCACACTCTATCACAGTTCATGAAACAACCTAAGGAGGAGCATTGGTTGGCTGCCTTGCGCGTCCTTCGCTTCATTAAAGGCCATCCGGGCCAAGGACTGCACCTATCTAGAGATAGTTCTCTATGTATTACTGCTTTTTGCGACTCAGATTGGGCTGCATGTCCTCTCACGCGTCGGTCCGTATCAGGTTATTTTATTGTGCTTGGTCGCTCTCCTATCTCATGGAAAACAAAGAAACAACACACCGTCTCACGATCTTCTGCTGAAGCTGAGTACCGCTCCATTGCAGCCACCTGCTGCGAAATTGTCTGGCTTCGATCTCTCCTCCTTTGTCTCGGGGTTGATCATAAACCTCCAGTGAAACTCTTGTGCGATAGTCAAGCAGCTCTGCACATCTCTGCTAATCCCGTCTTTCATGAACGGACTAAGCATATAGAGATTGATTGTCACTACGTTCGCGATCTTGTCTTGGACGGTACAGTTGTGACGTCTCATATCTCCACGTCTCAGCAGCCCGCTGATATCTTCACCAAGGCTCTTGCTCGGCCACAGTTCACATACTTATCGTCCAAGTTGGGCATTCTTGATCCACATGCTCCAACTTGAGGGGGAGTATTAGCAGTTATTGTATGATATTAAATTATTTGGAATATCGTTGTTTATAACGTCTGTTAGGATAGCATCTCTTCATATCTTGTCCCTCTGTTTCCTATTCTATTTGTCCCTCTGTTTCCTATTCTATTTGTAAATCTATTTAGTCTGCCTTTGAGAGGCCAAATAATATCAGAAAAGCTTTCCAATTCAACGTGTTCTTACATAGGTATCGGCTGATATTTTAAATAATTTCTTAATCAACAACAGTTATTCAAAATTAGATATAAAATTTAACTCATAGCAATAACAACTGAAATGCATACTCTAATATAAAACTACATAATAAGAAAAATATACTATGAGGAAATATTGGGAGGTTGGAGGGTTGGGCTAGTGGATGTGTTTAATTAATTATTAAACACGTGTATGTTTCATCATGTTCGGTTTATTTGATTCTAAAAGTGCGGAAAAGAGAAATGAAACTGGTACGAAAGGGACTGCCTAACCTAATGAAGGTTCGGTCATAAAATCGAACATGTTCTAATCATGAACTTTGTGCTAATTGCATGTATATTACATAAATTTTGATTAGTACTCATTCCAAATTAGGTCGAACATTTATCAGTTTTTCTTCTCTTTATTTTTGATATAATAAAAAAGTCTAGATGATGTTTGATGTCTGGTTTTATTTAAAATGGCACGCTCTTTTTAGGTTTATTTAAATCAATTTTTTATATGTCCACGATGATTTTTAATTTTTTACGTTTTCAAAATAGCCAACAATAATTGATCGACGCATATCATATTGGGCCAACCAGTGAGGGTCGGGCCTATTAATCAGCATTGACCTCCAATTGGCCCAGATAAACTCCGTTGACCGAGTCAAGCCCAATCTTCATCCGACCGGTCATCTTGATGCTGCTATGACTCCAAACCGCCTTTCTTCTCTTTCGGCAAGTCTCTTCATCTCGTCGTCGTCCGTCCTTACGTCATCTGTGCGGAGAAGATCGATATGGAAGAAGCGGTTTAGGGAAGCGAGCAAGCGTCTCCATTCACTAATCGCCGAAGGTTCGTGTCGCCACTGAGATTCGTGGTCTGTGTGAATCATAATTTCTTTTGAACATTTTGATGGAGATGATTGCGTTAGGGTCGCCGAAGTGTCCAATTGTGAGCTTTGCGTATTTTACTAGCAACGTTTGGAGATGGCTGCGTGATTTTATTTATTTTGAATTTCTTATTGATATATTTACTATTGTGTTTTTGTTTTCTCAGCCTATAGCACTTTTCTGGCTGTGAAGCTAAATGCAGATCCGAGTGAAGTGTGGCTGTGGGGAGGAGTGTCAGGAATGGACAATCGTTGAAGTTCAGGGAGTGGTTGAGGTTCAACCAGCCTTTAGGGAGCAATTTCAAAATTTGGAAATTGCGAAATTGTGCCGTCCTTCCTCAGAGGTACATTCTATTTTAACTTTCATGGCTCATCAAAAAATCAAGGTGATCTGCTTTTTTTTTATGTTATTGCAAGCATGGTTCCGTTTCCGCGTGTCTTGGAGGTCATTATAGCATTATTAGCCTTATCATTTCCCTTGTATTTCCTTTGTTCAGTGTAATTTTCTTTTCAGTTTGGGACATGGAAAGAAATGTACTTGTTCATACTTACCATAACTTTCTTAAGAACGAAGTTGTTGGTTTCAGTTCGTGAACGATGAGAGTGAGATAGCTACAAAATAACGTTTGTCTCCTGAAATTAGATAGCTTAGCCTCCAAAAGTCATACACTTTTTTTGTTATATTTAAATAATAACATATGCATACTATGTGTACGTAAGTTTAATGTTATAACTTATTATCGTGAATATCGTCAGTACTGAATTCTCAAACGTAATGTTAACCCTGGATATATCGGTACTTATTATTTTTCACTAGTATGTGCTCTCACCTCTGAGCTTTGCAGAAGGGCTCATCACAAAATGAACTCGTGATCTATTCATCTAGTTGTCGGAAGTTTTTTTAAACAATATATGGAATGATGAGTGCAAAAATCTAGCATAATGTTGTTGATGGATTTTCATGCTGTTCAGGAAACGTACACTTTCACTGTTGGGTATCATGAGTTGACTGGTTCTAAAGTACCCCTGAAGAAGCCTCTTGTTGTATTAAAGAAAGTAGAGATTGACGCTTCAGGCCAAGAAATAGCATCTACTCACAAAAAAGTAGAATTAGAAGTTGTTGGAATCATTCGGCAGAGGATACTGTTTAAGACTCGTCCGAAAGCACTCATATCAAGTAAGTTTCAATATGATAGCTACACTATGTAAATGATCTGCACTTAATTGTAGCATCGCCATACCTAGTAGCCTCACATAATATACGACGTTTGTTCTTTTACAGCACCACAAGTGGTGGAGAAGAAGAAAAAGCAGTTCCTAATATGACCAAGCTGCTGAGCGCTTTCATGATGCACGAAAGTCCTTGTGGGCTGCTAATCTCCCAAGCTGACTGACAAAATGTAACATCTCGATACCATAAATCTGGATTATTATATATATCCTAGCCAGCCATATGCTAATGCAAAACAGGTCAATCTGTAACATGTTAATGTTTTTCCCCTCACTAAAAAGCCTAATTTTCTACTTATAGAATGAGTTTTACTGGTTGTAAATTTTCTTTTTAGTGTTTGCTTGATGTATGAATCATAAGTCACATAACAACAAGATAAAGTTGTCCTCAAAATTAATTTGTCTGATAGTCTACCTACATGCATCCAAACTGAGAAAAAAACAATGTTAAATTGAATATATAATTAAAACTTCATATTACCACTGGCTTCTACATACTGTTATTGCAACGCACAGATAAATGAGAGGGTTAAAACTTAAGAGACATTCAGTTCATTAATAATAACCGAATTTATGAGTGCAAAATCATTCAAAAATGCCAGACTCGTCTCAAAGGATGGATCAATAGTTCCTTTCACTTGATTCAGCTTCTCCTTGCAACTCTGAACATAGTCACGTGTATTAAGAGCATCATAGCTTGCCAACGTAATGTCGTTGTTCTTCACTTCATCTTGAGCTTTCGCAAATAAGCCATACACCTTCGACAGCAGCCCCAAAAATGGCTTCAATTCAGCGTTACTTGCAGCTGCTGCATTAACTTGTGATAACAAATTTGTTGCATTTTCCTTAGCTAACTCAAGACCAATGATTGCTAGGCTTTTCAAATCGGTTGCCTTTGATGCGTCAGGACTCAAAGACAGCATTGCCACACAACGGGGCTGGAAAGTCGTCTGGAAGTGTTGGCATTCTTGATGAAGTAGATCAGACTGAGCAGAAGGTAAACTGAAGACACATGACAAGAAAATGATTAAGAAAACCTGAAGATGCTCGACTGAAGCCATGTTTTTTTTTTTGCCAGCCGATGTAATTTTTTGGGATTAGTTTCAATTGAATTTATAACAAAACCAAAATTCATTTGTATGATGTATTAGCTTGAAGCTTTGATTAGTTTGGTACATGAACCCTAAATAATTTTAAGAGATTAGTCGAGCATGAATGTTGTAAATTACTAATTTTTGCAGCATTTTGAGAAATAAATCAAGAATGATTGTTTGACTTTTGAAACATATGTTTTTACTCTTTCATCTTTTTAGGGATTGGTGGATGGGAAATTCAATTAAGTATTTCATCTTTTCAACAGTTGGTACCGGTGGTGGCGGATTAAGAATTTTATTTTTAGCGAGGGCAACATAAATTTATTAGGCCCGTGCTTGATCGAAACAACGATCGGTTTCTAAGTGTCTTCGTTATAACGGAACGACAATGAGATCAATGATCATCGAATCCGTAAGTTTTAAGATGCTCAAAGTGAAGCCTACAAGGGCCTTTAGTAACTACTTGTAACATAATTTATGTAGACTCCAATAAATTTATCTTCGTTAAATTTGGTAATACGATTAACAAGATATTTGTAGATTGGTCAATAGATTACCGGGAAGAAGATCAGGTACAAACCACATATTATGCACACAAAAAAACTACTTTATAACTCAAGGAGGTCGGCGCCCCAATCACATTATTAGAATTGTTGGTTTTTCCTATTCTTAGAAAAACAAGAATATAAAACAAGCTTTAGCCAAATGCTTCTACCAGGCAAAACATGAGATTTGGAAAGAATAACATATTCCTGAATTCACTCGCATTTTGAAAGAAACTTTTCCTATTGTTAAAAGTGTGTATACAGGCTTCAAAAATGTTAAAGAAGATCCTTCTTGTAAGTAAAAAAAAGAAGAAGTTAAAGAAGATAAAGAAAAATAGACGATCCAAACTTTCCTGCACAATTTAAATACTTGTCTTTCGACATATGATTGCTTTGTTACATTAAAAACTTCTTGCGTCAGACATGAATGGGGATTTTGGGTGGCACGGATGTTGCTCGAGATATTCCTTGGTAATAATGATATCTTAAGTGAGGAGACAAATGAACTCACCGACAAAACTATTGTTTCACTTTGAGAGCGTTCTCTATGCGCTGGATAAGTTGATTCGCAGTTAAAGCACCCTCCTGAAAAGCAATAAAACATATGACTGACAAAAACATTGCAACCATTTATATTTGAAATCCAATTATAATCTATTTCCATGAATCAAGCTTTAATAGACAGTAATACGAACATAAGTTGGACTTACAAAACGGTCGCAGGGCTTCCCGTCCTTGAATATGACGAATGTGGGCAGCGCCTCAATCCGGTACTTGTCAGCAATGCTTGGGTATTTCTCGGTATCAATTTTCACCACCTGGATTTTGTCTTCTAAAGAAGCTCCAACTTCACTGAGAATAGGATTCATAAATTGACAAGGACCACACCTGCAACCATTGGCAATTAACTCTCATGTCTCATGTTTAAAATTTATAGCGCTATATATATGTTTTTCTTTTTTTACATATAAATTGCACATTGAAGATGGTAGCAATGAGAATCCGCGTCTTTAATAATAAGAACACTTACCAAGTTGCGTAGAAATCAACCAGTATCGGTTTGTCAGAATTTTCCAACAGCTCATCAAGGTTGGAAAATGATTCCTTTTCTGCTTTCACCTATATATTTTACTGAAGCCATATTAGTACGCCTTAACACATAACTTATCTAAACACAGATGCGCCACACCGTATCATACAGAAATGCAAAACACAACGCCCAGATTTCTCCAACAGAGAAAGGTAAACAAGCGACACTAAACTGGAATCGGAAACCCTGATACCAATACTGCAAAAGTTTCTATCTATAAAAGTTACTTTACTAATAATCTTAAGACATGTTTTAAAAAGTTAGATAGTTGTGTCATCTAATAAATTGAAATGCGCCAATCAGTGTCATCAGAGTTCACTATCATTTCAACCTCAGCTGGAATAACAGGAAGCAAACATGACAAGAATAACCGGTCAAAACCAAGTCTATAAGTGTATTCGTAAATCCTAATGACAGATTGTAAAGCAAAGCTTGGACGTCCTAAAGACAAGTAAACCTGATTCCATACATCAACTAGCCTACGAAATTTTTCTAATAGGATGAAAATTGAAACCTAACCAAAATCCCCAAACTAGCACACCACACCAACGAACACCACTCCTTTAATTATCAATCAAATCGCACACAATACTTAAAACATCATTAATTGCCGAAGTAGGCAAACCAAACTCACCAGAGGCATAAACCCACGTTGTGTCGCGTATGATACTGAACCACTCCGAATCCGATGAAGCTGACCCGACAGCTTGAGCGAACTCAAAGATGAAAACTTTGTGGTACAGTGAGGAGATATGGACTTGGAGCAATCGGTAGTCAACGCTGAAATCCAAGTTGTCGAAGCGGAAATCGTCATTTTGGAGAGCAGAGAGGGTTTGATTGAGTGAGCGATTGGAACGACGAGATAGGAAGATAGCGTTGTGAGCCTTTTTCTATTTTTGCCTGAAAAAGGAAAAAAAAAACTTCAGAAATACAAAAACAATAAAAAAAATTTAATACTGAAAACAAGTTGATCAGCTCTGTAAATAAAAAAAGAGAGTTTATTTATTAATTTTTCTACTTATTGGATTCAGTTCAGTAGTTGTGTGTTTCTGACTGAGATTTTGTACCTTGGGCAAGAAAAACTGTCCTAATAGCTGGAATGAGCAATTCAGCTGGACAATAAGATACTTTTGGTTTAAATATCAAGAGCCTAACAGTGTAACTATATCGAGCCGGTTTCTTGAATTGCACGCCCGAAGGAAAGAAGAAAGTGCAAACCAGAAATACCTCGAAAAGCAGTGGCTGTTGTTGCCTTCTGCCAGTTCATGCTTGCAATCAAGGTTAGGTTTTCGATAGATAAAAAGGATGAAAATTTATAGCCTAACCTTAACGATATCATACCCGTATTTCAACAGTTAAACCGAAGAGATAAAAAGGAAAGAAGAAAGTACAAACCAGAAATTCCTCGAAAAGCAGTGGCTGTTATTGCCTTTTACCAGTTCAAGCTAGAGTTGGAGAGGTAACCAGCGAATGAGCCCAAATTGCGAATGAGGATATACGAATATTCCACATTTAGCGTATCAGACAGTGATACTGAACTAAATTCCTTTCAGTTCACTTTAACAGAAACACACATGAAAAACCGAAGCTAACATTTATATCATAACACCTTTGACGACGCTGCAAAGGAGATGGTGAAAAATACAGGCTATCGTCGTCTTCCCAGAAGGAATTTTTTTTCTGATGATCTTAAATTCCTCCTGAGTTCCATGTAAAGCTGGCCTTTGTTTGAATTTGTTGTCATGAGGATCTGGGAAAAATTCAAAGCTTTGACGATCGAAAGAGGTATGTAATATTTATGCTTTTACATATTTGAGCTTCTCATTTCGAGCCCCCAACAAAAATTTTATAGAACACAATTTTTTTGAAGTTTTAGTACACCGAGACTAGGTCGTGAATAAGCCTCATGATTAATGTTTTTATCGGGTTTCAGAACAGGAGGAAGTGCGACAAGTGAGGAAAAGTTTAAATGTAAATGAAGAGTATGTAAGCGCCTTACGAACAAAATCCTACACTGATTTCCTTACAAAAGCGCGACTGCAGGTGAGGAGCAGTTCATCAAAGTCTCCATCATTTGGTGATCTCAATTCTCAAATCCTACTTGAACCATGCCAAGAGATCATACCCAATATTATTGAGTCAACGAAAGTCCTCTTGAAGTACCCCTACATAAAAACCCTGATGCTCAAGTACTTTGACATAAGCGCCGAGGCCTCAAACATATGCACCAAAATCCTCGAAAGCATAATACAAATCCAGTTCAACTATAAGTTCCTACGACAAGCAATCGAGTCTGGTGATAGTTACAACAACTGTTGTTCTAAGCAACGAGGTCTGATCCTGTCAGAGTTAAAAGCCTTCTGTAACACGACTAACCCTTTATTGTGTTTAGTTAGAAATAATTTTAAGCTGGCTCAAGAAGAGTACTCGACGGTCTTGCATAATTTAAGGTCCAAGCGGAAAAAGGTGGTCAGGAAGGTGAAGCTGAGAAAATGGTTTAAGAAGGCATGTAAGGTGTGTGTGACCACCACATGCAGTTTGGCTGCAGTTGCAGGCATGGCTTTGGCTGCACATACACTGACATTCATATTAATGGGCCCGGCCGCCTTGAGTTTCCCCTACAAGGCATTTAGCAAGAAGGGTCTAAAATTCAAAATTTTAAGGAGTAAGACTCTCCGAAAAGTTGGGGAGCAACTCGATGTCGCGGCTAAAGGGACATACATCTTGGATCGAGATTTTGACATGATCAGTCGGACCATTTTGAGACTGCACGACGAGATCGAGCACGATAAGGATATTATTCGATTTTGTCTGAAGAGGAGAAATAATAAATTTTCGGTTCGAGAAGTTGTGAAGGAACTTATAAAGAGCGATATGTGGTTTAGGAAGCAACTTGATGATCTTGAGAAGCATGTGTGCTTGTGCTTAGTGACTATTAATAGGTCAAGAGCATTGGTGATCAAGGAAATGTCAACTTCTTGTGCCCAAGATTCGTAGCACAATCTAAAATGTATAGCAAAATGTTATATAAACTATTGCATACATTGGTATCTTAACCATTCAAACCCATAGAAAGGGGTAGAAGTCCGAAGAAACTTCAGGCGGCAGGCACTTCTTCGTTCAGGGGTGGGCCTCACCTTCGTCTTCTCCTCCCTCTTGTGCTGGCTCGGTGGCGCTTCTCCTCTGCTTGGCGGCGCTGGTGGCGGTGTCGAGTGGGTGAGTTGCTGTTTCCGTTCAGTGAGGGTTGGGGGACGATTTGGAGGTGGGACTGATGTTTTTTGGCCCTCTGGGGCGTGGATTTTGGGCTGGTGACGCCGGTTTTGGTGGCTCTTGGGTTCGCCGTGGTGGAGGTGGCTTGGTTGGATTTTAACGGTTATTGGAGCTGGCGTCCGGCGGTGTACAGTGTGCTCGTCGACGACGGTTTGGGCGGCGCTGTTTGGCTGTCGGTCGGAGGCTTTGGAAGGTGGATGGTGGCTTCCAGTGGCGGAACGGCTGATTTGTGGCGTTGGTTGGGCATGCTGGTCGGCGGCGGGTGGCTCCGTTTGGAGTCGTTTTGTTTCCTTGTAGCAATCTCAGTAGTTGTTAGTTTTTACTAGTTTGTAACGTTTAGTTGATTGGATGAGTTGTCGGCTTCGGCCGGATATGTACGCTTCCGCCTGAATGTGTCGGCTCCGGTCGGAGTTTTGGTCAGCTTTGGCTGTATCGAACTTTTCTGAAGGGCCCACTGAGTGATATTTCGTTGTAAAGTCGTCTGCTTCGGCCAGGCGGACGGGCTTTGCTGGGCCCTTTTGGAGCTGTTGTATGCCGGTTGACAACTTGTTTAATAAAAAAATAATAATTTATTGCATACATCTAATAACGCTTCTAATTTGTAGTAGAATTGTTAGTTTTTATTGGATACTAAAATCATAATTTGTGGGTAAAACGACATCCGAGTAACAAGTCAAAAATCATCAAGGTGACCTGATGGTTGAGGTTGAGGTGTTGATTTACAATGCCTCAAGTTTGATTTTTGGTGACTGATGTCAAATAAAAATCAGAGGTAAAAAACCAAATATTTCACAAGCATTGTTTTTCTCAAGAATATCATGGAACACAACATCAACCATCTAAATGTCACATATTTTAGTAATGTAAACTTTTTTTTTTTGATGGAGGTTAGTGGTTAAAGTTAGTATCTGCTCATTTTGAGCTGGTGAGGACTTGAACCCTGGATCATTTTGATACACAGGGGAGGTGCTCCACTGAGCCACCTCTTTGCCTCGAGTAATATAAACTAATTCAGTAGATATTTCTCTAATTCCGTCTGCGTCGCCTTGAAATCCTGACATGCACGAGGAAATCGAATTACTAAACTAATGCTGACCAACTCTAGCTCTTAAAATATATTACAAACTAGCAAATGCCCATCAAACATAAACCTATACAGAAGTTATAGAACAAAAGTACACCAACATACTAACACAAAATTTCTTGCCAAAATTTTTGTCTGACAAACAAAAACACAGTGCCCATAAAAAGAGCAATTCAGCTTGGTAAAATGAGTCAAGCAGCTAAATCTTTATAATAAAGTAGTCAATAGTTATTAAAAAAAACACAAGGCTTAAAAGTTAAAATTGGAATACCAAGGCAATGTCTTTTGTAGAAATTCCCCAAGTTTATTTCCCAACTTTTTGTTTGTCTTTTAGTCTTTGTTTTTTGCAGCACTCTCAATCTTTTGGAAACTGGAAATTTGGACACAAGTGCGCACGTCTCCAACCTCGGACTTGTGACAACAACTGTTTGTCCATGGTCTGGTGGCAGTTTCATGTCTGGGAGGATTCATGTGGCATGGACTGCTTGACATTACTTATCTTCTTAAATCTCTGCTTAGTCTACTTAGTTGGGTTCCTCAATATGTTTCAGTTTGCAATGTGTCTTTTTGTGCTGTGTTTTCTAACATATGGAAATAATTCATACAGTTGGAGACTACGAACATTTCTATGTTACCTGTTTTTTATCGATTCCAAGTCAATAGGCCTTATTCATCGTCATATCGGTTTCTTTCTGGTCCTTGCAGGCCTGAGAATGAACAGAAAAGAAAAAAGATCGGTGCGAGCATTGCAGAGTTACGAATTGATAATTAAATCAGACTTTATGCTTTAAACTTTAGATGAGAAAATGGGTACCACAAAAGTAGAGAAGATGACTGATGACATATAGTACCATTAATAAGTAACTAATCCTTTCTGTAATTACACAGCTTTAATCCCATAAGTAATGATTTAAGAATAATAATCACCATCATTTCCATCATCATTACATCCACTTTACTTTAAAACTCAACTCTTAATTTAATTTAACTTTTTAAAAATGAGACCTAAACTGGTGTTTTGAACTTTAAGTTACAGAAAAAACCAAAATGATTCCACCTTTTTCCTGGACCATACCAAGCAAAAGCAACAATTTAATACAATGAAGCACTTCTTTCCACAGCTCACACTCTACTTTGACTGTCATCAAAAACACCCATCTTTCACTCTCCCCCATACCCATTTTGGCCTCATAAAAACCCCTTGAAAGCAAAGTCATCTTGCTGAGTTCTAAAGCCAGAAAAAAAACTTAAGAGGAAATTCAAGAAGATGTCTTCAAGCCATTTCTTTGTGACAGTTTTGTTATGCGTCATTCAACGTGGATGGGCAACCACAGTGGTCGTCGATGGAGTGTCTGAGTGGAATAAACCGGTTGCTCAAATTGGAGACTCGATCAGTTAAAAATAACTTCCTCTAATAAATTTGTTGTTCGGTTTTTTCCATTTAACAGATTTTCTGATGCCCATTTTCTGTATTTTTTCCTCAGTTTTCAGACACAAGAATCATTTGAAGCTATACATTTTCAGGAATGAGGGGGCTTTCAGTGCCTGCGACTTCACTGAAGCCACTCTTCTCAGCAGGCCAAACTCCCCGTCTTACACAGTACAATTCTCATTTTTAACGGTTTTCGAAACATTCAAATTGCTTTGATTTTTTCTGAAGATAGTTTTGTTTTAATTTGTAAACTAGTGGAACCCATCTAGGCCTGGCAAATTTTACTTCTCATTCAGCAATGGAACCAGTTCAGCATGTCAGAAAGGTCAGAAATGGGCAATTAAGGTAGTATTACCTCTGAGCAGATCTAATGCTCCAGCAGCTACGCCAAAGTTATCCCCAGCGCCAGTCTCGGGTGGGATCATATCATCTTCCCCAGGCTATGAATTCCCAACCTTCCCACCACAAGCTGCTGATTCACCGGGAGGAATATCTGGCTTGGTGCCGCAAAAAGGTGGAGGCATTGCTATTATTGATAGTAACCCTGCTGTTCCTTTGCCCACTGAAGCAGCTGACTCCACTAGCACTACTCATCCGTTACATGCTTCGGGTAGTGACAAACAGGTTGGTGTGATTTCTTGTCTGTCTGATTGTTTGTCCCTTCTCATTTGCTGCTGCAAAAAAGTTCAAATAAGCGTAATCATGATTTACAAGATTTTTTGGCTAAAAGAAAAGTTAAAAAGGAAAAAAAGAGAGTACATTAGACCAGGTCCTGTGTTATGTTGTTTTGCTTACAATGAAACATAAATCCTCACAAGTTTGCCGAATGGTTAACATAATGACTGGCCTTATCAGCTTGATTCATGTTGAAAATGCAGGTGGTGGGAGGACTCCTTCACATGTCTCTATGCGTCACGGTTTTCATGCTGTTGTAGAAAGCCAGGAAATAAATAAGAAACTCAGGAGACCACTGTTGCAAACGAAAAACAATATTAGTTCTTTCTACGCTGGGGAAGGGGAGTAGTAATGTTTAACAAGGTTTTCTTATATGGTAGTTCAGTTGGTTTCATAAAAGTTCTGCTAGTATTATAATCCTCCATTTATGTTGTTGTGACCTGGTTGGGGGATGGCACATATATTTCATAACCATGTTTGCCTTCACTGTCCAAGTTCCTTTTGAACAAACTTACCCGACCTGACCACTATGCTTAAGTAAACGAATAACAACATAAAATTTCACAAGTCATAAACAAATTACTATGAGATCCTTCAAAGTTCATAGAGGATGATGATGATAAATCATCAAGTAGACCATCCAAAATTGCAGTAGATTAAGTTTTAGATTTCTCCTAATGTAACCCGAATTCGTGCGACAGTGTGCTTTGATTTTTTTGACTATCAGAGAGAATAGGTTTCAGTTACCAGAATGAGGTAATCACACATAAATTTCATGAGAAGTAAAATGATTATAAGAATGATGAGAAACCCAATTTACACGCATAATTCATAAAATTAGTTGACAAAATTAGTGCATAACATACCTTTTGTGCTTTCCAAAAATGCAGAGAAGAAAAATCAAGAGTGGCAATACCAATGTGAAGTGTATTTATAATTTTATATATATGAACACGAGTACAATACATGTTGGATGTATGGGACTTTCAGCTCAAAGCAACCCCATGAATGAGTACAATTATCGAAATCTTACCAAAATGTTTTAGTCAAGACCAGGCAAAGTTTAGGATCAACTGATCATTCAATATCGGCAATAAACAAGCTAGAAAACAGCAGCACCCGTGGACTTTGAAGGACCAATTCATTAGCCAAAATTCTATACAGAATATTCATTGATAAATACACAAGCCAACCTTGTTGTGATATCGTGCACATAACTCGGAATGGTCCATCAAATGTGACCCTTGTATCATAAGACATAAGATATTAAAGCAAGCATGTAACCTCAGTAAATTGTTCTTGATTATTCACCGCGAGCTTTCCCTAATGATCCAAGACCTTCTGTTCGGCTTCTCACAATTCTGTGGAACACGTCCCTCACCTGGTATTCCAGTGGCTCTAGCTCGTCCTTCAGTGCATCATAGACCTGAGCTAACTCCACAACACCATTTCTCACCTCAGCTTCCTTCTCCTCGGTCAATGGGAACTGAACAGAATCAACCAACTCACTCATATGCCGCCCACATTTCTCTATCTGATGAATCTCCCTCAACAATCCACAAGCATTCTTCCTATCTCGCCTTTTAGATTCCTCGAAAATCTGTTCATGGAGCGAAAGTATAGGACCAGCCCAACTGAAATGTCTCGGGATGGAGAAATGCACTTGCAACCCACGGTCCTGACAAGGTATTGCAGCCACAAGAGTCCACATCACAAATAACAAAACCGAGCTCATTGTATAAGCAGCAACCACCAGCCCATTTGACGCTGCAATATCACCAGCTCGTGGCGCAACCAAGTTGCTCCCAATAGCCTGCAGCTGCCTGGCAGCTGACCAAGACCTTGAAACACTCCATGATAGCGACCTCAAATGCCCTATCGAACGATGAGATTTATCGCCATTATTCCGCCCAAACGACCTATTCCTATGTGTAATAGTAGACTCCTTCTCATCCAACATTCCAATAGCTAAATCAATCAAGGCCTTTTTCGCACGCCTAAACTGCCCTTCGCCCAAACTCTTCTGACCATCCAAAGCCACCAACACAATCTCCACCAACTTCTGCCATTGCTTGATCTGCTCAACCCCATCTCTAATCGCATTACAAACATCCAAAGCCTTCACAACCCTCTCAAAGAAATCCGCCACAACACGATCAGCAGGCGATTTGCTCAACAGAGATTTATTGTGAGACAACAAGACCCTAAAATCCTCCTGACAACACAAAAACACATCCAGCAGCTTCCCTATCCACGAAATGGATAACATCTCATCAGATCCAGCCGATGAAAGCTCTAGAAACCTCTCGCTCACATTCTTCTGGAACAGCTCAACCTCGTCATGACACGAACCTTCCATCAAATGAACCTGCTCCCTTCTGATGCTCAATATTGATCGGCCGAAGCTGTTGAATGGTCCTGGAGATCCCCGGTGATCAGTTACAGGCATTATCACACACAATTGACTTGCCTCAGCCCTAAAAAATAAAAACCCTAGAAAAATTCCCAAATCAAGAAACCAATAATGAAATATAAAAAAAATTGATCCCAGCAGAACCGATTCAACACAGAAATGGCGTCAATTGAACTCAAATCTAGCCACTTTACAGCGCAAATCGATCTCTATCGCTTAAACACAAAAAAGAACTTAAAATTGATCAGTTTTGGAGAACACCCAGATACCGAGTTCGATCCAGGATGACGGACGAGGGTGAAAAGGATCGAATTTGGAGCGAAGGAGACGGCGGATAACAATGGCGGAGGAGATAGAGGGGTTTTATCGAGAAAGTGCGGACCGCGTAAGGGGTGCTGTTATTCAGGCAGAAAATAAAAAAAAGCGCAAAGCGAGGGTTTGATTTACCGGTTTGCGGTTTGATTTTAACGGTTTGTAGTTCACACGGTCTAAAACACGCCTTGGATGGAGATCAAGTGAATCTTGGCCGTTGAAGGAGATAGGGGAATTGGACGGTGGAGAAGACTGGTCTTGCACGTTGTGACCGGTTCAATTTTTTCATTTTGGAGTGATTTTTTAATAGGTAAAAATAATTGGAAAGGATATGTGAATGTGATATAATCATTTTGTCCAAATGGGGAGCGTTCAAATGAGGCATCAAGATTAAAATAAGACAGTGATACACGATCTGAGTCACACATCTAATCTAACTCCTCGTGCTTTGTGGGCGCGTCACGTGTCCCACTACCAAAATCCATCAAAAAGCAAATAGTAAACAATTATTCCCTGCCACATCATCTAAATGAGTGGCTCATAATGTGCCTCATGCGCCTCATTCTATCAATCCTGCCTCAATCGAGTGCTTCCTTGTCCAAATAAAGTTTAGAGCTCAGTCATAGTCATATAATTAAGTCCTCTTGGGTTGCTAGCATTTTCATTAATACTTCAAAAACACACACAATTATTTAGACTCATTCACATGACGCTGACAATATAAATAGAAACTGGGGGCATCATCTACATGTGACATGCGAATAACCAAACCAATAATCATCATAATATTAAGCACTCCTTACATTTGTTCAGCCTCTCATCTCATTCATTTATCATATCTCCTTGTGCAATTTATCTTCTAAACTGTCCTCCAATCGGTTAATTAAACCTTACCATTTGTAATTTATTAATAATACGTGCCATTTTTTTTATACATGGGGGAGCTGTTTTAAAACTGTATAGGAAAGCAACATGATAGTTTTCAAAATTGAATAATATACAGAAAACAGGAACATATGCCTCCCAACTGCTGCATTTATTTTACTCCAACACATGATTCCCACTACTCCCCGATAACGTTAAAATTTTAGTTATGTTACTCCTTTTTTTTTTTGTACATGATGACAAAGTTCCTTAGCTAGCTGAATCATCTCAGTTATTCATACTGGGGTAAATGTAGGGGTCTCCAAACAGCCTCATGGGCTAGAAAGCCTAATGGGGGCCTCGTGGCCCGCATGCCTTAAGCCTAGCCCAGCCCATGTTTAGGCCCATTAAAGCCCAACTTTAAGGTTTACGGGTCGGGTAAGGGTGCAACATTTTTAGCCCGGTCCGGCCTATCATGGCCCATATCGGAAAGCCCATTGAAGCCTACCAAAAAGCCTAGTGAAACCTACCAAAAACAAAAGAGATGTCACATTTTGTTTCTATGAACTATTTTTTCTTGATGTTTGCATTGTTGACAGTGATGCTAATGATATTAATGTCCCAGATAAAGAAGATTTGTGGATTCTAAGGTTGTGTTGAGTGCCGAACTTTTTGATAAACTTAATTTCTTATCAAGTTTACTTTTGATCCTTTGGCTATTAGTCAGTGTATAGCCGTCGTATAAGTTATTCACAAGCATGGAACAATATATTTATAATTGTCATAACAAGATTACATAGTCCGACCTAGTGATATATAAGGCCCAGCCCACTGACCTACCAAAAACAAAGTCCGTGTGCTGCTTAAGGCTCCAAAAATATGCATGGGCTTGGCCCGGCCTAGGCCACGTAAAGTTGAAGTATAGGACAAGGCTTGGCCAAGCCTAGCCCAAGCCAATTTTTTTTAGGCTAAGCCGGCCCGGCCTATTGGAGACCCTAGGTAAATGTATTTTTTTGTGATTCATTGTTTATGAACATGAATCAAGAAAACAATTTTATTTGTTGTTATTGGGCATGTTTCATTGCAACGTCATAAAAAAAGGTTCAAGAGAAAAAATAATCACGGCTTCAAAAAAAAAAAACCTAAAAATTAACTATTAAATTTGAAATTAAATATATTTTTAATTAAAAATTAATGATTTAATTATAACTCAGTTAAGTTAAGTAACGGTGTTAATTCCCGTCAGTCAATTTTAACTGAAAAGTTATTTATTTTCAAATTTTCCCTGTAATTAAAAATTGAGATAGTTCGGAACTCAATTGGGAAATCAGTGATAGTTCGGAGCCCTCTTTTGTACTTTTCCCTACTATATATGGGAAATACATATTTCCTTGTTTTACCTTGCACATTAATCATTATGATGAATGTCCTATAAATAAGACACTAAAACATGTAATGTTATTGAACATGTTACAAAAAGATAGAGTGAGAATATAAGCACCAAAATATTACTGTTTTTATTTTATTGTCTTTATTATTTAAAGTAGACATTCAGAATTGACTGTAAAGAAACGAATACTTGCTTTTGTTTTATTGAACCACTTTCATATTATATATTGTAACTTAGAAAACAAATTGAGGATATAAAACGGTAAGAAATGATCAACATATTCCACAACTTAATTGAAATAAAAGAGTGCTTTTGGTCCCATTCATCAATTCTGATAATTCAATTGGACTCTTTCCGAAGGCTGATAGTTGTTTAAATGATGTTCATCACATAAAACAAAATGGTTTTACAGAGCATTTCCGAAACTCAGACAAATGATAACTGAATTTGGTCAGACTTCCCATAAACTTAAACATGTCACTCAAGACAATAACCATAGTGGGACAAGGCCGCCAACTAAATCATTATGGAGTGTTGTAAAAGTATAGACGGTATGACCTGGATATAATATACAAATATGTTGTGTCTACACATCATCGTATTTCATTTCACACCAAAGACAACCATTGATGAAAGGCACTACGTTTAAAATTGGACAATCTATTTACTTGCCAGTTAAAAAAGTCAAGATGAAACCAAATGAATATCAGCCATCCCAACAGACGCTTATCCACTCATAAACAGATACTGTCCTCGGAGTTAAAGAACTGACCATGAAACAAAGTCATTAATAGTCAAAGGCAAAATATACATAGTTTATCATCTAAATATGCACTGATGGTAAAGCTGTGTAAAATTCTAAGAGACCAGGATTCAGTACCTCTTCTAATTTTAAGAGTGATTAATTGACATTGAAAAGTCATTGCAGTTTAAGTTCGTGTTGGTCACAAAATTCTCAATACACCTAGAAAGCCACAAAGGAAACCTTTTCTTAACCCAATAAACAAAGCAATCATAAAAGGCTTCATGCACCATCAAAGCCACACACACACACACAAGAATGTTTCTTTTCAAAGAATCAAATCATTTTTTTGAGAATCAAACTCTATTAATGTAAGTAACATTTTTTTGAAACCATTCACACAAATGAGCTCTAGATATCCTTGAGAAGAAATGTAAGTAACTGACAGCCGGAGGCGAAGTTAGTGACAATCCAACTCCACCTAAACAGCATCAGAATACTATTGAAACTCAATTTAGGTAGCATACTGACCATTCACACAAATGATTAACAATGTGACTGGCTAATTGGCCACCCTTAAACATAACACAACACACAAACAGGAGGCCATCCAAAAATCTTACACTGTCAAATGACAATCAAATATATAGTGAATTTCCATCACTAGGTAGATCCCACAAGTAAATTAGATAGCTAATCACCACAATCAAACTAATGAAAATGTGTAAATCTATTAAGAGGATACATCTTCATCATGCATTATCATATAACCACTTATAATAGTTCGCACACATACAAAACACCATGCCTACGAAATAGCAGTGAAGTTTCGTAATCTGAAAAAACCAAACTTGACATGAAAAACAAAAAAGCCCTCAGATCTCATAGCTTTAAAGATCATTCCCAATTCATAAGCACACACCGTCCACCATAAGCCTCATAACACCACCACAATCCACAACACACGCACACGACACAATAAACACACGCACACCAATCGACTGAGGTGGTGTACAGAGGCTAGCGATGAACGAAAACGCTCGAATCAGATCAACAATTATAGTTTTCCATCATCGGGCGAAGAATAAAAGAAATACAAAATCACATTCACAGTAACAAAATTGAAAGGACATAATGAGGCAAGCCAGGCGGTTAGCGAGAAAGAAAACTACGAATTTAAGCTGAAAACGGGGTTGAAATTAGGGTTTTCTGACAACTGCAAGTTGTCGAATGTCCAAATTAGGGTTTGAAGAGAAGATGGAGATGACGAAATGGGCCGGTCTACGTTTGGCTTTCGACATTTGGGTTTAAATCTTTTTTCGGCCCAAAAAAAAAGGTCCGTCAATAATTAGCGACAGAGAGATAAATTTCGTTGCTAATGTACTAAAGGTTATTTATCAAGTGCACCAAGCAAGCCTAGTTGATATGGATGGTTTCCCACTTCCTTAAACATAACAACATCCATTTCAAGTTTCAAGTTGTCTGAACTATGGAAACTGAACTGAGGCTGCACATATTGAGACAGCTTTCAGAACTCGATAAAAATAGCGCGCACATATAACCATGGCTCTTTCGACGTGTAACAGGTGTTTAACTAAATAATAGGTTCGGTCAATGTCTCGCAAACGTGGATACTAGTGGGATCATTATGCTAAGCACTTATGGATGGAATATTAATCAGTTGAGGATATAAAAATTGTTGTTCAAAAATAAAAATAGTACGCTATAATGTCAGTAGCCTACCTATAAACCTGTAGGTGGATAAAACAACAGAGAATGTCCAGCAACCACTTGGTTTAAAAATAGCTGACTATTCACAACTTGGAGTATAAGATTGCTTGAATTAATTCAGGCAATATGCAGTTTCATTTGTTCTTTGGTTGGTTTAACGAAGACTCGGAGATCGGGTGTCATCATTAGTCTTACAATGTCTCTACGGTGCTGCGTCATCTACGAGCCACCGTGAAGGGAGATGGATAGAGGAATATGATTGCAGTGCTCAGCTCCAGAAGTCTGTCAGGGTAAGATTTTTGCATTTTGTGGACAAGGAAATGCGCCGAGGATGGTGGTGGATTCTCTTTCATGTAGTGAAGAGTCTGAGGCAAAGTATTGTCTGTGCTTGTATGTAACAGTTTATCATACCGGTTTGTTTCTGAATGTGTTCTGTTTATTGCTTGCAACTTAAATTGCCCTCATCTTTGCGCTTACGCAACTAGTGAGGTCTTAACCGAGGCGCGTCAATTGCTGGTTGAAAACTTAAATTGCCCTCCATTTGGGGGACCAGATAATATCTGATGATTGATTGGTTTCTGTAGTTTTAACATTTTTGATATGTACTCCATTGAGTTTATAATTAGAGTGTTGAGTTTTGGAATGAATATTTATTATACATTCATGTTGGTAGGCATGTCTGAATTATTATTTTTTATTTTTTTGATTAATTATTATTATTATTTTCTGAATGTAATTGTGCAATGGAGCTCATGGTAGAAAGATTAAAAAAATCTGAGTGTTTAGCTGGAAAAAATATAACAAATATGGTGAATGATGATGCAGTGGTGAATCTTGCAGATAGTAAATCTTCAGTTAAACTTCATTGCTTAAATATAAGTACATGTCTTACTTGCCCGTTACAATTTTCTTTTTATCCGTTTTGAGTTCAATTTTATAATTTTATCTTCAATGATCTGAAAGTAAACACGAAATCTAGACCAGATTTTGTTTATCTTAACTGGTGTTATCATTATAGCGGTCGGCATTTAGTTCTGGACCGAAATAAGCCGTCCCAAGTCCGGCCCTAGCTTTACGCAAGTCATATTATGGTTCGATCCGAAGAGCTTAGGATCGGGCTAAGGTTTCGATTATTCGGCCCGATCCGAAATACGAGCATGATTTAAAATCGTATGTCTATTAATTTAAGAACGTTCTTGATATAAAAAGAATGTATTTTTTCACGTACATTAAATCTCACACGTCCAAACTAATAGTATTTGCGTTTAAAGAGTTATTTGTCGATTAATTAGTCATTCATTTAGAGTCGAAATTAGTCCGAACCTAGCCCGAAAAGCCCTATAAAACGAGGGACCGATAACGATTTTAGGATTGATTAATTTTCTCAGGGTCCGGACTGATCCGACTCTAATATATAAATGACTAGGATAAAGGTTCACCAAAAACCCTACTTAACTCGGCCCGACCTTTTGACGACCCCTATATCATTATGAATTATTTTATAGCCATGTTATGCCTACGCATGTGCATTGCCCAAGAAAGCTGTGCAAAATTTAACCTGGAAGTAGTATTTAAATTTCTGTATTTTAAACACTCACTTGACTAAAATGCAAGATTCCAATTTCCAAGGTCACTTACAGAAAACCAAAATACAGAGAGAATATTTTACCTGGAACAGATTATCAGGTTTAGTTGAAAACATTGAATTGTGATGGCAGTGGAAATAGATCTTTTCCCCAAAGTGTTCAGCTACTTTCTGGAACACTAGCTGGAAATGTTTACAGTATAAACACACAACAGATCATCCTGTTCCACACAGATGATTTAGTTAGCAATGTTAGTTCTTATTCACATGCTAATTTGGTGTCGAAGCTGCTCAGACATATAGCAAATGCCTGAAAGGCGGACAGAGGGTAACGATAGTCCATGGTGAAGATATCCTTGCCAACTTTACCAAATTGAAGAAGGACCTTCTCAGGATCGGATGAGCTGGGCTGAGAAGTTGATGGCGCATTTGGAGCAGGTGCTGTTGCAGGCTGTGTTGGGGTTGTTGTGGCAGCTATCAACTGGAAGTTCTTTACAGATGCAACAGTGACTCTTCCTCGGAAGTTTAAGCACCAGCACTGCAGCTGCTCGTGCCATCTTGGAACCTTGTTTTTTAGAATCAGGGGCATCTCTTTCCCATCATGATCACCGTCATGGATAATACCAATATCTGAGAAGCGAGAGCTACTAAACTCTGTTGAGCTGTCTATTCGCTTGGAGAATGATATGCTTCTGAAAGATTCCTCAAGAGAACGAGTAAGAAGGTCGGGCTGCCCAGGAACAACTCCACCAGGCTCAAGGGATGAGACGGGAATGGAATGCATAGTGCAGTGCATCCTGCGGGGTCCCCTAGTGCCCAGAACATTTAGCTCATATGTGACCTGAGCAATGTTGTAACTGCCTGATGGAACTTTAGGGGACACTTTCTTCGAGTAGAAACGACGGCTGGATCGGCCGAGAGGCTCTATGTTACTGCTGTTGTAAGGGGGCTGTGTGTCATATATAATGAACCTCGTGCCCAGAAAGTTAGATCTGAAACAATGAATGTTTCGGTTATGAAAGACTTATATGGATTTTAAGTAATAGCTGCCCAAACTACTTACTACGGTACACACAAGAAAAGAAGATCATTTTACAAATTAACATGCTACATGCCACTATTAGATTCTTTGAAGGAGGTAAATAAATATATAAACTCAAGAATTTATTGGTAGTCAACAGCATCAGTTAACCTCCTAGTTTATACGAATACATTAACAGAAAAAAATGGTCTATACACGGTCACTGTTTAATTCTTAGTACTTATATCCTCAGTACCCACTCACATTTATAGGAACCTCGCTAAGTCCTTGGTGAAAAACTTTTGCTCTGCCCTAAGGATTATGCAACTAATTAAATGTAAACATCAAGTAACAGAATACATATGAATGGAAAATATGCCTAGCTGCACCGACAAATTATCAACATACCAAAGTGACAACATACATGTATCCTCCCCAATGAAGTAAACACATACCTCAATTTTCCAATGAATTTGCTGCTGGATCTTGAAATATTATCTGCATCTGTTGAAATCACATATTCAGTGCAAGTAGTTCTGCGATTGCGTTTAGCTGACAAAAGAAACTTTCCATTTTCAACTAGCAGAGCTGCCAAGAAGAAGAGAATAATGAGAATTAGGAAAAAAAAAGTCCTTCAAACAAGACAATATTAAAGATTCAAAAAGTTAAAGGGACGCTCACCAGGGCTGAGACAAAGAAAAAGATGATACGTCAAATTAGATTTGTCCCTCTTAATGAAGCACTGAATCATTCCATCCCTAGACCCCGGCTGCAACGAGAGCAAAAGATGATAGTAAGCCAACAATCTATAAACTCATTACATGTTACATGCACCAAATGGTTTTGTGTAACTTAGCAAATCATCCTGATGCTCCTTCTGACACAAGACGAAATCAACTGGCCGATTTTGGATCAAACATAAACACAACCAGTATGGGGAAATGCAAAATAAACCAACCTGTTTTAATGAAACAGGGAAAGTCAGTTTCCCGGATATCTCTGGACTTTGCACAATCTCTTTGCACATTTCTCTCCATGCCTTGCAAACGGATGCACAAGCAACCACATTCTTGCGTGCAGGCCATGTACTCTCACTGGCCTCCAACCTCTTGATCACATCAAAAAGTAGCTCGGGAGGTAGGCTAGCCCAGCGACTATTTTGAACTACAATGTGTTCCTCCAACTCATGAACCGAGCCATGAGATTTTCCTCTTTGATGCCCGTTGCCTGAAAGTCTCACTTCAAAGCTCCTCTTTGAAAGGCTTCCAAAACCTTCCCTTACATCACGAATTATGCTGCGGAATGACATCTAGAAATCATGCACGAAGATTCAGTGTTTCAGCTACTCTCAATCTGGACTGCGAAAACAATACATGGACAGACTACCAAAATTCAGGTAAGATAGCAGCAAATGAACAAAAGGTAGCCCTATATGAGACCCCCATGGCAACATGGAAACATGTGGAATTAGAAGAGAGGCAAAGAGAGAAAGGAAAAGGCACTTAGCAAGTTAGCATTAGAAGAAGATTCCCATGATAAATACCTACAAAAACCTATATAGCAAAGCTAAACCTAGCCTCAAAAGCACCCTAAAGTACCCATTGAATAAAATTGTCTTCCACAGAACACTCTATATCCAACAGTAGTATACTTATGCTCTATCATGTTCAATTGATAACCAATACCCAGATGAAATTCATAACATAAAAGGCAACAACTATTTTATTATTTCCTTTCTGGCTACAATCTAACATAATATCGAAACCCCAAGCAATGGGTCACTGTCAATTTGTCTTTAGCTGAAAAAGAAAAATCCAACTAACCCACCTAAATCATATAACCAAAGGGTAAAAGTCCAGCATCTATATCTTTTTCAAAAGTTAAATTAAGCACACCAGACTGGCGCCTGCCCAACATTACAGATTTGTTTAATAGAAGAGATATTGTAAGGATTCTAGCCTTTCTGTTTCCATCCACACACGCAGAAAAGGGAAAAAAGACTAAACAAATCAACAGCATGGATACTGTATTGACCTGTTCAAGCTCCTATAAGTTCTAACCATTTTCCTTCCATTTCAAGCCTATCAATTAATTTGCTAGTACTCCATTGTTTAGTATATCCAGCTAAAAGATAATCTCTCCTTCTCAGATTGGATTCTGAAAGAAAAAAAATATAGTTAAAGCCATAGATCATAGTTGCTGTGTTTCCTTTGAAATCAGCATGGAACTCGTCCGCCATCTACTAAAATTTATAAAGATCCAGCAGCACAAAACCTAAGAATTTCAACTCCTCAGATGCAACCAAACACTCCAACCTGTCAAAAAAACAGAACTCCACAAGCCCAAATGGAACTCGTCCGTCATCTACTAAATTTTATCGAACATCCACAGCACCAATCTCAACAAAAACAGCATATAAATCGAATTGCAAAAGAAACGTAACAGTGAGAGAAAAAACGAGTGCCAAACTGACCTCTGTTATTCCAGCACAGCATCAACAAATCAATTCAATCAGAAAATCTGAACGTGCTGGTCTCCACAAGTCGTTGATCGTAGCTCAGATACTGATTCCTAGTCCAATTTGTGACCGCGTGATTCTACGACTCTCTCTCTCTCTCTAGAAAAAGAAAATTCAAACTTGCGAATTGTGAAAATTGAAAGGTCAGCTGCGAAATTCACGCCATGAAATTTAAAGCCAGTCCACCAGCCAGCACCAACTACCAACCATCCCACAACCCAAACGTAACCTAATTTTTTATTTATTTATATTTTAACGTAAATGACATGAACATGAAGGACGAAAATGTTAATTTAGTTGATTGCTGAGGTAAGTGTCTGATTTGACTATTTTGCCCCTAAGTGGTTGACCATATCCAGTAATGGACGGCAAGCTACTTCCAGCTTTCTTGCCAGCCGTGACGACCCATTTGTGAAACTGATCGTTCTAGCTCGGGTCCGGGTCGGATCATCGTGGATCGACCAATTAGATGTAATTGAGGTGGGGAGGCATTGATTTGTTCGAAATGGTTGATTCGGGTCAATTGGGTTTTTTTTCTTTATGCCAGGATCTGATTCTTAAGTACATTTTGCCTGATTCTCCACTTCAACGTGATGCAAAAATGCTCTTGTTTCTATCCCCCTTAAAAATGGCCGGTGCGGGTCCGGATAGAGATGGCGAATCAAAACTCATATTGGGCATCCTTACAGTCAATCTAACAATGACGTAATTTGATGCATGATATGATCATAAACAATATGTTTGTGTTTGTTTGAGAAAAAATAAAGATGAGGAAGATAACTGAGAGAAATAAACTTCATATGGAACTCCTTTTTATTTTAATTTTGTTTGGCTGTCTTTCAAAAAATGATAAAATAATATATTTTGGACAATGATCGGTAATTATTCGCTACATTCGATGAAGGATAGCATTTGTTCTCCCGGCAAACAGTCCCTATTTAATGTCGTTCTCTAGCGTTTCACGACAAAAAGGCATATCATCACTTCATGGACCCAAAGTTTCGAAGGAACGAAAAGATCGACGAAAACAACCACAAATAAGCTCTGCGCCAAAGAAGGGCCGTGACTACCGTGACATCTCATTAGTGTCACGGTAGGCTTTTTCGTCAGACAGATACGAGTGACTTCCAGCTAGGCCGTGACATGCCGTTACATCCTCCGAATGTCACGACACCCTTTCAGCTCAGTGAGTTTTGCCCTAGCCGTGACATGTTCGAATGTCACGGGTGTCACGGCCCCTTTTCGACTCAGTGACTTTTGAAGCATGACGTGACATGCCGTGTGACATGTCCGAATGTCACGGGTGTCACAGCACCTCGGAAAACAGAATTTTCTACTAGTTTCCTAATCCGTTTTGGCAAGTTCTGATCTTTTTGGCAACTACTCGATTCTTGGGCTATAAAAGGGCAACAACCAGAGTGTTCTAAGTGTGCTAATTTGGAGATTAAAGAACCATAACTTGGGAGAAGACAGAGATCATCGCAAGAGATTGAGGATTCAACGAGCACCCGCGTCATTACGGTTTCCTCGTCCTTAACTTCTTCATATACACTGCTTTTGGTTAACTTACCATGAGTAGTGAGTAGTCTTCTTATTCCGGGATCCTACGGATCCCGTGCTATGTACCCAACTCTCATGTGATCAATTAAACGTTTTTATTTATGCAATTCGAATATTCAATTTCATTGTGTGCTTAATTTTATCGTTCCTGCAAGTATTTACATCGAATGGGATGTTTGCATGCTAGAACGTATTTAGGTTATTTACCGAAAGATGGATGGGTCCTAGGTATTAATCATATTACATGAAATTGATGTTAGGTCATGTTGTTATAATGGTAGTACATGAATTAATAGGAAAATCTTTAGTTTAACAATCGAGTTCGTTGATAATCTGTGGATGGGCGGCGTTCAACGATTGAGATTAATCTAGACAATGATCCGTGGATGAGCGGCTTGTCTATTGTTAATTCGGTTTAATTCCATATTCGACAGCATGAATAATTTACGTGACATGATTGCATGATTAACATGGTTAGCACGGGTGAAGTATGGTCCTGAAATTCTTTCTCTGATTGAATCACAAACATTTATTTTTCTGCTATTTAATTTCTGTTATTTTTCACTACAACAAACCCCTTGTTTTAATCGGAGTAGCTAAATAGGTCGCTCGTTAGCTAATATTCACACACACTGTTCCTTGGATCGACCCTTGGCTTACCAAGATTATAAATTTTGTTTGACTGCAATTTGACCCCTAAAACTCATAATTTGACGACTATAAAGGATTAAAAATACGCTTGTCAGACAATACACTTTCCCTTCTTCTTTTTTTTGATAAATTGCGATACTGAGAACTTAAAAAGCTGAAAAAACTGAAAAACATCCAGCCGGGACCAGCTCCACTTCGCCTCACGCCTAAATTAATGTATAAACTATTTTCCTTCCGAAAAACATAACATGATTACTAGTAAGCTATTGCTCCACTTCGCCTCACGCCTAAATTAATGTATAAACTACTTTCCCTCCGGAAAAACATAACAAAAAAACATTAAACATAAAACATAATTCAAAAGGCCACGTGGCCCCAGTGCTCCCAGCGACTGCTAGCACAACCCAAGCCAAGCGGTGGCAGCATCATCACTTTCCCTCTTAAATATTTATATGCATGTCTGTTTTTTTACCCTTTTAGGATTCAAACTCACGATCATTTGGAAATCGAAAATTTTATGTCTTAGCCATCGATCGGTGGTTCTAAGCCCTGATGGGCCTATTTATATGCATCTCAAAAAATTATTTTCAATGAAGATAATCAAGAAATGAAAGGTTTATACCTCATTTATTTGGCGATATTTTTAGGTATTGGAGTACTTAGAGCATTTATCCAAACTGCATGTGAATTAGGTCATAGATTTATTAGCCGTCCTTTGTTTAAGATGTAAGGCCAACTTATATTTTAGTTATATCCAATTGAATGAAGGCCATACAATCCAATTCTTATTTCTCCAAATAAAACAATTTGTATTGGATAAGAGTGACGATTCTGTTTGATCGGTCCATTTATTTGGCAACGAAATTAATCAGGTGATATCTTAACCCACATGAGTGGTGGCATGTTGATTAATTAAGGAGTCATTTTATGATAGTTAGATTCTTACGGCATGTGTTCGAGTTCCGGGGCCACGCCACGCGCGTGGATACTTCCTACATTCCTCGTGGATGTCTTCCTCATCGTGGATGTGTTATTCGGTAAAGATGTCCAAAGTGGCATGAGCTCCAAAGTGTCAAAGATGTACGGATGATTTGGGTGGATGTGTGCGGGTAAAGTGCCGAACATGTCTTGCATTTCAGAAGTGCAGAGATATACTAGATGTTTACGGATCCGATAAAAAATGTCTTGCTAAGAGTTTATTTTCTTTGGTCCCGTAAGAATTAATATATATGGAATTTCTACTATTCAAGTCATGTAAAGTCACTTCATCAAAAAAAAAAAAAAAAAAAAGAGTCATGTAAAGTCACTAAACAGTAGAACATAGTCCAAGGGCTAGCTACTAGATCAATCAGTGAACCTCTTTGATATTTAATTTAATTGTTTTTGATAATATGGGTAAGAACTCAGAACATTTTAACGCAATGACGCCTTATAAATCATATAGTACATATATATACTGATCTCCGCAGCTCTAGTAAGGCATCTTGATCGGATCTGAAATCATCTGATACATTTTCTCCACTTCTGAAGCACATGCCAGATTCGGCACCTTTACCATGCATGGATCCGCACATTCACCTAGAGCTCATCATTTGACCCTAGGATCAAAATGCTCATAGGGTAACCCTGACCCTACCCTGCCCGGTCTTCTACCCTATATGTATTCTGCCCAGCAAGCCTTAGGCAGGATAAGGGTCATAGAAAAAAAATCATACACTACCCTTCTACCCTGCCCTCCTACCATATTATCCTACCATGCTCTTGTACCCAGTCCCACCCTATTTTACACTACCATTTTTATTCATATTATAATTTTTTTTTCAAAGTATGCTTAAATTTGTCATACTTGACCCTACCCTAGCCGATCCGACCTTACCTTACCCTACCCGTCCCTACCTTAACTTACCCTAATATTACCTTGCACATGGGTACCCTACGGGCTTAGAAACATTGCTCTACCCGGTCCTTACCCTGTCCTGTACTTTTCATAGGGTCAAAGAAAAATGACCTTACCCTGCCCATTGCCGACCCCTACATTCACCCTAAATCACTAATACATTCTTCGACACTTGGAACTCAGGCCACCTTAGACACATTTACTGTTATAAGACTCGGACGACCATCTTGACAGCCGCACCTCCACGAGAGATAAAGCATCACATGCGAGGCGTGAAGAGGAAGCATCCACGAGGAATCTAGGAAGCATCACGCCTAGCTTCCGCGCGAGGGATGTATGAAGCATCCACGCGCAAGACAGGACAACGAAGAGAAAAAGAAAAATGAACATAACAATTATAAAAAAATTGGCGACCCGAAGTTAAATATGCTATTGATGGAATCAAACCTTGACATGTCACGAATTGATCTTTTCGCAATATGTATTGTACTTTTTAATGGGGTGATTTATCAGTTAGGGCATATTTTAGGTAGTCATGTTAGGCATGTATACGTGTATAGATCTGCATTATCCAATGATTTCCATGTATATTTTCAGCCTGAAACAAACTTTTTTTTATTATAGTTATTTTACATCTCATATAGAACATATAGAGGATATATCGCGTATAAAGTATTTCTTGAGTACATATGTATTTCTAGCATATTTGAACCACAGTTACGTAAAGAGCACCCCAGAATTTAAATTTGATTCACTCCATGAAGCAAATGTGGAAAGGAAATGTGCCACAGTGTGATTTTGAACACAAGACCTCGCATATTGCAAGATATGTGCTCAACCAACTCAACCCCAATATATATCTTTTTATGTATATTAATTTCAACCATGAGATTAAAAAAAATCCTAATATTGCAATGAAAAACACGATGCACCGATGACAGCCACAAATTATTATTTGCTGCGGAAATGCCACGTACGACAATGGAATTATTCTCTTATATACCATACATATGCAGCAAAATTACCTAATTATGCCGAAAATGAAATAATTGAAATGTTTTTTTTAATGCTCAATCATGCTATGTAATGTAACTGATGTACATACACATGGTATTGCTGAACAAACAAAAATACAGGTGCAACCAACCAACCATTCTTAGCTCACATTTACACACACTAGCTTCATCAATAATATATGAATATCCATACAAAAGGAAACCAATAAACCCTACATCTCTGCTGCCCTAATAAATTATATACAATTTATTATTATCTCTTTCTGAACTTCACCCCAAACCAAATTCTTTAAATAAAAAAATCTATGCAACATTATTTCAGATAAACATTTTCAAGAAAATGGCAAAAAATAAATACACAGAAAAAAACATATCCCACCACCCTGCCCACCCCAATCTTGTGACAGTAAATATGTATGTATAGAATATATACATATAAAATTTTTGTATGCCGGAATCTGATCCTTGTATTATCTCTCACCGGCTCAGGCAACTGCTGTTTCCATGGAGCCACTTGTAGCTGATGCTCCATGTTGTGGCTTGTTGCTAGGAGTGGCTTCAACCTCATAAGTACCACCACTGTTGTCGTCATCAGCCTCTAATTCATCATCTTCCATGTCTTGATCCAGCTCCTCCTCATCCAACATATCGTCCTGCTCTTCATCCTCATTATTAGGGTTTTGAGCATGAGAGGAGGGCCGTATTAGGGCTTGAGGAGCTAGCGGCCATTGCTGTTCTGGCTGGACCATTAGTGGTGCCATTAAGGAGTTGGAATTAGGGAGTGGGGGTGGATAGTTGTAGTCTCCGCCGCCTTTCTTCTCTTTGTAGATTGCATCCAGAAGGTGGTAGTAGGGACAGGTTTTTGAGTCCTCCGGACGTTGTTTGTTGCTCTCTTTCACTTTTTTGAAGTACTTGTTGATGTTCTCCCACTTCTCTTTGCATCTTTTTGCATTCCTGGTGTATCCAAGGCTCCTCATTCCTGCAGATATCTCCTCCCAAAACGGGCCTTTCGGTCCGTTCTCTTGGTACTTTATTTCGAAGCTAGTCCGCAGTTTGATCAAAGCCTCCACCTCGGCCTTAGGCCACCTTGATGAGCTTGGTGGATTAGTGATGGTGCTACTACACACCATCACCTTAATCAGATCACCAGCATTATTGTGATTGTGGTCTGGCTGCTTCATGACACTAATAACCGGTTTAGCTTGTGGCTGCGGTGGAGGGGGCGGCGGTGTGGTAGTACTGGATATGAGTTGAATTGTGTGTGGAACTGGTGCAGGTGGCTGTTGTTTAGGCGGCTGTGGGGGCGGCGGTTGTGGCTGTGTCTGAGGTTGCTGGCCAGCAATCTTTTGGAGGAATGCAATGACTGCTGCATCTTTAGCTGCTGCAGCTGACCTCTCCTGGACTAAAATCTCATGCTCTCGGTTCAATCTTGCCATCTCTTGCATTCTCCATGCTTCCTCCCTCATGCATCTCTCTCGTTCTCTCATCTCTATTGTTCTCAAAAACTTACTCTGAAGCTCCTCTTGTTTATCCACCACATCCCTCATCAGCTTCTCAAAAAAATCCTTCCATTTTCTCTTCTTCCCGCTCCTCCGCTGCGGTTGAAAATCATCTGACGAGGTGGAGGAAGAGGTCGACACCATGAAATTCGCCCTGGACTGAAAATTTGGAGAGATGGTATTACTAGGGTTTGTAGAAACAGGAGCGGTGGTGATAGGGTTTTTTAAAATATTGCTGCATGGCTGATGTTGTCCAAATGAGATGGTTGTAGGGGTCTGCAGCACTACTAGTGGTGGCGGCATTTGTAATGACAGTCCTCCGCTACCTTTCGAGTGAGCCGCTTGTGGTTGTTGCCGTGGTGACGAGGACATCTGGAATGGTTGGAGCTGATCTAGAGCTTCAAGTTGATCGAAAAACCGATAAGTTTTTCCATCGGATTTTGAGGATCTCCCATCTTTGGTCCTCTTGTGATACTTGTAAACATTCTCAAACTTCTCCTTGCATTTCTTTGCACTCCTCTGATAATATCCCAGCTCAGCCATTTTCCTGAATTAGTATTATTCAATAAATAAAAAAGATACAATTTATTTGCTTTTTAATTACTTATTTTTTTTCCCACTCAACAACAATTTACAGACAGGAATATGATATACTAAATGCCATGACAGCCTATAATTCAACAACAACAAAAATCAAGAAAATCAATCTAAATAATTAGCAAGATGCACATGAAAATTAAAAGTACTCATGATGTCTGCCCACTCTAATAAATCTATTAATCTTCTGAATCTCACCATTTATAATTGAATAAAGTTTCCCAGTTTATAATTCCGATTTAAAACCTTGGGAACTAACAAATTCATCAAAATAAAGATATGGATCTAAAGAAAGGTAATTTCATCTTTGATAGATCACCACATTATGCAGTTAATTCAATCAACAAAACTTAAAATAATATGTATTTAATTTCATCAATATATTAATTTAAAGAGAGAAAAAAGGAATAAGAATATATACATGAGGTAAGAGCTAAGTAGAAATATGTACAAACCTGGAGACATCATCCCATAGAGGACCTTTAAGATTTGAGTCACGGAAAGCCACATCCATATCAGACCTTATCTTCAACAAGGCCAAAGTCTCTTGCCTAGGCCATCGGCTTCCGGTTGAATTCCGGTCACCATCTTCCATATTATTAGTACCATTTCTTGCATCATTATTGATCTCCTCTTCTCCAAAAACTCTCACCAAGGTGTTATTGTTGTTGTTGATCATAGTCTCGTGACTGGCCAAGTTGTCACCCTTACCCTCCTGATGGCCGGAGCTTACTAGCGTCGCAATCGACGCTCCTCCGAGCATCGAATGAGCTTAAAATTAAATAAAAAATGAAAATAATTTTTTGAGAGTGAGAAATATGGCTAATAGGAAGATTCAATAATGTACAGAGGGAGATAGATGGAGATGGATTTGTGTGGGGGAGAGGTTTTTATGAAAGCTGGATGATATATGGAAGTGGTATGGTATGGTGAATTTCAATTTTTTATTTATTTAGATTATATTTTTGGTTGTATTGAATTAATTTCGGTGGGGATCTGTCTGTCAATCTCAACCCTTTGCTGCCCCATTTTATTTAAAAAATCTACAATGCAGAAAAAAATTGATTTCTTTTTAGCTGGGGGAATCTTCACTCTTTCTTTATTTATTCTTTACCCATTTATCTCATTTCTTTTAAAAGTAAGTAGTAAAATAGATTACAAATCATGTGTAAGACATTGATAGATAGATCTTTTTAACTTACAGATCGATCTGGTTGAAGTTAATAATAAAATTGCATAAAATATAGTCGCTAGCTGTAACTATAATTAATAAAATTGCATATGATAAAGCGCAAGATGCAACTTTGTGGAAGTGTTCACATTATTAAAAGGGAAAAGTATATATTTTATTTTTGAACTATCTTTCAATTTCTATTTACAATTTTTTAATATAAAGTTGAGTCGTGTAATAAATATAAAATATAATTATAACGTATCATTAGTTTTGCTAAATACCAATCAAGTGGATGAATTGCACAAGATTATAATTACCTTGGGCATCATGATTTTAGATGAATTATTACTATTTAATAAAAAGATTTATTACTTTTGATCTATAGTGAGGTGCCCGAGTGAAAAAAAAAAAGAGAGTAAAAAACGTTGTAATCGTCTAAAGTTAGAATTGTGATCTGAAATTTAATACAAGGTAAAAATGAAAAAGAAAAGTACACAAAGTTTTCGCGGCTAATATAAAGTTCGTCAAAATTAGATTATAATTCGTCGCCAAGAAATCAAAAGTACGACATAGTTCGTCACGAATAATTTATAATTCGTCACCCAGCAATTAATCATAAACGAAATTTAATACGTGATTTAATCTCATCCACCCAAATGACCAAATCAATGGAATCAAGGGATATGATTGGATTATAATTTTTATAAAATATGTCCTTTCCATCATATAATTTTTCTAAAGTTTCATTAAATTGTGCTCGAATTTTAATAAATAGTTTCGACCAAATCAATTAATCAAGGGAGTAATTGGGACTGGGATGGGCGAGATGTTTTTATTCGGTGATGAAGGTTGACCCTTTACTCGTCCACACACCTCCCCAATTTGAGATGAAAAAGATTGAATTGAATTATTACATTTATTATTAAAATATATATGCGTAAAGTAACCAGTAGATAATTTATAGTCATGGGACAGTATGTCTTGGCTCACATCTACACCCATCTACATCTACAATTTGTTTGTAAATTTAAATAAGTGTAAACACAATAAAGGGTCGTAATAATAATTTTCCACCTACTTTATACCAAGTTGAACTTTTATGCAACTATTACAAAGAACGAGACTTTTAGCCCAACACCCATGTGTTAGAAAATTTCTAACTAGTGGTGGAGCAATTGGCTATGAATTTTGGAATAATTCGAACAAACAAAATAGTGTGGCTATAAATCACTCTTCTATATCATTATGAACTTCTTTCAATTCGGTTTTGAAAAATTAATAGTATGAAAATTTGGACTTAAAATTTTGTTTGTTTGATATGTTTTTATTAATTTCGCATTTAAATTCTTTTTTATAATGAGATACAACAACTCAGAACACAAAATGCATATGACTACAACCTTATTATCTAGTATACTTATGTATTGAACTTTGAAGCTCTAGCAAGACATCTTGATCGGATCCGAAATCATTTGGTACATCTTTCTACTTATGAAGCGCATGCCAGAATCGACACCTTTACCATGGGTCCGCTCATCTCATCGGTACATTCTTTGACATTTGTAGCTCAGGCCACATTGGGCACCTTTACCGTTTGCAAGACACCTCGCGCGAGGCGGGATGAGGAAGAGGAAAATGAAGAAAATCTCACAAAATTGTTAGGATTCGAACCCGGAGTGTAAGGATCCATGACGAAATCCTTAACCAACATGACACCACCCTAAATTTGCCTTTCATTAACATTCATAAATGTTAATTTTTTATATTCTACCCCTTAACTCATCAAAAGTCTCAACCTTTGTGTCATCATATTTCGAACTCACGTGATTTTTAAAAGATTGATTCTTACGACGTCTTCTCTTGTCATTAGATCATACTTCGATTTCTCAATTATACATGTTACATTTTTGATAAAGCGTCTGATGTATGGGATTGATCTTCGAATCTATGACATATTGTTGATCAACTTGTGATAGGAACATTGATTTCCTTGCTCAAAAGTCATAACGATGAAAGGGTCAAGTTATAGTCGGGTAAAAATCGAATTATAATCTAGTGAATTTCTTTTCATGTTTTTCATTAGCATCATTCTGTTAATTGTACTTAAGAAAATGTAAATAATAACAAGTCATAATGATTAATGAAAGAGGCATACGAAATATCACTGAATGTAAAAAAAAAATCACTTTTTTGTTTTTATTTGTTATTTGATGTATAAATGCTTGAATTTATAAAGAGAAAGATAGGGTGGTGATGATAAGTTGGTTTAAAGTGTCCAGCTAAAAATAGTTAAAGGCCGGCTCATGTAGGTCATCCCTATGCTTTTGGGGCGTTTTTTGGATTTCAGTGGCTGGCAGTTACATAAACTCTATTTTTAATTTATACTTTATATATTTATTTATCTACTTATTTGATTTATCCACACATCGCTGTAATGATATTATTACCCTCACATGTGCCCCATTAACTCCACATAAACCTCTCTAACTATAATTATACATCTATCCAATCATGCTATTTATTGTAGTGTGTAATCATGCATATGAAGAGTGAAATTTGGAATTTGGAATTATCATCAAAATATTAATCATGAACTAAAAAAATTACTTTTCAAAATTCTAAGTGATTTGAAAAATTAAAATTCTAAGCAATTTAATCATATCAATTTTTTATTCAGTAAGTAAAAAAACAATTAAAATTTTGATAAATTCTACTATCAAATACTTTAGACCCACGCAGATTATATATTTCACTAATTGAATTGTAGTGAGAATTCATGAGAATTGATTGATCCAATTTATACTTTTGGCATAATGTGGAATGAATAATAATGTACCACCAGTATTTTCCTTATATGTTAATTTGCTCTCAAGTTGCTCAACTAATGGAGCCAGCTCATCAATGGCCTGTATGATTTTCTTGGTGCAACTCACACATCACTTTTTTTATTTAATTTTTACTCTGTTATGTTTGTTTAGGTTTTAACATGTATTTGAGTTTGAATTTTAATTTTGTCCTATTTTCAAAGAAATCGTTACCGATAATGTCGATCTCATTGAAAATAATCAAGTGTTAGCCTCACATGATCAGATATGTATTATTTCGCAAGTCGACACTGACACGGTCAATATCACTAAAAATAAGCAAAAATTGAAACTCAACCTCAAAACATGATAAAACCCAACCAAAACTCCAAAACAGGGTATGAAATATTTTCTTTTACTTTCTTTAGTTATTAAAATGTTTCCTCATTATCAATTATTTTGTCACTGTAAATAATTCCTCTTCCTTTTATTATTTTCCTGTCAATAAAAACTAAAGATAATGAATAATAAACGCAACATAAGTAACATATAAGGAATATGTGGGCTTTATTGGGCCGGCTCGGCCCGAATCTCGGTACAAATTCATCGTTGTCGAGGGAGCAGGAGCAACAGAGAGAGAGAGGAGGAATATGTCGACGGAGGAGGAGAGCGCAGTGAAGGAGCCACTCGATCTCATCAGACTCAGTCTCGACGAGCGCATCTACGTCAAGCTCAGATCGGACCGCGAACTCCGTGGAAGATTACACGTTAGTTAATTTTTCGGAACTTCGTTCGTTGATTGTGCATTAGGGTTAGGGTTTTTGTTGAGTTACGCAGTTTATTGAGCTGAATTTTGTGTTTAAGATGTTTTGGATTTGGTTTGGTGTTGCTTTATGAATGGTTTAAATGGGAAACGTGAACCATGTTGATGGTGAATTTTTTAGGACGACTTTCCATAGTATGTTGCACACGATTTGTGAATTGGTATTGATAAATAATTTGTTTTTGTTGGTTTTTAAGCATTTCAATATGGCTAAAGTACGGAACTTGTTGAGTTTTTGAATTAAATGATGCTTGGCTATGTGTATTGCTATTTGGTTGTAATTTGCATATATGGTTTTGTTTAAAATTCATAAACTTGATGTATTTAGAGGGATGCATTTTGCAGTTTGATTCTTTTTCAGCTCAGGATACTGACAAATAGAAAACTTGCAGAAATAAAATAGGCCCTGAATTTAAGGGAAGATAGAAAGAAGTTCAGTAGTAATATGCTGTGAGAAGCGTACATGAAGGATTGATTTATAAACGTACATATAATTAAACATAAACTTTATTACTGGGTTTCTGCTTATGAGAAGTCTTATAGTCCGTCTCGAAAGCCAATTTGATACTCTAGTAATTTTGCCTGTACCTGTTTCGTTACAAAGGCTGATGAATTTATAACTGCAGGCTTATGATCAACATTTAAATATGATTCTGGGAGATGTTGAAGAGGTCGTCACAACGGTAGAAATTGATGATGAAACCTATGAAGAAATTGTTCGGGTATGATTTCATAAATTAGAGTATTTCAATCTTCTCTGTTTGCCTTGAAGTTACACTACTCTTCAAGAATCCCGTAAATGGAATTTAGTAAAAGTTAGTTGGTCACTTGCTGATCTCCGTTATGATTTCATGTTATAAGGTTTAAGACATTTTACTTCCTTTAAACTTGTTAGCAGTTTTGGCAAACATGGGCTGATGGGCATCATGAAAAATGAATGAACAGTTTCCATGTTGTGGAGTGTGAATGGAAACATCCCCCTTGACAGTTTCCCTGTAAACGAGAGTGTTTATAAGTATTATATATAACATCATTTTTCTGCTCCATTTCTCATGGCCTGTCCGTGGAATGTAATAATTCGACTCGCATGAGCCATATAGACAGTTTTCAAATGTCTTAACTATTTTTTTGCTGCCATTGTCTTTTTGATCATTTGAGTAAAATATTAATTTAGACTTGGTTCTTTATCAATCCTTGTGGCGTCCTAAATAGTTAGTCCCTGCATACCATGTTGTAATATATATTATGCTTGTTAATGCGCCTTTGATAAGTTTCTTGGTATGTTTCTTTCACAGCCCAATATGCTTGACTAAATGCGTATTCTAATATATTTCTTTTCCATCTCAGACCACAAAGCGCAATGTTCCCTTTCTATTCGTAAGAGGGGATGGTGTCATATTGGTATCTCCCCCATTGAGGACAGCCTAAACCAATGAGAAGATGATATGGCAGCTGATAAGTTAATTTCACATTTGAGTAGGGGTGTAATTTTGTTTAAGCTTTTCAATTCTGAACGCCTCTATGGAGGTAGATTTATAGTAATGGATATTTCAGCTTGTACTTTTGAACTAGCAATGCCATTGGCCAGTAATACACTCTGGTCAACTGGTGTGCCCTGAGCCAGCTTATGGACATGGTACTCGTTGTGTGCAGTCATTTCATTCAGTGTGTGCTTTGCCCGGAGAAAATCTTAACAGCTAAACACCAAATTACTATTAGAAATTTAGAATCTACCTTTATCCATCCAAGTCACTGATATCAGTTGTAACGCTGCTATAGCCATCAGAGGACTACTTCTATGCTGCATTGGAATTATTACATATATTATACAGTTCATATGAAACTGTACTGGGCATTAAACAAAAGGAACAATTGGAACTATGGGCATACAAGCTCTGGTCCTTCATTTCCCAGCTTCTGCCTGCGGCACAAAGTGCTTTAATTCCTTCCACATCCTCGTAGCTACCAAGGATTACTAAATGTTGGAGATCACTCATGTATGTTCTTTGGTATTTCGCAGTCGCAACCACCAAGGACTTCACATTGATAAGAAACAAAGAAAAGTCACCAAAATGAGTGGAGTTATTTTACAGTCTTTGGTGAACCAACATAGAATTTGCATTGATAAGAAACAAGAGAAAACTCACCAAAACGCCATGAAGTTGTTGTAAAGTCTTCATGAACCAGTATCGTCAAAGAGAGCTTTGTAAAATCGTTTTCTTTCCTCCGGATCAAATAAACCACCAACTTTCCCACCATGATCTTCTTCATCTTCTTCAGCTCGTCTGCTATCTTTATCCTTCCTTGTTTCTAATCTCCGCGCAGCTGTACCCAACGCGCTTTTCTTTTTCAAGTTCGCTTGATGATTTCTACGATTACGCTCATGTAGACCTTCCTGCATGAGTTCCCCGAATTTTTCCTTGACAGCCACTAATGGATCCTGCTCAACTAACACAGACCCATTGTATGCTTCTCGAAGTAAAACTGTGTAGATCTGATACTTGTTCGAAACATAAAATATTCCCGGGTGTTTCAACAAAAGAACATTCAACTTCTCCGGCAGATTAAACTCTCTCCTAAAATGGCCTAACTTCATTATTGATAGTTTCTTCCACAATGTAAGCGACAATAACTCGTGCACCAAACCCACAGTTCTTTTATCCATCTCTTTTGTGCCCTCCACCAAATCAGTTGAATCTGTATAAGGTGAGATGTACGGAGTTTCATTAAAACTGTGAAATCGTTCCCATGATTTAACCCACGTGGAAGGCAAGTTACACGAAAACCGGGGTTCAGAGTTGTTCAGCTCCGCTAAAGATTCGATTGCAGATACCGCTAACTCCAGTTTCCTTGACACGAGTTCAATCTCCATTGAGCTCCGCCTTCCACTATAATTAACAAGCCGGAACAATTCCGGATACTTCGGGACAATTCTAATCAAGTAGTCATCCGAAAACCCGAAATTCCTCTTTATCTCATTAAACTTAACCACATTCATCCTCCCATGCACACTCAGCATCAGCAACTTCGTCAACCTCTCCACAAGCCTCGGCTCTTGCATATCTCGCACCGATTCCTCCTCCTCTACCAACACCATCATTCGCTTCGTGAGTCTACAATAATACTTATCATCTACTAAATACAACTCAAAGCAACAAGGATATTTCTTCAGCCAGTTTAACGCTTTACCTTGAAGATCCAAGGTCTTGAACTTCTTTTGTAAATAATCAACCGGAGCAGCCTGGTCAGGATGATGAAGTATAATGTTCTTAATCTGGTTATTGACTACCCATCTACGGTTGCGCGATAAAGCTGACTCAAGCTCGGGGTCCTTCTTCATTGACCAAAGCGAGAAGCTTCGGTAGCTTCGCATCAAACAGAAACTCTCACTCATTACACTGTAAATGCCTCTCAGGACCCTCATCTCTGACAATTTTAATCAAAATTAGGGACAACAGTGACCCAGAAAATTATATTCCGGATTCAACTCAAACCTACCCAATTCAAATATCTCCAGCACAATTAAATTGAACAGAATCTATTCACAGCTCGAAACGTTAGACGCGGGATTTGATATACAGGCGTTGAAACAACACATCTGATTACCTTTACCAACACCGCCGTCTACAGATGCCAATTTGATGAACCTCGTCTCTAAACAAAATCGCTCAATTCACTCTTTCCATGTTCTTCCGATTTAGCAAAAACCCAGATTTTAATTTACGAATTTACCCTTCAGAGTCATACGCCAATTTCCAATTGTCAAACAGAAGGGTATAAATGTCATTTAGAAATCCTAAACGAGATACAAGGCTCGATACGACGCCGTTAGATGTACTTCGATGTCTTTTACCTTTTCAGTTGTGATCCGGCAATGTTGCTACGACGTTTATGGACAATATAAAGACGGAGACACCATCAATCAAGTAAAACCCGCAATTGACATGATGAATTACCATGAAAGCAAGTCTATGTCTATGTATGCGAAATAAAAGTTCAAAAGGGAAAGTGTGCGACTCATTTCTATATAAATGTGCTCGTAAGAATATCTAATCTCGGGTAATAATGGTCTAGCGATCACAGTCTCGGTCGACGGTTCGAACCCCACTGAATGCACCTTCGCTGTTTTCATGCTTCTGTTACCCGATTTTTCACCTTTTGCTTCATAATATCTGCCATGCTCGTCTTTTACTTTGCCTGCAAAAAGCCAAAATTCACATAGTAAATAACTCAGCCAAAGCCTTAAAATGCTGAAGAGCTTACCATTTTCCGCGGAGGACCCCTCATGGCGGTATCCCCTCATGGCGATTGTATCAAACACGCGGAGGACCAGGTACTCACATACATGCATGGCCTGCTCCAACAGATAGAGCAGATGAGTACCAAGACATACTCTTCCACAACCGCCAACGTAACCGAAGAGAAGACCTGCAGAACCCTGATCAAGGCCAAACAGAAAGGGAAAGGCTTGCCCAGGAATGCCTGGATGAAGCAACAGATGAAGCCCAGCAAACTATGGAATAACTCTGTTCAATGCTACGATACAGAGCAGAACACCTTGCAACCCAAGAACAAAATCACCCAGAAGAATGATGGGCTGAGCAGCACCAAAGGGCCACATCCCAACAAAGATCTATTGAACGCATCTGTGGAGACTTGGCCCATTTCATTAGACGAATCCATGGATAAAGAGATGAAGCCCAAGCCCAACTTCTATAAGACAGCCCCTAGTATTGTGATAAATAAACCGGGATACCATCAGTTGTTTTTGATGGGCCCTAGTGTCAAAGGAACGCAAGGCATCATTGCATGTGTCGATGGGGCCCAATGAGCACCCGACATGCATTATTGCCCTTTGCTACCTCTTGAGATGAGTCCTATATAAGTATCTCTCATTTCTCTTGAAAATCCATCTGAAACACTCGGAGGAAATTCTTGAGAGAAGGTCTGTATCATATTAGCTTCCAGCAATAAATTGACTTCAAGTTTTCTGTATTACGATTAAATACTTATCGATAAGAGAATTTGAGCTAGGAGCTTACTTCTAAAGGACAGTAAAACTGTACTGAGCCATCTGAAAATTTTGTCTGTTTAAGCATCAGGTTTCTGAACTATTATTATTAAAGACTAAATTATTAATTTTCTCATGTACTGAAATTGCTTCTGACATCAGTTTTTCTTTTGTCTTTTGGCTGTTCCAGTAGTTACCAAGTTGCTAGAATTTACTCCTTCCGTCGTGTTATGACTCGAAAAAAATTAATATGTTCCAGCAGTTCCTTAGTTTCGGTAAACGACATTTATAATTGGACTTAGTTAGCTATCAGATTTTTGTGTAGCTCATGTTTTTGAGATTTGAGACAACAATGTGAAAAATGCTGCCTGTTTCGCAAAAATATATTTTTTGCCGCATAAATTTAAAGATTTTTATGATTGTTCATATAAAAGGGAAAGACATGTCTGAGTGAAACAGACAACTTTGGATCAAACATAACAAAGCAATGCAAGCATAAATGAGGAATTACAAGAGCAGGCAGACACAAAACATCAAGCACACTTTGGATTGATATGATGCTTTAATAACTTCTTCTTGATAAAATGTGATATGCCACTCTTTATTATTGTGCTACTGGATCTAATGCGAATGCTTACTAGTACGGTGGAGGTGGTGGAGATGACGTATACTCGTAAGCTGGAGGTGGAGGAGAGTTGCAGTTGTGGGTGGAAGGTGGTGGGGCTGTATGAGGAACCTTGTGTTTGTAAGCGGGAGGTGGAGGAGATTTGTATTTGTAAATGGGAGGTGGTGGGGATTTGTACTTGTAAACGGGAGGTGGCGGAAACTTGTACTTGTAAACTGGTGGTGGTGACTTGTACTTGTAGGCCGGAGGTGGAGGAGACTTGTATTTGTAAATGGGAGGCGGTGGAGATTTATATATGTAAATTGGAGGTGGTGGAGACTTGTATTTGTAAACCGGAGGCGATGGAGACTTGTATTTGTAAATTGGAGGCGGTGGTGATTTGTACTTGTAGACATGAGGTGGTGGAGACTTGTATTTGTAAATCGGAGGCGGTGGTGATTTGTACTTGTAGACAGGAGGTGGTGGAGACTTGTATTTATAAATGGGAGGTGGTGGAGACTTGTATTTATATACCGGAGGTGGTGGAGACTTATATTTGTAAACCGGAGGAGGTGGAGACTTGTACTTGTAGACATGAGGTGGAGGAGGTGGTGGAGACTTGTATTTATAAATGGGAGGTGGTGGAGACTTATATTTATAAACCGGAGGTGGTGGAGACTTGTATTTGTAAACCGGAGGTGGTGGAGACTTATATTTGTAGATTGGAGGAGGTGTAGATGGGTAAGCTGGAGGTGGAGGAGATTTGTATTCATACGGTGGAGGAGACGAATACGGATAACCCCACGCTGCAGTCTGAGAAGGCAGGCATAAAGAGACTAAGATCACTAAGAGAGTTGCAGTGAAGGAGTCCATCTGATGGCCCTTCTTCTTCTGCATTGTGTTAAACTTCTCAAAATGGCTTCTATTATTCCTGCTTCGCCAGTCTTCTGTTATATAAGCCTTCACAGACAACCTGCAGGATTTTTCAAAGTAATTAGTGAAATGAAAGCGATGTTATCTTAAAAGTACCTGAAAAATAAAAAATAAAATTAAAGTCTACTGTAGATCATCCCATTACCTGCAGATTTCAAACATCAGGTTACTTTCTGATTCCTTCTCCCCTGTAACATAAATTTCCATGTGAGCTGATTCCCTCTACAGTCATATTCATAGATTTCAGACAGAGCTGTCCACTGCAGCCATCTGTTTTCTGCAAATAGTATTGTTCATATGCAACAGATTAATGAGAGTAAGACAACAAACTCATTACCTAAACCTTTCCATTTCGGTATGTACCTCATAAATGTCATTGCTACACAAAATACATTCGGTGAATATTAGGTGAATGTGAATTCCTCCAGTCCTTATAATAGTATACTCATGGAATAAATACCGGAGCAATGTGTCTCAGAGGTCGATATATTTAAGGACCTGACCTGAAACTGCAAAAAAAAACAGACGGTGTAGTTTTTACTTTTTAGTCCTGGGTTCAGACATTTCACCTAATACATTCCTCTGATACAGGCCAGAATAGGGTATGTACGTACATTGTGGACTTGAAGCAACAACATTTTTCCCAAAAACAGACGACTATATTTTTGCTACAGAAAAAGAACACCGGAAATATTCACAGACAGGAAAACAACACTGGAAGTTGCATCGAGCCAAAAGAATCACGCAAATGGTATTCTAGCGTATGGCATAGGCATATGTCAATGAGGTCAAATAGACTTTAAAGGTCTCTGGAAAATGGATGTAGCAATCACTTTGGAAAAATACTAATCACGCTTCTTTTCTCTTCTCACTACTTTATACTGGAATATGTGTACTACTTATATATAAGCATTTTGATCCATAATATCAGATCAATAACTCATGTTACCTGTTTTTTCGGAAAAAATACGTGATCTATAAAAATTTCAGCCGGTTAATGTTTAAACAAAGTGCGCAGTATATTCTTAAGTTGCGACTGAACTCAGTTAGCATGGTTTTCAGGGTTCAGCAATCAGCATGTGAGCCACTTTTTATTCAGCTTCTATCAGGATTCAATAAGCTGAGAGTCTGAGACTCTGTAAGTGAACTTCTAAATTATTTCCAACTGGCGCTGTGTACTCAGCTGAGGTGAAAGGTGATTATGTACTTTATGTTTTTTCCAGACCAATTTAGATTTGTCTCACTTGTATGAGCACTAATTTTTTAATCAATACAAATACAAGAAAATCATACCTTATCAACAGCGAAGGCAACTGCAAGCCATTTTCTCGTGCACATCCAATCCCCACAACAGTTACATACATATGCTGGACTTACAATGTTCTTAATTTTTGCCTACATATTTTAGGTTGAATGACATTAATGCAGATAGCCAAGTGTTTGACCACAGCAACTATGGAAGCCATTACTGAAACAAGCATATTAACAGGCATTAGGCTCTAGCAAATTATGTCACAGACAGCCACTCTACAGCTAATTCTGTAGACTCTAGAGTTGGAGCACGATGAGTCGATGACACTATTGATAGGTTTTTACTTGTAAATTTAGGAAACCATAAGAGCAACCAAGAGTCCAACCACCCCAATACCAAATTAAGCATGCCTAGGTTTCAATGAAAGCATTTAGTTGTGATAAATCAGTATCTCTTTCTCTTCGAAAAGCACACACATATAGAAGAATAACCACACATGCTACAACTATAGAGCCTGAAGTAAATCAAGGTTGAGTCAGACACACCTTGATTCCAACCTTTGCGGCCACATAAATGTGAGTCCTACACCACACGTGACAACTTGTTTGGGCTAAATGTGCCTGGGTGTGAAATTCGTGGGGCAAAAAAAAAATGCGTCTCACTAGAAAAATTAGACTAACTATAAGTATGTAGTGCGAGAAATAAGAAATAACATGACAAGAACAAGAAAATGAAATCCTTTATCAACTTAACAATATTGTCATATAAATTTACAGTAACATGCAAGCACATGATGGGGGGATGAATATAACTTATTTTGCTTAGAATGCAGTTGGTATATCAAGCTGAACCCGAAATGGGATTATGATATGGGATATAGGTAATTTTTTCGATGTCCAAATACCATTGCAAAATCCCAGCTCCCTACCAATGCTTAACTGACTTAAATGTTGTAAAACTAGCAAGACACGTCAGGTGAACTTCGAGAGGTCTGAACCTGTAATGAGATGCTTTAAGAAAATCCTATGCTGCCATACACTATCGCCCACGTCTAGGTCCTGGATTTCGAGAGAACTCAAGTCTTATGCATCGGGAATCAGGATCATTCTCATCCATCTTATATCCTGCAGCAAAACAAATTATATGGTCAGGATGCAGATTCCATAAACACTCAACAGTCACCAAAGATTGCCATCACAAGGATCTCGCCTAAATCATTGATCTATCCGTGATAGTGGAACATGGATTGGTGAAGTATAAATGCCTACCCTGTAACGCACTCATAGCAGTCGCTGCACAGGCCGCGTCAGAAAAATCCACAAAGCAGAGAATGAGAGGATCACCTCCACGCTGCATGAAATATATGTTGAAGAATGTCAAACGTATAATGATAATGAAGCAGCATAAAACTTAATAGTACAGTCCTATGATCAGCCCACGGGGGAGATTGTGCATGTATTTCTCTTAAGATATATGCTTGCAGATCTCAAGATCCATTGGGGCAATAATACGCTTTCCTATAAAAGTAGAAGAAAATAATAAAACAAAGAGAGGCCATCGTGGTAGTAGCCAATCAGAATTAAAAGCTAAGGGAAGAGTGAAAGGCGGTCAAAGATTATTTTTTTTGATTCATGAAAGCCCATAAGGCTTTAAAAAAACAGTAAGGCCCAGAGACCCATTACTCAAAGAAGGCGGTCAAAGATTAGAAGTTAGAACAAATATTTAGTTGAGCTAAGTGACAAAGTGAATGGCGGTCCACAGGATAGAACACAAATTCTAGTTCTTAGCGGCAGCTAATAGTGAACTTACGTGTCTAGAGTCTTTGGTGACTAGCCGCACTTCTTTATATCCAACAAAAGGGCGGAATATATCTAAGGATGATTGAAGGACACAAAGATGCAAAAGCCACCTAAATGAATAATAGAAACGACAACCGCATAATCGAGGATAAATATTTAGGATACGAGCAACTTCTCTTTTCGTGCAGTCAGACGGCAAACCCTCAACGTAAATGGTATTTGAAGCATCGGGGGGCAGGGGCAGCGCTCCTCGAGCAGGTTTATTGGTTGTCTCTGCGGGATGTTGAATATCCAAGTCGCTTCCTCGAACTTTCAGTGTAGGATCCGAATTAACACCGTAACGACTCAATAGACTGTGATCTGCTATCAGATGACCAGAAATTCCACCAACAGGAGATTTTCCAAGTGCAGGTCCATTATATGCAGAATCTCTGGCCGAAGAACTCGAGAGTTGCTAAAGAAAACAAGATTTTCAACACATCGATCGACGACTCTTAATTTAAATAACGCAGAAGATGCAAAGTACACACATTTTGAAGATATCGATCATATGCAGATCCAATGGCTCTTGTGTCCTTGACCATCCGAGAGCCACCACGATCATCATCCCTGGTTAGATAGCTGCGAGTTTCAAGCCCTGAAGGTGGCATTTCTGAGTACATTAAAAACGTGGATATATGATGCTTCAATGATTCCCAATCAGTACATTCGATAAATTTTGGTCATTTCGTAAGAGTTTCGACATCACGAAACACAGAGAGCATCACTAAAGTCTAAGCGGTAACCAAATGTATAATTAGCCGCATTCAACAAGAAGTCATCAGAAAGCACCACATCATCATAAAACCTAATTGATAATTATATTGTCACATCTTCCCATGCCTAACAGCACATTCATTGCACAATTGGGTAAAGAACAATCACACAAACTCTATAAAGACATCCACTTTACCTGAAAAAACATGAAATTAAGAATCTAAGTATGACCAAATCACATACCGTATTCAATCCTTGGTCTCTTGGCGAAGCCCGGAGGCAAAACTTGAGGCTGTCGATTCAAATATCCATCCGCCATATCAACTGCGACCCACAACGCACACTTCAGTTCACAACAATTACAGAAATTAGGTCGCCGAAAAAACCTAAATTAAAAACACACTAATTTAGAAATAAATATAATTTCAACAATAGATCATAAAAAACCCTACCTACAATGGTACCTTGGACTTGGGGTTTCTCTGAAGCTTTACAAATTTGGCTTGCGCCGACGACACTCGGTCGATGACATGTACAGATTGAACCGGTCTGTCAAAGACATCTACAGATTGAACCGGTCTTGCAGCGACCGGTCGAACCACAAAACGCTAAGCCAGACTATTTAAACTCAACCGGAAGACGATGTGTATATAAGCCCTAATCTCAATCTTCGAAAAATTCCTTGAGCTCAGACTTCCTCAGAATCCAAATTCTCAGTCGATCGACCCTCGCTATTCTCAGTAATCTGCTGCTATTTTATCGAATCGGGTTCACTAGCTTTTTTCCCGACTGAATCTTTCAATTTATAGTATTTAGTTGTGATTCGCAATAGTTAGGGATTTGTGATTTGTGTAGTTTTACTCGGTAGTCCCTCTTTTTTTTTTGTTTCAGTTGGTAGAATGATTTGTATGCTGACACTTTTTTTCGATTTCCTTGAATTCCGTGAAAGAACTCTTAAGGTGGACTGTATGAATATTGTGTATGATTGATGATTGTCTGTTGCCAGGAAATGGCTTTCCTGCTAACCAGTACATATTGAATTGTATGTTTAGAGAAAACGTAGTTTTTTTTTCCAGTTGAAAGCGATCTGATTATCGATTTCGCTTCAACCAGTAAAAAAGAAAGAACAAGGAATGAAGCCTTCAAAGGATCCATTTGAAGCAGCCTTTAGTGAACAAGGAGAATCGCCTCCGGATTCTCCAGTTGCCCCTGATGCGACGGACACGCAAACACATACTGGGGCAGTTGCTGATAACGGGCCTGATGATGACTATGATTATGGGTATGAGAGTGATAATCCGAATCCTGCAAAACCGTCAGCCTCTAATAAAGATGTTTCAAAGAGTACAGGAGCTAATGCGTCAGCTAGTAAGGCCAAAGAAGATGAAGAGGATGAAGAGGAGGATAACATGGATGTTGAGCTTGGAAAGTTGGCTCCCAATAGTGACCCTGACAAGATGGCCAAGATGCAGTGAGTATCTTTCCAGTCAATTTATTCATAATATGATGTGGTAAAATATGAGGATCAAGTTTTTAGTGACAACTTATTGGTTAGGGAGTGGTTCAAATGATTATGTTGACTAAATAAAAAACTTGACAAATGTTTACGATCCATTGAATGGCTTGAATGACTATTGAACCAAACAATTCAAATGAGTAATATACAGCAATCCGCATTTCGAGTTTCGTCACAACAAACTGAGTGAAAACTGGAGCAGAGTGGTTAGGAATGAGTGTCCCTCTTTATTTAAGTTTTCTGCTTGAACTGCAACTTCTGTTTTCATTAAAGAAAAAGGGATATGTCGGCTGCTGAAAGTAAAAGCATGACTTATAGAACCATTTGTTGTCAGGCTGAGGTTCATCCATCCTAAGTTGTAAAATTGTCATTACCTAAATTGATCTCATTTATAATTTAGTTGGACGCCAATAACTTGCTTATGGTTCATTTCTTCATTGGACCACTCCCGTGACCTATACAGTTACAGATTATGTATTAGAAACAACAATCTAACTGTTGCTTGCTATATAAACAATGGTTGTTAGTCAATTCAGAATTTCGCTATCTACTATTGATAAATTCACATTTCATTTTCCAGGGCAATTTTGTCACAATTTACAGAAGAGCAAATGAATAGGTACGAGTCTTTCAGGCGATCAGGATTTCAGAAGAGCAACATGAAAAAAGTATGTTCTTTGAGAAATTCTAGTTACATACTTCATTGTGTGCTCAATATGTCTTTTGTACATGGTAATAGGATATAGTCTTGGGAAGTTGAAATGATTGAAGTTACCAAAATTCTACAAGGGTTAAAGAAAAAAGAAAATTTTGAATTTCAGCGGTAAGTAGTGAAATTAAAACCGCTGAGAATTAACAGCGAGGTTCCAAACGAAGTCCCCTGATTTATTGTATTCACAAACACATGCTAACTGTTTCTATAAGCTGTTTGGTTTCACGATGGGTTCTATAAGATGTTTGGTTTCAAGATGAGAAACTCAGTGTGTGCTTTTTGTATTCAAATGAGTCATTCCGATGAAAGGTTCTGATTAAACACAATGGAGAAAAAACAATTTAATGACCAATATTGCTTGCTTAATGTCTAAGGATTCTCCAGGTATTGCATGTTACTGGACTTCCGAAATACTGAAACTTTTGATAATATAACAATTCCAGTAACATGTTGTTGCAGAATTGGTAATTTGATACTTCATATTTGCAGTATTTACTCTTATTTTCACAATGCAGTTGCTGGCTAGCATAACTGGAAATCAGAAAATACCTTCTCCAATCCAAATCGTGGTGTGCGGAATTGCAAAGATATTTGTTGGAGAGCTTGTTGAAGCAGGTAAAGTTCATTCGATTGTATCTCTGATGTGTTTCTTAATGGAAAATACCTATTTTGATTCCATAACAACACGAGGAATCACAACTTGCTTTATATGATTAGCATCGTATACATCAATATAACATTTTAATTATTATATAATAGACACTGAAACTGGTGATAACTGTCCTATTCAGCTCGAATCGTTATGACGGAGCGTAATGAATCCGGCCCCATTAGACCATGCCACATGAGAGAGGCGTACCGCAGGCTAAAGCTTGAAGGCAAAATACCAGCTAGATCCAGACCCAGGCTTTTCAGGTAATGGTCCACTAGCTCTGGCTGGACCGGGATGGATGGTATTTGCTCTGCTTGAATGAACAGGTAGAGAGAGTTCCAGGTCAGAAACATGGAGATAGATTGCGTCTCTTGATGAAGTTAGCCAAGTCCCATTAAAAATTCCAGTCAAATGAAACCACCACCATTGAGACACAAGTTATCTATTTTTGTATGTTTACTCTTAAAACTTCCAACCTAGTAGTTGCAAGTTGTAACACGCTTAATTGTGAATTCATTCATATTCCAAGTCATTCTTGCAACCTCGATTAGCTTTAATGTGATCCAAAAACTCAAGCTGTCTGTCTACTCGTATCTGACAAATCCACAAGCTGGAGACAGCTCTCTCTAACTATCAAGCAACCTCTTGCCAATCCAGCCTGGCATCACATCATCCGTATCGAATTAACTCTGGAAAAAAAATGCCAAAGAATGTGTACAAATTTTGGAGACCAACTTTCTTACTTTGTAAACAAAAACAGAGAGGAGTGCTTGAATGAAATTGCAATTATTTAGTGGGTCCATCAAATCATTTAAAGGCTCAAAATAGTTCTAACTATATATAATTTTTCTGATTAACAATATAATCTAAGAATTAATTTTTGCACTTAATATTCAGAAGAAAAAAAAATTAAAACTATATTATTTAGCTACTGCTAATATGATTCAAAGCTGCCAGTTGGCTGGCTGTCATCATGTGTTCATCTCCATTTTCCTTAAAAACATGGAAATGGTCTCAAGCTCTCAACATAAACCGTGTCTCACTCGTTTGCTTAAACAGCTTAATCAAAAACAGCTTTTGCCGCAAGTCATGCATGTATAAAAAGCACATGTCTGTCATGCCTCTTTCCTTCCCAATCATTAGCACAAACATCATTCTCTCTAATTAACTTTGTCTCGACACAACATGCCTTTTTGGCATCAAAACTCCTCCAGGAAATTCATACACACTTCCTCTGTAAGTACATCCAAACTACTAAATTCTATAACTTTTTACATTATCATATTTTGTTGTTTTGCAATCATAATAAATAGTCAGTTGGAATAATAACTGAGTTATGGACTTTTTTTCTGGCAGATTGTGGAGCTTCTGGTGCAAATAGATTGCAAAGGGTGCGAAGATCGAGTCAGAAAAGCCATCTCCCAACTAGATGGTATGCATCTCGATCGAACTAAAACCCTAAACGCTAAACCCCTAATCTTTCCGTTCCGTGGTTTTCATTATTTATTTTTTCTGACTTACAGGAGTTAGGACCTTTGAGATAGATTTGGACAGCCAGAAGGTAACAGTGACTGGTTATCTGGACCGAAGAGATGTTTTAAAGGCTGTGAGGAGGGCAGTAAGAAAAGCAGAGTTTTGGCCTTCGCCTTACGACAGCCAGTATCACGCGTTCGCTTCTCAGTACCTAGATCAGCCGACGTTTGAACTTACTTACAACTATTATGTTCACGGATGTAACATAATTAGCACGAGCGACGTTCCTGACTCGATCATGACCATTGATGATGACCGGTTTCATATGTTCAGTGAAGAAAATGTTAATGCATGCAACATAATGTGAAGAATATAAGTTTGTCTCCCCAGTCCCCACTATTATGAACATATGACTTTATTGTAAGGAAACACATACGGAACCGGTGCAGCGCTGGAAAATGGTGCAAATGCCAAAACGACATCCTTTTGTTCATTTAGAAACTAAAATGACTCGAAACGATGTAACTTTTATTGGAACGACCCCTCTTTGACACTCGCAGTATTTGGCTGCGCTACATGACCTCGGAACATATATATTTTTAGGCCAAAGTCGACTGCAAAGCAATGCGCTCGAAAAAGAATGTTGGCTCCAGGCCTGGTGGAATGCGAAGACATGGATGGCTGAAACCACAAGTTTTAAGGCAACTAGACATTTGAAGGGAATTTCTTTTCTGTATATGTAAAAAATCAGATTGCTTAAACCTCTAACAAAGACAGCTGCAGCTGCATCTGCGTCTGACTTTGTTTTTCCTGGTTCAATTCAAAGATACTGCTTTTAAATCGAAAAAAAAAATTCAAAGATCTTTTAAGGATCTTGGTTGTTAACAAAAACCGCATTATTTTCCTGATGATTATGTGGAACCAAATAAATACTATATAAACAAAATGGAACTTATAAAGTACATTCAATTTTTAAAGAATTGTTTCTCTGAAATAATTTCAAGGCATTAAATAATTCCATATTATTATTTTCAGTAAAGGATTGAATTTGTTAGCATAAAAGATCGAATGCGGATTTATTTTTTTTGCACAAAAAAAAACACTATGGCCAATTTGGTTTCAGCATAGAGTAAAGAGGAAAGTTGAGAAATGAATATATATTTTAACAAAATAATATGTATTTTCTTCGATTATATTAAGTATGTGAAAAAAAATTAATTTGTTGTTAACTTTTGGGAAATACATTTAGTACAAAAAGACTGCAATTTCATAGATTTTATTCCAAAAGAGGACCATCCATTCATGGAAGGGATGAAACTAATTAACGTTGTCTCCTTCTTGGCCTAAAAAAAAAATCATATTAATATTTTCTAAACCGTAAAATCAAGTGCTCCATCTACCTATAAATACTTTCTAGGTTGAGTGCGGATATGTATCAAAGCAAAAATGAGGACTAAAATTCTTGTGATCCTTGTTTTGATGCTCATTGCGATTTCTTCATGTGAGAATCGATGTTATAGCTTATTGTTTAATTTTCTAGCCTTTTTTTATATTTTTATTTTCAGTTGTTTTTTTTTCATAAAATATGTTGTGTTTTTGCAGTGGAAGTTGTGTGGACAGATGAAGTCGATGAAATCATTGACCTAGACGAGTTCAATGAATTCTACGATGAGTTTGTTGAAATGGATGAACGTCCCGTTGTATCCAATAAACGTATATGTAAAAAGAAAAACGAACTTTACATCAATGGGCAGTGCTTAAAATCCGCGTGCGAGAAATCGTGTCACGACCAAGGATATATAAATGGAAAATGTAGAAAATCCAAAACTGACAGTGTTAAGAGTTGCTATTGTTACATAGATTGTAACAAAGTCCCTCCTCCGCATCCACCCATCAGTCCAGCTGAGCCTCCGAGCACTCCGGTCGAGCCACCTAGCACTCCGGTTGAGCCTCCGGTCGAGCCACCCAGCACTCCAATTGATCCTCCGGTCGAGCCACCTAGCACTCCAATTGATCCACCGGTCGAGCCACCTAGCACTCCATTTGATCCACCGGTCGAGCCACCTAGCACTCCAATTGATCCACCGGTCGAGCCACCCAACACTCCATTTGATCCTCCGGTCGAACCACCTAGCACCCCATTTGATCCTCCGGTCGAGCCACCTAGCAGTACTCCAGTTGATCCTCCTGCACAAGTCCCTTCGGTCCAGCCACCCACAACTCCAGATGATCCTTCGGTACGAGTTGCTCCTGTCCATCAGCCCATCAGCCCCGTCGGTTCTCCAAAAAGTGATGAGCAGGAAAGCTTTTGGAATGAGGAAACTCACAATGAATTTTATTAGTTATTTCAATGTCAAATAGTAAAATTCATGTTGAATAAAATTCCCCTTTGCTTCCATTTGTGTGAACTAATCGCATAGTTGGTTATCCATAAAAAAAATTCTTAACGTTTCCTTATCATTTTTCATCTTTCTCAAAATATTTTCAATTTTCTTTCCACAACCTTTTTTTAACTCTAACACCTTATGTTGTTCGGGTTCGAATCCTCACTAACACTAACACACTAATCCATGTATCAAAAAAAAAAAATTTTAAGTAACGCTTCCGTCGGCTTCTTCTCACCATCACAGAGCCTTATTCCCTCGCCTCCAGCCTCTTCCTTCCCCCTTCTTCTACTCCTCATAGCCGCGATCCACCGCGGCTTCCCTCTCCTCCTCTCATTCCGCGGTTTTCGTGGATTTTGTTGATTCATGTCTTTCCTGCTCATACAAGTACTATTGTCTATCTTGGTGGACTTGTGGAGGATGGTCGACTCAGATCTGGGCCTCGGGAGTGGTGGCGGAGTTGGTGAGTTCGCATTGTGGTGGGTGGTGGTTGGACGGGATGGAGGGGGCTGTGGTGTAGTATTCTTTTTGTGTTTATATTTGTATTTGTCTCGTTTCTCTCAAACTATTTTTTCTCTCTAAGCGGATTCGCATACGAGAGTTTGTTGTTTTACTTTTTCATTCTGCTTTTAGCTTTTGTGGGTTCGTCGTTCGATGCTTTCTGCTCAAGGGGTACGCTCACTGCCATGGACGTGAGGCGAAGTGGAGCTGCCTATTGCTCTTACTCCAGAAGCTTTTATTGTCCATGCTGCTCCCAGCTAGATGATATTTCCTAGCTTTAAGTCATCTTTTATGCCTTTTCTAGAGCTGACGTGTGTGCCTTGGCAAGAAGTCGATCGAATGCTGACGACTGGAGTAGCAGGATCCAGTCTTGAAGGATTCCTTTATGGAAGTTTTGGCCAGCGCTTGATTGTTGCTTTGAAATTGGTTGACGAGCCACTTCTTCTGTTTGGCTAGTTTGGCATGGACCGGACCTTGGAGCATTTCATGCGCGAAGATAACAAAGTAGCAGATGGATTAACTAACTATGCACGAATTACTCTTCATGTTAGATGTTCTGTTCTGTGCTTGTTGATTAATTGTTTTGCTATTGTTGTTCTTCCTTAGGTACTTCCCTAGGTTCATAAGTCTTGAATTATGTGTTAGTTATGGTTCTGGGATTGTGCTGTTGTTTTCAGGTCTTTGTATACCATATTTTTCAATAAAAAAAACATGGACATATTGACTAAAATGAATTATTTAGTACGAAATAATTACAATATAATTACAGAGTCCATTTCGATATTCTCCTCGCATTTTTAGTCTCTTTCAGCCTCTTAAGATGGCTTGTTACTCTTATCCCCAATTGGTTTTTCTAGCATCTGCTGTGTTCGTCTCTCTCGTCACGTCATCGGGTGTTTCTGGACAGGCCGACCAATGGGACTCCGCAACCGCTACATCCACATTCAACCGCCAAGGTACTAATAAAATTCCTCCTTATGTTATAAATACATAACTCTTCGTAAAAAACAAATCGCCGAATCATTTGTGTGGACTTGGAAAACAGAGTTGGCAGGTTGCGGTTACGAAAATCAGACAGAGTACCAAGGCAAAACCGTGGCAGTAAGTACATCGATCTACACCGATGGGAAAACATGCGGAGCTTGCTTTGAGATAAAATGCAGTGGCAGCTCAACTTGCTTGCCTCAAACTGTCCAAGTCACGGCAGGATTAGCTTGCGCCCCAAGCTACTTTAGCGGCACACGAAATTGGTGTCAAAGACCCCGAAAGCATTTCGAGCTACCTACCTCAATTTTCTCACACATTTCCAATGATGAAGGGGCAGTTGTACCGGTTCAATTCAGGCGAGTAAAGTGTGTTAGACAAGGAGGCATCCGGTTCAAGATTTTGGCAAGTAGAGGCGTTGTGGGAGTTTTGGTGTACAATGTGGCTGGGAGAGGGGATGTTGTGGATGTGAAGATTAAAGGTCCGCGACAGAGTGGGCGAGGATGATTAATGGTGGTGATCAACGGTGGGTCACGGCTAGGCAGATGTCGTTTTCGGGCCAAAGTTTGTCGTTTCGAGTCACCTCAAGTGATGGTAAGGTTTTGGACAGTATTAATGTTGCACCTAAAAATTGGAAGGTGGGAGATGTTTATAAAGGAGGGCAATTTGTTAGTTTTTGAAATATAAGATAACGTTCTGTCCCAATAAAATATATCGAATTTGGCTATATTGAAAATTAAAAAAGTCTGATATCAAATTTAAATTGAGGTGATAGTCAATGTAATGTTTTTGTAATTTATTCTTTTATTTCCAAATTGACTATGGTGTCTGATTTGGGTAAAATCAGTGAACCACATACAGTACAACAACCAAGCCTTTATTTTGTTATGCAAGTGATCTAGCAGATTACAATCCAGCTTGACTGCAACATACGTCAGATTTGATCTAGCATTTCTTCAAGCCTTTATTTTGTTATGCAAGTGATCTAGCAGATTACAATCCAGCTTTGGGATCTCCTGAGCCAGCTCCAACAACTCCACCTCCCTCGGTGACTTGTAAACCAGTTGCGTCATGATCTGCTTGGCTGTCATTCAGTTGCTGAACGAGTTCATCAATTTTTCTAAACTGATATGGCCATCTAGCATTGTATAAGAACTGTCGCAGATCAAATCTGTTGTCCTCGGGGGAGTAGCTCTGTATGATTTCGGAAGCAGATTGTATATGACACAAAATGTGGTCGCCTGCTTTTTTAACATGAAAAAGGTCAAAACGGTTCGGGTGTTACCTCAGCATGATATGAAGGTGTCAGTACTGTCATTTTGTGCCGATTGATAGAGTAGTATTTGAAGAAATGCTTCACTTTATCAGCCACCTCAGATGGAGCAAGTTTTGAGCCCCATTTAAAGCACAGGTTCTGCAAATATAAAAAAACGTCAGTGAGTGTTTCTTAGACGAGCTGTGACTGCAACATACGTACCCTAGAAGTATAACGTCACAAACTAATACTCAAACGTCAAAAATTTCGATAACCTTATTATGATGTGAGAGCTACGCTTACCTTGAACATTGATACCGGACCACATCGAAATATTTTCCTCATTCTCCCATAGACAGAAAGTTCCTCATATGTCATACCCATGTCCACTTCATCAAGCTGTTATAGACATGAAATTTATTACAAAACCAAATATAGCAACAGAAGACTTAAAATGAGATGGCTTGATCTGAATTCTGATATGATCATACATTAAATCGAAAAAGGCGAGAGAAATTTAGACACTTGGGTGTCGGTTTTGTTAATAGTTATTGACATGATAATGGTGTCGAAACAACTGACCTGGCTGTAGTTTGCGCGTATGGGCTCCAGCTCAGCAGTTGGAGGAGCTGCTTCAACTTCTGCTAACGATGGGAATCCAATATGATTGGCAGCCCAACGTAAGAAAGCTCGAAGATCCTGCTTGCTTATGCTTCCGATCGGATTTATATCAGCCGAGCTGCAGTCATACTGTAGACAGAAAATAGCAGTTATGATCTAGTGACTTTCAGACATATCAAGGTACACACAACACTCGACAGAGAAGCTCAGTTGTTATTATATCCAGGAAGGTGAATGCACATATCAATTACAATTACTAAGAAAGCATTTTGAGGATACACGTGTAGAAACTTTGGTCTTTTTGTGTGAAATTATTAAGCACTTACCTTGGTTAAGTAACCACGCAGAGCTTCATCTACATTGGAGCTTCCCAAAACTAGATAGAAACCTGACTTGTTGTGCACCCAAGGCAATAGGGAAGCCAACATGAATGCCAATACCATTCTTACTCGAGCTTGAATGTTTTGGAGGCCAAGATTCTCAATACTTGATCCCCCATCTAACTGAAATTTCGCTTAAGCAAATACAGAAATTAATGATTTAGAGTTCTCACGAGATAAAAGCTATATAATATCTGTGAACTTAACCCATTAATATTTCATACACATCAGATAGTTTCTTCGTCAAAAGAACATCCTTATATTATTAAAATTTACATTGTTTAAAAGTCAGACAAAGCTCTCTTAACAGAAAATTATCATATGATATGCTCATGTGTTTACCTTATACCGTGGTCGCTTTCCGGTAAGTGTTTGAAATAAAGATATAAAAGATGACACTACAGTATCTATGGAAACGTTGAGATGCCATGAGCCAATTTCATCTGCTAACACCTTGGCCCGCATTCTGGTAGCTTCAGAACTGCAATTAAATCAAGGATTTCAGTGCGCTGTTAAGAAATTCTGGATACAATCAAAATTCAAAAGGATAGAAGTAACAACTGTCAATGTATAAACTATGTACATTTGACACTGAGTTAGTGTAGATACCTATTTTCAGATCCCATGTACACCGTATAAAAAATACGCTTAGCAAACTCTTTGCTGTCTGTAGGATACTGGCCATCAGTATATTGTCCAATTCGAACTGCATCAGCTTTAACTTGCTCATCGCCACCTTCAATATCTGCAGATATGAACATACGAGCATGGAAGTTACAATTAACTAACATAAATAATGATTATACATGAGTTGCTGCTGATCACTATAGCATGCTGCACACACGAATGCGATGTAGGGTTTTCGTACCATTAGTTTCTCAATTCAATTTTGCGAGAAAATCTTACAATCATAATGAGCATTTAAAAACAAACTTAAACATACAGCCAAAATTTACTTGTTTACCATGAAACTGACCTTTAACAACTAACTGGCACATGCAGCCGACGATAGCAGCAACGGAGGAGCTATCAGCGCCCCCTGAAAGAGGAAGCAGAAAGCCAGATGCTCCACTTCTCCTTAGATAGTCCCATAGCCAGCAAGCAGGACCAAAGGCTATTTCCTCTTCTGGGGAATGGTAAGTAATCTGCCAGTACGATTAAGTGAAACACAAAACCACGCGTCCAATTAAAATAATGATAGAAAAAGAAGCTAAATAGACTGCTGCATTCATGTAGTTGTATAGTTTAAATACTATTAACAAAAAACGAAAGAGATGTTTAGCATCAACAACAAGGTTATTCCTTGAAACAGCAGTAGTCATAACCACGAATCGACGACGCCCGCATCTAAAACTAACCTTCAGAGGACTGGAGAGGGTCGTTTTTGAGCTAAAAGGTTTGCAAAGATAATGGGGTACTGTGACAGATGGAGCTCTAGCTTTGCAGCTTGCTTGCTCTTGAAAGCTACTAATAGACCCACGAAGACTAGCTACCTGTCATGGGAAAAAGAAACTAATTAATTAGAAGAATACTGCGTCATTCATTTAACTGAAGTATCGCCCGAGATATGATTGCTATAATTGATGATATAACCAACTAAGAGATGAAAATTGTAAGTGTAAGGACAACCACATAGAGATCACACTTACCGCGTCTAGATCTACTTGAGCAACCACGACCTCAACATCTTTCAATGAGAACTGTGAGCCTTGGGCAACCAACTCTCCATTCAAAATAATACATGAGCATCCATCTGTAAAGAAATGCCTATGAAGTGAGTACAATGCACAAGATGCTGTTTCGACTTTCGAGGTCATATCTGCTTACGCTACTTAGTTAGTGACACGCAAAAGAGAAGCAGCAGTGCTCGTAGTGACCAAAAAAACAACGAAATGAGGAAAAGGTGCAATAGACCAACAATATGTAACAAACCATAATAAAGGCGACTGCCATCACATCCTTGATGATTACTGTACATGTAAACCCCTCCACGAGTATGAGTAGCTCCTATAAATGCACGAAGTCGGATATCAAGCTTTCTAAGTTGGTGGTGACTTCCACTTGCATTCATAAAGACCTCAACTCCGTTTAAGGCAAGCTCGGCATGAGGAGGGATAGGAGTGAATAGCTCTTCACAGACTTCAGCTGCAACAGCTCTACAAAAAACAAAAACCAAGAGGCACTTATGAAGCAATTAAGACGAACCCTCCCACAGTTCAAATTAGAAGCAATCACGGAAAACCAAGAAAAATGAACACTTGAAGGAGTATACAGACGGCTAACAAAGGCAAATCCAAATGATTATCCAAACAATGTAAATGGAGTTCCCTCATGCCTAATAAAATAAAGCACACTATAAAGCTGGTGTATGAGATAGACATTGACTTAGTTACCTGCTTCACTGAAGGTTTTAAGCCTACACAGTGATTGGAGCCCCCAACCTATGTTATGATACAAGTCAAATTCTCAGAATCTAATAAATACAATGTGACAAACGTATGACCTTTGGCCAACTAAACACGTGAAATAATGTTGGTCTGCTTCTTAATTTATCACTGTCACTGCTAACTTGCAAAAAGAATGTTGTCATTAGGTTCTTCCCTAACTTAATTAGAACATACCGTGTTGATCGATGTATATAACGACAGGGGCGACAAAAAGAAATTTAGCACATGAGGAATTACTTACGTGTCTAAAAACTGCATGTACCCATATCCAAACGGTACTGATCTTTGCGACAAGGTCTCTGAGATCTCATGTGGAAGCTGAAAATCTACAAGTTGATCCTTTTGCTTCCAAGCCGTGAACCACCTTAATTCCCTGTAATTTCCATCATTTGCCAGCCACATCTTAGGACGTATCATGATGATCCTTCTGTTCAAGCACATAACTTGACAGTTATAACGCTCCGAGCCCTTAATGATAGGCATCCCAAAGCTGCACAGTATCCCATCAGTCCAATCACCAAGCAAGAGTTCTTTCAAACACTCCCACCTGCAACCACACACCCACACTTAAAAATGAAGTTGTTTATCGAAACATATCCAGCATCAAACACCCAGCCACCAAGAATAAGATTGACTTACGCGTGAGTGACAGTGTCAAGCTCCAGAAAATGATCCTCACAACCATAGCCTGTAATTTCAAGCTCAGGACCAAGCCTAATCACAGCACCCACCTCTTTCGCTCTAGATATCGACTCCTTAATGTTCTTCAAATTGACATCAAAATCCATAGCCCATTGATTTAAATTGCAAGTCGCCACTTTCAACAGCCTCATCGTCTCACCACTTAACAAACAAAGCACCAAACTTTAGCTCTATTTCAGTTACAATTTCTGAATTGAACACCAATAATAACACAATTAAATAAAATTCTAAACTCATTCCAATACAAAGCAACATTCGTTGAACACGAACCAAATTTCTAATACTAAAAAAACGAAAGCTTTACCATAAATCGGTACCGAACAAAATTGTAAACAGTTACCAACAACGCTGTCGTTCAATCGAAGCAAGCGGATTAGCATTCGCCAACCAAATATCAATTAACGCAAAAATTGACCAAAAAAATTGAATAAAAAAAGGATGATACAAGATCTCACCTTTCCACCACCGACTGATCAATCCCCGACTCTCCAAGATCCCAAATTCAAACGCAGGAGGCACGGAAGAAAGAGGGAGATGGAGTAGCTGTGTAGGCTGTAGCAACAGGTCGAGTGAGAAGTCGAAGAGACGATGAAATTGAAGTGAGCGATGAAATATTATTTGCTTTGTTCTCATCGTAAAAATCTGAAAAGTAAAAATATTTTGTTCATTTTTTAAATAATTATGAACGAATTTCAATGACTTTTAACATTTTCCTAAATAAAATGATTTTTGTATAGTAAAATTTGCATGATGAGGATCAGAAGTTGGTAGCCGTTGTTGGATGTTTTCTCTAAATTTAACAGTTGGCCAACAACGCACTTCTTTTATTTTTTACGATACAAATCGTTTCCTAGAATTAGTCGACGTGAGTGGTGCTCTGTTGGTTAAGGAGTCCATTATGGATCCTTATATCCGGATTCGAGTCCTGGGTCACCATTTTTCTTATGATTTATAGAGAGTGGATGCTTCATTCATTCCTTGTGGATGCCTTCCTCGTGACCGTCATGATGGACGTAATATGTACTATGTACTAGATGATAAAGACTATCGCACTACGTAACGTTGTACCCCTCCATAAAAAAAAACCGTTTCCTAAAATTCTATGAAATTCATTTGATTTTAGCAAATTCACAAGATAATAAATAGTGCATCGGATTACGACAATAGTCATAAATTTTTTATCTAATGCTCAAAATATTGATCCAATGTTCAAGTAATTCACTGTTTTATAGTGTATAAAAATGGGTTTTTTTACCCGATTCTGAATCCACATTAAAACTCCAGAATGGGGATTTTAATTATAGCTAAAAATGGAGAACAAAAAAATGAAAGCATTGGAAGATTGTTGTATAAAACTGAAATGCACACCAACTTTTTTACACAATATTTGTGAAGTTACAACAAAACCAATCCACATGAACAACCCAACCAAAGAGAGAAGAAGAGTTTACAACAAAATGATACACAAAATGTAATTACAAAGAATAACAAATCACCTTTTTTTCACTACACATAAATAATACTTACTTTGCACATAATAAAGTACAATCAGATTCCAAACAGATCATAACTGAACTCATATGATTGATTTCCGAGAGATCGAAAATCGATCAGCTCGAAAACAGCCATACAAAATTCAGATACAATTTTGTTTGGAAACATGATTGTTGTATTATACTGATGAGTTCATGATCATTAAGGTGCTGTAGCGTAACGTTCGCCGAGTATGCTTACTAGGCAGTCTTAGTTGGCTCGGTCGCTGGAGCAGCAGCTTCAGGCTCAGGTGTTTTCTCAACCACAGTTTCAGCTGTGGTGGTGGTAGTCTCTTCCTTAATTGCCTCAACAGCTATCTCTTTTTCGGTGCTGCTGGCAGCAGCTGGCTCTTCAGCTGGTGCTACTGGCTCCTCCACCGGCTTCTCTTCGGTCACTATGAATGTTGAGACCTTCTCAAACACAAAGAAAACTGGCCCTGATGCGTACGAGGCCCCGAACTTGGTAAATGTTTCGGATGCCACTTTCGATCCAGGGAATTCTACACAAATAAATTCATTTTAGTACACATGAATTTCACAAGTAAAATTTTGAAAACCAACAACTTCCATAAATAATATTACTCAGATCTAAATGAACCAAAATTATATTCGAGTTTTCGAACAACTTCATACCAATCTTGACAAGCTCATCAAGGAACTTTTGGACATCAGTGGAGTTTTTCTTCAGTCCTGCTTCCTTGGGCTCCTTCACTAGAGTCTGTAAATAAAGGAGTGTTTTTATTGAGTATATAGTTGTTGACTTGTTAATTTCTCCAACATGGAGATTCTTTAAAGAAGAAAATCCAAGTTAATTATATAGTAATTAATTTCATAACTTATATAGCTAGAGACTGAACAATAATTATGGTACGTACCTTGAGTTTAGGTGAAGTAGCTTCATACAACTCAACAACCTTAGGCTGGAGCTCAGTCTTTTTCTCTTCAAACTCCTTGCTAATTTCCTCCTATACTCAACCCCAAAAACATAATTAAATATCAATTAAGTAGTAAGTACTAAATATTCATGATGTGTTAAAAAATTAATTTCAAGATGTTGTGTATATGTATACCTTGGAGTCATCAAAAGACTTGGTGGCCTCAGCAGCGGCGGCTTTTTTGGAGGCGGCAGCCTTAGTTTCAAAGACGTTCTTGATCTTGGGGAGGACCTTGGTTTGCCAGTAACCCATTTTAGATGATACAACAAAGTAGAGAGCTAGTGAAAAGTTTCAAAAAACTAGAGAGAGAAGTGAAATATGCAGATAGATAGAGATCAGCAGGAGGGCAAAAAGAGAGAGAGTTGGTATTATTGGATGTAAAATGAAAGGTAGGAGCAGCAGCTATATGTCATATATCAATCAAAGGAGAGGGGAAGAACAGGTCACCCAAAAGATAAAATAACCAAGAAATGAGCTAGCAAGCAATTGTCATTAATCTAAATGGGGGGAAATTAATTAATGATAATATTGAAATTGTTGGATGATAATGGAAGAAGAGATCCAGAGAGACAAGCAATCATGGTTGGGGAAGAATCAAATTTATATATATGCTTTTTGTTTGTTTCTTACCTTTCTATTTGTTCTAATTTTCCATTAATTTGCTGGCATAAAAATGATTCTGACTGTCCTATTTAAAATAAAGTAATGTTTTTTATGTTAATTTAACTAACTTAGGTTGTAACACTTTATTTTAAACTCATACTTTTTAAGTTCAAAAAAGTGTTTTGGGAGACTTAATTTTGAACTTTGATAGCAATTAGCACTATGTTAAGGAAATAAATATCATCCTTTATTTATGATCTGTTTTAGGATTCTTATTTTCTTAATTTAAATAGACCATAACAGTAATTTAGGATTGCTGATTAGAGAAGGAAAGCAATGAAAAACATTATTATAAAACTGAAATGAAATATTTAATGTATGAATGATGATGATGTTGTCTTTTGCTTGTTTGTCATCTCTATCGACTATCACCTTGTTTATTGTCTTGAAAGAAAAACAAAACAAAACAAAAAAACAGATAAAAATAATATCAAAGTCCAACTCAATCCAACTGTACTTGGTTGCTTAGCCAGCCAGCCAGCCCCCAACTGTTGCATTTTTACTCATAATTAATCATCACCATTTTCCTTATTTTAATTAGTGAAACCACCCTATGCTAGCTTAAAAGACTGGTTTTGAGATTGTTGCTGGCAACAAGCAAATTATCAATATATGATGAAGATGATGATGTTGATTCTCTAATTAACAATTATGTATACATGCTATTATTGAGTCTACATACAATTGTGGTTTATACAGTTGTATTTTTGTCGATGTTCGATTTTTTTTTTATACGGCGAATATAGAAAATTGTACTAACAAGTACAATTCGAACAACTGCACATATTTAACTATGCTATGTTGTAAATATTGAAAATTGAAGTAAAGTTGGATGCGACGGTTATTTGAGAAGGACTTTGGTCCAAACAAGTAGCGGAAAATATCCATATATATGATCATCAAGTTTGGAGAGTAGCTCGTATATACAGGGGTGGATCCACATGGTCGATTTTTCGATTTTTATTTAATATTAGACTAATGCGATGTATTTTTGAATGATTTTTACATCTCGCCTCCAGTCATTTTCTAGTATGAAAATAAATTGCTGAATCCGCTCCCAGTCCGATCCGCCCCTGCGAATATAGTCGTTGTTCTGCGTGGTAAGTGATTAAGGTGTTGTTGTGTGTATTGTATCGCTGGCATCTATGATCTATACTGCGTAGTAATAAAAGTTGGAAGAATGTTTTTGAGTTTAGTGTGTGAAAAGGCAAGAAAACATGGTCTCATGGTGATGGACAGGGCAGCTAGCTAAGGGACACATGGTGGGGAATATACATATACATTCACATGGCTTAGCTGTTTCTTTCATTTGTACACAATGAAAACAAATCACCTCGGCTCTCCTTTCAATCATCTAAACAGCTCGATTACTTTCCTGTCCACATAAATCTTTTAGCTTTCAAATTACATTTCTTCCCGTTTGTTTGTCTTCGATTTTACCAAATCTAAATGATTCTCTGCCCTTTTTAATCCCAAAAGATTCATTTCCTCAATTTATGTTAATTGATTCCCAAAGCGATACCATCTTATCACAAACCACTACTGACAATACTAATTTGATAGTAATTTTATTTATTTAAATGAGGGAAATATGATGGCATCTAATCTCTTTGGTGGTTGGCACGTCCTAATCGTCTCCAAGATGGTGCAGTGCACACTTTAATTTAAGTGAACATATTAGTCGCTCACTTCTTGGGGATTTATTTCTTTCTTGCAAGCAACCACTTCCCTGATACATCACTACTACCAAGTCTTATTACACTTAATTTTAAGTTTTCCCATCACTTATTTGCTCAACTTATCCAATAAGATATGTGTTATGATCTGTATGTAGAAGTTTCTACCTTGTATATTCTAATGAATACAGAAAAGATAGAGATGCATTCAGCCAACCAATACTAATTTGTGCACAACAAGTATATCAGACAACAAACAACACAGTCGCACTCCAACTCAGCTGCCAGATGATATAGCTTGAGCTGTTACAGAAATTACAGATTCAAGGCGATAAATCCGGAAAGCAAAATTGTGATAATTGCACCTAAACCTCAATTTGCTACTAGTATAGACAAAAAAAAAAAACTGGTTGGCTGATAAGTTACGCATGTTGGATTCACTGCCTCGCTCGTTAAGAGATAAGAGAAGAAAAAAAAACAGTCTAATTAGTCCAAGGCATAATTAGGAGCAACAGCTAAGATTCTGTCATTTCTTGATGTCTTTGTCTGATGTCCGTCCTCAACTGCAGCTTCACTTCCATCGTACACCACTACCAAATGACCTTCTCTTCTTATCAAACTCTACATCAGCCGAAAATCATGATGTTAACTGACTTGAATATATTTGTGGTGGACCAAGTAGTAGTCATAACACATGAATAGATAAGCTTACTTCAATTATGGCTTTTAGTTTAGAAACTTCAGCAGCTGCCTCTTCCATGGAATTATAGTTGTTTTTCTCGTTCTGTTGACCTACGTACCATTGTATTAAATCTCGCTGCCTCATTCCAGCAAGCCCCGATCCTGTATTAGAGATAATATTGCTTCCTTAAATGCTGGCGAATGACATAAAAGTGCACTGCAAGTCTAGAGAAACAGAATACTGATGAGTTAAATTACCATCTCGAGCTACAGTCTCTTCATGTTGTCTGAGACGCATGATAAGTGCTTGCGTCACTCGCTGAAAATATTCATCAGTTATTACAAGTTTTTTCCCCTGGCGACTGGTTGTTTCGGCACCTGTTGGTTGCAGTTCAAACAATCAACAAATGGCCTTCTATGTCCAACAAAAAAGTGCCAAGGTAATCTTCTGGAGAAATACACGATACCTTCATTCTGTGCAGGCGGCTCAGCAGCGGCAGTGCCATTCTGAGTAGCAGCTTCACCATCAACATTATTCCTGTCAGCTTCAGTATCCATGGCATCTGCCTCTTGCTCATCTTCTTGAAACTCAGACAGATCGATTTCAGAAGATTCAACACTGACAACCAAAATAAAATCCTTTACCACCATAAGCGATGAACGGGTAAGAGTGAATAAACCTGTACACAATTATCTTACCTGATCACCGAAGTTTTAAGCAATCGCACTGCTAATTTAACATGGCGAGGTTGGACCTGTATTAAAAAAAATTCTATAAACACCAACACAAGTAGCAGTGTCATAAAACGCTTACAAGTTATATGGTGGTACCTGTGCATCCAAATAACATCTAGCAATTGCCTCTGACAGCCTAATCAATGCTTCAAGCTGTCTAACAGTCATACGATAAGCAACTCTTGTCCCAGGAGTTGTGTCATTCCTACGAAGTGCAACATAAGATTCGGCCAACAATTTTCTTGCTTCAGCATTTGGCTGCACCATCTCAATTCATGTCAGAGGCAGAGCATACAAAATCAACATGTATTCCTAGCAGAGTGCCTAAATATTTACCTTCGGTTTCAGAGTTTTTGCGTAAGCAATATAGCGCTTCAATTGGGTTGTTGTGAATGCAGGATTGAGTGCCAGTTCATGCTTCTGATGAACTCTAACTATGTGATGAGCAATATGGTAATCTGTTTGATCATCTGGGTCATCAATCATGACGTACACGAGATCAAACCTTGAGAGGATAGCTGGTGGAAGAGCCACATTGTACTGTGCAGTGGATGGGAGTTAGACAATGTCTTAACAGCAAAACACTTCAAACACGGAGGTAAATTAATTGATTGGATGTGATTACCTTTAGAGGCTTAGTTTTATCATATCGTCCGCCGGCAGGGTTAGCTGCAGCTAAAATTGATGTTCGGGCGTTTAAAGTAGCTTGTATTCCAGCTTTGGTAATGCTTATTGTCTGTTGTTCCATAGCTTCATGGATGGCAACCTGTACAACCCTCAAGTGTTACGTACCATGAAAGCTGAATGAATAAGCCAAGTGTACGGTTGCTGGCTGAATATTACCTGATCTCGTACGTCCATCTTATCGAATTCATCTATACAACAGATGCCATTATCAGCAAGCATCAAAGCACCAGCCTACAAATATTTTGACATGAACTGTTATTATTGAACTGAAGCAGAGCTGACACCGCAGGAGTATTATATCCTCCACTAGTGAGGATGTTTTCTACTCATAAATAGCTGTCATTTCCTAAACTACTATTTCACTCCTTTAGATACAATAAGTAGGCACTGACAAATAAAATCTAGCTGAGCATACCTCGATACAGAACTCTCCAGTCTCTGGCTCCTTGGCAACAGTCGCGGTCAAACCAGCAGCAGAGGATGATTTTCCCGACGTATACACGGATCGCGGAACTAGTCCTGATGCATACCTAAAACATGATAACTATAGTCAGATATGGCTGTCCATAACAACAAACTTCAACTATGGCATTTGGATATATAATCATACTTCAGAAACTGAGACTTTGCACAGCTTGGATCTCCAACAATGCAGACATTAATATCCCCTCTAAGGTTGATGCCTTCATGAGTTAATTTATGAACGCCCCCAATTAGCATCAGTAGGATTGCTCGTTTGATATCTTGGTGACCAAATATAGCGGGACCAATGCTATCCACAATCTTGTTAAAAAAATCTGGAGTGTTCCGCATTCTTTGGATTTCATCCATCTCTTCAGGCTGTCAATACAGAAGAAAAGAATATTGCTTTTGCTTATCATGTAACCACAACACTGTGCACATGGAATATAAGAACTATGAAAAGAAACAGAAAGCTTTTCACAAAAAAGGAGTATAAGAAAATCAAGGACACCATGCAAGCAAAAAACACAGCAGATTAACATGCTTATAAGCTTGGCAACACATGCTTGATGTGGGGGTTCACGTGTAAAAAGATGCGAGTTTCAGGAGTTCAGTGATAAGATCATATGAAAATAGAAAAGTTTAATCCTATGAGACTGAAGGGCACTTTTACTCTGGAATCAACCATCGGGCGTGTATGTTCTCAGTTTCTCACTTAGCTTACCGAGAACTGCTGACTTTCATCTTCATCAGCATCCTTCTTTCTATTCCTGATGTCATTGTCTCTTCTACCATCCTCAATCTGAATATGAACAAAGTCAAAAAAAAAGAGAGCATCAAATCAGGTGGGTCTGAAAGAACTATGCGACAAAACCATCACAGGGATCCCATTAATGGTTCTTTGATGTGAGCATTACTAACCTGTACGGAATTGGCAATGAAAGCAAGGCGGTAGGAGAGGTCCCTAACCCCAAGTGCACGAAGACCTCGTACACCTTCCTGGCCAATACCAAAGCCCTTCTTCTGACCAGGTTCTCGACTGACTTCGGCTCTTTCTCCTGGAGAAGCCAATGCCATTATGTCTGGAATCACAACCACAGTACCTGTAAATATCACTCTGCATAAAAACCAAATTTAGAATAAGCTGATTCAATAAATTGAAAAACTAAACAAAAAATAAGGTGAGTGGGATATCTCACGTGTCACCAGCTCTAGCCTGCTCAACAATCTCATGACGTAGAATAACATCCAAAGATCGCGGAAGGGATCCAGCTGGGATTTCTTTTGAACTTTCCTGCATTTTAACCCTTTGCCAATCTGTGAATTTGCTTTCTTGTCTTAAGAGAGCCCATTTTTGCCTATTATTGCATGTGGCATTTATACATATTGTCGGCTGCGGCAAACATAACAAGTTTGAGAATATTGATATTTACTATGTATTCTTACTTCAAGAAAACATATTGTGTTGATGCCAACCTGTGTGTATTTGAACTGTTGTTCAACGTTCTGGACTACATTTCCACATTCCAAACATTTGAAAGTTCCATGTAGAAGTTCTGGCCGAACTTCACTGGTGCGCGTTACTACTCCCTTAACTGAAACCAGTTTACCGATTTCTTCAGTACCTAACTCTCTCAATCTACAAATTTATGGGCAACGTTAGTTCCAAAATGAGGCGGACGTCCAATTCTGCAGATCTCTAATAAAATTTTCTCAAATTTCAAAAGGTTTAAGACTATAAGCAAAGGCTGGGTAATTGGACACAATGCTGCTGCCTTAATAATCCCTCTTCCAACTACACTACTAGGTCTCACGTGACAGAAGTCGCCTCCACAACTGCACAACTGCACAACTAGTAAACTGAATAACAGCTTTAAAGATAAGAGCTTTTACAAACTAATAGTTTTCACCTACACAATCTCAATGATACACCTCACTCACAAAACTGCTCATAATCAAATAATTAAAAAAAGCAGAAATTGGTGAGCAGCAACAAAAGAAGGCATAAATTCACCTTTTCACTATAGGAATATTGAAGAAGGCTATATTAAAGTCCCTGTTGGGGTTATCGTCAGAAATGAATGATGGCATCTGTTCCATCACAAATCTCTTACACGCATTCCTCAAATAAGGCTCAAATCTGACCATTTCATAAACCAATCCTCATCAAAATTAGAGGGTTTAAATTAAAGAAAAGGAAGAAAAAGGTCGATTGGAACAAGTTGAACTCACCGTAAGTACTCGTCGGAGATGGTTTCCTGCAAAAAATCGTTATACTGCATAACGTGCGAGAAATCAATGAACATAGTCATCGATTCAGTCGCTTTCATCACTTCAATCTCCTCCTCGTATAACGGCTCCGGCGAATTCACATCCAACTTAAAGCTGAAAATCATTAGAAAAAAGATTAACCAAAATTAGCAGATCCGCAACTGAGAAGGCAAGTTAAGCGAAAGGAACCTCTTGAGGAATTCGAGGAAGGCGTTCTCGACACGGACGGCGAGCTCGTCGACGAAGAAGGAGCCGTAAGTGTCCATATTTGGCGCGAAAAAGAAGATGGAGGTAGAAAGAGTAGCAAATGAAGCTTTGTCTGGTACTCTTTAGGTCATAAAACCGAACTGCTGTGTCGACGAATCGAACGAAGACATGCCGAGTTGCCGCGGGAAAAGTTCCCGCCAAAAAGGGAGGAGCTGTAGGTAGTGTGGGCTGGGCTCGTTAGGGTTCCGTTATGGGCCGGCTGGTAATGAAATTCAGACCGGAGGATTGAACCAGAGTCATAAACGGTATAAATAAAAGTCAAAATAACAATATCCTCCGTCTTAATTAACTCTCTTTCTTCCCATAACCAAAACAACATGAGAGAGAGAGAGATCATCGCTAGTTTCTCTTTAGACCCTCAAAGTCTACGAGATCATTTTCACAGCCACTTGTGCTAGTTTAAGCTTTAAGTTCAATTGGTTTTAGTGTAGGTTTCAAGATTCCCCCGTTTGTCTAGCTACCTACTTCCTTTTCTTTATTTAGAGAAACCAAAAGCCCCTTTCTTGTCCTCGTTGTTTCCTCTCTCTTTTCCTACTTTCAGTCTCTCTTTTGGCGGGTTGATATTTTGACTTCCCAAACATTTATAGACTTTCTCTCTCCTGTTCTCGACTCTTCCGGAACACTCCAACAACTTCCAAGTTTAAGCTGATCCGATCCGCCCGCCGGCGGGGGTAGAGGCTCGGATGCGGCCCTTCTTTTGATCGCCGTCGTGGCAGCGGTCGCGCTGCCCCTCCATCGTTCGCCTATCGTTTCGTTGATGGTCGTCGTCGTCTGCAGCGGATTGGAAATCGATGCCGGTCGGTGTTTGTGGTGGGAGGTATGTGCTTGGATGAGGTTTGTTTGGATCTGCGACATCGGCTTGGGGTGGCTGAGTGGGTTTCGGACGGCGTGTGTTCGACGGAACGCTGGCGGCTTTTTGATGTTCGATGGTGTGGTGTACGGCCTTGGGTCCTCCTGGTAGCTCTCTGCGTTTTCACGCCGGTGACTGTTTTGCATTTTAGCTGTATATAGCTTTGCAGTTAGTTTTGGATAATCTTAGTTTAGTTTAGGTAGGTAGTTTAGTCTTTCTCAGCCGTTCTGCGGTCTGAGCCGGTGTTTCTCAGCCGTTCTGCGGACTGAGCTATGCGTTTCTCAGCCGTTCTGCGGTCTGAGCTATAATCTACTGATGTAGCTCGCAACCTTATATAGCTGAGATGATTTGGTTGGTTTAGATGGGTGGTCCTGGCCGGCCTGGTTTTTAACTGGAGTTTATGTACTGAATTGAGTCATTGACTTGTCAGTGTCCAACTTCTGTACAATTTGTACCCATCAAAAAAAAAAGTCTCTCTTTTGGCTAGGAGTGTTCTTTACTGTTGCATTCAAGCCACTGGCGAGATGGATGGGAGAGATTTGATCTAATTAAGGACAAGGATGGTGACGATTTTCCCCTGCTCTAGGATATTGCTGATGCAGCACCTCTGCGACCTATGACGTTGCTTAGCTGGAACTGCTTCCATCTCTAAGAGATGTTGTTAGAACATCTCGTCCTCAGATTGTAGCGTTATTGGAGATGAAGATTAATAAGAGTTCAGCTAGGATTTCTGCATTGTTTCTGTGTTCCTGGCAAATCTGGAGGTGTAGCTCTCTTGTGGCAGTCCGAAAGTGAGGTCGTCAGTATTAGTAATTATTCTTTCTACCACACATTGACTTCACTATTAAGACTTCTGTTTTGTTCCGAGCTACTCTATTTTATGGCTGTCCGAAGGCTCATTTAAGGCATCGTAGCTGGGATCTGCTTTTCCCTGGTGCGTGTATTTGGTGATTTTTAATGAAATTTTGAATAGTTCGGAGTCCACCAGTAATTGTGTATATACAAGGAGTCTGATGGAAAAGTTTCAAGAAACATTAAGATGGTGTCAGCTCTTTGATTTGGGCTTCAAAGGCAGTAAATTTACATATTCTAATCGTAGACGAGGTCATGGAGAAGTTAAGTGTCATCGCAGATAATATGTGGAAACATCTTTTCCCCTGGGCTTCCGTTGATCATTTAGTCGCACAACATTCTGACCATTGTCCTATTTTGCTGATTCAGCAGAAGGGAGAAAAAAATTTCCGATTTGAAACAATGTGGCAGCGGGATCCTAGTTTCAAAAAGTTTGTCTGCGACAGTTGGGCAAGTTCAAACGGGAATTTTTTAGATAAGTTAGAGAGTCTCAAAGTAAAACTCAGAGAATGGAACAGGAAAACTTTTTAAAAATCTCAAAGATAGCCTTGAAAGGATCAGAACCATGCCTAGAACAAATGAGGTCATTGAGGAAGAGGACCAGATTGTTCGTCAAATTGATGAGTGGCTTTATTCGTGAGGAACAAATGTGGCTTCAACGATCTAGAATATTATGGTTGAAAGATGGAGATAATAATACTAAATATTTCCATTCCAAGGCCAGTTCTAGAAGGAAGTCGAATAAAATCATGCATTTGCTCAGTGGTGAGGGTGTGTTAGGTGAAAGTCAAGGTGAAATCCAAAATATTGCCATTAAATATTTTGAGAGTCTTTTCAATTCTAAACTGACTCTTACAGAATATTAGTTAGCAGCAAGTCTGAGTCATGTTTCTAAAAGAATTACAGCTGCTCAAAATGATTTGTTGGCTCAGCCCTATACCGAGAGGGAAGTAACTGAAGCTTTATTCCAACTTCACCCATCTAAGGCCCCGGGGTTTTTATCAGAAAAATTGGAGTTTTCTAAAGCATGATATTATTAATGCTTGCTTGGCTGCATTGAATGATGGCGTTATTCTTCCTCACGTCAATGACACTCTTATTGTTTTATTGCCAAAACAGAAAAATGCAACAAAAATGGAGGAGTTTCGGCCAATCAGTTTGACGAAGGTGATTGCAAAGACAATTGCTAAGGCAATTGTCAATAGGTTACAAGAGATTCTTCCTGAGGTAATTAGTCCTCAACAAACTGCGTTTATAAAAGGACGGCTAATTACCGATAATTTCCTCATTGCTCATGAATCTGCACATTTCATTAAAAATGCTAGAAGGGGCAAGCAGGTTTTTGGTAATTAGATATGTCCAAGGCTTATGATAGAGTGGAATGGAGTTTTTTGGGATTAATGTTGACTCAGATTGGGTTTGATGTTCCTTGGGTTTCTAAGATCATGAGTTTTATTTCCAGTGTCAAGTACAGTCTTAAAATAAATGACGCTGTCACCAGTACATTTTGTCCTCAACGAGGTCTGCGTCAAGGAGATCCTCTATCGCCGTATTTGTTTATATTATGTACAGAATGGCTCAGCAGCAAGTTAAACTCTTTGCACATGCATGGCAATTTGTCAGGTCTTAAAGATAGCAAGACATGCTCCCTTTATTACACATCTTTTCTTTGCGGATGATTGCCTTTTGCTATTTAAAGTCAGTGATAATACTATCAGTTCCATTCAGCAACTTTTGAGAACGTATGAAATGATATCGGGGCAAATGATTAACCTTCAGAAATCGGAGTTAATGCTCGGTCCTAATGCATCCACTGATCTGAAAAATGTTTTTGTGGATTCACTTTCAGTTAAACTTGTAAATTGTCATGAAAAGTACTTGGGCCTCCCGCTATTGCTTAAGAGGAAGCTGACCTTAAATTACTCAGGTATCATGGATAAGTTTTGGAGCAAAACGCTAGGGTGGACATCGAAACATTTATCGATCAGTGGAAGAGAGGTATTAATTAAATCAGTGCTTGAATCTATACCTTTGTATTATATGAACTGTTTCTTGATACCTGAGAGTGTGATACAAAAGCTTCAGAGTTGTTTGAGTAAATTTTGGTGGGGAGGATTTGGAAGAGAACAGCCAATCCACTGGGTTAAAAAATGTGTTCTTTTGGATAGTAAGGATAATGGTGGCATGGGGTTCAGAAACCTAAAATGTTTAAACTTGGCTTTTCTGGCGAAACAGTGTTGGCGAGTTATCAAACAACCTGATTTGCTTTTGAGTAAAATTTTGAAGGCCATGTGGTTTCATGACAGTGATTTGTGGAATGCTCGTGTAGGTTATAGGCCGTCGTCAAGTTGGAGAAGTTTGCTGAAAGCTCGGGATGTGCTGAATGCAGGGAGTGTTTTCAATGTTGATGGTAGTGTCTTGGAGTCAGTCTAGTTCAGGGAGTTTGGACATCAAAAGTGTGTATAAAGTCGCAAAGGAGTTATACTTTAGTAAAGGTGCGTATGAAGCCGAGTGCTCTGATCAAAGATTGCTAAAGAAGTTTTGGAAAACACATTGGAAATTACCCATACCGAGAAAGATGAAGATATTCGGATGGCGAATGTATCATGATGCACTCCCTTCTGGCCAATGTTTGTATAAAAGGGGCCTTAATGAGTATGTACAATGTTGTATTTGTGGATATGGTTATGAAACTACTGTCCATGCTTTGGTAGGATGTTGGTGGGCGAAAAGTGTTCTTCAGAGCCTTAATCTTAACATTCAAAATTTGGACATCATTTTCAATTGTCATCATCCTGCAGACATTATCTTTTACTGTTGGAAGCATTGCTCTATTAAGGATTTCAACATATGTCTAATAGCCTTTTGGTACATCTGGTACAACCGGAATAGAGTAAAGAATGGAGATGCATTCTTGGAACCAGCAATGGCGGTATACAGGGTCAAAAGTTTAGCAAACCAATTCTATTATTACAATAGCAACAATTTGGCAGAGTTGGGTGAATTCCCTTTCTCAGAGTTTGAATGGAGGAAACCTCCAAGTAATTGTATAAAGATAAATTGTGATGCTGCATGGGATTCATTCACAAGGAAAGGCGGGATTAGTGCTATTGCTAGAGACAATTCTGGATCTGTCATTGCCATTAGTTGTTCTACGATAGCTTCACGTGATTCGAGTTTGAATTGAAAAGCTTGGCCTTATTGGAGGCGCTGAACGTAGGAGCTGGTTTATCGCACGAGAATATCATTATTGAGTCCGACTGCGCCTCGGTAGTGCACCAACTGAATATCAAGGTTGATGACAAAACTAGACATGAAGATTGGTACAAGGATTGCACTTGACTTTTAGATGAACACGCAAAATGGAGGTTGTTTGCAATTAGACTAGAGGCAAATCAAGCTGCTGACCAATTAGCTAAATATTCCCTACATAATGGTTGGTAATGGACAATGCTAGATAGATGTCTTAACTTACCTTTTCTATTTAGATTGTTGTAAGCCCTCTTTGTACTCCCTTTCTATCAAAATAAAAAACCTATAGAAAACTAGTATACCATTGTACTACTGAACGGAACATAATTTTGAAATTCTTTTAGTCAAACTAGTTAGAATTTTTTTCCAATTTAGTTGATGTGAATTTACATGATGTTAGGTTATTAGTGGGATTCATGTCCTGTAGCGCAATAAAATGATGCAAGTGTCAAAGTGGCGTCAAGGGCGTCTCTTTGTTATATTTAAAATAAAAAAAATTAATCGAAACGACTTGAATTTTATTGAAACAACATCGTCTTGGCACTAACGATATTTAGCTGTGCTGCACCGGATCTTTTTACTTACATGAAAAAATACACTGTACACAAAACGAGTTAATTGGTAAGAACGTCTACTTCAAGTAACACAGGTTAGCACCAAGGTGACGACCCTACTTCAAATATGTATGACTCGAATGAAGTGGCGTTTTAGCGTTGGACAAACATAACCACAATGTAAAAGATGGATAAATTGAAGATGAATTCCAAAAATCGATCAAAATAGGAATTATTTTACTCAAACCGAGTAAGCTGGGATTTCACTTATTGGGATATTATGAAATAGCAGGATCCAAAACATTTCCAACAACAAATAAACGCATTACCATTATGTTGGAGCATCACCAATCTCCGCATCAAGCTTTACCATTTCAAGCTGTTTGCTTTCAATATACCTATGCAAAATAGCAAGCCTAGCCGTCTCAAATGCAAAATACCCGATTGCAGAAAAACACCCGCTATACAAAACTCTCGGCCCCATTCCCCTAGTGAACCCAACCAATCCTTCCTCCCTCAAAATCTGCTTCACAGTCTCCCTCACACCGCCATAAACCACCTCCACAGCCTTCCCAGCCACATCCCCACGAACCTGCGTCATCAGCCTAGTCTTCACCACATCCAACGGCGTAGTAATTGAAGCGGATATCGCTCCTGCTAATGCTCCACAGCACACACTCTGCGCTGGGTCCAAACTATCCTGCCCGGTTTTACTTAACACAATGGCTTTTAAGTACTCGAAAGACGAGTAACTCAACACCCCGGCTGGTAAATTTCTTAACAATGTAGCAGAGTAACCGGCATAGAGTCCTAAAACACCATCCTTTTCCAAAATTCTAAGCAACACTTCCCATGATCTTCCTTTAGCTCCTGCTTGCATACGCTGAGTGATCAACTCCTTAGGCACCATAATTGCGGAAGAGACAATGTTGCCCATCGCGCCAGCAGTGGGAGGAATTAACACAGCCGGGAATCCATCGAGTTTGGACAAAACGGATTTTCCAAACTCACATGTACCAAAATAGACAGCTGAGGAAGCTGTGGAGCCGACAATGACAGCCGACACGCCACTGTAAAACCCTAGAATACCTTTACTCTGAAACGTCTTCACAATCACATCAAACGCGTTTTTATACATCACCGAGGCGCCCTTGGTTTGCAATTTGGTTTTAACAGCGTCTAAAGGTAAGAGACAGACGTATGTGAAGGCACCGGCGAGGCCGCCGCCGCCAGCGCCGATTAGGGCTTTTTCGAAAACGGAGAGGCGTTTCATTAAAGCTTGGACATTTGGACGGCTTCGCAAAATGGGTTGGAGCGGATTGCGATTTGGAGGGCTGTGTTCGTCGATTGAGAGGGATGTGGACATGAATCTGAGATTGGATCGGTTTCTGGAGATACGAAGAGAGCTGGGATTGGTGGTGGTGGATAAGAGTGTAAAGGTGAGGTTGTTGTATAGGGCGTTGAAGTCATCGAGAGAGGTGAGACGGTGGTGGTGGAGGCTGGCTGAGAGGAGGGGGAGAGACGAAGAGTGTCTAGTGTCCTTCATGGATGGTCGTTGGAGTTGAAAATAGAAATGTCGGTTCAGTTTCAGAGGTCAAAACTATACAAGAGAACCATAACTGACCGTGTCGCTTATATTAAAAAAACAAGACAAAATCGAAACTTTAAACTGGGGCAAAATATAAAGAACAGGAACGTGGTGTGCAATTTAGTTGTTCTATAGACATTTGGCAATCGGCCCATAAAATCTGAATCTACAACATTTCCAGACAGAACAGGATCTATACACAGTTGAAGGCGAGTTATATCAATCAAGTATTAACTACAAGCTGTGCAGAGTATGCCTTTTGCTTATGCCTTCTGAATTTCAAACCCGACCTAACTTAATTCTCCAACCTCTGGATTTGGATGGAGGTTGTCTCTTTCCCTTGATTAGACCACTATCACTGAAACTCCCTTCGCCAAGACTTTCCTGAACTTCAGAAAATTCTTTCGTCCATGAGTTCATGGGGATGACATGATTGTCATCCTTGGCATTCCTCCTCAGCTCTTCGTAGCGCTTTACATTGTCAGAAATCTTTTGAAATGTGGTGTTTATTTTGGAGAGTCCACGTTCCACCGGCTCAACTACATGGGAGACTGTGTACTTCACGTCATCAGCAATCTAGCAACCAAAAGAATTATTAGTGTGTTATGATAAACCAATGAGGTGAGCCTCCATGTACAAGGAATAAGGTTTTTGTAGCCCTTTTGGGCTATTATGAATCAAAAAAAAAAATGTACACGGAATAAGGTGGGATTGATGAGAAAGGATCTTACAATTTCACCACTTCCAACAACCACATCACGGACACTCTGGGGAAATGTGAAGGGTTTGTTTTCCCTGTCGAATTTCCGTGTCGAGTGTATCCTGGTATATCTTTCACAGTCTTGAACTTCCTCTGGGTCTGGAGGGCTTCCTAGAGATGCATAATCAGTCATGACTGCTACATTGCGGACACATCTTTCTCCACGCTTGTAAGGCAGTGCAGGGAAAACATATAGGTGCACAACAGCAGCTATGCCCATCTGCTTGTAAAATTTAAATAGAATATAAAACTTTTTTATGCTGAAAGCCTACAAACCCTTCCATAGCTAATCAATTTACTGATGAAATTCATCATTGGGAATGGTGGTTCCTCAGTTTGCCAGCATAAGTTCACTGATATTGTTATTTGTTCAGTCATTCCACTGGCGAACTTTGACAACAAAGTTATCAACAGTCATTTCCATTGATGAATTTTGTCAGCAAAGTAAACTATGGACGGGTTTTTATTTGATTCACGCCCTCAATCAGAAAACAAGGTCTCAAACACTGCAGTGCAGATGCAAGGTTGCAATACATGGCATTTTGGATGCTAGATGGAAATTTTCATCACATACCTCAATACATATAATGTAGTCTTGTATTTTTGTTTTTAGCTCCAGAGCCAAAGATCCTCGAAATGCTCCAATAGAGAAAAGAAAGGCAACAGCAACTCCCTGCCACCATGTCAGGAATACAATAGATTTGAAAGCAAGGAACTTCGGCAGTGGTTTTATTGGTTGCAATTTATGTTTGATAACATTATAAAATTGCACTAAGCAATATAAAGCCCATGTCTGACTGAAATTAAGAACGGCCGCCAGGTATGGATATCTGAAAAATATATTATAGAGTTTGAGTTATGGTTTTGAGAAGCAACATAAAAAATACTTCGCGGACAGAAATATCATTAAATTGCCCAAAATCAGAGAAAAGAAAATCATTTGGACTATACACAGGCAACCAGCAAGAGATTTACCCATATCCCCACTCGAACTTTCCTTCTCCATAGACCCCAAAAGACTGAAGAATCATAGCTAGCACCGCACATATTAACTTTACTATCATCTGCAATGAGAATGCAACACAAGATGCAGAACCTCAGTGTAACACAGATAAAAACATGACGATAATATTCAAAATGTGGAGATGATAATGGATAGACAGTAGCACATACATACTGTACTATTCCAATTTTCACAGCATTATAGAAGTCCGAACCAAGATACCAGCTCCTCAAGCAGCAATTAAGTGGAAAAGGATGCTCTACAACTCCATAAGCATATGAATCATCTAGCAAAGGTGTTGAATCACTGACTGTACCCTGACTTTCCATAAACTGAATTGTACATTCTTCACCACCTACATATTGTATGTCGTTTAACTAGATATTAAACATAAAAGCAATCAAAGATAGAAATCAATGGCAGATGAAAAGTTCATGAGTAGGCGGGAAAATATAATAATACGGATAAATTAGGATGAAAACTTCATGACCCTTTTGGTTCCTAAAATAATAACTCAAGATACGATAAATCTGGTATTCCAACATTGATCTTATTGTTGTACATACTGAGAAAATTTAGATTTTTCTCACCACCAACCGGTTTCTATTTTCGCTAATTCCTCATAAGTTATAAAACTGAGATGAATCAGCATGCAGGTTAACGAACATACCTAGACAGGCTATCAAGTATCTCTCAAAGCAGTACAAGGCAAATGCTTCATAACAGTCTCGGATTACTTCGAAGTTGAAGGCAGCATTTGAGTCCAGCAAGGATAGGAACTGTCAAAGAAGAACATGTATGCTACAGTGAAACATCTATTAAAGGCTAAAGAACATGTGTAACCGTCTAAAAGCAAATATCGAAGTTGGGAGTGCTCTTTTCGGAAAACAATTCAAACAAGCCTTCCTTCACTTTAAATTGGTAAGGAGCTGTTTGTTTGCTGTTATTAAAAGAAAACAATCACCAGATATTTATGTTTAAACGCATCATACATCTTACCGATTCAAGGGCATAAACTGGTACCATGAGAATTAGCCCGATTAAAAACTTCTGCTCCTGAAATTTAACATCAGTCATGGCCGTCAAAATCTTTTCCTTATCAACATATATCAAAGTGAAAACATTAAGTGTTAAATATTGGTGATATAACATATTTACTAACCTCAGGCTGATTATAAGAAGCTAAATGTTCAAATATCAGGTATGTTGACAGCACAAGAGCAGCAAAAACAAATATACTTGCACTGAATACGGGCCAGCTGGAGGCTGCCGAAGCTTCAGCGCCCAATTTCAGCGACCATAAATGCTCTGATATGGTTAGTGATTGAACAGATGAAAAAAGTAAAAACAAAAGGCAGATAGTCGAATGATTCCTTCCCATTCAGCTAACGTTGATGATGTCGAAATTGAGCAAGTAGTTTGGAACAAATTTGCCCCAAAAAGGGTATGTTACGCAGCAAGGTCTCTTATCACTGGGTCAAAGATAGTAAGCGAAGGTTCTCAAACATATTATCTATCCCTGATAACTGCAGCCATATACAAGAAGAGTAACTAATTTTCTCCCTTCCTTGTGCGTAGATATCCGAGCTATAAATTGACTTCGGAAAGAATGAATGAGTCAACAACGACAACTGATCTCGTAGGAAAGCGATGGAGCAATACTGTTACTCCTGTCATCATTTGTTAAAGTGTATTGTTAGCTGAGGTAAGAGTTTTGCTAATGAAATGACAAGTTCCCCGACAACTAAAACTATGTTCAACATTGATGTGCTACATAAACCCGCAACCGAGTCCACATGTCATAATATACTTTAAAAGCAATATGTGATCATTCTTTTCCTTTTTAGTTGACTAAGTAATAAAAAAACATGGGATATAGAGTATATGACGTAAAACCAATGTCAAATACTGACATGCATTACATGACCCGTAAGAGCACTATACGCAGTGGAACCAGAACCATCAAGTCAGGGAAGGAGTTGATGGTCACTACAGCCTATGTCCACAATATGCACATCCCATAGAAGCAACCATTGTGGAAAAACAATAAATGTAGATACCGACTGATAAATTGCAAACTGATTAAACATATTCAATTACTCAGCTGTGTGTCTTGACAATAGTAACACAAATTTGAAAACTAAACCTCGGATACGGAATCCAACAGGTCATTATTCGCCCTAGCTACCAATTCACAAAACCCCCCACACCAATTAACAAAGTCATTACTCCCATCCACTGATCAAGACCAAAACCTAACAAAATAAAATTACAATAGAAAAATATTACAAAAAGGCAGTGCAAAACCCTAGAAAAATCTACCCATCAAAATCACTAAAATTTCAATAATCAAAGACAGACTTATACGATCGCGTATTCAACAACTCTGCGCGATCAGTCCAAAACGGAAAAATCGCTTAACCGACATCGCCGATTGGAGCATACCTTCTTCCAAACCCTGACCGGGAAAGACGAAGATTGATCCGCGGGAGAAAGAGCGCAACAGGAGCGTAACGGGCTGGTTTTCGTTTTTCTCAAGTCAAAAATAAAACAAAATTTAAAATGAGAAACTCAATAAATTGTATGGATCGATTTTCTAGAAAGAAGTGCTTTGGAGTAAGGGTTAGAATGACGGCCTAGAGGACGGTGAGATGGTGAAAGGCTGATCTGGACCGTTAAAATTATCGCAATGGAATCGGACGGATCTAGAGAGCTTCGTTTGTAGATTCTCCGAAAACGCAAAGACACGACGACTCAATTGAACCATCTGCAAGTGTACGAGTGGGGGTTAAGCCGTTAAACCGCTTGGTTCGTGCGTATTTTATAAAATTAAATTTAAATTAAATATCGAGACTGCCCTTTTCCAAAAACAAAATAATTTTTTGTTGCTAGAAATGGAAATGGATGTCATCTGCTGTAGACTGTCCACCGTTTCATCGGTGCCTCCCAGAACCATCATCAGCCTTTGCTTCCCAATTCGAGTCCACCCAGATAGGTTTAGGCCGCCACACCCTGTTTTTAAATCCCCTTGCAGGTTTGTAGCTCATGCCAGGAAGAAGAGCTCACTGGTTGAGCCAGTCCTTAAGCCTGAAATCATTGATGAAGTGTATGAGGATGATGAAGATGATGACCCTTTCATTGATGATGAGTTTGAAGATGGTGAGATAGAATTCCATTTTTATGTACTTGAAGAAATTTCAAACCTTTTTTTTAATGAAAATTGGTTCATTTCTGGCCACTAAGGTTTCTAAATGTTTAGCCCACGAGCTCTTTATGCAGATGAGTTCATGGATGATGGTGATATTGATGGGTTCATTGAGGATGATTTTGAAGGGGAGAGCGTGGAGCTTTTTGTGAGTATTGTGTAACTCTTGGTTAATTGTATGTGAATTATATATTAGCTCATTGTTGGATAATGTGGATGAAAACACATTGGTATGAACTTAATATAGACGATTAGGTGCTGAGATAATGTTGAGGAATTCTTTTGCTTGTTGAAGGTGGGGGATGGATGTGGCGGAGGTGGGATTAGGTTTGCTGGGACACCGTGGGACGAAGAAGCGTTAGCAATTGCTGAAGATGTTTTGTTGTCCTTCGATGGGGATCTGCAAATATATGCCTTTAGAACTTTGGTGAATTCTTTGATTCAAGTGCGCATAGAGAAAATGTCTAATAAGTAAGAATCTTACTATTCTGATCCGTTAAGTTTTTATTTCGAGTTCATTTTTTATTTTTATGTGCATTGTGCTCTCTACTAGAAATCTCCAGCTGTTAGAAACCAAGTTAAATTTCAGAATCAGCTTGGGTGTGTCCGATTTCAGGCCCACTATGGTTTTCGTTCATCATGAGTCTGTTTCAGAGGTCCCATCAAATTTGTGGATCAGTCTGTCAAAAAAAGTCATCTCTTTTTATGCAAAACGATTTTAGAAATTTTGTTTTCTTTAAAGTTACATGTGTCTAATATCAACCAATATCCGCGTTCTTTATGGTTCCGATTGTTCTCTGATGAATGTGTTCAGCTAAATGACTCAATACTGGAATACGAGAAAACACCTACTTTTGAATCATCAATGTTCATGAAATAATTTCTCTTATGACCCTGAACGATGAAACAAGTTATAATGTCTTTATGCAATTTAATGGACTGGGAAGTACATGAAATTGTTGCAGGTCAGGCTCACCTGGGATGGATGACATTGAAGCTTTCTCCAGGGCCTACAGAGAAAAGTTGGATGAAGCTGAGCTCTCTGGATCTATTCCTAAGAACATATTGTTAGAGGTACCGGCGTTTGCCCTATTATGATTTTCAGTTGTTCCAATGTATTTTCCCCAAGAAAAATGCATAAACTACAGCTTATTTGAACCGCCTCTAATCGATCATTTGTGTACAGCGATAATGTTGGTCGTCCTTTTTATTTGTTTCCACAAATAAATGTGCAAGAAAAAGTATTTATAGATATTCGAAATTCGCTGGAAAACTTATCATTTGAGTCAAAATCAAGTAAATATTTATGCGGTTTTATAATAAATTGGGATAGCTAGCACTCAGTAATTTCAGATATCGTGTGGCATTTTTTTTGAATAAAAAGTGCTTTTCATTCAAAAGAGAGTTACAATTACAAGCAAACAACCCAAACACCAACAACCTGCTAGTAGCTAACCCAGCAAAGTAGACCAAGACAAACTAAAACTAAAACCAACAACCACAGCAGGTATCGTGTGGCATTGTTCCACCTGAAACTGATTGATTGCTGTATTCAATTTATGTAATCACCATGTATGAGTACTTGAAAGTCGTGACTGTATTATCGTTCTTCAGTCAGTCGTGTTTGTAAATCATGTATGCTATGCTGTTCTGACAGCTGTTGCGCTGGGTTTCTTATGGTGTTGCATCCCCCAAAACTGAAATTATGTTCCAAGACTCAAACATTTGTTTCTGAAATCATTTATAATCATGCAGGTTTCTTCACCCGGGCTTGAAAGGGTTGTTCGAATCCCACAGGACTTGGACAGGTTCAAAGAGCGGAACATGTACTTGAAATATGTCACATTCAGCAACGAAGACGTGACAAGTTCACCAGTAGATAGTGATGGTGTCTTCAGGCTCGTATCATTTGATCTCGAAACAAAATGCTGCACTTGGGGTATAGCAGACGTCAAAATTAACAGAGAGAAAGCAGGGAAAGGGAGACCCCTTAACAAAAAACAGAAGGATTGGCGACTTACTACTCCGTTTGACTCGCTGCAATTGGTCAGGATATACGCAGATATTTAACTCCTTGTTTTAGTTTTTTTTTTTCCTGAAAAATTTCGTTCGAAGGAGGAGAAGCTTGACAGGGCTTGTGTAGAATATGAAAAATGTATGCTCAAAAATATGTCATAGAAGTGTTTTGCTGTTCAAACATTGTTCTTCCTTCACATTACATATAACTTGGATTGAGGGCCAAGTCACTGAAAACCTAACTCTCTGATAGCAACAAAAATCATAAAATAAATCCAATTCATGACTACAAATACAACAATGTCTTTGAAACAATTCACTACAAGCATTACCAACCCCTTTACACTAAAATCTACAATGTCTTCTCCCCAAGGAAATTTAAACTTCCCATTCTTCTTTTCCCCTCCACCGCCACCATCTCGCTCCCCGCCACCTCCACCTCCACGCTCTTCCCCGCCTCCTCCTCTACCACCACCTCCACCGCCTATAACTCCCATAACTCCATCACCAGACAACCACCATGGAACAGTCATAGTCGTAGTCTTCGCGTCATTTGGTGGTCTGCTGTTCCTTGCATTTGTCTTAGCTGGTCTCTGCTGCTTCATTAAAAAAACCAGGAAGAATAAGAAGTCGCAGGAGGTGGAAATTTTAAGCGTGGACAGGCATTTTAAGGTGAAGGAGAACATAGAAAAAGACGCGAAGGGAAAAGAAGAGGTAGCCGTTACAATCGAAGAAGACGAGCATGTGGAAGAAACAATCATGAAGAGGGAAGAATTCGAGAAGGCTTTCGGTCATCGAGGTGCGGATGGAGTTGAGACTGGAACTTCTTCCGGAATCTCAGCTCATCACCATCTCCCACATAAAGCTTGAAATTCACTCTCAGCCATTTATTCAAGCCCCCATTGCTTTGCCAATAATCTCTGTCCAGGACCAAACTGCATCCATTTCTAACCCATTGTATCAAATAATTACTTTAAAAACAATAAAGGTTATTGCGTTAAATTAACCTAAAATAAAACTATACCATCAAAATAAAATAACTTAGCTATAATATTGAACAAAGTATCGACTTAGCTAAATAAGATTTACTTATTTAATCAACTATGTGAACTCTGGTGAAGTCGAAGTGTATCGTACTATGCTTCGACCGAGTTCATAAAGTTGATTAAATGAGTTAATTTTAATCATGTCTATTACTTTATAATTTCATCAGTTTTTTTTCCAGTGATGATATGCACCTCGAAAATTCGGGTGTATATAAGTCAAAATAATATAATAGTCTTTTTGGTCTCTAAAAATTAAACCTTTTAGCAAAGGAGAATAAAATAGAGAGTAATTTACATGTCATTTTAGTAAGGTGTCAAATTCTAATTGAATCATTATACCAGCATTGCTCATTTATTTAATCATGCTTCTCAATTAAAATTAGGGGAAATTATAAAAATATTATATCTATTATCGTCTCATTTTCTAAGTTATAGTGACTTTTGCATTTCAATCTTATTAATCATTCCACCACAGTAAAATTAAGTTAATCTTATAATCGAACTCTTATGTTTTCGACCTTAAAATTTCTTAAAAGTTTGAATTTGAAAAAAAAATAATGCAAATTGATGTAAAAGCCACCAAATTTAAAATTAGAAAAGTCTAATTTTAAATTTCGAAACGATACGTTAGTTCAGATATTTATGTACTTTACCTACCCTTAAAATTATTGACAGTTTGAATTGTAATGAGATACTGATGTTAGTTTGAGGACCAAATTGCAAATTTTCACAACTTTTTGTTGTTGTTGCTATAAATAGAGTTTCGCCCCCTTTAACAAACCACTTCAAGAAAAAGCAAGCCCTAATTTTCCCCGCCAAAACTTTCAGCAAACCTGATATCGATCAATCCAAGAAAATGGCGAATGCGATCAATCTACAATGCCGGATGTACGAGGCCAAGTATCCATCAGTCGGCGCAACGGTGATGGTCCAAGTGAAAAATGTAGCCGAAGCCGATATGGTCGCACGCGTCTCATTGTTAGAGTACAACAACATAGAAGGGATGATTCAGTTTTCAGAGCTCTCGAAGCGCCGAATACGGAGTGTGATCAGTACGATTAGAGTTGGAAATGTTGAGCCGTTGATGGTGGTGAACATTAATGAGGAGAAAGGATATGTGGATTTGAGTAGGAGGAATTTGAATGCCGAAGATGTCAAAAAGTGTGAGGAGAGGTTTACTAAGAGTAAGACTGTGCATTCCATTTTCTGGCATGTGGCTGAAACCTTGAAGATTGATTTGGAGGTAATATTTAAGTTTTTCTTGAATTGTTATACTCTCAATTTGCCCTATTTTCGCAAGTATTGTTTACTAAAAATAGTTTGTTTCAACAAGACTTGAGATGATCAAGTTGCAATTCTATGCACAAGTACTTTTTGTTAGTAAATTATATTTTCAGAAGAAAAAAATTGTTTGAATTTTATGTTCTTGGTTACTTTTTCTGCAGTGTTGCAAACATATATATTTGTTTGCTGATTATATTAATTTTTTCAGAAGCTGTACGTCGAGATTGGCTGGCCTTTGTATCGCAACTATGGCCATGCTTTTGAGGTAGTGTACATGGAAATAGCATGTCCTTCTACTTGCTGATCTCAATCTTGGATACTAAAACTTCGATCAAAGTGCAGGCATTCAAGTTAATTGCAGCAGACCCTGACTTTTATTTCGATTCCTTGAATCGCGAGGTTCAACAGATTGGCCCTGACGGACGAGAGGTGCCTTTTCTTCTGTATTGGGGATTTAGTTTTGTCAAAATACATTCATTATTTCAGTTATAATAACAAGACTCAAAAATCTGAGTTTTTAGAGTTGCTAAAATTCAATTGGATTAAATGGTTTCCAGGAAACTAAGGTAGCTCCTGCCATTTCAGAGGATGTGAAGAATGCTCTGGTGAAGGTTATCAAAAGGAGAATGGCACTACAGCCACTGAAACTGCGAGCTGATATTCAGATGAAGTGTTTTGTGTTAGATGGAGTTGAATACATTAAGGTACGAACCTAATCGATGAATAAAAACATGTAGTTTGGCAGTCTCCAGCGGGCAGTGGCCTGGTAGTATGTGATACGAATTGAGTGCGTATTCATACGTGGGCCAGTATGCTACTATATACAGTGCAGCTAACAGTATGCACTGTTTTTCTGTTGATTGGTTCTTATTGTCATTTTAGGACGCAATGAGGAGAGCTCTAGAGGCTGGCACTGACGATTGCCCTGTGAAGATGAAGTTAATTGCAGCTCCACTTTACGTGCTCACGGCCCAAACTATTGTCAGAGTAAGGCCATTTGTGTTGAAATATAGTCATTTGGTCTGTCCCACTTCGGAAACAATACAGAAATAAATATTTCCATTGAACTCGAGTAACAAGACTTTTCAATCCGAATATGTATGTAACATACTTGGTGAAGTGATTCATAAGGGGCTTATTTAATCTTATTGTTATGTATTGGTCTTATGTTTCTTGCAGGAACAAGGAATCTCAGTTCTTCAAAATGCAATCACTGCTTGCACTGAAGAAATCGAACGACATGGCGGGAAACTTGAGGTCATGAAAGCGCCTAGAGTTGTGAGTTTTTATTTTCCTTTGCACCCAAGTGAAATTGCTGACAATAAACTTGCTTTTCTGGACTGCCTTTTGAGTGATATCATGTATTGAACATTTTATGGTGAATGGTAAGGTGAACGAGCTTCTTCCTGATGAGATGGTCGAGCGTAATGAAGGGGGTGATGAAAATGGCAATGATGAAAATGGCGATGATGAATATGGTGATGATGAAAATGGCTATGATGAAAATGGTGATGATGAAATTGGCAATTTGAAAATGGCAATGAAGGAGGCATGGAAGATATAGACTAGTGGGGCAATTAGCAAAATTCTTCCAATTTTTGATGGAATGAAAATGAAGCTAGAATGTTGAATCATTTTCTCAAGGATGTGTGACCTTTAGAGGCACGATACATATTCTGATCGACTGAAATACTTCATATATGTACAAACAATAGGTACCAAATGAGATTCTTAGTAAAAGAACATTCTTCATTGGAACTTGTACGTCACTTTTTGTTATTTCAACGGTAATGATAATAGTTGATGATTCTCTGCTACCTCCAAGCAGAAGCAACAATCAAGTTCTTGTCCTCCCATCCGAAGAGAAGCGCGCCCATGTCTTCTTTCATCTTGTACCTGTCACAGTATTTCCCTATAAGTTCACGACTTGATTCCTGCACGCTTGGACTTATTGGACATGGGGAGAACCCAGCCATCATCATTCTCGCTCTCCATTTGCCTGCAACTTCGTAGCGTTCAATTCTCTCTTCACCTTCACATGCAACTATGTTGACTATGTCTCGTGCTAGGCATTGTCTTTCCACGTTTATACGATACTCGCTATCTCTTGCAAGTGTCGCGTCAAGGGACTCGAACACGGCTGAGTAGTAGTCATAGGCTTCGATGAACCTCGGAAAGAATGGAGATGTGTTGGTATTCACGTCTTGTTCTACAACTGTTACTAGTTTCGGATTCAGGCCTTTGATTTTTCGGAGGAGCTGATCACGCTGATTTACAGTTGACACGCTTTCGTCAGGCATGTGATGGAGTTGAAATGCAAAGTTTACTATGATTACTTCGTTTGTAAGACAGTCCAACATTCTGGGAGTGACGTCTGAGGTCGCTGAAGCAACTGCATGGAACTCAAACGGAAGGTCCAATGCCTCTGCTAGCTGCTCGAGTCTTTGACCAATGATCTTCAGACCCCCAACTGATCGCTGAACTGATTCCGGGTCATCAACTCCAGTTAGCCTCAAATGTGGGCGCATGCCTTTACGACTAGCCAGCGTCTGAATGAGCTTGATATACTGATTACCCTGGTTTATATCAAAGTCGATAATATGAACTCGCTTTTCATCTCTAATGGCTTCCATTATGACACCATTGGCTGCCATAAACCCAAATTTGAAACAAGGGCAGACCTCGAAAAGAATTTGCATAGCTGCAAGCTGATCAGTTGTAGGGGGTTCTTTGCATTTCAATGCTCTGTAAAGGGATTGGCCAGACTCAGCCATGCGCGCAGCCAGCCCTTCTACCATGTAAGCTGCGATTCTCTCATGAGGGTCCCCTTGAATTGATACCAATTGTCGAAGTTCATTTATCATTGCAGATGCTTCCGTAAGCTTCCCTTCTTCGAGTGTAGAAGCACAGTGAATGAGCAACTGCTTAGGACTTCTAATATGCATCGGCGAGAGTGAGACCTCCTTATAACTGCTAATGCTACTTAAATCAGATGACATTGACTCCTTAGGGGATTCTTGGAGTAAGAAATTCCGACCAGAGTTATCATCCCAATCCCCATCAAGTTCCATATTCTGATCTATGTCGCATCCTTCAAAATCGTTACCACAAAGAAGCGCTTCAAGTTCTTGTAATTTCAGTCTCATTGTTTCTGCATCAAACTCCGCAGAATCAGGAATTTCATTCTCCAAGTACTCTGAAGCAAAGTCGTATTGGGTAGCAGGTGAGACGTCATTAATAATTTGAAGCTCATTCAAACTTCCAGAGACACCAGTAATAGCTTGTTGCTCCTCCATAGGAGAATCAAGCAAGCAGTTCGCCTCGAAACTATTACCGAAAGACGATCTATTTGTTTGAAGTAGCCTTTGTTTATCAGCAACAGAGTAAAGTTTGTGACTTGCTCGAGATCTTCCAGAACGTTCCACAGGTCGAACCAAAGACATCTCTGCGCGGTACGAACTTTTCAGACTTATTAGTCCCTTTGATGATTCAAGATTACCTGGCTGCAATCAATCACAAAAGATATACCTGGCTGCAATCAACCTCAAATTTTGCCCAAAAAATCAAGCACATGTTCAGATTCCAACCACCGAATCCGTTTATACCAAAAAGATGCAAACTTCAGGTCCGAGACAAAACATATTTAATTAATTAGGGCTCAATCTACAGAAACACAAATCAATTCGAAGAATTCACCAACAAAATTAAACAACGATTGATCAAACACGCACCTACTACTTCAACAAATACAGACCAAATCAGAAGCAACGAAAGATGATAAGAACGAAGGTTGATTCACGCTCACCTATTGAATCCGTCTGTTTGTTCCTCCAAAGAGCTGCGATCTACTTGCTTTTTCGCCACTTTGATATGAAAGATTTAAGCTTTACAGACTGAAATTCATCATAAAGGTCATCGCTTTTCTTTTTTCTGGGTAGCAAATTGAAATTTCCATTTTCCAGTCTTCAACAATTCAACATCGTCATCATCGTGTTGTTGCAAGCTCAGCCATTTGAGACCGTTGGATGTGATTAGTGTCAACGATAACGTGACACGTGACGTGAGTTTTTTTTTTTTTTTTGATTGGTGACGTGAGTTTTGAGTGTTTAGAAATTGGGGATATTGTGATTGGTGTCATAGTCAAAAAAGCAAGTGAGTGGGGGATGGTATTAGACATCCACAATCCCTCGCTTTACCATATTTTCGATTTATTGAATTGGAACATTTGGTAAAGAATTTCAATATATCATTCACAATTTAGCATCTTGTCAAACAAATTGTATTTTTCTGTATAAAAGAAAACAAAATTGTATTTTTCTATAACTATAAATTTATTTTATTTTTAAATTAAAAGAAATATTCAAACATCAAATTTTTGAACCGTTGATGGAGTAGCATATGACATTTATTACCCATTATTACCTATTTTTAAGCAGCAACGACTGAATTCTTACTTGCCCTTGCACAAGTTTGAAGAAAATGACTAGAATGGAGTGGTCGATTGGGTGAATTGGACTAAATTCATCCAACACAATCTAAACTAAACTAAACTCTCGATACCCAAACTCCAATCCCTAAAGAACGGGGCTAATATATGATCGCAAGTTTGGATCCCCTCATTAGCGCGTTTGATATTCCAAAAAAAAAAAAATTGGAGGAAAATGGAGTAGGTGATAAACAATGATAAAGGTGGCATTGGCACCAAGCGAAGACTTTACTTTACTTGACTGTAAAGTGGTCCTGATCAAACCGTGTTTCTTTTTCTCCTAAATTTGATGTTATCAACATGAAGCTTCCTCCCAAGATATATCCATTGACTTGAACAAGTCTTATTAGCGTGCTTTGTTTAAACTCATTTATCATATTTATAAATTCTAAAAATATTAACACCTTGTCGTTTTCACTTTATATAATACGGAGTACAAAAGATGTCTTAATCAGTAAACCTATTTGATGATCTTCAAAAACTGAGAATTATATTTAGCTAATATTTTGATAGAGCGTGGTCTAATGGTGTGAACACTTGACTTATAGTTATAAGGTCAAGGATTCGAGTCTTATTATGGAATATTTATGGTATGTGCCTTGGGGTTTTGTTCATCACTTATTATTTTTAATTTTTTCTTAGCGCATGGAAGTTAACAATGACCATTTCAATCTAAGCCAAAAAAGACTTGGACTTATGTGCATGACACTTAATGCCCAAATTGATGGCCATGGCATATCAAAGTAACTTCCAACTCTGCATAAACATCAGCTCCACCAGAGGCCTAATCTCACCTTGATCACAGTTCTTGAACAAGAACAAGAAAGATGGATGTGGAGCAAGAAGAGATGCAATTTTTGGGGCTCTTCGGCATCTTGAAGCAAACCTGCAACCTCATCTACACATGGAGAAACATCTTCACTCAAATCACCCTAGCTTTAATCCTTCCTTTATCCTTCATCTTCTTAGCCCAAATCGAAATCTCAAACATCCTTCTCTCTAAACTCATACTCAACGAATTCGTCTCACTAGACACCCAAAAGGGAACTAAGCTACACAACAAGGCATCTGATTTAGTCACATCTGAGCTCATAGAGCTCCTCCTCTTCAAGTTCCTATACTTCACCTTTGTGTTAATTCTCTCTCTACTCTCCACCTCCGCCGTGGTTTACACGGTCGCGAGCGCTTACACGTCTCGTGAAATTAGCTTCAAGAGGGTGATGAGTGTGGTCCCTAGGGTCTGGAAGAGGCTCATGGCCACATTCTTGTGCATGTTCTTTGCCATCTTTGTGTACAACTTTTGCTTCATCCTAGTGATCACACTATGTGAATATCTTTTCATACGACAACGACGACTATTCGTCACCGAGTTAATAATTTTAGGGCTTTTTTCAATACTCTATTTTTCCGGCTTGGTGTATATGACCATTGTTTGGCGGTTGGCCTGCGTCGTATCGGTGTTGGAAGACTGTTATGGATTTCAGGCCGTGATCAAGAGCCAAAACCTTCTCAAGGGCAAACTACTCGTCACAGGGTTTATTTTCTTAGTGCTGAACATTTTGGTTGGGGCTTTGACATCAGCGTTTCAGATGTTGGTGGTGAATGAAGAGAAGCATGGGATTGTGCAAAGGTTAGGGTTTGGTGTTTTGGCACTTTTGTTGTTGTTAGGGCTGTTGATGTTTTGGCTGGTGGTTGAGACTGTGATTTACTTCGTCTGCAAATCTTATCACCATGAGAACATCGATAAGTCGTCGCTATCGGATCATCTTGAGCTGTACTTGGGGGAGTATGTTCCATTGAAGGCCAGAGATGTTCAGCTTGAACACTTTTATGTTTGATTATATTGATGCATGAAAAAAAAACATTTATCATATGTTTCAATACACTTTGATATACTTTTAAGTTTTGTTTATAGTTTATTGAGATTTTAATTACTTAAGCATGGAAAAAGATGAGGTGCAACTATGATTTTTGGTACAAATCACTATAAAATTCGTCCAAAATTACTTATAATTCATCAATCAACCATAAAACAACAAGGCATGATTTAAATTTTAAACACATCCAAATGAGTGGTGTGATTGACTTGTATTTTTTTTTACAAAATATGTTATTTATACCGGATTTTTTTTCACTCGAGCATAATAAAATAACAACATGCAAGACCCGGAAAATCTCGGTCAGACCATTACATTAAACCAAGTAATTTACAGAAAAAATCCGTAAACCAAAATGGCTCGGTTCAATTGAGGTTTCTTCTGCTTTCCGTAACCTTTCGCTCAAGTCTCTGCAACGCAATTTCTGAGAAGCCACCTGTCTCTCTAGCTTTCTCTTTTCAACACATCTCTCAGCATTTGCGATCTCCACAACCGTGAACGACGACGGCATACACCGAAATTGAGTTCTGGGTAAGCGTCAAATTTCGTAATCGGGGGAACCAGTTATTTATGATAATCGGCTAGGGTTTGTTGTCGGTTTTTACGTGACTTATTTTGTGAGATTTGGATTTGGGTTTTTTTGTTTTATAGCGTGTAAGTGACGGCGGATTTTTAAATTTTGGAAATTTACTTTGGAGTGATGGATTCGGCATCATCGAGTCAGCCGGAGTTCGATTATCTGTTCAAACTGTTGTTGATTGGGGATTCTGGGGTTGGAAAGAGTAGTCTTCTGTTGAGCTTCACGTCCAGCGGTTTTGAAGAACTTTCCCCTACAATTGGTATGTCGGTTGATGGATGAATGGCTGTGAATTATTGTGTTTTGCTATATGTATATTTTTTTTAAAATTGAAGAAATGTGAAGGCTTCAGCCATGGATGATGGACCTAACCAAATCATGTAATGTTATTATTGGCTTGGGGAAGTTATTGTTTGTTTATTTTTGATTGGTTGACTAAGAGTTTATAGTTTATCCCCTAATTGTCTATTTTATTGTTTGGAAAAGATGTGTGCTTCTCGTGTCTGTAGTTTAACGTGGAGCGGATGTAATCCAAACTTGCTAAACCGATTGTCGATTGGTTATGATTAGGAAGCTATAATCTACTATGGGGGCAGTGTAGGCAAATGAATTTCTATGTTGCGCTGTTTGTTTTGATGTCATCTGGGCAGATTTCAACTTACCTGTATTCTGACAATAGATGAATCCTGGGCAGTGCAGACTCCACTTATTTTCTCCCAAATAAATTCCAAAAAATTCTGCTGTTTTTCCTAGTTTTATATGTTATTAATGTACATACAGGCGTGGACTTCAAAGTTAAGTATGTGGAAATTGGAGGGAAGAAGCTGAAGCTCGCTATTTGGGATACGGGTAATTTTCTTCCTGACCATTTGTTACAGAAGATCGTTACTTGTTTCTGAGTTTATTTGTTTTATAAGTGTACTTGTATATTTATTGTATTTTCTGTCTGGATTTAATTATTTTTCTTCCGTGGAAACAAGTTAAGCACTTTTTGCATCTTCTTATTGTTTCATATTTTTCTGCAAGCAGCTGGACAAGAAAGATTCAGAACTCTTACAAGCTCATACTACAGGGGAGCTCAAGGAGTAATAATGGGTAGGGTGATTTCCTGAAATCTGATTTAAATTAGGTTGAACTTTCTTTATCTACGATACATTGTTCTATTATCTTCGCGAGAAGTAAGCGGAATATTTCCCATACTCTGAGTTCTCATTACATAAATTGTTCTCAAGTTCCATGGTTTAAGCACTAGATGTAGCCATTTTGATACTTGCTGTCTTCCAAATAGAGTCCAATCAACATCATCCTGAACCGGACTTGGTTTGAGCTCACTAATACTGATGTATATATTATTCTTATAAATATGGAAACATCAAAATGTGTTCTAATTAATCAAGGCAACACCCATTAAAGCCTTTGCTGGGTATTATATGCTTGAACATATTCTGGTCGTTGGGACAGATTATCATAGTATATATAACTTTTGAAGTAAAATTAGGTGGCTATTGTCATACTTGATTTCATTCCCAAGTGTTGGTGTGAGAAAATATCTATTTTGCTGGCTCTTTCTATTCATTTCATGTTATCGTATATTTGGATTTAGCGGCATTTTATCTTTATGTCCTTGTTACTTTTTTAAACCGACAGTACTCGGTTGCAGGGGATTTAAAGCTTCCAAGTGTAGACGTTTCAGACCATTGTTTATTTTACTGCATGTGCATGTCTGAGTCTCTTTCTCCGTTGTATTTACCAGTGCATTACACCTAGCTTAACAAGTTAACATTGCTTTTAAATCCTTAAAGCCTATCACTATTTTTCTAGCAACTGCATACTACTTTAGAAATGGATGTGCCCTATGACTGTTCATGTATATAAAATACCTGTTTATGCAACTTTTATGTTCCAGTGTATGATGTTACACGCCGAGAAACATTCACAAATTTAGCTGATATATGGGCCAAAGAACTTGACTTGTACTCAACAAACCAAGATTGCATCAAAATGCTGGTCGGCAACAAAGTCGACAAGGTATGTGTTCTATAATCTAAAGGGCATATAGCATTAGCTTTTACTCTGTCATGTTTCTAGACTTCCAGTATATCTATTCACAGTTACTGAATTGGTTCACAGGAATCTAATAGGGTTGTCTCCAAGAAAGAAGGAGTTGATTTTGCTAGAGAATACGGATGCTTATTCCTTGAATGCAGTGCCAAAACTCGAGTCAATGTGGAGCAGTGCTTCGAGGAGCTTGTGTTAAAGGTACCTGTTTGTCACCACGCATGACCAATGTAGTGTTGTGTCTAGTTAATTAAGGAGGCAGAATCTCTTTCGGTCCTTAAGATGTGTGCTTTAGCATTTTCTTTCATTCTTTTTGGTATAGGAATGATGAGTTTGTATATGCTCTTGTTGAATTCATGGTAAAAATGAATTAATCTTATTAAATCATGCAGATTTTGGAAACACCGAGTCTCATAGCCGAAGGCTCAGCTGTTGTAAAAAGGAGCAACATATTCAAACAGAAGCCCCCTGAGTCAGATGCATCCACTAGCGCTTGTTGCTGAAGCTGATTACTCTCTTGCGGGCTGCCCTCACCATAATGGGATATACCAACTGGAGGGCAGCATATATCACATTCACTTGCTGCAATCCTTTTCCTTTTAATAGGTTCTTAAACAAGAATGGTTTGTACATTGCTAGCTGCTGCTGCTGCTGCTGCATGCTATGCTATGCTTGTTATTGCTAATTCGAAGAATCTGTTGTACATTTCACAACCACTCAAATGTGTCAACCCTGCTAGTCTATTATAATTATTTTTAAATTTTGCCCTGTTCATTCCAATCTAAAATTTTGATTCTGCGTCTTCCTTCTTGCATAATTATTTTAGTCTTCTTTTAAATTCTTTATACACTTAAAGCAGATGTCATGATAGATTCTTTTTTACGTAGAGCATAAGAACAGGAACAAAAATGCAATTCACCAATGTCAAATTGAGATATGAGACCGAAATTAGAACTCAAATTCAAACATCCCCATTGATGTCTAGGAAGGTCTCTCAAGTAGCAAAACAAGTCTCTATTTACACATTTATTCATCCAGCACCAATCTCAAGCATTCATTTTGATAGTCACCCCAAACTGAACTGGTGATCCTTCCCTTTCAGTGCGCTCGCATGGTGGCTGCCCGATGCGACTGAAACGTACAAGCACAATGCACTGAAGTCAAGCTGAGGCATCCACTGATTATGAGTGAGTGTCTTCCAGGGCAAGTATGCAAGGCTGGGTATGAGTCGCACACAGCCTGCACAGCATGAGGGGTCAGCGCAGTGCACTGGCTGATGTTGAGATTCATCAGTCCTTCCTCGTCATATTTACTCTTCGATGGTTGCTGTTGCCATAAGTTGTGCTTGCTTTTCACACGGCTGTTGGCAGCAAGAGAATACATTGCTCTGTCTGTGATGTTCTGGCAGTAGTAGAGACCGAGAGATCTCAGGTGTGGACAGTTGCTCGCCAGATCAACAATACTTTCATCTGCAATAATTTTTTTTAAAAGGCCGTTGATCAATTTTTACAGTTTCCGCACCATTCACAATTCCTAAACCAGCAAAAAACTACAAAGAGAAGAAAAACACGATAGCAAAACACCTGTTATACGATGACAACCACAAAGATCAAGCGCCTTCAGGTCTGGGCAACCATATGCCAAACTGCTCACTCCTTTATCACTGATTTCCTCACACCACCCCAGATTCAAGATTTGCAATTTCCTGCAGTTATCCGCGATGGCCTGCACATCACATAAAGTTTCAGTTAACAAATTTGAAATTTCTAATCACGTGTTTGGAGAAGATAAAGAAAAGCGTCACTCACCTCCAATGCCCTGTCGGTAGCAGCTTTAACACAGCCACAAAGATTAAGGACTTTCAGTTTCGTGCAAGATGAAGTCAGATGCGCCAGAGCAACATCACCAAATGAGGTACACCCACTTATGTTCAGCTTGACAAGGTTAGGGCAGCCACGAGCTAATAAATACAATGAGCAGTCGGTAAGTTTAAAGCTTTTGCTGAGATCCAAGTCCTGCAGGTCATGGCAATTATTAGCGATGGCTTCGACTGCATCATCTAAGAGTTGGGGCTTATCTTGACGCAACACGAGAGTCTTCAAATTCCTGAACTTGGGAGCAAGAGACAGCACCAATTCATTCATGTTCTTCTTACACCTGCAAATCATAACGTGTGCTTAAAGTACAACGACAATCTTTATACATTTCCCTAAAATCCTAAATAGACAAAACAAATTCAAACAAGCAAAATATCCACAAGAACAATCATCATATCAAATACTCAATGAATTTAGACACGAATGAATATCCATAAAGAGAAGTCTCTCATCAAACACTCTTAATCAACTTGAGACATGAATATATTAAACAAGAAGTGTACCAGGAGAGCGACAAATGGGTGAGTCCTAAGCAAATAGCGTCTCTCCAGCCGCTACAAACACCAGAAGCCATAATAACAGTCCTGTCATCAACAAGGCCGATGATCCTCAACAAAAGCTCCATCGGAATATCCTTCCATTCGGTAATTACCCCACCTTGCATCTTCCCAAACTGGCCTCCAAACATCACAAGTTTCTGAAAGCTCAAATTCAACTCATCACTCCTAATTTCGCCCACCATCTTTCCTGCCCAAATAATCAAACACTTCCGTGTCAGACACCTAAACTAAAACCACAACAATCAACAACCTCAAACACATCAAGTGATGAACAATAAAGAGCTGCTGATGATCAAAAATCAAAACTTTAGGCAAACACACAACACATAAACAGCATCAAAATCAAGAAAACGATCCCTCTGTTCAATCACAAAACCTATAAACACTCATACGGATGCCGAGTCAAACTGATAAACCCATCAATAAATTCACTTAAAGATTGAAACTTTACCCTGAAATCGAGTCGGCTCAGAAACGATTCAACTCGAAGCAGATTGATGAGTAAGAAAAAAAGGCAGAAAGCCAATTATCTGAGTCACCAAGAGAAGGAGAGAAGGAGAGAGGGGGGCTGAAGGTTGATTGAGTTTGAGAGGCTGATTTTTGTCCTCGGGGGAGAAATAGAGGAAAGGGGAAACGTACGGGAATGCAATAAGCTGCCTATGGAGGAGGAAGACACGTGGCGATCAACTGAGGCTGTGACGTGAAAGAGAGAGAAAGGAAAGTGTGGGGCCAGGTGGCGTACAATAAATAGAAAGAGTCGTAATAAAAACGACAAAGTGGTGTTTTGGGGGAAATTTTCCTTTTGTTGTTTTTTTTTTTTTTGATTGCGCAACTTTTTCTCAAGTGTAGCATCTATTCCTTTTTTTGGGCGCATATATAGGGTCTTTTGTTGTTGATAGAAGGAAATTGGTTTCTGAGAGAAATGGGAGATAATAGGTTTCGTCCAGAATGTTCTCCCAATAAATGTCTGAAATCGAAGCCGCTGGTTCAATACAAGGCAAAAATCGAATCAAGCCATATTTTTTTTTTTGATACATGAGTTAGTATTGTTAGCCATTAATTGTTAGAATTAGAGGTTAGGGTGAGGATTGAATCCGAGCATCATCTGGCACCGGGTGAGTATGCTCCACTGAGCCATATCTCATCCTCAAAGCCTTCATATGAATTGCCTAATTAAGTCAGTTCATTTTAGGCGCATAAACTGATTGAATGCATAGCTAATTGGAAATGAGACGGCCGTAAATAATAATGATTATGATATGATATTGCTTTATAAATTTTAAGGGAAAATTATATATATGAAAATGATACGGTATTTGATTTAAGGGTTACGGTATTAAAGTAATGTAGTTTTGATATTATTTTCGGACTGCACATCTCAGATTCCGAATCTATTTAAACGTAAAATCTTTTTCGTAAATAGATGATTAGTGAGTGTTTGATGCTATCAACTCCTTTCTTGCGATGATTAAATCGTATCTTATCAATATATTTAATCAAATCTTAATAACGAAGTATAAATATTCAAAAACATTTTTATCTACAAACACATGAAGAGTAACTCCATCTCTATACACAAGCTTAGTCGTAAAATACTCGATTAAGTTTAAGTAAAATTATTGTCATTAAAAATGAGGATATGTATCTTCGAAAAATTCAAACTACCTCCGTTGTAAGATCCGAAATTTAGTTAATTAAATCATTGGACCAATCTTCCTCAAAAAAAAAAATCATTTTAGCATTGATGAAATAATGTCATTCCAAAAGTGTACAGAGTCATTAAATTTCAGTTAGAACTTACAAGTCATTATAATATATTTCACATTGAAGAAATCCAAAAGATTTGGCATTGATGAAATGGCACACGTTTCGTGTTAAACTTGTCCAAAGACATATATATATATATTAATACATTTAGGAAGAAGAAAAAAAAAAGCGAGTGTGTCATAAAATGTAAAGGAATGAAATTATATTTAGACAGATGGGAATTGATATAAGTAATTATTAAATTGGGCATAAATGAAAAAATCAGTCATATAATGACTCTAATTTGTTTATTGAATCAGTATATATCTCAAAATGTATGAGTATACATACCCCAAAGTGGCTCTACTTGTCGGCCATTCTCCAATAGGCAGCATCCTATAATAAGGATTTACTGGGTATTCAAAAAAGTATCCACCCATTACCTAAATTGAGGATCGCATTTGTCCCCGGCACAAGGATTCAAATCCGGTGCAGAAATTTAATTTTCACTTCAAATAATTTTTTACATGAAAGTAACACCCTAATATAATTAATATACATTCGTTTTTTTTGTAGAACGAAAAATCCAAACAAAATCGTTTTCAGCTGACAACAAAATACTACTCCACTTGACACTTTTTAAGCCCTCTGATGGACACTCTTGCCACTTCGACCAAGTTGTTTCCTTCCTTTTTGTTGAATGTATTATTATTAGAGAAAAGTACAAATTTGTGTCCTGAACTATCACACTTTTCCAATTGAAGGTCCAAACTATCAATTTTTCCAATCAAGGGCAAAATAAAAAATAAATTGACCAATTTTCGAATACCGAGCACCGTAGATTCACCGTAATTAAATTACAAACTCAATCATGTGAATCCTGTTAATAACGACTCAATAAAAAAGTGTATTGGTGTTAACGAAAAAAGATCGATTTAATATGTTAAGAGTTTATGATGAGATCATTGAGTTATTTTTCAACATGGTTCACATGATTGAGTTCACAATTTAATCACGGTGAAGTTACGGTGCTTGATGTTCAAAAATTGGTCAATTTATTTTTTGCTATGCCCTTGATTGGAAAAATTGATAGTTCGGACCTTCAATTAGAAAATGACCATAGTTCAAGACACCAATATGTACTTTTCCCTTATTATTATTATTATATGACAACCTTATCCAACAGTTACTTTCCAATTATTGATTTCTAAAATAGTACTAATATAAGTCTGAGTTTCGTCGTCCAACTTTCCAAATTCTAGCAATGAATATTGTGCGTGTTACAGTCCTCATACGGTGCATCCCATCAAATAATTGTACACTTATCTTTGTCTCCCGTTTGCTTTGGGGGTTAGGCTGTAGAGCCGAATGTGACGAGACAAGGACATTCTTTAGATATGAGTTCGCTTTAGTGTTTATGGTCACTTCAATTAATTATTGCTTTCTTCAATCATCAACACCAAAATCTATGCGATTCAATCAACATATTAAATTATAATTTTAAAAAGAAGAGACTCACAATATCAACTCATTCAGTTACAAGAGAAGAAATCATAAAAACCAAATAGACGAGTTTGATCCCGATGAGGTCAAAGCGAGAGCTTTCATACAATACAAGTAACGATAAAATGGGGAGAAAAGTCGAAACAAATCGGTAAACAGGACAATAACATTCATTTCATAATGACAGCTGATTAATACATAGTCGGTCCGATATTATAACATAATGGACTGTAAACTTTACTCCTAATCCAATAAATTAAAATGATAAATAAGTAATATTTAACATTTTCATCCGATTCATTTTAATTCAATTTCGCTAGACAACATTTCACTCTAAAAAGAGTTAATTAACATAAGTAGTTTTGATGAATCATGTTATCCATTTTTAAATGATTGTTTCACGCGGAAGCCAAAAGAGTTACTACTACCAGTGTTCCAGAAATCAGCCGATTAATCGGCTGATTTCTCGAAGCCGAAGCCGATCCGATTTTATCTAATCGGATAGAAAAATCGGGAAAGCAATTCGGTGTCCGATTAATCGGCTGAATCGGCGATTAATCGGTGTTTAATCGGCTGAATCGGGGATTAATCGGTCGAATCGAGGATTAATCGGTCTGGAAAGCTGAGTGTTAAGAAATAAACTTGGAAGACTTTATTGTAATAATTAAGATTTTTTTAAATTGAAATTGAAAATTAAAACTAAGGCTTGTCCGATTAAGGCTTGCGAATATTGACTGTGATTGTGACATTTACTCACAAATTATGTTATTGTAAAAGATCCTGATTGTGATTTCAGATTTGTGACTTTTCTTTGCTATTGATTGTTTGATTTTTTGAAATAGTATGGATTGTTTAGTTTTGACATGCATCCTGTTTTATTTTGATTACAAGTCAACAAATGCATTATAGAAAGCATTTATATAACTATTTTTCAATTATAAACATAAAAATAGGATAAAAATAAAAAACTGATTAATCCTCCAGCACATTGTCCGATCGATTAGCGATTAGCGATTTCTGTAACCTTGACTACTACTCATCTGACATTTACAAGAAACCTAAAATGTCAATGACCATGGGTAGAACATAGACTCACAGATTTGCTCAAAGATCATAACTTCAACCTCGCCTGAGAACGTTTTTAAATCAAGCAGCAATGTGTTATTGCATCCTTATACAATAAAATGGTTGAATCAAATAAATACTCAAAGCAAGTGCGTACCTTATAACTTAGAAGTTGGGGCTTTGATTTTACTCAAAGCAATTGCTGTCTTGGAACCAAGAGGCCGCCCTAAATGTTTGCATATGAATTCGCCAGCCTGCATGACCTTACTGAGATCTACATTTGTCTTCACTCCTAAGCCATTAAGCATATACACAACATCCTCAGTTGCAACATTTCCAGAGGCACCCTTTGCATACGGGCATCCTCCCAGACCAGAAACTGATGAGTCCACCGTTCTGATTCCCATCTGTGGCAAAACATACAATCAGTTAATAATTTATCATCCAATGTTAAGCAAATAGTCTTTGGACCTTCAAATATTGCCTTAGAGAAAAAAAGAAGAAGGGTATACATGGTGTCTAGACAGTAGGCACGTGGGACATAAAGGTATTTCAGTACGATGCAAGTGAACATCAAGATCTAAGAAATGAAATTAAGTTTCCAAGGAAAATTTAAGATTTTTTTTTGGAGGACTTCTTCAGGTGCTGCTATGGTTTAATTTTTTTCTTTAAATATTTTTTTTTTGACATTTTAGTGTTCATCATGTTCGATAGAAAAATGATTATGTGACTTAAAATAAACTAATCATTGAAAGAGAAAAGTTGAAGTACACAAGATTATAGACAGCAGGGTCAGTTACCTGTAATGATATTAGTATATTAGCAAGCGCCTGTCCATATGTATCGTGAAAATGGACTGCAAGCTTTTCCCTAGGCACAACTTTAAGAACGGACTCAAGCATTGGGACAATAGTTCCTACAAGTAAAAGTAGAGGCCATGAGAACGATAATACAAAAAAGAAGCTTAAGAACTCAATACAAGAACAATCACAGTATAAATGATATATAGTGTCGTCGCAGATTATGATTTCTAAACTAACTAAAAGACCTTACTACACAAACAACCAAGACGATATAAATTTGATACCTTTTTTTGCTGGTTAGTATGAAATTATACCTTAAGAATGAAACACACAGTGAACGAAAGTACTACGAAATGACATCGTTTTTTGTATGTTCTACATTTACAGAACTTATGATAGTTTACTTGTGTTTTCATATTTCTCATAAGTGATACAAACTAATGAGTAGGCCATGATGCCAATGGACCATCTTCAAGATTACCTGGAGTCCCGACCCCAATCGTGTCTCCAAGGGATATCTCGTAGCATCCCATGTCATACAGTTCTTTTGCTACATATGCCACCTTTGATGGAGGCACTGATCCTTCAACAGGGCACCCCGCGACGCATGACACGTAACTGAAGGTAAAATCAAACATATATATATCAATATCATTGCCAAAGAAAATATGTTTAGATTCATTCATAAATCATAATACAAGTAACCCCGATCTTGACACAGCCAAGGTAAATTTTTGAAGGTCAAAACAAGTACAGCGATAATTTTGGACGCTTCTAGCTAAATTTTCAGTCTAGGCCCCCACTCATGTGTCATGTCACTCATTCGAGCACATGAATTGCAACTATCTCAAGCAAACAATTCTAACTACACCTTCCGTGTTATTTAATTTCCTAGTTGATGTTTACTCTGGATATTTTCTAGCACAGAAGCACATTATAAATTTATAATGACTGAAAATGCAATTTTAAAATGTATAAATTAGATATAAATCAGAAGTAAAGAGTGCACCCTCGAACGGGAATGGAGAGCTCCTTAGATGCATTGGCAACTTCTCGATAACGAGTCAAACTATCTTCAATACTACAGTTGATGTTTGATTTTGAAAATGCTTCTGATGCTGCAGCAAAAACAGCCACTTCCTTTGCACCCGATGCAACTGCTGCTTCAAATCCCTAAAGAACACACCATCAAATTCATGATCTGCACAGAATTTAAGATCACTCTATTGAAACACTCACTGGCTACTGCACCTTGAGATTTGGGGTCAAAACAGGAAGTCTAACACCATTGATACTTCGAATTTCTTTCATTACATCCTTCGCATCTGCCAGCTGAGAAGTTTATTAAACCTTTGCTAAAACCCTTGAAAAGAAAAATTAAAACAGGTATCTACCTTCTAAACAAATAGAAGATAAACCAACATAAAAATTCCACTGAATGCAGTTTTATGATGTTCAATAGTAGGAACTCCAAGCATGTTGGACTGTGAGACAACAGTGGGTAAACGAGATCAATTAAGTCTTTACTTGAATGTGAAAAATGCAAGTACAGATGATATCGGGAAGAGAAATGAAGCTAAATTACTTTTACAAAACCACAGGAAAAAAAAACTTCATATGTACCGTGAAGTCGCTTATCTTTCCAACTTCCAACTTCCAATGTAAAATATATATTGAATTTGCAAATTGCATAATAAAGGGAAGGTTATACTGATACTGTTAACAAATTGAGAGATTCGTAAAGCGAAAAATATGTATAAACAAAAAATTCAAGTTTGCCTATTATTATCAATTAGTCTATGATCAAGTAAGAAAATGTTATAATATATGTAACGCGCGATAAACATATTATAATCTAGGGACGAGAAGTGCGATCATGTACCTGCGGAACCCATTTTGGCGACACAAAACTAGTTGCCTCAACCACTGGTAAGCCAGAAGAGATTAGCATCTTTATTAATTCAACTTTTAAATTGGTTGGGACAATATTCTTCTCATTTTGCAAGCCATCTCTTGGGCCAACCTCAACGATAGTCACATGCGGAGGTACATTCCTCAAGAACTACAGTAAAAAGTAAATGAAGATTACTAATCCCATTTTTAGAACTACATATATCACGTTGGATTATACAAGAAGAGTTAGTAATAGTATGATCAGTGACCAGATACTTCTTTTACTTCACTGATAACTTGCTACAGGAACTCAGAAGTGTAGGGAAGGAACATGATGTGATTCAGTATAGTGAAAACATGTTGATATACATTGGCCGACCTTAGCCTTTAAGTTATGGGGAACTTCGTCACTGGAGTTGATACAATAGCGATGCCCAACACCCAGTTGCCAAGCAGTCCTAGAATCTGAGTTTCCATTAACTTGCTTACTTCTCATATAACAGCCCCCTGTAGTAATCATAATGCATATTAATGGAGAAAGGTATAATGACAGTAAAGAACAATAGAGAGCAGCAAGAGCAACTATGTTGAACAACATCCTTGTAAGCCATCATAATTTAATGCTTAAAAATGCCATACTATCATAATCCACCAATTCAACACAAAGCTTAGGCTTATCTACAAAAATTCTGGAGAACCCCTTATGAAAGTTTCAAAACTTTCCACCACAAAGCACACTTATTTTCACCAAAAACCAAGTTTTACAACACCTATAAAAAGTTTTACTTACCACTAATCCCCTCTGCGCTTCTCTCTCCAGCTCCCATGTACCCAGCACTCCCCCACAACCTTTTCAGCGACCCAAGATCAAAACTTGGCAGCAGCCCAACAGCCGGAAGGTCGTCGAGGATCGAATTACTTATAGCATTAGGGCGAGAGAGGAGGTGGCGGCACCGATGCGAAGCGCTCAAACCCCGTGTGGATAGCATCAGATGATCTAAACAACCACGCAACAACAGCCGCCTGGTAATCAAGCGCGATCGGTATCGCCTGAATAACAACAGTGTCCCGCGAATCGGTGGGTGGATGATTTAGTGATAGGTGGAATCGCTTGAGTTCCCAGTTTGATTTGATATATAGGATAAAAATGACACGCAAGAATGCGATCATCTCAATATTATTATTTTAAATAAAAATGTAATATTATTAATAAATTTATTTATTTATAATTATATTAAAATTCCTAAGGTCCATTTTTGTTGTTACCAATAGCAATTTGTTAGTTGAGATGATACCTTGTAAATTGTAATGTCTTAGGTCTCGGGCCTGCACTAGTTTCTTTTATTGATTTTTGTTCCTTGCGATAATGAAGTTATGGAGCTGCACGCTGCGGATATTGATATATGGAGAGTCAAATTAATAGAAAGTATACTAAATAATATCCCTATCTACCCGATTGTAATGAACCCATCTATTAAAAAAAAATCCATATTTGATGTTGGAGAAGCCTTAGAATAAAGTTGTAAATAAAATAAATTTATTTTTTGCTCATTATTATTCAGAAAGTACAAATCATTTTTTTTAGTTTTTTTTATAAATCATTTGTGTCAAGCAAACCTGGGCGGATTTATTATGGAGCTCAGGTTTCCTTCGTCCTATCCAAGCACGGCAAGCATAATTGAGCCATTAAAAGACGGCCTCAAAATCAGAACTTTCTCTGCAATGAGGCGAAAAGTTAGCAGGAAGAATTAGCTGGTTCGTGCATATGGACAGAGTAATGGGCACTGAACTTGAAAACAAGTAAACATGTACATTTTTCAGATAGCAGAAGAAGTACAAGCAAGAAAATGAAATTTCTGACAAACCAAGAACTGATATAGCTTATATCTTGTCAGAAGTTTTATGCTCCCAATTATCAGTAGTTGAGAGGAGTACCACATGAAAAGAACTAGAAATTGGATTCTGGACATGTTTCCAACTACTTTCAAACATATATATTATCATACAATGTAATTAAAAAAAATATGATGCTAAGCTAAGCCAAGCATCCGTCTTATTTCTTGCGATAAATAAAGCATGCTGCGATGACCAAATGATAAAAATAAGTATTACCGAGTTTGCATAGTTTTCCAATGTATAATGCAGCCCAACAAGATTGGCAAAAGAAAGAGATTGGTTTTATTTACACATGATGAATGATGGTACTGTAGCCGTACTTATGGAGGTTGACGAGCACTGCTCAACAGCTGCAACAAAAGCCAAAGTTACCTTTCTATCCAGATATCTCACATTGCAGAAATCACTTTTGCGGAAGATTTACCCTGCAAGCATTGTGGAGTGTGGACTGTCAATGGTTAAATAGCTTCATTACTCATACTAATTGCACCAAAACACATCGTAAAAGAAAGGGCTGACCTGAACAAACTGTAAAGCCCCTGTCATGAACTCCTAATGACTAAAATATAACATCTCATTTTCATAAGATCAACTTAAGGCCATTCGCAGACGTGGTTCATAATATGTTATTGACCCATTTAATTACAATCTAACAAAGTAGATACCAACCATTTGGAATGCAAATTTACCATACAGATTCTCTTCCACGGCTTTTGGAGTTGATACATCAGCTTTATATCTTCTCCAGTCCACTTTCTCACTTGCTCCATTAGTAAGAAAGAGAGGGTCATAGAAAAGTTCGAGACTGTTGATATTTTCTAGCCAGCAGCCCAACTATAACCAGGGTTCTTCGTGATTTCCCCATCGATCATTATTTTACGAAGTCTAGCAGACATATCCCAGTCTTTAGAAGTTGCAAACATGCTACATAACTGCACATATGCTCCAGAGTTCTTGGGATCAAGCTGAATGATCTGCTCAGCCACATTCTCCCCAAGAATCTTGTTCCCATGAGCAACGCACCCCCTCAACACTGATAATAACATTGTTGCATCTACCTTAAAAGGCATGGTTTTTATACAGTCCATTGCTTCCTCCAGGTGCCCAGAACGGGCCAAAAGATCAATCATACAAGAGTAATGTTCAATGCTTGGATTAATATCATAGTCATTTTTCATTGCATTAAACCAATAACGACCTTCGTCAACGAGTCCACAATGATCACATGCAGATAAAACCCCTGTAAATGTTATCATATTAGGAGTCACACCAGTAGCCTTCATCTCATCAAAAAGATTCATGGCTTCTCTCCCATGGCCATTTGAAGCATAACCCATCAACATCGAGTTCCAAGGAACTTCATCAGTTTTGTCCATTTCATCAAATAACCTTCTGCCCACTTCGACATAACCACACTTGCAATAGAAGTCAACAAGCGAGGCAGATACGATCTGATCCGATGCAAGGCCACATACTATGGCCCTAGAAAACACTTGTTCACCAAGTTCGATAGAAGAGATGTTAGAACAGGAACTAATAACACTGGCCAAGCTAAACTCGTCCATCTTTAAGTTAAGCTTAATCATTTCGTAAAATAGATGCAGTGCATCAAATGGACAGCCATTTTGACTATATGCGACTATCATCGAATTCCAAGAAACCATGCTCTTAATCGGCATTGTCTGAAAAATTAGTTCAGCTTCTTCAACTCTTCCGCAGCCAGCGTATGCTGTGATCATAATATTGTGTAGAATTGTGTCATGCACATTAAGTTCACCATACAGCTTACAAGCATTGTCGGAGCTTCTACACTTGGAGTACATGTCAACTAGAGCACTAGCAACGATGAGGTCGTTGACGACCCCTATTTTGCAGGCATTACTATGCATTTGCTGACCATAGTTGAGAAGACCTAAACATGCGCATGCACTCAAAATACTAGCAAATGTAGACTGATTTTCTCGCACATTGTTCCTTCGCATTTCATTGAGCAGATAGAATGCTTCCTGTTCTGCATTGTTGGAGGCATGTCCTCCAATTATCGAATTCCAGAGCACAACACAAGGGTTATGTTTCAAATTGAAAACTCTTATTGCATCATTCAGTCTCCCAAAGTTACAATACCCTGTAATTAGCGCTGATAAACAAAAATCATCTAGCTCGTCCATTGTCTCCAACACATGGCTTGCACTATCTAAATCACCATTTTTCGCATACAAATTCACTAGAGAACTCCCCAAGACCGAGTCAAAATCAAGTTTATCGATAACAATGCGAGCATGGATTTGCTTCCCACCATCTAACATCTTCAAATCCGTACAAGCACCAACCACTGTAGCCATTACAAACGCATCACTCCTAGACTCCGCATCCACAGGATCAGAACACAAAACCTTAAACAACTTAACTGCCTCTCTCGGACAACCATTCCGGGCATATCCATGAATCATCGAGTTCCACACAATACAATTTCTCGTTGGCATCTCATCAAACAAACACCTAGCAATCCCAAGCTCTCCCAATTTGACAAACCCCGTTATAACCGCATTCCAAGAGAACTCATCCTTATCAGGCATCACATTAAACAAATTCAACGCCTTTCTATGCTCACCCAGTTTCAAATTACCTTCAATCATGGTATTCCAAGAAAAGCAGTTTCTTTGCGGCATTTCGTCGAACAGCTGCTCAGCATGTTTCAAACTACCGCACCTAATGTACATCTGCAAAATGCGATTTCCGAATGTGACGGCCGAGTTTATCAAACCCCTTTTCAAGAAACGGAGATGTAGCTGCCTTCCTAGGGAGATCGAGGATGGGGTGTTGCATGACTGCAAGAGCCGAGCGCATGACTGGCTGTCACAGTCCATAGTCGCCGCCGCCAATTAACAACAGATACATATTCGGTCAACGCAGTCCTGAAAGAATAAGTCTCAAACTTAATTCCACTCCATAACCAACAAACAAATACGTGAACTGATGGGCCAGAGTGTCAACGACTATGAGTCTGAAAGAGTAGAGGAGTCCGGTTTGGATTTTCCGTACAAAAATACAGCGTCCCAAAAACGAATCTCAACCGTTTGTGATGCTGACGTGCCGTCCGTTGACTTTTTTTTGACCTGGTTACTTTGTGATAAAAGGAAAACACAAAAGCACAATTCTGCTATAAGTAGAAAAGATTATTCAGTATTTTTACAAAATAAGACATTATTCACGCCTCTGTTTTACTGAAAAACGAATGTAAGTAACAAATATCTTATGAGCAACTGGTGGCTGGCAATACACGAGTTCGGTCACTTCAATTCAACAAGCTGTAGCTGTTCAGAACATAATAGGAGTTCAGTTGTGAGTTTATCCACACTAGAATGCAGTATTAACGGATTTTGTTGCATGACCTTCAGATATATTCAGGCTTTATTGTGGCCTGTAGTAGCCACCTTGGTGTGGTGGTGGGTATGGAGATGGGGCAGAATAAGGAGGCCGCGGAAAAGACCCAGGCTGCTGTCCTTGACCATTGTAGTATTGAGGGGCTTGCCAGTTTGAGTAAGGAGGCTGTCCATATTCATGGCCAGCTTGCGGCGATGCTTGTGGTGGATAAGGAGGCCCACCATGAGCCGACGGCGTATGGTAAGGAGAAGGCTGCTGTACACCATATGGGGGCTGGGGTTGCCTATAGCCACCCATTGCTGGTTGCTCGGGAGGACGATAATATGGTGCTTGTAGATGAGTAGGACGGGGGACATTTTGATTTTGTAAGTCTGGTTGTTGTGGGTGCTGCATAGGATTGGTTCTTGGTACTTGTTGGGGTTGTTGACCTGCTGGTGGGTAGCTTGGGTATGTGCTAGAGTTTTTGTTATCCTGGAAACTGAGACCAGCTACTTGCCTTTGTACATCTTCAATCATTTCTCTACATTGCATGCTTCTGGTCATTACAAAATCACTGCACTGCTGCTTTACATTTGTAATGGCATCCTATTAGATGAAACAAAACAAAAAAAAGGTATTAACAATCAAATAGTAATAAATCAAAGAAGTGAAATCAGTAAGAGAAGAGATATACTATGTGACCAAACCAAACATATATCACAGAAGCAATGCACATATTCTGTGTGCCATACCTGAAGAGTTACATAAAATTTCAGCCCTTCATTAATGTTGTCTTTAATTTCTTGGTATTTTGAGATGGCAGCGCGAATTTGCTTGAAGCTCTTCTCGCGAGATGCTGAGAGACAATGTTCCAGAAGAATGTGATAATTTTTAATCATTATTAGCCTCAATCTGGAATTTCAAAGTCCAGACTGTGCAAAATGGTTAATCTACAGATAAGTAGAATTTTATTATCAATAACTATCAATAAATAATACCTTTGTAGTCTTCAAGGTTGAATATGGCAGAAAATTCATCATTATGTGCCTGTAGACATCAGACATCACACAATGATCACATTTATTGTTGAATTAAAATGTCAACTGGACAGAAGTTCTCAATTAATATATGTCATAAATTGTTGATCAAAGACAGTTTATGGTATAGGCAAAGTAGAGGAGATTTTATACTTGGATGTGCAGTAGTAACTGTTCCTGTGCTTCAATATTCTGGGCAATATCTTCACAGATGTGATCATACTTTGAGATTTCCTTCCTGAAGAGATCTTCAGAGGATCCAACTGAAGTCATCAATTTCGGTAAAATATCGTCCTGCAAATTGTGAATGACAGTTACACAAGAGCCCCATGCGGAAGATAGTGTCAGGATGTTAGCACAACATGAATGACTCCTTTCAATGAATTAACACATAAACAAGGTGGCTATTTCTTACAGAATGACAGTTACTATGCAGTGAGGATTCAAAGGCAGTGAAATTTGAAGCTTAAACTCTAAAGCACAAAATATAGGGAAGAAGTTTATCTTGGCAAACAATGTCTAGCCAAAAACTTAACTATAGCAAACTGTGCGGCCATTCATCAACACATTTTCACCTATGGCAATAAGGAAATGAAAGACATGTGACAGTACTGTACAGGTCAAAATAACTAGGAATTTGTGTAAAGAAAACGCAACTTTTACATCTTGATGTCATGCTGAATCCGATCTAAGAAATATAACCAAACTACAAAAACATTTTACATAAAAAGGTAACATGGTAGCCAACGAAGAAAACCTTTCTTTTCATCTCTTTAAGCATGTCTTCAAGTGCAGCTCGCTGAGCACCTAGAGTCTCCAATTGTCTCTGAACAAGAAAATAAAAAGATTAGAGGGCTTTCCAGAAGTGGATGTAGTTCAGCTGAGCAAGTGATTTTCTGATTAAAGAAAATAGGATCCTAAGTTCTTAAAACTAAAGCACTTTGTGCAATTAACCAGGCAATTGAAACAAATTAGTTCACGCTAAACGCCCTTTAATATGAGTAGAACTGTCCCAAGCTAAACCTCGTACTAAAACTAAAACAGGATAACATATTGCCATCTATGAGTTGGAAATACAAAATCCCACTACTACAACTAAGACATTAAAGATGAAAGAGAGGAAATGAATGCAACAAAAAAAAACCCAAATTAATGTAAAATGCAACCTAAGTGTTGTAGCATCTTACCAAAGTCTGCTTCAAGGCCCCCACGACAGCATCTTCATTTGCATCCAAGGACAACATTGGCCTGGACAAACTTGGAAGAGCAGATTCTATCTGATAACAGTAAAGTGGTGGCTCGCAGTTAGAACACACTACTTAGTTTGAAGTGTTACACCATATAACTCAATTAACGAGCCAGTGGTTGGCCAATAAAACAGTACTTTAATGTGCCATCAAAAGAACTGGAACGAAAAAATCTCTTATGCTTTGTTGTCGGGTTTCAAGATAATCAATATACAAAAAGAATAACTATAAGACTTGGGGTCATAATTTTGAAATGGCTATAAGACAGTACTTTGATGTGCGCCATCAAAAGGAACATGAAAGTGAGTTTCTTGAATAGTTTATCCTGTGATGCCAGTATTATAAAGGCCGTGCCTTGAGTTGATTTTCAACTTTTTCTTATGCTACGTGTAAATCATATTAATTTATTGAGTAAACAGGCTTATAGAAAATAATATTCATGATGCAATCAGATTGTATCACTAAACATACCGGATGGTGATCAAGAACTGACATCAATGCATAATGATCTTTCACAGACCGCTCAATTCGCGCATCACTTTCAGCAGCTTGTTTCAGATTAGCAGCGAATCTGTTCAACCTGTCTTGCAAATTTTTTGTCAATGTGCTCGACTGAGGCCTAGTCCACCTTGTACCGAACTGGCTTCGAAACTGACTATCTTCCCTGGATTCTTTTTGCAAAAGCTCTTCGGTCTGTACAAGCATTTCTTGGTTAACTCTTCTAAGATCTCTTAGTTGTTGAAGCTCAGCTTCTAAACCAGCTGGACCCCCACTGATCTGAACAGCTTCAATATCTTCCTTGAGATCTTGAGGGAGAGTACTATGACCTTCTAAAGCAAGAATAGAATCCGGTAAGTCCATTTCCCTAAGCCTTACCCGTGTCAGCTCGCTAGCCTGTTGTAATTTCTCTGCTTGTGTCCTGATTACGTCATCAACCATTTCAGTGTACCGAGAAAGAGCCTTTGCACTGTTATCAGGAACAAGGCTCGCAAACAGCCTTTCCTTGCTTGCATCCAAAACATCATTCATTGGCATTGACTTAACCAAGGAAAAAGCTGGAAGAGGGGGCAATGAACTGGGTGTGGGAACCCTCATGAGGTAAACTCTATCATTCTCTTTGACAGCCCTGTCAAGATTTTTGGTCATGTTCGCCTCCAACTTTCCAATTGCATCCAAAAGCTGGGCAGCAGCTCCCTTGGAAGATTTTTTAACTTCTGTCAAAGCAGTTAAACCACTCTTCAGACGTGCAATTTCCTCGCCAATTTCTTCCTTCTCATGCAACTCCAATCCGTATCTGTAGCAAGCCTCCGCATAATACTGAGCTGCCTTCAGCTGGATATGAGATATCCATCCCTTCTCAAAATGCTGGCTGAGGGGTGCAACATTCAATGCTTCCAAAGCTTCTTCATAGAATATCCCAACCTGTTATCATATAATTGGGGAACAATAACAAAATCATTCAAATAAGACATTAATGGAAACCTAGCCATCAATCACCAGAGCATCAATTTCTTTTTCACACTAAAAATTGTCTTAAAACGTCAAGGAGACCACATTTGCTACAAGGATGGTTATCATCAAGTTTGTTGATAAAAGGAACAATATTTCCAGAAAAGATGCAAATGAAACAGGGATGGCTCAGTTCTCCACTACATTTCCAAAATAAGGGTAAAATGGTTGAAATGAGAAGCTAACCTGCCTGGAGACCTTGGCGCAAACTCCAGGAGTGCTCCCTTTGGCGATGGTATTCTCAAACACACACTCCTGCGCCTGAGCAAGCATCAGTTTCTCCAGCATCCCAACACACTCCACAGTCAAATCCACAGTGGTGGAGCTGCCCACCGAAGCCTTACTCGCCACATTCTCCTTCAAAAACGAAAACGCCCCAGCCGCAGCAATAAACGCATGCGAAGCCATCTTCCTTCCCTCCACAGTTGACCGATCATACCCCAACCCGATCCGGCTATGCACCGCCCCCAAATTAAACAACACCGCCGCCTTCTCCAAATGTACACTCTGCTGCACCGCCTTCTGCTTCGGCTTAAAAGCATCGTACCACGTGAACGTCACCGTATTAATCTGATCCTTATCCGGCGAGATAGGAAACCTCGATTCCATCACGCACAACGCCTTGAAGTAACTCTGTAACACGTCACGACGTGACGTGTCCGGATCGATAGCGTTACCCGAATTGCGCTCGATGCTGAGACGGAGCTCCTTCACTGCGTCCAGATCGTCTTCTAGGGTTTGCGCCTCGCGCTCCGAGTAGGTGTAGGCGACGAACTGGCGGAGAGGTCGGTAGAGATCAACCTGAACAGTCTTCTTCTCATGGATCGCGAGCATGACATTAGTTGCGGAGGAAGCGGACGTCGTCGCTCCGGTGGCCATCGCTTCGCCGGGGAACTTTGAATGATGGTGAAGTTTTCTTTTCTCCGTGTTTGACCAGCTAATGAAGATTTTCTCTCTTCATCAATTTCTTTTTAGCGACCGAATGTCTTTTACAGACGAAATATTGGTAATAACTTTTTTTTGTGGATAGCAATATTGGTAATAATTTGGGTATCTACAAAGTGCTTTATTAGTTTATTTGCTTTGCTTTGCTTTGCTTTGGTGAGATTGAGATTATATTCTTTGTAGTTGTTGTATTAATCCATGAGTGTTAAAACGACGTCATTTCAATAAGTAAAATCATTTCTATTTATGTGTTTGATCAATACAACGTTATTTTTGACACTTGTAGAATTTTAGTGCGCCACACTGTATCCGATCGTCCACTAATCATTTGTCCGCATAGTTTTTGAACATGGAAAAGAAAACAAGGAAAAGACTTTGCCCGACGTCAACCAATTCAAGTTGCTATATTCGTAACATTTGTAACTTTTAAATTCTAACCATAGATATATATAACGAGTCTTAAATCAAAACGATATTATTTTTGACACTCGCACTAGTGTTACAGCTGACAGTGTCTGATGGATCATACCCGTCTGGCAGCTTAGAACCAATAAAATGCTCATTTTCGTCCGTGGCCGTTGCAACATACATCCATGATTGCTTCCCCATTAAAAGTTTTCGTTGTAGTTCTGCAGCAAGTTGCCTCATATTAGGCCTTTCATCCTCATCCACTCTTAAAATGCCAACGCAAGATTCGCAGCTTCCTGGATCTATTTTCTGTTACCATCATTAGCCAAGCCGTCTTTGATTACCGTAAATAGTTTATCATGCCTCATTGATAAAACGAAAAGCATGGCCAAGTATCTCTCCTCCTCCGGCCTCGCAAAGGTTAGAGCCTTTTTTCCTGTCATCAGCTCGACTAAGACCATTCAAAAAATATAGACATCATTTTTTCTGTCAACCGGCTTGTATGCAAGTATTCGGGGTCTAGGTAACCTATGGTTTCTTGCACCATGGTGGGGAGCATGTCCTGATCAACTGGAACCAATCGCGAGGCGCCAAAGTCTGACGCTTTTGCAGTGTGGTTTTCGTCCAAAAGAATTTTGCTGCCCTTAATGTCTCTAAGGACTATTGGCACTAAAGCCTCTGAATGCAAATAAGCCATCACCCCAGCAATTTCCGCAGCGATTCTAAGACGGGTTTCTCAAGAAAGGAGGTTTTTAGTTTCATGGATATGTTCGTGGAGCGTACCGTTGGAAATGTATTTGTAGACCAACGGCGGAACTTCTGTCTCTAAGCAGCATCCGAGCAGCCTTACAACATTTTCTATGGTTGATTTGAGAAAGCACAATCACCTCGTTTATAAACTGTTCGATTTGATCTTCGTCCATCACTTTAGACTTCTTGATCGCGATCACTTTGTTATCTTCTAATATTCCTTTGTATAAGTACCAAACCTGCCTCTGCCAATAATCCTGCTCTCATCAAAGTTGCTTGTAGCTTGCTTCAACTCATTAGCAGTAAATATTCTTGCAGTTTCATGGTACCCTTTCTTTCGTCGTGAGCTCTCGTCGTAGCATCAAGCCCCCATTTTGCTCAAAAGTCTAGAAGAATGTTGGTGCACTTAATGTCTCTATGAACTGTTGGCACTGAAGCCTCTGAGTGCAAATAAGCCAACACCCAGCAATTTTCGATGCGGTTATAAGACGGGTTTTCCAAGAAAGGAGGCTTTTAGTTTCATGGATATTTTCGTGGAGTGTACCGTTGGAAATGTATTCATACACCAACAATGGAACTTCTGTCTCTAAGTAGTATCCGAGCAGCCTTACCACATTTCTATAGTTGATTTGAAAGCAGAATCAGAGCCGTTCCCAATATTTTAAATAATCTTTTTATAGAATATAAATATATTATAATTTTTATTCTTTGCATATGGAGTGCATATGTATTGCATATGTACATCACCTATTTTTCAAACATTTATATAAAAAAATTCGGCATTCAAAGTGACTTTAGACACATGAGTCACGGAAGAAAGTCGAGGACTCTACCCGGAGTAGAGTTGGAATTACCATTGATTTTTTGTCACTCTCAACGGGAGGCATTGTCACAGTATTGTGAATACACCAGTTGCGAACCCTTGGCGACATCAAGATAAACTATGATTCACTTCACATGGAGTTTGAAGATCATGAGAAGGTTATCAAGTTGGCGTACAAGATATTCCGAGCAAAAGCATCCATGAGAGAGCTAAAGACGGCCTTGAGGACAAGGTTTTTCTTTGGGAGTGAGGAATTGATGAGTTCTCGCATGAGGACATTCGAAATTCCGTCAATTGTTAGTTAATTATTTTAAATTTAAATATTGAAATGTGAATTTTTACAATGTGAAGAAAAAAAAAAACTTCTAAAACACAAGAAAAGTCAATTATTTCAGTTGATTATTTTAAGTTATAATGTTGACATGTCATAATGATTTCATAGGAAAAATAAAAAAGGATGATGAGATATCCGGTCCTTATCATTTTTTTTTTAAAAAAATTGCTCTATCTTAACCATATGGAAAAAAATGGGCTTCGCATAATTCGGTTGACTTATTTTTTTTTATATAAAATCGATACTCCAGACTATCGATTATTTAATAGAGACCGACAAGTAAATAGAAAAATAAAACATGTAAAAGAAAACACTTGAAATTTTAAACATGAAAAAGAAAATAACGGAAAATGACAGCACTCATAAATCATAATGACGTCAATCAATAAACAAATTGCTCTAATCGTAATATTTGTAACTTTACACAAATACATTATTATTTTACAATCGAAACTACTCGATTTATTTTTATTAAGAGTTTAACTGTTGTTGAGGATTTAATATACCAAACACACGATCATCTGCCATCACCAACAGACAACACAACATGATGATTTGTAATGGAATCATAACAGGCAGTAGTGTTAAAGCTGACAGTGTCTGAGGGATCATACCCATCTAAACGCTTAGAACCAAGCAACTGCTCGTTTTCGTCCGACGCTGTGGTTGCATGATCCATCCATGGTTGCTTCCCAATCAAAAGTAGTCCTTGTAATTCTGCAGCAAGTTCCCTCATACTAGGTCTTTCATCTCCAATCACTCTTAAGCATGCCAACGCAAGATTTGCAGCTTCTTGGATTTGTTTTCTGTTACCATCATTTGACAAGCCGTCTTCTATTACCGAAAATAGTTTATCGTTCTTCATTGATATAATGAAAAGCATGGCCAAGCACCTCTCCTCTTCTGGCCGGTCAAAGGCTAGAGCCTTTTTTCCTGTCATCAACTCGACTAGGACAACTCCGAAACTGTAGACATCGCTTTTTTCCGTCAACTGGCTTGTATGCAAGTACTCGGGGTCTAGATAGCCTATGGTTCCTTGCACCATGGTGGAGAGCATGTCCTGATCAATTGGAACCAATCGCGAGGCGCCAAAGTCGGACACTTTTGCTGTGTGGTTTTCGTCCAAAAGAATGTTGGTGCACTTTATGTCTCTATGGACTATTGGCACTGAAGCCTCTGAATGCAAATAAGCCAGCACCCCAGCAATTTCCGCAGCGATTCTAAGACGGGTTTCCCAAGAAAGGAGGTTTTTTGTTTCATGGATATGTTCGTGGAGCGTACCGTTGGAAATGTATTCGTAGACCAACAGCGGAACTTCTGTCTCTAAGCAGCATCCGAGCAGCCTTACAACATTTCTATGGTTGATTTGAGAAAGCACAATCACCTCATTTATAAACTGTTCGATTTGGTCTTGGTCCATCACTTTGGATTTCTTGATTGCAATCACTTTGTTATCTTCTAATATTCCTTTGTAAACAGTACCAAACCCGCCTCTGCCAATAATCCTGCTCTCGTCAAAGTTGCCTGTAGCTTGCTTCAACTCATTAGCAGTAAATATTCTCGCAGTTTCATGGTACCCTTCTTTGGTCGTGAGCTCTCGTCGTAGCATCAAGCCACCATTTTGCTCAAAAAATTTCTGTTTGAGCAGTAAGTGCTTTCTTTTGTTATATACCCAGTACAACCATAAACCAACCATTAAAAATGATGCAAGACCCACCGCGATTCCTGGCGAACAATTGAAGTTAAATAGTGTCATTGTATGAATTTTTATAGCATTGCCTTTCTACCCATCTGACGGAAAATGAAATAATGTCCATAAATGACAGCTTTTGACAAGGAAAGAAACCAAAAAATAAAATAAAAATATGAAGATTTGGAAATATTTTCATTTGAAGTGCTGTTTGAGAAATATTGACCAAAAGATGACACTGGAGAAAATTATTTGGGAAAATGCAGCTCGCAGATTAGAATGAGTTTCTTACCAACAATGATCTGAATCACTGGCAGTGTGGCTTTTAATGGTTTTTGAGTGCAGCCTCCGCCGCCTTCTTTAGCAGATCCTTCAAACCCAATTTTGCAAGAACATAAATATCCCCCAACTTTATTCGTGCAGATGTTGTCTGATCCACAAGGTTCCAGACGCGCACATTCGTTTATATCTAAAGCAAGGCAATAAACAGTAGAAGAAATGAGGAATCGATTTTAAAGGATTTTTCAGTTGGAAAATCATAACTGGGTGATAAGAAAAAACGCAGGATCTGGAAAGATTAGTACCTAAGCAGCCTCCAGGCATATAAGGATTTCCCTCGTAACCTTTTAAGCAATGGCAGCGGTATCCAGGACCATTGGTAGAATCAACGCATTTAGTATTTTTGCCACAAGCAAAGTCATCGGTATATTTTGTAATATTTTCACATGTGCTATTTCCTATAGCCCAGTCAAGGACAGTAGGAACCCTGAGTCTATTGTTCAGATTGTACAAGTCACCTTTAGAAAATGTGAAATTATCATTTGCAGCAAGGAAAGTGTAGCTGCAAGGATTGTATTCCCAGATACCGGTGTGGTTTATAAAACTCGTAACTGACACACCATATGCCAGGAGATTTGCTGGAATGGTAGTTTGGCAGCAGCCTAGTCCTGAGCAAGATCCATCATAAATTATATTTTGCAAGGTTTGGTTCCCACATCTAGACGAACAGCCCGTTGTAGCGTCCTTTGTATACAAACTGGCTATTGTATCGCAACCTATGGCAATGAACTTGTTCTGTGTATATGAAAAAGGAAAATTATGGCCTAGCGTCGCCCTGGCGCCGATGGATTCTTCATTATTTGGTGATCCATCCCAGTTATAGCAGTCTCTACCAATATAGGTCAATATTGTTATTACCCCGTCGCGGGAGATGTTGGTGACTTCGACAGAGTACGAGTTTCTGAAAAATAGCTGCGGAGAACCAGAAGCATTCTGGGTGCAATTCACGAAGAAATCAGGATTCAAGTAGCAATCGGACGTTGAACCAAATGGGTAAGGAATCTCAATATCCCCGCATTTAGCTAAGCAACCTTGATGAAGGACTTGAGCAGATGCTGAAGACCTGCTACCAGAAAAATTCTTCTGATGAACAACTACTAGCATTAGCAAGACACAAATATCAAAATGTTTAAGCTTCTCAGACAAAGACATTGTGCTTTTTTTTCTCTTCTCAATAAACGGTATAGATCTGTTCGCGTACATGGCCTTGAATTTATGCATGTGAGTTTTGTGTAAACAAGTTTTTAATTAATTTTCTAAGCTTGTGATTTCATTGATGGAGAAAATGTTGATCAAGTAACTTAAAATAATTCTAGAATACAATAGTGTGTAATTGGTTTACGACTCATGATCAAATCTAATTTTTGGTCATGAGATGATTTTTTTCAAGTTGATCATCTCATGACTTTTTCTATGATTGGTTTTATCATAGTAGGTATCCATGTTTTTTTGAATCATCTCTCATGTTTTTTTCTTATGACTCAAAAAGTCATGGTGGAGATGCTGTTAGGAGTTAGCTGCACAAATTAGACTACCCTTCAATGAGGCTGCTTTAATTAAATTGATGTAAATCTGTCATCATTTCCAACCTTCCAATATAAATGTCAACTGAATATGACGTTTTACTTAATTTAATTAAGCTAAATAGAGTGCTCAAATTATATTTCGAATTTAAAAAAATTCAATCAAATCCTACTAATTCAAAATTTCAATAAAAATTATATAGAATCAGAATTACAAAAAGAAATCAGAGGATAGTTAGAAGATTGAATTTATATTTTTTTATAATAAAAAAATCAGAAACAAAGTAAATAAAGGTGAAAGCTTGGAGCATTTACATAATCACACACTTTATTAAGCATTCTCATTTTGTGTATGCTAATCATTTTACATAAATGCTGTTCACTGCAAAACTATAATAATATAGCTTTTTCTTAAGCAACTCATTTTGTCTTAATCATTCTTGTTTTGACTTTGGAAAAAAATGTGTGGTGTGTTCTCAGCTTATCCCCGAGTTGGAGATATGTTTGAAAGACTGGGGATTTGCTTGCATAAGGTCGTTTTTCGGGTAATGAAGTTTACCAAGTCGTCTTTCTGCTAAGTCTTGGTCTTTTGGAAGACACTGAAGCTGGCAAGTCAAAGTCTTCTGCTACGACGTATTTCGGACGTTAGACGAATCTTCATCTATACACAAGCACATGACATCATGATAACGACTTCACTTGGCATCATGATAACGACTCCTGGTCTCTGTTTTTTTATTTTTAAATATGTTCTTTAATTTGGCAATTGTATTGCAGTTTCTGAAATAATAATGGATAAACATGCAGTTCAGAGAGTAGCATGATGGAGCCTTTAAATGAGGATTTGTGTGTTGAGTTTTGTGTGTGTCGTGTGTTCTGTGTCTGAGCTTGTTCTTGTCACCGTCTGTAGGGTTTTAAACTCAATTAACAATCTCAATTACTCGAATTATCAATCAATTTCCCAATTCAATCTCAATAACCATAGAAATAGAAATTGAACATAAACGGAAATTGACACACCGGTTAAAGCCCGTGGTTCAGCACGAATGCCTAATCCACGTTGAGCACTCTTGGCTCGGTATGCACTATCGTTGCTCGTCGGAATCACCAAATCGCACCGGAAGGTTTCCTCGGTTACACGCTCTTCAAACTAGTGAAACTCGTAGCTGAGTACACTATCCTCTCAATCACACACACTGATACAATCGCCAGTATCAATCGAACAGAAGCCCTATGCTATCTTGAATGGAGAATGAGTGAGAGAAGAACGAATTGGATAAACCCTAGACTAAGTTGGACTCGAGCTTATATCCGACTGAAGATGAAGAGCAGCTGCCGTTGGATCTCGCTTGATGGATGCAATCTCGTCCGTCTGATCAACACCCAATCCGCACCAATTCACGCTTGAATCTGATTGGATGATTCATACCTTTAGCGACGAACGAAAGTGCGCGACTTCGGCTTTGCCCAAAACGCCGACATCCAACTTACGCGTACCAACAACAACGACTATCTTCAATCAGCGACGACTCAGGCCTTTAGCGACGATCCCCTGCACCAGGCTTAATTTTCAATCCCTTCAAATCTCCACCTAAAGCTTCAGCCTGTGCGAACTGCCATCTTCCCCAGGTCAGACCAGTAACTTCTTCAACCGCTTTCTCGCCAGGGACTAGTGCATACCGAACTAGAGTATTAGCTCTCCACCTGCAAAACACAAACAAGAACACTAACCTACAAACAACAAGTCCAAGCAATGCTTGAACTTGATGCTTGAGATCACCTTAGTTCCCATGTCCACATGGTTATCTTCAATACCAACTTTCATTAATTTTATCATACCAGTCTCAACATGCTGTCTAAGGAAATGGTACTTAATATCTATGTGCTTAGATCTCTCATGATACACATGGTTTTTAGCAAGACATAGAGCAGATTCAGAATCAGAGATAATAACAGGACGACTACTAGACAGTTTACAATTCAGCCAACAATTCTTTTAACCACATAGCCTCTTTAACTGACTAACTCAATGATATATACTCAGACTCAGTTGTGGACATATCAAGTATCAACAATGGACTGCATTTGAGACTTCCAACTAATACAGTTCATGCCAAAAGTAAAATAGAAAGCAGTAGTAGACTTTCTACAATCCCTATGTCCACAAAAATCTGCATCAACATACCCAACAAGTTCCAGCACATCTTTTCTCTTAGAATAGCACAAACCAGTATCAATTGTAGACTTCACATAAGATACAACATGCTTTAATGCTAACCAATGATTCATACCAGGGTTTGACATGTATTTACTCAACAATGAAATGACATAAGACAAATCTGACCTAGTACTAATCATGGCATACATCAATGAACCAATCACAATTGCATATGGCACTGTTTCCATTCTCACAATTTCAGAATCAGTCTTTGGGGACTGACTCTTACTTAACAGGAAATGGGGAGCAAGAGGAACCTTCACAGTTTTACTGTTAATATTCCCATACTTAGCTATCACTTTCTCAAGATATGGGTTTTGATGTATTTTCAAGAAACAGTCATTTCTATTCCTTTCAATGATCATGCCAAGTATTTTCCTAGCCTTTCCTAAGTCTTTCATTTCAAATTCTCTACTCAAGTTCTTTTTCAGTATTTGAATCTTATTAACCGAATTTGAAATCAGCAAGATATCATCAACATAAAGGAGCAAGTATGTAGGGTCATTGTCTAACTGAGCAAAGTAGAAACATGCATCAAACTCACTTCTCACAAATCCAAGGCTCAAAACATAAAAACCTAATATACCAAAGCGTAGGGCTTTGCTTAAGTCCATACAAGGATTTTTTTAAGTAGCAGATATGATTAGGGTACCTTTTGTCTTCAAAGCCAATAGGTTGCTCCATGTATATCTCCTCATCTAGATCACCATGGAGGAAGGTTATCTTCACATCCATCTGTTCCAGCTAAAGATCATACACCGCAACCATAGAAAGTATTATTATGATATTTTTGAACTTTACAACTGGTGAGAAAATCTCAGTCTTCACATGGAGTTTGAAGATTATGGGAAGGTTATCAATTTGACGTACAAGATATTTCGAGCAAAAGCATCCATGAGAGAGCTAAAGATGCCTTGAGGACAAGATTTTTCTCTGGGAGTGAGGACCTGATGAGTTTTCCCACACTACGTCGCAAAACGGCAACGGAAAAATAATACGTCACATTTTCGGTAAAATTCCGTCACCAAAAATAAATTTGTTATATTCCGGCATAATTCCGTCAACAAACATTCCGTCGCGAATAAGTACTCGACTTATCGACGAAAATTTAGTCATGAAAATGTGATGGAAACTGCCCGCAGATGTTATTCGCTCACATTCCGTCGGTGTATACCGTCGCCTAATTCCGTTCACATTCTATTATCATTCCATCGCCTGGAAATTATTCAATATTTCTGTCACATTTCTGCCAGTGTTCCGTTACTGATTTAGTTACCGTTATTTAGTGACCGTTGTCTATTTCAAAATTTTCCGTCGATATTACATTTGTTTTCCGTCAACCTCGACGGAAATGTGAGGGAACGAAGACGGAAAATAGTACCCGTACAGATTTCAGTTTTGCCATATAAAAGAGAACTCTTTACATAATTCAAAACACCACATTCATTTCCAACTTTTTCATTTCCACGCACACACGTTTTGCAACATATACTAGACATGGGGTGCAAGATGATTCTGAAGAATTTTATGGCTCTTGACTGAGATGGATTTCTTACAGGACAAGTGAAATTTTATAACAGGTGGCATGAACTCACCTAGTTGAATTGCAACCAGACTGGAGTTGAGATTTCAAACCAAAGTGATGTTCTGAGAATTCTCAACATCAGTTTGGTTGCAATTCAACTAGGTGAGTTTATGCCACCCGTTATAAAATTTTACGTTGTCTTGTAAGAAACTCATCTAAGTCAAGAGCCTTGAAATTCTTTAGAATAATCTTGAATCCCATTTCCAGTATATGTTGCAAAAATAAACTGTCAATTTTTCGGCCCAATTTCGTCACTATGCCATTACAAATTTAGGTATCGTTATTTAGTGAAATTATTTTTAAATTTCCGTCACATTTCCGACATTATTCTATTACACTTTTAGTTATCGTTGCTATTTCCGTCACGTTTCCGTCATTATTTCATCACTCTTAGTTACCGTTATTTATTGACCGTTGCTTATTTCCAAATTTTCCGTCACTATTACATGTGATATCCGTCAACGTCGACGGAAACATGAGGGAATTTAGACGGAAAAATTTATCCACGCATATTTCAGTTTTGCCCTATATATATGAGAACTCTTTTACATCATTCAACCCACAACATACTTCCTTCCAATTGAATATTGTCAACATGTCTCCTTCATTTGACCTTGTTGGTTACGATCGACATTCACCTGTTGGAAGAAACTGGTAAGAACTCATTGTACCCTTAATATTGATGGTTTTGATAAATCCACCCATTATGTGATCCCTAATTTTGTAACAGTTTCTTCCCATTCGATGTTCATCGAAGGATTGCACAAGAATGCATATCAAAATGCTGGGATGTAACTGATCGGTTGTAGATGTAGTGATTGTAAATGCAACACAGATCAAACAAATAATCTGAGTGTGACTCAGGTCGAATCCACAGGGAACTAGCTTGCTACTTTCTGTAAATGATTGTTTATGTTAGTACTGAAATGAGGGGTTTAAAATGAAAGTACAGTACAGTGAAATGAATAAACTGATTAACGAAATGATTAATACAGAATTGGAGGTTTGAATTGTTGTTGCATGCGGTTGTTGTTTGGTTGTATTTAATTTGATGAAACATTGGGAATCAATGACTCCCCAAAAACAAACAGATTATAACACAAAGTTACTGCAGACTCAACTTTCGCTTCTTGCCTAACAGTAGATCTTGATACATGATAGTGAATTATTACCCTAGGTCATTTGCTTTATTACATGCTCAACTTTCGCTTCTCGCATAATAACAAAACTAGATGCACAAATCATCAAGACTCAACTTTCGCTTCTCGCCTATCGGATTTTATCTCATTACATGCATAGACTCAACTTTCGCTTCTCGCCTATCATGCAACTATGTAAACCTACTGTGATATGCTACTGCAAACACAGACAATAGATACAAACAATCCTCATACAAACATTATTGATATCTCGCGAAAATACCAAATACAGGATGTACGAATTGAACTATTCGTGTCTAATGTAAAGAGATAAATTGCAATCATATAAAAAGACATGTGTTACAACTGCAGATGTTTCTGGGGATCCATTGGATCCCAATAAGTGGACTACTCACTCATGGTGAGTTGATACATGACAACAGATTAAACTAGAAGTACAAGATTAGGTTAAGAGAAACCCTGATTGTTGAACTCCTTCTGGTGCTGTGAATGCTGCTGTCGCCAAGTATCCTCTATCGATCATGTCTGATGTCCGGTATGATATTTTCTTTGTATTGCTTGTAGTCGTCTAGCAATAACTGTTGTTGGCTCTATGTTTCTCAATGTAGGCTTCCCAGTCTCCAATTGCTTTTCTGTGTTCCCCATAAACTCACATTGCTCGATGGAATTAATTGCGCTTGAGCCGACTTGAAGATTTATTATTTGCAGCTTGGGTCGGGTAGACGGTCGGGTAGCCGAGCGGGTGTGCGAGCGTCTGGCCGAGGTGTGGTCGAGCGGGTATGCGAGCGTTTGTGCGAGCGCTGGAGGACGGACATGCGAGCGCGTATACGAGCGTGTATACGAGCGGTTGTGCGCGGATATGCGAGCGCACGGGAAGTAGGAGGTGCGAGCGGCTAGACGAGGGAACGCGCTCGGAGGTCCGGTCGTGCATACGAGCATTTTAGCTTGATTTTGACATTTACTTCTCAAGTTGCTTTTCACTGAAACGCTAAGTAAAAACATCAAATCTGCATAATCTTATATGAAAATGGAGCTCAAAGCCACTGGACTTGTACATCAAAGTTCATCAAATAATTGCTCATCAGTAACGCGGACATCATGGAACGTGATCCCAGAAAGCGCTAAGGAAATTTGGTACGAGGAGTTTCGGATACAAAGCGGTAACTCAAAAAAAGTAATTAGTTCAATTTGTTGACAAACGTTAATGGGTGTTAAAAATGATTTGGTTGTAGATTATAGCTACTTGGGATGCACAGCTAGAGAGTCGCATTCGGCGTAATTTTATGAAGAGATGCAATCTGATCGTCATTGACGCAATGAGTATACTAAGGAGGGGAAGGATTTCACGTTTCTCATGGTCAACCAACCCGTAAAATGGCAGAATGGTGAACGGCTCATGATGTTTTCAGTTACTGAGTGACAACTTTTTATTACATGAATTAAATAAATTATTGATTTACAACGGCTTACAATATAGAAATAATTTTTATATTGCACTTATGTTGTCAAATCCCAATGGTAACGCAAATTGACAACGAAGCGACTGAAAATTAATGGTTTAAGTCGGGACTTGTTGAATAAACTTGGTTTCAAAGCGCAATTGTAACGCAAATTGACTTACAACAGCTTACAATATTTTTTATATTAAACGTATGTTTTGAAAGCGAAATTGTAAATTGACAACATTACTCAGAAAAACAGCGCTTGACCCAGGAACTTTAGACATATAGACAATGCAAATTTTCTTATGTTAACTAAACTTTTGTCGGGACTTTAGACAGCGCTTTATTATTAAGCGCTGTCTAAAGTCCCACATATGACAGCGCTTCTTGGTTCAAGCGCAGTCTAAAGTTATACTATAAACAGCGCTTGACCCTGGAAACGCTGTCCAAAGGATGAATAAAAATTGGCAGACTGGATTGATTCAAACAATCCCCCTTGCACGATACATTTCAAACAAAACACGTGTTGCAAAAATACCAATTTTGTTGAACATCAAATTACATTCATTTGTTCAATATTATACAACACATTTGCATTCATATATAATCTTTTGATACTTGCCACGTTTATCTTACAACAACATTCAAGCAATAATACGGTATATGACTGCATGTTTATACCATCGGATCATATACTTGTCGCACGTAATTAATCAAATCAGTTACAAAGTCGTCCCTCATATCATCTAGGACATTGTTATCATAGGATTGTTGTCCTCTATGGAAACACTGGAAAACAAATTCATAGTTAGAAAGTTTGTGGACACCTCAATTAATTGGTAATGATTAATTAAGTCTCGGTATATACTTACATGAATGATGTCGTCCTCAAGCGATCCATTGGTAGTTTGAACGAACTGATTATGTCGCGAATATATTGCATGACATAATCCACACACTTCACTTGGTATGGGCTGTTGGGCACTGAAATAAGAATTGAGTTATAATCACACGAAACATATTTACTATGGAATATAAAATTTTAAAACAATTATTATTTGTTAAGTCAATACCGTCACAGTCTTCCACTCTATTTATGAATCTGACGGGATGTTGAAGTACATACTCATGCTCCTGCAACATTAAGATAAATATTTTTGTTATATGAAGTGACGTTTTTTTATTGTATTTTTTAAAAAATAAAAGGTAATTAGTGCAAAATATGTCTCTCCAATCATGGGAAGTAAATGTTCCCTGACTGACCTGCTCTTCCAATTCATCCTATTATCAATCATTTTACATTCAGCATACTCATAGAGAGTTAGGGTACTATTTAATAATTTACTGTAAACATACAGCTAACAATTTTTTCCGCCACCCCCCTCAAAAAGTCACTCATGTACTCTTTATTCCTCCTTTGGTGACCCCTCTTCCATACCTCATGCCTCTCAACGTGGAAGACAGACTCATCCTCCGGCCCCATTAAACCCTCAGCCTCGATCTTGGCTTTCTTTTCCGCGACGAGATCCGCCCTCGCCTTCTTGTACCCGCTTCGAGATATTGTATGCTGGTACGGGTTCGATTTTGCTCGAGCAATGTTCATCTCCCTTATTTTTAGTGCCTTGGGAGTCGAACGATGTACATATAATGATTCGCCAGCATGGCTGTAGCTCGCATCTCCGTATTCTTTACGAATCTAGTTAAGGCATTATGGGGCACATCAAATAATTTCTGCACAGAAAAACAGATTTCTTAAAAAATTAAATTAACTAGGAAAATAACAATAGTGGCACAATTAATAACACACCAGCGTCTCTTCCCACACCAGCTCCCTAACCTCCTTAGGTACTAACTTCCAGTTTTCATAGGTAATCGACACTCGCGTTTTAGCAACAATACCTGGAAGTACACAAGATAATACTTATTTATATCTTAAAAATTTATCATTCAACACTACTAATTTTAGAAAAATTTCCGACATTAATAAAATGCCGGAAAAATGACGGAATGTTGACGGAAAAAGTTGAATTTCCGTCAACGTTCCTGTAACGAAGTCGATGACGGAAATTTTCCCGACGGTAAAACTTTTCCGTCATCATTTCGCCGTTTAATTCCGTCATTGTGCCGTTGACATTCCGTCTAAATTCCGTCACAAAAAATTCCATCACACGTCCGTCAATTTTTCGATGTAAATTTCCGTCTACTTTCCCACAAAAATCCGACATGCATAATGTCCATCATTAGTCCCTCTAAATTCCGTCACCAATTACTTTCCCTCAGTATTCCCATAAGTTTCCATCATCAATTATTTCCATCATTTTTCCCGCACATTTCCGTCATCAATGTGTAATTGTGTTAAATTTTGCATTACAATGGTCAAATATTTTTCCCGCACATTTCCGGAATTATTTTTATTAATTGCATTAAAATGGTCAAATATTTTTCCCGCACATTTCCGGAATTATTTTTATTAATTACATTACAATGGTTAAATATTATTTGCAAATATATATTATTGGAAATATGTTACAGACAATGTAATAATTTTAAAGACTATTTTAGATATTACTAGCCCTTATTCATTCATTGTTATCAGAACACGCACATAAAATAAATCTAGTAGTTAACGAAAATTGATGGCAACCAAAAACACAAGCAGAGAAATCAACAGTTCAAAATTGATCGCCTATACTCCTGATCTTATCCCTCTTTTTCTTTACTTGATGGGAGATTCATCCTCTTCAAAGCAGAATATGAAGATTTGGAGTCTGGTGAAGAGTAGGAAGCGATGGTATAGACGGAGGAAGAATATGCTGCAACTATGGAGAATTTTTTTTGATAAGGCGAAGACGGAGGAAGTTGAAAAAAATGGAAAGGGTTTTCGGTGGGTGTTGTAAATTTGAGAAACATGTTGATTATATAGAGGTAGGGATTATTAGAGTTCAGTTAAGACAGTGTTTGGCAACAGGCGATGTCTAAATTAGACTTTAGACAGCGTCTGTTTGGCTACAAGCACTGTCTAAAGTCCACTTAAGACAGCGCCTGTTTGGTAACAAGCGCTGTCTAAAGTATGACACATTTGACAGCGTTTGGTTACAGGCGTTGTCTAAAGCCTACTTTACACAGCGCTTGTTACCAAACAGGCGTTGTCTAATGTTAAATATAAGACATCACTTTCTATATAAGCGCTGTTAAAGGTAACTACATAAGCGTTTAATTTTTTTGTCACTAAGTATCATCGTCAATTAATTTCCGTCATTGTTCCATCATATTTCCGTCGACGTTGACGGAAATGTGATGTAATAGTGAGGGTATTTTTTAAATATAACTAAAACTAAATATTACGGAATAGAGCGGGATTTTTTTTAAATATAACTAAAACTAATTTAATAAAACAGCGCTTTCTATCTAAGCGCTGTCTTATTTGTGATTTTCCACAGCGCCTTCTAATTAAGCGCTGTTAAATATATTTACGACAGCGCTTTACACAAAAAGCGCTGTCTAATTAAAGGGAGTAATTATTTTTTTTGTTGACGGAAATGTGTTGTAATATTTACGAAATTTTGTAAATATTCAACCGTCAATAAACTTAGGTAAGTGAAACGAATATTACAAATTTGTGACGGAATAAAGTGGGAATATTGGCTGAAATTCTATGATGACGGAATATAGGGGGAATACTAACGGTAATATAAATGACGGAATTTAGCCGGAAATGGAACGAAATTAACGCTCCCAATATTTCCCTTTATTTTTCCTCAACATTCCGTGTAACGAATTCCGTCAGTGTTCCACCTCAATTGTGGAGACGGAATTATTGTGCACGAAATTGTGACGGAAATTTAACGAATATTATTTGGGTGACGGAATTTTGATGGAATTATAACGGATTATTTTCCGTCAGCGTGTCAGTTGATGTTTTACTGACGGATTTTGGAGACGGTAAAATCCCAAAAATTTGTAGTGCAATAGGTTAACAAATAGTAAAACATTACCGATGTAGCTTCTGAATGATTTCCCTATTTCACTGGCAATAGTTCCATCTGGTTCTATCGTGACCGACTCCTTTGTGCCATCTTTATGCTTGTCCATGAGAACCTTTGAAATTCGATTGATTGTTAGTTATTTATTTTAAATAATAATATTGAAATGTGACTTTTTACGATGTGATGAAAAAAACTTCTAAAACACAAGAAAACTCAATTATTTCAGTTGGTTATTTTAAATTATAATGTCGACATGTCATAATGAATTCATAGGAAAAATAATAAGGGAGTGTCGTAGGATGATGAGATATCCGGCCCTTATCATTTTTTTTATAAAATTGCTCTCTACTTTTTTCTTTTTTTTTATTGGAAAAATTGCTCTATTCTTAACCATATGAAAAAAAAATGGGTTTCGCATAATTCGTTTGACTTATTTTTTTTATAAAATCGATACTCGACTACCAGTTATTTTATAGAAACCGACAAGTAAATAGGAAAATAAACATGTAAAAGAAAGGGAAAAGTACATAATGGTGTTCCGAACTATCGCCCTTTAATCATGAAAGAGAAAACAACGGAAATGACAGCACTCATAATGACATCAATCAATAACAAATTGCTCTATTCGGGTAACTTAAAAATTCTGACAAAGAATATATATATATATATATGAGTCTTTACACAAATACATTATTATTTTACAATCGAAACTACTCGATTTATCTTTATTAAGAGTTTAACTGCGGTTGAGGATTTCATATAGCAAACACGATCATCTGCCATCACCAACAGACAACACAACATGATTTGTAATGGAATCATAACAGGCAGTAGTGTTACAGCTGCCAGTGTCTGAGGGATCATACCCATCTAACAGCTTAGAACCAAGCAACTGCTCGTTTTCGTCCGACGCCGTGGTTGCATCCATCCATGGTTGCTTCCCAATCAAAAGTAGTCCTTGTAATTCTGCAGCAAGTTCCCTCATACTAGGTCTTTCATCTCCAATCACTCTTAAGCATGCCAACGCAAGATTTGCAGCTTCTTGGATTTGTTTTCTGTTACCATCATTTGTCAAGCCGTCTTCAATTACCGAAAATAGTTTATCGTTCTTCATAGATAAAATGAAAAGCATGGCCAAGCACCTCTCCTCTTCTGGCCGGTCAAAGGCTAGAGCCTTTTTTCCTGTCATCAGCTCGACTAGGACAACTCCGAAACTGTAGACATCGCTTTTTTCCGTCAACAGGCTTGTATGCAAGTACTCGGGGTCTAGGTAGCCTATGGTTCCTTGCACCATGGTGGAGAGCATGTCCTGATCAATTGGAACCAATCGCGAGGCGCCAAAGTCGGACACTTTTGCTGTGTGGTTTTCGTCCAAAAGAATGTTGGTGCACTTTATGTCTCTATGGACTATTGGCACTGAAGCCTCTGAATGCAAATAAGCCAGCACCCCAGCAATTTCCGCAGCGATTCTAAGACGGGTTTCCCAAGAAAGGAGGTTTTTTGTTTCATGGATATGTTCGTGGAGCGTACCGTTGGAAATGTATTCGTAGACCAACAGCGGAACTTCTGTCTCTAAGCAGCATCCGAGCAGCCTTACAACATTTCTATGGTTGATTTGAGAAAGCACAATCACCTCATTTATAAACTGTTCGATTTGGTCTTGGTCCATCACTTTGGATTTCTTGATTGCAATCACTTTGTTATCTTCTAATATTCCTTTGTAAACAGTACCAAACCCGCCTCTGCCAATAATCCTGCTCTCGTCAAAGTTGCCTGTAGCTTGCTTCAACTCATTAGCAGTAAATATTCTCGCAGTTTCATGGTACCCTTCTTTGGTCGTGAGCTCTCGTCGTAGCATCAAGCCACCATTTTGCTCAAAAAATTTCTGTTTGAGCAGTAAGTGCTTTCTTTTGTTATATACCCAGTACAACCATAAACCAACCATTAAAAATGATGCAAGACCCACCGCGATTCCTGGCGAACAATTGAAGTTAAATAGTGTCATTGTATGAATTTTTATAGCATTGCCTTTCTACCCATCTGACGGAAAATGAAATAATGTCCATAAATGACAGCTTTTGACAAGGAAAGAAACCAAAAAATAAAATAAAAATATGAAGATTTGGAAATATTTTCATTTGAAGTGCTGTTTGAGAAATATTGACCAAAAGATGACACTGGAGAAAATTATTTGGGAAAATGCAGCTCGCAGATTAGAATGAGTTTCTTACCAACAATGATCTGAATCACTGGCAGTGTGGCTTTTAATGGTTTTTGAGTGCAGCCTCCGCCGCCTTCTTTAGCAGATCCTTCAAACCCAACTTTGCAAGAACATAAAAATCCCCCAACTGTATTCTTGCAGATGTTGTCTGATCCACAAGTTTCCAGCCGCGCACATTCATTTATATCTAAGCAAGGCAATAAACAGTAGAAGAAATGAGAAATCGATTTAAAGGATTTTTCAGTTGGAAAATTATAACTGGGTGTCGGTGATAAGAAATAAATGCAGGATCTGGAAAGATTAATACCTAAGCAGCCTTCAGGCGTATAAGGATTTCCCTCGTAACCTTTTAAGCATTGGCAGCGGTATCCAGGACCATTGGTAGAATCAACACATTTAGTATTTTTGCCACAAGCAAAATCATCGGCATGTTTCGTAAAATTTTCACATGTGCTACTTCCTATAGCCCAGTCAAGGACAGTAGGAACCCTGCGTCTATTTTTCAGATTGTACAAGTCACCTTCAGAAAATGTGAAATTATCATTTGCAGCCAGGAAAGTGTAGCTGCAAGGATTATAGTCCCAGATGTCGATGTGTCCGTTAAAACTAGTAACTGACACATTATATGCCAGGAGATTTGCTGGAATGGTAGTTTGGCAGCAGCCTAGTCCTGAGCAAGATCCATCATAAATTATATTTTGCAAGGTTTGGTTCCCACATCTAGACGAACAGCCCGTTGTAGCGTCCTTTGTAAAAAAACTGGCTATTGTGTTGCAACCTATGGCAATGAACTTGTTCTGTGTATTTGAAAAAGGAAAGTTACGGCCTAGCCTTACCAAGGCGGTGTTGGATTTTTCATTATTTGGTGATCCATCCCGGTTATAGCAGTCTCTACCAATAGTGGTCAATATTGTTAACTCCCCGTTGCGGGAGATGCTGGTGACTTCCACAGATTTCGAAGCTCTGAAAAATAGCTGCGGAGAACCAGAAGCATTCTGGGTGCAATTCACGAAGAAATCAGGATTCAAGTAGCAATCGGACGTTGAACCAAATGGGTAAGGAATCTCAATATCCCCGCATTTAGCTAAGCAACCTTGATGAAGGACTTGAGCAGATGCTGAAGACCTACTACCAGAAAATTTCTTCTGATGAACAACTACTAGCACTAGTAAGACACAAAACTCAAAATGTTTAAGCTTCTCAGTCAAAGACATTGCGCTTTTTTTTTTCTTCTCAATAAACGATATGGATCTGTTCACTTACATGACCTTGAATTTATATCTATATTTCCTTGTTGACAGTTTCTCCATCAGAATATTTTTTAGTCACTTGCATCGGGCGGAATCTGTCCATCTGACGTGCATTTTTCTGTCACATAACTGCCCCTAAAAGTTAAATACCTTCTAAACTTAATAAATACAGAGGGGTGGATGCACATGGTGGGGGAGGGCAGCCGCCCCGGTCGATTTTCCGATTTTTCTTTAATATTAGACTAATGCGATGTATTTTTGAATGATTTTTACATCTCCCAGTCATTTTGATTATATGTCCCCCTCTAATATGAAAATAAATTCCTGGATCCGTCCCCGATCCGAAAAATTTATGGATCCGCCCGTGACAGATATGGATTTTAGCAAATGGCATGATATAACATTCTGCTAGGATATATCAGCAAAACAGATTTACTAAAAAGCAAGGATGAATCCGATTTTTTTTTCCAGCAGAAATTCATCATCAGGATGCATGAGGGCTTACCAAGTCCACCCAAATTAATCTTTTAGTAAAGCTCCAGTCAATAATGGTGTTCTTTGATGACTTCTGTTTTTCTTTTTTGAGGAATTAGATTATTACCAAACTTGTATTTCTTTAATTGCCCTATTTGTGAAATCATGTTCTAAAAAACAAAGTCAATATTTTATTTATCCAATAAATAAGGACTTCCAGTGAGAACATAAGTATACAAAAATATATATATATATATTTTTACAATGAGATCAACAAAGCGATCGAATAACCAAATTCAACAAACAAGATGTTCAACAAATACAAGAAGAAGCTAATTGCCGCAAAGTATCACAGTACACCAAATTGGCCAATTCTATGAGCACGGTCTTCTGCTTGAATTATGTCACCAGGAGTCCAAGAGAGCTCTGCAAAAATGACGGTGGTGCTGGCAGCAGTTAAAGTTAAGCCAACTCCTCCAGCTCTGATGGACAACACTGCAGCTTTAATCAAAAAAAAAAAAGTATACAAAAAATTATATAATGCAAGCATACCACAAATTTACACTCCAGAAAGAAAAGTCAACATAGTTTAATGTATCTTTCTCTGTTTTCTTACTACTCTTATTATATTTTCAAGCCATCGTTTTATTAATTAAATCCACCATGTACATGTTGATTCTAATTTTTCATGCCGTCCCTATTATTTTTCCAACAAAGATTTAAAAAAAACAAAGTGGGTGTTTTCTAAGTATTATAAACATGTGATTATAATTATAACATACATTTTAGATCTACGAATATCAGATCAGAGATAGAAAAGGAAAGACAACAAGGGTGGTTTCTGGAACCACCTTTGACAACCTCCAGTATGTCTTCTGAATCAAGTTCCAACCTCTGCATTTCCAATTTTCTGAAGAGCTCAGGGTTTTTGGCAATCAGATCCTTAACCATTGGCTGGTACAAAATACAGATGATTAGTACAACTGTAGAATAAAACAGGGCCGGCGTAAGGAACTATTTTTATAAAGTGAAGACAGGTATTCAATTCAAAAACAAACCTTAGTTGAAATTGACTCAACTTTATTCTGACCTGAGTTCATTAACCATTCTTACAAAGAAGGCCAATACATATCCATTGAATATAACCGTACAATGAGTAATCATTGACTGAGCCTTCTCCATCAAACATTAATATGAAGATGAAAATGGATTACAGAGAGTCTAAAAAGGATCAGTTCCTCATTATAAATCCATACAACACATTATAAACAGATTTTTTTTTAGTTTTGACAAATCAGACTCTGAAACTCTTGTTGATGAGCTTTGTAGCTTTGGTATCAGAACAAAAATTATCATATAGCTTTAAATTTTTGTTAGTGGATTATTTTAAATTGAAATGATGAACTGTGCCTTTTTACAATATGAAGAACAAAACTTCTAAAACACATGAAAGGTCAACTAGTTTTAGTTGATTATTGTAAATTACAATGTTAACATGCTATCAGGATTAAAAAAAGATTTAAAAAAAAAAGACAAAGTGGGTGTTTTCTAAGTATTATAAACCTGTGATTATAATTATAACATGTTTTATAAACCTGTGATTATAATTATAACATGTTTTATAAACCTGTGATTATAATTATAACATGTTAACATGTTTTATAAACCTGTGATTATAATTATAACATACATTTTAGATCTACGAATATCGAAGATAGAAAAGGAAAGACAAAAAGGGTGGTTTCTGGAACCACCTTTGACAACCTCCAGTATGTCTTCTGAATCAAGTTCCAACCTCTGCATTTCCAATTTTCTGAAGAGCTCGGGGTTTTTGGCAATCAGATCCTTAACCATTGGCTGGTACAGAATACAGATGATTAGTACAACTGTCGAATAAAACAGGGCCTGCCTAAGGAACTATTTTTATAAAGTGAAGACAGGTATTCAATTCAAAACAAACCTTGGTTGAAATTGACTCAACTTTATTCTGACCTGAGTTCATGAACCAATACATATCCTTTGAATATAACCTTGTACAATGATTACTCTAGTCTTCATTGACTGAGCCTTCTCCATATTTCTCATCAAACATTAGAGTGCACAAAATATATTTTTTTCTTATATAAAGACGAAAATGGAGTACAAAGAGTCTTAAAAAGGATCAGTTCCTCATTATAAATCCATACGACACATTCTTCTTGCGAAATAATTCAGACTTCAGCATGATCTAGTTGAGCTTGTGTGAACAGGTTCGTACAAGTTTTAGTTTATTTAGCACTAGAGAGACTCAGTAGCGGTACTTGGTGGAGTAGTCTTTGGGTGCAATCACCAAACCACGGCCTTTCCTTGCTCCACGGTAAACGGTTTCTACAATGTCAATAAACTCTTGCTTGTCTTTGAGTGCCCAGTTGATCTTGTTGTTGTTTCCAGTCCCAAGATCAATCATCATGTGCTTGTTGCGGAAGAAGAACATGACGGTGGAAGGATCATACAGCTCGTACATTGTATTGAAATCAGGCACCTCAGTGATGTCCACCAAGTATATCACAGCAAAGTTCTTTATGGTTTCAGCAACTGATGCCAGCACTTCATCCATCTACGAGCAAGAATTTAATTAGCCAAAATAAACTACCCACCAAAATGGATAAAAGATTGCATAAAGAAATGACCATCCGAGAAAATTATTGGAACCGGAAGGTAGGAGCTGATGCTGTACAGCTAATGCAGGGTGCAAACAAGTTGAGACTTCATATAGCTTACATTTTAACTAAGAAACAGGTAGATTCGATTCGACCTCAAAAAATGTCTTTATTTACACCAAGATAGCATAGCTTATAGAATCATGTTTATGACTAAAACTTAACAAGTATAGTGCAACATAATGAAGGTAAGACAAGCAAACATCTCTACAATCTATTGGAAGTAATTCACTTCCCGGTCAGGTAAACGACAAACCTTTATCATCTAAACAGTATAGGGTGATGAAACCAGTCAAAAAGAGTAACTTTTAGCTCTAACATATAACCAGATCAACTAGCTCAGCTACTTAGTATATGATGTACGAAAAAAAGAGAGACAACGTGGCAATGACAGAGAATCAAGTGAAATTAAAAAAAAAACAATTCAAACCTGGAAATAAAATTAAATGATGATTTGCTACCTGCATACAAGTTTCATCCCAGTCGTGGCCGAACCTGATGATGACAAGTCGTTCTTCTTCAGCAAGGATCGACTGATCCACAGCCCATCCAGAGTGCAAGTGGGGTAGAAGGTAAGACATCTTCCCCCTTTTCAAAAATCTAGAGAAAAAAAATGAATTCGCCTTAGTTATCACTACTGCTTGACAGTCAAGTAAGTTAAACAGGTCTAGAACAATCCCAAACTATACACTCATCATCTCCAACAAGTTTCCTAATCGTGTAAAGAATAGAATAAACCCTAAACTCGAAAAAAGACACATGTTTTAGTATAATACAGATCCAAACAACCCGTATCTGCAAAGTTCAGTTTCCTACCGGTTAGTGAAACACTCACTCTTAGTAAAGCTTAAAATTCAAAATGAAAACTGTTCATAGCAATCCTCTCCGAGCCAGATCGATCGATTCCAAAACCGAATTAGGGTTTCGGGAAAGAAATTGATGTAGCGAAAGCGAAGGGAAGAAGAACTCAACAAATTCCGGTATCGGACAGTCGAAAGGAATGATTAAGAACTAACGAAAATCAAGAGTGAAGTGTTTTAGGGTTTACCTGAAACTGAAACCAGCAGCAACCAATGGAGAGAGAGAAAGGGAATAACAACGACGAGACACAGAAAGTCGTCTGCGTAATTTGTCCTCGTAGTTCTTCGTCTTTCGTCTTTCGATAGGCGAGACCAAGTGGGTCGGATCTAACCCTGACCCGGTCTTCCTGAAAGAACCCGATCCAAATCCATGTCATCATGCAAGCTTGATGATTCGTACGGCGTCGTATTGTTTTTATATTTTCTGAAATTCATTCGTTATATAAAACGACGCCGTATCGCACCGTTTCATTTCTAATTCGGTTGATATTGGAATGAGTCAAACTGAAACGAAAACTACCTCCTGAAAAAGAGGAGAAGTTAGTTCCAAATTTCAACTTCCAAGCAAGCATCTCGGATTATATAACACTTATCACAACCAACCGCTACCAAGTCAAGACACAGCAGACAGACAGACACGCACAAACAAAATCCATTTGTTGTTCCATTTCTTCCTCAAAACAATCTTATCAGATTTCCTCTCTGATCAAATCTTTTAGCAAGAAGATAGCAAGCAAGCGAAATGGGCCTTAGCTACTTGTCCAATAGCCTCAGTACTGAGCTTCCACAAGAGCTACTTGGGCTAGAAGACTACTTGTTCCAAGATGACTTCACTTCTGACATATCAATTGACTCCTTGTTCCAACAGCAGCAGCCCACATTCATCTCTCAGCAGCCTTATGACAACTCGAGTCAGCAGCTTCTTGCAGATAATCCTAATAAACGCCAAAAGACCGCCTGTCATTACCAATACCAGGATGACGTCAGCAATGTCAGATATGATGACGTGCTTATATCTGCTACTGATCCTTTTTTTGAAGGTTGTTATGGTGATGGGTGTACTGGCGGGTTACCATTTGCGCCACCAGTTTTTGAAAGTGGGGCCAGTGATCAGAGGTCTGGAGGGAGAGGAGGTCTGTCGGCGCAGAGCATTGCTGCTAGGAAACGGAGGAGGAAGATAGCTGATAAGACTCAGGAGCTTGGGAAGCTGATTCCAGGAGGGCATAGGATGAACACTGCTGAGATGTTTCAGTCTGCTGCGATGTATGTCAAGTTCTTGCAAGCCCAGATCGGTATCATCAGTCTCTCCAACTCATTACACGTCAGCAGGAGCAGGCAAAATGGAGGCAGTTGTTATGATGATGATGATGATGAAGAACAGCGTGATCTTGAGGTCCTGGCTGCTTCTCCAGTTGTGCAGGAGAAGTTGTACAGCCAGGAGAAGTGCTTGGTTCCAATGAAGCTTGTTCAAGCACTGTCAAGTGATTCTAAGCTGCAGTCTGAACAACATGCCGTTGCGAAACAAGTCAATAACTTGTTGATGACCAGAGCCAACTAATTAATGAGTAGCAGCCAGTGGATTCTGATTGTTGTCTTTTATTCAGTTTACATTGTCGTTGATTCTTTCATTCTGTGTATGGATGGATTATTTGGTTGGTGGCTGCTTAATAAAGTTCATCTCGAGCCTGAGTTTTAGTGAATACTGAGATATTCTGAGTCTTGTTTGAAGTACTTTTTCAGCAAGGATTGAATGTACTTTTTTCTACTTGGACTGTGTCTAAACAATGGGTTACAGCCCTCAAAATCAGGAAAAGTTGGTTACTAAAAGATTTCAACTCCCACGAAAAAAAATATAACTTCCATCCAGGACCAACTTACCTTTTTTTTGGACTTCATGTGCTCGAGATCTGTTTCCCACCAGTAACTGCTTCATTGTTGAAAATTGTACTGGAATAATTTCACTTGAAATAAACACCTATACAATTTCATTAAAATAACTATGCAGCCACATGTAAGTCTACGCTACGTCCTCTCATTAACAGGGGCTTTGTTCATCTTTATTTTTTGTGGGTTCACGGTTTCGATCGCCACTTGATTTTTTTTGCATCTATGCATCGCATATAATGTTTTAGTTTTCTGGATTGACAAAGCTATACCTCCAAGAATTTTACAATTGCAGTTCCTCAGATTATATGACAATCTCATTGTTGCTTGCTTACACATACACAGTACATGTACAACACATCTACCTCTGCTGAAAGTTGAAGATTTTGATGGAGACTGCAAACAAGATTGCAAAGAAAATTGCAAAAGAAGCCAAAACTGCAGCAACTGATCCCATAAAGTTCAAGTTGTAGCCAAAATGATTCTCCACGTACCACTTGATGGTTGGATCTGGCTCAATCCCCGGCACCTTGATTGTATCCTCAATGTCACCATATTGCGTTACAATCAGCCCGTAGACCGTCCATGCAACTGGGCATATCCAGTAATACCATATCCACCACTTGGGAATTCTCTGCAAGTGTTTTACAAAATGTTCAAGTCAATATATATATACAGAACGTGTATCCAACGATGGGAAGGCTAGCTATAGGGAATATATTAGTTTTTATTCATGGTATTCAATATTCTTTTGCTTTCAAGGAAATTAACTAGTTTGTACTGGTAATGAAATGATATTGTTAAAGCTTACCGGTCTGGGAATGAAGAAGCCTGAGAACAGAGTGAAAAAACCATAAAAGGTTGACGCAAAGATTGCAGCAACGTGATGGTTTGGTGTGATTGCAACAGCCATCATTCCATAGTAAGTGAAGTATAGAAAAGAGCAGAATGTAATGAAGAAAAACCATGCAAACTTTGTCACTGCCCACTCAAAGCTCATCATGGGATAGATTACAAGAGTGAAGCAAATTGTCTGATTGAATATGTATGGTATTTCAGTAAGCACCTGACACAAGAACCCAATTAATTTTTCAATTCAATTTCTGAAGTATCAATAATGAACTTGTATATTTAACCTGATCATGTGAAAAGCATGATAACTATTTACCTGAGCAATTGCGTAAGGCACAGCTGAGTACATCCCTGCAGCTCGCTCTCTATAAAAGACAGTTCTTTCAACAGATACGACAGGTTGTACGGTTGAGCAGTTATTAATTCCAACAAATAAGATTGACACATACATCGCTCCAATTACCATCGTTAAATTTGTCGAGTCTTCCCTAAAACAATGATATACAACCACAATTAACAATCAGACTGGTACTTTGTATATATATGTTCTGTTAAAAAAAATAAAGGATTGGTTGCTTCTACACAAGATCCAAATTTCCAGTATAGATATGAAATAGTGATAAACAAGGACTACATTTGGAAAATATTTGCATTTTCTAGTTGTCAGAAGTAGGCTTTGATAGAACTGTACAAATAAATTCATACATTTAATTCTTTCTCAAACCTGATCTAAAAGGCGAAGTTCATAATTCATAAGCTCTATGTATTTTACCTTTCACTTCCCACTCTCCAGAATACAGAGCCAAGCATAAGTGCAGCTGCCAAAGTGAATAAAAATCGAACAAGATTATAATCAGGACTTCTCCAATAAGTCCACCAATGCTTCCACAGGCATGTTTTGAATTGTCCCATTGTTGACTGAGAATATCGTGACAAGAAATGGAGATCCTCGAACCCGTCAGGTGGTGTACTTAAATCCTTCACCAAGGCCTTGTTTTCCCTGAAAATGTAATAAAAGGTGAATATGTCAACTAATCGAACGCCTCAACATGAAAGTTAACTTAGAATTAGAAAGTTCTACTCACTGAAACAACAGTGATGACTGGTAATGTTCTGCAAAATCAATCCCAAGATGGATTTCAACTGCCTCTGAGCTAGCCTCTAGCATCCATGATGATGGGTTTTGTTTGTCCTTGATTTTCAGTACTCCAGGAATTGTCTGGAATAGAAAAATATTGTAAAAACTAAAAAGTGTACAAGCATAAAGTGGTAGCTCAAGGAGCACTAATACTGTAATACATTTGAGAAACAAAAACTACCTCGAAGTAAGCAATTAAATTCTGAGAAAGTGTACCCAATGGACCAGAGTAAATCACTTGTCCTCCTCTCTTCATCAGAATTAGCTTAACCAAAAGGGATGCATCAGTTTGATAATTGTCAGGATATATCTGCACAAACAACTTTATGTAGTAGGCGAAGCGGAACTACCTCATCAAAGGCTTCAAATATTTCAATGCTAGGCTGATGAATCGTGCACACAACTGTTCTTCCAGTATCCACTGTGTTCCTCACTGTTCTCATAACAATGGCTGCCGCTCTAGCATCTAACCCAGACGTTGGCTCATCCATAAATATGATAGACGGATTAGCAACAAGCTCCACTGCTATAGTCAACCTTTTCCTCTGCTCTGTAGACAGGCCTGTGACACCAGGAAGTCCAACTATGGCATTTTCTAAGTTTTTCAGCTCAACAAGTTCCATCACTTCTTCCACAAATATCTATGGGAACGAGAATGTAATGGACCAGTTAGTGGCCTTTCCATTATCCAGTAACAAGTATTGGCATGGAACATATAAAAAGCTTTCTACCTTCTTTTCTTCATCACTAATTTCCTTGGGAAGACGTAAGGAGGCTGAAAAGATGAAGGACTCTCTGACAGTTAATTGAGGGGAGTGGATATCATTCTGCTCACAGTACCCTGAAATTCTTGCAAATGTTTCCTGTTTCTTGGGGTATCCTGAAATTCTGATATCACCTTCAATATAGCCACCGGTTTTTCTTCCAGCCAATACATCCATCAAAGTTGTTTTCCCAGCTCCACTGACCCCCATCAACGCCGTCAATACTCCAGGTCTAAAGGCACCAGTTACGTCTCTGAGTAGCTGAAGTCTGTCTTCTTTAACTCCTTGATTCTTCATTTGCTGTTTTGTTCAGGGCAATAATATTATTACTTCAAACTTTGATTAATCAACAATGTCAGTACAACCATTATAAAAATATGGGCAGAGTGATCAAATGTTTTGAGAAAGATGGGAACTTCTCACCATAGGCATGTCCACAAAATAGCGGACGTTAGTAAAGGACATTGATAAAGGCTTGAAAGGAAGAATCATTCCTGTCTTCTTTGTAGAGCCATCTACCGTCTTAGTCTTATTACACTGGCTACTCATCTCTTGCAACATTGTCTCCCCGGGCACTGTAAGGCTCGGATCGAAATAAGCTTGGTGGAAAGCTATTATAAAATGGTGCACATATTTTTATAGAGTCATTACCCTGTATGTTTTCTTCATTTGTGGCTCCTGCCACCTTCTTTGATCTATCCTGGCAATGATCGGCTTTAACAACTTCATCTTTAATTATGATTGCTTGTGGCTTTCCAAGAGCTATATAGAAACAAAGTAACTTATGACAAAGAAAATAATATTTGTTTTCAAGAAAAATGAATAAACAATAATGTTTAGTTTGAGGTGGAACTTACGGTTAAGGTGCATAAGTGAATAGGTAAATGCAAGGTTAAAGAGAATGGTGAACCCTAGAAGAGATGCAACTCCAATCCAATACCAATTGCTTAGAGGTTGAATATTAAAGACGCCCAATACTGCTTCACCCAACTTTGTGGTACCATCTGGAGCCTGGCAATGCAAATTTCATAGGTATTCTGAATTCAATTTTTATGCTAAAGTTACAGAGTGATTAGAATTTTTAAATTATATTCTGTCAATTAAGCTGACAGAAAAGGAACAAGTATGAAACTATACTCACCAACTTGTTCATCCATCTTGGAGAAAGCATCTCATTCACAGTCAACGCCTTAAAACCATAAGACAAAGGAGAAAGCCAGTGAGCCCACCCCCACCACTTGGGAATTCTTCCTGTTAATTCAACATTAAAACAAATTTAGTGAAGTCTATCCGTCAAATCGCCTGTTAGCATAATAAAAAAATTCCTCAAGCGATATGGTACCCCAAATCTTCAGAGAAATAGGGATGACCTTGCGGAATGATGAAACCTCCAAGAAGAAACAAAAGTTGCAGCACAAGTGCACCACCAGTCTGAGCAATGATCATTTTCCTACAAATTCCTACTATCAGCTTGAACAACCCAGATGCCATTTGTTGGATCAGAATGATCACTAGTAGTTGCTTAAAAAACCTGAAAGAAAAAAACGAAGAAAAATGTTGGTCACTTGTATATTGCCTATTTCCACAAGCTAAGGTTTTGACAGTCTTTGGCCAGCATCATCTCCTCACATAAAAAATTGACCGGAAATTTGAATTACCTCTCAGCTTCCTGAGCAAAGCCAATGGTGTAATAACTGACTATTGTCCAGATTATGGATTCGAATATCGATATAGGAACACGAAGTAAAAAGTTGGGGAGTGTAAATGCCCAAGCTGGATGAAACAGAAGATCCCTGTGCTTGTAAAACACTGGAAGTCTCACCATGGTCACAGAGAGCTCGGCAAACCCATTGTACATATTAGTTGCCATTGCAAAGATGATGGCACCAACATAAACCATTCCATCATCATATGTGATATGCAGTGTTGTTCTCAGATAAACTGTTGATGCAACAATCGCCAAAATGACTAACAAGACAGCCTTAAAGAGATAAACCACTTTAGTTCTCTTTATTATAATCCACTCTCTGTTGATTGAGGTTTTGAGAAGGTCTAACTTTGCAGTAGTTGGGGAATCTTTGAAGACCAGGCTTAACTTGTGGCTTTGTGATTTCTTATATGAGATTGATAGCTCTTTATCTAGCTCCTGGCCTGCAGAGAAGGCCTTAAATTTCTCAGAAAACTCAGCAATAGACATAAACTGGTAAGGCTTGCTATTGTCTGCCCAATACTGGTGCTGATCCTTCTTTGAAATTACCTGCAGGAAAATTAAACGCTAAATACATCTTCATAGAAACAGGACTTCTCTGAAGCACCACGGGTCAGTATACCAGATCAGAAGACAAATTTTAGGTACTTTTTGCACCATTGAAGTCTTTTACACATGTTGGGTTTGGCAGGGTACAATGAGGCACTATTACAATAAAAAAAAAGATGCATCACTAAAGAAATGTATGGACTCTCATTTGATATGTGAATTACTATATAAAGTCGGTAATTAAACTCTGATATTGAGCCAGTTTGTCTATTTAATTTGGATATGGGAGGACATCAGGATCTATACCTCCTGCAGGAAATCAGCAGTGCCCTTTCTCTCGGGACATTGGAACCCACACGTCTCAAAAAAGTGAACTATGTTTCCCCGAGGACCTTGATAAACAATTTGACCTTCTGACAACAGAATTACATCATCAAAAAGGGAAAATGTTTCAGGATCTGGTTGGAGCAATGACATGAGGACGGTTGCATCGGTTAGATGTGCAATATGCTGCATGCACATCACAATCTGATACGTGGTGGAGCTATCAAGACCAGTAGATATTTCATCCATGAAAAGTGTCTTTGCAGGTCCAATTATCATCTCCCCTGCAGAGACCAAATAAGAGTACTTCATCAGAATCCTTGATGTTTGAGTTCGACACTGATTACATATAAATCAATAAAATTCTATTACACCATTGGGTGGGAAGAAAATCTGATGCAAAGTGTGCCAGACTTAATGAATTTGATATTTAACTTTCTAAACATAGTACCAGACTACTATCGAGTGACTAGTGGTTGGGCGAGTAAAAGCACGGGCATCTCAAATTGTTCTATCAACCAATCATATTAAACTCTACTGTAAAAGTGTTTTTAATCCTAAAACTAAAAGTGTCCTGGGAACAAAGACTTAAAAAGATCAATGTCGTGGACATGGTGTATCAAGCAATCATTGATCAAAGTTCAGATAGGATTAGTATACTGTGTAGTATTGGAACCTGTGGTGACCCGTCTTTTCTGCCCGCCAGATATACCTCGCTCCATTTCATCTCCAACAAGCATGTCTTTGCAAAAGTCGATTCCCAGTAGCTGTTTCAGAAAATGATAAATATCAAATCGAATGATCCTTAGAAATTAAATGAAAGTTTACTTACCTTCAAAATGTAATCTGTAATCAAGCTGTTCTTAACTTCTCCCATAGCGATCGCCTGGTTCAGAACATAAGAGCAGTTCAACAGCAGATTTTAAATGACATGTTTCTGGTTTAACAGTCTCAGCATGTTTTAGAGTGTTTATATGCATGAAACTTACTTCTAGCTAGGGAACTTACTTTCATGAAAAGATCCACGTTAACATCAGGAACAGATCCTGTAACCTGCTCTTTTTCAACCAGCTCCTTAAGAAGTTCTGCCATCATGGAACATATTATAAAATGGGTAGGCAATATGCATACTGTACTCACAGAATGTGATAATTGACAAGTAATAGATACATTGCTTTGAAATATTATGGACATTAACAACTTGGCACATTACACATAATCATTCCTAGCACTTATGCTGCAGTATTTGGTTCAAACGTTGCTGACATGTTTCTTCAGTGAAAATGAAACAAATTAATCATTGGATAACTGCTGCAAGTTGATTTGATAAGCTTACCATATCTATTGCCCACTCCTTGAAACCGAGCTGAATAATCCAAAGTCTCCTTAACTGTTAGAACTCCCATATGAACATCGTGCTGGCTAATATATGCAGAAGTCTTTTGTGGTACAAACTCATCTAGTCTGTGTCCATTATATGATACATCTCCAGACACCTACAGTAAAATGGAATCAGTATAAGTGTATAACTGCATGACAGTAAAAGCACGCGGAAGGCTGATCCAGTTTTTTTTATAAATAAAATATTATCTATTTGATGAAAAGGAAGAACATAAAAGCACTATTATGATCATGGAGGCTGATCTAGTGACCATAATAATACATGACTTTCTATTAATCTACATTTTCAAGCTATTATAAAATAAATGACACTCAAACCTTCAAATTTCGGTTTAGCAGTCCAGCCAAAGCTAATAACAGGGATGTTTTTCCAGAAGACGGAGGTCCTAACAAAAGTGTCATCCTGCAACAGAACCATAAGACAAAATCAACTACAACTTCAATTTCAACTGAACCTGAACCAAAGTAAATAGATTAAAAAATTAGCCTAGAGAGCGCACCTTGACGGTCTTATGATTCCGGAAATGTCTTTGAGAATCGTGTATCGAGTCATCTTAGTTGATTTAACCCTCACCGCTGCCAGAATCGATTCTACAATATTCCTAAAACTATTTGGCAGCGTCGGCAGTGCTCTGGTTCCTACATAGCAATCTGCCTCAACTCTCAGGTTCTGAAACCTAACTTCCACAGTCGGCAGTCTCAACTCCGCTCTGCAAATTTACATCGACAGTCAACAACAGCAGAACAAAATACATAACACAGCGTTCAGCGTAGCAGAATCAAACAAAAACCGTACCGGTCCACTCGGTCTCTGATCTTCTTCAACATCTCAAAGTGATCCTTCTCCAAAACTCTCAGATTCCTCTCAATAAAGCTCCGCCGATCATCGTCACTCAGCTTCCGCACATCAACCACTCTGTACCCCGCCTTCTTCTCCCTCTTTTCCGCCGCATCACTCTCCTCACCGTCATCGCCGTCCTCATCCACCATATACTTCAAAACGCTTGTTCTCAGCCGGTCGTACGTCGGAAGTTTCTCTAGCGCCGATACCAGCAGTGCCTGCTCGTCTTCCATATTAGCGACCGATGGTCCGTGGCGTCTTCAGGCAGCGAAATGCTGACAGCTGTCAGACTCTCGGTGCGTGACAATCGGAGCAGAGTGCGGGAAGGGATTTGTACGGAAATATTTTGCAGAGTGTGAGCTGCGGTGACGGGTGAGTGCCAGAGACGAGCGCATCGGAGCATGCAAGTTTTTTGGAGCATGCAAGTTTTTTGCAGCACGCAGATTTGTTACTTTTTCGGGAAAAAAGTTTTATACTATTTACACGTTTGTGTAATAAATGAAATTACAGGTATGGATTGTTTTTTTTTGTTATATATAGTAAGGTTAAGATCATATAAAGTTAATTTTTGGTACAAACGAGAAAGATTGTCAAAATCGATCTATAGTTCGTCGCCGAAACACGAAAAAGACGATATAGTTCGTCACTTTTCCATATAATTCGTCACCGAGAAAATTTATCAAAAATCAGGATTTAATCTCATCCATCAAAATCACAAGATTTATTTGTATTTTTTACCCAAAAAAATCATCTATTCTTTTTACCTATAGATTATAGGGAAAATGACAAAAAGGGGGTATGAACTACCGCCCATTGACAAATCACGGTTCGAACTATGAAAATTGACAATTAAAGGCAATTTCAAAATATTTTGCTTCATATATAACACTTAATTGATGAAGTCATTTAATTGATGGAATATCACTTCATCAATTAACAAAGTTAACTAAACGAATGAATTGAAAACACTTTCTTGCCCTTAATTGTGAAATTGAGGATCAAAATATTTTGAAATTGCCCATGATTGTCAATTTTCATAGTTCGAACCGTGATTTGTCAATCAGTGATAGTTCATAACACCTCTTTGTCATTTTCCCTAAATTATAATACAAAAATTAGCAGAACCGAAAGAATTTTACATACTTCAAAAATAACAAACTTTTATGGCATTTAAGATAATCCTTCCAAATATATAAATTACAGTTAGGGCACGGCATTGATATATATCAATTACTAAAAAGGAAACAGGAAAATGAATAATAAATGTTATTTAACTTTTAAATAAGTGAAGACCTAAGGTACTTAGTGCGGTTCAGCTAAAAATCGATTATATATGAAAACTAACTATCGGATTTCAAGTTGACAGATGTCCAATTTCGCCAAAATCTCGCATAAAACACGGAGGGGCATTATAGTCATTCCACATATCCCGTTAATTTTATTTTCAATTTAGTCCTCGATTTGTTAATGTTCAGCCTTATTTTGTTAATGTTCATACTTAAAAAAACAAAATAAACAAACTTAAAGCATAATGTTCAGACTTATTTTGTTAATGTTCAGATTTAAAAAATAAAATAAACAGACTTAAAGCATAATGTTCAGACTTATTTTGTTAATGTTCATACTTAAAAAAAACAAAATAATCTGACTTAAAGCATAATGTTCAACCTTATTTTGTTAATGTTCAGACTTAAAAAAACAAAATAAATAGACTTAAAGCATACTGTTCAGACTTATTTTGTTAATGATCAGACATAATCACTAATGTTCATACTTAACTGGATAATGATTAAATTGATAATGATCAGACTTAAATTGATAATGTTCAGACTTATCAGACTTAAATTGATAATGTTCAGACTTAAATTGATAATGATCAAACTTAAAATGATAATTATCAGACTTAAATTGATAATGATCATACTTAAATGAATGCTAGGAGCAAATGAAAAATTCGGTGGAGGCGAGCTTTATATCGTTGCGTAGCTAACTCAATGCCCTACACGTCTCTAGTTCATACCGAGAGCAGGTGAGGTCATTTAAAAGGTCGAAAAACTTACGGAAGGTAGACACCTGTGTAATCCGCTACGAATTCTGAAACTGCGCTCACTTTGACTCGTGTTTCGACCTTGTAAACAACTTTTTTTGCTCTTAGTATGAATTAGAGAGTTGTAGAGTTTTGAGTTAGCTACGCAATGACGTAGAGCTTGTCTCCTCGGATCTTTAGTCAGTTCCCTGCACTTGTTTGAAATATCAAAGGTCTAATATGTCGTTAACGATGTTATTTTTTAGGACGTTTATAGACTCGCATCTGTTATGTATTTTTAAATAAATTCATTTTAATTTTTTTATTTACAAAAATCGCTCCCTAATTATGATCGAAAAGATGAGATGTTAAAAGGAAAAAATTTCACAAAATTGTGAAAAACCTTTTGAGTTTGGATCAAATACAAACCATTATTATAAATAAAAACTACAAACTCATAAAAAATTTGACACGTGTAAAAAACGACCAATCAAAATTCATCAGAACTTCATTCCGTCGGGGTTCTTTTTGTAAATAAAAAAAACACACGCGGACTTATTTAAAAATATATAAAAGATAGGAGGGGTATAATCGTTCTAAAATTCGCTACAGTAAAATTCGACTTTCGCTACAATACGTTTTTAAGTCTGATCATCATGCGTTAAGTCTGATCATTTAGAATAAAATTTGACTTTTGCTACAGTAAAATTGACTTTTACTGTAGCAATTGCTACAGTACTATTTCTTAAGTCTGATCATTTTGCGTAAAATTTGACTTTTGCTACAGTAATATTTCTAAGTCTAATCATTATCAATTTTAAGTCCGATCATTACAATTTTAAGTCTGATCATTACCAATTTTAAGTCTGATCATTACCATTTTTAAGTATGATCATTCTCAATTTTAAGTGTGATCATTGTCTATTTTTAAGTCTGATCATTAAGTCTTTTAAGTCTGTTCATTATCTATTTTAAGTCTGATCATTAAGTCTTTTAAGTCTGATCATTATCTATTTTAAGTCTGATCATTAAGTCTTTTAAGTCTGATCATTAAGTCTTTTAAGTCTATTCATTATCTATTTTAAGTCTGATCATTGTCTATTTTTAAGTCTGATCAATATGTCTTTTAAGTCTGATCATTATCTATTTTAAGTCTGATCATTACCATTTTTAAGTATGATCATTCTCAATTTTAAGTCTGATCATTGTCTATTTTTAAGTCTGATCATTAAGTCTTTTAAGTCTGATCATTATCTATTTTAAGTCTGTTCATTATCTATTTTAAGTCTGATCATCTTGCGCTTAAGTCTGATCATCTTGCAATTTTAAGTCTGATCATCTTGCGCTTAAGTCTGATCATCTTGTTTTTAGGTCTGATCGTCTTGCTACATGCGTTAAGTCTGATCATCTTGCGCTTAAGTCTGATCATCTTTCAATTTTAAGTCTGATCATCTTGCAATTTTTTACACCACCCTGCTGTAGTTGATCTAATCGGTCGGTCACTTAGATCTGGCAGCTTTGAGACGAGAAAGGCGGTGTTGTCCCTCGTCTATTATATTGCCGGTTTTCTTGCTGGCTGAGAAATACTGAGCGAAACAGGTGTGGTAGAACACCTTGTCGAACTCGTGGAGGAAGACTACATGCTACAATTAAGTCAAGTTCTCACTATACTTTTTCAGTTTAACGAGCGTAGCCAAAGGGTCATTAACGGCATAATGACAGCCATTGTAAATCATCTGGAGAATGAAAATCTTATTCGCGAATTAGGATGGCTTTTAACAATCATAAGGAAAGACACGGTGGTCAGGGAGCATGTCGTTGAAATGGAGAAGATAAACACTAAGCTTCTAGACATCCTGAAGGAGCACAAGTCGGATGCAGTGAAGGGCTTAAGTCTGATCATCTTGCAATTTTAAGTCTGATCATCTTGTTCTTAAGTCTGATCATCTTGTTACATGCGTTAAGTCTGATCATCTTGCAATTTTAAGTCTGATCATCTTGCGCTTAAGTCTGATCATCTTGTTCTTAAGTCTGATCGTCTTGCTACATGCGTTAAGTCTGATCATCTTGCGCTTAAGTCTGATCATCTTGCAATTTTAAGTCTGATCATCTTACCCTTAAGTCTGATCATTAACACTTCGAGGACTAAATTGCAAATAACATTATTAGTTTTATACCCTCTGTGTGGAATGACTATAATACCCCTCCGTGTGTTGTTTGAGATTTCGACTAAATTGGGACACGTGTCAGCTTAAAATTAAATTTATAGTTTTTATATATAATTTGGTTTGTACCTGAACCGCACCAAAACTTTTAATAAAAATGGAGGACGGATCCTTTGAGCAGGCCACTTCAACAGTTCGACTTCACGGAATATCGATAAGCTGCGTCTTCTGGATTTTATTACCGTGCTATATAAAATCAGTTTATAATAGAGCAATTTTATGCTTAGTGCAACGTGTCATAAACTTATTCGTCCCGAACCCCAAGGTAGGCTTATCGTGTAGTAGCTGAATTCAGTTATTGCACTGCGACTCTTTTTCGTTTTTCAATTTCCGATCTCCACCGCGAGACTCTGTAGAGTCTCATTTAAACATGCATCGGCGAGAGTGAAAGCTGCTTAAATTCCCAACGCCTGAACAAGCGGCACCGCTGCACGTCGGAACTCGGAAATGGAGGTGTGCTAGCTTGATGTTGACTTCAGTTTTCGAGCCATTCTTCATCTTAGCTGAAACTTTTTTGTTTGATTGTTTTTTTTATAATATTTTTTTGTGTGGTGGTGGACTTTGCATGATGGATAGGAGGTGGGCGGAGGAGTCGAAGTTATGGATCGGACTGCTGGTGTACGGATTTGTGGAGAATGGAGGTTTAGGGAGCTGGAGAATGAGTATTTGCAGGTAATTAGAGATGATTAATACTTGCATTGGGTGGACATTGAGTTGTGTTGTTAGCAATGTATAGGAGGCTGAGGGTAATAAATGTCGTGGCAAATCATTGAGTGGTGTAGAACATGAGTTGAGATGATTTGGAGTTAGGAAATGTGAATTGAGATTTTGGTATTCTGAGGAAAATTGAGATTGACTTGGGTGCAGTTGATTAGGTAGGTCTGCAACTTGATTTATGTCTCCGTTTCATTGTTCTCTGCTTTGCTGTCTAGCAGAAACAGGCAAGGCTGTGGCTAAGTGAAGTCCTGAAAAGAAGATTAGATGAGGATCAGAGTATATCTGATATGCTTGCAGATGGAGACCTGCTGTATGTATTTTTATTTTTAGCTTCATTTATTAGATGCTGAAGTCCGTGTCACTCACTTGAATTTCAGAATAGTATTGCTTGTAATTTGTTGAATGAGTTGGCCTCGTGGTTTTGGGTGTTATTGTTTTGCATCAGTCAATCTAGTTGTCCTTTTACTTTTACTTGTTTGGAGCATTCGAATTTAAACCACAGTCTCACTTTAAATGGGACTTTTGTTTTCTGTACACATTACTCTGTTTCCTGGTTTGTATTATGTGATTTTAATGTTCAACGGTATAGTTGCTCAGTCAGACTGCAAAAACTGAGGGCTCTTTCACTGTGAGGGATACGTAGCATATGTTTACTGATCAATATGGGCACGAAGCATAGGTTAAAAGTTATAGAAGCGGCATGAGACGGTGCGCAAATAGATGTTCCTTGCGAACAATTAGTTCTAGTTGTATGCAATTTTTTTATGACGTAGTGGAATATTCTTAAAAATTCAATATGAGCATAATATTGCTTGATTTTACAGTTTTGATGCATCTAAAGTCATGTGGAAATTGTTGAAAGAGAAAGGTCTGGAAGTGGAAGATTTAAGAATGTTTAGCAGAACAGCAAAGTCTAAGAAGCATAGCGGCAAATACATGCCTTACTCTAATGTTGATGCATTTCTGAAGGTATATTGTATATTTGAACTTGCTTTCGAGTAGAGTAGTTTAAGCAAAACCATACCCCAGTATCAATAATAGACTTTATGTGACTATAGAGAAGGGGAAAGGAAAGTCATGTTGCTATAAGTCATTAAGATGTTTGATTTGTTAAGATGCGCTATATAGTGCAGCCCCATATTCATTTCTTTTTTATAAACTTATTACCAAATTAGCAAGTGATTTCTGAATCTGTAGCAGTTCGCAGAACTTGTATTTTTGTAAAACACATTAAATGCAAGATGCACTGATAATGTGATAGCTCAAATATGCCTAGAATGACTTGTTATGTTTATATGAATGTTTGCTTCAACTATTCAAATAGCTAAATTCTTTAGACCATCGCGTTCATGAACCTCTTCCTTAATCTCAATTACTGTATAGATATGTAAATCTATGGGCCTTACTGGTGTTGATTTGTTTTCACCGTCTGATGTTGTCGAAAGAAGAGATACCCGGAAAGTTTGTATGTGCTTACGATCCCTCTCGAAGAAGGCAAGGTCTATGGACATAAATGTAAGAAATAGTGTAGACTACATTTGCCTCTTTATTAAATGTTTATATGGCATAATAATGTGCAAATGCAGACTCATTGTTGAAATTTTACTTTCTTAGAGAAAGCTTTTCAGACATCCTTGTTTAGAACTTGTAATAGACAAGTTTTTTATTTATTTTTAAAAGACAATGATAGTGCTGTTAACCAAATTACTCTTGTTGATTCTAGGGATGAATAAGCTCCTCTATGTACGTTAGAATGATTAGCATGTTTGGTATTATGGAATTAGGTATTCATGCCTCTGAACAAACTTTACAATGATAAGCTCCTCCATTGTACAAACTTTATTTTTGTTCCTTTTATGGTACTAGGTATTCATGCCTCTGAACAAGTGTTCTGTGTGAGCCTCTGGTAGGTTCCAGATTTCGACATTGTGACTTGTACAATTACCATGCCAACAAATTTGATTGGTTGCATCCAAAGAAGCTTGGAGTTGTCACAATGTGGTTCAGTGAGCTCTGATAGTTTGGACTCCTGCAATGATTCTGATCTTCTTTGCTTGGAGGTAATTATTTATCTTCGCGGCAGAACATTTATGTAAATATACCATTCTTGCTATTCAAATTTCTTATTTGTGACTTCATATGCCCTTTTAAGTTGAATCTATAAAATAAAAAGGGAAAACAAAATTACATGAGTGAAAAATCATGTCTGCTGAGTGCTGATATTTGTTTGATCTGTTCTATGGCTCTGAGCACTCGTGATTAATTGGCTGAATGTGATGTTAATACCTCATGGTTTGTTGATTATGTTCTCATTTTGATATTACCATTGCAGACCAGTTGTATTGCCTCAAGTAGTTACGATCTGCATTTTCATTGTCCAATAACACCAATTTGGATGAAGCTTTGGCACACTTTGTTATACGCGACCATGTCAATGATAAACATGAATTTATATCATTGCCTTCTGTAAAATCAAGTGAGTGCGCAGTTGATAGTTCAGCCTTGCCATGTTTTAGTGATCAAACGAAATCGGAGGATAGTGATTTTTATACGGGCAGTCTATTACAAGACCCCCATAATGGTGATCCAACGATCCCTGTTGATGGTGCTCAAGACCTAAGAATTTGTTTCTCTAACGCAGAAATATGTTTGGACGAAAGCACCATAGGGAAAATTGGAAAACAAATATGTTTGGAATGCCGTGAATTTTTCTGCAGTGAAGAACAGCGTCAATGTGCCGATAAGTTGTCTGAAAAACCAATATCATCTCAGGTGCACAATGAAAGGGAGTTGCGCTATAATGAGGCTCGCCTGGGTACCTCATGCAGTCGGCATACAGATGATCAGGATCCTGTTGAGTCACAGTTCGGCATTGTATTTAACCCAGTGCCCACTCTTGTTAATAAATGTGGGAATGTTCGTAATGATTCTTGTGACGTGGTGCATGAATTAGTTGCTTATTCAGATAGGTTGGAATCCAAAATGGAAATTGTGGAGAACGACTTATCCGTTTCATATCCGGATTTCCAGTCTTATGCAAGTGGTTCCCAAGACACTGAAGCTTCAGATTGCAATTTTTATATTTCATCACAAGTGACTTCCGATTATGGAGATGGTACAGCATAATTGTTATCTGAATTAAAAGACTGGTCAGTTGACAATGAAGATTTGGAAAATGTGCACCTGAGTATAATTGAGAGGTTCTTATCAACAACTACATGCTCCAAAACTGAAACAAATATCTGCAGTGAGATATTGGATGAATCAGATTGCTTGAATTTAGATGGTGATGATGATGGTGATGATGTTGACTTGAAGCCTGTATTACCTTTCCGAGCATGTGAGCGATTTCCATATTTTTTAAATGAATCCTTTTGTGATGACAAGCTTGTTGAAGACAAAGGAGTAAACGGATTTCCTGATGAGGTGCATCAGGCAAACTTTGTCCTTGGTGCGAAGGAAACAACAAATGGAATTGGTTCATCTTGTGATCAAGAAGTTGGTGATAAGGCGTTAATACAGTCTTCTACTAATGACAGAGAATTTTATGTTGCTAACCCTCCTCATGGTCAAACTCCACTAGATACAGTGTATGTTAACCAGGTAAAGTTTTATGACCTTTTACCACTGTTCCAGTAGTATCTAAGGTCAGGTTGTTAGCAAGAATTTTGCACCTCTTGTTCATTTAATCTCCTAAGTAACTGTGAATGAAAATGTGTTCAAGATTGTGCAGGATGAGAAAGAATGTTTAGAAGCTAAATTAATAGAGGCTGAAGTTTTTGTACTGAAAGATCCTGGGACTGCTAAGTCAAATCAATCTAAGACACGCAAGTCTCCTATACTGAAGTCAATCATGGGGGGCGCAGTACTGCTAGGCGTTCTGGCTTTCTTCCTCAACACTAGGTTTGCTCTCTTTTTGACATGGAAACCTCTTTCCAGTGTTGACTAAATATTGTCACGGCAGTTTAAATTATCATCTCTTTAAACAGGGCATCCAAAAAGGACCAAACAGAAAAGCCAGAATTGGATCATTCTCATATTTCAGGGGGAAATAAGTTCTCTTCACATAAGACAAACAATGGAGTGATGAAGAAAGGGGTCTATGCTGCAACAAAACTAAACTTCAGCTAACCTTCGTTCCAAAAAAAAGTTTTCTTCATATTGTTCGTCAGGAGCTATGAACAGTATTCCAGTTCACATCCATGTCAGACTTTTCGTAAAGCTGGACGATGAGCTACAAGAATCGACGTCTAACACGATATGGTAGGTTCCATGAGTTTAAGAGTAATTTATATTTATGCCTATCCCAATAGTTTAACACAGGATCCGTTTTATTTTGCACTGTTTCACATTTGTTCAATTAGGAAAATTATTAATGCATATTCCCCTACTTGTTGTCTTTGCCATCAACATATTCTAGCTGGTTTAGAGATAGATTGCTATTGAAGATTTGTATGTTGTTAGTAAGATAGTATAAATAGGATTGTTATGTGTAAAGAAAACTCTTTGACGAAGCGAACGGTATGAAAGAGGCGTGGCTGCTATTGGACAGCCGTTACCATCCAGTTTGAGTCTTTCTCGTCTCAAGTGCTCCATTGCAGCGAACGCTTAAAACGAAGGAGGAAAGGAGTGCTTAATATTTATGCAAAAGTCTTCACATGTCTGAATGGTGCAGCCCTTCAAAGGATTATCATAAAATTTGCAAGTAACCGGCCGAGATTGACTGACACTTTACATTTCTGCTACCTGCAAATCAAACATGACGAATCAATCAGAATGTGATTTGGTGACAAGAGAATAAACAAGAATAATAAAATTTTCAAAAATGCGTAAATTCGATTGACGAAACAAATAAAACATATATAATACGGTGACAACTGAAATCCATAATATGTTTAATTGTGCTGGGACTTGGGAGTGCAGACCTGTGAGCACGATAATGAGAATGAAGGCAACAACATAGTGGAAGGGTTTCTGTTCATGATGATATTTGAAAAATATTTCAAGAAATTATGCAAAAATATGTAATATGATAAACGGGGAGCGCTCGGTTGAGAATCCTTAAAACTTCGAGAACTTGAAAACTCAAATCTCACAATTAGATCATAATGCATGTTTAAATCTGCATGAGACAATTGCCCAAAAAATAAAGTCAAAAAAAGTATCTTTGACTTTACATTAAATGCATCTTGGAAACCAAAATGCATCTTGCACTTCTATGATAAACACTACATATGGTTGATTTATATAAAGTATTACCGTGACTTTTATTATGCACTCATGAATGCCATATTTGAATTTATACTTTTTCAGCAAGAAAAGATTAGTAGAAAACAAAAAATTCAAATTCGAAAGTTACAAGAAAAGATTAATACGACACGCCGGTCCAATTTAAGTTGAACCAAAATTAAATGACCGTGAACCATTTGAGCGCGCCTGTTGATGCCCGATGAACACCAACTCGCCTAAAATTGGGGAAGCACACTATCATTCCGAAACCCTAAAAAGCCCTAATTTCATCAACGAACACTTACAACGATCAGATCGAAGCCGGAGCTGAGAATTGAAATTTCTGGATTACATAATTGGGGGGCAGTGGAGAAGAGAGGATAAGCAGCAGCAACGACGACGGTGATGATGATGAATTCAAAGCCGTTTAGTGGGACGAATGTGTTCATGTCGAGGAAACTCGTCCCGCCCGAACTATTTGATACTCTTCTGGACGCGTTGAAGCAAAATGGAGCGGAGGTTTTTCTCTGCTGTGATCCCTCCCGCAGTGAGCCTAGTGATTTCCACGTCATTTCTTCGCCTGAGCATGTAGGAATGGCTGCTGGTTGTTTACTTGGTGGTTATGGTTGACGTTTAGGTTGGTGATTTAATTTTTGTCATGGTTCCTTTTTTGGTTTTCAGGAGAAGTTTGATGATCTCCGAGCTAAGGGGTGTCAAATGATTGGTAAGGTTACTGAATTTGGATATAAGTTTCAGTATTTGATATTGAGTGTGTTGATTTTAATAATTATTTTAGCAAAGCTATCAAGAATCTTTGATATTAGGTCCACATCGTGTTTCTTGCGGTATCTCCCTCTTAAGAACCTCAAGATATTTAGTTATGACACATGGAAGCAATCCGTTGTTAGCATTTTGTGCTTTTATACATAACAAACACTCACCACTCATTTGCCTTGACTACTGCATCGTCACTCTCGTGTCTTTCTTCAAGTGGGTACAAAATTTCAAAGTAGGGACTTGGTTGGTGGGTTTATTATTAAGCTTTTCGTTTCTCTTACATGCAATGCAATGCAATGCAATGCTATCTGTTTTGAGTTTTAGCATTGTTTTTTAAATGACTGCCCCTACCATCAAGTGTTTCTTCTTCTTCTTCTTATCGTCATTTAAACTAATGAAGTCTAGTTGTTTGTACAATTGGGTTCTCATTTTATAAATCTGTTGATGAAATTCTGATTCTCATTGTTAGGCCCCCAATGTGTGCTTTCATGTGCAAAAGAACGCAGAGCTCTGCCAATGCAGGGCTTTACTTGTTGCCTCGCCATGGATGGGGTCAAAATACTTGCATCAGGTTTTGAGGCAAATGAGAAGGTATTTGCTCATCCGTATTAAACAAGTTTGTTGAATTAATTTATGCTACTCTTGTTCAAGTGTTTATAGTTACATATATGGAAAATTAAAGTTTCCGAACACATGAATTTACTATAATATTTTATCGTGTGGTCTAATTGGCATGCAGTGTAAAATTACCGGGCTGTCATGCTTGAGGCTTTCATCAATATTTTGATACACTGTGCTGTTTTTTGTGATACTTGTTGCCCTATAAGTGACGTCAAACAATTTGAATTGTGCGATAAGAATATACAAGCTTGCATTCTGGTGCAATCATGTGTAGTTTGCTGTACTCATATAGTATGATAAATAAAGAAACTAGGATGTCTATGATCAGCATGTATGTTACAGATACTTCTGCTTATTGTGATCATGTGTCATGTATTTCTTTGTGGCTCTCGTATGATGTACCAAAGTTCATTTAGTGGACAAACTTATCCTTTATATATTTGGAATCTATGCTGTTTCCTCGTAAAAATGTTTACAACAATGGTTCTCCTCACTTCTGTCCTTCATACTTTACCTTCTTAGGCGTATTTGATTCTATTATGGGTATGAAAAGCTTGCTTTGACTATACTTTTTTTTCTCCAAAAGTATATGAGACAGGGATTTAAGTTACTGATAAATGACTTATTTCTTTAATGGTTCAAACTCAGATGTGTTTGGTTTATGTTGATTTTTTCCTTCTGGAACATGGAATTTACAAATGTGTTTTATTTGGATTCTTTTTTTCTATTCAATTTCCACTGTATGGTCAAACTTGTGTACAATCTTTATGCTGAAGAGGATTGTTTTATGAAATGGCATACAGGAAAAGATTACAAAGTTGGTGACAGCTATGAGAGGGACTGTACATATCAAAGCATCTTCGGATGTTAACTTTGTTGTAGCAAAGAATGTATTGGCAACAAAGTATAAGGTCCAATAATGCTTTTCTAATCTAATTCCTTAACATTTATATTTTATTTTACCAGAACTATAATTTCGTTTGGCTCGTTAGTCTTCGGGATAGTTTTATAATTGGTCATGGTAAGAGTATTGAAAACATTTAGCTTTATATTGCGTAAGCACGGTGAAGAAGCATGCAGGAACCATTACATCAGGGGGTTTGTATGATCAAATCACACTTGACACAGTAAAGTGAATTCAATTTTTAGCCACATGTTGATTTGTTGAATGACTTGTTATGCAATGGTACTTTTACCGGCATTTACTATGTACTGAAAATGAAACACCATAGCTGCTTCCATCTTTAACTATTCTTTTAAAATATCAAATTGTTGGACGAGCTAGCTTTTATATAAACTTTTTATCTACAGTGGGCTCTGAACATTTCAAAGAAGCCAATTGTTCCCATCGATTGGATTGATCAGTGTTGGAAAGAACATCGTGTTGTTCCTCAGGAACAACACAAAATTCTGCCTTTTTCTGGCCTAATGATTTGTGTCACGGGAATCCCATCAGGTTAGAAAACTTCACTTACTAGGAAACAGCAGAAATTTTCCTCAATAATATCATCCTCTGAAAGTTAAATATTGTGGTTGTCAGGGGAGAGAAAGTCAATGGAGCAGCTTATCCTACAGAATGGTGGAAAGTACTCTGCCGAACTAACAAAGAAGTGCACTCATTTAATATCTGAAATATCCTTTACAAGATAGTATCTAAAATGTTCTGTAGCCAACCCGTAATTTGGGATTCAATGTTAAGATGATGGCCGTAACAACAGCTTTTAATACACGATCATGCTGTTATCGACCTTGTGTCTTTTTTTTATAGTATACGTATCTATAGAGGAGCGCTCAAAAGAGAACCCCTTTAAATTTCGAGAACTTGAGATCCCAATCTTCACCTTCCAAAATTCAAGATGCATTTTGGTGGTGACACTTGTGCCATGTGCATTTTCCAAGATGCATTTAATACAAAGTCAAAACCACCTTTTTTGACTTTGCTTTTCTGACATGTGTCACATGCAGATTCAAAGATGCATCATGATCTAATAGTGAGATTTGGGTTCTCAAGTTCTCGAATTTTTGAGGGTTCTCAACCGAGCGCTCCCCCGTATCTGTATGTGTATAATATAAACATTTATCTATTGCTTCATTTGAAATGTATATCCTTGACTCCCAACACGCTCCCGATGGGGATAAGTACAAGGTTGCTCGAAGATGGGGTCACATTTACATTGTGACTCGAAAATGGTTTGACCAGTCCATTGCAAGGCGAGGTAACCTCTCTGTCCTTGATGGTTGTGTTTTGATGTATGTGAAGGCTTATTCCACTTTATAAGAGTATTAGTTGTGTAACTAACTGAAGTTATCTTTGATGATTAGCTTGTCTTAATGAGGAGTCCTATCCTGTTCAGGGTGCTCCCGTGTCTTCCATTAAGGCAGCAAGGGCGTCATTTTCATCTCAACGTAGCCAAGACACTACTAAGAAAACATCACAATCTGCATTTTCTTCAGCAGTAGCAGACTCAAATCAACAAGCCTTTCCATATTCAGACCTTCAAGATCAAGACCTAGAAGCCACTCTTTCACAAAAAGTATCTTTCAAGGTCCCAGATTATTCTGATTTTTTGAAGGAAGACAATGGGAAGCCTTCAGAACACCCCATCAGTGAATTACAAGTTGATGGATGTGTAGCTGATGACTCCCAATCTGAAGATAACGATTTATACTTGTCAGAATGTAGGATTTTTCTCGCCGGTTTTGGGGCACCCGAGATACGAAAATTGGTAAATACAGTCCGCAGAGGAGGAGGCTCTCGGTATATGTCAATCAACAACGGATTGACCCACATAGTAATCGGGGACCCTTCCGAGATGTAAGTCACAACTTTTATTTTATTTTATTTTAAGTTTTCCCTTAGTATATTAAATAATTACAAGCCTAGTAATACCACAACAAAGCAAACACATGATTTTCATAGGTCATACTTTATAAGTAAAAATGAATTTCAAATATATGGCTCGCGCTTATATGATGATGTTTTTTATACTGGTGATGCCAAATCTAAGCACTGTTTTCGTCTCCTTTGCTTGTCGTGTTACATTTTTCCTTTTGGTGTTAATCCTTCACTGCATCTCTCTTGTGGTTGGACTCATCCACAATAAATTTGTTAGTCTACCCACAATAAATTTGTTTGTTTTACCATGCATCGCTAAAGAATATTGTCAAGGTGATTGTACAGCTAAAGCTACCTATTTACAGCAGGACTTTCATATAACACTTTCTAGTTTTTGTTTTTATTTTGTTTCTCTTTTGTTCTTTTATATTTTGATAAACTTGTAGGTGGCACTTAATGTATTCGGCTGTCAAACACCTTTTTTTTCCTTCTCTCGAGTAGTTTTCTTCCTTCTTCTTATCAACATGCTTTTCATTCTCTCTGTCACAAATGTTACCAGTGAAAAGAAGGAGATTCGAAGTCGTACTGCCTCCGGGGTTATAAAAGTCGTGAAAGCTAACTGGCTTGAAGATTGTGACCGATTGAAGAAAGAAATTCCAGTGCTTCAGAAGCACATTGGTCATGATTTGCTTTTACCGAGAGGTTTGCTGCTGTTGATTGTGAAATCTGTGCAATGCGTCCACATCTATTTAGTTTCTATTTTTTCTGCTGGAAAAAAATAACTGTTGTAGCTGATACAAATATGTTAAAAGTTGGTATTTGATTTGCAAGCAGGAAGTCTTGCAGGAAATAATGTATTTCGACAGCTAAATAGTTCCAAGACATCAAACATACCTGCAGAGCAAAAGCAAGATAAGTCAAGATCTAGTTCTGTAACATCTTTTGAGACTAGAAAAAGAGGGAGTTTTGAGACGACCAGAAGTGATCATAATTCTTTTGAAAGCACGGCCACCGCTGAGAAGCGCAGCCATGTGTCTTCTGCAAATGAGGATAAGGTCCTTCAGAAAGTGGTTCTTGATGCTAGCAATCAAAGTCAGCAGGCCAATAGTATTTCAACTGTTTTCAAGGGCAAAAGGTTCAGCTTTTCATGTTTTTTCCCCGAGGAACGGGTATGTTCTATTCTCTTCTTTCTGTAATATATACATGACGAGCCTTTTGATTATACTTGGGAGTTTCTATGTACTTGCATTTCGAAACTTGAGACAGAAGAACGATATTATGTTGCGGAGTTTATATGATGCCACCTAGCGGTCTAAAGTCATTAGATATCTTGAAATACTTTTGAATTATTTCATATCCTCCAATGAGCTCTTTTGGGACTTTGCCAGAAACTACATTGCAATACGGAATATTTTGAGAACCATATCTGTAAACAAGACTATTGGATTAAAATTAAATTTCAGGGATGTTTGCATTGGTCAGATTAAGGTAGTTTTGGTCATTGGTGTTCAGAGTGTTTCATTTTCATTGTCTGAATTATTCTTGCCCGCCATAAGACATAACTTGTCCAAACATTTTCATTAAGAGCTACATATCATTTGTTGTCAGAGAGCTGAAATTGTTCAATGGATTAGTAAAGGTGGTGGTGTGATGATAGATGATAAGACTGAGAAGTCTGCGGACTTTACTATCGAGTGCCATGGCGTCATACCAAAATCTTCCATTGCTACCAGAACTACTTTTGTATCTAGTCATTGGGTACGATGTTGCTCGCAGGTAAGAAGTTCTTCATTAGTTCCTCAAATTTTGCCCCGTCAAGTTAAATTTTGTGACTTTTAGAGTATTAGCTGAACCTTGAAAGGATGCACGGCCCAAAGTTTTTAGAATGAGACGCAGAACAGGCCCTACTTTTTAAAATAAAAAAAATTAGCTTCTGATTAATGAGTCTATCTCAGTTTAGCATTCCTCTGCACATAAGACAACTCCTTAACGTTATATCTGAACCTGGCTTTTACAGGATGGTCAGCTGTTGGATGTTAGAAGTCACATTCTCTATTCTCCGCTTCCCTGTGGCGTTCCTTTACCGGATTTCAAAAGCATTAGGTTTTGTACTTCACAATATGATGAAAAAGACAGGCTTCTGCTTAAGAATCTATTTTTCACGCTTGGAGCTAGGTATTCAGATAAACTAACAAAGAAGGTCACACATCTTGTGTGCAAATTTACCAACGGTGCCAAGTATGAGGCTGCTTGTAGGTGGGGAATTCAAACAGTCACTTTAGAATGGATCCACGAGTGTGTGCAAAAGGTTTGCCCTCAATACTCTGTGTGTCTTTTTCTACCCAAATGTCCAACAACTCAATGATCTTTCCTTCTCGTTCAACTTGCCTTATGTACAAGTTTACAATTTTTGATAGAACAGAGTAGTCCCAGTGGACTCATTTTGCCCAAAAGAAGCTAGTACTCAAGAGCTGGAAGCAGCTAAATGTTCTGTGAGCCAGTATCCTACTCAAGCTTTCCAGATGTTATCAGGAGAAAATCCATCACAGCGCACTAGTCAGCTTAGGGATAATGCAAAAAAACCTTCTTCTCAAGCTACAACTTCTGCAAATGATCAATTCAGTGAAGAACAAGTACATCTCTGTAAAAGAGCCAGGTCATCCGAAGATTGTGGCCAAAACAGACCAGTTTCTTGTCCGGTGCAACATAAAAACTCAACCGACAAGGATCCCATCACTGAGAATGAAACATTACAAAGCGCTTGCAATGTTTCTCATGGAACTCCTGAGATTGCGGATGCGATTGAGGTTTTCTTAGAGGAAACCAGTAAGGTATGGAAGTCATAATATTTTCGGTTTTTACTGTCATGGTCTTGAGCTTTACATCTGAATTCTCTGCTCTTGTTCTTGTCTCAAAAGCAGATACATGAGGTACGATCGCCAGAAAGGACTAAGTTTGATGAAAACGTATCCTTGAATTTTTACACTATCTTAGTGCTATCTCATTCTTATCCTAGTGCTCTAGTGTAGATATTTCCTCAGTTTTCCTTGACTAACGGCGCAGCAATTTGCATCTGAGTGTCAAGTCATTGATCAGCAGCAACAACAGGCCAAACATAGTTCTGCCTTTGGCTTATCAAACCAACTACGAAACAGGTAATCTTTATTTGGCTTATTCAGTTTTCATGATTCAGTACTTCCTTTAACTAACTTAATCCGTTGTATACTCTTTTAATTAGTTTTATCATTATCACCGTGCTTCTCATAAAAGCTAAAAAGTAGCTACTTCGAGTCTGTAAAAATGTGAAGGACCATTCTCCATGAGCGGATATGAGTCTATCTACTCTTACATGCACGGAGTATATTTGATACATATCATATATAATATATTCATGCAAAAGGAGTAAACACGTGATAACCTGAACTACATCACTACATGCAACAACCAAAATATGTTTACAAGTTTGTGAGTGGTGACTTACGATGACTTTTTTTTTTGTTCTCAGTAATGAGAGAAATGATGATCTTGGGCATTCAGTTAACTGCAGTCTAAGTGTCCCTGCTAAAGATGATCCGTTAGGCAATATCTCGGGGGAAGTAAATGCTAATATTTACGATGGTTTCAGTGAAACTCAAACTGAATCTCAGGTACAATCATTCAATTTTGTCTTCCTGTGGTTGTGAGCCCTATTAAATTAAAAAGTTGTAATGACACATAAATGCGGTACAATATACAATAGGGGAGGTTCCTTGAATGTGGAACACCATTTTCCCTGTGCCGCCATTTTATCTTCTTTATGCACTTAACAGCTCGAAAATGCAGATTGTTGGTTATGAAGAAGATCTGTCAGGCAGGCAAATGATAATAGATAGAATACTGGCACGGAGTAGTTTAACATAATAGCAGCCAGCTTGATGTCCTACCTCTTGCTGGGAAAAGCTTTACGCCATCATTATGAAAAGTCAAATTTGCAATTTCAACCTTGTGCCCTTTTCCTCGTCTACAATTTGTAAAATCGTTCCCGTCTCTTTGGGCTATGTGTAACAGTAAGGCTGATGTCCAACTAAGATGGCTTCTCAAACAGACAAGTTAGAGAAACCTACTGAAGGTGACATTTATTTACACTTTACTTTGGACCAATTCCTCAGTATCTATACTGTTATTTCTGCAGCCTTCTCTAACTTGCACTGTTGTAAAATTTTAGGCATCAAAATAAAATTCAATGATTCCGAGTCCTTGCCAACTGAAAATCAAGTCACTCTCGCTGAAAAACTTGTCTTGAAATCATTGACATTAAATTCATATATACTGGCCGAATTCCGCATTAGGTGGATCAAAATTTGGTTGACTTCATAAAAAGCCAGAATGCCAGACTTTCAAAAAAAAAAGTTCTGTTCGAATTAAGAAAACTATGACAGATTAAGTTTTTATAATTTCTAATCTTGTATGATTTGAGCAGATCAATCCTCTCAGGAAAAAAAAGGAGAAAAAAGAAGAAGTAATGCCAGCTTCTACTGACTGAGCTCTAAGGAGCTTTCAACACTTTTAATTAGCAGCTGGCTTGCAGGAAGCCAAGGGCTTACCACATAAGCAGAGATTATGAGCATAAGCCACTGCAGGGAATACATTAAACGGCCTTCCTTGTGGTATCTCGCCGCACAGTTTATTAGCTCTGAAGTTTCCGTGCTGCAAACCAGAGAGTCCTAAAAAGGTACTTGGGATTTTATCCGTAAGCTGGTTGATGGAAACATCCAGATATAGCAGGTTTTTCAGCTGGCCTAGACTTGCAGGAATTGAGCCACTGATTTGATTCCTTGAAATATCCAGCTTCCGAAGATTGGCCAGGTTTGATATTGTCCTAGGAATGCGGCCTGTAATGTGATTGCTTGATATGGCCAGTAGCTTCAAGCTCAAGCCTTGTTTGAACTCTGGGATGGCTCCAATAATTTTATTGTTTGACAAATTTAGAGATTCTAGGAAACTGCTGGTTTTGGGATTGAGGATTGATGCGAGTGACCCGGATAGCTGGTTCGAGCTCAAGTCTAGGGATGATAAAGTGTTGGGCAGTTTGAGTTGAGAAAGGTCAGCTTTCAAGAGGTTGTTCGACAGCTTTACACTCTGTATGTTGGACATTTTTGCGAGGAACGGGGCAAGGCCTCCGGTGAACCGATTGTCTGAGAGGTCAACAGAGTTCAATGAGTCACTTTTGGCGAAAATGGGCAGTGTGCCGCTGATTCCACATCCGGCTAAATGTATGTCTGAAAGCTCCCTGAGTCTGATCCAACTGGGCACTGTCCCAAAGTTCAGCTTGTTGTAGGACAAGTCTAGTGTCAGTATAGAAGGAATGCCGGTAGCTAGGCTTGCAGGCAGCGGATTTGTAAACGAGTTGCGCGACAAATTGAGGTACCAAAGCCTGTCCAATTTCGATATGGACTCCGGGATCTGACCTGTCAGCATGTTGCTAGCAAGAGAAAGTCTGGTCAAGGACTTCAATTTACCAATCTGAGCTGGAACATGGCCGGACAAGTGATTGTCATTCAATGACATGTCAACAACATTCCCCAAGTAGCAAAATGAATTGGGTATCTCCCCGGAGAATCTGTTGCTGGACAGGTCAATGTAAGTCAGGTTGCGGAACTGGCCAACGAAACCCGGGATTGACCCAGATAAGGAATTGTAGCTGAGATCAAGAGAAGTTAAAAAGATCAAATTTTTCATAACAGGTGGGATGGGGCCAGTGAGTCCATTTCTTGCTAAATGCAACTCCACAAGGCCTTTCAAGCTCCCAAGACTCGGAGGAATGCGGCCAATGAATCGATTTCCGCTCAGCGAAAATATCTTTAGCGACGACAATTGGCCTAAACTTGCAGGAACATACCCTCCAAGAGCATTGTCTTCCAGGACCAGCTGAGTAAGATGCCTCAAATTGGAGAAGCTATCAGGAACAGTTCCTTTGATCAACTTCATTCCACTGATCACCAACACCTCCAAAAACTGCAAATCACCCAATGAAGGAGAAATCACACCCTTCATGTATAAGGCACTCTCTTCTGCAGGCCTTTGTAGTTGCAGCCCAGTGACTCTCCCAGTTGAAGGATCACATTGCACACCTTCCCAATCACCTCCACAACAATCCTTCCCAACCCAAGACATTAGAATTTCAGTTGTGTCTTTCACAATTCCGCTTTTGAAGCTGAGCAGTGCAGCTCTGTCAGCCTCATAGCACAGTGGCAGCCCTGAGCTCGCCTCCAGCTTGAAAACTGCACATATCAAAAAACAAATCAAACCCCACCTCGGTTTGATATTTTTATGAAATGGGTTTGCAGACATCGTTGAAAAAGGTATCAACTTGGGACTATTTTGGATCCGACACTGAGAAGACAAAAACTGCAGAAATGGAGAAAGAAGAAATGAAGTGAATTTTTAACAATCAAATTGGTTTGAATATATAGGGAAGATGATCAGGTCAAAAAAACAAGAGTGAGTGAGTGAGTATGCGTAAATCGATTCACATGTTGGAGTGTTTGATTTGTGACCGTTTAATCCGGTGGAGCTTTGGGAGCACGAGTGGTCTTTTTATTCGAACGTTGTATTTGATGGAGCGCAGCGCAGTAAAGGTTTGAATTTTACTCACTCTCATGTTTCGTGTTGGGATGTAACAAAAGGGTTAATTCAATTTTGCAAGTTTGGTGTGATATGATTCTATAAATATAAATTGTTATGTTTTTCTCCCAACAGATTGATCAGGAGATATTGAATTTCATTTCATTACGTTTAAGTAAATATTAATGTTAGTTTAACTTAAATTCTGTTTTGTCTATTCCACATCTTACTCTCACCACACCATAAGTCTCAAACTTTAATTTCATCAGAAAATCCGAACAAGTCAAGTATGATGACTAGTCTTTCTTTTAAGTATGATGATGTCTATTCCAGATTCCACCTCTTGAGACGCCTCATTTTACTAAGACCACGTCATGATGATGATGACTAGTCTTTCTTTTATTAACCATGCGTTTCATCAAGTATTTTGTTACCATCATCTATGTATAGCACCATAACATCAAGACATGGATTTTCAAGAGAGATTTTTTGAATGAATAATGATGATCAAGTGCCCCTAAGTCAAAAATAAACAATAAATGCATCAAAGTCAGTTTAATTATGGTGATTTGACTAAATACTAATGCACATTAGTTGATCGGTACAAGTACAACAGTCAATTTGTTTGCCAACATTTCTCATGACAGTCCATACTCCATTATATGCACATCCCCTTCATTCACAAATTGGAAGAAAGTCACAACTATCTTCGATCTACGAATCAGATATTAGTTAAATGTTAACGGTAACAGATGAAATAAAAATCAGGGTTATAAATAAAAACTAAAAATCGAATAAAATATTGTCACGTGTATATTTCGACCAATTATAATTCGGGGTGCTTTTTGTAAATAAAAAATTTGAAACGGACTTATTTAAAAATACATAACAGATGCGAGTATAATTTTCATAAAAAATTACATAGTAATATCCCGACTTAACTTAAGTCTGGATATTGCTGTTTTAAGTGTGGATATTCTTGTTTAAGTCTGGATATTGTTGTTTTAAGTCTGGATATTGCTGTTTAAGTCTGGATATTGCTGTTTTAAGTTTGATTATTAAGTCTGATCATTGCAAGTTAAGTCTGATCATTGCAAGTTAAGTCTGGATATTGCCGTTTGAAGTCAGATTATTAAGTCTGATCATTCCAAGTTAAGTCTGATCATTGCAAGTTAAGTCTGGATATTGCCGTTTTAAGTCTGATCATTCCAAGTTAAGTCTGATTATTAAGTCTGATCATTCCAAGTTAAGTCTGATCATTGCAAGTTAAGTCTGGATATTGCTGTTTAAGTCTGGAATTATTAAGTCTAATCTTTCCAAGTTAAGTCTGGATATTGCTGTTTAAGTCTGGATACTGCTGTTTTAAATCTAATCATGCCAAGTTAAGTCTGATCATTCCAAGTTAAGTATGCTCATTTCAATTTAAATCTGATTTGAAATTCGGGATATGTGAAATGACTATAATGCCTCTCCGTGTTATATCCAAGATTTCGATAAAATTAGACATGTGTCAGCTTGAAATCCGCTTTTTAGTTTTCATATATAATAATGGTTTTTACCTGAACCGCATAGACCAAAAAAATTAAATTTGTTTTAAACTTAGTATTTACAAAATTACCTAATATTTTTTAATAATCCAAAAGTCTATTATTTCAATTAATTTAATATTTAAAATGATTTAATTTTGAATTTGTTCAAATTTTGTTTCATCGTTAATGCAATATATGATCTTCTTCCCTTTACCATCTTTCACTTTTGAAAGGATATGCTTTTTATGCATAAAGGGTTGTGGTCCGACGATCATAGTCTTAGTTATCAGAAATTTGACGGTTCAAATTCCTCTAAATGGAATTTAATTTAAAAAATTTATGGACCTTTTGAAAGCTTAAACACGGTTCAATTGTGGACAGAACTTGACCGATCGAACCAGATCTTAATTAACCCGCGTGATTACGTAAGCAGAAACGTCAACGTTAGACGGAAGACCGATTAGGGCCAATCTGCCAGCATTCGCTTCGGAGCCGAAGACGATAGCAGGTAAATCAAGTCACTCATTTTACTCGCATCGAAGCATTTCAGGGTTTAATTGTTGTCTTTCAGTCTCAATAGTTTTTTTTTATTGTCGTAGTTGAATCTTAGAATTTCGATCCTGGTGCTACGTAGGGGTTTTGGTGATATGTTACGGTCTGATATTTTATTAGAATACTCTTCGTGATCTGGATACGGATGATTCTGGTAATGCGATCGAAGTAGACTAGCCAGTTGAGCAAGATTCGGTTTTTTTTATCCTTGCAAAATTTTTGATGAAAATTATAGTTTTATGCCTGAAAAGTTGGTGTAGATTGATTTTTGATGTGTCAATCGGCAATGAGTGGGATGGAAAGTTGACCAACTATCGATTAAATACATATTTCTCATTGACTTTTTGAAGCGCCAACACTCCCCTCACCTGAGGCATCTCATGTCAAGAAAGTGTACTAATCGGGTCAGTAATGATCAATATGCGGCTAATCCGTGGGCACAAACCAAGCCTAGCAATGCGTGGGCAACATTTAGTACCTTGTAGAATATTTGATTGGCCATGAATGGGTGGCCAACTAGTAATTAATAGAATCATCCCACTCCTAGCGGACATGGGACTCCAATGGTGTTCGTATCCATATAATGAAGTTTATGAACCAATTGAGCCAGACCTCGTTGCTTAATCAACTTAAGCACCTCGTCATGAAAGCTATGCTATATATTTTTTTGGATTTTTCTTTTGTTTGAAATCATTAATCTTGAACTCATTTGTAGTGTCAATTTAGAGTTTGCTGACTAGCTATTGGATCAGGGTTCAGACTATACTCTGATTCTGATGGATAAATTTATGCAGCTTGTAGATCATGGCAGGAACAGGGAGTTCGATGCTCTACTCTCTACTTTTGTTTTTTGTCATCCTTTCACTCCAAGAGGTGTACAAAGGAAAGTTAGCTTCATCTGAGCTGTTTACTATACTTGGAGGGTTCACCAGCTCTCTCTTGTTTCTCACGCTTCTCACTGTAAGTTCCTTGAAGTATTACTTGAGGTTATTGCTTCACGAGTCCTATGACAACTAGAACACTTATGTTTTGGGGCTCTTTCATTCTTCATAAATGATGTACTATCTAGCAGTTGATATGAGTCCTTCAAAGATGTGATAGGTTTGGGAAAATTGCTATCGGATGTATTAATTTTACTAAGGTCGTTGTGTCGGCTGTCGGGTCTTCAATTAAAAAATTGTATGTGAACATCATATTTTCTTAATTTAAACACACTATTAATTAGGCTCAGTGTCAAATAGTTCAATCAACACTATTACGATTTACGAGTCCACATTTGACCTTATTCCCAAAAAAGATGACCACTGGTCCTTTCTATTGCAGTTTATTGGTAGTTTCCAGGAGGCATCTGGTGCGAAAACTGGATGGGGTGCTGGTAAGCTTCATTACGCCGTGCAGTTGTTTATACAGTGTTTTGGCAATTGCATCTCTCACATGTTAAGATTGTCTTACTTCTTATATGAAGTTTCATGCATTTTTTTTAGAACAATCAACTTTTCAAAAGCAGTACCAAAGTTCTATTAACTTTTGATGACGATGCTGCACCAAATTAACCTTCCACACTCCATTTGCAGTTGTACTATCAGAAGCAGTTGCGCTCATTGCAGCTAGTACTGTCCACCGTGTTTGTATTACAACCTGGTAATGCTGTTGATATGTTAGTCAAGCATTTTTAGTTGCATAATCTCACTTCACAATCTCTAATTAACAGTTGCTTGTTAATCTCTCTTTCTCAAAAATTTATCAAAAGTTTTGCATAAGAAAACTCTGACACTTGCATGGCACCACATAGGTTCTGGCTTCTTCAGTGTGTGTGTGCTAAGCACGTCATAGTTAATAATGTTTTGTGTTCGTTGCACGTTATCATTACTTATATGTTGCTGGTAGCATTGTACAAAGTAGCAGCTATTTTGTCGTTCATCATTCACATTATCCTGAGTCAAGGTCAAAATCTCTCGTTTGATGCAGTTTCCTATTCTCTGCTGGCTTATTGTATGAAGTGAATAAACTATCTGTGATAGTGCTCTCAAAAAGTGAATCCAAGGTGAGAAGGCACTGATAATCGAGCAGTATCCAGTTGCATCTGCGCAACTATATTATGCTGATCCTCAATTTATAGCAACATTAAGCTAGTTTCAGATTACTGTAGTCTCAAAAAGGTCTAAATGGCTCCGTTAACTTTTGGTGCTGTGGATAATTGATTTTTGAGATTGATCTATTTCAGGCTATAGTATGCTCGCTGTAGTTGGATTGTTGGTCTGCTTTTTGTTTGTGCCACTTCTTTAAAATAAATTCCCCTTTTATTCCAAAAACAGAAAATAAAAAGTTTTCTTACATAATATCCTTGAGAAACACAAGGTAAACTGATTTTTAATGAATAAAGAATTTCACCTTTTATTCAATAAAGCAATACAAAGTGTTTCCTTTTACTATAAAATAAGAAACTTTTATTTAATGAATTTTCATTGACTTAAAATCATTTTACTCTTGACAAGGTAAACTGATACATAAGCATATGTTCTTCTTAAACCATCGACGAAGTCGACATTCTCCTTTGTAAAAGCCTTTCATTCTGCACATATCCATGCATTCGTCAGGTATACATTTTATCACTCTATATGCTCTTGTCTCCGTCTTATATCGGTCTTTCCCCATCGATATGCAGCTCGGGATACGCATATACATCCCTCCCTGTGCTACATGATTCACACAAGCTTGTCCAAATTAATAAACACACAAATATGTATGAAACTACTTCAATAATTACATATATAATTAGTAATTACAGGAAATGTCGAAGAGGAGTAGCAAACACAGGATGACGATATTCATATACGAACTCTTCATTTTCTTAGTCTCTCACTTATATTCAATACTTTTAAGTTTTAATAGGACCCGAGTTCAGATTTTCTAACACATGAGTAATACTAGGAATAGACTTATTTATTGGTGTAGATTTTTGTCTTTTTTGCACGTTTTCCTCATTTTTTTGGTTAAGATATATAAACATTAATGATATCTATTTATTCACTTTGCACAAAATTCGGAAAAAGAGATGTGTTGATATTCAATTTCATTTACATGCCTATTGGCCAAGGTCATGTATAGTGAGGGGGATATGGCGTAAAAATTCTCCCATAGTCCTGATAGCGTTAACTCGCCAAATACACACAATTTGTAATTTGTTCGTACCAATTCTTTCAAATCAATTCACCTTTTATTCAATAAAAGCAATACAAAGTTTCCTTTTACTATAAAATTAACAAACTTATATTTAATGAATATTCCTTGACAAAATAATTTTACCGTTGACAAGCAGGGATAGGGAAACTGATACATAAGCATATGTTCATAAACCATCGACGTCGACATTCTCCTTTGTAAAAGTCCTTGGTTCTACACATAAACATGCATTCGTGAGGTATACATTTTTGCACTGTATATGCTTTTGTCTCCGTCTTATATGTGTTTCTCCTCACCGATTGCACTTCGGAATACGCATATACATCCCTTCCTCTTCCTGTGCTACATGATTCACAAAAGTGTTTCTCCAAATTAATAAACACATATTTTAAATATATATGAAATTACTTCAGTAATTAATTACATGCATAATTAGTAATTACAGGAAATGTCGAAGAGGAGTAGCAGACATAGGACGATGACGATACTGATGATATGTGAAAGTTTCATTTTCTTAACCTTTCATGTATATTCAACACTGAATTTTCAAAAGGTTTAATTAGCAACAGCTGAATTTAGATTTTATAGTAAATGAGTTTGTACTAGGAAAAATATACTTATTTATTGATGCAGGTTTTTGTCTTTTTTTGCACGTTTTCCACATCTTTTTGTCAAGATTAAAACATGATATCTATTTATTCACTTTGCACAAAATTCGAAAAAATAGATACCTTGATATACTCAATTCCATTTACATGCCTATCACCTATCAGAACAATAATAACAAATGGTCGAGGGATAAAACATAAAAACTTCGAGTTCTGAGAACGTTTAGGTTCCACTCCGACTCTGAAATGCATCCATTTTGAAAGTGATCAACAAATAGTTTGGGTGAAAGATGTTATGAGTCTCTCTAAAAGTGACCAAATTCTTTTCGAATCAATTCACCTTTTATTTAATAAAGCAATACAAAGTTTCCTTTTATTAAAACAATAACAATAACATACTTTTATTTAATGAATTTTCCTTTAATTATCATTTTACTCATTACAATGATATTTGGTACATAAGCATATTTTCTGATTAGACCATCGACATTCTCCTCTGTTAAAGTTTTCCCATATGCATAGATTCATGCATTCCAAATGTATACATTTTGTCACTCTATATGCTTGTGTCTCCTTCTTATATGGTTTTCTCCCCAGCCACATGCACATAGGAAGATATACCGCCGCCTGTACGACATGCATGCATGATTCAGAAAACTTAGTCCAAATTAATAAACACATTATTTAAATATATATACGAAATTACTTCAATAATTATAAATATAATTAGTGATTACGGAAATGTCAAAGAGTAGTGGCAAGCATAGGATGGCGATAATGATATATGAATTCTTCATTTCCTTAGCATCTCACGTGTGTAGTTTTCATAAGGTTTTATAGTAGCAGTTGAGTTTAGATTTTCTATTAATTATACATAAGGGGGTACTAGGAAAATATTTTTTTTATTGGTGCAGATTTTTGACTGTTTTACACGTTTTACACATTTTTTTTGTTAAGATTAAAACATTAAAGATATCTCATTCACTTTGCACAAAATTCGGAAAAAGAGATACGCAATAATATAATACCATTTACATGTATATCAGAATGACACGTGATTGAAGGATCACGCGTAAACATATTGCATATCGAGTCCTAAGACTAAGAGCGCGTAGGTTCCATGCATTCTAATAAATAATAATTCAAATTATTTCGTAATTCAATCATTTGTTTTAATCAATATGTATTCACACAAGACAGATTCGTCATATTGATGAAATCAAATCTACTAATAAAATCTTTTACATCGTTTTCAAATAAAAAACTTACGTAAAAATATTTTCTTCTTATATATATGTGTGAATGCTAGCTATTAGTCCTCCTCTAACTTTTTTTTTGATGAGGCAATACAAGCCAAGACAGGCTAATAAAAACTGGATAACAATAATGATTTAGAGGAAAAATAGAACATCCAGTCTGGATCAGGAATACTTCGCAGTTGGCGCGCATCTAGTAAGACATCCGCTAGCAATAACCTCCAAATCCAAGTTGCCTCCCACCTTGAAAACAACCATCCAACACTTAAACAGCATAATCATATTTATTACTCCCTCCGTCCCTCAATGTTTGTCCAAAAGGACAACCGGCACGCTAATTAAGAAAAGTAAATAAAGGACGGTGAGAGAAGGAGAAAGATGATGAGAGTGTATGTGGAGGTGGGTCCGCACACGAATTATTACTTTTTTATGATTGAAAGTACAATTTTTATAATAAAAATATTTTTTTTGGTAGGAAAGAGATGATTGATTTGATTATTGGGTTGTATATAAAAGGAAAGTGGACAAACATTAGGGACGCCCAAAAAGAAAAGTGGACAAACAAACAGGGACAGAGGGAGTATAAAAGAAAATGTAAATTACAGAAAAAATGGTTAACTTTTCAAAGCCGTTATTCTCAGGGGAGCATTGCCCTGCTGATTGTATAGTTGAATATTTTTTTTTTTTTTTTGATGGGAGTGTAGTTGAATAGTTGATGTTGTGGTTTTTTTTTTTTTTGTTGTTGATAGAATTGTGGTATTTTGTTCGTACCAATTCTTTCAAATCTCAATTCACCTTTACCTTATCCAAAAAAAAATATATCTTAAATTACCTTTTATTGATCAATAACGCAAAGCCGAAGCCCCATCAAAAAAAAAAAAATAACGCAAAGCAATAAAAAGTTTCCTTTATTAAAAAAATAAATAACAATGAATTTTTCCTTGAGTTATCAAATTAAACCAAGATATTTGATACATAAGCATATTTTCTTATTATACCATCGACATTCTCCTCTGTTAAAATTTTCATGCTTGTCCCACTGGCACAATTCCATGCATTCCCCTGGAATACATTTTTCCACTATTATTGCTTTTGTGACCTTCTTATATCGGTTTCTCCCCCGCCATATGCACTTCAGCGGATTCATCGCCGCCTGTGCTACATGATTAGAAAAGTTTATCCAAATTTATAAATACATAATTAATCCAAATATGTAGAGGAGCGCTCAAATGAGAACCCTTCTTTTTTTTCGAGAACTTTGAGAACCCCTTCGTTATGCAGTTTCGTCTTCGTTAATACATCAGTTTTTGCTTAAGTGCAGTTTCCGATAGCTTAAAATGCATCTAGGTAAAATGCATGCTCGAAACTGCATAACGAAGGAAAACAAGTTAGTGGGACACGTGTCACCTCCACATTCAAATATGCGACTTGATCCGATGGAAAGATTTGGGGTCTCAGGTTCTCGAATTTATAAAGATTCTCAACCGAACGCTCCCCTAAAACTACTTTAATAATTACAGACATAAGTAGCGATTACAGGAAATGTCGAAGAGGAGTAGGAGACAGAGGATGGCAATACTGATACGTGAAATCTTCATTTTCTTAACCTCTCACGTATATTGATCGCTTAGTTTTCGAAAGGTTTTAATATATAGCAGCTGAGTTCTGATTTTCTAGTACATGAGTGGTATTAGAAAAAGACTTAATTATTGGTGCAGATTTTTGTAATTTTGGCACGTTTTCCACATTTTTTTTGTCAAGATAAAAACATTAAAGATATCTATTTATTCACTTTTCACAAAATTCGAAAAAACAGATAAGTTGATACTCAATTATATTCCATTTACATGCCTATAAGGACAATGACAAGTGATTGAGAGAAAAAACATAAATTTTTGTGATAATCCACACTACACCATTTTACAGATTAGGTCGACATAGTTTTTTCCTGTCGCGTAAAATCGGTCGCGAAAACCTAGTAGTGTAATGTCGTGCGACATTTTTAACAACACACCTATCGCGTTAAGTTGAAGTCTTATGTGACATTAGCTATATTTGTCCCATAAAAATGATATGATAAATGTCATATTTAATTATATAATTGTCGCATAAAACTTATTTCGTTATTTATTTCAACAATTAAATAATCTAAATAATATTTTCATTTAAATTCGAAATTACATAAACATCATAATGCAAATTGTCATCGGACAAAGCTCTACAGATAAAAAAAAAAGAAGGTCCCGACTATTAAAAAAAAGTCCGACGCCAACTCCGACTCCGACAAAGCTCTCTACAAGAGTGCCTTTTAAGCACAAGGCTTACTGTCTGACCAAGGCAGCGACCTGAATGTATTCTCCTTTCTCAGGAGTGTCACAACTCACCACGAATAGACATCATGGAGCATCGTCTGGATCCAGCACATATACCTACCTGATGCAAATAGATTCTTCCATATCCTTCCTCCTTTTACCATCAGGGCCTTCTTTTTCATCCTTCCATACTGGTCGTCTGCCGTGAAATCAATGGACTATGCAGATTGTCATCAGAATCATTACCGTTGTGTTCAGATGCGTCACCACCCCGAATGGTTCTGGTGGAGGTTTGTGCCTGGGTTGCTGTGTTGGTAGGGCTGAAAAGTCAACCAACACCGTGGGTTGAGAAATAGCTGGTAGAATAAATATCAGATCTAATTTAGGATTTCAAGGAATGTGCAGACATGTGTTTGACAGATCTGTTTTCAACACTTAAACAAATTTGAGATTTGGAAAACATATTTTAAAATTTCAAAACTCCCCCCTGAAAATATATTTCCCCCCAAAATGAAATTGTCTTATGCGACATTAAAATGTTATGTTTGTCGCAAAAGTGATACTGATAACGTCGTCTAAGACTCAAAAGGTAGGTCGCCCTCTTTAATGCCAAGTCAATCTCAAACTTAAAGGGCTGTAGAGGATGTGTATTCCGACAAATGGGGTCTTGCTAGTTCGATTTCTGAAGAATTAAGGTAGGTGAGAAGAAACTCGAATTGAAAGCAGGGGTACCGTACGGTGTACTTTGGATCAGTTCTGTTCTACATTTAATTTTTGGTTTTTTACGCGACATATATTGGATACCGACGTCGCTTAAGGCTAAAACGGTAGGTCGCCTTTCTTTAATGGCGAATCATTTTCAGGTGTGTCATGCCAGCTATATGGATGGCTCCATCTGATTGCCATGTTAACGTGACATAATTAAATTTGTCGCCAGAGTTCAGTTGCATAAAACATGTAATGTGACATTTTAGGTGTGTCGCTTAAACAATTGTCGCATAAATTTTATAACGTGACATAAATAACGTGTCGCGTAAAATGATGTCGGGTAAAACTCTTTATGTGACACATTTATTGCGTCGCTTAAACTTTTGTGGCATATTAATCTTATTGCGACAAACATATTAAAACGTAGTCCTATAAACCATTATATGCGACAAAGCTTTTGCGAGAATGTTCAAAGTTTGTCGCGTAGGATGTAAAATGGTGTAGTCCCAAATTATTTCATAATTCAATAATTTATTTCAATTGATATGTATTCGCACAAAACACATTAATCGTCATTTTTTTTTCATCTTTTGCTTTTATTGAAAAAAACCAAATCTAATAATATATTGATTTCAGCAACATAAAATCTTTTACATGATCGTCAAGGGGTTGTTGTATCATCCCGCATTGGCGAAAGTTCGATTGATATTCGTCATGAAACTAAATAACCCATAGTTGGTCAATAAAATGGGTTCTAAAATTTTTTCTTTTGAATGAATTCACCTTTTATTCAATGAAAATACAAAGTTTTATTATTGATTATTTTCCTTAAGAAAATCATTTTGCGCTTGAAAAGGATGCGAAGCGACTATGGCCATGTCCACTTTGACTCTATTTTTTGACTTCTAAGTTAAGATAAGTTAATATCAGTTAAGATAAGTTAAGATCAGTTAAGATCAGTTAAGATAAGTTACTTTCAGTCACTATAAGTTAAGTTTCAGTTAAGTTAAGATAAGTTACTTTTAACATACTATTCATCATCATCATACCATCATCATCATCATACTATTCATCATACCATCATCATCATCATACCATCACACTATTCATCATCATACCATCATCATACTATTCATCATACCATCATACTATTCATCATCATACCATCATACTATTCATCATACCATCACACTATTCATCATACCATCATCATCGTCATCATACCATCACCATCATACTATTCATCATACTATTCATCACACTATTCATCATCATCATACTATTCAGCATACCATAATCATCATACCATCATACTATTCATCATACCATCATCATCATAATACTATTCATCATCATCATCATCATCATACCATCATAATATTCATCATCATCATACCATCATACTATTCATCATCATCATCATACCATCACACTATTCATCATCATCATAAAATTACTATTCATCATCATCACAACCATCATCATCATAAAATTACTATTCATCACCATCATCAGTATATTACTATTCATCATCATAAAATTACTATTCATCATCATCATAAAATTACTATTCATCATCATCATAAATTACTATTCATCATCATCATAATATTACTATTCATCATCATCACAACCATCATCATAAAATAATACTATTCATCAGTCAATATAAGTTTCAGTTAAGTTAATATAAGTTAAGATCAGTTAAGATCATTTAAGATAAGTTAAGATCAGTTAAGATCAGTTAAGTTAGTTAAATATAAGTCAAAGTGGACGGCCCTTATATCGATTGTTTGACACAAATGCAAGTCGGTCTACACGACTCTACACATCTTCCAAAGTAATTAGGATCTTCTCTTCGGCAAGTCCTTTTGCATTTATGAGTTTCACAATATTTATCTTCATATGTCCTACTTACGATGTCGTGGTCCTGGACGCCACAATGGCAGCGCTTTCTACACACATCTCTACAAAATCCATTGATAGCATCTTCATACTCGATGCAGTCATGCAGACCGATTGGCAATTCCCAATGACACATCTGCTGTTTCCTCTGTAAGTTTCACTTTCAAACTCGGCCGTTTCAAGCTCGTTGGCATCCTACAGATAAACCTCTGGTTCCCCCAAGGCCACCTGTGCTGCATGAGTCGATAAAGTTTGTCCAGATTAAATTATATATACCATATGATCTAACTATAAAACTGTTACACATATATTAGGAAGGTTTGATATATTAGCTAATCAGTACATGTGGAGCACTCGGTTGCCTTAAAATTCGAGAACCTGAGACTCCAAATCTCACCATTGGATCAAGTTATTACATCTTTGAATGTGGAGGTGACACGTGTTACATTAACTTTTTTTTTCCTTCATTTTGCAGTTTAGAATATGCATTTTAAGCTTTAGAAACTACGTACACTTAGTAAAAAATTGATGTATTTTCAAAAGTGCATAGCAAAGAAAACTGCATAACGAAAGGGTTCTCAAAGTTCTAAAAAAAAAAGAAGGATTCTCATTTGATTGCTCATCATCTGTACATTTGATTCCAATATTATCTTTCATTGTCCTTTCGTATCTATGATGTATAATATATAAAGACTGTTTGACTCACTATCAAGACCAACTCTCGCTTTATTCCTAGTATAGTATCAGAGCTAAGGGTTCGATTCTGGTACAAACGGCAAATAAGAATGAGGCAGTGAGATACAATCTGAGCCGTTGATGGAGTTGATCCGAGGCACGTGGCGAAGCCACGTGGCACGAGCCGCCATTTGCGTTCACACTAGAAAGTAGTGGGTTTAATATTTGGACACGTGACGCGCCACAAATGCACGGGCATTAGATGTGTGGCTCAGATCGTGCCTCACTGTCTCACTCTACTATTCACTGTTTGTACGTGAACCAAATCCTCAGAGCTAATATATATCTACAATTCCTACTATATCTCTAACAAAAACTAACTCAATATTTGCAGAAATAGTTACTGATTACATGAAAGACGCTCCTGGTAGGCGCAACCTTCATTTTCTCAGTTCGAATTCATCGGTGTATCAAAGACAATGTCAACTATAGATTATTCTTCTACTCTCTTGGTATAGAAATCCATTCACTTGTGCGCATTGATTTATGTAAATAAAAGAAATCCAAACCTTGACAAATTTTGGGCATTGATTTACGTAAATTGCAGATAGGTCGTTGCTGATGTGATTGATATTGGGCCGAATGAGGCTCATTCACTTCGTGTCGTCCTACTATATAAATGCGTCTACTGATTTGATTTTTGGGAATTAGGGTTTCCAAAATTTAGTATAAATAGAAACTCAATGTTTCTTCTCTTGCATCCTGTTGCGATTTTATACATCCCTACGTATAGCATCGATAGTGAGTTGATATCTTTCTATCACTGTAACTGCTTCTATCACCTAACTGATCAATCCTTTTAAATTAAACAGATGGTTTCTACCATCCTGCGCCGCGGATTGTACATTGGACGACGTCCTTGCCTCTACCGTAAGAATTTGCCTCTTGATTAATTTGCTTGTTCAGCTTCTCTAACTTACTGCTAATTTATTTATTTATTCCACCGTCGGGCATTCAGGAGTCACTGGTTCTCTTAGTGTCTATGAATTTGGAAGCACTTGTGTAATAAATAGATATGTAAATCACAACGAATATTTTTTTTATGCATCTTTTCATTGAATATTAGTCCTCGTCTTTGTTTGCAGTTGCAGTGGAACTGATTTTCTCTTTTCAACTGTTCTAGTTAGGAATGCTCCACCATTCCTCAAGGTCATATAAACTTTTGTCTATTTGGAACTATGAGCTTATATGACCTTGAGGAATGGTGGAGCACTCCTAACTAGAACAGTTGAAAAGGGAAAACCAGTTCCACTGCAACTGCAAACAAAGATGGAGACTAAGATTCAGTGCAAAGATGCATAAAAAAAATAGTCGTTGTGATTTACATAGCTATTTGTTACACAAGTCCTTCAAAATTCACAGACACAAAGAGAACGAGTAACTCCTGAACGCTGAACGCCCAGCGGATGAATAAATAAATAAATTATCAGTAAGTTAGAGAAACTGAACAAGCAAATTAATCAAGAGGCAGATTCTTACGGTAGAGGCAAAGATGCCGTTCAGTGTACAATTCGCAGCGCAGAACGTTGGAAATCATCTGCATAATTTAAAAGATTGATCAGTAAGGTGATAGAAGCAGTTGCAGTCAAAGAAAAGAAAGATATCAATTTTCTATCGATGCCATATGGAGAAATGTATAAAATCGCAAAAACGGCAACAGGATGCAAGAGAAGAAACAATAGATTTCTATTTATACTAAATTGCGACGAAAAACGGAGAGTTGAAGAATAAATCCATTCCATTATTGGCGAAACCACACAGCAGTAATAGTTCGTCGGCCGCCTGAACTAGCAGTCGTTTACAGAAAGTGAAGGAGGAGAGCGGCGAGGAAAAGTGGGGAAAGAGACACTGATCTTGCAGAGAGTGAAAGAGGAGAGCGGCGAGGAAAAATGAGGGAAGAGCGGGCACTGATCTGCAATTTACGGGTATACTATGCAGATTTATACTAAACTTGTTTTTTGATTTCATATACCAAAGGCCAAAACCATGCCATCTCTCTCTACAAGTCCAAGTCCATAAAGTTTCTGAGGCCTATACCTATTACCTGAACCAGCAGTGGTTTCAATTAATGCTTTTGTCAGACTTTGTTCGACAAATTTTTTTGAATAGGTCTATGCCTATGCTTATACATGAATCAACAGTAATTTACACTTTACAGAGTGTGAGAGAAAAAGTGGGGAAAGAGCCCACTGATTTTGTCTTTTCTATTTTTTTTTCTTTTTTTGATGGGACACTACTATATCACTTTACTTTATTTTCTTTATACTGTATTACTTTTTTCTTTCTCTTTTGTTATACGTATTTTTCACACGGAACATATATTTTGATGTATACTTAATACGTACATTTTTACTCAGAAGGACTATTGCTGTTTGTACTAACTTGTTTTAATTCGTTTCTGTGATTCCATATCCAAAGGCCAAAACCATGCCATCTCTCTCTACTCTCTATTGCTGATCTATCCTTCTCTATGGACTAGTCAAAAGTCCGTAAGATTTTTTTTGAGGCCTATACTTATGCCATGCCTGAACCAGCACTTTAAATTAAATAAGTACGTACACTGCTGTTTTTTTCGTGGTTGCTTTTCCCTTCTTACTAGTACTATTGCATTAATAAGAATAGACAATACTCAATAGGGCCTACTAAGTAGCTGGTACTAACTAGCATAGAGTAATGATGAAGGTTTCAATTAATGCTTTTTTTCAGACTTTGTTTTGAATTTGCATTCAAAAAATTTTAAATACGCAATACTAAAGATTCTACCGTTTCCCTATTCAAACAATTGTAAGTAGGCAATACAAAAGATTACAAGTTTAAATAGAGTTTTTTTATAAAAATAACTCATTTGGGTTTCCAGTTGTAATTATGGACTGATCAAGAATCACTTTTCTAAGTCCCTTGATCCGTAGAGTAGTTCAGCACTCTCACCCAGCACTCTGAGTGTCCGGGTTCGAAGTCCCTTCCCATCAAAAAAAAATAAATCGGATTCCGGTGATTCGATTTTTACAACAACAAAAAAAATGATAAATTTTTTTTCACAAACACATGTTCTAAGAAAATTAACTTTTAAACTAAGCATAGAGGAGAAAATTAAATTATTTAACGAAAGTTTCCCATGAACCGGATGGTCGGAACCTTGTTTTCAAGCAAATTTTTAACAATGTAAAATTTTGAAACACTAATTTTTATTTAAAAATATATACTAGTATAAATAGAGTTTTTTAATAAAAAAATGACTCATTTATGCTTACCAGTTTTTAATAAATCCGGATGCTAGGGATCTGTTTTTTTGCGTTTTGTAAAAACGGGACAGTCGGAAACTTGATTTGTAACAAACTGGATCCCAAGGATATGGTTCTCGCAAAAAAAAAAAAAGTAGACGGACGACACATGAACTTTTAAGTGTCGCGAATTCCGGTGAAAAAATAAATAAATAAATTTCAAGGAAAATTAATTTGTAAACAAAGTATAGAAGAGAAATTTAAAAAAATTTTAACGAAGGTTCCCCAACAACCGGATGGTCGAATTTTTTAACGAAAATTAAATTTTACTAGTATAAACAAAGTTTTTTTTCAAAAATGACTCATTTGGATTTACCCATTTTAAATAAATCCGGATGCAAAAAATACAACTTGGAACATATATAATATAAAAAAGGGAAAAGTACATAAAGGGTACCTGAACTATCGCCTAATTCCAATGTGTGGGCCTAACTATAAAAAGTTCCAAAGAGGGGGCGAACTTTGGTTAGTCTTTCCAAAGAAGGGGCACAGTCAAACCTGAACTATCGCCTAATTCCAATATGTGGGCCGAACTATAAAAAGTTCCAAAGAGGGGGCGAACTTTGGTTAGTCTTTCCAAAGAGGGGGCGAACTATAAAAACCTGAACTATCATTTTTTTTAAAATCAAAATATTAATTTAAATTTATTTATATAAATTAATAAATAAGAATAACGGAATTTTATAAATCTGAATTTTATATTCCGTAATCCCTACTACAAAATTGAATTTTATATTCCCTAATCCCTACTACAAAATTGAATTTTATAAAATTCAGATTTATAAATTCAGATTTTGTACAAAATTCAGATTTATAAAATTCCGTTATTTTGTAGTAGGGATTAGAGAATATAAAATTCAATTTTGTAACGGAATTAATAAACAAGAATAACGGAATTTTATAAATCTGAATTTTGTACAAAATCTGAATTTATAAATCTGAATTTTATAAAATTCAATTTTGTAGTAGGGATTAGGGAATATAAAATTCAGGTTTATAAAATTCCGTTATTCTTGTTTATTAATTTATATAAATAAATTTAAATTAATGTTTTGATTTTAAAAAAATGATAGTAGGAAAATTTAATTCCTCTTACACATTTGTATTAATTTATAGGGAATATAAAATTCCTCTTACACATTTTAGTAGGAAATGCTGAAAATATAAAATTCAGATTTATTTATATAAATTAATGTGTAAGAGGAATTAAATCTGAATTTTATATTCCCTACTACAAAATTGAATTTTATATTCCCTATAAATTGATACAAATGTGTAAGAGGAATTAAATTTTCCTACTATCATTTTTTTAAATCAAAACATAAATTTACATTTATTTATATAAATTAATAAACAAGAATAACGGAGTTAACGACGTGTTTGACGGAGTCAACGGCGCGTTGGACGGAATTGGACGGAGTTAACGACGTGTTTGACCGTGCCCCCTCTTTGGAAAGACTAACCAAAGTTCGCCCCCTCTTTGGAACTTTTTATAGTTCGGCCCACATATTGGAATTAGGCGATAGTTCAGGTTTGACTGTGCCCCTTCTTTGGAAAGACTAACCAAAGTTCGCCCCCTCTTTGGAACTTTTTATAGTTAGGCCCACACATTGGAATTAGGCGATAGTTCAGGTACCCTTTATGTACTTTTCCCTATAAAAAAAGGTCTATCACAATTCAACCCAAACATGTTAAATTCAATAGCAACGGTTTGAGGCTCTAATTTTCAGCCTGATTTTACATAGAAAATAATGCTATTTAAAGCCCCAAAAGTAGAATAAAAATTATATATAAGGTCTCAAAATTAGAATATAAATTATATAAAAGGCCTCAAATGAAAATTATCATGTTTTAATATTTAATTAACACTTACATTTAATCAATTATTAAACAGCTGAACTTCAGATGATGAATGGTTGTTTTTTTTAGGGTTAGCAGTGGGCTGGTGGGCCTGTTTTATTGCCCAGTTGATCAGTTTCATTTTTTTTTGATAAAGAGGAAAGGCATACAAAGACTCGGAGAACAGGATAAAAGAACAACAGCAAACCGAAGGACTAACCGAAACACGAACAGAACATCTAAACACTAAACCACATTCCATGCCACGTTAGGCGAGTCAGCCGCTGAAACGTGATCCGCACTCCTTAAAAACTCCAAAGTCAATCCATGCCAAAAACGGCCAAACTGAAGAAGCAACTCAGCAGTCCACTTCACGACAATGAGGTCCCGGCCGATTTCCTTGAAAGCGAAGAGAGGCTATACTTGGGTTCTCGATAAAACCACGTTCCGGTCGAGGGTAGGAACTCACCTTGATATTATAAAAGGCATAACGAGGATTTAAAAGGTAAGTCGGGTAGACTAGTTGGGAACACGGAAATGTCCCACTTGATCTCACGCCGGGAGAGGTGAACATTCCACCAAAGACAGGAAACAGCCATGTCACCAAGTACAGCCCAGCTATCACTAAAACTAAAACTAAAAGTAAAACTACAACTAAATCTAACACTAAAACTGAAAATACTAAAAACTAAAGCTTCCGTGAAAACGGAAGAAAAACTAAACAGAAAGGCAAAATACACACCGGCAACACACCATACGCCCACAGTCCCAAAGCAACATCGTCGACATCCAACTGTCAAAATAGCAACACCGCAACCACCAGGAAAACCCCCAGCACCACAGCCACCTACAACCCAACCAACCTACCAATACCATACAACTCACCACCAAAAACCCAGGCCGCCACAACCACAACCACCAGCCAAGAACACCCACCCAAAATCAACTCCGGCCCCAGCACCAAACCCACCACCCTCCCCATCGAAGCCATAGCACCGCTGAAGACTCTGACGAAGCAACCCACGAGGCGAAGCTGGGCATGGGACATGGGCACAGCAGGGGAGGAGGAAGGTCGACCTGGTGGGATGAGGAGGCGAGCAAAGGCGACGGGGAAGGAGGTCAACGGGACAGGGGGCTGGTAGAGCGTGGCGCTGAGGACATCGACGAGAGACAAGTTAGCCCAACGGAGCACAAAAAGTGGTCGCCGACGGAGACAGAACAAATTAGGGTTTTGAGTTTCGGTTGGGGAGAAGGTGAACAGTAAATAGGAGAGAGAACATGAGCTAAAACGACTAATCAGTTTCATTTTTTATATTATTATTTACGAATATTTGACCGAGTTGTGGGGAAAGCTACCAGATCTCAAAAAGCATCCTAGTCACATTTTTTTGATGGGATGTTAGGTGTTAGAGGGACTTGAACTTGGCCGTGTGCCGGGTGGGAGCGCTGGACCGCTCCACTCCACTTCGCCCTAAGCATCCTAGTCACATTGTAATATACTTTTACGACCATTTGGAGCAGAAAGTACACAAGATAACCGATACACGTTACATGAATTCACTGTCCAATGAAATTCATCAGCGTATCTTGGAAACTCCAAAACTTAGTTTTGTTAGAGTTGGTATTTGTTTCGGTCAAACCTAGTTTCATTACTTTATATTCCACTAGCACTTGTGTGTAAGTGACATGTTTATAGCATGAGTTTGGGTTTGTACATTCATTGCCTATTATAATGAAATTTTTTATAAAAAAATGAATTCACCTTTTTAATTTAATGTAAATACAAAGTTTTATTATTGATTTCCTTGAGAAAATCATTTTGTGCTTGAAAAGGATGTGAAGCGACTTACACTATCGTTTGGTACAATAGCAAGTCGGTCTACGCGACTCTAAACATTTTCTAGTGTAACAATCTTCACTTAGGCAAGTCCTTCTGCATCTATTAGTTTCACACAAATTTCCATCGTAAGACGTACTTTCGAAGAGGTTGTAATCGTCTTTAAAACAAAGGCAACACACTCTATACAAACTTATACATCTTCCATGGATAGCGTTTTCATATTGGCGGCATGTCCTTTGGCAACTCTCAGCTTCACATATTCCTCTGTAAATTTCACTTTCGAACCTGCCAGTTTCAAGTTCGCTGGCATCCTGCAGATAAACCTCTGGTTCCCCCGTGGCTACCTGCGCTGCATGACTCGTAAAAGTTTGTCAAAATTAAATATATACTATATGATCCAACATTGTTCCGTCAACGGTTATTTTCCGTCAAAAGACCAGGTATGTTCCGTCGACAATAAATTCCAACTATATTCCGTCATCAGCCCGTCAAATGTTATTTTCTGTCATAATTCCGTCGTATCTCCGTTAATCTTAAATTGAATTTGTATATTACAAATTTTTATGACGGAAAGAGAACGAATTATTTTCCGGCGCCATGACTGGTGACTTTGTTGAGACGAAATTTTTTGACGGAAAAATTCTAAAATTTTGTAGTGAGTGATTGAGAGATAAAACATAAATTTTTGTGATAATCCAAATTATTTCGTAATTCTAATAATTTATTTCAATTGATATATATGTATTCGCACAAGACACATTAATCATCATTTTTTTAATCTTTTGCTTTTGTTGAAAAAAACCAAATCTAATAATATATTGATTTTAGCAACATAAAATCTTTTACATGATCGTCAAGGAGTTGTTGTATCATCCCGCATTGGCGAAAGTTCGATTGATATTCGTCATGAAACTAAATAACCCATAGTTGGTCAATAAAATGGGTTCTAAAATTTTTTCTTTTGAATGAATTCACCTTTTATTCAATGAAAATACAAAGTTTTATTATTGATTATTTTCCATAAGAAAATCATTTTGCGCTTGAAAAGGGTGCGAAGCGACTATATCGTTTGTTTGACACAAATGCAAGTCGGTCTACACGACTCTACACATCTTCCAAAGTAATTAGGATCTTCTCTTCGGCAAGTCCTTTTGCATTTATGAGTTTCACAATATTTATCTTCATAAGTCCTACTTACGATTTCGTGGTCCTGAACGCCACAATGGCAGCGCTCTCTACACACATCTCTACAAAATCCATTGATAGCATCTTCATACTCGATGCAGACCGATTGGCAATTCCCAATGACACATCTGCTGTTTCCTCTGTATGTTTCACTTTCAAACTCGGCCGTTTCAAGCTCGTGGGCATCCTGCAGATAAACCTCTGGTTCCCCCACGGCCACCTGTGCTGCATGACTCGATAAAGTTTTGTCCAGATTAAATTGTATAAAACTGTTACACATATATTAGGAAGGTTTGCTATATCAGTACATGGGGAGCGCTCAGTTGAGAACTCTTAAAAATTCGAGAATCTGAGACCTCAAATCTCACCATTGAATCAAGTTGCATATTTGAATGTGGAGGTGACACGTGTCACATTAACTTTTTTTCCTTCATTAATATGCAGTTTAAAGCATACATTTGCCTAGATGCATTTTAAGCTTTAGAAACTACACTTAGTGAAAAGGTGATGTATTTTCAAAAGTGCATAACAAAGAGAAAACTGCATAACGAAGGGGTTCTCAAAGTTATCGAAAAAAGAAGGGTTCTCATTTGAGCGCTTCTCATCAATACATTTGATTCCGATATTATCTTTCATTATTGTCCGTTTATATCTATGGTGTATAATATAGAAAGACTGTTTTACTCACTATCAAAACCAACTCTCGCTTTATTCCTAAAATAGTATCAGAGCTAATATATATCTACAATTCCTACTATATCTCTAACAAAAACTAACTCAATATTTGCAGAAATAGTTACTGATTACATGAAATGATGATGAAGTGAAATAGCAGAATGAGGATGACGCTCCTGGTAGGTGCAACCTTCATTTTCTCAGCTTCCACGCGAATTCAACGCTTAATTAGTTTTCTACAGGGGTTGTAATAGGAGTAAAATTATTTATAGTAGAAAAATACAAGTAATTATTCACTAACTTTGGTGCAGATATTTGTCTTTTTGGCACATTTTCCTATTTATTCAATTTGCACAATCTTTTTGGAAAATCAGACAACACTGAATTTGTTACATTAAATGTGAGAAATCCAAAAAACTATGTTGTTTTAAATATTCTATTCTTATGGAATGGATCATCTCATTTTGATACAAACTTATTATCATATTAACTCATCTAGATCAATTAATAATTAAATCAGATCATTTCCTAGTTCAGTAATTTGTTTCGCAGAATTGTTGATCTCTTGTTTGTTTGTACCAATTCTTTCAAATATATACCTTTTATTCGGTGAAACAAGAAATGTGAGCCGGGATAATTCTGCAATCAAACTTCTTCAACTGGTTCATCTCCGGATCAACTGAGAACATTATTGTCGCTTCGCAAAACGAGTGAGTCGTAAATATGTTGCCGTAATCCACTCGTTCACAAACGGTTTTGGGTTTTCTTTTGTATATGCAGATTCGTCTGCAAGTTAGGGGACTACGGTTAATCAAATATTTTACTAGACGATAATACATTTATTACGTGATTACAAAATAAGAAATTATTATTATTATTAATTAGGGCATAATTTGAATCGCTAATCTCATGAGACCTACGAACCTAAAAACTTCTAAATTCTCATGAGATTTGTGGTTCTCATATGATCTCAACCGTGTGATCCCACATTAATAATGAGTATATTTCTCAATCACATTTTAATAATGGGTTCAACTTCAAACCCACGTACAATTTATTTGCATCCCAAATTTAACATGTATTTTCCGTTAGATAGATCTATTTAATGATTACTATTTGTATGTTTAATCTTACAAACATAGATTTTCTTTCATGAATAATAAATTTCGATTATGCGATAAACCCAACATCGAAAGCTTTTGACTTCGATTATTGTTGTTATACAAATTGGTTCTAAATTTGTTCGTGTCAATTCTATGATAAACCCAACATCGAAAGCTTTTTTTTTTGCATCATGGATTTGGATAGTGGTCTAACGGTCATAGTCTGCTTCAAACCCCCTTGATGCATCTTATATCATGAGTTTGAGATTTGTACATTTATTGCATATTATAATGAAATTTAATATAAAAAAATGAATTCACCTTTTTAATTTAATGAAAATACAAAGTTTTATTATTGATTTTCCTTGAGAAAATCATTTTGGGCTTCAGAAGGATGTGAAGCGACTTGCACTATCGTTTGGTACAATAGCAAGTCGGTCTACGCGACTCTAAACATTTTCCAGTGTAACAATCTTCACTTAGGCAAGTCCTTCTGCATCTATTAGTTTCACACAATTTTCCATCGTATGTCGCACTTTCGTAGAGGTTGTAATCGTCTTTAAAACAATGGCAACGCTCTCTATACATACTTATACATCTTCCATGGATAGCGTTTTCATATTGGCGGCATGTCCTTTGGCAACTCTCAGCTTCACATATTCCTCTGTAAATTTCACTTTCGAACTCGCCAGTATCAAATTCGTTTGGTTCCCCCATGGCCACCTGCGCTGCATGGCTCGTAAAAGTTTGTCAAAATTAAATATATACTATATGATCCAGATGAGCGTTCAAATGAGACACTCTTTCTTAAAGTGAGGCAGTGAGACACGGTTTGAGCCAACCACGTGTCCCACTCAAACCCCCGTGCTTTGTGGGCGTCACGTGTCCCACTACCAAAAATCCATCAAAAAGCAAACAGCAAACAACTATTCCTGCACTATTCTCTGCCATATCATCTAAATGAGCGGCTCACAACGTGCCTCACGTGCCTCATTTTTACAACCATGCCTCAACCGAACCACCCCCATATGATCCAACTATAAAACTGTTAAAAATAATACATCTATATATTTGATTCTGATATTATTTTTCATTGCTTGTTTGTATCTGTGATGTATATATAGACTGTTTGATTGATCACTATCATATTACCAACTCGTTCTATTCCTAACGCAGTATAGAAATAGTTAATGATCATTACATGAAATGATGAAGTGAAGTAGCAGAATGAGTAAGACGCTCCTGGTAGGTGCAAGTGCAATCTTCATTTTCTCAGTTTCCACGCGAATCCAACGCTTAGTTTTCTAAAGGTTAATTAATGTAATTTTCAGAAAATTATGGGACGGAGGGAGTAGTAAATAGAAGTAACTTATTTATAATCGAAAAATACAAGTAAATAATTCATTCAGATTCACTAACTTTGGTGGAGATATTTGTCTTTTTGGCACATTTTCCTGTTTATTGACTTTGCACAATTTTTTTTTTGGGAAAATCAGACATGATGATGATAACACTCGATTCAATTTACATTAAATGTGAGAAATCCAAAAAACTATGTTGTTTTAATTATTCTTTTCCATATGGAATGGATCATCTCATATTTTTTTTTGATGAAGTATCTCATTTTGATATACAAACTTATAGTCAATCCTATTAACTCATCTAGATCAATTGATAATGAAATCAAGGATTCATATCCGGTGTAACAAGGTTATTTACAGTCATTTGGCACGACGTAGTTTTGATAAAACAACATTAAAACTACGCCGTTTCATTTATAAAACTCCTAAATTAATTACTGAACTCTTTTTCAAAACTACGCAGTTTCGGTTTAAAACTACATAGTTTTATCTTTAAATACATTAAACTAAGCCGTTTTACTTAAATTGCTGTTAATAGATTTGCTGGACTAGATTTTATTCCTGAAATCAAATTATTTCGTAGTTCAGTAATTTGTTTCAATCCATATATATCCGCAGAAGGACACACTAATCCCTTAATTTTAGCAAAATTGTATTCATGTGGGAGCACTCGGTTGAGAATCCCTAAAAATTCGAGAACATGAGGCTTCAAATCTCACTATTGGATCAAGTTGCATCTTTAAATGTGGAGGTGACACGTGGCCCACTAACATTTTTCCTTCATTATGCAGTTTTGTTCATGCATTTTGCTTAGATATATTTTAAGCTTTCGAAAACTGCACTTAGGCAAAAACTGATGCATTTACAAAAGTGCATAACGAAGACGAAACTGCATAACGAGGGGGTTCTCAAAGTTCTCGAAAAAAGAGGAGTTCTCGTTTGAGCGCTACTCGTATTCTTGTTATATATATGTGTCAAGGGTCCGGTGCAAAAAGCATATTTTTGTAAAAAAATACAAACCAATCACAACCTTTGATTTGGTCATTTGGACGGATGAGATTAAATCTCGTATTAAATCTCATTTATGGTCGATATCTTGGTGGCGAATGATAAATTATTTGTGACAAACTATGTCGTACTTTTGATTTCTCAGCAACGAATTATAATCCAATTTTGACGAACTATCATGATAAAATAGTTTAATTGTAAAAAAAACAAAAAATTGATGAATTATTCTTGACAATATCATTTTTTTAGCTAAAACATATTGATGAAGGGAGTTAACAACATTTGCAATTTTTTCACAAACGGGTTGCCAAACCAAGATGTACTCACAAATGAACCTCTTTGACATTCTCCTGCATCAAAGTTGAAGTATCTGCACATCACATAACATTTTCCAGGCCTACATTTTCCCATATTAAGCGATGCTTTTAACACCTTGCAACCCGGCACATGATCCTTTTTTGGTTTTGTAACGACCGCCTTTGCACATTTTTATCTTTTTGACACGTTTTCCTCTCTTCTTCTTCTTTTTTTGGGTTATGATACGAACATTAAAGTAATTTATTTATTCACTTTGCACAAAAATTCAGGAGATCAAAATCAGATTTGTTGATACTCAATTCGATATGGTCAAGTGGATGAGGGGTAAGAAGTAAGAACTCCGTCCTGAGGATATAGTGAATTTACTATAGATCCGTACAATTTTGGATCAGCCCCATCAGTAAGTGGTAGAGTATTGATTGCGGAGAGCATGCACAATCATCTATGAACAACTTATTTATGTAAGCCATTGCATACATTTTGTTGTCATCCTTTTTCCCCCCAATGAGAACTCAAAATGAAAATGGAGACACAACTATTACCAAGCATAAACAAAATCTACACAAAACTACCTATACAACTAGTGACACATTTTTTCGATATCAGAAGCTCGTCTCGAATGGTTTGAAAACCGTCAGAGCCTTCGAGATGCTATAAATCGCTCCTGAAGCCGCCATCAGGCTGACAACAAGACATGACATACTCATGATCTGAAGTGAAATCCATCTGATGCTCCATCTTCTGATTTTCATCTGCACTATGAACATTTCGATCGGGAAAAACACGGTGAGAGGCCAGAACCCAAGGGCACCGAGCAGCCCAACCACGTCGCTGAAGAAAGGTAGAATCATGGATATCAGAGTTATGATTATCACAAAACATGTCCTCCACACTAGTCTAAAAAGACTGAGCTTGTAAGGCTTTGTTCCAGGCATAACTGGAATTAGTATCTCCTTGGTAAAAAGTGTGCAACCGGGAAAGTTCTCCGTAGCACGCTTTTCTAAAAATGAGTATAAGGCCTGGACAAAGATTTGGTATGCACCCACTAAATGGATTATAATAGCAACATTGGCTATGTCTAGTAGCCAATATGGCTTGAAGTATCCGAAACCTGTCAGCAAGTTCCCTGGAGCCATGTCGCCAAATGCAGCGTACCCAAAGCAACCGCACATCATGTAAAACACCGTCGTGACGATGATGCTCAGTAGAGTTGCCTTTTTCATTGTCTTTGATTCCGACGGTGGAGACTTGATTGTATCCTGTTAAACGTAAACACATCGCTCATTCGACTCGCATAAAGAAAAAAAAACAATAAATATACGAAAAAGAAGAAAAAAAGTTATTTTTCGAGGAATTCGAGAGTAAAAAAGGCATACCTGAATTTCAATGAGAATCATTGAGAATGAGTAGGCAAAAGCAATGTTTCCCAGCGACTGAAATGTCCTCCATATTTTTTGAGTTTGGGTAATAGTTCCAATAGGTACTCCCGTCAAGCTACCACGAATTTCCCACCCGTTTTCTGCCCTCGAAAACAAATCTTAAGTCACATTTCATTCAACGAAAAAAAAATCATATTGTACTTGAACAAGACAGTTTAATTAACAAACGCATACCTGCGACTTTTGTGATACCGAGGGCTAGGCCAATACCGGAGTAAGTGAAGGACATGGCTGCGGCGACATATGAGAGCCACCACAACTGATCAAAGTCTGGAATCTGAGACAGAATGATCTGTAAAATACCAAAAGCTATCATGTAAGGATTGCTGTTAACTTTACAGGAGGCCTCTCCTTTGGCTCCTCCATGGCTGTTCAAACAGCTTGATTTCTCCACAGCCCTGCAAAATGCTAAAATTACTACCCCTAAAACTAAATTTCCAAAATCAGAATTAGTCCTTGGAGCGAAACATACATCATGCTCAGAGCCGATGCAATTGTGTAACCAATGCACACCCCCACAAGATTCACATACTGAACTATACCGCAGAATTTCACCTTCCATCCACCTGAAAATTTTCAACCAAGCAAAAATCAAAAACTTCTTTTTTTTCTCGAATCTTTTAATAAAAAAGTTTTTCATGTATTTACCGAGGTAGGAGCGAACAGCATCCATGTAAGTGTAGTTCCTTTTTCCGGTGACAACGTCTCCGGTGCGGTAACACGAGGAGAGTAGAGATGAGGTGAAATATGTGACAAGTGAGAATAAAAGCATGGCAACAGGACCGGCAACCCAGCCAAGCTGAGCAGTCGCCCAAGCCAGTGACAGCACTCCGGAACCGATCACTGCTGTTATAATGTGTGCACTTGCAGTCATATATGTCCCTGCATCATTCCAACATTTCACAAACCATCAAACAAAGATATTAAAAAGACTACAAATATAAAGAAAAATAAAATACAAATTTTGTAGATAGGATAATTAGTTTCTCCTTTATTTTCCACATCAATTTTACTTTCTGCCAATTTTTCCAAGACCCAAAAATCTTTTATACTGATTTGTTTACCTGTGCGTTTAGGGTGGCCATCATCGTCGAGGGGCGAGGAACTGCGGTCATGTTCGACCGCAAAAACATGGTGGTCTGGATTCTTTGTAGCTACCATGCTTTGATCTGTCTCTTTCTTTAATCTATCGAAATTGCTTTGATCTGTCAAAAGAGAGATTTTCATGTAATGGATGAAATAAGCTCCATAAGGATCTCAGCGCCTAATAAATTCACAACTACAAAAAAAAATTGATGCCTGAAATGGAAGATGCATCATATCATGAAAGAACCTTATAGGGAGTTTTTTCAAAGCTCGATTAATCCGTTAAATCCTGTGTACCAATTCAAAGACAGTTTTGGTCGAAATCGAAACTTCTTGTAGCTTTTTTCCTGACCTTCTTCTGAACACAATCTTTTCTAAGATCACTGATCAGTTGCATTGGCAGTGTGTGTTAACACAATTGAAGATAGTTTTGGGGAATTTAGTGGTGGACAAGGATTGAGAGGAAGCTGTTAGCTGCCTTTAAATAAGCAGGCCAGTGCGTCAAAATAAAAAAAAAATTTAAAAAGGTTTTTTTAATTATTCGAAATAATGGACTTGGTAAAAATAAACGGTTTAGAGATGCTTGAATTTAGTTCACCCAACTGCTTTTAGTTATTATTTATTCTGTTGGAATCGAATAACTTGTGGAGTATATTCAGATCTCTAATCAGTTACTGATTCTGTCAAGAGTGAATTTCGGGTTTTGACGTAAGTAAAATATGCGAAAGATACTCATCTCGACTATTTATACCCCAAAAAATAATAACTGAAGAATAAATAAAAGTGTGCATAATGTATTTAACAAAGAGTATGAGTTTTTACTAAGTAAAACCGTAGCCGAATTTTATGGCAACAGAATATATTAAATAAAATAAAATAAATTTGAATCTTTTTTTTTTTGAAACTAAATAAAATTGAATCTCTTGATTAATTAGAGTTCAATTTAAGTGTAGCATTCACTTTAAAAGAATGCAATCATTGATTTAATAAATCAGGTAGTCAATATTAGTTCTTAAGACAGTTTCAAAAAAAAAAAATTAGTTCTTAAGACTTGAGAATTTAAGCCGTTCTCATTTGAAGCGTGCCTTACATATAGAGGTAAATTTTTTTAAAAAAAAGAATTAAATTTCACTATGATATGATAGGTAAGTACTGAACATCGTTGACCATCCTGATCATTCGACCAAGACTATTACTGTTAGACCATAACCCTTTCTGCAAAATCGTATTAAAGTAAAGATTTTTACCAATTTCATTGATGAATTGAAAGAATAGGATTAAAAATAACTATATTTAAAAAAAATCTATTTGAAATTGTGTACAATATTAGTTTAAACTCAGATGCATCGAAAATGTATGTATACGAAAATTCATTTCAGGTAAAATAAAATCATCATTTTATATGAGAACTTGTGGTTGGTTGATTTAAAAATCGATTGGTTATGATTACTTGCCAATATTAATGATAACACTCATATAAATGATTTTGTTAATTAAAAATAATCAATAAAGGACAAATGGTAAAACATTTAAACTAGTTTAACTAATCACATCCCATATTTTAAAACTTGCTTCAAATAAAATATCAGTCCAACAAGTTGTGTGCATTTCCTTCATCAATGTGCCAGTAAGCTCATATCAGATACTACAAAACTCACATGGATAATTAGTAATTTAATGCCTGTAATCAGTAATATTAAATTCATTATATGCAAAGAAGAAGAAGAAGAAAAAAAAGGCCCGAGTTCAATGGGAGGGCTATATATATAGAGAGTGTATCTCCGTTGACTCCTATATATCACAGAGGATTCAGTCAGTTTCCTACTGTGCATTTTTCAATGGCTAGCCAGGAATCAAGAGTTGTCATGGAGGTCTCACCGTCAATCATCGAGAAAGACTACGAGGCCTACCATCCAGATGACTCGAAACAGCAGGTGATCTTTCAAAACAAAAGTTCCAAGCATAATTGCTTGAGTACATAAATGTTCGGTGCTACGTATATAAGTTGGTGATCAAAATTCAAAGCGAATAGATCACCAAATATTTAGACATTTATAATGAGCTCAAATTGCTAGGTACTGATTAGGCTTTTAATTTCGCTGAACGTGAACTATTATGTAAAAATCGCAGCCTGGATGGAGGAAGTTCTTGAGCTTTGTTGGTCCCGGGTTCCTTGTTTCCTTGGCATATCTTGATCCTGGAAACTGTGAGACCTTTTACTTTCTACTTAACTATTTGATCAATCACTAATAGAATTACAACCGTAGTATTTCGTTTTTTTAACGAGTTGATGTCCTGCAGTGGAAACTGACCTTCAAGCCGGAGCTAATCACAGATACGAGGTAATTTAATTACGCTACACCAGACCAGATCCAACAGGTATCTTTTTGTCAAATATGCCGGTGGGATCTTGCTAATTAGCAGATAACAACACCTACAAGAAAAAGACAATATGCAAAGAAAAAGGTTCCAATTGTTTAGTGTAACCAAAAGCGACCTCAAACTAATTAATTTTTTGTCATTTTATCTGGCAGCTTCTCTGGGTGGTCCTTATCGGATTAATATTCGCACTGATAATTCAATCACTTGCAGCGAACCTCGGTGTCAGCACTGGTAATTAAGTACCAGCCATAAAGTCAGTATAAGTAATATTTTCGAGATTAATTTGTGTTTTCTTTACCAGGCAGGCATTTGTCTGAGTTATGCAAGGCTGAGTATCCAATATTCGTCAAATATTGTTTGTGGTTGCTAGCCGAGCTTGCTGTCATTGCAGCTGATATACCCGAAGGTCCGGCTAAAATTTATCTTACCTGCTGTAGTTAGCAAATTTATTTACTGTTTTGGAATGAAACTTTAATTTAGTACTTTACATTTTCGCTGGTGTTTGATATTTTATTGCTCGTCGTCGTTGACAGTTATAGGGACGGCATTTGCACTGAACATACTGTTTCATATCCCATTATGGGTCGGCGTCTTACTGACTGGTTTCAGTACTTTGCTTCTGCTCGGCTTGCAGAGATATGGGGTATGCTTCTTAGCAAATTTATTCCAAAATTCATATACTTTTAACCGAAATTGCATCTGATCGGCTACCGTACTTATTCTGAAATGGAAGGCTGCATTTCAGGGCTAAAAAGGAAGCAGTGTAGTGAAACACATGATTATGACAAAGAAAGGAAAACTGTGTACCACATGAATTTTAAAAAATATAATTGTTGTCTGGTACTTAATAGTTTTTTTTTTTTTTTTTGGTTTTTGAGATCCGATCAGGTTCATTACTAAATAAGAAGATGCGTATTAACGCGGTCATGTTGTTTCATTTAAATAGTTTGATACTCAACTTGTACTACTCATTTGTCCATCTTACTCATAATTTAAGAAAACAATTCTGACAACTATTGTTGGAAAATAAGTTATGATGGACTGTATTTTTTGTTCTGTTGGAAAATAAAATGTTTCATTCTGTAGTTATATTTTATTCTGTGATATGTTTTACTAATTGTTGTTTTAATATGTACTGTCAAGGTGAGGAAGTTGGAACTACTAATAACAATTTTAGTATTTGTAATGGCTGGCTGTTTTTTCGGAGAACTGAGTTATGTTAGGCCACCTGCATCGGGTGTATTAAAGGGAATGTTTATTCCAAAGCTTAACGGTCAAGGTGCGACTGGAGATGCTATTGCATTGTTGGGTGCACTTGTCATGCCGTAAGTTACATCACCTGTATATATATCTCCGTACGCCGCTTGTAAAATTGAATTATTCATCTGATTGAACTTTATTTTATCAGACACAACCTGTTTCTACATTCAGCTCTTGTTCTATCCAGAAAGATACCAAACTCAGTGCGCGGCATCAATGTAACACTTCCCTTCGATATTTTATTTTTTTCATTTAGTTATTGTTATATTTAAGCTTGAAATTCACTGGAACTGTTTTTCACAGGATGCGTGTCGTTTCTTTTTAATCGAGAGTGGATTTGCTCTGTTCATAGCATTCTTGATTAATGTTGCGGTCATATCTGTATCCGGTACGGTCTGCGCAGAAGATAGACTCTCCAGTGGTGACAACCATACATGTAGTGATCTCACACTCAACAATGCCTCATTTCTTCTCAGGGTCAGTTTTTTTTCACTACTAGACTTTAAAAAACTATCTTCTATTTTAAAATTTCAGTCTCGCTTAAATAATAAACTTTGCAGAATGTGCTTGGAAAATCTAGCTCTGCTCTTTATGCCGTCGCATTGCTCGCATCTGGACAAAGCTCGACTATTACAGGAACTTATGCCGGACAATATATAATGCAGGTAACTTTTTCTTTTACTGACAATTATCTGAGAAAAACAAGCTTTTTTAATTGGAAAGTTTTCACTCAGGGCTGTGCCTGATATAGGGGTGGTAGGGGCATACGTCAAGGGTCCATATTTCAAGGGTGGCCATTATGTTTGGAATTATACGTAAAGTCAATTAGAATTCACCGAATATGTGGAAAAAAAATTAACCTAACAAATTTATTATTTGGTCATGCGATGCACAACTATTATTATTATTAATAGGGTGATCGGTGATGTGCATATGCAAAAAATAAAAAATATAATATATTTATATTCTATTATAGAAAATGATTTTTTTAGAATTTTATTTTTTCAACATGATTATCATATATTTTTTAGAACAAATTTAATGTATTATAAAAGAATAAAACACACAAAAATAATTAAAAAATATAAACATTTAAAATTTAATAATATATAACGAAGCTCAGATACCAATAATATATATATTATGTAAAGAATTTTCGTTTTTAAATACATTTAAATGTATTTCTATCTTGTAAGGCCCAAAATATATTTTCGCCCGAAGACTCTTAAAATATCGGGAACGGCTCTGATTTCACTATCCATAATTAGCTCATTTTTATTTGCGTAATGCTTATTTATTAAAAATGCAGGGTTTCTTGGACCTTAAGATGAAGAAATGGCTAAGAAATTTGCTGACAAGGTGTATCGCCATCACACCGAGTCTAGTAGTTTCCATTATTGGTGGATCCTCAGGTGCCGGAAGACTCATCATCATCGCATCGGTAAGTAAACTAAAAAAATTGCTATGTAGCACGGATACGGGACACGACAAGACACGTGGACACGTCAAACTCAAAATGTATAAGAAGTGGACACACCATGACACGGCGACATAAATTATATAAAAATATAATTATAATTAACCATGCGCAATTCTTTTGAATTAAAAACAAATATTCAAACATTAAAGTCACAAAAATGCATAAAAGACTCATAATGCGTTTTCTTTACTATCTCAAAGAACACACGCGAGGTTGAGCCAGACGTGTCGGCCGATTGGCCTAATTTTTTTATTTTAAAAAAGCTGTTTAATTGCAAGTGTCGGCCGATCCAAGTGTCCGAGGCGTGTCCGAGTGTCCGACACGGCAAGTCACCAAAAAATGGGGTGTCCGTGCTTCCGAGAAAAATTGCAGGTCCTTCTTTTTTTTTTTTTTTTTGATTGAGTGCTTTAGCACTAAAGTTGCAGCATCTGTTCTTTTTTTTTTGATGCGCTGATAGGGACTTGAACCCGGGATCCTCATGCCCGGGTGGAGCGCTCAACCAGTGAGCCAACTCACTTCGCCCTAGGTCCTTCTTAATAAGTCAGTATATATTTTTTGCCTTCTGATTTATATTTTCAATCACTGCAGATGATACTTTCATTTGAGCTTCCATTCGCTCTGATTCCACTGCTCAAGTTCAGTAGCAGTTCTACCAAAATGGGACCTCATAAAAATTCTGTTTATGTGAGCTTGTAGTACCGTTTTCGTCGTTTAAACTTGTAATAATTTCTATATGGGAAATTCACTGTTCCTGTGATTTTTGTTGCAGATAATTGTGACCTCATGGATCTTAGGACTTGGAATTATCGGCATAAATATATATTACCTGAGCACGGCTTTTATCGATTGGATTATTCACAATTCTTTGCCGAAAGTGGGAAATGTTTTGATCGGTCTGATAGTTTTTCCACTTATGGCCGTATATGTTTTGGCTGTTTTGTATTTGACGTTTCGAAAAGATACGGTGGAGACGTATATTGACCCGACGAAAGAAGGTATTCAAATGGAAGATGGTGTCACCAGAGCTGAGTTAGTAGATGGTGTGCCTTATAGAAGAGATTTGGCAGATATTCCGTTCCCTGAGTAGGCATAAATATCTACTGGAAAAAAGAAGATACAAAGCTATAAAATAATTAAACAGTAAAGTTATTTATTAAAATAAACTTGTATAGTTTATTTTGCATAGATTTGTTGTTGATCATGAGAAATGCACGATCAAGAAGATATCATTTATGCTCACAAAGGCCATATACTGAATTAGAGATGTTGAACTCGAAACCTTTGTATGCATTCAAATATGGATGAGTGTTTTACAACTATAATGGAGGAATATGAAGGTACAGATAAAAAAGGGGAACGAGTGGTATGGAATATTATCCGACTAGCCCCAGCCGAGCAGCGCACGTACTATGCGGACTATGCTACCGCTTAGGAGGGCCTTCAGCAAGTTAAGCTTTCCTGGTGAGTAAGGCGGATACCTTGCAGGTGCATCACCAAAGAAACTTCTGTACAGAACCCCTTTCCTATGGCTGAAAGCATCGAAGGAATGCTTGCCGTGATATGCACCAATACCACTTTCTCCAACACCTCCAAATGGTAATGTTTCAACTGCAAGCTGCAAGTCAAGAACACAAACAATGTCATTATATATTTACATCAGTGAGGTGATGCTGTGCTTCTACATTTGTCAAAAGTAGCCCTCAGAGCCTCGGGCAAGATTCAAGAATATTTATCGACAATGTAGTGGGAAAATCAACAGCACATGAACCTTGTGAGTTTAACTATGGTGCTTGAAGTGGAGTGTACTGTAGGCAGAAGAAGCTAGCTAATAATTTAAGACTTCGGGATGGAGACTTACATGTAAAGCAACATCATTAATTAGTAGTCCACCTGCAGACACAGAGTTAACAAAGTTCTCCTTGAGCTTCTTGTCATTGGTGAACAAGTATGCAGCCAGCGGCTTGGATCTTGAGTTTATGATGTCAAAACTGTCTTCCACTTTGTCAACCTGGCATTATAAGAAAGAAAGGGAAATCTATGAAGCTATTCCAAGATTAATTTCAGTCTATGCAGCTAATTATCAGATGACTGCTTTTCCGCTCTCCTACTGTCCTTTAATACGGTGAAAAGTCTGCAAAGTACTTTGGTCCATACCGTGACAATGGGAAGAAGTGGTCCAAATATCTCCTCACTCATGATCAATGAATCTTCTGGGACATCCAGTAATATGGTTGGAGATATCTGTCTGTAGATATTGCAGAAAATGTCATGAAAAGGAGAACGCCTGATTTGAAGCAGTCTAACTATGATGTTAAAGCAAATACAATTAAGCTTACAACTTAGACTTATCCTTGCGACCTCCATGAACTATCTTACTAGAAACCTTCTCATCATCCAAAAGCTTTGAAAGCCTAGAAAAGTGATTAGAATTGACGATGCGAGATAAGTCTTTGGACTCCAAAGGATCCTTGCCATAGCATCTTTCCAATTCTTTCTTTAAGGCATCAACCTGAATCATGATTGACATCAAATGACAACCACAAGATAGGTCAAAAGACCCTTGTTTTAGATGATGATGATAATATGAGCACACTAAATCGAATGTTTCTCATACCAAGGTTGCAGCATAATCTTTTGTTGTGATGATATAATCTGGGGCAATGCAAGCTTGCCCGTTGTTACATCCCCATTTTCCTACAATTATGCGTCGGGTTGCAACCTTTGGTACCAACCAAAACAGATTAGTATAAAATCAATACGTGCAAAGCAACGCATCAATATGCAGCTATGAATTAATAAATCGAATTCTAAAGTACAAGAACATGTTGCTCAATTTTGTAAAGTGTGTGCCCAAAGCGACCAGCGCCTTTAATTTCATGTGGGAATCCAGGAAATAATGCATTGAATTCTAAAGTACAAAAACATGTTGCTCAATTTTGTAAGGCGTGAGTCCAAAGAGAGCGGTACCTCTAACTTTATGTGGGAGTCAACAATGACAGGGCATTTCCCTCCAAGCTCTAACAGTACAGGGGTGAGGTGCTTAGCAGCGGCACTCATTATAATACGGCCCACTCTTCCATTACCTGTGAATAGAAGGTACAATACCACTTCAAACTACATAATCCAACCATTCGGAAAGAATTGTTTACGGATTTAATGCCTTGAAGCACAAAGTAAGCTGACATGTCTATGTTATGTTGTTATATGGAACTTTGTGGTTCAATGGTAAACTGCGCTCTGCTGTAGAGCTATTCCCGAAATCATATCTTAGGCTTATGGTACTATGGTAGTAAGGCCGGAAAACAAAATGACATGAAACACTCTGCTAAAAAAGATGATTAATAACCTGTATACATAATCTTGTCCCATTTCTGCTCAAGCAGGGCAGTTGTTTCATCTATTGCACCTTCGACTACTTTAACAGCAGAATTGTCCATATACTTTTCTACTAGTTTCTTTAATAGAGATGATGTGACCGGTGCAAGTTCAGATGGTTTCAAAACCGCGGCGTTCCCAGCTGATATAGCCCCAACTACTGGCTCAAGAGATAACACTGCATACAAGTAACAAGATGCATTATTGCACCAGACACCGATAAAATAAAAATAAAAATTGGAAGTAATGTAAATTTCAGTTTGCAGCTGTAGCAGACTGATATAAGAAAGTAGTGTGCTTTTTGGAATCAGTAACCATTTGCTTCTACTCAATTATGTTACTTAATGTGCACAAGGTGGTGACTAACGGAAACTTAAGTGGAAAGAGATTGAGCCTCAACACAATTCTATTTGATAGCTTCAGATCAATGGTTAGGTGTGATACTCTACTCCAGTTCTTCATGAAACAGTATTTTCTTATTCACGATTTCTGGCGGACTGGTAGTAGCTCACAAGCTAAAAATGTAAATGTGATTCCTTCATTAAAGTTTCTGTCAAGCAAGGATGATACTGAAAGCCAGAAGAGAATTATTTTATCCTGCCAGTTCTCAGAAGAATTGTTGAAAAACAAGCACGGAAAAACTAGCAATCCTGTATTAACGTAGAGATTTCAAGACATCACAACTTACGGAAGGGATAGTTCCAAGCTGAAATGATCAGTATTACTCCCAGAGGTTCAGGTACAATTTCTGCCGAGGCAGGAAAAACAGTCACTGACGTTTTAACCTGCAACAGGTGGGAGGATTTAGTTGCAGGGATGCTCTATTCTTGTTGTAATAAAAATTTCTATCTCTCGTTTAGTACAAAGGAATACTAAGACAAAACTTCACCTTTTCTGGCTTCATCCAGTGACACAATTCTTTTATAGATTTCTTACAAGCTGACTTCAATAGAGAAATCTGCATCAGAAACATTAAGCGGTAAAAAACCAATTCCTTGAATATTGACCAACATTAGTATATCTAAGATCTGATTGAAAGTAACATGGCAGGCTAAAGTCAAAAGAAATCTGGTAGAGAATAAACTGAATCCATAGTCAATGAATTGAAAAGTATCATCTTCACCTTGGTACAGAGTAGTATAAAATACATTATACTGATATGTATTGACAGCGAACAACTTGAAAATTATCCAGAAATTTTTTACCATTTCAACAAAGTTATGGCTAACCTAATTCTCTCCTCCACACAAACACATTCCCAACAAAATTAAATTTGCTTCAGAAAGTGCTGGAATTTTTTTTTTAGAAAAGCTCACATTCCCCACAATCATGAGTTATGCTCCTAGCTAAGTTGATACTAATAAATGCCCCAACTACTTCCACAATCAAACTCAAAACTTCATGTGAATCTAAAAACTGCCCCACAATATATAACACATATTTCCACTCATGATCATGACTTCATTTTGATTGCTCCATTTTTCCACATATTCAATTCCGGTAGAACCCTTACTCGTACGGTTTCCTCAACAGTGGTTCACACAAATAACTGAAGCTGGTCATAATCATAACTAATTCAATCAAACATCATTATCATTATCATCAGCATCAACTGACTCCACAACAACAAAAATCATAACCGTCCACCACCTGCAACTGAAACTTTTAACATTCACCCAAACACAAATTCACGTCCACAAAGCCAAAACTCGAATCGATCGCAATTAATATATAAAACCAAAAAAAAAAGAGACGAAAACGGAATCAGAAGATAGAGCTCATACTTCGGAAATGTAGGATTCGAATTCAGGCTTGTTGAGGTCCTGACGAAGAGCATCGACGATCTCCGCCTCGTGATCCTCCGCCATCTTGATAACACTCTGCAGCTGCGTCACTCTCCACTGGTAACTCCGAGTCCTCCCGGAATTGAAACTGACTCTAAGGTCCTTCACCAGCGACGCCGCGGCCGTCGCATCGAACACAGTCTTCTTCTGCTGATCGTCGGTCGCCATCTCAAATTCGTGATTTCCCGCCGATGTTGATGATCAGGAAATTAAAAGAGAGACGAAAAATGGAGAATCGATGAGGAGTCGATTTTGTTAAGCCTTGAAGGAGAAGATGATGAACGAAGACGGCAATGGAACAATTTGCAGAGCTTGCTGGTTCAGCGGAATCTTTTGTAAGCAAATATCCAGAAAATAATAATTATTAATAAATATGTACGCGTTAATCAATACATAGATTATGACGTATTGTACTTATAAATTCATTTTTTTTAACGTTTTGCATAAATCGATAAGGGAGCTGCTCATCGCACCCCTGGCGACAAAAAAAACCCAGCACAATGACTCATATGCCCTCCTCTTTTTGTTTAATTACATTCATATGTCATTAAGTATTATATATTATTTAATTCAATTAAATGATAATTAAAATTCAATTAAATGATAATTAATATTATAAATTAATTGTACCATATTTATTTATTATTATTAATCAGAAATATTCTATAATAATTAATAGTAAAAAATTAAAATAAAAATACAACATGTAGCAATTTTAAAAAAAATTATATTGTACTTGATTTAACAATACATTACGAAACAAAAAATAGACAACTCATTGACTAGATTCTCTGGCAAAACCAAATTACACTATTCATTTATGTATTAACTTTTAATAAAAGGTAGTAATAACAGATTTGACAATACATTACGATAGACCACTCACTGGTACATTACGAAACACAAAATAGACAACTCACTGACTAGATTCATAATAATTAATAGTAAAAAATTAAAATTAAAATACAACATGTAACAATTTCCCATTAAAAATTTTATTTTATTAAATGTCTAATTTATAGACAACTCAAAATAGACAACTCACTGATTAGAAATGTCTAATTCTAACGGCTAGTTTTACTAAATAATGGATATATTTCAAAAAAATCTATAAACACATGCATATCACCTCCTTCAGTTTCATCACTTCACTTGTAAAGATCCATCTCAAGTACCATCCTCTTCTTTATCCTCAAACAATCATCTCAATTATCCGTTCATCAAAGAAATGTCTAATTCTTCTGGCCACAAAGGTGACTATGAGAACTCTGAAGACTATGAAGCCTGGAAAGAAAATGAGAAGGATAGGCTAGAAGAAGAGAAGTATACGCTAGACCAAGACTATGTGTACCCAAGCAGGAAAGAACTGAAACATCCGGACAGAGTGCACATCCCCGACTGGCAGTATGACTACGAGAACCTCGACTGGGCGTTTGACTTCGAGAAGCCTGAAGACTACGAAGAAGAACCCGCTCGGCGCGCTCGAGAACTTGGTGTGCATCCCGACTATGAAGCCTGGAAAGAAAATGAGAAGGATAGGCTAGAAGAAGAGAAGTATACGCTAGACCAAGACTATGTGTACCCAAGCAGGAAGGAACTGAAACATCCGGACAGAGTGCACATACCCGACTGGCCGTATGACTACGAGAACCCCGACTGGTCGTTTGACTTCGAAAAGCCTGAAGACTACGAAGAAGAACCCGCTCGGCGCGCTCGAGAACTTGGTGTGCATCCCGACTATGAAGCCTGGAAAGAAAATGAGAAGGATAGGCTAGAAGAAGAGAAGTATACGCTAGACCAAGACTATGTGTACCCAAGCAGGAAGGAACTGAAACATCCGGACAGAGACTGGCCGTATGACTACGAGAACCCCGACTGGCCGTTTGACTTCGAGAAGCCTGAAGACTACGAAGAAGAACCCGCTCGGCGCGCTCGAGAACTTGGTGTGCATCCCGACTATGAAGCCTGGAAAGAAAATGAGAAGGATAGGCTAGAAGAAGAGAAGTATACGCTAGACCAAGACTATGTGTACCCAAGCAGGAAGGAACTGAAACATCCGGACAGAGACTGGCCGTATGACTACGAGAACCCCGACTGGCCGTTTGACTTCGAGAAGCCTGAAGACTACGAAGAAGAACCCGCTCGGCGCGCTCGAGAACTTGGTGTGCATCCCGACTATGAAGCCTGGAAAGAAAATGAGAAGGATAGGCTAGAAGAAGAGAAGTATACGCTAGACCAAGACTATGTGTACCCAAGCAGGAAGGAACTGAAACATCCGGACAGAGACTGGCCGTATGACTACGAGAACCCCGACTGGCCGTTTGACTTCGAGAAGCCTGAAGACTACGAAGAAGAACCCGCTCGGCGCGCTCGAGAACTTGGTGTGCATCCCGACTATGAAGCCTGGAAAGAAAATGAGAAGGATAGGCTAGAAGAAGAGAAGTATACGCTAGACCAAGACTATGTGTACCCAAGCAGGAAAGAACTGAAACATCCGGACAGAGTGCACATACCCGACTGGCCGTATGACTACGAGAACCCCGACTGGCCGTTTGACTTCGAGAAGCCTGAAGACTACGAAGAAGAACCCGCTCGGCGCGCTCGAGAACTTGGTGTGCATCCCGACTATGAAGCCTGGAAAGAAAATGAGAAGGATAGGCTAGAAGAAGAGAAGTATACGCTAGACCAAGACTATGTGTACCCAAGCAGGAAGGAACTGAAACATCCGGACAGAGTGCACATACCCGACTGGCCGTATGACTACGAGAACCCCGACTGGCCGTTTGACTTCGAAAAGCCTGAAGACTACGAAGAAGAACCCGCTCGGCGCGCTCGAGAACTTGGTGTGCATCCCGACTATGAAGCTTGGAAAGAAAATGAGAAGGATAGGCTAGAAGAAGAGAAGTATACGCTAGACCAAGACTATGTGTACCCAAGCAGGAAGGAACTGAAACATCCGGACAGAGACTGGCCGTATGACTACGAGAACCCCGACTGGCCGTTTGACTTCGAGAAGCCTGAAGACTACGAAGAAGAACCCGCTCGGCGCGCTCGAGAACTTGGTGTGCATCCCGACTATGAAGCCTGGAAAGAAAATGAGAAGGATATGCTAGAAGAAGAGAAGTACACGCTAGACCAAGACTATGTGTACCCAAGCAGGAAGGAACTGAAACATCCGGACAGAGACTGGCCGTATGACTACGAGAACCCCGACTGGCCGTTTGACTTCGAGAAGCCTGAAGACTACGAAGAAGAACCCGCTCGGCGCGCTCGAGAACTTGGTGTGCATCCCGACTATGAAGCCTGGAAAGAAAATGAGAAGGATAGGCTAGAAGAAGAGAAGTATACGCTAGACCAAGACTATGTGTACCCAAGCAGGAAAGAACTGAAACATCCGGACAGAGTGCACATACCCGACTGGCCGTATGACTACGAGAACCCCGACTGGCCGTTTGACTTCGAGAAGCCTGAAGACTACGAAGAAGAACCCGCTCGGCGCGCTCGAGAACTTGGTGTGCATCCCGACTATGAAGCCTGGAAAGAAAATGAGAAGGATAGGCTAGAAGAAGAGAAGTATACGCTAGACCAAGACTATGTGTACCCAAGCAGGAAGGAACTGAAACATCCGGACAGAGTGCACATACCCGACTGGCCGTATGACTACGAGAACCCCGACTGGCCGTTTGACTTCGAAAAGCCTGAAGACTACGAAGAAGAACCCGCTCGGCGCGCTCGAGAACTTGGTGTGCATCCCGACTATGAAGCTTGGAAAGAAAATGAGAAGGATAGGCTAGAAGAAGAGAAGTATACGCTAGACCAAGACTATGTGTACCCAAGCAGGAAGGAACTGAAACATCCGGACAGAGACTGGCCGTATGACTACGAGAACCCCGACTGGCCGTTTGACTTCGAGAAGCCTGAAGACTACGAAGAAGAACCCGCTCGGCGCGCTCGAGAACTTGGTGTGCATCCCGACTATGAAGCCTGGAAAGAAAATGAGAAGGATATGCTAGAAGAAGAGAAGTACACGCTAGACCAAGACTATGTGTACCCAAGCAGGAAGGAACTGAAACATCCGGACAGAGTGCACATCCCCGACTGGCCGTTTGACTTCGAGAAGCCTGAAGAGTATGAAGACGAACCCGCTCGGCGCGCTAGCCGTCAACAGTTTCATGATGGTGAGACCTCGTCCGCTTCTAAAAAACGTAATGTCGGGTAATGCATTGATAATATTCAATTTTTTGGATAGTATACTTGTAGAATATTATAATTTATAACTGATTGGATAATACCAGTGTTATTAAAATCGGACCGGACCGGCCGGTTCGACCGGTTGGACCGGGAACCGGTCATCGGACCGGTCCGGTTCAGTAATCAGACCGTTCTGCAATCGAACCGGTCAAGACCCGGTTGAACCGGTGGTTGAAACGGCCGGATGAACCGGTTGACCCGCGGATTGACTCAATTTTGCATTAAAATTGTGATTTGATCGGTTCAATCGGTTCGATTTGGTCTGAAAAAATATTCATTTATTTTGACTTGGACAATACTCGAACCTAGTCTTCCTCTATAATTATCTCCTCTCATTCCACCAAGCTAAACATGATTCTTGTTTTATTATTTGTTTCATTAATGTATATGCATTTATCAAATCTATAAATATTTTTACTTATTATCAATTTAACTAGAAATTCAATTAGTCTTAGAAATCTCTTATTGTTGTGACTTGCAAATTAAGACTAAAATTGTTATTGTTGTTCTATTATTGTTGTATTATTGATTTGTAATTTATCAAATTCTAAATTTGACAATTTGCTATGGTATGTTATTGTAATCCGATCATAAACATGTAATATTTATTCAAGTCATAAATATGTTAAATTATAATATCATATATTAGTATATTATTTTTATTATTTAATTTGTGCGGGTCAAACCGGTTCGATCCGATTGAACCACTGATCCATTGACCCAGTGACTTGACCGGTTCGATCACCGGTCCGATTTTAATAACACTGGATAATACTGAAACGTCATATATCAACTTTTAAGTAGTAGTAGAATACTTGTAGAGCTTAACATGTTTTGATTATGATTTGATGTGGACTCCATTATGCCTATAAAATAAATATAAAAATTAAGCTTGGAATACTTACGTTTTCCAATTTAAAGATCCAAAATAAAATAAAAAATAGTTTTATTTTCTATATAAAGGATATGTCTGGTTGCCAAGTCATGTTACGTGGTAGAGGTGGCCGCTGAGCAGCGCAGTGACTTAGTGTGACGTGACGTGATGTGATACTGCAATTCTTACCTCTCTCTTAAAGACCCACGCTTTGTCAGTATGGGTGTGTGTTTGGCTTGACTTGCAAATGGTTTCAATTTATGCGTCTCTTCTTTTTCGCCTAAATTATCAGCGTTCAATTTAGAATTTTGTTTGAAAATTCGAATTAAAGTTAAACACATAACTTAAATTAATAATATGCTTTTTTTAAAATTACAATTAAAAATCTATAAGTAGTACCGTATTTTTTAAAATTATTTCTTCTATTTAAGTTAAGTTTCAATTCAATCATTTAAGGTTGCTAGTATTTTTTTTTTTGATAACAAACAGTGGCATCTGCCACAAGATTCAACAACTTGGAGGCAAAAGAAACTAACAAAACAGATTAATGTTACATAACTCTGTAAGGTTGCTAGTATTTTAGACTATTGGTTTAGAATATAGATGAGGTGCAAATCATATTTTTGATACAAACTTCAAAATTCGTCAAAAGTTTGTTATAATTCGTAGCCGAAAAACTATATATGCAACATAGTTCGTCACAAGTGATTCATAATTCGTCACCCTAAAATTATCCATGCGACAGGAATTATCTCATACATTCAAATGATCAAATCAATAACTGTCATTGATTTATATTTTTTTTACAAAAAATGATGTTTGTACCGGATCCTTTTGATTGAATTATACATAATTTTGGGCAAGTTTGGTGTATCAATCTTGGCTTCAAGTCAATGAGAGTCGAATAACTTTATGCGCCGAAATTTATTGTGCTTGAATTAAGTATAATTTGATTTTTATTTGAAATATATTCTATTATGCATTTTTGTTGAAAATATTATTATTCACTTCTCATTCTTAATAATTGCTTTGAAATAAATAATATACTCTTAGAAGAATATATGAGATTTGTGGTGTGTAAAAATGGCTTACAATTAGAGTCGTAAGGCTAAGATATAAAGCGTGCAAACAACTTTCTAGTTAAAAATTGACATTTTATTAGTTCATGAATTACACGTTTGTGTTTGTAGCATCATATCATGCATGCCTTCACATGTCTACCTCAAATTATAAGGACATCAAATGAGGAGAGAGTTTATTCTTCGGCTCGTTGATCCTTGAATTTGGAACATAATGTCCTCGTAAATTACTAAACAAAAAAATAGTTTGTAACGCCTAGATTCGTCAGAATTGTCTTGCATTAGGTGAAAAATGGCGTAGGCAAGTTTACTAAGAGCTTCTTTACTCTTTACTTTTGAAGCATGACCTCATGATCAAAAACGTATTTGAAAAAAAAAATTGGTCACATTGCGAGTTCAAAAAACGACGTCGTTGACGAACTAATTCTTTTTCACCTCTAGAATAGTATCAATGAAGAGAGGGTCGGTAGTAAGTCAAAACATTTATAATGACCGGTAGGGTACCGGGTCGAACCCAAAGGAGCAAGCCAAGCACACGCACTATTTAAGATTGTGTTTCCATTCGGCTATTCTAAACCAAAAATGTGTAAAAGGGTGTATATATCTAAATCCTATGTGGCGAGTAATTAGGGATAAAAGATAAGTAGGAGGTGTTTCGAGGGGTTACTCCCCTCCTTGGCAAATTCCAATGATCATGTATACAAGAGTTTAATCATTTAAGAGGTTGATAGGTTTAAAACCTAGCTTAGACTAGAATTGAACAAACCATGCATGTTTAATCCTAGTCAAGCCATCTTAGCTAGGATCTCACTAATTAAAGAGTATTGATCCACTATATAGCATTTACTCCCATAAATGCTACATGCATAAAGTTCTAGTTTACCTCTCACCATGCATTTACTCTCATAAACGTTGGTTAAGTTCAATTTTACTACATCCAAACCATCACTAAGCTCTTTCAATACTTAGATCAAAGTTCTAACACAAACATGTCACTTAGGCATTTTATCAAACACTTAGAGACATGTCTAACATGAAGAGCATAGTAAAATGAAATCAACTTCAATAAATCCATTCAAATGTGTATACAATGATCATTGAGTACCAAGGAGGATCATAAGACCCTCAAAACACAAGATCCACTACTCACACATCATGTAAGACAACATGGTGTGAGTAGGGTTTTTACACAACAAGTAGAATAGAAGAGGGATAGAAATAGGATGATTAATCCTTGAACTCCCTTGATCTTCACTTCTCCTTGGTTGGATGATGGTTGATGACCTTGGTTGACCTCTTTTCTTAATCTTCTTCTCCCCAAAAACCTCCACACTTGGTCCAAAAAGCCCTCTTTCTATTTATAGATTCGACTGAAATCTGGGTGCAGAAATCTGAGTTTTTCATCCAGTCGATCGACTGGGCTTTCAGTCGATCGACTGGTGGTCCTCTCGTCCGAATTTGGTCTTGGCGTCAACTAGAGAGTTGTAGCCCTTTGCGTTAGCTTTCCAACAAGCTTTGAATCAACCAAATCGGACACCGTATGCGCCCTGGGCGTCCAAAACAAGTCGCAAAGGTCACGAAGAACACAGTCTGAGGAGCTGCTGAGTTGTTTAAACAGTCGATCGACTGGACTCCCAGTCGATCGACTGGTGGTCCTCCCGTCCGAATTTGGTCTTGGCATCAACTGGAGAGTTGTAGCCCTTTGAGTTAGCTTTCCAACAAGCTTTGACTCAACCAATTCGGACACCGTATGCGCCCTGGGCGTCCAAAACAAGTTGCAAAGGTCAATATGCTCGGTATTGCCCCGAAACTCCTTGTTTTGCGCCGAAACTCAACCAATCTTCACATTTAGGCATTGACCATGGGGGAAACTTGTTTTCTACCTGAAATGTAGAGATAGAGGTCAAATGACATCAAAATATCGTCGGAAACGATTCAAAACTATAGTGAAGAATGACGATAAATGAGTCGAAAACTCGACTCATCAACACTCCACACTTAAGTTTTGTTCGTCCCGAACAAAGTATGAGAATATGTCAAGGTCATGCAAATGTCGAAATGCTAGTGGTGCTATGTTTTTCGTCTATTTGCCTCACTAGATTTCACAAGGTCTCGATCATTATTCCTAATCATGTTATTGAAAGATAAATGACAAGTATGTACAATCTAACTAGCTCCTTTTCGTAGGCGTTACGAATGCATTTAGCGTATGCATTAAGCCTTTAAACCCCTAGGCTACCCTAGTGGACGAGTTATAGTCTCGTGAGAGTTTTCAGAAATGGGAATACTCACAAATCCCATATGCACCTATCCCATGAGAATGAATGCAAGAGTGCTCAACCAAGGCGAGGATTTCTCAAAACCAATCCCTCACCCCAAACTAGGACTACCATCACAATATCATCAAAAGAACTTTTGAACCATTTGAGTACCCATGAGGTTGTGCATTCAAGATCATCAATACTAGAGCTATCAAATGTCTCATCCAAAGGTCTACTCATTTTCAAGGCAATACAATAGAAGCAAAGTTAATAGTTTTGCACAAAAGAGTGTCAACCGCTCACCTATGCTAGCTAGGGCTAGTCCATTGGCTCACGACATGGAACTCATTCCCAAGTTTTAGGCGCTTAAGCCATAATCCATAAGGGAAGAGGAGTTCGACACTAGAGTTCTTAATAAACAAGCATAGACCAAATGATAACTCCCGTGCAAGCACATGGGTCGTCCAAAAGTCATTCTAACAAGCACACAATGCAAATGATGAATCCCGCACAAATGAAGAATGGAGGAAAACATAGAGTCAAGTTTTAAGTGCTTCTTATTTTCTTTTTGAAATGGCCTTTGGCCTACAAATGCTTTCGAGGGGGAACTTTTCTTCCTAACCCCCGGCATTTGTATCATTTTTAAAGCGAAACTTCTCTAGCACTTTGAGAGAGTTTTTAGTCGGGGCTTTGCCCTCTTTGACCACAAAAACTTTTTTGTTGGGGCCTATTTTTCGCCCTCTTTTGACTCCACACTTAAAACTTGACAATATGTTCAAAAAGTGTATGGAATGTGCGGGAAGCAATCATAAGCATGGCACTAAATTAGAAAACTCAAGTCACCAAGGAGCAAACAAAAGGTCTAAGTTTTTCGTGAAAATTTTAAAAGTGCTTGATAAAACTCAATCCAAGGTATTTCAACGAAAATACTTAGAGAATTGGATGGACAAGGGATAGCAATTATATTGATTCACAAGAATGCACATTCATAGGACTAGGTCGGTTCTAAGTTCAAGATCCAATAAATGTGAATAATAGGCTAGATGTGATTTATAGGGATTTAGAGCCGATAGTCACAAGCCTATGTGGTTGAAAACACTCTCATGTTAGGGATAGAATACATGAATGCAAGTGCTCATTCTACAATGCTAGGCATGGCATAATATGAGTGAACTATGCGACTACCCACTCCACACTTAAAAGGTAGCTTAGTCCCTAAGCGCAAACAATGAAGAAAATGAGATAAAGGCGCATAGGAACTCCCCTCGTTTGTAGATGTGCCCCACCAATAGAAAAGATGACATTGTGCTAAGCTTGAATGTGCATGATGCGAATAACTTCCTTGATGACAAGAACACATGAGAGGTTAAAAGCAACAAGTGACATACAAGGTTATGTAAAACTCATGTATGAGCAAGATAGCATCACAAGTCACATAATAACATCATGGCACAATTTTCATAGAATTCAAACAAGGAAGTTGATCCACGCCCTCTAAAACATGCACAAGGTTTCCTAAGTGCCCCAAATGTGAAACTAGAGTCATAGTATGATATCACAAATTAGTTCCACTCTAGTAAACACCAATAAAGCATATGAGCACTATGGGCAACATCATTAAGCATAGAAAGATCAAGGGAAAAGTGGAGGGCTTGGCAATGTGAAGTGGAATTGGAGTGAGTAGACCTCACTCCACACTTAAAATTTAACCCACTAATCACATATATCACACTCCACACTTTAGGGCCTTCGCTACTCAAAGTCATGCCAAACACTTAAACAAGAAGAACGAGAATGAAACACTTACAAACCGGTTTCCCTCCCGCGAGGGCCTAGTTTTTCCCGTCTTGGCAAAGACGTAGCAAAGTGCCCCATAGAATCACTCGTTGAGAAGTCCTTTGCTAGGATCCCTTCTCACGGGGCCTTGGGTTTGGTCGTGTCAATCCACCTTCAAATCCCATTTGAATTTCCTCCCATCAAGTCTACAATGGACTTTCCTTTGGGAAGTTGACCCCTTCAAGTACGAAGATCCCTTAAGAACAAAGGGGTCATGGGAGCTTCCTTCCAAAAATCTTGCAAAATAAGGCACGAAGCTCCAAAACTTGTCTCGAGAAGAAGTAGTGAAGAAAGGGTCTTCATAACTCGTCTCAAGCTTGATGGGCACCTCCTCGAGGTTTTCATTTATTCCCTTGGGTGCCCATCCCTCATTCTCCCTTTCTAAACTTTTGTCTTCCTTAATGCGAGTTTGTCCTCTAGTTTCTTCCATGAAAACCTCAACAAAGTCTTGATATCCCTCAAATCCTTTTGTCTCTATATGCTCTTCCTCTATCTTATCCTCATCAAGAAGTTCGGGTTCACATTCAAGCTCACTCATAGCGGGAGGAGGGAGTTCTTCTTCATTAACAAAAGGTATTTCCTCTATGAAAGAGGCATCATCATTGAAGAACTCCTCATCGGAGAGCGTTAATGGGATGGTGAGCTCTTGTGTGTTCTCATCCAAATGATCACGAGATGTGCTAGTAGTGAAGGATGCTTCACTTTTGCATTCCATCTCGTCTTCATTACAAGGTTCACCATCCCTTGTCTTGTAATAAGCTTCGGTGGCGGCTCTCCAAAATTTATCCTCCGATTCTTGATCCCGTTTTTCCCTTGAGGCATTAGATTCAAGGATTTCTTCTTCGGAAATCTCTCCTTCCTCTTCCAAGTTCTCAAATTCAATGGCTCGTTGAGCCATTGTGCTTTCTAACTCATGGCTTTGAGCCTCCAATCTAGTCAATTGAGCTTGCATCTTCTCTTGGCTTGCTAGAAGTCTAGCGAACATGGATTCTATATTGGAGGGCTCACTTGAAGGTTGAGGAGGTTGAGGGTATGGAGGGTAGGAGTCTTCAACTTCGAAGCATTGGCTATCATCCCAATTCGGAGTGTAATAACTTGTTGGATAGCCATGTTCTTGCCAATAAGAATTTAGGTGCTCCTCCTCTTGATAGTATTCCTCATTAAAAAAGACTTGTTGGTTGTGGTTGTACATCCAATAGTCTTCACAATGGGCATTTGGTTGATCCTCTTCATAATAATCTCCATTGTGCATGACTTGTTGATTGTAGTGATCCATCCTCGCAAGACAAGATAAAAGAAGTTAGCAAGGGATATGAGTAGAAAAAGAGAATATACAAGTATAAGTAAAAAGAAAAATATTCACAAGAATAGGCGGAACATCCACACAATCTAGTCTAGGGATGTGCTAACTAGTTGCTCCCCGGCAACGGCGCCATTTGACGAACTAATTCTTTTTCACCTCTAGAATAGTATCAATGAAGAGAGGGTCGGTAGTAAGTCAAAACATTTATAATGACCGGTAGGGTACCGGGTCGAACCCAAAGGAGCAAGCCAAGCACACGCACTATTTAAGATTGTGTTTCCATTCGGCTATTCTAAACCAAAAATGTGTAAAAGGGTGTATATATCTAAATCCTATGTGGCGAGTAATTAGGGATAAAAGATAAGTAGGAGGTGTTTCGAGGGGTTACTCCCCTCCTTGGCAAATTCCAATGATCATGTATACAAGAGTTTAATCATTTAAGAGGTTGATAGGTTTAAAACCTAGCTTAGACTAGAATTGAACAAACCATGCATGTTTAATCCTAGTCAAGCCATCTTAGCTAGGATCTCACTAATTAAAGAGTATTGATCCACTATATAGCATTTACTCCCATAAATGCTACATGCATAAAGTTCTAGTTTACCTCTCACCATGCATTTACTCTCATAAACGTTGGTTAAGTTCAATTTTACTACATCCAAACCATCACTAAGCTCTTTCAATACTTAGATCAAAGTTCTAACACAAACATGTCACTTAGGCATTTTATCAAACACTTAGAGACATGTCTAACATGAAGAGCATAGTAAAATGAAATCAACTTCAATAAATCCATTCAAATGTGTATACAATGATCATTGAGTACCAAGGAGGATCATAAGACCCTCAAAACACAAGATCCACTACTCACACATCATGTAAGACAACATGGTGTGAGTAGGGTTTTTACACAACAAGTAGAATAGAAGAGGGATAGAAATAGGATGATTAATCCTTGAACTCCCTTGATCTTCACTTCTCCTTGGTTGGATGATGGTTGATGACCTTGGTTGACCTCTTTTCTTAATCTTCTTCTCCCCAAAAACCTCCACACTTGGTCCAAAAAGCCCTCTTTCTATTTATAGATTCGACTGAAATCTGGGTGCAGAAATCTGAGTTTTTCATCCAGTCGATCGACTGGGCTTTCAGTCGATCGACTGGTGGTCCTCTCGTCCGAATTTGGTCTTGGCGTCAACTAGAGAGTTGTAGCCCTTTGCGTTAGCTTTCCAACAAGCTTTGAATCAACCAAATCGGACACCGTATGCGCCCTGGGCGTCCAAAACAAGTCGCAAAGGTCACGAAGAACACAGTCTGAGGAGCTGCTGAGTTGTTTAAACAGTCGATCGACTGGACTCCCAGTCGATCGACTGGTGGTCCTCCCGTCCGAATTTGGTCTTGGCATCAACTGGAGAGTTGTAGCCCTTTGAGTTAGCTTTCCAACAAGCTTTGACTCAACCAATTCGGACACCGTATGCGCCCTGGGCGTCCAAAACAAGTTGCAAAGGTCAATATGCTCGGTATTGCCCCGAAACTCCTTGTTTTGCGCCGAAACTCAACCAATCTTCACATTTAGGCATTGACCATGGGGGAAACTTGTTTTCTACCTGAAATGTAGAGATAGAGGTCAAATGACATCAAAATATCGTCGGAAACGATTCAAAACTATAGTGAAGAATGACGATAAATGAGTCGAAAACTCGACTCATCAACACTCCACACTTAAGTTTTGTTCGTCCCGAACAAAGTATGAGAATATGTCAAGGTCATGCAAATGTCGAAATGCTAGTGGTGCTATGTTTTTCGTCTATTTGCCTCACTAGATTTCACAAGGTCTCGATCATTATTCCTAATCATGTTATTGAAAGATAAATGACAAGTATGTACAATCTAACTAGCTCCTTTTCGTAGGCGTTACGAATGCATTTAGCGTATGCATTAAGCCTTTAAACCCCTAGGCTACCCTAGTGGACGAGTTATAGTCTCGTGAGAGTTTTCAGAAATGGGAATACTCACAAATCCCATATGCACCTATCCCATGAGAATGAATGCAAGAGTGCTCAACCAAGGCGAGGATTTCTCAAAACCAATCCCTCACCCCAAACTAGGACTACCATCACAATATCATCAAAAGAACTTTTGAACCATTTGAGTACCCATGAGGTTGTGCATTCAAGATCATCAATACTAGAGCTATCAAATGTCTCATCCAAAGGTCTACTCATTTTCAAGGCAATACAATAGAAGCAAAGTTAATAGTTTTGCACAAAAGAGTGTCAACCGCTCACCTATGCTAGCTAGGGCTAGTCCATTGGCTCACGACATGGAACTCATTCCCAAGTTTTAGGCGCTTAAGCCATAATCCATAAGGGAAGAGGAGTTCGACACTAGAGTTCTTAATAAACAAGCATAGACCAAATGATAACTCCCGTGCAAGCACATGGGTCGTCCAAAAGTCATTCTAACAAGCACACAATGCAAATGATGAATCCCGCACAAATGAAGAATGGAGGAAAACATAGAGTCAAGTTTTAAGTGCTTCTTATTTTCTTTTTGAAATGGCCTTTGGCCTACAAATGCTTTCGAGGGGGAACTTTTCTTCCTAACCCCCGGCATTTGTATCATTTTTAAAGCGAAACTTCTCTAGCACTTTGAGAGAGTTTTTAGTCGGGGCTTTGCCCTCTTTGACCACAAAAACTTTTTTGTTGGGGCCTATTTTTCGCCCTCTTTTGACTCCACACTTAAAACTTGACAATATGTTCAAAAAGTGTATGGAATGTGCGGGAAGCAATCATAAGCATGGCACTAAATTAGAAAACTCAAGTCACCAAGGAGCAAACAAAAGGTCTAAGTTTTTCGTGAAAATTTTAAAAGTGCTTGATAAAACTCAATCCAAGGTATTTCAACGAAAATACTTAGAGAATTGGATGGACAAGGGATAGCAATTATATTGATTCACAAGAATGCACATTCATAGGACTAGGTCGGTTCTAAGTTCAAGATCCAATAAATGTGAATAATAGGCTAGATGTGATTTATAGGGATTTAGAGCCGATAGTCACAAGCCTATGTGGTTGAAAACACTCTCATGTTAGGGATAGAATACATGAATGCAAGTGCTCATTCTACAATGCTAGGCATGGCATAATATGAGTGAACTATGCGACTACCCACTCCACACTTAAAAGGTAGCTTAGTCCCTAAGCGCAAACAATGAAGAAAATGAGATAAAGGCGCATAGGAACTCCCCTCGTTTGTAGATGTGCCCCACCAATAGAAAAGATGACATTGTGCTAAGCTTGAATGTGCATGATGCGAATAACTTCCTTGATGACAAGAACACATGAGAGGTTAAAAGCAACAAGTGACATACAAGGTTATGTAAAACTCATGTATGAGCAAGATAGCATCACAAGTCACATAATAACATCATGGCACAATTTTCATAGAATTCAAACAAGGAAGTTGATCCACGCCCTCTAAAACATGCACAAGGTTTCCTAAGTGCCCCAAATGTGAAACTAGAGTCATAGTATGATATCACAAATTAGTTCCACTCTAGTAAACACCAATAAAGCATATGAGCACTATGGGCAACATCATTAAGCATAGAAAGATCAAGGGAAAAGTGGAGGGCTTGGCAATGTGAAGTGGAATTGGAGTGAGTAGACCTCACTCCACACTTAAAATTTAACCCACTAATCACATATATCACACTCCACACTTTAGGGCCTTCGCTACTCAAAGTCATGCCAAACACTTAAACAAGAAGAACGAGAATGAAACACTTACAAACCGGTTTCCCTCCCGCGAGGGCCTAGTTTTTCCCGTCTTGGCAAAGACGTAGCAAAGTGCCCCATAGAATCACTCGTTGAGAAGTCCTTTGCTAGGATCCCTTCTCACGGGGCCTTGGGTTTGGTCGTGTCAATCCACCTTCAAATCCCATTTGAATTTCCTCCCATCAAGTCTACAATGGACTTTCCTTTGGGAAGTTGACCCCTTCAAGTACGAAGATCCCTTAAGAACAAAGGGGTCATGGGAGCTTCCTTCCAAAAATCTTGCAAAATAAGGCACGAAGCTCCAAAACTTGTCTCGAGAAGAAGTAGTGAAGAAAGGGTCTTCATAACTCGTCTCAAGCTTGATGGGCACCTCCTCGAGGTTTTCATTTATTCCCTTGGGTGCCCATCCCTCATTCTCCCTTTCTAAACTTTTGTCTTCCTTAATGCGAGTTTGTCCTCTAGTTTCTTCCATGAAAACCTCAACAAAGTCTTGATATCCCTCAAATCCTTTTGTCTCTATATGCTCTTCCTCTATCTTATCCTCATCAAGAAGTTCGGGTTCACATTCAAGCTCACTCATAGCGGGAGGAGGGAGTTCTTCTTCATTAACAAAAGGTATTTCCTCTATGAAAGAGGCATCATCATTGAAGAACTCCTCATCGGAGAGCGTTAATGGGATGGTGAGCTCTTGTGTGTTCTCATCCAAATGATCACGAGATGTGCTAGTAGTGAAGGATGCTTCACTTTTGCATTCCATCTCGTCTTCATTACAAGGTTCACCATCCCTTGTCTTGTAATAAGCTTCGGTGGCGGCTCTCCAAAATTTATCCTCCGATTCTTGATCCCGTTTTTCCCTTGAGGCATTAGATTCAAGGATTTCTTCTTCGGAAATCTCTCCTTCCTCTTCCAAGTTCTCAAATTCAATGGCTCGTTGAGCCATTGTGCTTTCTAACTCATGGCTTTGAGCCTCCAATCTAGTCAATTGAGCTTGCATCTTCTCTTGGCTTGCTAGAAGTCTAGCGAACATGGATTCTATATTGGAGGGCTCACTTGAAGGTTGAGGAGGTTGAGGGTATGGAGGGTAGGAGTCTTCAACTTCGAAGCATTGGCTATCATCCCAATTCGGAGTGTAATAACTTGTTGGATAGCCATGTTCTTGCCAATAAGAATTTAGGTGCTCCTCCTCTTGATAGTATTCCTCATTAAAAAAGACTTGTTGGTTGTGGTTGTACATCCAATAGTCTTCACAATGGGCATTTGGTTGATCCTCTTCATAATAATCTCCATTGTGCATGACTTGTTGATTGTAGTGATCCATCCTCGCAAGACAAGATAAAAGAAGTTAGCAAGGGATATGAGTAGAAAAAGAGAATATACAAGTATAAGTAAAAAGAAAAATATTCACAAGAATAGGCGGAACATCCACACAATCTAGTCTAGGGATGTGCTAACTAGTTGCTCCCCGGCAACGGCGCCATTTGACGAACTAATTCTTTTTCACCTCTAGAATAGTATCAATGAAGAGAGGGTCGGTAGTAAGTCAAAACATTTATAATGACCGGTAGGGTACCGGGTCGAACCCAAAGGAGCAAGCCAAGCACACGCACTATTTAAGATTGTGTTTCCATTCGGCTATTCTAAACCAAAAATGTGTAAAAGGGTGTATATATCTAAATCCTATGTGGCGAGTAATTAGGGATAAAAGATAAGTAGGAGGTGTTTCGAGGGGTTACTCCCCTCCTTGGCAAATTCCAATGATCATGTATACAAGAGTTTAATCATTTAAGAGGTTGATAGGTTTAAAACCTAGCTTAGACTAGAATTGAACAAACCATGCATGTTTAATCCTAGTCAAGCCATCTTAGCTAGGATCTCACTAATTAAAGAGTATTGATCCACTATATAGCATTTACTCCCATAAATGCTACATGCATAAAGTTCTAGTTTACCTCTCACCATGCATTTACTCTCATAAACGTTGGTTAAGTTCAATTTTACTACATCCAAACCATCACTAAGCTCTTTCAATACTTAGATCAAAGTTCTAACACAAACATGTCACTTAGGCATTTTATCAAACACTTAGAGACATGTCTAACATGAAGAGCATAGTAAAATGAAATCAACTTCAATAAATCCATTCAAATGTGTATACAATGATCATTGAGTACCAAGGAGGATCATAAGACCCTCAAAACACAAGATCCACTACTCACACATCATGTAAGACAACATGGTGTGAGTAGGGTTTTTACACAACAAGTAGAATAGAAGAGGGATAGAAATAGGATGATTAATCCTTGAACTCCCTTGATCTTCACTTCTCCTTGGTTGGATGATGGTTGATGACCTTGGTTGACCTCTTTTCTTAATCTTCTTCTCCCCAAAAACCTCCACACTTGGTCCAAAAAGCCCTCTTTCTATTTATAGATTCGACTGAAATCTGGGTGCAGAAATCTGAGTTTTTCATCCAGTCGATCGACTGGGCTTTCAGTCGATCGACTGGTGGTCCTCTCGTCCGAATTTGGTCTTGGCGTCAACTAGAGAGTTGTAGCCCTTTGCGTTAGCTTTCCAACAAGCTTTGAATCAACCAAATCGGACACCGTATGCGCCCTGGGCGTCCAAAACAAGTCGCAAAGGTCACGAAGAACACAGTCTGAGGAGCTGCTGAGTTGTTTAAACAGTCGATCGACTGGACTCCCAGTCGATCGACTGGTGGTCCTCCCGTCCGAATTTGGTCTTGGCATCAACTGGAGAGTTGTAGCCCTTTGAGTTAGCTTTCCAACAAGCTTTGACTCAACCAATTCGGACACCGTATGCGCCCTGGGCGTCCAAAACAAGTTGCAAAGGTCAATATGCTCGGTATTGCCCCGAAACTCCTTGTTTTGCGCCGAAACTCAACCAATCTTCACATTTAGGCATTGACCATGGGGGAAACTTGTTTTCTACCTGAAATGTAGAGATAGAGGTCAAATGACATCAAAATATCGTCGGAAACGATTCAAAACTATAGTGAAGAATGACGATAAATGAGTCGAAAACTCGACTCATCAACACTCCACACTTAAGTTTTGTTCGTCCCGAACAAAGTATGAGAATATGTCAAGGTCATGCAAATGTCGAAATGCTAGTGGTGCTATGTTTTTCGTCTATTTGCCTCACTAGATTTCACAAGGTCTCGATCATTATTCCTAATCATGTTATTGAAAGATAAATGACAAGTATGTACAATCTAACTAGCTCCTTTTCGTAGGCGTTACGAATGCATTTAGCGTATGCATTAAGCCTTTAAACCCCTAGGCTACCCTAGTGGACGAGTTATAGTCTCGTGAGAGTTTTCAGAAATGGGAATACTCACAAATCCCATATGCACCTATCCCATGAGAATGAATGCAAGAGTGCTCAACCAAGGCGAGGATTTCTCAAAACCAATCCCTCACCCCAAACTAGGACTACCATCACAATATCATCAAAAGAACTTTTGAACCATTTGAGTACCCATGAGGTTGTGCATTCAAGATCATCAATACTAGAGCTATCAAATGTCTCATCCAAAGGTCTACTCATTTTCAAGGCAATACAATAGAAGCAAAGTTAATAGTTTTGCACAAAAGAGTGTCAACCGCTCACCTATGCTAGCTAGGGCTAGTCCATTGGCTCACGACATGGAACTCATTCCCAAGTTTTAGGCGCTTAAGCCATAATCCATAAGGGAAGAGGAGTTCGACACTAGAGTTCTTAATAAACAAGCATAGACCAAATGATAACTCCCGTGCAAGCACATGGGTCGTCCAAAAGTCATTCTAACAAGCACACAATGCAAATGATGAATCCCGCACAAATGAAGAATGGAGGAAAACATAGAGTCAAGTTTTAAGTGCTTCTTATTTTCTTTTTGAAATGGCCTTTGGCCTACAAATGCTTTCGAGGGGGAACTTTTCTTCCTAACCCCCGGCATTTGTATCATTTTTAAAGCGAAACTTCTCTAGCACTTTGAGAGAGTTTTTAGTCGGGGCTTTGCCCTCTTTGACCACAAAAACTTTTTTGTTGGGGCCTATTTTTCGCCCTCTTTTGACTCCACACTTAAAACTTGACAATATGTTCAAAAAGTGTATGGAATGTGCGGGAAGCAATCATAAGCATGGCACTAAATTAGAAAACTCAAGTCACCAAGGAGCAAACAAAAGGTCTAAGTTTTTCGTGAAAATTTTAAAAGTGCTTGATAAAACTCAATCCAAGGTATTTCAACGAAAATACTTAGAGAATTGGATGGACAAGGGATAGCAATTATATTGATTCACAAGAATGCACATTCATAGGACTAGGTCGGTTCTAAGTTCAAGATCCAATAAATGTGAATAATAGGCTAGATGTGATTTATAGGGATTTAGAGCCGATAGTCACAAGCCTATGTGGTTGAAAACACTCTCATGTTAGGGATAGAATACATGAATGCAAGTGCTCATTCTACAATGCTAGGCATGGCATAATATGAGTGAACTATGCGACTACCCACTCCACACTTAAAAGGTAGCTTAGTCCCTAAGCGCAAACAATGAAGAAAATGAGATAAAGGCGCATAGGAACTCCCCTCGTTTGTAGATGTGCCCCACCAATAGAAAAGATGACATTGTGCTAAGCTTGAATGTGCATGATGCGAATAACTTCCTTGATGACAAGAACACATGAGAGGTTAAAAGCAACAAGTGACATACAAGGTTATGTAAAACTCATGTATGAGCAAGATAGCATCACAAGTCACATAATAACATCATGGCACAATTTTCATAGAATTCAAACAAGGAAGTTGATCCACGCCCTCTAAAACATGCACAAGGTTTCCTAAGTGCCCCAAATGTGAAACTAGAGTCATAGTATGATATCACAAATTAGTTCCACTCTAGTAAACACCAATAAAGCATATGAGCACTATGGGCAACATCATTAAGCATAGAAAGATCAAGGGAAAAGTGGAGGGCTTGGCAATGTGAAGTGGAATTGGAGTGAGTAGACCTCACTCCACACTTAAAATTTAACCCACTAATCACATATATCACACTCCACACTTTAGGGCCTTCGCTACTCAAAGTCATGCCAAACACTTAAACAAGAAGAACGAGAATGAAACACTTACAAACCGGTTTCCCTCCCGCGAGGGCCTAGTTTTTCCCGTCTTGGCAAAGACGTAGCAAAGTGCCCCATAGAATCACTCGTTGAGAAGTCCTTTGCTAGGATCCCTTCTCACGGGGCCTTGGGTTTGGTCGTGTCAATCCACCTTCAAATCCCATTTGAATTTCCTCCCATCAAGTCTACAATGGACTTTCCTTTGGGAAGTTGACCCCTTCAAGTACGAAGATCCCTTAAGAACAAAGGGGTCATGGGAGCTTCCTTCCAAAAATCTTGCAAAATAAGGCACGAAGCTCCAAAACTTGTCTCGAGAAGAAGTAGTGAAGAAAGGGTCTTCATAACTCGTCTCAAGCTTGATGGGCACCTCCTCGAGGTTTTCATTTATTCCCTTGGGTGCCCATCCCTCATTCTCCCTTTCTAAACTTTTGTCTTCCTTAATGCGAGTTTGTCCTCTAGTTTCTTCCATGAAAACCTCAACAAAGTCTTGATATCCCTCAAATCCTTTTGTCTCTATATGCTCTTCCTCTATCTTATCCTCATCAAGAAGTTCGGGTTCACATTCAAGCTCACTCATAGCGGGAGGAGGGAGTTCTTCTTCATTAACAAAAGGTATTTCCTCTATGAAAGAGGCATCATCATTGAAGAACTCCTCATCGGAGAGCGTTAATGGGATGGTGAGCTCTTGTGTGTTCTCATCCAAATGATCACGAGATGTGCTAGTAGTGAAGGATGCTTCACTTTTGCATTCCATCTCGTCTTCATTACAAGGTTCACCATCCCTTGTCTTGTAATAAGCTTCGGTGGCGGCTCTCCAAAATTTATCCTCCGATTCTTGATCCCGTTTTTCCCTTGAGGCATTAGATTCAAGGATTTCTTCTTCGGAAATCTCTCCTTCCTCTTCCAAGTTCTCAAATTCAATGGCTCGTTGAGCCATTGTGCTTTCTAACTCATGGCTTTGAGCCTCCAATCTAGTCAATTGAGCTTGCATCTTCTCTTGGCTTGCTAGAAGTCTAGCGAACATGGATTCTATATTGGAGGGCTCACTTGAAGGTTGAGGAGGTTGAGGGTATGGAGGGTAGGAGTCTTCAACTTCGAAGCATTGGCTATCATCCCAATTCGGAGTGTAATAACTTGTTGGATAGCCATGTTCTTGCCAATAAGAATTTAGGTGCTCCTCCTCTTGATAGTATTCCTCATTAAAAAAGACTTGTTGGTTGTGGTTGTACATCCAATAGTCTTCACAATGGGCATTTGGTTGATCCTCTTCATAATAATCTCCATTGTGCATGACTTGTTGATTGTAGTGATCCATCCTCGCAAGACAAGATAAAAGAAGTTAGCAAGGGATATGAGTAGAAAAAGAGAATATACAAGTATAAGTAAAAAGAAAAATATTCACAAGAATAGGCGGAACATCCACACAATCTAGTCTAGGGATGTGCTAACTAGTTGCTCCCCGGCAACGGCGCCATTTGACGAACTAATTCTTTTTCACCTCTAGAATAGTATCAATGAAGAGAGGGTCGGTAGTAAGTCAAAACATTTATAATGACCGGTAGGGTACCGGGTCGAACCCAAAGGAGCAAGCCAAGCACACGCACTATTTAAGATTGTGTTTCCATTCGGCTATTCTAAACCAAAAATGTGTAAAAGGGTGTATATATCTAAATCCTATGTGGCGAGTAATTAGGGATAAAAGATAAGTAGGAGGTGTTTCGAGGGGTTACTCCCCTCCTTGGCAAATTCCAATGATCATGTATACAAGAGTTTAATCATTTAAGAGGTTGATAGGTTTAAAACCTAGCTTAGACTAGAATTGAACAAACCATGCATGTTTAATCCTAGTCAAGCCATCTTAGCTAGGATCTCACTAATTAAAGAGTATTGATCCACTATATAGCATTTACTCCCATAAATGCTACATGCATAAAGTTCTAGTTTACCTCTCACCATGCATTTACTCTCATAAACGTTGGTTAAGTTCAATTTTACTACATCCAAACCATCACTAAGCTCTTTCAATACTTAGATCAAAGTTCTAACACAAACATGTCACTTAGGCATTTTATCAAACACTTAGAGACATGTCTAACATGAAGAGCATAGTAAAATGAAATCAACTTCAATAAATCCATTCAAATGTGTATACAATGATCATTGAGTACCAAGGAGGATCATAAGACTCTCAAAACACAAGATCCACTACTCACACATCATGTAAGACAACATGGTGTGAGTAGGGTTTTTACACAACAAGTAGAATAGAAGAGGGATAGAAATAGGATGATTAATCCTTGAACTCCCTTGATCTTCACTTCTCCTTGGTTGGATGATGGTTGATGACCTTGGTTGACCTCTTTTCTTAATCTTCTTCTCCCCAAAAACCTCCACACTTGGTCCAAAAAGCCCTCTTTCTATTTATAGATTCGACTGAAATCTGGGTGCAGAAATCTGAGTTTTTCATCCAGTCGATCGACTGGGCTTTCAGTCGATCGACTGGTGGTCCTCTCGTCCGAATTTGGTCTTGGCGTCAACTAGAGAGTTGTATCCCTTTGCGTTAGCTTTCCAACAAGCTTTGAATCAACCAAATTGGACACCGTATGCGCCCTGGGCGTCCAAAACAAGTCGCAAAGGTCACGAAGAACACAGTCTGAGGAGCTGCTGAGTTGTTTAAACAGTCGATCGACTGGACTCCCAGTCGATCGACTGGTGGTCCTCCCGTCCGAATTTGGTCTTAGCATCAACTGGAGAGTGATAGCCCTTTGAGTTAGCTTTCCAACAAGCTTTGACTCAACCAATTCGGACACCGTATGCGCCCTGGGCGTCCAAAACAAGTTGCAAAGGTCAATATGCTCGGTATTGCCCCGAAACTCCTTGTTTTGCGCCGAAACTCAACCAATCTTCACATTTAGGCATTGACCATGGGGGAAACTTGTTTTCTACCTGAAATGTAGAGATAGAGGTCAAATGACATCAAAATATCGTCGGAAACGATTCAAAACTATAGTGAAGAATGACGATAAATGAGTCGAAAACTCGACTCATCAGTCGTTTCAAAACGACAACGTTTTATTTCGAGTAATCTTTAAAACTAAATGAAATGATGATGTTTTCAATCAAAATGAAGTCAAGACTTAGCCTAGAGTTCTCCATAAACAAAAAGATTCTTTGAAATTGATCATCCGATCGACTTCGTTTTATACCCTCAAATTATGTTCATGCAGTCATCATCGTTATACACTAAATTGCGTCACAATTAGAGATAATAAGTTGTTCACATTAATCATTTCCATCGAATTACAGCACAGTGAGCTAACTGATCTCCTTGTTACTTTTAGGTAGGAAACTGGGAATTGGTTGGAAGTCTTGGCGTAAAGTAACAGTTGTACATTGAGATCATTGTTATTGATGAACTAGACATACCTACAAATAAATTCTCTACCTATAAATTGGACTATGGGAAATGTTTTTAGAAACTTCCATTTTGATAATTTTGTTTTCAAAAAAAAAATGTCATACACCAATTGGCAGCCAACATTTTTAGGAAGAAACAATACTTTTCTGAACGTCACAATTTTCCAAATAGATGACATATACCAAATGATTCTAGGATGTACTTCTTCAATCGAAATTTGTCAAGATGACATTTCTAAAAATGAAGAAAACAATAAACTATTGGCTTTTGCAAAAATGGCAAATTACAATTGCCAGATAAAGGTTGAAATACAAAAGTAGGGTATGAGTATGATGGTCTAAAAGTGTAAACGATTTAGGTGTAGAAGATGATTTTTCATTTCTATTTGATCTGTTTATATACATGTTACATTTGAGTATTTATGTAAAGATGATCCGTTGATGGAGTCATCTCAATCAATTTGGATGATCACATCAATCAAGTATATTCCGCATTAGAGGATTAATTCCATGAAATATATTCTGCATTAACATGCCCCGCAAGCATGGACGGGAAATAACATGGAGCTTGTCTCGTAACATCTGAAATCGATGAGTGCCAACTGCTTTAGTGAAAATGTCTGCTATTTGATCAGAAGAATGGACATGTCGAATCACAAGACTCCCATCGGCAACTTGCTCGCGAACAAAATGATAGTCAATCTTGATGTGCTTTGACCGTTGATGGAAAATCGGATTAGCAGATAGAAACGTGGCACTTAGATTGTCACAAAGTAAGATGGGTGGAGAAGCAATTGAGATAGCCATTTCCTGTAAAAGTTGTTGAAGCCAAATAAGTTCAGCCGAAGCAAAAGCTATTGCTCGATACTCCGCTATGGTGTTAGAGCGAGCAACAACTTTCTGTTTTCGAGAGGACCAACTGATAAGAGTGTCACCAAAGTAAATGGCGAAGACATGTTGAGAACGACAGTCATCAAGGTCAGATGCCCAACCTGCATCAGAGAATGCTACAAGGCGTGAATCGGTGGCTTGATGAAGTGTGAGACCACTGGACAGCGTGCCTTTGGGGTAGCGTAATATGCGTTTTACGGCAGCCCAATGAGTCTCTGTAGGATTGTGCATAAACTGGCATGCTCTGTTGACAACGTACGAGATCTCAGGTCTTGTGATAGTAACATACTGGAGATCGCCTACAATACTGCGATAAAGGGTTGGATCAGGCAAAGGGTCACCAGATTGATTTAAACGAGATCCAGGCTCGACGTGAGACGATATAGGCTTGGCACCAGACATGGCGCTACGCTTAAGAATGTCACATATATATTTTTGTTGTGATAAATGCAGCGCGGATGACGAGCGAAAGACTTCAATGTCAAGAAAATAATGTAGAGCACCCAAATCTTTTAGCGCGAATTTCGCATTAAGGATCTTCACGAAATCATCAATAAATGAAGAATGAGAGCCAGTGATGATTAAATCATCGACATATATCAACACGTAGATTCTGTGAGATCCATGCTTCTTGTGGAATAAAGATGGGTCAGAAACACAAGCAGTAAATCCTTTGGTGTAGTAAAGAAGACCGAAGCTTGTGGAACCAAGCACGAGGAGCCTGTTTTAAGCCATATAATGCTTTACGAAGCCGACAGACATGATCAGGAAGATCTGATGCGATAAACCCTGGGGGTTGATCCATATAAATAGTTTCTGTAAGGTCTCCATTCAAGAAAGCATTATCGACATCCACCTGTCGAAGAGACCAACCATTAGTAATCGCCAAATTCAGAACAAGACGAATAGTAGTGGGCTTTGCAACACGACGGAATGTATCAAAATAGTCAACACCGGCTTCCTGATTAAAGTCCTTAGCGACCAAGCGAGCCTTGTAACGTGCAATAAAGCCATTAGATTTGCGCTTAATCCTGTAAATCCACTTGCAACAACAACGTTATTGTTCGACGGTAGAGGAACTAAATCCAAAGTACCATTTTCATTATGGCATCATATTCTAATTGCATAGCATGCTGCCAATGTGGGTTTTTGGAGGCTTGATGAAAATATTTTGGCTCTATGGTGGCGGCGCGCGGTGAGGGTTGTAGGGAGAGGATATTTTGTGGCAGTCAAGGCTTTTGGTTTGAGAGTGCGAGTGGTGGATCGGGTAGTCATTGGATGGTTTGAGTTATCGGGTTTACAAAACCAAGATGGTGCACCGGGATAAGAAGCAGTGGGTGGTGTAGGATTGGGAGAGGGAGGATCAGATGAGGAAGGAACTGTTTAGAGAGACTGTTGTCCAGAATCCAAAGGAGGAGACGAAGATGTGGAGAGGGCTGACTGAGAGGAGGACTCATGCAAAGGGAAGGTGGATTCAGGACTCGACGCAGAAGAATGTGTGTGTGGTGATGGTGGTGGCGTTGAAGGGGCTGGAAGAGATGAAGATTCAGACATAAAATGACCTGTAGACGGTAAGGACTGAGTTGCAGGCCTCACTGCTTGTTGTAAGAGAGACAAAGGAATCGAAGCTCCTGTAGATGACGGAGCAGAGGACGACCCGGAAATGTGAGCAGGATACGAGAAAACTGACTCATCAAACACAACATACCGAGAAACGTAGATCCGAGAGGTGGGGACCTGAAAACATATGTAGCCTTTGTGCTTAGAGCTATAACCCAAGAATACGCAGGGCAGAGATCGAAACTCCATTTTGTTAGAAGTGTACGGACGAAGAAAGGGATAACAGAGACAACCAAAGGACTTGAGAAACCCAAAATCTGGAATTCTGGCATACAAACACTCATAAGAGGACCAAAAATTCAGCAATGGAGTGAGAGTACGATTGATGAGATAGACAGCGGTGTGGAAGGCTTGTTCCCAAAATTTTATAGGCAAAGAAGAATGAGCTAAAAGGGCAAGACCTTTCTCAACGATGATTCTATTACGACGCTCGGAGGACCCATTTTGTTCAGAAGTGTGAAGACATGAGACATGATGTTGTATGCCTTTAGATTCAAGCAACGAGGAGAGATTCCGATATTCTCCACCCCAATCAGTTTGGAAGGCCTTGACAGTGGTGGAGAATTGGGTATGAACCATTTGAAGAAACAACTGAAAGACAGAAAACACCTGAGCTTTATTAGATAGAAAATAAACCCAAATAAATTTGGTACAATCATCAATAAAGCTGACATAATAGCGATTCCCATTAAGCGACAACTCAGAAGATGGACCCCAAACATCTGAATGAACTAAATCAAAAGGTTTAGACGATTTATTTTTACGACTTGATAAAGGTAAACGATGACTCTTACCGAGTTGACAGGAGCCACAGAGGTAAGATTGTGACTAGACACAGGTAATTGATGATTAGAAATTAAATGACGCAAAACAGACTCATGTGGATGGGTAAGTCGATGCTGCCAGCATTGTAAGGATGCACTGACAACGAGGCAAGCGACAGGACGACATGAAGTGGAGAAAGAGGACGACTCAGGTGGGCATGGAAGATGGTAAAGACCATTCTCAACGTTTCCTTTGAGTAGTGTCTGTCCCTGCAAGTTCTTGACATAGCAACAATCGGAGTGAAATTCAAGATAAACATTGTTGACACGACATGATTTAGAGACACTAAGAAGATTTTTGGCAATTTTAGGCACAAATAAAATATTGTGTTGATATAAAGGTGTGGCAGCATATTTTGCGTTAAGAATAGAGATGCCTAAATGATCAATAATGGGTAGAGATTTACCGTTCCCGACAACGAGTTGGTCGTTACCGTCATAGTTGGAATGTAAGTGGAGTTTTCCAAGATCTGCGATCAAATGATGACTGGCTCCGGAATCGACCACCCATGGATCAACCACATCAGAGGGACAATCGGAGGAGACAGTGAAGGCGGTCTTTCTGGACTGCTGAAATTATGCAACAACTCTTTTGTTAGTGATAGGAAAGTCGGTTAAGTTTAAGCGATTATAGCAGTTATCCGCCTCGTGACCTGTTTTCTTACATATTTGACATTATAGGCGAGAGCGGTCACCAACAGAGATGGAATCTCGAGAAGGTTTGTTCCCGGAATGAGAGTTGGAGGAAGAAGAAGAAGAACGAAGTCCTGAAGAACGATTAGAAAAACGATTAACAGAGGTTGCGACATTTGTTGATGGTGGAGTGAGGATACGAGCATCCTCTTCAATACGTTGCTCTTCTTGAAGTAGAAGGCCCAAAAGTTCGCCGGAATTGATTGGTTCAACACGCATAGCAATGGCAGATCGGAATGCACTATATTGGATTCCAAGACCATACAGGATATACACAACCAAGTCATCATTTGATACGGGACTCATACATTCAAATAATGAGTCTGCAATCGCCCGTTTCTTCTCATAGTATTCAAGTACGGACAATGACCCCTTTGTTAGTGTTTGGAGTTGATGCTTTAAGTGCGTCTGCTGAGAGCGAGATTGTGCAAAAAAGGTCTGCTCAAGAGTGTTCCAAGCTTTAAAGGTGGAGGTCACTTGAGCCACCATGCCGAGCATTGGAGTTGTAAGAGTAGATCTAATCCAAAGAAGAATCAAACCATCTCGTTGAACCCAAGGAGGATAATCTGGATTGGGAATAGCATGCTCAGGAACTTCCTCACCATCAAGAGTGGCGGAAGGTGCGGCCGGAACGATAACCTTTTGTGGAAGAGGATTGACATCAGTGAGAAAGGATGCCAATCCGAACGCCTCCAATGCTGAAGTGATAGTGCTGCGCCAGAGGGCATAGTTTGAGCGATCAAGACGAATTGCAATGTTGGGAAATTGAAAATTCTGAGTGAGAGAAGTTGAATCGGCTGAAGCAGTGACCAAAAGTTGAGTAGACATTGCAGGATCGATGATTTAAGCTCTAATACCATGTAAAAGTGTAAAAGATTTAGGTGAAGAAGATGCTTTTTCATTTCTATTTGATCTGTTTATATACATGTTACATTTGAGTATTTATGTAAAGATGATCCGTTGATGGAATCATCTCAATCAATTTGGATGATCACAGCAATCAAGTATATTCCGCATTAGAGGATTAATTCCATGAAATATATTCTGCATTAACAGATGGTATCAAGGGCTCAAAATACAAGTATTCGTACCAGGTTGCATAAGCCATAAGCCACATAAAGTATGCGCAACTGACAGTCAACCATTCACGGCTCATTCTCAGTGGCATTAAGGGAGGTCACATCAGATTGAGATTCCAAAAGCTGCATTTGGCGCTCGGCATGTTCTCTTTCACAGGCGGTGATCCCCATTATGATATCAAGCATGGTGCCTGTTGTACCATAGAAAACAAGGGGTGCAAGAGACTTGCGCTTGATGCCCACTGGAATGGCAATCAGAGCTCCGGCTACAGAGAATACCCAAGTTCCTAAAGCACTGCAGACAAGTGTCAATGGAGAAGTTAATCACATGTAATGAACTAAAAGAGACCCTCTGGAAGTTGATGGCTATTATCAATTAGTGAACAAAAAATCATATAATTCGCTAAGATATGATAAAAGAAGGCGAAGCACCCACCCAGGTTAATTAAAAGGTACCAATAACAGAATAACTAAATTACATCTTTAGAATACATATGATTAGTAAAGCTTATTTCTTGTAGATAATGACCTCCTAAATAAACATGTGATTTTGATTCTGACTTTTGTTTGCCATTTTAATTAAGGTTTACTCTCAAGTTGAGAACAAGTGATGGAGCAAACCTGGGAGGTAATATGTGAGTCCATCCACATATCGGTTAAAAGATTCCATAGTTTACAGCGCTATAAAGCTAGTTGGCTAACTACTCTGGTTAACTTAAACAATGAGAAATTTTGATTTGCCATAACGCAAGTTGATACACATGCTAACATGAAGCCATTTCAACATAACAATTTTGTGAAAGTATCGTATGGAAACACATCCACTAGAAAACTAAGAAGGAAGGGAGCAATGTCTTTAATTTTGTAATTATAAAATTCTACCTTTTTCATACATATTTTGCTTCCGCTTTGCATTCCTTAAGCTTATTGCTTAAGTATCTCTAGTGTTTGTGGCATTCAAAATTCTCAGACTGTACACAGAATCACTAGAAACTCTGAAAACAATAGAAATTAGCATTTCTTTGCTTGATGCTCCTAATACTAAAAACTATTCAAGGAACTCATCTCACCACCACCAAATCACAAATATTTAAGATATAACTTCCAAAATGCCTCCATAATATTAGCATCTATAAGCATCCTCCAGCTACTCAACTTTCTGTCCCAAAAGGCCTCGAATTTCTCATCATAACCACCAAATAGCAATCAACAAAATCCAGAAGGACAACTTACTTGGCAACAGAGCACTCCTCTATATGCTTCACTTTCTCCTCAGTCCCCATTTCAATTCTCTCCAATCCGTTCGCTGCTGAACAAACACTCAAATTAAACACAGCATGAAAAAATCAAACAACGGAAAAGACAAACGATGACCAAATCACCAAAGTCGTGCTTCCAACAGACAACGCACTCGCTTCACCGCGGTGAAATTGAGATCGGAAACGCACCAGATCTGAGCTTAATTCTCTTCCTGATGTCAAATCGGACTTCTGAGAGTCAAAAGATCGCCTACACTACAGATGATGAATCGATGACGGACAGTCCTTTTTTTTCTAGGGCTTGAATTCTGTGATCATCATGTGATGGAACGACCAAAATTTTCGTTGCTAAAGGTGCATGCCTTAGAGAAAAAACAATATTTATTTTTTTTATTTTTTTGATACAAAAACAATATTTATTTCAAATAAATTAAATTGGTGGCTGTTTGATAAAAAAAATTAAAATAAAAAGAAAATTAATGAAGATAAGTATAAAAAAAAAAGTTTATCAATTTAAAATTATATTAAAAAGTAATAACTAGATAAAATAACAAAAAATCATTGCTGCGCATCATATTAATCTATTTATCAAGTACTGCAAGCTGCATATTTCATTGCATTTTTTACCACATATAGTTTTATGGTGTACTATTAGTTATATTAAAATTCAATTACTAGTAATTGTGAGAGCATTATCAGATGAAAAGATAAATGTACATTTCTATTTCAATGCCAATAGTTAATATTCATATTTGGTTTTGAGTCTCTTCTCTAGCAACTGAGGAAGCTTCACCATGGCCGCGGACTTCGCCTTCCGTTTGCTGATGCTGCTGGCGAAAGGGCCATCGACATTGCAGCAGACATCCTCTTCGTCCGGGCTTGTGGCGGAAGAAGTATGAGGAAGTGACTTGAGAATGAGAGGTTGAAGCTTCTCCATGTCTGACAATTGTAGAGGCTTTAATATGAAATCCTCAGCTCCTTCTTTCAAACACATATTGATTCTTGAAGGAACATTTTCCGATGACATGACGATAACCGGCACGTCTTTCCATGAAGATCCCTGTACCATGGATAAATAAATAAATCAAAATTATTTGGAATATATTTATATTAGTACTCCGGAAAATATATACCTTGACTCGTTTTAGGAGATCGTAACCGGTCATTCCAGGCATACAAAAGTCCGTCATGATCATGTTCACCTTGGTCACTTTTTCTATCTGTGTCATCAATTTTTCACACATCAAAATGGAAGACAAACTTGGGAAATTGAACAAATATATGACCAACAAAAATAATCGATACTAATTACCTTTGCGACTTGTTTTGATGAGAAAGAGGCAGGACCGCCCTTTTCGAGACCGAAGCTATCAAGCAAGCCTAGATATTCTAATGCCTTGTCCCCAGAATCCACACAAGTCACTGCAGTTATATAGAGATAATTATGGAGCATGAGATTAATCTTTGTTTCAAATTGATAATATGAAGTGAAGTGTGAGGTATTTACAAACATATATACCTTGGAAGGAAGAGATCTTGAGGAGCTTCTCCAAGAGTTTCCTATCAATGAGACTATCATCAACTGCCAACACATGAAAATGTTTTTCTTGGTCTGATTGTAATTGCTGTTGCTGTTCCTGATGAGTCTCTACTACTTCTACTGGTACTTCTTTTCCCTCTTCCATGTCTGTAAGATAAAAAATATCACACTATAAACTTGGTGACCTCTGTATATGCTTTACCTCTTATTCTGCTGATGTGTGTCCAATTTTATAAGGAGAAAATGGTGACCTGCAAAATATAGTGAGCCGTGAGGTGGATAGAGAGAGAGACTTAGTTGGTGTGTATGTACGTACACTCCATTGTTATTGTTTAACTTGTGATAGTATTGGTCCCTTTTTGCTGAATTTTGCAAACAATTCGTCCCTGCAAATATATCAAAATCTGCCAAAAGCCCCCACAAATTCGTTAACACTCTTGTCTTGAGTTTGACCTGTTGGGGACCAAATAGATTAAAATCTAGTGTTATGTTACATAGAGGATTGAAGAAGTGGGTGAAAAGCAAACAAGGGTGATTTTTTTTTAAAACGAAGGACCAGACAATTACCTACCCTTTAAACTTTATCTATCGAAGAAAATTCACTCTTGCCTCATCAGAATTTGAACCTCCAGCGATTTGAGCATAATTATGACCACTATTGTTACAACTTGGTCAAGTTTCGAGTTAATTAGGTTTTTTTTCTTTTATGGGAAAAGCACACATTGATGATTCGACTACCAGTTATGATTTTTCCAATCAAAGACAAAATAAAAAATAAATTGATAAATTTTCGAACACCGTACATATACTATGATTAAATTGTGAACTCAGTCATTGTGTCAACCCGTTGAAAATAAGATGGTGATTTCATCATAAACTCTTAACGTATTGAATCGATCTTTCTTTTTTAACACCAATCAACCTTTTTATTGAATCGTTATTAAAGAAGTTCACTTGATTGGGTTGGTAATTTAATCACGATGAAGCTACGGTGTTCAAAAACTTATCAATTTATTTTTTATTATGCCCTTGATCGGAAAAATCGATGATTTAGATCTTTAATTGAAAAATGTCGATGATTCGGAGCCCCTAATATTTTTTTCTTTTCATTGTACCATGAAATGTGTAGTCATGATGTCTTGTTATGTGATATAATGTAGATTTTTGTGTAACTGATGGATCTGCTTTTGGTGCATCTACCACTCTTTATTGTTTCCTTGTGTTGTGGGCTCCATTGTGTGGTCTCATTTATTTCCTTCCTTTTCTTGGATCTGTTTTGATTTTCATTGATTGCCAAGAAAATCTGCAACCTAGATCCTCCTCCTATACTCTTATATGTATCTAGATGATTGAAGCATGCATGTGATTGAGACATGATTTAAGCGGGTGATTAAGATTAAACAAATGTTATTAAGGTTAAACAGGTAGGTTAAGTACAACAATATATTATAATTTAGATAGTATTGAAGAAGGAATAGTTGAGTTTAACTTAAAGAAGAAGAAAAATGAATTTGAATCTTATAAAAAGGTTTGTTTGTGTATGTGTGGGCACATAAATCCTAAAATACTGTGACCTAAAAATTGAAATTTGATCAATTGATCAAATTGCATCTTTGATTGTGGAAGTAAACGTGTCTCACTCACTTTTTTCATTAGTTAAGCATTTTCGAGCGTGCATTATGCTTAGATCATTTTCACCTTTCCGAAAGTGCACTTGGCAAAAATCAATGCATGTATAAAAAAAATGCATAAGGTAGACGAAAGTGCATAACAAAATAATTTTCAAAATATAAATAAATTTTTATTTGAGCGCTCCTTTCCCGCATAATTCCTTGTACGTATAGCTTATGTGATTAGATGGGTAATTCGATTTCAATTACAGACCTAAAGGAATCGTCGCGATCATCATAACGTGCGCATCGATAGTCAATTTATTGCAAGATAAGATATTCCTCTAGTGAGATGCTAACCTTCCTCTTTTTTTCTATATACTTTTGGTGAGATCTTGGCCAGTCTAGACCAGCCTAGCAGAAGTATAGTCCACACCAAAGGCTTTAATTTTATGGAGAATCATCGGATGTGATTTTATTCCTAAAGTCAATAAAATTTAGAGATAGTTTTTGAATTAGCTAGATCCATCATATACGTCAAGTAGATTATGCATTTAGGCCTTAGGGGTACTAATTAAACAATATCAATGTAAACTACTTAGTAAATAGTAATCGTGTTAAATAAAGCACCAATAATGAAGTGACAATTAACCTAATGGGACTACTACTAGCTACCATCAAAAATTTCTGCTAGATCTAACATTATGCTATGAATCATCACCTCCTCTTTTGACCTTATTGTATACAATTTGACATAAAATCCACAACATTTTATGCCGGATCCATAAATAAACATTTACATCAAAATGAAAAAAAAAAAGAAGAAAAGTTGTACATACAATATTTTACTTCATCAAAGACTGACCTTGTGACAAGAGAAGACATTATAAAAATCAATATCTTAAAGTTTCAGTTCAATTTCTGATGTGATCAAAACAATAGCGACTTTATGGAGAATTAAATAGAAGCATGGCATATAGAGACGATGATGGGTTGGAGGAGATCAAAGAACTTTAAAAGACAATAAGTGATGTTCATATCATGGAACCTAAAGTAATACTCAACATACTTCTGATCCAAATCCCATGTGTGTTTATATTCCCTTGTAGCCAAACTTTTCTTCAATGACACTCCAATTTATTCAAAAAGATAAAATCTCTTTTACAACATAAATAAATCGAATGAGGCAATAATGCTTGCTGATCCGACATAATCATTAAAAAAATATTTTGTCTAGAAAAGGAAAGGAAAAAAATAATTGGTCACCGTGCCCAAATCTTGAGCAATATAAAACTGAAGGCGACATCATAAATCTTAATATTTATTACACATCAAAAAGAGCGTAAAAAAACCTCAAATGAATAAAAAAAAACGTGGGCCCACTGAATATTTTGTAATCTTTATGGACCCGTTTTTGGGCCACACCATCGTACTTTGCCTAAATTCCTTTTTTGAATTTCCTCTACTCCATTCACTTTCATTTTTTTGTTGTTGCCTATATTGTATTTGGGAAGCCTATAAATCAGAACTTACTCAAAATTATGTCTTCTTAAACTTTTGGTTTATGAAATTATTTAATTCTGAATATCGATCCTCGTATTTCATAGACAATAATCCAAAGCTACGTGATCTTAGGACATCCACAGCAAGAGAAGCAATAAACAATAATAGAGAGACTTTATTGCTTATTGCTCTCATGTAGCAAGTGAGCAAAAAAGAGCAAAAAGCAATGCTTGATAGGTGCGCAATAATGGAGAGGGTGTGAGATAGGAAAGCAATAAGTGGGGCCCACATATATTTGTGAAGAAAAACAAAAAGAAATTGCATTTTGTTGGTTTTGAAAGAACTAAAAATCAGAAATGTCATAAAATGAACGTTAGATGGATAAAATAAAAAAATAGAAAAATTAAAGAATCTTGGGACAAAACAAAAAAATGAAATAATGGAAGTGATAATTTCGGATAATTGAATGGTTATGAGTATAGCCTTTTGCTCTTTGCTCTCTTGCTGCGTTAAAATATATAGAGCAAAGAGTCATTTTTGCTCATTGCTTTTAGCTCTGCTTTGCTACATGACTTTTATGAGAAAATGTTATTTTTGCTTATTGTTTATTGCTCATTGCTCCCTTACTACGGATGCCCTTAGGTATTTTAGTGTTTGAAACGACAAGGTCTAATTGGTCGATACATTATTATTTTTGTTTTATACTTCGAATTCAAATTGTGGATCTAAACTACCTCTGAAAACATTTTTTTGTTTATGTATGTGAAGAATTTCAATTTCTAGAAGTTGTAGACACATAGTTTTTCTACACATGACATTTGATTGTCCAAATAGCTAAGATTCGGATCCGGCAAAACGAAATGTGTCAAAAGACGTCGTTTTGCTCAAAACGACGTAGTTTTGTTATATTAAAAAAATGTCGTTTTTATTGAAACGACGCCGTTTTAGCACACGCAACATTTGACTGCACTGCACGGAATGTTTTTCCGTCCCAATTAACCATTTCAACAAAAATCATTTAGATATTTTGAAACAATAGTTAGAGTATTAAATGGTTTCGATGTACATTGTAAGTCATGATGATTGGGGATCATTATCATATGTTGTGAAACAAAATATTTGGATTTCCATATTCCAACTTTTCTTAATCTACTCCAATATCAGTTCATGTTGTTGATGACATAAAGTATGAATTATGTTTTTTTATAGCATCTCGTGAGAGAATGAACAAAAGAATCACATGTGTGAATCACTTTCATTTTTCTCTTCTTCTGTTTTTTCACTCGCGTGCGCGACTTGATTGCATCTTTTAAAAGATGTTTTTTTATAAGCATCTTTTAAAAGATCTTGATGGTGCAAAATGTTCCATGTACAACCTTTAAATAAATATATTATTATATTATGCGTCATGTTTTTTTTTTGATAGGATGTATACATGTATTGTACAAGACTATTAAAATTCTCAAGCTAATCTAGTACATTAATCTTCATTGAAGCGCAAGCCTTGCGGCGTCTTTACTCATCCACTTCGAAGCATATCTCCGACCAATCAACTGCCTCACGGGCGAAGCCTTTTCTTCAGAGTCGTGGCGACGGCGAAGCCACCTCGAGCACCTCCTGCGAAGGGAGGGAAGCACCTCCGGCGAGGGGAGGAAAGCACCTTCTGAAAGGGGAGGGAAGCACCTCCTGAAAGGGGAGGGAAGCACCTCCTGTGAAGGGAGGAAATTCCTCACCAAATATTGGTGGGAATGATGCATTATGGAGGGATTGAACTCAAGATCAATTGGTTACTAAGCCAATGGTTGAACCAATCCAACTACAACCCCATAGGGAGAATTGAAATTTGAGAGCTTTAATTAGTTATAGTTTAGGATATTAATAAGATTCAACTGAAATTTGTATGGGAAACCGGTGAAAATGGAAGAAATAACCATAGGGATAATTGAAAGGTTGTAAAAAGACCAAATAATATGGTGTGGTTTCGACAACTCAAGTCATTCAGAGTTCGATCTGATTTGTTTAGTCTTTTTGTATTATTTGGAAGAAAAAAAAAAGTATAGTGACTCGAATATTCAAGAAAATAATAAACATGTAGACTAACCAAGGAATCATGACCGGAAGTGAATTATTTATATAATTTTCGGAAAATGTTAATTGCGGAATCTCGGAGTCTTGATAGAGATTTGAGATTTGAAGAGAAAAATAGTAATTATACTGAATGCGCCTTAATTGTATTATCAACAAAAAAAAAAGGAACCTTCTCAACACATAGCATTTAAAATAAATTTCACTTTATTAAGATAAATATATCTAAAGGTTATGCTAAAGTAAAATGGCTTAAACTTGAATCGGGGAGCGCAAAAGGGGTAATGTATGACAGTTCGAACCCCCTATGCCTTAGAATGGCTTAGATGCATCTAATGACATGAGTTTAAGGTTGTCCATTTCTTACCCTATAAATTAACTAATATAAATATTATTAAACGATAAATATTATTGGTGAATAAATATGGATTTGGATCAAATACAAACCATAATTATAAATAAAAACTACAAACCCACAAACCCACAAAAATAATGCCACGTGTAAAAATCGACCAATCAGAATTCATCCCGTTCGGGGTTCTTTTTGTAAATAAAAAAAACACACACGGAGTTATTTAAAAATACATAAAAGATATTAGGGTATAATCGTCCAAATTTTGCTACAGTAATGATTAGACTTAAAAAAACAATGATCAGACTTAAACCAGTAATGACTAGACTTAAAAATAATAATGATCAGATTTAAAAAAACAATGATCAGACTTAAAAAAATAATGATGAGACTTAAACCATTAATGATCAGACTTAAAAAACAATGATCAGACTTAAACCATTAATGACCAGACTTAAAAAACAATGATCAGACTTAAAAAAACAATGAACAGACTTAAAAAAAATAATGACCAGACTTAAACCAGTAATGATCCGACTTAAAGATTGTAATGATCAGACATAAAATAACAATGATCAGACTTAAACCAGTAATGATCCGACTTAAAGATGGTAATGATCAGACATAAAATAACAATGATCAGACTTAAAAAAACAATTATCAGACTTAAACCAGTAATGATCCGACTTAAAGATGGTAATGATCAGACTTAAAGATGGTAATGAGCTGACTTAAAAATGGTGATCAGACTTAAAGATGGTAATGAGCAGACTTAAAGATGGTAATGATGATCATGCGTTAAGTCTGATCATTTTGCGTAAAATTTTAAAATTTGCTATAGTATGATTCTAAAATTTTGATGTTTATGCGCCTGTGTCAGAATTTGATGAAAGCCTAATGTTTTTTGGGTGGAAACGGCATTCTGAGCAGAACTCACCGCTTTGCTGTGAGCTCGGCGTTTTTACGGCAAATTAGGTCAGCTGGAGGGTCAAATTCGCGTTTTAATCCTCTTTAGTTTTAAGTCTGATCATTGCTTTGTAAGTCTGATCGTTGCTTATTTTAAGTCTGATCATTGCTGTTTTTAAGTCTGATCATTGCTGTTTTTAAGTCTGATCATTCTCAATTTGTACGTAGTCTTTTAGTTACCAATGTTAAGTCTGATCATTCTCTCTATAAGTCTGATCATTATCGATTTGTAGTCTTTTAGTTACCTATATTAAGTCTGATCATTCTCTCTTTAAGTCTGATCATTATCGATTTGTAGTCTTTTAGTTACCAATTTTTAAGTATGATCATTATCTATTTTAAGTCTGATCATTAAGTCTTTTAAGTCTGATCATTATCTATTTTAAGTCTGATCATTAAGTCTTTTAAGTATGATCATTAAGTCTTTTAAGTCTATGATCATTGCTGCTTTTTAAGTCTGATCATTAAGTCTTTTAAGTTGATCATTATCTATTTTAAGTCTGATTATTAAGTCTTTTAAGTCTGATCATTGCTGCTTTTTAAGTCTATGATCATTGCTGCTTTTTAAGTCTATGATCATTGCTGCTTTTTAAGTTGATCATTATCTATTTTAAGTCTGATCATTAAGTCTTTTATGTCTGATCATTGCTGCTTTTTAAGTCTATGATCATTGCTGCTTTTTAAGTCTGATCATTAAGTCTTTTAAGTCTGATCATTAAGTCTGATCATTAAGTCTTTTAAGTCTATGATCATTGCTGCTTTTTAAGTCTGATCATTAAGTCTTTTAAGTCTGATCATTGTCTATTTTTAAGTCTGATCGTTAAGTCTTTTAAGTCTGATCATTATCTATTTTAAGTCTAATCATTAAGTCTTTTAAGTCTGATCAGTATCTATTTTAAGTCTGATCATTAAGTCTTTTATGTATGATCATTAAGTATTTTAAGTATGATCATTAAGTATTTTAAGTCTGATCATTGCTGTTTTTTGAGTCTGATCATTTCCAAGTTTTAGTCTGATCATTGCTGCTTTTTAAGTCTGATCATTTACAAGTTTAAGTCTGATCATTAACAACTCTTGGACTAAATTGAAAATAACATTATTAGGTTTATACCCCTCCGTGTGGATTTCGTGTTTAAGATGCCTTAGGACTAGAATGGCTATAATACCCCTCCGTGTGTTTGTTCGGGATTTCGACTAAATGGGACACGTGTCAGCTTAAAAATCGGTTAGTAGTTTTTATTTTTTAAATTGGTTTGTACCTGAACCGCACTCAATAAATATATTGGTCTTAATATACCTACAAACCCCAATGTCTTTATTTCCAAACAAATATTTTAGCAACAAAAAAAATCATCAAATTATACATATTCTAATTCCTATACTTATAGGATTTTCATACTTCCTTTTTTTTTCTTTTTTTGCTTTGGAGCCCTTTCCTCTCTAAAAGATTAAAATTTTATTTAGGGCTTCTCTTCACCAAAGTCACATGTAAATACTGTTCATTTTTGTGTCGCTGTTCATTCGTTTGTACTAGTAGGTTACTATACTGCGCATCCAGGTTTAATTCAATCATACGTTTCATTTCGACTTTCCTGTTAAAATTAGATGTGTATTGGTATTCAATATTCATAGATCTAATGAGATTTTATTTTTCCATGACCGATTTTTGAATTTCATACATTGAGACTGACAAATGTGATTTTTTCCTGAATTTCTTACAATGAGACTGACAAATGTGATTTTTTTCCTGAGCGATTTTTTCCTGATTTTTCCATGGCCGGTTTTATTCATTGATGGATTGATGTCTGTTTGCGTTGTACCGATGTTAGTTTATGAAAAGATTTTCGGAAGTGAGATTTGGGCTACGTTGACCGAACACTGAAAATCGAGGAATGTACGTATACTTGTCATATGAATCGTCGATTTGTGAAACTCTAGCAAATTTAGGAGAATGTCGTTGAACTTTTAAGTCTAATGGAGGTTTTCTGAACACTGTCTCGAATATTGATATATCGACCTCATTCTAATTTAATGTGATCATCTCTTTCCTTCTCTAATCATTAATCTTAAAATTTATACGTATAATGAACTTATCGTGTTATGCCTACAGGATAATGCATAATTCATGAAATTGCATTCGGTTAAAATTAATTAGCATTGAAAAATTGGCAGATAAGAAAAAGATCAGGTATAAAGTTGATTTTTTGATAAAAAATACAAACAAATCATAGTGATCTTGTGATTTTGATGAATGAGATTAAATCTTGTTTTTTTATGTATTTTCTCGGTGACGAATTATATGGAAAAATGACGAACTATGTCGTCTTTTTCATTTTTCGGCGACGAACTATAAGTCGATTTTGACGAACTTTATCGTTTGTACCAAAAATCAACTTTATATCTGATCTTAACCCTTGACAGATAATATATACAAGAAATGAAGAAAGATGGCAAACCGAGGAAGTATTTACAACTTAATAGAAGGAATTAGTAGTATTATGATAAAGTTAAAATACACATGTTATACTTTCTACGGCTTAGAGATACAAAATGTCATTTCTATATAATTTTCACTTATTGATGAGACAAATGAAATCATTATATCATTATCATTGGTTGTAAACATGTCCACACATGAATTCTTAATCACTTAATGCAGGATGCAGCATTATTATTATTACCTTCTTATTCATGAGAATTGAGTCTATTTGTAATTGTAGCTCTCCAACTAAATTTTTTGAAGTGAAGCGCAAGAAGGAACTGACAATGTTCTCCATCTCAAAGTGCCGAGAGCCCGATCAAGTCGTCCAAAAATCAGTACTGGACATGTTGCAAAAGGCACCAAAATAAAAAGACCGCCTAAAGGTAATACTATTTTATCTCCTTTTTTCAGATTGTTTTGAACAAATTCAATTCTTAATCGGAATCTTGACATCATCTTTGCGCCAACAGTTACAATTGACCTCAATAAAAAGCCCAGAGTTAAGGCTTCCGAGCGAGTCTGGTGGAATATTGGCACCTCGAGTACTCATCTGTGTAAATATTGTTCATTTCGCATATAATGTGACTTATCTTTATTTAAGTCTCGTAAAATAAAAAAAATGTTCAAAATATATGTAATATATATACAGGGCTCGGCCGTGAAGGCAAGAGGCAGTGGTGGTGCACCTGTGCCCAGTGTTGAGCGATACTACCCTTCTCCCTCATATTCACGACGGGGTGCTTCTATCGACGACTTGGAGAAACTTGGCTATACAAAATGCACTGTATCAAAAAATTCCGCTGATTTGGAGGATGGGGCAAATTACATGGTTGATTTTCAGAATCTGAAATTCATTTAGTCATCGCAACAAATGAATCTGGTGAGCTTCATTGACATATTTTCTTCTTCTTTTCCTTTTGCGATAAGAAGTTCACTTATGCAAGTACCCTCGTCATGAATCTAATCAATTTTTTGTTCTACTTGTGTTGCAGGAACAAATTACCAGAAGGTTTGATTCAGTAGAATTATACAAGTTATCATCGATCGCGAAATATAGAGATCATTGCCTCTGATGATTCACAGCTTCTTATTGGTTTTTCGCTCTCATATGCTTTCAAGATCGAAACTTTTTATCATCACTGGGATCTCCCTGTACATGGAGGCCGAGTAGCTCCACCAAACTATTCACATATTTATTGATCATTGTTGTTGTATTGAATGTGTTATCATGAATTTGCTGTTGAATTTGTATCATAAAATTTACAATGAGTAAAAATAATTTATATCATTTTAAGCATAGGTTAAAACTTTTTCTCAACTGATTCATAGAAAGTTTTTGCTCGGAAAGAAAAATTGAAGAAAATATATAATTTCAGACAGAATTTGTATGAACCAAAAATGAAAACTAAAAGATTTCAATATTATTCAAAAGAGTAAAAACCTACCATCAAAGTGAGGATGGTGGCGCTGTCGGACGTTGACGGGGTGGCGGGAGTGGGCGGTGAGGGCCGATTTTTTGGTTTATGGGTGTATATATGTGGCTGGCCGTGGCGGTTGTCTTCTGGCCAGGGGTTCAAAGTGGTGTTTGTATAGAAATAGGAGTAGGAAGTCAAAGAATGGCCTTGGGCCTTAGTGCCTCCTTTTAGCCCAGTTTTGTTTTACGTTTTTGGCAAAAATGATGTCGTTTGGTAAAAAGTTGTGTCTGATCAACACAACCTCTACAAACTGTTACGACTTATCAGAAGAGGCGTCTACACTCCTTTAAATCGGACGCCAACGCCAAAGTAAGAACAATCGAATTCTCATTCCTTACCTTCGAAATCAGAAAAACCGTTCTGAGAGAAAATCCATCGAGTACATTCGCCAGAACCAAGAAACCGAATGCTAGGTTCTTGGTTATAGATTGTTGAATCCTGGTGGCAGACGCTCAACGAACTACAGCAACGAGTAGGGGCGAAATTCTGCTATAGGACATAGCGGTACGCTAGCCTCAATCTCCGATCAAGTCAGTTCCCTTGATTTCTGTTACCCCTTTGATTCTTGTATTGCAAGTCTTGTAGTTGTTCTACAAGTTGTGTAATTGTTTACTAGACTAGGTACTGTTATTTACATTGAGTGAAATTTATTCAATCAAGTATTGCCTACTGTGTGTTCGGTTCCTTATTGCTCCAACAATCTATAGCAGAAATTTTATGGAACAATCTGGGAATAATACCATGAAGCCTCATGTTGAGAAGCCTGACAAGTTCAAGGGTCTGGACTTCAAGAGATGGCAACAGAAGATGTTGTTCTATCTAACAACTCTGAACCTTGCTCATGTCATCAAGGAAGAATGCCTTGTGGTTGAGGATGATGACATTCCTGCAGAAAAACTGAGTGCTATTGATGCATGGAAACACAGTGAGTTTTTATGTAGGAATTACATTCTTAATAGCCTTGATGATACACTCTATGATGTGTATAGATCTTATACGACTGCAAAGGAACTCTGGGAATCGCTGGAGAAGAAGTATAAGATCGAAGATGCTGGTTCAAAGAAGTTCATCATTGGGAAATTTCTGAAGTACCAAATGGTGGAGACGAAAACTGTTGTCAATCAAGTTGAAGAACTGCAGATTATCATCCATGAACTTGCTGCAGAAGGAATGGCCTTGCCTTCAGAATTCTCTGTCGGATCTGTGATAGAGAAGCTGCCTCCATCTTGGAATGATTTCAAGATACATCTCAAGCACAAGAAGATTGATATGTCAATGGAGGATCTCGTTCTTAAACTGAGGGTGCAGGAAGATCACCGCAAGAATGAGGGACTGAATGCTTCCGAGTTCGATGCCAAGGCCAACATTGTTGAGGGTGGAGAGACGTCCAAGCCTAAACCTAAATTCCAGAAGAACGAGAGGAACAAAGTCAAAGGCAGAGGTCCGAATGTTCATGCTCCAAAAGTGAAGAACTTCAAGGCAATAAAGGGTGCTTGCTGGGTGTGTGGAAAAACTGGACACAAAGCACTAGACTGCCGCCACAAGAAGGCAAACCCTACTCAAAACAACAACAATCAAGCCAATGTTGTAGAAGATTTCGTTGGTGTTGTGTATGAAGCAAATATGGCGACTGATAGCAATGATTGGTGGATGGATACCGGTGCAACAAGGCACATCTGCGGAAACAGAAACATGTTCACCACCTACACTCCAAACAATGGAGATGAGAAGCTGTTTATGGGGAATGCATCTGCTGCCAATGTTGCTGGAAGAGGAAAAGTGATTCTGAAATTCACTTCTGGAAAAGACCTTGCTCTTATGGATGTGCTGCATGTTCCATCTATTACTAAGAACCTTGTTTCTGGCCCTATGCTTAGCAAGAAAGGCTTTAAACTTGTATTTGAATCTGATAACTTTGTTCTCACTAAGGGGGGAACATTTGTAGGAAAGGGCTACTTGGCTGAAGGGCTCTTTAAACTCAATATACTTTCTGTAGATGCTATTAATAATATGAATGCTTCCGTTTACTTGCTTGAGTCTTCTACATTATGGCATGCTAGATTAGGACATGTTAACTTTAAATCTTTGCATAGAATGGTTAATCTGGGATTGCTGCCTAGTTGTACATTGGATAATGCACATAAATGTGAAACGTGTGTTGAATCAAAGTTTGCTAGCAAAACTTATAGTTCTGTGGTTGAAAGATCAAACAAATTGTTGGGATTAATTCATACAGATTTGGGTGATCTCAAATCAAATCCAAGTCGTGGTGGAAAGAATTATTATATCACTTTCATAGATGATAGCAGTAAATACTGTTATGTATATTTGTTACATAGCAAAGATGAAGCTTTGAATATGTTTAAGACATATAAAGCAGAAGTGGAAAACCAGTTAGACAAGAAGATTAAAGTTCTGCGTTCTGATAGAGGAGGCGAATATGAGTCAAACGCCTTTGCAGAATTTTGTGCTTCTCATGGAATTATACATCAAACGACATCACCTTACACTCCTCAACAAAATGGAGTGGCTGAGCGTAAGAATAGAACGTTGAAGAACATGATGAATTCCATGCTTAACAGTTCCGGTTTACCACCTAACTTGTGGGGTGAAGCCTTACTTACTGCCAATACTATCTTGAATAGAATCCCACCAAAGAAGAGTGATCAATCTCCATTTGAAAAATGGAATGAGAGACAACCTGCCTACAAAATCTTAAAAGTGTGGGGTTGCCTAGCAAAGGTTCAAGTACCGTTACCAAAGAGAGTTAAACTTGGACCAAAAACTATTGATTGTGTGTTTATTGGATATGCCAATAATAGTGCTGCATACCGATTTCTAGTTATCAAATCTGGAATTTCGGATATCCAAGTGAATACCATCATTGAGTCTAATGATGCTGAATGGTTCGAGCATATATTCCCTTACAAGGATAGACACAATGAAAATAAAAGAAAGGCACATGATGATAGTCATGTAAGAGGTAATGATGGTGCTTCATCATCTGGCGTTCAAGACAAGGACTTGGAACCAAGTGAAGCTACACCATCCGTCCAAGAAATACAACCTAGGAGAGGAAAGAGATTCAAGGTTACAAAAGACTTTGGACCTGATTTCTTAACCTTTCTTACCGAAGCTGAGCCACAAACATATAAAGAGGCTATTACTTCATCCGAATCTATGTATTGGAAAGAAGCAATAAAAAGCGAAGTCGAATCCATTTTACAAAACCATACGTGGGAGCTGGTGGACTTACCACCTGGGAGCAAATCGATTGGTTACAAATGGATTTTCAAGAAGAAATTGAAGCCTGACGGTACAATTGATAAGTATAAAGCTCGCCTAGTAGCGAAAGGTTATCGTCAGAAACAAGGGCTGGATTTCTTTGATACATACTCACCTGTCACTAGAATTACATCTATAAGGATGCTAATTGCTATTGCGGCTATATACAATTTGGAAATACATCAAATGGATGTAAAAACCGCATTTTTAAATGGGGAGTTAGATGAAGAAATTTATATGGAACAACCCGAAGGGTTTGTGGCAAAAGGACAAGAGAAGAAGGTGTGTAAACTTGTAAAGTCCCTTTATGGACTTAAACAAGCACCTAAGCAGTGGCATGAAAAGTTCGATCACACAATGTTATCACATGGATTTCAAATCAACGAATGTGATAAATGTGTTTATATCAAAAAGTTTGACAATGGCTCTTGTGTCATTGTATGCTTGTATGTTGATGATATGCTCATCATGGGACCGAACTTAGATGTCATAAATTCCACAAAGAAAATATTGAATTCGACCTTTGATATGAAAGACATGGGAAAAGCCGATGTTATCTTAGGAATTCGAATTCAAAGAAGTAATGATGGCTATACACTCAGCCAATCACACTATGTGGAAATAATTTTAAAGAAATTTGGACACTTTGACAGCAATCCGGCTAGTTCTCCTTTTGATCCTGACTGTGACTTAAAGAAGAATAATGGAGATAGTGTGTCTCAATTAGAATACTCACGAGTCATTGGATCACTACAATACATTACGAATTGTACCAGACCGGATATTGCTTATTCTGTGAATAGATTGGCAAGATATACAAGTAATCCGTCAAAGGCTCATTGGGAAGCGTTGGTTAGAGTATTGAGATACTTAAAACATACAGTGAACCATGGATTACATTATACAAGATACCCTCCAGTTTTGGAAGGATATAGCGATGCCAACTGGATTTCAAACGATACGGAAAAAGCCACAAGTGGTTATGTTTTTACACTTGGAGGGGCTGCAGTATCATGGAAATCACAAAAGCAAACGTGTGCAGCACGTTCAACTATGGAATCGGAATTCATAGCCTTAGACAAGACCGCCGAAGAAGCGGAATGGCTTAAGAACTTCCTAGAAGACATTCCATTATGGCCACAACCTGTGACAGCCATATGTGTGCACTGTGACTGCATGGCAGCTATAGGTAGAGCTAAAAGCTTTATGTACAATGGCAAGTCAAGGCACATAAGACGTAGACATAACACTATAAAACATATGCTCTCGACTGGCATTATTTCCATTGATTATGTGAAATCAAAGGAGAATCTTGCAGATCAATTTACGAAGGGCTTAGCAAAAGATAAAGTGTTATATTTATCGAGGGGAATGGGCTTAAAGCCAACACAATGAGGAGTAACTTGGCGGAAACCTAACCTAGCAACTTGGGATTCCAAGCCTAGGTTCAATAAGGAAAACTAGTTGGGTGAATCTCAAAGAATAGAGCATACAAAACCGCTTATTCCTATGATAAGGAAAATATGTTACCTGTGATGTTAAGGGTGAATGTTTAATCATTCTTAATGACACTAACAAATGATAAAGGAATACAGCAGGTTATTCATATTCATAGTGTCACCTATATGGGAGTAATGTGGGGTCGCATTCGTGAGAATGATATGGCTAAATTCTCTAAAGCTCCTACGAATCCGGGATAGTTCAAGACCAAAATGAACACAACCGTATGAATTGAAAGGTGTCAATGTTCAATATGTGTGATACTCATAGTCTCGGTTTACCGAAAATAGTGGACAGTTCAATGTCTCCCATACACACTGATTCACTGGTAAATCCTATGAGTATTCACTAAGGAAGGTTCAAGTCCAAAAGACACCTCCCCTGATGCATATTAAACCTAAGTTTTTCTCCAGATCAGTGTAAACACTGTTCCAATTCTATTTGCTATACAAATGTGGGGTATTGTTGGAGTTTGTATAGAAATAGGAGTAGGAAGTCAAAGATTGGCCTTGGGCCTTAGTGCCTCCTTTTAGCCCAGTTTTGTTTTACGTTTTTGGCAAAAATGATGTCGTTTGGTAAAAAGTTGTGTCTGATCAACACAACCTCTACAAACTGTTACGACTTATCAGAAGAGGCGTCTACACTCCTTTAAATCGGACGCCAACGCCAAAGTAAGAACAATCGAATTCTCATTCCTTACCTTCGAAATCAGAAAAACCGTTCTGAGAGAAAATCCATCGAGTACATTCGCCAGAACCAAGAAACCGAATGCTAGGTTCTTGGTTATAGATTGTTGAATCCTGGTGGCAGACGCTCAACGAACTACAGCAACGAGTAGGGGCGAAATTCTGCTATAGGACATAGCGGTACGCTAGCCTCAATCTCCGATCAAGTCAGTTCCCTTGATTTCTGTTACCCCTTTGATTCTTGTATTGCAAGTCTTGTAGTTGTTCTACAAGTTGTGTAATTGTTTACTAGACTAGGTACTGTTATTTACATTGAGTGAAATTTATTCAATCAAGTATTGCCTACTGTGTGTTCGGTTCCTTATTGCTCCAACAGTGTTGGCTTCGTGGTGGCGAGCGGGGAGGGTCGGATCGGCTGGTTGTGGTGGGTGTGGGCGATGTGGCGTTTCTCTGCCGGGTGTCTCGAGGTCGGCGATCGGCGGCTAATCCGGTGGGGTTGGTCGGTTTTTGGCTGTACATAGCCGTATGTGCAGGGTTTGTTTTTAGGACGGGTATGCCCGTGTAGGTGGACTGCGGTCCTTCGGTGGTTTTCGCCGGAAATGTGCTTGAAGGCCTTGGGTGCCGATATCTTTATAGAAACGTGGCTGGGACCTCAGTGGATGAAGACTGTTAGTCTTCGTCTGTTTGGCCACCGTGGCGGGATATGGATTTGAGCTCGCGTGTGTGAAGATGTTTCAACAGCTTAAGGATTGCAATGCCTAACACGGATCACGCTGTCATGTCTTCTGTGTTTATTGGTTGTCATGTCTGAGTTGTTGTATTTTCTTCATATATGTTGTTTCTGTCTTTGTCTGTATCTGCCTTGTTCCATCAAAAAAAAATCTATTCAAAATGAAATTTTCATAGAATTTCCTGTTAAAAATAATTTTCTCATTCACATCTTATACCAATAATAATTATTTTTTTGATAAATTATACCAATAATAATTTAATAAATAAAACTGGTACATTTTAGAAGCTTGGAGAAGACGTCAACCAATCTGCTCCTGAAACTTCCAGTAAAAGCCCTAAAACCCAAACTCCAAATCCCATAAATCCATCTTGATCAAAAAAAAAAATCCCATAAATCCAATTCCGCAGAAACTCAAATTCTTAACCCATAAAAGTGAGATCAAATCTTTAGTGAATTCGTAGCATTTGAATTCTAACAACCAAGCAGAGTATCGACAAAGATGTTCTTCTTCTTCGTCGGTGGTTTGGAGCAGCAAGTCCGTCAGGTGCTGAAATCCAACGCTGCCAGATGCATCAATTGCGGATCCACAGCTGACTTAGTCGACTACGAGAAAGTGCTCAAGATGTTCTTCGTTCCTGTCTGGAGGTGGCCTGGAAAGGAACCGTTGATGCACTGCAGGAATTGTTCCTTATTCTTCCCGCCATCTTTGTCCCCGCCGCCGCTTCCTACAAGCGCCGGAGCGATTCTGGACGTTGTCAAGTGCCAGTTTTGCGAACGTGGTGTTGACCGGGAGTTCAGTTTCTGTCCTTACTGCGGCGCTTCTCTGTGAAATGGGAAGAGACTGATTAGAGGAAATTAGGGTTTGTGTGAATTTGGAGAAATTAGGGTTTCTGTGAGCTTGGGGAAACTAGGGGTTTTTGTGGATTTGGGAATGAATAAAGTTTAGAGCCTTCTGTGTTTCTGTCTGTGTGTATAGTGCTGCAATAAAGGTTGATGCTTTCTGCATACTCAAATTGAGTTTTTGAAGCTTTACCATTTTATTTGAGTTGACAGGAAGATACAAAATGTACAATTTCTCATATCTTACAAGGGCCTTCGATAAAGAGAACAACTTTCTTTGAATCTTTCTATCAGTCAGCTATTTGTTGTCAAGTTTCTGGGGACTATCAGCAACTGATATCCCATAAAATTGTCTGAGGTTGCTATGCACAAGAAAGTTCTCAGTAGGCGACACAGGCAGTATGGTCCGAAGCTGTTGGAGAAGGGTGTGAGTCTATGTTATGAGATTACTCGGAGTCAGAATCATCTGTATTTGAGTTGCTGTAAGGTAATTGCTTGACTCCTTTGTCCACGGCGTCTCTCCATGTTCTGTATCTTACACCGAGCTTATCATATGCTACTGGCAAGTTCCATATGTTTGCGCCATTGTTCATGCGCTCTTGCTGACCCAGTACTAGACGTAGATCCTCATTTAAGACCTGAAGAGGTTAAAAAATTGTTACTTTATGACACAGCCGGAAGAGATTATATTTAGAGTGGAATTCTCCTTTTCAAAACAAGGTTGAGAACTAGTTTGATAGAAAATGTTGCCTAAGAAAGTTACTTGTTCAGCGAAATGCTTCCATAGATGTTCCATGAAAGGAACGTGCTTGAGGATCGGGGCGAAGTCCAGTGACATTCTATACAACAGCCTTGTTTTATTTCTTGACGAAGGCAAGCACACATGAAGTTGATGCAGGTGTGTTGCGCATTGGCTTGTGCTTTGCCCTTCTAGTTTGCCAGGCTTCGAGATGCCAATGGTTGATAGAACCATACAGGGTGGTTTAAATTCCATGTCTATTGGATACGGGTCCCAGTAACCTTGGAGGCCGGCTGATGGTGTCAAGAATTTCACAAAGCTGCAGATTTAAGGGTAGAAGTTAGTTCAGTTAGAATGTAAGATACATCCAGAGTCTATTGTTAATGAATATGATGCAACAGGGAAAATTTTATAAGTCATCTATTAATTCGAACAGCTGCTTACTCTGGGACTTTCCATCCTTTGGCAAAAGTCGAAGTGTGGGTGAAGGGAGCATGTGCGAGATCCAAAAGGTTGTCCAGAAGTAGTCCATGTTCCACCGGAAGTTCCATCACAATCTGTCATTTTCAAATCAGAATGAATGCATATGCCTGAGAACTTCCCCTATCACTATCAGAGGCTCAGGTTAATTGAAGTCGATATGCAAAGGATAATACGATCTTACCTCTGCATGAATTGTAAACCCAGGAGGAGGTTGTAATGATGGAATGGTTGCTGTTGGAGGATCAGTTCCAGGCCATATCCATATCATTCCCTCCTGCTCAAAACAAGGAAGAGATTTTATTTTGACGTTGAGTAATTTTGTCGACGGCATTTTCTCACAGGTTCCATCCGTAGAGTACTCCCATCCTGAGAAAGAAAATTTTAAAAGGAATCAATTTTTGAATCAGGGAAATTTCGCCTGTCTTGATATTGATACTGTTCTTGTTTTTACCCAAAACATTTATTTATTATCTGCTACTAACCATGGTAGGGGCACTGGATACGTCCTTCGTTTACTGTACCAAGATCGAGAGGACATGCTCTATGCGCACATGTGTTCCTAACACATCCTGGTTTACCATCTTTTCCACGGAATATCACCCATGGTTTCTCAAAGCAATCAATTGGAACCTGAATACGACACATGCTCATATTATTCACTGAAACTAATTGGAATATAATCGCTCAGAATGTTCCGAAGAGTGGTTTGAAAATTACCATGGTGTCCTCTTTAAGGTCGCCAGAGAAGGCAACGGGGTACCAGAAATTCTTCAGACGTGGATGATAAGATTTTACTGGGCCGGATACATTCAATCCTTTCCTAGAAGTGTTTATTTTTACTTTGTCGGAAGATTCTGTGGAACTGCTAGTGGAAGGTGCCGATGATTTATCAGACTCTACTACAGATCTGTCCTGAAGTAGCCTGTCACTTACCAGTTCTTCCATGTAAGCTAGCTTATCCAGAGCAGCAGATACTCTTGCTTCCGATATGTGCACCTGTTCATTGATTACAAGATCAGTTAATGGATAACAAAAGTGGCCTATTTATTTCTCAAGAGTTCAGACCACAAACCTGTTTGTGAGCTTGTGCGAGTTCATTTTGCAACCCGGCGAGCTCCTTTTTTACCGTGCCTATGGACTTGTACTCTCGGGCTAGAGGATTCAGAACATCCACGACCTACACCATGTTATAATGATCTAACTTAGTCATGCGTCATCTCTGATTCTCTACAAGTCTCTAAACAAGTCCAATACATTTTGTTTGGGAACTAAGAAGAGTACCTTTTCATGAAGGAGCATGATTGTGAGCAGGTCTTGCCTTGCGCGCCAGTCACAGTATTGAATATCAAATCTGACCACTTCTAGCGCTTGATATGCATCAAGGAACTTGCCTGTACCCTGTGGAAATTTAGATCGTGGATCCTCTACTTCGAATATGGAGCTCCAGGTATTCTTTTTATCTATCAACCCACCTTCCTCTCCAAATACTGCAAGTACTCTGAAGCCACCTTTTAAGCCCTGAAACGTTTTAAACCAAGAAACATCCTCAGAAGCTTTCCAACCTAGTTTTCACTCATGTTCTCTAAGATGTAACTGCCAACCAGACCATTTCCCCTCTCAACTCCATTTTCAGACTAAATCATTAGCATTTCGGTATTTGTAACTTTTAAATTCTATTTCTATTATGGGTGGTTATAATGTAGCAATTTTATTCTCCTCCTAGTTAATATTGAATTTTTTTCCAAATTAAGCAAAATTCGAATTTGCTTTCCAATTGTACACACTCTTCAAATTCAATTTGATTTCCAATATTATGAAGAATTCAATTTGATTTCCAATATTAATCAATTCTTCATGTCACCAAGCTCAATAAGTCTGTGATCCAACTAACATTTCGATATTTTTTTTCCTATTGATACTTTGATTATTATGATTATAATCCTTAAGAAAGTGGTCGGAAAAAAAACTAATTTAGTAGTGTCTACAGACAGGTAGTCATGAATTTAGTATCTTCTTTACATTCTATTCCTCTCATTACTGGAGCATTCTTACCAAAGTTATCCCTCCCTCCCTCCCGAAAATAAATTTAACTTTATTTTTATACATATGACTTTACTTCTCACTTTCATTTGGGCTTAGTTGATCATATAATCAACCAGCGTCTTCACTATTTGGTATCATCTACAGTTTGTACACATTCTAACCCTAACTCCTATCAACAGACATGTTGCATAAACATTGCAAACTATCATATCACCATGAACATCATTCATTTCATAATTCTGAGGCAAACCCAGTTCATATCAACAAATACCCACATCAGAAATCCAAAAAAGTTCATACCTTTCTGCAACTGAGCTTAGATGGTCTGTAAATGGAAATTGGGAAAAGTGATAACACTGCAGCTGTTGCTATTGTATTCATGGCGTATCAAGCTGACCAATCCCTAAAGGAGAGAGAGAGAGAACAAGACCAAAGAAAGAAGGAAGAAAATGTGGATGGAGAAGAATTTACAAAAATCTAAAAAATTGAAGAGAAAAATTGTGAGCTTTCTAGTGGGAAAGATTAAATGTAGATAAGAGGTTGAGCTTACGGGCGATCTCGAGTAGCCTCCCACTGTCGGACACGTGGAAATAGTTGACACGTGGAGTGCTGACGTGGGTTGATAGTCTTCCACATGTTAGGTGTTTGTCTGATTGGAGGATGCTTGTGTTGAGTGTTTTAAGGAGTGTGTGGTGACTGGTTGTGTTGTGGGATATTTTGCCAGGTTGGATTGCTCAAGATATCCAATTCAATCTCTTTGTTTTGGTCTTATTCCTCACTTCTTTATAAATTTGAGAAATGGGAGAAATGCGGGTTTTCATCACCGATGATCCGGTGTGCTGGAGCAAAATATTGCGAGTGTCAAAATGAAATTATTCCGATTAAAACGGTAAATATCAATCAAAATAAATCATTTTATTGAAACACATCGTTTTGACACTCACAGTATTTGAATGCATTTCACCAGATATTTTTCCGTTCAATTGAGCAATTCGTTTAATTATGAGAAGGTTTCACAACATTGCATTACATCCAAACAGCCAAAAGCCTCACCAAGCCTACCTTAAATATTAAAATTGTAATTCTCACACATTAAAATCTCTATGCAGGTACCTTTCCTCTGCTGCTTCTTGAAAACAGCTTAATAAACCCATTCCTACCTTTTTCAACGCTTACTTGACTGACAGACGAAGCAGAAGAAGATGACGACGAGGACGCTGGTGAGTCTTCGTTTGTCGCAGAAGCATGTACACTCTTTCGAGCTTTGTTTGAAATATCATGCTGCTCCCTAGTTAGTAACTGAGCATTATCAGTACCCAATATTTCATCCGATTCTTGCGAGATGGATGTATCAGTTAGAAAGTCGTCGAGTGAGGCTAGCGACTTCAACTGAATGCCCAGAGATGCTATTGTCTGCTGACATTCGGCAAGCTTACCAGCTGCTGCAGCCAAGTCGTCCTGTCATGTAGTGAATGTAGTTTAGCATCAATCTAGTTTCATCTTACGCAGTAGTTTCAATAGTGAAACATGAGCGGACCTTGGAAATTCTAATAGCAAGTTATTGTAATGAATCTCTTTCATATAAAAACTAATTTTATATCGTGTGAATCATTGAATCATATATAAATATCAAATATTAAACCGATAAGACAAATACTAAACACGTGACCTTAGACAAACGCCGAGAAAGCTGGATTGAAAGACAGTAAGTATTGTGGATTATACTTACCTGTTTGATTGTCAACTGGCTATTTGAAATAGTACTTCGAAGAACTTCAACTTCTTGCTTTGTTTTGACCAAATCATACTCCAAGTCATCGCATTTAACTGTCAACTCTGCCGATAGATCTCTTTCTGACTTTAGCTTGGATTCTAAGGATTCAACTCTAGACGACATAATTTTGGCTTCAAGTTCATAGCCCATAACTTGAGATTCGTAGCTCTGTTGTGTTTTATAAGCCGCACTTAACTCCTTCTGCAGCTCATTTAGTTTCATCTCAGCCTCCTGAAGCTGAACACTTAATGATTTGGTACTGCTTTGTGTTTCAGTTAAAGCACTTTCGAGCTCAGATTTTTCCTTTTCGATCCTCTCTACCTTTTCTTCTAGAACATTATTCACTTGCAGAAGATCTCTCAAACTGTCCTCAATTTCTATTTTCTGATGTTTTACTTTCTCAAGCTCGGTTTGTAGATCAGTTTTCTCTGCTTCAGTCCTGTCAATTTTCTCCATTAATTTATCATAGTGACTGCGAGCTTCGTCCATGGAGCTTTCATCACTGCTAGGCCGGTTATTATAAATAGTCTCTGGCTCATTGCAATGTTTATGGACAATCTCAGGTAATGCAGCAAGCCGCTCAATCTCAAGAAAATCATCCATGAGATCTATTTCAATCGCAGACCCTGCTCGAGCTTTGTTCAACATATTTGCGCTCTTTGGCTGGTTAAGGCTCGTAAAAAGATTGGATGCATGAGAGTTTGAGCAACTTGTCTGACACTCGGTAGACTTCGATGTCACATTATTTTGAAAGTCAATGTCTGTTGCCAGAAGTCGCTCTCCATTGTCTGATTGACTGTCTGTTAATGAATCAGCGTATAAAGAAGAGGCCACACCAGATTTCTGGTCACTTACTGATAATGTTGTATGAGCGACAGATCTTAGTCTCCGACACTCTGCCTCGAGCCTAGCAACCTTTTTTATGCTTTCCAGATTTTGTTTGCTAGCCTTTTCAGCAGCTTCTGCGCTCAAGTCCCTCTCGATAGTCCTGATCTCCAACTCCTCCGATTGTGACCTTAGCTCCACCCTGAGGGTCGAGTTTTCTTCCTCAAGAAACCCAAGCTTACGGCTCATATTAGAAGCTTCAGCTCTATACAAATCTATCTGAGACTGTAGCTGCAAAATTTGGTTCACAAACTCGGTTTTTCTACATTGCCAGTCTTGCATTTCCTTCAAAACGGCTTCTCGAATTTTCAGCTCCTGCTCTTCATTTGCCAATCGCAGCTTGTTGACTACTTCCTTCAACGCACCATCAAGATGGTTCGCACGATCCTCAAGTGTGAAATTCTGCGTAGCTAAGGCCTCGAGTTGTTGCTTCATAATCATTGCTTCGATTTCAGCCTTTTCCCAGCCTACATTCACGGTGCCATTGAATATTCAGCTAAAGCCTAAAAAATAGGGAATAAAAAATTTGTTAAGCGACTGAGCACCTGCAATGGCTTCTTCTGCAACTTTGGCATGCTGACCGATCAAATCGTCCTGAGAATCAACGCTAACAACAGCAGCTGACAGTTTGTTAGTCGGAACACTCACTGTAACTTCTTGAGTTTCACCCATAGCGTCAATTTTCACTGCTGATCCACCTTTGCACTCCTGAGATTCAGCCTCCTGAAGTCAACCAGAACATAAATATTAATTTACTTGACTTGATTCAATTGACATCAGTACAGAATTAGTCCATTTCCTCATTACAGAAAAAAGTTAACTTTGTTGGACAGCTGAACTAGCTTTGTCCGCAAGCCAACACACAATGATCAATTTTACAAGTTCTTGAAACCTTTACTGGCCGCGGCCATAATACTACAAGAATTGCAAAACCATAAATAATCTTCACCTTCAAGTTCGCGAACTTAATGTTTTGAAGTACACAACTGACTTACTCTAAGCAGGCGAATAAAAACCGGTAAAAGTTATAAGCGAAACAAAGACCTTGTAATTTGGAGATTTGAATTCCATAATTTCAGTTGCAAAAGAGCCTCCTTCCTCCAAGGACTTCCTTTTTCGCAACCCGCTGAGTTGCGTGTCCATTGCAAACCCCAAAAGCAGTTCAATAGCAACAAGCGGCTGGTTCCAACACAGCCACCGAGGACATGATCAACAATACAATCCTTACTATTACGAATGTTGCGCAACTAATTAAACTTTATTTCAAGAAAACTTTACTCAAAAAAAAAAAATTCAGTTCATGCAATCCTAATAAAAAAAAAGGCTCTCACAGTTAGCTGACATTGCTTGGCATTCATTCATAAACCTTTGCTTCAAACACAACCCCCAGAAGGATCCCAAATTCTAAACTTAAAAAATAATCCAATTTGAATACGGAAAATCCCAAATCAGTGAGCCCTAATACAGAGATTAAGCAAGAACCTACCTCTTGAGTTCAAAATTGAGAACCAATCAAAAACCCCCAAAATCGAAAATCCCCAATAAAACTCAACAATTGAAGAAAAAAACCTAGATGCATAGCCATCCAGAAAACCCAACATTTGCAGAAACCCAACAAATTGAATCACAAGACACGACACACAGCACGTTCCATAGAGCATAAAGGCGATACCTTTGACTGAATTGAGTCCAACCTCAAAAGACACGTACACAGGCAATGCTATGGCATTAAATGGGACAAAAGAGAAGATGAGTTGTGCAAAAGGTCAGAAATTTGTTGGTTGCTTAAGATGGGGTTTTTCAAGTTCAAATCTGGTAGCATGGTAGAAGGGTTTGTAAGCAAAGTAATGAGAAGGTTTTTTTAATGGAGTTTTTATGGATTACAGTGTTGAAGTTTAATTTGTGCAGATGGGTTGGAGCGTGTGTGTTTTTTTAAATGCAGTGGCACAGAAGGCACCACTACTCAGATAGTCTCATCAATCAATGCGGTCTTTGAGACTTTTCAGCTTTTGCTTCTCTCATTCCAACTTTTTTTTAATCTGAAAAAAAAAAACTTTTTCTTCTTCTGAATAATAAACAAAATCAAAGCATTGTAAGGAAAAAATCATTCAAATCATGGCCTCTCTTGTTATTTCCCGCTCATTAGGACAGAATAAATATGCACCCTATCATTTTAGAGTGTGTTCTTTTGATTCATATAAAAATGAGCTAAACTGAATTTTTTTTAATTTGATTTGAATAAGAAGATCCAATTGATGAATTTAAAATGATAACTAATTATTGACGTTAAAATCTAAAAAATGAGATTAAATCGAATTAAGTACTTCTATAGAAATCCTAAATGCTGCTTTGAAATGAACAGAAAAAGAGAAAATTTAAGTTCGGTAGAACAGATCCTAAATGTATGAAATTATGTATTATTTTTTGTATTCAAAATTTATCGTTTTGATCATGAAGTCGGCGGTTCAAACTTTCTATATATCTCTTAGGAAAAAGATCATGCGAGAAGTAACAAATTTGGTGAGAAATAAGAAATAATCAAAATTCATAGCTTAAAGAACAAAATTCGTAATGTAAATAAAACTTAAAGAATCAAAATTCGTAGATTTAAAACACAAAATTCGTAATGTAAAAATAGTAAAACTTGAAGAACAAAATTCATGGACGTAAAGAACAAAATTCGTAACACCGGTAATTACATGGATATAAATTTACAATAATGCCCTTCGAACATATAATATAGATATTAAGATTCAAAAATCCGAAAAATAAGGGTTGTTGGATGAAAAATTGAATGGTTGTGATTACTTCTCATTTCTCACAAAATTTGTTACTTCTTATGAGATCTCAACCCATACTTTTTTTTGATAGTGGGTGGATACACCAACTAGGAACATTACAATGCATATGAGTTTTATCATATAGTACATATATATTGATCCCCGGAGCTCTTAGCAAGGCATCTTGATCTGATCCGCAAGCATCTGGTACATCTCTACACTTTTGAAGCGCATGCCACGTTCGACACTTTTACTATGAATCCGCACACATCCACCCAAATCATCGGTACATCTTTGACACTTGGAGCTGAGATCATATTTGGGCACCTTTACCGTACACATCCACCCAAATGATTGGTACATCTTTGACACTTGGAGCTCATGCCACCTTGGGAACCTTTACCGAATAGCACTTCCACGAGGGAGGAAGAACACATCACGCGCGAGGCGTGAAGAAGAAGGCCTCCACGAGGGAGAAATAACACATCGGGGAGAAGAACACATCACGCGTGAGGCGTGAAGAAGAAAAGGAAAAAGAAAATAAAGGAAGAAATTTAGTGGCTCCGAAACTCGAACCCACCACATAAAACTCCTTAATCAACATGTCACCACCCCTATTGACCAACACATACATCTTATTGCATTAGTTTTTGGTTTAAAACAAAATGTTATAAAAAATAAAAAGCATTTAATCTATACATTTAAATATTTGATCTTTCTTTATCAAAAATAAAATAAAATTATTTGATCTTTGAATTGAAGAAGACGCTCCTCACCTCAATCCCTTTAAATTACCGCAATTCAATTTCGCCGGTTCGATTAATTGAATCGACTTCTCATCGAACGATAACGGTTCAGAAACAGAACCTATACGGTTCTTTAATTTGAACCGGTTAGTAGATCGAATCTGCAATCGCCCCTGTTGTCTTACCCCTTCGCCGCGATCCATGGCTGCTTCCCCCTCCGCCGCTCCCGGCGCCGAATCGGTGCCCAACCTGCCGCTGACTCCACCTCCTCCAGCAGTCAACGCAAACTCTCCGGCTCCGAATCCCGCACGAATTCTCGAGCCATCGTCGACCGAGCCGGAAATCGTTTACATCCCCAGCTATTCGAGTAAGTCACAACTCCCCATACGCAAATCCCCGTATCAATTTGAGATTTGATCTCCGATTTTGTTTCAGAGTGGTTTTCGTGGGACGACATCCACGAATGCGAGGTCCGATACCTTCCCGAGTTCTTCGGCGAAGCGCCATCGCCGTTGAAAAACCCTAGGGTTTATTTATACTACCGAAATTCGATAATTAATAAGTACAGAGAGCGTCCGTCGAGGAAGCTGACTTTTACCGAGGCGCGCAAGACGATAATTGGAGATGTGGGGTCGATTAGGAGGGTTTTTGATTTTCTGGAGACTTGGGGTTTGGTGAATTATAGTGGTGGGACAGTTAAGCAGCCTCTGAAGTGGGAGGATAAGGAGAGTAAAGCTGCTGGGGGAGCTGGACAGGCGTCGCAGAGTGGTGAGAGGGTTGGGGGGACTGGTGATGCGTTTTCGAGTAAGAGGTGGTGTAGCGGGTGTAAGGCGCTTTGCAGTATTGCTTGCTTCGCTTCTGATAAGGTATTTTTTCCCCTTATGATGCATATGATGATAAGCTGGCCATTTGTTGACATTGATAGTAGTTTTCTTACTCTGAATGATTTCTCAATCTCATTCAGGGACATCTAGTTGTTTTTGTTTTCTAAAGCTTGTGTGATAGTCAGTATTTCAGAGTAGTATTTTCGCTAATAATTTTTAAAGGAAGTTTCTTTTCCGAGTTTTACATTGGTAGTCTTGTCACAACTGTAAAGAAACCTGAGCTTGTTGATACAGACCTTGAATAACTGGAATCATCTGATCTTAGCTGTGTTGTAGCAATTCATGGGTTATTGTCTTAACTAAAAAATTTGGTGCAACAGTATAACTTGACACTCTGTGCGAGATGCTATGTCCGTGGAAACTATCGGACTGGAATCTTATCTTCTGATTTCAGAAGGGTTGAGATCAATGAGGAGGCGAAGTCTAACTGGTCTGACAAAGAAACTCTGCACCTCCTTGAGGCTATTTTCCACTATGGGGATGACTGGAAGAGAGTGGCAGAGCATGTTGGAGGTGGCAGGACTGAGAAAGACTGTGTTGCTCGCTTTATTAAACTTCCTATCGGGCAGGAGTTAGTGAGACAACCTGGTCCTGAAGAGTTTGATACCGTAGGAGACCAGGATTTCGTTCATGAGCTTGATGAGACATCGACTTCATCAAAGAGAACGCATCTTATGCCACTTGCTGATGCTAGTAATCCAGTGATGGCGCAGGTATGAATGATTTAATGCAGTGATCTGAAGTGGCCCTTTGGTATTCAATCTTTAAAATGCAAAAATCATCTTTCGATTATTTTCAAATTTGTCAGTGATTGTCTTTGAGTGAAATCCCCAATTACCTATCTTAGACCGTGTTCTTTGTGAAAGAACATCGAAAGACCATGATATTTTGCTTCATTGAGAGGCTTTCTTGATGTTGATGTTGTTTATTCACAGGCTGCTTTCCTATCAGCTCTTGCGGGAACTAAGGTTGCAGAGTCTGCTGCTCAAGCAGCTGTGGCTGCTTTGTCTGAAGGAAATCATATACTGGCTAAGCGGAACGTGGTTTCTCTCAGCAACAATTCTACAAGTAAAGGTACATTTTCCATGTGAAATAGTAGCTTTGTACAAGGCTTTCAAAAATCGTAACACACCTGCAAATTCCCAAATATCAAATCTAATGGGTCGATGATTCTGTTTCTTTAGCTTCCGAAATTATGTCAAATGGCGACAAGACTTCAGGTTCAGTTACTGCTGAGGGAGTTCATGGAAATACAAATTCTGTGCTCGAGAAAGAACAAAAGGATTTAGAAAGGGCCATCTTGTCCATTACTGATGTGCAGGTCGGTGTCACTCTTAGTCATATTGTCACCCATCCTCAACAGTTCAGCAATATTCACTTATCCCTTATTGGCTCATTCTAACAAGTTATCATACTACACTGAGCAGATGAAACAGATTCAGGAAAAGATGGAGGAATTCGAGGAGTTTGACTTGTATGCGGAAAAGGAACGGAAACGATTACAGCAAATGAAGGACTTGCTGTTCGCCGATCAACTCAGCCTAAGATTTCACAAACCTGCTGTTCCAAAAACTGACCAATTCATTGTTAATTTAGATTAAACACATTGGCGCCGCATTTCCAAGTATCATAGCTGGTGAAACTATTCTGTCGAGTTACACCCTGCAGCAAAACAGAAGTTCTGCCGATGATTGTATACAAAATAGGCATGGAAGGTGAAGAGCGTTCAAATGGGATTCCTTCTTCATTTCGTAACTAGGAGAACTTTGTTGTGTACCCTTCAAGTGTAGGAATAAATTATTGGGTTGCCCATACGCATTTCATAGTCAAAGTTTCGCTAATTTAACTTTGTTAGCGAAACATGTATCGATATAACTTGACCATGCACATATCTAATTGAGCGACACATATGTAAGAGGTTTTTTTGTATTTTTGGGCTGTTTTGAAACTCATCTCTATTTTGCTCTGTTTTACTCTCAAATATCGATTTTGCTCTGTTTTTAAAGAAATCGATTTAAGGAAAACCGATTTCGCTCATTTTCGAGTGAAACCGGTTTCTCCAAAACCAGTTTGATGACAGTGCGCCTGCGTGACAATACAAATCTGGCCGCATGGTAAACCGGGACGTTAGATGAAACCGGTTTCCTGCAGAATAAATCTAGGGTTTCATTTCTTTCTCTCCGCCAGCTCTCTCCCCTCTCCTCCGCCCCTTCCGACCGTGCTCCGACGCTCCCGCGACTAAATCCGACTCCGTTGATTGTGTTAGTACGCCCTTGTTACTCCGATTCGTCAAACCGATTCCCCCTGAAACTGTATTGTATATTATGTTTATAAGTTGAATTATATTCGATTTGGGTGTTGAATTGTTTGTGTTGAATTGCATGGTAATTAGTTGAATTGGGTGGTAATTAGTTGAGTTGTTTGTGTTGAATTGTTGAAGTGGGTGTTAATTGTTGAATTGGGTGTTAAGTAGTTGAAATGTTTGCGTTGAAATGTTGAATTGGGTGTTAATTAGTTAAATTGTTCGTGTTGATCTGTTGAATTGGGTGGTAATATGTTGAATTTTTCAAAATAATTGTTGTTGACGTGAATAATTGTTGATTGTGTTGAATTGTTTGAATAATTTTGAATTGTGTTAAATTGTTTGAATTATTGTAAATTGTGTTGAATTGTTTGAATAATTTTGCATTGTTGATTATGTTTTTGTTGAATTGGTCTATTTCCAAACAATATCTATTTTAATTTTTTTTTATTTATGGACGTTTATTTATCGATTGTAGGTATGACATCACAGAGACCATCATCTTCTAGGAATGTCTCATCGCAGTCCACTTTGAATCCCAATATGGATGTGGACGACATAATTAATCCCGGTCATATCGATGATTCAGTTCTTACTCGGCAGAATAGGCACCGAACTCAAGAAATTTGGAATAATTCGGCAAGTTTATCTTTTAATTAAACTTGAGATTCTAATGTGTCATTTTGTATGTAATTTGTTACTAATGTTGAAAAAAATTTATGTAACAGATGCATCCAAAAGTGTACGCACGGCTTACGGTTAAACATGATACCATGGAGGCACCAGATGAGCGCATTAGGCAGTATGTCCCTAATGCTGGGTTCTACCCTTGGAGTATTGTGTGTAATGTGAAGTCCGATCCAGCGTTGGTGATTGCACTAGTCGAGAGGTGGCGGCCCGAGACGCACACTTTCCATTTTAATGGAGTCCCGACCACCATAACGCTACAGGATGTGGCACTTCTTACTGGTCTACCCATAGAAGGAAGGCCAGTAACGGGTCACTCGCATTTGACATGGCCGCCAATTTGCATGAGACTGCTTGGTGACTACCTTGATTGTCACAAAGACTCACCATCACAGGCGAAGAGGACATGGTCAATAACAATATGTCGATGATCCCAGTCGATGCAGATGAGGAGACGTTGAAGAGATACGCAAGGGCGTATATCCTTCAACTACAAGGATTGACCTTATTTTCAGAACTTAGTGGTAGCATCGTCACACTCCACTTTCTTCCCTTATTGGAGGACCTCAATACTATTCGACAGTACAGCTGGGGGAGTGATGGACCATAATTATACGAATAAAAAACACAGCAAAACCCACCAAATTAGACTGTTGGTCTATTTAACTTTTGCTTGTTAGTTCCGATATATTTCTACAGGGTATTTCAGAGCTTAGAGAGAATACATGCTAAAGAGGAGCTTTTAAAGCATAAAAGATGTTACGAGTCATTCCAAGGTCAAGATCATATGCCGACTGAAGAAATATCAAGGATCCTGACGTTGAATCACTCATAACAAATTAAGCAGAAGAGGAATCAAAGTCAGACGGAGCGAAATTGGACTGATAGTTTTGTGAAAGGACTGCACAAAACTGTCAAAATACACTCATGGACCAAGGTGACCGGCCACCTTGCTTGGAGGTGGCCAAGGGAGGAGCTCCTCCCCTCATGGTGACCGGCCACCGGCGGCTCCTCCCCTCATGGTGACCGGCGGCTTTTGCTCCTCCATGGAAAGCTTGCCATGTGGTGGCTCCTCCACCACATCTTCACCTCCTCCTCCTCCTCCCTTGGATCAAAAACACATGGAAGCCATCTCCACCCTCCATTTCTCCTCCCTTTGGCTATAAATACAAGCCATTCTCCTCTCATTTGTATCATCCAAAAATCAACATTTCACTTATCTCTCTAAGTTTTGTAAGTTTGGCTTTGGAAATAAAAGATTGCTCCCTTGGCGCTTCAACGGTTGTAAGTATTTTAATATTTATTTACCGTCTTTAATTTCCAATTCCTTAGTTATAATGTTTAGCGCGATAAATAGTAGCTAAACTAGTCGTTCGGTAGAAGGGGTGGACTTGTATTATAAAATGTTTTAGACTATTAATTTAGTGTCTCGTCTTTGTATTCAAAACTTGTTCTATGTGCCATATATTAGATCAGAACTTCCAAGGTTGAGTGGATGCTTGAAATGGCAAAGCTCTTCTGTGGAAGTTCGCAAACATACTCGGGTAAGTGGATGCTTGAAATGGCAAAGCTTATCTGAGGAGTTTGATCTCTCTCAAACACCATTTTGGGTAAATCGGAAAAGACAACCCAAAATGGATGCACATAGGCTAGTATACCTTGAAATGGGGTGCTAGTCTAAGTAGAACAAGGGCTTTACGTTTTTTTGCAAAAGATTAGACAGTGTTGCAAGTCGAGTGCTTGAAATGGCCTTGATTCACTTTCGAACACTTTTGCAAAAGACTAGACAGTGTGGCAAATCGAGCGCCGGAAAAGGCCTTGATACACGTTTGAATACTTAGAAGATTCACTAAGGGTCAATGATAAACATGATATAATACAAGGCCCCTGAAACCGAACGCTTTCTTTTAATTGTAATAATTATCAGTTACTTTCCAGTACTAAAACCAACCAACCAACCAATCAATCACTTAGCTGGTAGCTTTAAAACCAACCAACCAACCTAAAACACGCCCTCCCGCTGAATAATCACCTCAAAGAACAATTATCCCCCTAATTCCCTTGGGTTCGACCCCTACTTACCACTTACTACCCAGTAGTGTAGTCGCGAGTAGCGGAAACTATAAATTTATTTTGCACAGAGAACATTGCACCTTAACGACAGTGCAGTGGGCTCCGTCAGGGAGTGCAGCGCTGGCATAATTGTACAGTATGCTTTGCAGAGCCAGCAGATTGGGTAAGAGTCAGATTGCTGGACCTGTGCTCCTATTGCAATTCGGGAGCTGGGAGCGTACGCGCTTTGGGAGGCCGAAGTGTATATTTAAGGACCTGCCCCCACCGGATGCTGATATTGACCCGTTACAGAGGGGAGCTTGGATGTATATGTAAGCATTTTATATGTTATTTATTTATTAATTTGTATTTTTCGTTATATATATATTGATATTTGTGTTTATGTGCAGTAAATGGCATGGGCCAAAAAATTACATCGGGGTACCTAAAGGTAGTTTGTTATTCTACCGCGATGAGTTCCAGAAGATGCAGATCAGAGATTTCATCTAGAGACCATACGATGAGAAGTTATTTCATCTTTTGAACCCTATTTGTCTCGAGGGTCGACAGTCTTAGAGAGCTGACGTGCCACTCATCTGCTTCAACGTCATTGAGTGGCATCACTCAGGACTTGTTATGAGACAGTATGGGTGTCGTCAGGTTATTCCACCGCAGACGATAGCTTGTTCGGACGAGAATCATGGTAAGGATACGAAGCCGAAAGTGGATTGGGGTGTGCATCATTATCGGTACATTCAGATGTGGTATAATCACTTTCAGAATCTTGTAGATGGAGAGGCATCTGATTTTTGTGACATTGCGTCCCCCGAGTACTATGGTTGGTACTCCATGATCACTCGCAGTCTGATCCAGTCCAGGATAGAGGAGGAGGTTGAGGATGCAGTGGTGGTGGTGGAGGACGCGGTGGATGCAGAGGACAATCCGTCTCAGCAGATTCAGCGTACCCAACCGTACCGTCCAGATGGACATTTTATACCAGAAAATGTAAGGTTTATTAAAATTTAAATTTTTATTGGTAGTATATTATATTTTTTAACATTTGGTTGTGTGTACAAGTAAGCACTTTAGTGTACTGTGCACGAAAAGCTGCTAACGGTTATCGATTTTCCACGAAAGATCATTCACGTCAATATTTTCATGACATCTTCCACCAAGCATATGAGACGTTGGAGAGCTTTGGTGAAGCAGAAGTTTTAGATGTAGACCCTGACACCATTGCATTTGATGCCGGTAAGTATACACTTATATTTATACTTTTTATTCTGTATAATGCATTTAGTAATTTACGTTTCATATAAATGCAGGTCAAGGCGCCGTGACTGAGGAAGAGGATTATGGTAATCCGAATATCGACTCTTTCGTGGATGATCGTTATCAGCCATCCAGCTCTTCACGGCCTCATACTGAAGATATGTATCGTCCATCCAGCTCTTCACGACCTCGACCGCGCAGAGGTGCTCGCATTCGTCGTGAGTCCCAGTATTCAGCCATGAAAGATTTGCAGCGGGGCGACACTAGTAGATTTTGAGTGTTTGTTAACTATGGACTTATTTTGTATTTATTTTGATATGGACTTATTATGTATTTAATTTGCTATGTTCTATCTAAAAGATAATGCATTAAACTGAAAAGTCACAACCGGATAGTACATGAAACTGAAAGACAACAACAAAATAGAGAAATATGAAACTGGAAAACAACAAGAGGAAATTAGAGAACACACGAATGCAGCAAACAACAACACACCAATAGTTTAGTGAGAATCTCGAGTTGGGCATGCACGCCTGTTATGTCCAGCTTCATGGCAGACGGTGCAACGCTGGGATCGTGACAGTTGACCCGATGAAGACGCTCCGAGGCTGCTTGATTCGCCGAAATGCCTCTCGTCCATCTCGTCCCGTCTCCTCCTTGACGGATTTCTACCAACTTTGTTACGTTTGAACTTGGGGTTCGGAACATGTACCGGTCCTTTGTAATCTCTCCAGAAATCCTCATGATACAAAGGATTGAAATTGTACTGCCAAGTGGCGTGATATACTTGCAACGTGTATTCGTGAGCCACATAATCAGAGTGGTCCACCCTTTCGTATTTGCACGCCGCCGTTGCATGACTACAAGGGTAGTGAAGCAATGTCCATTTCCCACATGAACATGTTCTCGTCATCAGCCTAACCGTCCATTTGTAAGCTTATCCTTTGTTGTAACCTCGTAAATTGCTCTTTCCTGATCATAGACCAGCACGCGGTGGTAATCTGCCCTAGCACGAAGTGTAGCCAACTTCTTACGAATTTTGAGGGAAATAGAGATCCGTGGCCATCGTATGGGGTCTGTTGACGCTTCACGAAATAAGTTGTTGTTTGCTTAAACATGAACATCACCAATGCCGATGGAAAATCACGCCCGCCTTTTAGAATGTCATTAAAACACTCAGAAGCGTTCATCGTCATCGAGCCCCATCTAATCCCAGCTGCGTCGAATGCCTGTGACCATAACTCTAAATCCATGTCCTCCAACAGCTCAGCATACTCAGCCTTGAACTTCGGTTCATTCCTCTGATAAGCCACACTTCCAAATTTGTCTTTCAAAAATAAATCATTCACCTTTACCATCAAATTGCTCTGCAGGTGGCGCACGCATACACGATGGTAGGCATACGGAGGTGACCATTTGGTTCACGCATGGCAGCTAGAATTCCCTTGTTTCTGTCTGATATGATACACAATCCCTCGCGCTGAGTTACACATTCCCGAATCAAGACATGTCGAGTTACTCTCGTTCTCCACCACTGCTAAACAAACTGGAAGTAAATGATTATTGGTGTCCAAACCAACAGCCACCAACAACTTACCGACTCATTTCTCGTACATATGTGTCCCGTCGATCGACAACACGGGACGATAATGCTTAAATGAATGAATGGGTTCAACAAATGCCCAGAATACACGGTTGACCTGCGAAGCACCATTATCGAGTGATGTTCGATCCCACTTCGCGAATGTCTCTAGACTGGAATCCACCAGCGCTTGCATCAAGTGCGACAGCTTATCAAATGACTTATCCCATTCATAGAACAGTTTAACAAGCGCCAACTGCTTTGCTTGTCACGCCTTCAGGTAAGATATTTCATACCCATAGTCCCTTCTAATGTTAGCACGAATCTCTCGCGCGCTGAATCGCAAATTTTCACTCATCGCCTCCGCGATCTCATCATCTATGTATTTCGTGTTCAGGTGTTTGTTAGCCAGCATAATGGAGCCATGCTGGCAAATGTGGTCATGTTTGTTCTTCCGAACCACCCAGTAATTTCTTCTTTGCGTGACCGCAATGAGAATTCGCCATGGACAAACATCTCTACCCTTCAGACATTCAAAAATTATTAAGTAGGTTCGGATTCCGTCACAAAGTACTCTACACGATTCAGAATGGAGTACTTCCGCACAACATAGATGGTGTGCTCTTTTTCGCGCCAGCTTTGACCTTCAGCAATTGACGGAGATTGAGGATGGATTGTTTGCAGATTTTCATCATTGGATTGAAACGTTTCCCATGCTGAGATATCATCAAAATCGGGATGATCCCAAGTGATTCGAGGTTGCGTGAATTCGATAGTTGGATCTTCAGCTGTGAACATCTCTAGTTCTTCCATTTCATCACGGTCGTATTCGTCGAGTACTGGGTTATCCAGGGTCACCAGTGTGGACATAACCATCAGATCATCATCTGAATCGGAAGTGTAAACATATGCCATGTTGTGGGAAGTGATATTGAATTTTTGTTGTAAAATTGTCGAACCGCGCCGCGAATTATATACACATATGAAACCGGGTCCTCTAAAACCGGTTTCGCTTGAAACTGATTCGCCCGACCCGGTTTTACATCAAATCAGTCTGAATTCACCCTGAAAAGCCTGCATGCATTGTCTGAAAATCCCTGACAGGTTTGAAATTCATGCAATTATACAAAACTGGTTTACCGCAAACCGGTTTCAATAATTTTTGACATGAAACCGGTTTCACACGTGTCCAAAATTACATTTCTTTGGGTCCATGTATGACCAAGTAATGCCACGCATGTATACAGTCATCAAACCGGTTTCGTTGGTTTCACGAACTCGTTTTGGGCGAAACCGGTTTGAGTCAAAAATGAGCGAAACCGGTTTCCTCAAACCGATTTTTTTTAAAACAGGGCAAAATCGATATTTAAGTTTAAAACAGAACAAAATTGAGATTTCAGTATCAAAATAGGACCCAAAAAATTTTAAAAATGGTGCGAGGAGAAACACCCATAGAGTTAATATATCCATCAGAAAATTGGTCCAGAACACAATATAAGAAATTTAAAAAAAATAGTTATTGTTCGATGACATTATTAAATACAGCTTTTGTTGTTGTATTTTTCATTAAATAATAAATGAAAAAGAAATGGTTTCTTTTCTTACTTGCTACCTGCTTTCTACATCTTATGAAACCCTAACAGGTTTATTTTATCTATCTTTCTCTCACTGCCTCCATTTATTTATTTTCATCACATCTCCTGCAGATATATTTGGCGAATTTCAAGTAAGTAATTTTTGGAATTTCTCTACAATTTTATTTCAATTTTCTCATTTTCCGAGTCTGATAAAAATAATTCTTGAAATTATCTGCTAATTCACTCACTGCAACTAGTTCCCGATTTGTGTCAAAATGTTCCTGAAGAGGGTTTTAGTTCAGTTTAATGACAGTTTCGGTAGCAATTTCATGAGATCGCGGCTCGATCTGCACATGCATTGAAGAAAATTTAATATGAGAAATTTTTAGCGAATTTGCAACTCAGCTGCGGGGTTGAGCTTCCGAGTTTGACTGGGTTCATAAGGATAGGGGATGAAAAGTTGATTTTGTCTGAAGTAGGGGTTGCAATTATGGTGAATTTGACCCCCTTTAAGAGTCACTGAATTTCACAATTTTGTGATTATGTATCTGGGTGTGTGTGTATTTCATCAGTTCTTAGGTTTGATATGCTAAAAGTTCGAATCTTTGATGCAAATTTGAAACCTAGTGGAACTGATCTGTCATTTACTTGACCAAATTTTAGGGTTATGCAATTTTAGCAGTTGGGGAAAATGTCTGGAGGTGAGTCAGGAGTTATGACCAGTAGGGAAGCATATGGTAGCAGTGCAGGTCTTCACCATTCTGCTCAGCCTCAGCCAGTGATACAGAACATGAGAGTGGCATATGGAACTGATGGAGGAACTGTGTACAAACCTATGATGTCAATGTCCCCTTCATATCAAGGGTCGTCTGGAAATGGTGGAACTGTGGATTCCACTGTTGGGCTTCATAATGGGATTAATATGAATATGGATATGGGGTCAGGAGAGATGTTGAAGAGAAAGAGGGGTAGGCCGAGGAAATATGGGCCTGATGGGGCTATGCCATTTGCTGCTGTTCCTCCTATTCAAGCTGTTCCAGTAGCTGCCCAGACTCCTGCAATATTTGCGCCGCATCAATCGGCGTCTGCACCTCCTGCTCAAAGTGGTCCAATCTCACCAACTTCTGTTAAAAAGAGGGGTAGACCTCGTGGTTCCACTAACAAGAAGAAAAGGGAAAGTCGTGGTATGTATTTTATTATTTAAATTTAGTTCCATGGGGAATAATGTGTTCAGCATCTAGTGATTTTTACGTCAGACTTCAGAGTCTATACTTAATAAAGTTAATGAAGCTTAGACTGTAAGATTGCCTCGATAGACTATCAAAAGTTCATATTGGTTTAAGATCTCAATGATGCAAGAAGTATCTGGGTCATGAGCAACGGTTCTCCCATTTCTTTTAATAGGACATAAACAGTATGGTCAAAACAAGATTGGCCACCTTGTTCATCTTCTGCATCAACTTGAAGATTCCTGTCTTGTTGGACCGTAAGGTTAAAGAGTCTTTGATTTGCAATAACTGATGGCTCTATTAGCTAATAAGTTTCCAAAAATATGTAGGATTGCATTTCTCGTTATTATCTTATTTATATTGTACAAGTGACTTATCCTGTACAATTTATTTTGATAAAAAATTTTTTGGACATAGTGACTTATCCTGTACAATTTATTTTGATAAATTTTTATGCGGATACTGAATACGTTGTTTTTTTACAGGACCAACTGGGAGCGGATTTATTCCACATATCATAACTGTCAAAATCGGAGAGGTATTAATTATTTCTTTCTGTTTCTTGTTGTAGCCTGCCTATTGTTATGATCCATGCATCATACCAAAGCGTCGTGATGTGTCTTCATCCATCTGTACGTACGAACGAGTATCTTGATCCCTGTATCTCATATTTGAGTGGTAATTTACAGGATGTATCTGCAAAAATCTTATCCTTTTCTCAGAATAGTTCTAGAGCAGTATGCATTCTGTCTGCAAGTGGGGCAATATCAAATGTTACCCTTCGTCAACCAGCAACATCCGGAGGAACAGTTACTTGTGAGGTATGGTTACCTTGATAGACATCCAGCTTGCACACATGCATATTCTTTTTTTCTCTTTTAGGAGGAAGTGTAACCGCGGCGGAATAATTAACTATTAGGGATATAACGGGATAAATAGTACGTTGCCTAGTTTCAGAAACGGTATCCAAAGCAGCCTTATGACTACACAGAATCCTTCAATAATGAATATCAGTCAATTTGAATCATTTATAGGTCAGAAATCACCCTCTCCCAATCAAGATGTCTATAAGATCATCTGCATTTGCTTGCGGCTTGTGCTTTAATCATGGAATAAAGTTGTCTACCTGTGAGCTTTTCTCTGGCAACACGTAAAGTGTCATTTTTGTTTCTTGTACGAGTATAATCTGCTCAAAAGCTTGCCTGTATCTATTTATGCGCACGTATAAAAGTGTGACAGTAGGTCTATTAGAAATACCCTTTCAATGTCCCTAACAAAGTTAGACATTATTTAACTACAGAGAAGTGCTGCAGGCCGATATAACTATGAAACAGTCTGTCTTTCATCAGTTGTCTTCTGTTGGATAGTGTCTTCTTGTTTAGAGACATTTTGTATGGTGATGTTATTTGACAAATGTTACTGCAGTATTCTCATGTTCATCAATTTCATTTTCTTTCCAGCACATTCTGGGCTGTTTTGTAGGTAATAAGTAACTTGAACTTGTTAGTTCACCTGGCTGATGTATCATTCAATTGTGCTTTGGCTTCATCTTTTGCAGGGTCGATTCGAGATATTATCCCTATCTGGTTCATTTTTCTTGACAGAGAGTGATGGTCAGCGAATGAGAAGCGGGGGGTTGAATGTTTCCTTATCTGGACCAGATGGTCGTGTCATGGGTGGTGGGGTGGCTGGTCTATTGATAGCTGCATCTCCTGTTCAGGTTCGATTTATACTGTCTGACTTGAACTTTAAGATACGGAAAAAAAAAAAAGAGTTCATGGTCACAGAAAACTGCACGTTGTCGACTGCCGCATCGCTTTTTTAGGATTGTTTACTATCTTTATTATCTGATAGTTTGGGCGTTTCATATGTTTACGTATCTTTCTACTTCTCATGCCATCTGCATGTGGTACTCATGTGTCTAAAATGTGACTGGTAATGTGATTACCTGTCGTGCATTAATGCATGTATGGCTCTTTTTCTTATTGGTGTCAGAAAAGATCCTGTTTTGGGTTATTAATTATCTCCGTGTTTGCAATTTGTACGTTCCGATGACTTGCTCACTTTTTCTCACACATACCCGATATTAGCTGCATATGTGGAATACTCGTATCTTGAACTTCTTGCAGCTGTCTTTATGTCCGTTTCCTGCTTTGTTATATTATGTGGTTAGGCGGATCATTAAAAGTGCTTACATTACATACCTCGCTTCCCATCAAATTTTAGGTAATTATTGGAACTTTCGATGTGGACGGTAGCAAGAAAACAAAGACCACACGCCAAAAAGAGCATACACCTTTCCATCATAACGACCCCTTAGTTGGCGGGACAATAGGAGCCAGCAGCTCCCCGTCAGGTGGATCGCTAAGTGAATCCTCATCTGGTGGTGGTTCTGGGAGCCCTCTCAACCAACACGGCATGGGAATACCAAACAACAACAATATCCCACCAGGCATGCCGTGGAAGTAATTCGGCATTAACTTGCATCAAAAAGTAAAAAGCTCGTAACTAACTGAGCTAGCAAGTTAGTACCTCCGTGTCTGTAACTTTTTTATAAATGTAATGTAATATGATGAGTGTGCAGACTATTAACTTAGAACCCGATAACTCAACTCTGTAGTATGCTGATTTGTACTCTTAATAGTTGTTGTTAATGGGACGAATTGTACTCGATGTAACGCTTAGACCTGTGTCATCATTAAATGTTGCCCGTATTCGCAACATATTACGAGTTAAACAGATCCTATCTTTTTTATTTGTGTTTTGATCAGTTTCAGGATGTTATGTTTAGTTCAGTGGTTTCTTTCTGATGAATTTACCTCTGAAAAACTCTACACTATTTTTATCAGGTGAGCTGAGAGCCAAGCCAACACCGTATCCGGAGCTCCGTTGGGACTGAACTGAACATCTTCGCACGAAGCACACGCATCGATGATTAGGTATATCTGGTGTCCTCGATACCAAATTACCATTAATTAAATAACACTTTAGTAGCAGAATCAGCTTTAGAAAATGCTAATTCCTCATTTAATGGCAACAATGGCTAGTAGGACCTCCACTCTTGCATTCCCATCCCTCTTTGAACGGTCCCTAAACAAAGGGAACAACTAATAAGACAACATTATGTTATACCCTTGTGGAACTTTTTTCACTTTTGTTATAAAAAAAATGCTAAAATTATTATATTATTGTTAGATGCCAAAGACCTGCTTTTTAATAAAACCTAACTTGAAATGAACATTTATTTAGAATATATTTGGTATCTGAAATGAATTAGGATTGATGTCCATGTGAGCAAAGCATTGCATGTGCAACGGTGAGAGGAGGTACTACTCAAAAGTAAGCTTAAAATGAAAGTTACATATGCACCTCCTCTTGTAGCACCTATCGCAACCGATTGCATATTATGCTCTTAGAACATCCTCACCATGATTTTTTCAATCATAAGAATTGGTCATCAAAGATGAATAAAAAAAACATATCTCCCCGTCATGATTTTTTTTTATCATAAAATTGATTATGGGATGACCAAACACAAAAAAGTCACAAGATGACCAAAAACTTGTTTTTGGTCATGAGAAGCAACCAACCAGAGCATGAGACAAGTCCTGTTTTAAAACTTTTTCAAATTAAAATCGTAACTTGTAACTCATTTATCTTGAAAATTAAAAATTCAAAAATAAAATAGAAAATATCAATATTCGTAATTTTATGAGCTCTACAAATAGACATCCATATTGTCATATTTTGATGTATGTTTAAATAATTTTATTTTTCCATTGATAAGATTATATGAGTATGAGAGATGGATGATGAACTTTTTTTGGTTGGTCATGAGTGGGGTGTTTGTCATATTTTGATGTATGTTTAAATAATTTTATTTTTCCATTGATAAGATTATATGAGTATGAGAGATGGATGATGAACTTTTTTTGGTTGGTCATGAGTGGGGTGCACATGACCAAATTGGTCATGAGCCATGACTAGATGAGAGATAAAGTGAATGAGAGAGATGGATGACATATTTTTTTTAGTCATGTTGGAGATGCTCTTAAGGGTAAGAAATTGAACCCCAAAATCAGCAAAATGATGCATTGTTGTAAGTACTTCAATTCAAAAGATCAAAACCCAAACTAAAGTAATGAAGAAAAAGTTGATGGTTGTTTTTGTTTGGTATGTGATCACATAGTGGGTTGGGTTTGATAAGATTGGATTGTGTGATTGTTATTCTACTGAAATGTGGGAGTTAAGTGTCCTTGTCCATCTTCTCGTCTTGTGGTCATAGTTTCATGGTATTTAATTTAAGGAATAGCTAAAGTCTCATTTGGCTTCTCCAACGATCAATGCTTCATGTTTATGTGAAATTTTCTATCAAAAAAAATTGTTTATGTGAAAATTTGAATTTGTCTCGAAACGATTCAGATCTGATCCTCCGATCGAAATCGCTTTTTCATAAGAAGTCGTGCGACGATCACATCATTAGATCGGATCGTTACAGTTTCAGTCAAATGAAACCTCGCTTGGGATGTTGGTAACAAGATCCAAGATCTTGAACAACTGAGTGCATCAAACTAATTATTCAATTCATCATGAAGTAGATCTCAAGGAGACTAGGCAATGAGTTGTGGTAGCTTTAAGACTGAATCTAATGCTTGAAGCTCAGCTTATCAAGTAAAGTCATTGCTTGAGTTATTGCCCTTTTCTTTTGGTCTGATGACTTGAAAATGAAGCTTAAGAAAAGTGCTACTACACTAGCTAGGTAGGTAAGTGAACGGTGATAATAATAAAAACTGAACTATGAAAAGGTCACTTGAATTCTTAATAATTTTTTAAGAGGTAAAGGGTTCGACTCTTAAAAAAACAATTGAGCTGCTGAATCAAAGTGAGAAATTATTTCAAACGAAATTGTTTGGGATTCAAATTCAACATACCCACTTAGGTCCAACATTGAGGCTGTGCATTTGAGGACCAGTCAACAATCACAGCAACAACATGAGCAAGTTATGAAGAGGCATCTTCTTGGTGTTATTATGATGCAATCTCTTGCTGCAAATTACAACCACTATTTACATGTACTCAAATATCAAACTTAAATCCAATGAGCTACATATTTACCCAATCACCAGACACAGCAAAAGCAACAACAAAACCTCCAACTAATCAAACTAGTTTACTCCCTACACCCCTGTTCTGTTCCTGCTCTGTTCTTGCTCTGTTCCTGCTCTGTTCTTGCTCTGCTTCCTTTAGAGAAGCTTCTTTTATTCCCTTGTAAGTTAAGTAAATTAAAAGAAACAACCGAATTGAATTCAGTTCAGTTTTGGGGGTGATAGATGTTAGGGCAAGTAGTCAGCAGCTGCGGCTTGACTATCTTCCCTCTCTTTCCTCATAGCTTCTGAAGATCCGGAGGAGCCACTCGCAGCAGGCACCCCGCCGCATTTCCTACACCTCCCAACGACCAAAATCTGTCGACACGAAGGGCAAGAAGAGTGTGATCCCAGCCAAGTATCAATACACGCCACATGAAATCCATGGCCACACTGAGGCAGAACTCTCAGCTGATCTCCATCAGCAAACTCCGCCAAGCAAATAGCGCAATCCGATTCAGCAAACTCCGGTGTATAAGGCTGTGTGGGTAACGACTTGAGGACCTTTTTCTTCAACCCTTTGTTGGCTGCTGGAGGAGCTTGGTGCTGGTTGGAGCCGTTGGGTATACGACGTCGTAGCCAGGCGCAACGGGCCACTGCGACTAGACCAAGAAAGCAGATCAAAGCACATAACAAGGCGGCGAGGATCACGACGAAGTCTGAGTTGACTTGATCGAGAGTGGGCGGTGGGGGTGGTGAGGAAGTGGTGGTGGTTTGGAGGAGTCTTAGTGGACGAGTCATGTGTTTTGAGGGGTCACAAGGGAGAGGTGTAAAATGAGAAAATTGGTTGGAGTTGGAGGTTTTTATGGTTTGTCTTTGGTTTTGTTTTTGTTTGGTTTGATGTAGAGAGAGAGAGATAAAGAGTGTGTGTTTTAGCGTATGTGTGATACTTATAAATAGATTGAGTTCAAGTCTTCCTCATCCACTCGAAAGTTGGAAGACTTTGGGAGAAAGTGACTCAAATACCTCTTTCTAAACTCGAATCATATATGTAAAATAATGTGCAAGTTCGATAAGAAAAATGATCCAGTGTAAATAGTATATTTTGTAAAAAATACAAACAGTTTTGATTTGGTCAGAAATCTCATCGTATAGATGATTTCTCGGCAACGAATTATAAATTACATGACGAACTATGTCGTACTTTCTCGATGATGAATTATAAACCACTTTTGACGAATTTTATATTTTGCACTAAAAATATAGTTTGCATCTCATCTTCTCCCAGTTCGACAAAATGTAATATTTTTAGTAAAATACTGTGTGAGTTCGATAATATGTAAATAGTTTGAATGTGTTGTTGTGGATGTCTCATATCCCATGCTCAAGATTCATCTCTAGTAGGTTGGATAAACGCGTTCAAAACAAAAATAGTATACGGGAATTGTGTTACCGATTAAGTACATGATATATATGAAGGAAATGAATAGACGGGTAACGATATGGGACACAAGATATCGATGAGGATTAATTGAAATGGGGGAAGTTTGGGTTCCTTACGGATTAGGGCAATGATGTGTTGTTGGTCTATTTTGGTGAAGGTAGCTAACAATGAAGAAGGTTCCTCCGAGATGCGAAACGAGAAAAGATTCTGATGGGCAAGTGTTGGAGATTCAACAAAAGAGAACCACCACACAAAGGATGAACATTTCCATTTGGCTGCCGGTGATGAGAATTATAGACACAAGTTTTCAAACATGTTTACAATAATTCAACACTCATGATACTTGGAAAAAAAAAAAGACTAACTAAAGATAATAGAAAATAAATTAAATTATTTGTTCACATTTCCTTTCAGGTTTCCTTCAACGAAAAGGAGATCCGGTGCAATGAAGTAACAAAATGCGGAGTGTGAGTCTTTTCAATAAAAACAATGCCATTTCAATTGATTTTTTCTCTTGAAATATAACAAAACGACGTTGTTATGAATGAAATGACGTCGTTTTGATACTGACACCATTTTGATTCAAACAATGTCCAAGTTTTGAATTTTTTTTAACGTCGAAGTTTTGATTGCGGCAGTATTTTGCTTGTTTTATAAAATATGAATGCACATGTTATGTTAATAATCAAGAATCTTCTGGAATTGTGTTGATATTGGAATGATTCCATTTTGGATCCCCTGTCAACTTGTGCCACCCTTACCTACTATTTTTTTAAGGTGACCTGAACATGTAAAAATCTCCCCACATGCAACAACACATGACGACGTCCCAGCATCAAGTAAGCTCATCAGTAGCTCTAAAATAGTGGCTAACGTCATTTACCCTCACGAGCTTTCGTTTAGACAATAACCGAACAAATTAAACGAAAGTCCCTCTACCTCAAACAAGTTGCCGGAAAGAGAAGGAAAATAAAATGAGGTAAGGGTGAAGGTTGGTTTCATGAAGATCACGCAAATGCTACTAAACTCTGGTAGAGACAAAGATGTGACGTCATAAGTACCTAAAAGTCTGAACTTGGTTCATTACGAAGATACACCTGATACATACCTGAACTCGAGGATTTTAAAAGCTTAGTTCAGGCCGAACTCATGGATGAGTGGAGATGAATCGGGTATGCATCCAGTCTGGTACCTAAAAGGTAATAACTGAAGTTCCATTTCCAACAAAACTTTCATCCGAAAACATAGCTGAAAAAGTTCTGGCCTACCAAGGGAATTAAATGTCTCGGCTAGATAAGTCTGCTGACCCACTATTATATTTCGTCGATAACATCCATAAGCTCATCAACTTCGTATCTGAGAGCAGCAACTTTCTGTTGAAGAGCTGCAATCTTATTCTCAATCTCTCGTCCCCCACCAGATTTCTTCTCTATCGAGTCAACCACTGTTGAGTGTTTTGCCATCAGCTTCTCTTGCAGTTCTCTTTCCTTGTTTGCCAACTCCTCAACCTTTAAATGTTCTACTAATGTTAGTTACAGTATATGCGTCGTGATATAAAGTAGAGTGGACAAGGCTTTGTAAATGTTACCTTAGGAAGCACATGCGCAGCCTGCGGTGAGGAATGTAGGGAAGTGAGTAAGAGCTTCACTTCCTTTGAAAGATCTTTTAGGTTACTGTCAGCTGCTTTTCTGACGCCTTTACAGGCCTGAACATCACCGGTCCTAGAAAGGTCCCGTAGCGACGCCTCTAACTTGTCATGGATCAATAGACATTTGCTGATAATACTGTGCACTTGCTGAACTGTTGCTTGCACCTGAGAATATGAGAATCACTTTAAGTAAGCACAGGCATGCCACACTTGATGGCGTACTACTCGCTCAATAACTAAGAATTTTAGTTACCTCCTCCCACTGAAGCTTCGCGAGGTAAGAAGTTGAGTTTTTGGAGATCGACATGTCCGCGTGCACATATACTATGCAAGTAAGGAACAAGATGAAAAATCCAGCGATCAACATGAATGGTTCTCTTAGTAAAGAGAGGTTGTTAAACTTGTAGTAAACCTGAAAAATACGATGACAACCAAATTATTCATGTTTTCAAAGCATTTTCCAATTCAGATGGCATAATCCACTTCAGTCCTCCAGCAAGTAGAAAAATAACCTTTTATCAAAACAAAAAAAAGTAGAAAAATAACCTGGAAATGTTGATTGAGCTCCGGTACCACATTGGTCTTCTCTAGGACAATCACTGGTCTGCCGACAACATCCAAGTGAGAAAATTTTGTCTGCAAACAAAGGCACAACAATCAACGTACAAAATAATGATATTAGTAAGGCACTATAATGAATCTAGAAAAGGAGGGAACACCCATAATGGAGTCTCGATCAATATTCCATGAAAATTAGAAGCGTAGTGATGATTTTATGAACTACCTCTTGCCCTTGTTTGACAGGGAATGGAACAGAAACAGATATGTCGTTTGATCCCTCCGGCAAGACAACCTGTAAGAAATCATTCAATTACTTTTATGAATGCCAAACCAAAATTCTGAATTCTGATCACCTCTGACGATTATGTCACTGGTAAAAAGATTTGTAACTGCTCTGCGCTATTTTAGTAACTCACTTTCACGACCAAATTGTCAATGATCACTTCATTCATAGGGCAGCCAAAAGTGATGTTGAGGAATCGCTTTCCGTCGGAAACAAATAAAAAGTCCTCAAGTGGCAAACCGTAACCAATGGTGAAAGAAGTTCTCCAACCACCTAACATCGGGTACCTAGGCTCAATCACCAGTTCAGTCTGCAAATGACAAAAGTCAGGCGTAGCCCGGTTTAGAGAAAAACATTATATCTAGATATGTTATTACCTTTTTTAAATCACCCCATAAGTGTGAAGTGGAAATGTTGCCGATATCATCTCTGTAGTAAACTGAATGAGCTCTTGGGGGCAGCTTCGCCACAAGATGCCTGAATGCCGAAGCGCCTTTCAAGTGTGGCCTCATTTGATAATCAAGCCTGTGGCATTTCCGTGACAGGTGATATATAAGCTCTCAACTTGAAATTATGAGAAAAAAATAATGAGGTAAAAGGGAAGAGGAAAATGACAGACCTGGAGAATTCACCTTTGCTTTGAGCACCATCATGCACCAACTTATAGTGCTCTGTGATTTGTACATTTCCCCAATGGGAAATTTCAATCTCCCGCTCCAACTCCCGGGCAACAGCAAAGGGCTGGTTGCTTTCGAAGTGAACAGCCACAGGCAAATACGAAAATGAAGGAATATTTTCATATGGACCATATTTAATATCGGAACCTTGAATCTTGGTATTTTCAATTTTACTGTAGGATTCAATTCTTGCAGCTGGAAGGATAACTGTCACCGACTGAGTCTTGACAGGATAAGGAGAGAGGAAGTGTGCGCTATCCTGGAAGACGACAAGCTGAATATCCGACTGTGTAATTTTCTCGGGGAACGGTTTCAGTACATGGGTGTATACAGCCAAAATATCCAAATTTAAGCTTTCACCCTTTTTTAACTCCTTGGGTAATGATGCTGAATAAAGAATCAACCCTTCCGGTGTTCCTTCACGATGTATTATCTCAAGAGGTAAGCTAACTGCTGATGCCTTGGCTTTACCCTTTCCTTCACTCGTCGATACCGACAAAAATGCCAAATTTTTGGAATCACGCTCAACAAAAGCCAACAATACTTCTGATTCTGCTTTAGGTCCTTCATTAACGACCTAGAAAACGATAAAAGAAGACAATTTTACAAGGATAAGAATATGATGGCTGATGGCAGCCCCAGATTAAGGCAATCCTATAATCATAGTCGCTTCAAATATCACTTATGAGAAATCTTACTTTTATGGATGAGGTGATGCGAACGATTTGAGACGACAAATTGATCTGCAGCACAGTAAATGGCACAGTTAGGAACAGGCAACAAACCTCAAAACAAGAAACAAAGTTCAAGAATATTCCACATTCGTGATATGTGACATTAGCTCCATCTTCATCCATCATATAACAATGATCAAAGAGACATTCTTTTGCTCTAATATATTCATATCTTCCTTAAAACATACATCCCCCAGAAAATGAAGTCAACATATCTCATTTCCAATACAAACATCATCATCCAGTGTCAAGCTTATCAACATCAAAATTAGAGTTTCAATAGTCACAAAACAATACAGATCCACACAGAACCAAACCAACACCCAATTTTTTTTCTCATTAAACCCTACATCCTAAAAAGCCCATCTTTGCTTACCCTATTGCACCCTGAACGGATAATCGAATCGAATTGCTGACGCATATTAATGTACGCAGATCGAGTGAGGTGTGAAAACTTACGCGTCGATCGACCTTGGAGATGACCAGATCGGAGAGCACGGGAGTTGAGACAAGCGTAATCGCGAAGAGCAACAGATGGAGCCGGAACGTCTTCATCCTCGTCAGGTTTTCGATTCGATAGTCTTCTTCGAATTTGGATCGATTGCTGCAATTCAGTGTGTAGTGCACAATCTTAATTTTGTCGAGGAAAATTGGACTTTGTATATATGGAAAGAGTTCATTAGTACACACACAATTGGTAACATCAGGGTTCAGTTTGTAATTTAATATTTCGTTCAACTTTTTTATCCTTTCTAAAATTAATTTGAGATTTGCCAAGTTATTGAAAAAATTGTCATGCATAGAAAGTTACGTGGGATTTACCGCAACACATAATCATGTTAGTGTTAGTAGTTTGTTGTGAAATCAAATTTGAAACTGAAGGGGATCTTTTAAGTGAATTCTATATCAATTGACGTGCGTCAGAAAATGAAGTTAACAAAGACACAATTTTTCCTCTTCATTTGGCAAGTCATTTTAGCATTAGGATCTTTATGATAATTTCTTCGTAAAACAAGGCATAGTAGTACTAGTTACAGCAAAAGTTTGGATTAGACAAACATTCAGACCATAAATTATCACAAATCTAAGATTGCTAATTTCGTATTCAACAGCAATGCCTCCTCCTGCACGACCAATTGTCTAGCTCCATTTGTTAAGGTCATGGACGAAGAGTTTGGTAAGCAACACATTTTTACTGTCTTTACGTAGCTGTGGACACCTAGTTAAACGTACTAATCTTGATTATGGCATAAAATTCACAGAAATTGTCAAGGGAACAATGACGACAACCCACTCCTACACTGGTGACCAGGTATGTGTTTGTGTCATACGATTGATAAAGAGAAAAATAGAATTTAGTTACTCGACATGACAGAAAAATCAATTACTACTTACATGTTGCAGAGGCTCTTGGATGCTTCACACAGGGACTTGAGGAGAGCCTGAGCAGCAGCTTTGAACATAGTACCAACAAGTACTGGAGCAGTCAAGGCGGTGTCCTTGGTGCTACCACAGCTCAAGGGAAAGCTTAATGGCATTGCCCTCCACTCCTAATGTATCCATTGTTGACCTTGTTGTCAATGTTGCAAAGAGGTCTAACAGCTGAGGATGTCAATGCTGCTAAGAGGTCTAACAGCTGAGGATGTCAATGCTGCTTTCATAACGGCTGCAGAGGGTCCATTGAAGGGAATTCTAGCCGTCTGTGATCTCCCTCCAGTCTCAGTCGACTTCCGCTGCTCCGATGTCTCATCTCCTTGACCATGGTTATGGGTGATGACATGGTCAAGGTAGTGGCCTGGTACGACAATGAGTGGGGATACAGGTGAGAAACATATGATTCTACCAAATATAGTTTTCTTATAAATTGAATGTATATGCGATACCTTCTTTTTCTCTCCTAACGATTCTGCAACTCGAATTTTATAGCCAACGAGTGGTGGACTTGGCACATTTGCTCGCAGCCAAATGGCCCGGATCACCTGTGGCTGGAAGTGGGGACCCCTTGGAGGATTTCTGCAAGGACAATCCAGCTGATGAAGAGTACAAAATTTATGAAGCCTAGACATTGCTGACAGATTTTCACAACGCAATCAGCAGGAAAATCCATCAAATACCAAAAAGACCTTTTATTTATTTATTTCCATTTCGTCATTTCTCTTTAACCAAGTTTGTTTTAACTAACAACCATGACGAAAGAGTCATGTTTAATGTATGTAACAGGTCAAGCTAAAGTTCTCGACTCTACAATATTTTCATATTTGTTCTCTCCAGTTCATCATGAATTTTTGGCACCAAAGTTGAGTTAGAACCACTTGTTCTTCTAGTAATCAAGATTAACAAATCGTACTAGCCTGAGGATTGAAAATTCTGCATACCCAAAACCTGAAATAATGGGTTTACTGTTTAAATACAAAAAAATCAGAGTCAACGGCAATCCAGTAAAAACAGTCGTAAGTTATATTATAGGGCCCTTGTAGTGCAAAGGTTGAAGAAAGCAAGTAAAGAGAGAGTTTTAAAAATGATATTGCATAGCAACTCAACAGTCAGACACCAGTCACCTTGTGCATGGTGGTAAAAAGCGCATCCCTGTATGATTCCATTACTGTTTACCTGAAAGAAACATGAAAAATGACTGAGCTTGAATTAAAACATCCATGTCCGCACAATTGATAACTAAGTACATCCCTACCTCTGCGTCGCAAGGGCACCTCTGAACTCTGTTTAGCACTTCTCGAAGTTAGAAAAGGTTTGCCATTGCAGGGAATTTAGTTGACAGATAAACATGCCTATGCTTCGCCGAAAAGTTATGCTCAACTCACTATTCATGTATATCAGACAAAAACAAGATAATTGACGCGATAATATGACTCAACAAAAACCCGCAAACATATACCACGCTAGAAAATTGTTCTGGAGGGAATATATACCGTTCGAATTCATAAAGCACGGTTGGCAGAACATACACCAGGCCAGCATAATATCAAACTCATGTCGAGCATACTACCAAAAAACCATCTTTATATAGGCATACATAACAATTTCAATAAACCAAAACTGGTATGTGTTTTTCAGAAGAAAGAAAAAGGTTGGCGCAACTGGTAAATTGCTTTCTGGCGTAGTACTACTGCACATATAATATGTTCGAAAAGAATGTACATGTATAGAAAACATAATGTTAAGTATGATCAGTGAACCGCGCACACCATCATATGATGCTTGTAGAATTCTCCTCTCTAATTGAGAAATATTAGCCCGAATAATATCTCGGGAGCTTTGGATAAAAGCTGTTCTTTGCTACTTCAGTTAACTTGTGTACACGATAAGTACCCAAACTTTCAGATATATCCAACGTGTAAGCATGAGTTGTTAGGCATTAATAACTATTTGTGTTTGCTTCTTGGCAATTTTCAATCCATCCTCAGAAGTATCACTTAATGGCTGATTGTCTGTTCTCCTCCGTTTGTTTCCCCCTAGTTTCGGTTCTTTCTTTTCATCAATAATCGATATCAATTTTTGGAGACGCCGGGAACGAAGAGGGATACCATTACCATCCTCATTCTGATCAGATTCAGCAGGTGAAGGCTTGCGGAACTTTTGAATAATCTTGGAAAAATATACTACAAGGGCAAAAACACATGCTAGTCCACATATTACAAAGAGGCCCCAAAAGCTTTTCAAGTGAAGTCTGCCGGATTCAATCTCTGCATTGTCTAAGCTGCAAACATTTTTCGTGAGCCACTTGTCATGGATTCTTTGAAGTTCGCCATTCTCTGACAGTTTCAGAATTGACGTTGACAAGTCAACGGCTAAGGGTGAATCTCGTGGAAATGCCTAACAATTTAATCATGAGATATAAAAGTCAATGTTGTCTATCGTAAAGATTATGCCAAACTTGACAACTGTAAGAACTTTAAAATACCATTGCACATTAAACAGAAATATGTTATGTATAAGTATAACCACAACTTTTAAGAGACCGCTGTATGATAAAATATAGCAGCCAGTATGATAAATACTTACAAATCCCCAGCCGCTCTTTGTAAATTCTTGCCCCACAATTCTGAATGTGCATTGGGTTGAGAGGAAGAGCTCGATATATGGACGCTCATCAACTATAGCAGCAACGCCGCCTTTTCCAGGACCCTTTTTAAGTGCATCAGTATATTCTTCAGGTGACCCAAGAGCATGAAGTCTGGACTGCGATATATTCAGTTCCACTGTGAGATAATGTTCAGCAAAAGAACCCACTTGGTATCCAATGGGTGCATTACTTTCTCTCAAGCTTTCGATTCCTTTGAATGGAGAAGTTAGCTGTTGTACTGTGAGGATTGAGGTCAGACTCGCAGTGTAACTGGAGTTGATTATCAGAACTACAAAGAGCCATATGATCAGCACCACGCGACCAAGAGTGCTGACAGTGTTTTCTTCTGTAGAAGAGGATAGAACAAGTCAGCTTCAACATATGAGGTTGTTTACTTATTATGAGCGAGAAAGCGAGTACTTACTATGAGCAAAAAACAGAGTCGACAAGCTAAACCTGCAAGTTTCAAGACACATACATTTCAGAAATGTAATTAACTCTGATACTGAAAACTCAAGTGTTCAGAAGCTACAATTATGCATCAAATAGTCATAGTTCAAGTATAGACGATTTACCATAGTATAGTGATAAATTGTTTCTTAGGAGGTCCCCTGAACTCATCATTTGTTCGGTGCTCCAAGATCCAAACAACCATTCCAATGACAACAAAGAAACAAGCAGTAACGCCCCACATGGAAAGGGAAAAAGGCCTCAGGAAAGCCCAAGCACCAGTGTTCGACTTCTTGAATGGGGCGACCACAACAAGGCCGGATGCTGCGTAAGGCTGTGTAAAATCTACAATTCTTGTCCTGTTGGTGACAATAGCAATGTCACCTACAGCACCATCAATATCCTACAAAAAGCAAATAATGAATATTTTGAAGCTCGCCGAAAAACAATAGAAAAAACAGTTGAACTTTCAAGTCTTGATACCCACCCCTGTTGTAATTGAGGTCACCAAATCTGTGTAGCTGGGGTTTTTAAGTCCGTCTCCATATGGAACAAATTCGTACGGCAATGGATAAGGTAATAAGCTAACAGCAGCTGTGAAAACATCAATACAAAATCCTTTGAAAGTATCAGTTCCCGGTACTTGTGATACAAAATCAAGGAAGCTGACTCGTCTAGGTACCCCAATCCTTAACTGTTTCCCGTTATTTGGGAAAACCCAGCCTCGAGGCTGTTTTACTGTTTCTCCAGGCCAGAGAACACTGTGCAGCAGTTGGTTGTCACTAGAACGATTAGGTTTCATTGTGTACAATGTTTCAGGCGGCACGATGGACAGACCAGAATAATTAGACCAGTAGCCAACTTGACGATACCCAGTTCCAATCACGTTAATGATATCATATGAAGGAAGAATTAGGGACCTGTCGGGGTTGAACTTCACTGGCCCCGTCAGACCAGTAAAATTTGTACTCAATACGCTGTTAATAAGAAGTTGTCCGCCATCAAAAATACGCATTGCTTCGAGGTGAAGGCCGCTTCCCTGAGAATGCAACTTTGAGTCATTAGAAAAAGAGATAACCCCTCCTTGATTGAAAAATGCGTCAATAGCATGCGCCAGGAGCCAAACACTATCATAAGCATAGAGTCCATACACATTTAGCCCAATACCGTTAGACAACTTATTCCATCTTGAGATGAAAGCCCTTTTTATGGCCGAATCTGGTGTGTGGTGCCGCAAAGTAAGAACTCCTTGCATTGTGTTCATAACCTCATTGGGAAGGGGAGACGAAGAATCTAAAACGGATGTGAGCCAATCAGTAGCAATCCAAACATACCCGCTACTCATCATTCCAAGATAATGAGCGACTTCAAAAACCACGGTTCCCACATCAGGATTCACGTGCAGAACGAGAACTCGAGACTCTACCAATGCAATCTTAACAAGCATATCCATAATTTCATCCCTGTTGGCTTGAGATCTTGGAGACAGTTCTACCTTGTAGGAAATTTTGCAACGCATCTGTGCAAGTGCATCATCCAACGCTGAGACACCATTACGACCATAATCGTCATCTATGTAAATAGCAACGACTTCCATCCAACCATAATGGACAACCAGCTCCGCTATTGCTTGCATTTGGTAAACATCACTCTGCGTGGTCCTCAAAAAGAATGGAAACTCGAGGGATGCCAGAGTAGGGTCTGTAGCTGCAAATGACAATAGCGGAACTTGCATTTCATTGGCCACAAATGACAGCATATGGGCAACAACTGAAGATTGTGGGCCAATGATCGCTATAACATCAGTCTCCATGAATTGCAAAGCTGTATCATTTCAAAGAATTAACGGTCTAGATCGGGTTAAAAGAAATAGAAAGACATAAAACAAGTTGAAGAGTACCCTCTGCCATGCCAATGAAGCCACTGCAGTTTGAATTTTTTGAAGTCAAATTGAGTTCTGTCCCAGCAAGGATATTACGATCAGAGTTCACATCTTTCACCGCTTCTTCAATAGCAATCTTAGCAACTCTTCCAATCGTGGAATCAAAGGTAAATATAGCACCAATGTGCACAGAAGTAGGCCTCGAGGTATTGTAAGAGCCAGACCCCCTCGCCAGCGACCCAAAGCAGATAAACAGAAACAAAGTAAGCCAGCCATCTTTCATTTGGGCAGTAACACCGAAGCTGCTCCAAAGCTTAACCACGTTGGAATCAAAACAATGTGATTGCGCATCCAAAGAACTCACTTGGAGAATTGCATCCAGTCATTATCCTCTAAAGACCAAAGGAATCACCATTCACCGACAGTCGAGCCCAAAAACCAAATCGTAGGGCTTTTAACTAATAATCGATCGATGTTGTTCTCAATCTAGCACTGAAAGCAATACATGGCAATAAATATTCTGCAGCAAGCAGAAGCAAGAATCAGATTCAATCCACACAGACTAAAGGAACCCGGACATTACTTTAACACCCCATTACAGATGACACCATACATTTTCTCAAATGACTCAAAACCCAACACCGGGACTGACAGCAAACATCGTCAGACTTCCACAAGAAGATAAAAACATGAAAAACATAACAAATTTTCAACTCCAACTGACCATAAAAAGACAGGAAACAGCTTTGTGGCTAAGTTAAGAATCTTTACAATGGTGGAGTAAGAGATAAAAATCCCAGCTTTGGTTTGTGATGAAAATGAGGAACCACACCAAAAGACAAGACCTAGAATATAAATGCTACACGTGGGTCACCGAAACACACTCAGAGGAAGCGATTTGGGCAAATGGGTCGTAGCAGCTTCCCACCTCCGCTTCATCAACCATGAAAAGGACGGTGCTTTGCGCGTCCATTTTTCATCTTTCTTAAGCAGCTCCTTCTTCGTGAGTTCCTAGGTTTCTGTCTTTTCAGTCTATAGCTGAAGACCCAAACTTGATCAAGAAAGAAAACAAAATTAATTCAGGCACGTTCTAACACAGTAAACGCAGTTTTAAATTCGCGGATAATGATGGGGATGAAGACGTCAAGGTTGGAGACGCAGACTAGGTTGTCCCCACTGCCACGTTTGCAAAATGCAAAAAAGAAATTAGGTGAAAGTGTGGACAAAGGTAGACTTTTGTACATGCAGTTGAGAATTCCAGCTGGTTTCTGGTACCCAAATTGTTCAAAAACACACAAATCTTCTTTTCTCAGAAAATAATATGCTCAATAGGAAATTGGAGTAATTTGAATGAGAAGTGAATTACTATTACACAGACAGAAATTAGGACTGCATATATTGAAAATTCCATGCCTCTAATAGAGGCTTTTTAGGGTAACAAACCAAACTCGATGAAAGCTAAGATGTGTCTACTGCGCTATTATGCCTGTGTTTGATAAATTCTTGTATTAACTAGCCATGGCCAGAAAATGTCAACAGTTCTCTTTACCCTGATGAAAGCTGTTTCCTAGTCATCATTCCCCTGAAAACAGTTCATCAAAATTTTCAGTCATACACTATGCTTCAACCGGTCAACCCCGTTTAAATACCTTGTCAAACAAAGGGAATAGAAAAGCAGACCTCGTCGCTGCCCTCATCATCTTCAACTTCTGATAAAGACTTATCAGATTGTTCTTCCGCTGTAGCAACCTTAGTAATGCATTCAGTCTGTTTTACAATCACCTGCGCAAAATGACTAGATAAATTCAAGTGTGACATAGAGGTTTAAAACAGTGAATAAACTATTACAAACCTCTCCATTGTTATAAGCCCTCATCGCCTTCTCATATTCAGTCTTCCTAGACTCTGCCTTCGCCACATATGGACCTTTCTCCTACAAAAACGTACATATACAATATACAGTAGCTCTAACAAAATGATAACTGCATAATCAATTTCAAAACCAGGTAACCGACAATTCATAAATACTCAGTTACGAAACTCTAGTTCATGCCATTGACTTACTTCAGCTGTCATTGACTTCCATTTCTCTCCTGCAGCTTTGCCAACCTACACAAATCCACAACCATATTAAGATTCGAAATTATATCCACTGGCACCAAAATCAACCTTTAGTAATAGATCGAAGCTCTAAGGCAGTAATAGCTTACAACAGATACTGATTTGTTGTCAGGGTGATTTTCTTTGAACTCTTTCCTGAATTCCTCCCTATACATCCATTAACAAATTCAAACCAGCATTAGAACCACAAAGTTTATTTATTTATTTATTCTCAGCTCAATAACAATACAACATAAGAGAAAACACATTTAAATAAAAATTGTGTTTTACATGAAGACAAAGAAAGCACTGGCCGGCCTCTTCGGCTTGTTAGGATCCTTCGCTGGCTTCTCCTTCTTCGCCCTACTCACAACTTTAGCGGCTCCTCCCTTTTTCACAGAAAGCCTATTTTTCACAAAAATACAAAATAGATTTAAATAGTAATACAAATTTCTTCAGTTCAAAAATCTAAAGTATCTGATTAAGCAAAAAAAAAAATCTAAAGTATCTGATCAAAAAAATATCTAAAGCATCAATTTTCACCAGTTTAGCTCCGTAAATTGCACAACCTAACTCATATGATACTCCAACTTCTAATAAACCCAGAAATTCGAAATCACCAAAAACCTTATGCGACTGAGTAGTACATTTGATGAGAATAAATGAAATACAACTAACTTGGTATCAGAACTGGAGTTGGATTTTGCTCCTTTCATGGTTGATTACGACACGATTGAGCGAAGAGGCGGTGATGGAGTGGCTGACCCCAACGATCGAATTAGGGCTTTGGCGTGAAAGATTTGGGATTTCAACGTGGCGAGACGAAGAGGCGACGATGAAAGTTGATCGACGACTAATTCTGAAACCAACTTATTATTTAATTTTTTTTATAACCATTTTGGGTTAGTCAGTATATTTTTAATTAATTAAAATAAACATATAAGATTTTGGTTTTTAGATGGATTATATCGGTTCTAAATTGTCACGTAATGTTTATTTAAGTTCTAAAATATCATACAACTAATTCAAACTAAATATTCTTACCAAAAAAATAAAAATAATTTAAACTAAATATTTTATATAAGTATGATTTACAACGTGTTGAAATAAAGCTTAAATTCAAGGTCAATGAGTTTGACCATAATTGACTATACTTTGACTTATTTAACACAAGATCCTCCTAGCTAGTCCCTATCCCTATCCGTTTAGTATTCAAACTCCCTATTTGATCTTGTGCTTATTCCATTACTTAAAACTGAAGTATTTTTCCTTCCATATCTCATCTTCTATGTACCTCTCATAATAGCTCACTTGACCGCTCCATTCGATTGCCATCGCAACCATGCTCCGAGTCCCGTAAAGCCCCTGAAATCAAAATCGATCATAACCAGTCAAGAAAAACATGCATTTGTGACTTCTGAGATTATTCAGTTTCTATTAAGCTTTTAGTGATGGTAAGTTGTAACCAATGGTGTGTCCACTTCGACAAAAATAGCGCTTAGAGCATGCTCCCATTCCGCGGAACAGATCCCGGGTAACTTCCTTATGTCTGCCTTCGTTGTGTCTTTAAGGAGCTCTTCAACCATCTCTGTTATATTGACCTTTCCATCACATTGTTTTTCCAGCATTTCCTTGAATTTCTCCCTTAGCCTCACTGCCTGTACAGTTGAAATTAAATTTCAATAATTGATGTTTTTTGGAGTTTTGATTTATTAAAATATGTTACAAATGATTTTTAAATAACTTTTCGTACCTTTGGCCATGGAGAGTCGAGCTTTGCGTTGGACAGAACATGAATACCTGGAGAAACTTCCTGACCAAGGATTATGAGCTCGTCGTCGCGTTCGAGCCGGTTGGAGATGTAAACCATGGTTTTTGAAGGAATGTCAGCTACAATCAAGTTGAATCCATTATACTCATGTGCTTCTTTCGCCATTTCCTCTGCAAATTCCCTTGGACTTTTTGTACCCTACACCGTAAATAATTGCTTGAATCGCAAGGCATAACGACGATACGTACAAGAAAATCATACATGATCAATTTCGGTAGCTTAATTAAATTGTCTGTCAAAAATCACATATCACAAGACAAGTATTTATCACCAGCAAAAATAAAACAAAACATGTCGTTGAATTTTGTTAGCTCAATTAAATTCTAACTCTCGATTTAACTCGAACGATCGGGCAAAAATCAACAAGTACTTATCACCTGCAAGAAACGAGCTGGAAGCTCGCCGCGGCTCTTGGCATCTGGGTCTATATGCAACTCTAGCACATTAGTCAGCAGAGCAACCCGGCCAGCTCTAGAGCAAGCCAGCCACGTCCCGCCAGCGACTTCATCCCTTCCTCCCAAGATCTCGCCGCCATCCCACCACGCCACCGCCTTAGTAGGCCTTCAAAATCCAACACTCATAAAATTCAGCAAAACCCAAAAACAACCAAATATACATCACTAGACAGGAAGATGGTGCAAAAATGCAGTGGCTTGAGTTGTTATAAGTGTGAATAGTGAACTTGCCTACTGTGATACTCATCTCTGTTATCCAAAAGAATGAGAGGGTAGAGAGGATGAGCTAGCCAGATAAATGCAGCTATGCACATCTTGTTAACAAACTACTGGCGTGTAATCTAACTGTAAGCTCTTTTCAATTATATATATATACATGAATGTGAGTCTACCTGGTCAATTTTAGTTGTAGTAATAGCGTCTACTTCAAGTAAGTCTAATTAACATATAAAAAGCATGTGAGGTTCTAGTTGAGTTGGCTCAACCCTTGGCTTTGTAACCAAGTGGTCACGAGTTCAACCTCACAAATGCACCAGGAGGTGTTCTTCCTCCCTTAACAGGAGGTGCTTTCCTCCCTTCGCAAGAGGTGTCCGAGATGGCTTCGCCTTCGCTACGGTGCTTGAGAAGGCTTCGACGTGAGCAAGGCAACTGCTCGAAGATATGCTTCAAAAAATGGATGAGTCAAAGACGCCGCATGACTTGTGCTTCAATGGATATAAATGTACTAGATGATATGCTTAGCTTGAGAAATTCATTAGTCTCTTACAATAGGTAAAAATCTCCATCAAAAAAAAAATTTAACATATAAAAAAGCTTTTACTGCACTTCAAATTGCCTTAGAAATTGACTGTTACATGAACTAATTTTATAAATTTGTCTCGAATTTGATTCCTAAATGAAAACCATTCCAAAAATTCAGATAGTGACGCCCTGAATTTTTGAGTCATTCATAGTGGATGCATCTCATCTAGACCAATGCACAAGTTTCTTACCGTGTCAGCAAAGCTCTTTCAAAACTCCTAAAAGACTTACACAAAGGCACATTTATAGGCATATAAGAGTTTTACTCTCTAGAAATTTGACCTACTCACACATTGATAGTAATATTTGAGTTATTCCTTTTTAGAAGTTATGTATTCGTAACTAATTTGGGAGAATGAAAATAACTCTTAATTGAAATGAACGGAGTATATTTGGTTGGTCATACGTTGATTTCTATTTGGTAACCATAATTTCAGATATGGTTAAATTTAGTTTCCTAGCAAGATGACATTTTATCCTCCTATTAGACGATATGGTATAGTTTCGTCAAATAGAGATTGCTTAATAATTTACACTCAATTTTTGATTTTGCACGCATCTCTTCTCTCGAATCGCATTATGGGTGCTGATAACATGTTGAGTTTTTTTTTTAAAATTCATATAGAACTATATTCACGCTATGACTCAAAAATTCAAACTCGTAAGTTCTCAGATCCTACTTCCAATTTTAAACTTATTTTTCTTAAATTTGAGACAAATGAATTGATTGGTCTTTCTTATTGTTAACCAACTTCTTGGATGGCTTATCACTATAAACACTTGAATTGAATTTTGAGCTACATTTGCAGGCAAATAAGTGACCACATTATGAAACTGCTCAATTTAGTGCGTGCGAAAGCCTCTTTAAAAATTAAAACTATGTCTCCGTAGATTCCATACCTTTTAATCTTAGTTTTGGCCAAACATTATCAGGACATTGTCATATGTGCCATAGTTATTTGGTTATTTTCATCGGGGTAAGGTATGATTGCACATGACATCACATGTTATTTGGGTCGAGCCTATTATAAGGTTGTTGGCGAAACAGTACAAGCTAAGCTAAAGCTCTTCAATGTTGCACGTATTCGGAGATGCCTCCATAATAATGAATGACGAAAAGGTCCTTACTGAAAGAAAACAATCTTAGAGCATCTCCAATGCAAGAGACCAAGTCCACTTACATGTGGGTCCATTTTCATGCCACATAAGCATCAAGTGGGCTTACATGAAAATGTGGTCATTCTCCTCCAATGCACAAGCCCATTTCCACTTACAACTGGGTCCCATTAAATCAAAGTGTATCTTGCAACGAATATATCTTCTAAATTACAAAGTAAAAAAAATCAAAATAAATACTAATATTCATAATTTTTTGAGCTCTATAAAACGAGATACACTTTGATATATTTTTAACAAAAATATAATGATAATACTTAATAAAGCATACGACACGAATAACATAATATTTTTATAATCGAAATACAATACATAATTCCGTAAAACATACGACACGAATAACATAATAAAACATTATAAAAACAACTTGACAGACATTAAATGAAAAAACCTACAAGACACTGACTAGCTTCCAACGTCTAGTTTACAGAGACAACATGACAAACATTTGCTGAAAAGACTACATTCTTCTTGAGTAAATCTCTTGAAGTAACTTGGCAGGAATTTGTGATTGTGGAGAGTTTGGATAATTGGTGGGTGTTTGTTGGGTTCCAAATTGTGAAGGCAGTGATTGAAAATTTGGAACAAATGGATATTGGTATTGTGAATTTTGAGAATATGGGGATAAAAGGATTTGGAAATGAGAATTGAGGATTTGGAGCTTGAAAATTGAAATTAGAATTTTGTGGGCTAGAAAATTGAGCACTTGACACTTGAGAATTTGGATTTGGATGTGAAGTATTTTGGCTATATGGAAAATAAGGATTTAAAAATGGATATGGAAATTGGGTATTTGGGTCTTGAGAATTTGGATTTGAAGAAGAAGAATTATTTGGATTCATTTTGTAGAGTGATAGTTGTTTGAAAAAGAATAAGATTAGTGAGTATTTATAGGGTTACAACGGCTATATTTTACAACGGCTATATTTTACAACGGCTATATTTTACAACGGCTAGATTTTGTAGGACCCATTTTATTCTTATTTTATTAAATTTGTAGTTAAATAATGTTAAAAATGTAATAATCACGTGTCCCCATGCAGGAATTGTCCACCAAAGAGGGCTTGACCACTTCCATTGGTGGGGGCCCACACGTGCCACTTCATTTCACGTGTCCCCAAGCAGGACTTGGGCTTGCCTCCAATGCAAAGTGGGTCTGACCAAGTCACATTTCACGTGTCCCCAAACACAAATGGTCTTGCATTGGAGATGCTCTTAGATATTTGATGAAGATATGCATATGGTGCTTGAGGAGCGCTCAAATTAGGCAAATAAATTAGAATGGGACAGTGAGGCACGATCTGAGTCACACATCTAACCTGTCATGCTTTGTGGGCGCGCCACGTGTCCCACTATCAAAAAGCAAAAAATAAACAGTAAAAACTATTCTCTGCCACATCACCACAATGAGTGGCTCATATTGTGTCACACTGCCTCATTATACCAACCCTGCCTCAACGGAGCGCTCCCCTATGGTGTTTTAAACAAAAATGTCTTTAAAATTTTACAAAGAAATGACATATCAAATAACGAATTACGATTATTTTAGATAAAATTTTTTTTTGATAATGGGGTACAACAACTCGAATATTAATAAAATGCATATATCACCTTATCATCTAGTACTTCTAGTTCAAACTACGTGAAGAGGAAAAGTTGGTAGAAAAGTGTCATGGGTGGAACTCGAAATCTGAATATTATGAATGGAAGATTGTAATTCTTCCACTAGATCACACCCTTGTTGACGATTCTTTTAGATAATCAAGACAATAAAGTATAAGAAAATTTTACGAATAAATTATCACTCTTTAATTGAAAAATGAATTTCAACGGCTCAGACATGACAATACATATTCTTCTCTATTAACTCCGAGTTCCTATTCTATATGCATCAGGGGCATGTTCCGCTCGCAAGGAAAGGATCAGAATTTCAGAAGTACCAAACATTCTAATTCAAGTCAATCGGGATTGAATCCTCCTGATATGGTTAATATTGGAGCTTTGGTAAATGTGAAAGGTAGAACATAATAAGACTTGAGTTGGAACTTCGTAGTTTCTCCGAATCTACCTGACGAAACCTCAAAAACAAATACATAAAAATTAGGGAAAAGTACAAATAGGGGTTCCGAACTACCACTCAATTCCAATCTGAAGTCCGAACTACCACAATTTCCAATTAGGAAGCAATTCAATAAATCCGTTAAAGTTAACTGATGGAGTTAACTCCGGTTAGTCAAAGTAAAATTAAATATTTTTTCTTTAGTTTAATCTATGTATTTTTCATTGTAAAATTTTCACTTTTAATTTTATTATGATATTTTAATTTTCTTTAAATTTCATAGAGCATTATTTTGAAATTAACTTTCTATATTTATATATATACTTCATTATATTCTTTTTATATTCATTTTCTTATGAAAATGAGTCAGAAATAATAATTTAATTTGTCATACATGTTATATGGTAAATTGTCAAACTATATAAATTTAAAATAGTATAGCCACCCATCATGCATATAAGGGAAAAAACTTGAAAATTTAACAATATGAATCAAGAAAAAATTATTTTATTTTTATTCATACATGTTATATGATAAATTAAAAATTCGTAAATAATTAATTTAAAAATAGTTCTCATTCATGGTATGAAATTTAAAGAAAATAAAAATATTACAATAAAATTAAAGGTTAAAAATATACCTTGAAAAATATATAGATAATTAAAGAAAAAATATTTACTTTTACTTTGACTAACGGAGTTAACTCCCCCGTTAACTTTAACGGATTTCTTGAATTTACTCCTTAATTGGAAATTGTGGTAGTTCGGACCTCAAATTAGAATTGAGTGGTAGTTCGGGTTTCTTTTTGTACTTTTTCCTAAAAATTATACAGTAAAAGCTCATAAGAATTTGATTAATATACTTGGCTTAAGTATTTATATATTGCCAGTATCATTATTTCCCAATCTCATCTCCAAAATATTACGTAATTATTTACTACTCATAATAGCAAAACGGCGTCAATTTAGTTTAAAACTGCAGGTTGCGAGAAACGAGGCAAGTATAAAATTGACCAATCACACATCAGAATTTTGGGCCGTAAGAGTAAGCCCATTGGGCTTTATATATACAGCTCTATGAGAACCGAGCTCAATTTCGTAACACCGCGTTTGGAGAGAGAAATAGAAGAAGCAGAGAACGCATTTTCACTGTTCAGCCGAAAAATGGTAAAGGCAACCGAGACACCTCCGACAACGACGAAGAAGAAGCCGTTGCGGCCAGTCCATTCCCCAGCTCCGCCTATTAAAAACCAAACTCAAAAATCTCCGCCGCCGCTTAATTCCATTTCCAAAACCCCTAATTCACACCTCACCGATTCCAGCATTCGCCGATCAACTCGCCGGAATCCGATTCTCGAGCCAGATACGGAGTACAGTGACGGAGAAGGCGACGAGGAGGAAGATGAGCGGGAGATGAAGAAGCAGAAGCTCGTCCAGCGGCTGAGGTCGCAGCCGGTTAATGTTCAGAATTCGCGATCGTCGGAGGTTTCGCAGTCTCGATCGAACGGTGAGAAGGTTGATGTTGTGATGGAGAGAATTGGTGACGGAGCTGGATCGGAAGCGAAGGTGAATTTTGATGACTATAATTGCTTGGATATTTACTTTATTTATTTATTTTTAGATCTGGTGGAGAGAAATGGCGCATTTATTTGAACGAGGAAGTTTATTTGTACATGCGATAATGGTTTGTTTGTTGTTATCTGAAGTGGCGCTGAATTTCCCGATAATTGAGGGCGATTAGGATTTACCTGAAAAAAGTTGGATGGGGGGTTGACCTGGCCACTTTTTGTAGATACATACATCTTATCTATATAGGCAAATTTGTAAAAGGAGGTCGCTGTTATAGATTTTGGCAAGAGGAGTTCGTGTTGTGTTGCGAGGTTTTACACAATACAACTCTTGTTCTTTGATTTGATAAAAAATATATCATCCATTAATTTCTATATGCTAGTCTTAATGAGTGATGGTATCTGACCATGATAGACCCTCAAGTGGACAAAAGTATAATTATAGACTGGGAGCTTTTCTTGTTGTTTTTCTTTTCAATTTTCATTCTAGATAGCAGTGTTTTGGGTTTTGGGTCTTGATTTGGTGGTATCTTTGAGTACCTGCAGGAAGGGATTGGAAATGTTCCGAGAGTAACAGATGCTGCTTGCAGAGGTTTGGTCGTAACTTCACGAATGTGTTGCATGTTAATGGTTATCTTTGGTGTAAATTATTTGCACACATATGTTTGTGCTTAGTTATAGATGCTTGTGTGGACAGTGTTGGAAGAAGGATCGGGACCTACAACACCTTTGCCAGATAAGAAGACCATATTGTTCATTTTAGACAGGCTTCAGAAGTAGGTGTTTTTCACTTGTTAGGTTTTATTCTACAAGATTTTAGGTGGGTTTTGAAAGATGGGCATTTGTTGATATCTGTTTGCAGGAAAGATACGCATGGTGTTTTCTCTGAGCCTGTGGATCCTGAAGAGGTGATCTTTGTGAAATCAATCATTTATCTTGTGCATAATGCTGCTTCTTATCCTGAATATAGTGGCTGACCCCTTTATTGATACAGCTTCCAGATTATCATGATATTATTGAAACCCCTATGGATTTTTCAACTGTAAGGAAAAAGCTAGATGACGGACTTTATCAGACTTTGGAACAATTCGAGGTACTGTTATTGTTTATGGTGGAGTGTCCACGATGATATACTATGATTCATTAGATGGTTGCATGTAATGTCTTCATGTTTTTTCTTGCCTGGAAAGATAAACAGATTAATTGGTAAGGTTCTTCTTTTTAAATTGCTGCAATAAAGGGCTTTGTGTTCAACGGATAACTACCGTTGACCATGAGTAGTCCCCTAACATGATATTACCGTTTATTGTTTTTAATGGATGATGTTTCATTCATGTCATATAGAATCTTTCCTCTGACATATCTATGTGGACACACTGCCTCACACACTCCATGGTTGCAAGTTAAATGGGGACTCTTGCATGTTCCTAGAAATAGAAACAACGATTCTCGATTCTCGCAGAATCTGTAGATACGGTTCATGATTATAGTTTATAGGTTAGAAAATGGGAATTTGGATTTCTAGTCGTATGCCCTAGAGATCTTTGTTCTAGGTCTTATCATCACTTTCAGTGTAAATGTTGTAAACATTAACTTTCTGTGTAAAACAAACCCTTTCTTTCATTGTGGTTCATGCTGGGTAAGGTCATGGTGTGTGAACTTGACGTATGAATCTCATTGTTTACAAATTACAACAAAAATGATACAGTACTCAGTCTTATTCGTAAAATTTACTGGTTGCAGGAATAGTGTCATGTGTGGAACAGGTTTTTTCTATAGTTTTTGATCCTTGTATGATAAGCTTATATTTTTTGTACCAGTCATTCCAAGACGCCAATCACAAAAATATATCTCAAACTGACTGAATGACAGACTCTATAGTCTATAGTATCTTTGTTGTTCCTGTATTCATTTATAGGCAGACTCATTTTGTGTGTACAACATCACTAAAAGTGTCTGTCACCTTTCCACTTATACAGGAGGACATTTTCTTGATATGCAGTAATGCTATGCAGTACAATTCACCTAGCACTGTATTTTTTCGCAAGGTATATCTACAATAATGTTGAAGACATATTGGTTAATGTTCTATAGTTCTTTTCCCTAGATTATTGAATGTGTCTCCAAAACATCTTTTAACGTAGGCGAGGGCCATACAAGAGCTGGCCAAGAGAGATTTCGATAATTTAAGACAAAAAGGTGAAGATGGTGAACCTCAGCCTCGAGTCATTCGGAGGGGCAGACCTCCAAGGACTATTGAGAAGTCCCCTGAGCAACCTTCCACACAACTTCCTAGTTCCGAGTCTCCAAGTGCAGCTCCTGGTCCCGTTTCCGATAATTCTAAGACCTACAATCTCAGGAAAGGTCTGAGCTCAAACAAATTTATTACTGATGAAGCAATGCTCATGGGAACTGATGAACCCTCCTGCAATGGTACTAGTGTAGGCTTGCAAGAGTGGAACACTGAATTTCCAGGTATGAGATAAGTTCAATAAATATTTAATTTCTACTTGTGGCTCCTTTTGCACACGTTGTTGCATGATATAACTTGATGCCGAGGTTAAAAACATCAAACCACGTTTCTCTTGCAGCATCTATTCTTAGGGCTCCGTATGGAAAAAAACCAGTTGTTGTTGATGAGACCCGCAGAGAGACTTACGGGCAGCCAATGGCAAGTCCTGAGCTGCCAGCAACAAATATGCTGATGGGGGAACCAAAAAGACTTGTGCCAGTACGTTTCTCTTTATACATGGCTTACATGTGGTTGTTACAAAATGATGCATGTTTGTTTACCTCAAGAATTTCACCGATTCATTCTCTTTATGATGTGAAATCGTCTGAAAACAGGTAGGATTGGGATTGACTGAACATTATGGATATCCATCTAGCTTAGCTCGCTTTGCTGCTGGTCTAGGTCCTGTGGCATGGAAGATTACGTTGAAGAAAATTAAACAATCTCTTCCCCCTGGCATGGAGTTCGACCCCTTGCAGTTTGCATATGAGACCCCAAAATTCTTGAAATACGAAGTGGATGCGAATTTGAGGCCTATTTTCCTGGCCACTGGTAATTCAAACTCCACTCCAACACAAACATCTCCCATTATTAACCGTGAGGAGGCTGCTGGCATGGCAAGACCCCAAAACAACTCGACTCAGAGAAATGGCATGACAGTAGGTTTATCAATAGACCCTGATTCAGATAAAGCTGGAACGCCCAAAGCCAAACAGGAACAAAATATATCAGCCTAGCAATCAGGTTTACTGATTTTGTTAGTTCAGAAAGAAAAAAAAATGTATACTGATTTTGCAGTATGTGCAGAATAGAGATAATAAACTTAGGGTTACATGTGTGCTCCAAATCAGAGATAGTAGAAGGTTGTGCCTCCATTCACCACATAGACAGGCCGCCTTATTTGTAGCGTAGACATTGTACAAGAAACCATGTTCAAAATCTCAGTTAGCTGGGCTTTGAGCTCAGGCTTGAACATAGGATTGTCTCACCCGGTACAGGAATACCAAATTCTCCATTGTTCTTCTTTTTTTTTTACTCATTTTTTTAAGCAGATATGATCAGAACACTTGACATTTGAGTCAGGAACAACTTTGTACATACTTGGCCGCAACTGGCAAGTTGATTAAGTTCCTAGATGCTAGGAACATACCAACGTGCTGTCAAAAAAACATGCTTCTTGAGAGCATCTGTCTGCTAAGGCAACACGCAACAGATCATTTTACACAAAATGTTGCGTTAAAATAGAGAACAACATGTATTTTCTTACGTATAAAAATAAGTAAATAACATTCTTCAATCATACAATCATCACGGAAGTCAACTGCTTCCTACGAATTAGAGGGAAACAATAAAGAAAGCAACTTCAAAAAAAATAAAGAAAACAGGTATGACCCATCTGTGTATGTACAAAAAGGAATACAAAAACAATTATGTTTGGCACCGGGATCGGATCAGATAGCCACCTTCCTCAGCCGTGTTTAATCCAAAACTTCAGTCAGCCTCTACCCGGCCGCCAGGCCAAGACTCCATTGTCATCTTTCCCAAACCATTTTGACACTAGACTGATTATTTTCCATTCTCCTCCCAAACCATTTCCGAGTCAGCAACTGCAGTTTGGTATCCACAACTTCACAAAACATCATAGCCCAGCCTTGAGGCTCAACAGCCTCCACCCCCAACCCGGGCGTCCTGTCCTTAGAACTCAAGTTCTCATTCTGACTCCAATCCACCACATACGTCGAAACTCTCCTCTTAAACTTAGCCTTGAACTCCGACCAAGCCTGATACTTATAATGGTTCACCACTGCCTTCCAAACACCCACCTTCTCAGTTGTGTAAACCTTACTCCTTATCTTAAAATGATGCACTGAGTTCTGCAATGACTCATCCACAGCTGCAAGCAGCACAATGGACTTATGCCGCTCTTCGAACTTCTTACGACATGTGTACCCTTGAGTCACCCCGGTACGAGGATGGCTGGTTTGGTTCGATGGCCCGAAGTCACGGCATTGGATCATCACCTGCCCGACTTGCTTCAACCCGGTCTGATTCAACTTTGGTAACAATGTGTGTAACATGTCTGATGATGGCTTGGCTGAATCGGTCCATTTTTGTGAGAACACAAACTCATCCACGTCCACAAATATCATCCATTTACAAGCATTTTTTGATGACACTAAGCTATGTGAAAATCCAGCTTCTTGAGATTTTGGCCATGGCCAGAACACTGTTTCAACTTTAAAACCAGAATCAACGAGCTCCGTTACGACGTCGCTTAGCCTCTCATCGCTGTCATTGTCGTAAAGCACAAATTTTTCAACACCGATTGCGGAATGGTACATCACCCACTCCTTGAGAAACTTGCCCACATTATTCACCATGGTGCAAGCACAGAGCGTTGCGGAAGGGGTTGAAGTTGAGGAAGAAGACTGAAACGGCAGCGTTTTGAATGTGTTGACGTAGGACGCTATTGAAGGAATTAAGGTCTGACGACCTTCGTCGAGGAGTTCAAGGGTGAGTGAGATTCTAGAACCTTCTAGAAGAAGAAGATGATGATTAGGGTGGGGGCAGCGGAAGACTTCCTGGTCGGAGCTCGTGACCGACGTTTTGATTTTGAGTTTATGGTTTGACGACTCGTCGGTAAAAACGCAGCGGAGAGTGGAGGAGTTGCGCACGTGGCCGGGGCGATTGACGTTTTTGGCGAAGACGATGACGTCATCGGCTGTGGAGAGCGAGTCGTACACGAGCCAATTCCACCGCTTGAGGTGTGACCTGGAGGTCCAGTTTAGGGATAGGTCGCTTGCGTTGACTTCTGATTTGGTCAACGCTGGGGTGAGGAGGTTCCGAAGGCGGCGGACGCTGCTCGGCATCGTGCACTTGAACGATCGCCTATCGGATGTCGCAAGCGTTCCTGCGTATACCGCTGGCGAGGTCGCGTTGTTCTGGAACACGCACTTGTAGGCGGAGCTTGAACCATAGCCCTCGTCACCGCCGCCGCTATCGTATGCTGGCTGTGATGCACCATCAGAGGAGATGATATTGAAGACGATCCATTCAGGGAAGAGGACTGATTGGGACTCGATGATTTGGTGCTTGAAGGAGGAGACATTGGGGTGTGGGGCGCAGCGGTCTTCGGTGGTGGTGGAGGAGAAGTTAAGGGGATCAGGAGTTCGGAAATTTTCGACGGAGAGAGCTTCGAGGAAGATGTAGAGGGAGATGCCGCCGAGGAGGAGAATGACGAAGAAGCAGATGGACACGGCGGAGGCCATGGCGGATCTGCGGCGGAGGGATTTTATAATTATCAAATTTTCCTTTTGAGAGGGAAAGTTTATGAAGGTTGAAGTGTGGGGAGAAAAGAATAAGAACGTAGAAACGCTAGCGTTTTGTAGTCGCGACTTTTTGTATCCTAATGCGACTTGAAAGACTTTTTATTCTAGGAATTGTTTTGTGTTCGTTTAAGGTAATCTTTTAATGATTGAGAATTTTTTTAATGCATAATTTCTGTCGAAACTTGATACATTCTCCCTCATTTTTTAATTTTTCTTTTGCTTATCGAAATATATTAAATGCGCCACATTATGTCATAGTCATTCAAAATTTGAGAATCTCTCTTGAGTCGCGGGTTTATTCAGTCGTTTTAAGTCTCTCCATATTTTGAGAGACTTAGGTAACTGATTTATTGACAATTTAAAAATCTTATCTGCACATTTGAAATATCATCATGTAGTTACTATTTGCATATTCAAATTTGATGATTTTTACTTTTTAATTTTTATATTTTCTTTATAATGCAAGTGGAACATGTTAAAGTACAACAACGACAAAAATTAAATTTTACAAATCGACGATTTCTCGTATTCTCAATATATATAAAAAGTTTTTATTTGTAGGGGAGCACTCGGTTGAGGCAAGATTGTTAAAGTGAAGCAGTGAGACACATTATGAGCCACTCATTTTGATGATGTGACAGGAAATAGTGCAGGAATAGTACCGGATTAGTGTTTGCCTTTTGCTTTTGATGGATTTTTGATAGTGAGACATGTGACGCGCCCATAAAGTACGGGGATTAGATGTGTGGCTCAGATCATGCCTCACTGCCTCATTTGAACGCTCCTCCTCATTTGTATACTCATCGATTAGTTATATTACTCAAAAATGCCGACTGATCATTTGATTATTGCTTGCCTCAAAACCTCTCAAGGATGTGACATCTCATTTGACTTTTGATTGTGAATGAATAAGCATGGTCTAATGATATCAATGATCGATTATTAGTTTAGTAAATCAATATAATTCAAAAAAAGTATTCATGTTTAAAAAAAATTGGATTGATGGATTACAAATATGTCACAACAGAAGGTCTATGGACCAAACATAATACATGGAAGCAACATAAGTAAAAAATAAATTGCTACAGTCATTAGGAATTGAACCGGAGTCTTACAGATGACTAACACATCAACCAATAGTCTATCACCCTATAGGCTATGTTTTAGCAAATTTCGATGGTGTTAATTTTTGTTTAAAATACTTATACATTTATTATACTCTTGGTTCTCATGAATGAAAAGAATATAATTTGAAAGTAAAAGAATATAATTTTTTTTGGTAATAGTGTCAATAAGATGTCCAAAATGCAGATTGACAGTTGATATTTATAATCACTTGTTTGATTTTAACCTCATTTAACGTGAAAGAATATACAAATTCACCCTTCTTTCTCTTTTATTTATAGATTTTTTTTGTAATTGATACTGAATTAGTATATACATTATCTAATAAATTGAAACATATGTCTCTCACCCTGGTTTCGAACCCCTATTTTCATTCATATAAATATATCTACTCATTTTTCATTTAAATACGTGCCGACTTCACATATCATCTATACCTGCCTTTATGATCCTTTTCTATTAGTAGTATTTATTCTGTTTCTTAATAAGAATCTTTTAGCTTTGGTTGTATCAAAACGCTCCAGATAAAATGAATACTTTTACAAATTTAGTTACCAACAATTTTATCCAAATAATACTTTATTGTAGCGAAAAGATTGATAGTTGAGCCGGTTGAATTCTTAATTACAAATCAAGAGGTCAAGGGTTCTATTCCCCTGAGTAGCATATAATTTTCATCTAATTTAGGTGAAGTTTTCCTAGTCCTACTTTATGTGTGGACCTTTCATAGTCTCGCGCTAGCGCTGTTTTTTTTTCTTTTCCTATCGTTCTTCCTTTGCCTTTCCCTTCCCTTTGCAGGATCATGAGTTGTCCGTGAGATTGACGGTGCGTAAGCCTTATTCGTTGAGGATCTACTTCATGATTTGTGCTTCAGATGCTTGTGATAAATGTGATCGATGATTTGTCATATAATTATAAATTTCAATGTTCTTATATGAATTGTAACTCATCAAGCAATACAAAAAAGTAATAGTTTATTGTAATATTATTATACTACCAAAACAACTGGAAAATGCATTTTTACGAAAAATAAAATAAAACAACATGATCAATCTGAATTTGTTTTTTATATTTTCAAAAAGAAAAAAGAAAAACTAAAGGACATCTATTATTTGTTTGATACTAACCAGCTATAAAAGCTCAACAAATTATAAAGCTTCTATCAAAAAAAAAAAAAACAAATTATAAAGCGAGAAAACTTCAGTGACCAAATTGAAATAATGAAATTACCGAATATTCAAGGGCGACTGGGCACACCCAAAACCTTTATAAGCCCTAAAACGAAACTCGATTCAATCAAACATCAGCTTAATCCGAAGTGTCTGAAAAGGAGAAACAAATCGCAAGATCTCGAATTTCTATTCTGTCATTAACTTCACTTGTCAATTCATTAATGTGAAAATCTTCAAAATCGGAAACCTTAATCAACAAGAACCGTTTCGGATACGCCGATGATATGTTTCCCAGAAGATCCTCTCAAATCTGGAAATCCATTGTTCATCGTCCAGCGACAAATATCGATGCACAAGCCAGTTCATCTCCTCATTTCCAACATCCTCGCTGTCAAATTAGTAAAAACCCCCCAAATTCAAATTTCTAGGGTTTACTTCTGTATTTAATTAGCTAAATTGATCGCATTGCTGTCGCTTTTTTTTTTCCATAAAGATTAACCTTTGGATCATTATCGCGTTGATTAAAGGGTTTTTGCATCTGGGTCTTTTTTCTGATTGGCGATTGAGAAGTTGAATATTTGCCATCAGTAAATTTCAGTGTTTTTGTTCTATAGAAGGTCTGCAGCCAAATCTGATACTGTGCAGGTATGTACGATCCTCGGATATAATATTCTGTTGTTGTTGTTGTTGTTTCTATCTGTGATTGTTTAATACCGATGCTTTTGGTGTCGTTCAGATGGTTTGCTTTTGCATTAGACAAAAGAAGAAGCAGAAAAAATTCGATGAAGATGCTCATTCACCTACTCTAAGACATCTGGTTTCGGCAGGTATTGTGTCCTTTTTTTTGCATTTGCAGTTTTTTTGATACTTTCGATGGATGTTTGAGATTTTTAATTTTATTGAGAGTTTTTGACTCCTAAGCATTTTGGTTATTACAGGATCCGAGGATCCCTCCAGCAGGTCTGGTGATAGGCCTGCCATTAACTTCACATTTCGTCAACTGGCTGCAGCCACACAGCATTTCAAAGACACTAATTTCCTAGGAGAAGGTGGATTTGGAAAGGTTTTTAGAGGTCAGCTAGAATCCGGCGAGGTAAGTACTCATTCCAAATATCTACTTTTTAGTATCTAGTCATTGTTTATATTGTTACTGGTTTAAGACTGATGGAATTTCTTGACATAATATATATTGTTTGGTTATGAACTCTAAATTCGTCACTTACAAGTATGAACTTTTGAATAAGAAATAAGCTACGATCCAATTGAGCTAGCGAAATTCATTGTGTAATAAAATCTGAAGCTGTTGGATATTTGAAATTAAGAGTGTCAGTGTTCTTGAGGGGGTGCTGATAATTTGTTTTTCATCCGCCAGCTTGTAGCTGTTAAGCAACTCAACGCCGATGGCTGTCAGGGTTTTAAAGAATTCATAACAGAGGTTCTCATGCTTAGTCTTCTACACCATCCCAATCTGGTCACTCTGACGGGCTACTATACTGATGGAGACCAAAGACTCCTAGTTTACGAGTTCATGACGCAGGGCAGCCTGGAAAATCATCTTTTCGGTAAATAGATCAGTGCAGCAGAAGTTCTGCTCTCAGTTTTCAGATATAAAGCGAATTGAATCAAACATGACTGTTGATGTTTTGTTTTCTTCAGATGTAGGACCGGATAAGGAGCCTTTGAGTTGGGAAAACCGGATCAAGATAGCTGTGGGCGCTGCTCGTGGCTTAGAATACCTTCATTGTGAAGCAAATCCACCAGTCATTTATCGTGATTTGAAATCAGCTAACATTCTGCTGGATGCAGATTTTAACGCAAAGCTTTCAGATTTTGGACTTGCTAAGTTAGGCCCTGTTGGTGAAAATACCCATGTCTCGACACGAGTAATGGGAACTTATGGATACTGTGCCCCTGAATATGCCATGAGTGGACATTTGACGCTCAAGTCAGACATATTCAGCTTTGGAGTTGTGTTGCTTGAGTTGATAACTGGCTGGAAGGCATATGACACAACCAGAAAGCGCGAGGAGCAAAATATAGTTCCTTGGGTAAGATCAAACTGTCCCCATCTCACTTAAAAAAACTCACAGTTTTCTTTTTCTCCTTTTTTCCGGTTACTCAAGATTCTAACTTGTCTCGGCATCTTGTGTAAACCATTGCAGGCTCTCCCCCACATGAAACAGCCAAAAAAGTTTGTAAGGTTTGCTGATCCTCGTCTTCAAGGAAAATTCTCTGCGCGTTGTATGCTCCAGATGATAGCCATTGCCGCATTATGTGTTCAGGAGGAACCCCGATACCGTCCAAAGATACATGACATTGTTTCAGCTCTTGAATTTATAGCTGCTCAACCACTTGACTCAGTGTCCCGAAGGAGGACTAATTCCTGCAGCTCAAATCGAGCCTCTACTGGATCAAGTACAGCCTCCACAGCAGAGGTTAATTGAGCAAAAACTGAAAACCTCAAGGAAGAACTTCTGCCCCTGGCGTCATTGTAGGTAAATAAGCACAGAGTATAAAAACAACTTCATATGCTTTCCAAACATTCAAATCTTTATAGAAATGAGATTTAAAGAGCAATCCAGTTTCTATCAAATCTATATACAAACTTTAAACTTAAACCAGCAGCATATTATTTACTATACCTGGACAAGATTTGTAGTACCTGTCTCACAGGATGGCCCGATAACATATACAGTCTTCTCCTAGGGTTCCCATGTTCTGCTCGAGCCGATTACAAACACTCTGACATCACTGTAAACACCCATCTTATGCAAAAGTCGTGTATGAACCATATATGAGCTCTGTGGTAGAAGGTGCCGCCATCCTCGCGCTGTTTGAGTACCATCCTATATTTACAGTACCTGGGTTTGGCTTGTTGACCCAACCTCTTATCAGATCTGGACACTTGAAAAGCTAATTTAGATTGCATAGCTATATAGTCAAGGAAGGCTACTACTGACGTACGAACTTCCAATATGATGGGGAGGAGCTTGGAGGGAGAGCTTAATAGTGTTGCTTGAGGAGGACAGACACACGTCAACGCACTCTTCCCAGTCTGCGTTGCAAGTTAATAAAACCCATTCAGACTCATCGTCCAAGAATTTGAGCTGCATTTCTTCACTTGAACCATCTACATTGAATCTTCTTGCAATTTCTTGTCGCAAATCATTAAACCGCCAGTGGTTCTGCATGCGAAGTCTGATCTTTTCATCCCCGTACGTTACTTTAACTCGTGTGCCATCAAGTTCTTTCCTTGTGTTTTTCTGCACTGGCGGATGACTCTCGCTATTAGGAGTTATGGTAAGAGTAACATGGCTTTGAGACCTTGGCAGTGGCTTTAGATCTTCACGGTCCATCTGGTTCAGATGCACATCACTTCTCATCCTCTTCAGCACGACATCATCGAAATTCTCCGTAATGATAGCTGCATCTTCACTTCTAGTAGAGTTCCACGAGGAAGTCCTATGGTGACTTGCACTAGAACACGACTGATTTGAACTCGAGCTTTGGCTGTATGGGGAAGCCGGTGATATTGATGTAGTCGGAGGACTAGCGGAATTCCCCTCAAGCTGCACGGTTAACGAATTGGAAATAGTGCATACTTTTGGCGCTGAAAATTGATTGGTTATTCCTGACTTGCTCGAGGGGGAGGCCAGTTCTGGAAAATTCGAATAAAAGGACCCAACTTGAATACTACCCGAAGAGCCTTGTACTGAGTCAATAATGCGCTGGAGTTTCTCTAAAGAATTTCCAACCTTCTTGATCTTACGAGAAGGCCAGCGCTTTATTCCCTGAATCCGACAAATTCTTTTCAAGGTTGTGGGGCAAACTGCACCGGAAAAAGATAGCAGAAATTAGTTTATATTCAGAACTACGTGCTAAATAAGCAAGGAAAGACGGGTCAATTGACAGTGGTAGTCCTTAGAGACCAATAATATTAACATCATTCATAAGAACTATTTTTTCCGTGCTGAGAAGTCAGAAAAATTGCTTGGTATAACTTACCGCCTAGACTTTTTGCAGCATCTTTTAGGCTTCCAGCAAAATGCCGCTGAAGAACTTCCAATGTAATCGTATTTTCTGCCTTGTTACGCTTTCTTTCTCGTTCTCTACCCATGTTTCTGAAGCTTCCCTCTCCGAAAGTATCATAATCTGCAAAGCTTGACCTTGGGGGATTTGACTGATCCACAGTGGAATTTTCAAACACAAACTCAGTTGGTTCTTCCTTTCGGATGAACGGGGCAGCATGACAACTCGGGTCAACGACACTTCCTGACATGGTTGCCTTCTCGTAGTTCATCTTGGATGCTCCGACACCGTCATTTGGAGGCAATATAGATGCACTATTCGATGTAATAGTATCTTTTGCTAACTCGTCATCAGTTACCACTCTTAAGCTTGTGCAAGTCTTTTGAATTATTAGGGACAGTGAGCCAAGCATCTTCTTTTGTTCCTCAGGCTCTCGACAGTCTGTAGGTAAAAAAAATTCCAAGACAAAATCCGTAGCACCTGTATGAACACTTCTCAAGCGTATAGCGACAGCAGCAAGCAGCCCAAACATTCTTGCGTGATGCGAGAGAGGGTAGTCTGTCTTGCAAAGTGATGTTACGTCGTCATAGAAGCAAGGCTCATTTGTTGTGAAAGCCTTTCCAGCCACTCCCTGCCCTCGTAACAAGTGGTGCTCCGAACAAGCCTCGTGAAAACCTTGGACGGTAGGATCAGAAACGTAGCAAGCAGAATCCACAGTGGATACACAGTGAATGAAATTCTCGATTGAATGTCTGCAGCCTTCTTTGCCTTGTTGAACACACGGCATCCATGTTTGAGCTAGCGGAAGATTGTGCGTCAAGCAAGCTGATTTCACAACTTCTAGAATATCTGGCAATGCGGCTTGGTAAGACTGTATACATGTCTGGTAAACAATAGGACTTAGAAATCACACCTTCGGTTACAATTAACTTGATACTACCTATTTATAATTGAAGGCTTACCTTCGGCTTTTCAGTGCTTTGACTTCCAGTGCTGCTAAGATCGACGGCCTGGAAATTAAAATAAGTTCGGAAGTGACCTCAGTTGACATCTTGGAGTAGAACAACAAACAAAAAGAAATTTCGAAGAGCATATTCAAACCTGGAGTGCTTCACAAACAGTATCCAGTTCAGCCTTGACGGTTCGTGTAGTGGTCACCACCTCAATGACACCTAGACAGGTCTGACTGCCCCGATCAAAAACTGGAAGAGCAAGTGTTCCACGGACATTAAACGTTTGGGCATAACCAACTCTTGCATACTCATCACTTTTGAAAAAACGAACATCAGGAGTCCATTCTGGTACCTTGCCCAAGAAAACTCGGCCTGGCATTCCCTCAACCTGGTTCGAGTTCCTCTCAGCTGAAAACTGAAAATTTAGCGAAATGCTTCTGTAACTAGCTAGACTTGTTGAACTGAAATCAACTATATACGGTTGATCATTAGTGGTCAAAACACGCTTCCCGTTTAAATCTCTAGGCATCCACATCTGAATCAATACGTCTCTATCTTTTGTGCAGTCTTTTATGTAGCCGATTGCTCGAACTAGCCTATCCATCAGAGATATTTTGAGACCTGGAGTTGCAATAGGACCAATCCACTTTCTTTTGCCAATCTCGGTTTCAGTTTTTTGGATTTTGGCAGCAGTTCCCCTTTGTGATTCATCGAGAGATGTACCTCCGGGAAGACTTGCCTGCACATACTGTTCTTGATTGCTCTCCTGGGGCCGACTAAAGATGTTCTCACAAAGAAATGCATCGGACGGAGAACATAAAAAGGGAGAATTTAACATATTACTTGAGTCGGACGAACATTGCTGCAAGAAATCCGATCCCTGAACTGTCTCCAGCCAGCAATCATCTTCCAAAAGCTCTTTCATGTATGTGAAATCCATATCAGATGCAAATGAGGGATAGTGGATGGCAGCAGGGGAGAAAATGCCATCATCCATGATTGTATCACTTCAAAGCCTCAACAGAAACCTTCCACACTAACCGAAACTCACAGATCTCAGTCTACTTCATAACATGATTAGACTCTCGAGCACCAAAACCTACAGGAAATTTTCGAAGGACAGACGAACAACCCCTTTCATCAGATCCAATAGGCGATAAACACAACAAAGTTAACTAAATGAAAACAAGTTGTAACTGTTGAAAGAACATATCCTCGAACTTGAGACGCATTCAAATCCACCAAAAATGGTACAATGAACAAGCAACGTAGAATCGAAAAAAGTGATTGAAAAGAGGCTCACTTTATAGCTTCTACAGATTCTATCAGCTGAGTAAATTCTTTTATCAACAACTCCTCAGCCCAAATCTACAGCAACAAGTTTGATAAACTCAGTTTACAACACACCCATGAGCAAGCTAAAAAACACATAAACCCATAACAGATATAAGAACAAAACACTCACCAAACTAAGAATTAGATTCCTGAATATTCTCTATAGAGTTATGGCCTTATATCTCAATCAAAAGACACCCACGAAACAAAAATTCTGGTCTTAGGACCAGGAGCAATAGACATCAACCAATCTAATCCCAAACACTAGCTTTAAAAACCCCCACACTTTGACAATCTGTCTGGCTATGTTCAATTGATCAAATCCACCTAAAGATAAGACCCAATAACACCTTACCAAGCTGCTGCTGCTACACAAAGCAGCCTCGTGGTTATCTCCTCAGCCTCTGGAAACAAAGAAAACAAAACCCTTTTAAAGAGGAATCCTAAATGCCATTCTGGAAGAGATTCCCAATCTCAAAGTGGAACCCACACCACACAAGAGGCGCTCAACTCGGCTTCCACTTGTTGGTTGAGATTCCCGCTGTGAAGTCAACTTGCAGCCAAAACACAGTAACGTGGATTAAATCAATGTAACGGTAATATCGAATTCAGACACCAAATATTGAAACTTTCTTGAGTGAATCGGAAAAAGTGAGATGGGTTTTGAAAGATTTTAAATGGGGTTGTTTGAATATTGGTGGAAGACGATGTCGGCCGATTTGGCCTCCATTGAGATGCCCTCCCACGGCTCTTTTCAACGTTTGATTAGTTAATAACTAAGTAAAATATTTAGGTTAATGTTAAGGTTCCAAACTAACAAGATTGAATTTTAAGATTTTTATTCTAGTTCACCAAATATATTTTATTTGAGTGTCAATATATATTCAAGTTCGATTAAGATCTTTAAAAAAAATTGAGAATTTAAGAACTCAAATTTCACCATTTGAAGATCAAGCTACATCTTTGAATATGTAGGTGACAGGTGTCACTCATTTTTTTCATTCGTTATGCAGTTTCCATAATGAATTGCGTAGATGCATTCTCAACTTACGCAACATGCTCGTAAGTAAAAATTATTTTATTTTCAAAATTGCATAACGAAAGGTTTCTTAAAATTATCGAAAAATGAGAATTCTCATTTGACCACTCCACTTAAATATATATTTAATAATAAGATTAGGGAAACCTTTTACTTATAAATCTATAATAAACGAAAAGTTTGACTTCTTTCAATAATATGAAATTACCAAAAAATATTCAAATGACCAGTAAATAATGTTAACATGTTAATCCTTGAATAAAAATCATCACAAAGTGAGCCTCTAACAAAGTTATTCATTGATTTACGCTATCTAATAAATTGAAATTGTGGGGAGTTTTGATAGAACCACGCTGCAAGTTCACTTGATCATTTCACTATCACATGGCGTAAAGATGTAAAACATCTTGGATTTCAGATCCAGCTGAACACTTTGCAAGTTGATATTAGAATGTCCCACTTGACGACTCGGTTTGATATGGGCGCACACTTTGATGTTATGTGTCAAATAGTTTAAAAATAGAGGCGTGATTGATTTTTAGACGTAATTATGTTAAGATAAGCATATCTAGTTTATACTAAGTTGCCCTCAAGTTATGGGGATCGGATCCGTCACTATTTAGTGGAACTATGAATCTTGTTCATGGTCAAATAATCAAAAAGGTTAGATTAAGTTTGAAGATTATCAATTCCTTGCATTTCATAATAATAATAAAAAGGATTCATGGAATCCACCAAAATAGTAATAAATTCATTTGAACATTCCTTCTCAAATTCAGCTGATAAGTTTAAATTAAGTTTAAGCAGTATAGTGGCAAATAATACTTTGCTACAAAAAAAAATCTCCCCCTTCTCTCATCCGCTTGTTCACTGCAAATCTCACCGGCGAGATTTATCTTTTACAAGCGGAGATGCAAGGGGATCAAGTGACATTCAAATGGTCAATTTAGGGTTCTGTTCCTTCCTTCCCTCTAGACGATTTCATGCCTAAGAGAATTTCTTTGAGTCGACCTAAGTCAGATTTTTGTTTGGTTTTCACTAGGTCAGACTGTTCTTTGGTTTTCGTTCACCATCTATTGTTGATTGATTTCATTTTCGGGTCAGTGGTATCACTGCTACTCCCGAGGGGAATACTGAATTTAAATTTTGGGTTTTTTGGATGGGGTGTGGTAAGAGAAGGCGCAAAAATACCAACTAGATAAAGCTACACAATTTATAAATCTAATCTTATTATCAAAAAAAAAAAATCTAATCTTGACTTTTAGTGCTTTATGATGACAAGGAATTGCACTTGTGTGGGAATCTCCAGTTCTTGTGGAGACATGGGAAAATAATAATGAGATTAAGATACTCTCGGTTCTCTCTACAAGCTTTCAGTCCTTTCTACTCAATTAAACCCTAAATCGGTCACAACTTTTCTCCGCCTCTTCTCCTCATTTCACCGCCTCCTCCTCTGCCAAGCCTCCGTCTCATCTCCTTCTTCTTTCATCTTCTTTCCGCTGATGTTATCCGGCGGATGAGGTGATTTGATTTGGGTTTTGAGACGGTTTGGTTCTGGTGGTGGATGTGTGGTGTCCTTGGGGTGGTTTATTTTTTGATTTCCTTATTTTAAGGACATTATGTAAATTTGTACATATTTTTTATGTACTCATGTTTTTCTCCATCAGATCGGTGGAGTGATGCTGTGACAGCTTTGGCTGTCTATTTTGGTCTCAAAGTTAGAAGTTCCTCTTCTCACGAAAGCTTAATTTTTGTGTAGAAAAGGTTTTCAGGGAGGACTTCTGTTTGGTCGCCACCTCTCGGAATGTCATCTCTGCAACTTAAGGGGTGGTCGAAGAAGGTTGTCCTTGTGACGGATTACAAGGACTTGTATAGGGCATGTTGAATTATTCATCGTGGAATGTGTCTTGGCTTCATTTGCCGACCTGCTTTGCAATGTGCCCTGTTTCAGGCGAGAAATCATTTGCTGCAGCCTTTCTCCCCATGCATGGTGGTTGAAAAATTAGATCTGGAGCAGATTGGATGCATTTCTTTATTTATCTTTTGTCCAATTTCTGTAAACTTTTCTTAGCCTGTATGGCTTGTTAGCCTTATAAAAAAAATACTCTTTCTATATGTGTACTTTATTCCACTAATAATATAAATGATGTCATATTAAATATCAATTAAATTTTAAATAAATGATTTAAAATTTAGATAAGTTTTGAATAGAAAATTGGTACAACCCCTCCCAAATATATATAGTTTTTTTTAAAATTAAATAAATATACACAAGAGACAAGAGCAATAATATGGACAGGATAAAATACAAGTAGTCATGCATATGGGAATAAAATACATGATATTTGAAAACCAAATGCCAGCATACAGAATCAATTATTCAGACGTGACAAATATTTATTTATTTATTTATCTTGAGTTGGCATGACAAATATTTATAAGGAACCATAATTCATAAATGCTCATTAGTTTACTACTGGGATTTGTATTTAACACTTTGGGCTTTCACAAAGCAAAAATCTGATGCATGAAGCACTGGCTTTTTCATTTAGCCCATCACCGGTGGCCTAGCCGACTAATTATTCATTTTCTGTCAGGATCTGCATTTTTTCCCAACATCACAAATTCGATTGGATCATGGAAAATACGATGGATGGAAATAAAATTTCAGCAAGTTCCAATGTACAGAGATTTCACAAAGATACGTAGATACATAGACAGATACAGAAAGAGCATATCGAATCGCAAAGGCTTCGGAGCAGGAGCTCGTATATTGAGATATGGAGCAGACCAGACTAGGATCTCCAACTTCACATGCTTGGCCTCACATTGAGCCTCATTGCAAGCTTCTGTCCGAGGGACTTGTCAGCCTGTGCAATCGAAAAAAGTTCCATTTAGCAACTCGAGTTTTATTACAATGCTGAGTCTATTAGCATGTTCTGTGAATTTAAGCTCAGTTAAGTCTCACCTTGGACCACATGGAGACCCAAATGCTGCGAATCTCATACGTAGTTCGCGGATCAGACAAGGACTCGGCCAGTCTGTTCAAGAACCGTTCTTGCCTGCATTTTAACCAAGCCCAAAATTGATCAAGAAATTCTAAAAAACTTCAGTGTCAGAGAGATTCATCAGTTCAATGTGATTGTGTAATGATATATGTACCTGTCCGGTGCCCAGGACCTGTATCGCTCACCGGGCTGTTTGTAGTCATTCTGCTTGTCAATCGTCACCTGCATCATGCCAATCAACAAAACCAAGCAAATCAGAATTTCATCATTTTTCAAGCCCCTTAAGGATTCAGCGCGGTAAGGACTTGATGCAGACAGACCGACTGACTGACCTTTTCTCGCCTTCCAGTGATCAAAGCATTGTTAGTAGGGTACTTCTCAGCATGGCGAACCGAGTCATGCCTTGACGGAAAGTAGTTCACCTGCAATGTTATGCCACAGACTTAGTTTTTTATAATTCGACGCAAAAATGTTTGACAAATTACTCATTTATACGCATTTTTTACCTCCTCATCACGGTGCATAAAATTCATAAAACCATCATGGTGATTATTGTGGTGAGCACATTTAGGAGCATTGGCCGGGAGTTGCAGGTAGTTTGGCCCCAATCTGTGCCTCTGAGTATCACCATAGGCGAAAAGACGACACTGAAGCATCTTGTCATTTGAGTAATAAATCCCAGGGACAACAATGGCAGGGTTGAAAGCCAGCATTTCATTCTCAGCAAAGAAGTTATCGATGTTTCGGTTAAGCACCAACCGGCCTACTGGTTGCAAAGGAATGATCTCCTCAGGCCAGATTTTGGTCACATCCAATGGATCAAAGTCAAGCTTGTCCTCCTCAAGAGGGTCAATGATCTGCATAAACAGCTTCCATTCCGGGTAGTTCCCTGCTGAGATCGAGTCGTATAAGTCCTGCGTCGCGTGGCTGTGGTTCTTGCCCACAATTTTGGCCGCGTCTTCCTCGAGCAAGTTCTTGACTCCACAGGTGGGTTTCCATGTGAATTTGACGTAGTGCACTTTGCCAGCTTTGTTCACAAGAGTTAAAGTGTTGACACTGGAGCCTTCCATGTGCCTGTAGTTTAAAGGAACTCCGATATCGTCGAAAAGTAAAGTGAACGTGTTCAAACTCTCCGGGATGTGGGAGAAGAAGTCCATCACTCTCCAGTACTCCTGCACGTTGCTCTTTGGATTCGGCTTGAAGGCGTGGATCAGGTCAGGGAACTTGATCGCGTCGCGGATGAAAAAGATGGGGAAATTGTTCCCCACCATGTCAAAGTTCCCCTAAACGAAAACAAAAGATCATATCAAGAGTGCGTTCTTTTGAACTGAAAAACTTCACTTAAGTACTTAAAAGTTAAAAAGATCGCGTCTTTTGTTTAACCTCTCTGGTGTAGAACTTAATGGCGAAGCCACGAGGATCTCTGATGGTTTCAGGGCTGCCACGCTCATGAACGACGGTGGAGAACCGTACAATGACCGGGGTCTGGACGCCAGGGGCGCGTAGGAAGTCAGCACAAGTGAGGTGAGTAATGTCATGTGTGACTTCAAAGAAGCCCTTAGCACTTGCTCCCCTAGCATGCACCACTCGCTCAGGGATCCTCTCACGGTCAAAGTTGGCAACTTTTTCCACTAAGTGGTAGTCCTCTAGAAGGATTGGACCTGTAAAAAAAGTTCCCCAATTCCTCCTTAGTCCCCAAATTCTGAATATCAGACTCAAGCATATAAAAAAAACCAAGTACTAAGTACCTCTTGATCCAACCGTCAGCGAGTGATTGTCGTTCCAGACCGGTCCTCCGGCGTTTGTTGTCAAGAAAGGCGAGTTGTAGGCACTTGAAGGTCGGTACTGCACCGGTTACAAAACACACAAAATCATATCAAAAGCGCGAAAAAAGTACCTCTAAACTAGCTACACTTAAAATTGGTATTAGAGAGCAAATATGCTATGTGAGCTTATTCTCATAGTTTTGGAATACATTTATGTGAGTCATGTCTCTTGTTTTGTGTCCAATTGCAAACTTGCATCGGACACACGCCCGGACTGAGTGACACAAGCTCAAATCCGATACGTATATGGAGCATGTGCAGCGGTAAGAGGGGAAGTGTATGTCCGGATGAATGCTAATAAACTACTTGCATAAAATTATGTTTTATTATGTGAGCTGAAGAAAGCTACCATGTAAGGATCCATTTTGCGGAAATGATGGGACGATCTGAATCAAAGATATCGAGGAGGAGAAGATGAGCAAGAGACTGTATGATGAGGTTGGAAGAGAATGCACAAGGCTGTACTTATAGCAATAGTAGTGAAGTGAAGCTGCTACATTGCTCACTTGATCAGCATTCAGCATATACTTGACCACTTTGGTTGTCATGCTTATCCAATTATCAATAATTCAATCAGACTTGGGTTGATACTCAACTTGGCAGACGCTAAAATCCAAGCACAGTCTGCTCCGGAAGGGCACACGAGGTTGGACTTTCTTGATATTTTTTACCTAGGTATGTGGTCCCTGTCGCGTACAATACAATACATTTTTATTATTAGTAGAGGGAAAAAAAAGAAGATATGGTGCAAATACGTATTTTTATAAAAGATATAAATCAATGACGGTCATTGATTTGATTATTTGGACGGATGAAATTAAATTTCGTCGTACTAATGATTTTTTAGCTATGAATTATAAATCACTTTTGACGAATTATGTCGTATCTTTGATTTTTCAGCGACGAAATATAATACACTTTTGACGAATTTTACAGTTTGTATCAAAAATATAATTTGCACTTGATCGTTACTCGATACATGTAGTTATCAGATCGATAAGGTCGATCTAAGTCATTATAAGTTTAGTCTATCCAACTGTCTTTTATCACGATCATCCTTTAAGTCGTCACATTTCAAAATTTTATCTAAAAAATTATGACTTTTTTTTTTCTAAATTGGTAAAGACCGGAAGGATTCATACAGTCAATTATTCACAACCATTAGATCATCATTTAGTTGGCCAAAGATCATGTCATTCGACGGTCCATAAACTTACTTTTTTTTTTTTTTTTTTTTGATTGAGGTGGGGAGAACAAAGCCCCTTACTTGTTATAAACTTACTTGTTAAACTTTTGTAATTAAATCTTTTGGCATGTAAAACAAATATTTCACTTTATTCAAGATGTTACAATAGAGTATTAGGGTTAAGTATGGTTGGAGTGGTTTATCCTAAAGTCCTTGTGGAGATAAGATTTCGTGCACCAATCTGGATTTCTATTGGGTCGGGTGTTTTTGAAATATCATAGTCTTGTCGACTTATTAAAGATCAGACAGGGGTCCCATTTCTTCATCAATCACCATGTGCTAATCAATAATGCACCTCATTGAATTTCAGCATCGTTCTACCAGTGAACCATCTATATATAAACCCATGAAATGAAAATGCTTATTCTCTGAGTTTACTCGTACAGAGAAATCTATGCGGTGAAGCGCTTAATTGAGAGGATTATCTTATATGTTAAGAACTTGAAAATATAAATCTGATTATTCGATCAAATTTTATTTTTGAACTTTAAGCTATTACATGTCTCACTTTTTCTTTATGTGTTGGAGCGTGAGTTGTGCCTACATGCACTTTTAAGTTCTTTAAAACTGCATTCAGTCAAAAGTTAATTTAGTTTTAAAAGTGTGTAACAAACACAAATTGCATCACAAATGAATTCTCATTAGGGAGTTCAAGTGTTCAAGTGTTCTTATTTGAGATGTCCTCTATCGATATATTTGCTATATATTACTTGATTTCTAAGCATTGATATATTTCCGTGATCTCTTGAAAATGCCCTTTCCAGAGGAGATGTGAAAGTTCCAACTTACATGCCTAACGCGAAATCGACTTGTAAGCAAGGTTACAGAAATCGCTAATCGTTCGGACAAGGTCTTCGAAGATTAATCGGGTATTTATTTTTAACCTATTTTTATGTTTATAATTAAAAAATAGTTATATAAATGTTTTCTATAGATGCATTTGTTGACCTGTAAATTCTAAATTGTAATCAAAATGAAACATGGTGCATGTCAAAACTAAACAATCCTTCGGAAGGACTATCGCGAACCCTAATTGGAGCTTTTGTTTTAATTTTCAATTTCATTTAAAAAATCTTAATTATTACAAAAAAGTCCTATAAGTTTATTCCTTAACATTTAGTTGCCCAGACCGATTAATCGCCGTTTTGTCCAATTAATCGCCGATTGGTCCGATTGATCGCCGATTGATCCGATTAATCGCCGATTGGTCTGATTAATTGGACACCCAATCGCTTCCCCGATTTTTCCATCCGATTAGGGTAAAATCGGATCGGCTTCGAGAAATCAGCCGATTTCTGGAACACTGCTGTTGTAAGCATACACTGAATTGCTAAGATGGAGATACAAAATGGTCATGAAGAAATAAAATGTCCATAATTTTTTTTCATATTTCAACAAGCGTCTCAACCGTTCTTATCGCTTTCCAGAGAGAGAAAACTCTCTGGTTTTTGAGGCGGTTCAAAGGGCGGAGCGGCTAGGGTATCAGGCGGAGGCTAGGCTTTGCCGGCGACAACGTGGGGCTTCGGCGCCGTCCGTCTTCCTCCTCCATGCCGATCTCGTCGGCGTTCTCCTGCTGGCCAAATCTGGTGGGTCGGTTAGGAGTTGAGTGGGTGGAAGCGGGTGGTTGAAGCTGATGATTTTGGGCTAGTTGGTTGAGATCCGGTGGTGTCGTGGTGGCGGTGCGCTGGACGGCATCGTGGGGCGGCTGGTGATGTAAATAGGGCTGGTTGGCGGCGTTTTCGGGCGGGGCTGATGGAGGTCATCTGGTGCGGTTGGGTGGCCGCCGATTCTGGCCGGTTTTACTGTTCGGTTCTCTTTGGAGGCCGGTTTTACTGTTCGGGTCTCTTTGGAGCCCGGTTTTACTGTTTTTCGGTAGTTATTTATTGTAGGCCGGGTAAAACTGGTCGTTTCGGCAGGAGGATGTAGCGTAAATTGTTTCCGTTGGGATCCTGCTTTTTCAAGCTGTGAATGACGGGATGATGTGTCACGCCACGACAAAGTGGAGCTGCGGACTCCCGTTTATTCACGTTTTAATTTGTTTTGTCTGTAATGTTTCTAATTGGTTAACTTGTCCCAACTTTAATACCTCGATTCGCCGTTGTCTTGTTATTCACAGCTTTTATATCAAAAAAAAAAAACAAGCATCAGTCTGTGTCAGATTTTTGTAACTTGTGGTGAGATTATATCGATCAAATTATTATTGCAATTCATTGGGAAAGGAATGTACTACTCATAGCAAATAAGATACTTTTGGTACTTTATAAAAAAAAAGAAAGATACTTTTGGTACCCTCAAGTTGTTTCACCAGCTGGCAAGCTCTTTAATAGCATGGAGGCGGCTGTGGTCGATTGAGGGCGTTTATGAAAATGGCAGAATAGGAAGAAAAATTAATGTATAAAACAAAAGGAAGGCGGCTATGATTATTTGTTTTTGGAAATTATTATTAGTGGAAATCTGCATATTTCATAAGTTACCGAAAGCATAACACTGGTCCTCTTTTTTTTTTTTTTTTTTGATAATGCACTGGTCCTCTTTTTGGACAGCTAATTTTTGGCTAGGAGGCAGGCGGCTGTATTTTTTGTTTTTTGAATTTTTTTTAAAGATTATCATAGCAAATGAATAAATCAAATGAGAATCATGATTTTAAATGGGAATTGCGAATCAGTGAACAATAATTATTTTCGGATGAATAATAAAAAATATTGTGATGAAGAAGAAATAAACATTCAATGAACAATATAATCTATGTTCATCATAATATTTTATAATTCATTGGTTAACCGCAAACTTTGATGAAATGTTAACCAGAAAAGCTGAGAATAACCACTACAACAAAATGCAATGAAAATTGACCTTGTCATGACTTGTAAATTACATATAATATACTGTTAAATATTTTACATGCAAATAAGAAAGAAAAGTTTGAAACAAAAAGTAGAGTATATCAATCTGCAATCCTTCTGAAAATTATCTGGACACCATGTTGTGGCTGCAAAGTTAGATACTGCATAGGAGCATGACGATAAGCCGGTGATACGTCAAATGAGTACCTCTTTATTACCATAGCCAGTGCCACTTTGGCCTCAACCAGTGCCAGATTTTGCCCCACGCAAAATCTAGGACCTAAGCCAAATGGAAAAAATGCGCCTAGATGCTTACTTGGCTCGTTGAATCTCCATGGGTTAAACTTATGGGAGTCTTCTCCCCATATTTCTGGATCGTGATGAACTGCTGTCATCACTATATTGACTTGTGCACCAGCTGGAATGAATATGCTCCCTAGCGTAACATCTTTTACCACATCTCTTGTTATCGAGACTGCTGGTGGGTAAAGACGCAGTGTTTCGTTGATTATCAGTGCTATCTGTCAGCAAAACATCAGATAAGTAATTTGCCTCGGTCTCGAATTTTTTTATTTAATCAGCGCGTTTTGTAAAAACCTTGCCAAAAAAGAGCCACTTTAAATAAGAACTTACGAGTTTGAGCTCATTCAAGTCCTCAGCTGCTGGGGCTTTCTTGCCTTTAAAAACTCGAGCAACCTCTTCTCGCGCCAATGTCTGCCAATCTTGACTCATGGCTAAGCAGAGAATTGCCCATGACAGGAAATTACCACTTGTTTCTTTTCCTGCGAGGTAGAATGACTTGCACTCATTTATGATATCCTCGACTCCAAGCATTTCCTCCTTGCCTTCGTGGTTTTTATGCGGCGATCTCAGCAAGCTGAGCAGATTCTTCGAATACCCTTTATCGCAATCGATATCTATTATCTTTTCTGTAGCTTCTTTTATCTCTTTGTTCAGTCTCCATCTTTCCCTATTCTTCGCCGTTGGCCAATACCTGCAAACACGCTTACAAGTAAAAATGTGGACTGAAAATGTGGATAATTTTATGCCTTTTGATTACCTGAAAGTGGGAATGTAAACAGTTCTGAGAGCAAGGGAAGTCAAGGCTACCAATTTCTCTTGATTTTCAAAAATTTTATTCCCATCTTCAAAACTATTCCCAAATGCTGTTCTTGAAATTATGTCAGCTGTTAGCTGATGAAACTCTTTGCTCACTTCAACCTCAAACTCCACTCTTTCTCCTCTTTCCATATCCCACCTCTCCAACATCTTCTCCGTGCTCGCCACCGCCTCCGGCACCCAAGCCTGTTCCATCATTCAAATCCAATTAAACGTCGAAAATTCAATACAAATACTCATAAAAAAAAAGAAGGTCAAAGTTTGAATCTTGCAACTCACAAAGTAAGACTTGAAAGCTTGATTAGCAATTCTTCTATGCAAAGCCCACTTTTCACCAGAAATAGCAACCAATCCACCACCCACCAGCAAGTTGGCAGTAGGATTGAAATCAATCTTCTCAAAAGCACCTGAGCTATTCATCAGCACTTCCTTGATCATACCCGGATCCGAAACAGCCAGCCTGGGCGTGGATCCGAACCAATAAACAAATGTCTTGCCATACATGCTCGACCAAAGATGATAAAATGGGACAGCTCGGTGGAGGATGTCATGGTTTAGTAAACTGGGTTTGGAGAGTGATTTCAAGATCAAGCTTCGGATTTCTGACGCGTTGCCGATGATGAGGTGGTAGCCAGGGCCTGTGATTCCTTGTTTTTGGAATTGGAGGTGGAATTTTCTGGGTACCCAGATGAATTTCTGTATGAATTTTGACACAATGATTGTCAGAAATGCTAAGAAAAACTGGAGTAGCAAATGCATTGTTTCTTTCTGGATTTTTGAGTTTTGAAAATTTCATGTATTGACTTTGATTCAATCATGTTTTATTCAGGTTCATTTTTGTTTGTCTCATGTGACAAGGAATCCTATGCATTGCAGATACCTGATGTAGGCCGTCTTCACGGTCACACGTTGTGACATTTGGAAATATATGGTTTTCTTACGGATAATTTTCCGAGTTGATGTATTTTTAAAAATAGAAGTAATTATTTTGATATCGGCACATAGGAAAGATCAAGTACAAAACATATTTTTTTTGTACAAAATATAAAGTTCGTCAAAACTGGATTATAATTCGTCGACGATAAACTAAAAGTACGACATAGTTCGTCAAAAGTATTTTATAATTCGTCGCCGAGAAATTAACCATAAACATGATTTAATACGAGATTCAATCTCTTCCGTCCAAATGACCAGATCAAGGGTCGTCATTATTTTGTATTTTTTACAAAAATATGCCTTTAGCACTTGATCCTTTTTCTATCGACATATACTTGAAAACATTACTGGAAATATATTAATGCTCCGTTCGGTTCAGAAAAGTTTTTAGGATGAAATTTTTATAATGAGTTTTTTTTGATAAGCTGTAAGGTACAAATACGGCGGCAAAGCCGAGGACTTAAAGCTGGGAAATACATCCAGCTGGGACTAGTACAGACAAATAAAAATACAACGTGAAAAGATATAAGCCTGCTGCTCCACTTCGCCTCTGGCGTGGGCACATCGCCTCGTCTCTCACAGCAGAAAAAGGCAGGACCACACTCGTCAGCACCCAAGTAACGTCCGCCTGCCGAAAACACCGGCCGAATACCGGTCGAAAGGAAACATAATTACAAAAATCATGTCCAAACAGACACGACGAAAAACAGCTCAGACCCTAAAGACTTAGAAGAAAAGCCTCATAAGTGGGACACACTTAGAGGAAATAAATACACAAAAAGTAAGCAAAAAACCCACTCCCAACCAGCCAAAACCCGCCGCCCGAAACCACCCATGACACCACGCACCGCCCACAAACTCCAGCATCACCCCAAACTTTCAACCCGAGTCACCAAACAACACCACCGTCGCTGGCCGTCGGATGGAAGAATAGGAGTAGGAGGAGCGGGCGGGGTAAGACATGGATGGTTCCGAAAGGGATTTTGTAACTGGCGGAGGAGAGCTGGTGTAGGCAGTGGAAAGCTTGGGAGTGTTCTAGAGAGAGCTCGAGTCCTTGACGCTTAATATTTTTATAATGGGTTTTGAAGTTTCATGTTTGATTTGTCATGAAAATCCAAGCAAAACTGAAGGTTACAATACAAACTTTTCCTAGTAATTTTCCATTTCATTTGTGTGGTTTTTTATGGGAAAATGACTTTTCCATTTCATTTTATTTCGAATACATTTTTCATAATTTTTGGAGTCAAATACTCCCAATGCATTCGCCCCGCTTTATAAGTTGTAAAGTACAATTTAAAGCCTTAAACTATCATATTCTTCTAATCCGTTGCTGAATTTTACAAATTTCCCAAAAAATAATAATATACGAGGATTGGAGTTGGCTCAGTGGGAGCAGCTCACCGGGGGTTCCACGTTGAATTCCCTGGTTCGAATCCTCATCAAATTAAATAGAGCAGGTACTAACTAACCCAAGCCGAGCTCCAAAAAAAAAAAAAAAAATACAAGACCAAAAAAAGTTACTGGTTTTTCAAACCATTGCGTCGTCGTAGAACATGTTGGAAGTGGTTGACAGTTCGGGATCCTAAAATGTACTTTTCCAGTTATGAAGCCTTTCTTCCACTTGGTGATATTATAGAAATTCACTAAATGATTCTCTTCTACTAATCTTTATAGTTGTTAGTCTGCTCATAAATGGCCTTTTGACTCTCACATGCTTACTATAAATTCTTCAAGTTCTGAGGGTTCTCAATCAGAGCCTAAATCTATTATGCAAAATAAATAAATAATCAGAGCCTAAATCTGACCTTGCTGTCACACTCCCGGTTGGACTTCCTCAAAATTAAAATCTCAACTTCTCCAAGTCCCACATGATCCTCCATTAAACCAAAATCAGCTCACATTGCGGCCAATGGTAATCAAGTTCTTTCAGAGTCAGCGGCTTAAATTGCAGCAAGCAACTTGTTTAGCTCCATATTAACTCACTTAGCTGACTTACTCAGCCACCCACCTGCATTATCTCAATCTCATCTTATCATTGATCCTCTGTCTTAATGCTGCTATTAAGTTCAGTTTTATTCACCATCCCCTTCTCATTTCATCTGCAGCAAATTTTCTGTCAGTAAATGGAACAAAAATAAAATAATTCAGACACAGTTATTTAGCAGTGAAAATCGTCCTCACTGTGACTAAAGTAAAGTTGTAATGTAAGATTGAGAATGAGCTTATGGAAATTGGAAACTTAACTGATAATTGCGGACTGTTTGACTTATAGGAAATTAATGAATTCCTTTAAGTCAGACTTCCTGTGTCTTCAACTAACCACGTTTTGCTCCAACATCATTAAATGCGGAAGACAAGGGTTTCGGGCAAGGTCAACACTGGTTTGAGTAAGCATGACTTCTGCGTTATTATCCGAGGTTTGCCTACTAGAGCTCACAGTCTTCAAATAGCAATATTTTTTTTTATCAACATGGCAAGGACTATAAATGGATGCTGTCATCAACTCAGTAGCCGGCAGCAGTCATTCTAGCTTCGAAAATGAGTAAACAGATTGCTATCATAGGTGCAGGACTTAGCGGCTTGCTGGCATGCAAATATGCAATGGAGAAAGGTTTCAGTCCCATCGTGTTCGAGGCCAAAAGTGGACTGGGAGGGGTTTGGTCGCAGACTCTCAAGTCGACCAAGCTCCAAACTCCCAGAGACTATTACCAGTTTTCTGACTTTCCGTGGCCAGCTTCGGTCACTGGAGACTTCCCACACTCTAACCAAGTGATGGAATATTTGCAATCTTATGCCTTTCACTTCAATATAATTCCTCATATCAAATTTAACTCCCGAGTCGTTGACATTGACTATGTAACTCCTTTCGAAGATCACCTCCATTCTTGGACTTCTTGGGGTGGCTGCGGCGAGGCATTCTCAGCCTACGGTAAATGGAATGTTACTGTTGAGAATCACTCCAGTCCACATCCCAAAACTGAGGTACTTCAACTAAAATTTGCACTACCATTGTTTTTTTCACTGCATATGCCCATCAAATTTCGTCGAGGCTGATGGTAAAAATCGAAATCTTGCAGATTTACCAAGTGGATTTTGTAGTCTTGTGCCTTGGGAACTTCAGTGACGTTCCTCACATTCCAGACTATCCTGTGAACAAAGGGCCCGAAATCTTCCACGGACAAGTCCTGCACTCAATGGACTACGCCGCTATGGAGAATGATCACGCCGCTGAATTTGTCAACAGCAAACGTGTTACAGTTGTTGGTTTTCAGAAGTCAGCTGTTGATATAGCCGCAGAGGTCTCTACCCAAAATGGTACTAATCTTTTTACAGATAGTGTCTTAACTCTTAACAGGAAATCGGTTTGAAATAACCTGACATATTTTGCAAATGTAAATATTCAGGGGTGAAGCATCCATGCACATTGCTGTACAGGAGAGCACACTGGGTAGTACCTGAGCTCCTCCTGAAGCTTTCTTTTCAGAATCAAAACCGGTTCACTGAGCTTATGGTCCACAAACCTCACGAAGGCTTCGTCATCTGGCTCTTAGCCTTTCTGTTATGCCCTTTGGTAATCATCTCCCTAAAAAACCGATGACTCGAGTTTCAGAATTTATCTGACTCAATTTTTTTGGGGTTTCAGATATGGCTGTATGGAGCATTATTCGAGACTGTAGTGAAATTTTTGTACCCTTTAAGGAAATACAAGACAGTACCGGATCAGAGCTTTATGAAACAAGTATCATCCTGTAAGGCCAAGGCCATGCCTGCTAATCTTTACAAGAACGCGGACGAAGGAAGTCTCATTTTCAAGAAAGCGGAGAATTTCCACTTCTGCAAAAATGGGTTGAAAGTGGAGGGTGAGAATGAACTCATTGAGACGGATATTGTCATCTTTGCAACCGGGTACAGAACTGACGATAAGCTGAAGAGCATATTCAAGTCCAGCTATTTTCAGAAGCGGTTTGTTGATTCCTCAGCTCCGTTCTACCGGTGAGTTCAGCATTTCCAGTTGATGCTGCAAATCTATTTTTCTCTTTGTTACTAACTGACAGGGGCTTTAACCAGGGAATGCATCCATCCGAGAATTCCACAGCTAGCAATACTTGGATATTCTGCGACTCCCGCAACCTTGTACACCTGTGAAATGAATGCGCGTTGGCTCTCTCATTTTCTTGCTGGGAGATTCAAGCTGCCCTCAATAAAAGAGATGCAGGTTGATATGATGGAGTGGAAGAAAAGCACTTACAGCTTCGCCAAGGAAGACTATAAACGAGCCTGCGTTACTGCATTGCTCCAGATCCACAACAATGATCAAATCTGCAAGGATATCGGGGTTAATCCCAAAAGAAAGAGTTGGTTCCTGCCTGAACTTTTTGCTCCATATACACCCTCAGATTATTCAAACATTTGATATCCTGCTCAGGACAGATATCGAAGAAAAACTTATTGATCTTTTCATTTCAGGAAATTGTTGTTACATGTAAAACATTCTGTGATTCAGCTGAAAAGTGTATAACATGAAAAACAGATGATTTTATTTTCGGTGGACTTTTACATGAATCTGATCTACGTCTTAATTTACCTTAGGAACTTGCCGAAGCAAAAGTAAGCAATTCTTGATTGCGAACAAGATCAGCCATGCTCTTTTCTTCCAAGGTGACCCAAGCTTCGATTCCATCACCCCATCGAGTCTCAACCAACATAACCGAATTTAAAAACTGGTGACCTGAAATGTTACTTAGGCTTGAGCCAGTGCTCGTCACCCAAGCAGGTCTTCCCCAGCCAAAATCGACTTCATATATACCACTAGCGCACCAGCCATAGCATATGAGATTGTCCAAATCCTCTCTCTCATACTCCAACCAGCTGTTTCCACCTTCTGTTATTGCTCCCCGTAGTCGATGCACCAAGTCATCCAAGTCTGTCTTCGACGACTCATCTCCGCACAATGCCATGACCGTTCTCCGTGCTTTAGTCGAAAGCAGCAAGGCACAAGCCTTTGATTCAAGGCCTGATTTGGTTCTGAATGAATCCATGGTGCATTTCCATATGAGTGATGACACGGCTTCAATCGTAGTTGGATTCGGAACCCTTGAACTCACTGTTATAGCTTTCAGTGAAGCTATGGCCTCGGAATCAAATATGAATCTTCTACTCACAGCCTTCCCCTTATTGAACAATCTCCTCTGCATCAAATCAAGCTCATTGAAACCGAGGTCTACGTGCAAAGCTTGGCCATTTCGGCAACAGAACCCTGTAGTACTACCAGCCCAGTCCTTCAGGAAGTCACTCAATGACACCACTTCATTCCCAAATTGTGAAATCAAAACACTCACAGCAATCCCACCACACTCAAAAATGTTCACTTGAATCTTGGCTACATGAAAACCCTCATCCTCCCCAATTGGAAGAAATCCACCCATCAGCTTGTAATCAGGCCTCTTCAGAAACCTAGACATATGACACCTAACCCTAGCTTCCTTATAACATACACCAGAATCGTCATCAAAATCAACATAAACACAAATATCATCCTTTAGCCCTAATCTGATCTTTCCAGCTAGAGGGTAAAACTTAGTCAACGTCTGACCAAGTGACTGCTTCAAAACCTGAGCTCTCTCCAACCAAACATTAAACAAAGCTCTAGGTTTTGCAGGGTAGAACAAGGTCAAAGGGACATACAAGGAGGAAGCACAGATCAAGGACTGGTGAAGTGAAGCATCACCAAGTTTGAATCTTTTTAGGGTTTGGGTTGATGGGCTTGTTGTTGCAGGAGATGGCTTGATGACCTCTGTGGAAATGAGCTGAATCACATGGTCCATGCCGGCAGTGTGTGATGAGCCTATGCTTGTGCTTGTTTCAGAGTAGACTGATACACAGGGAGAGGGAGATCGATGAGGCTGGATTGATATGATTCTGAAGCTGAGAGTGAGATGATGGACCACAAACAAGTATCTGTCAGCATATATACACTGTCATTGTCTAACTGTTAAAAATGCAGTGTGTTTTTGAGCATGTGTTAAATATATAGGTCAATCATGGTGAGCAATGATACTTGGAACAAGCACACATCAGAGTTTCATTTGTTTTCTACGCGTTTCCTTGATCCACTGCTAACTGTTGTTGTTGTTGTTCGAATTCACATGTCACTTTTAATCTCAGACGCGTTATTGCTTTGTTTGTCCGTTGGGAAATTCTACAACTGATTAGAGCATATATACTTTTTAGTATAGCAAATGGCCGGGCCCGGTCGGGTCAATTAGGGTTTTTACTAAGTCTTCGGCTTTACCCTTTTTCATATTTAGGTCGGGTCGGACTATGAAATTTTTTATCACTTCTAAGATTGCTATCGGTCCTTTATTTTTTTTAGGACTATTCGGGCGATGGCAAATGCTGAATCATATATAGTGGTGCGCTTTGAAAAATAGTAGGTGGAAGAGAAAATTAAATGTTGGTAAAATTTTACTATTAAAATGGAAAATATATAAATTAAAAGAAAAAAAATCACTAAGTGGTCAACCTCAATCTTTTAGCGAACAATTGTTTCATTGCGCTTTATCAACAAAAAAAAACATTTGTTTCATTGCTAACTCAATAACATAAAACTGATAACATGGTTCTGTAATTGTAAATATATGCTTTAATTACTTATACAAAGTGCATATCACATCCTCGAATTGTTGTGTATAACAACCAGTGGCGGACATTTATACATGTAGTTAATCAATTTTAAAAATAAATTGGTGGGCATTTTTATAGCAATTGATTTGAAGGGGTATTAATTTGGTGTTATATTGAATGACATTACCAATAGTGTAGATAACGAAATTGGACAGTAAATACATCGTAAATTTAATTTATTGCATTGTAAAGTGTAACGGATAACTTGTATTTGCTGCCCATTTATACTTTGGCCATAGTTTTCAAAAACATGTAGTCTTAGATGGGTAGTTTATATTTAACAACTTAATTAATACAACAATTCACAGTTAGTTAACCATCAATATAGAATCAAATGGGTTTTATTTTACATATAGCACGGGAAAAGATCATATGAGAAATAACAAAATTGGTGAGAAATGAAGTAATCAAAATTCGTAATGTAAATAAAACTTAAAGAATCAACATTCGTAGACATTAAAGAACAAAATTTGTAGTGGTAAAAATAGTAAAACTTAAAGATCAAAATTCGTAGACTTAAAAAACAAAATTCGTAACATCGGTAATTGCATGGTTACAAATTTACACTAATGCCGTTATGAACATGTAATATAGATATTAATGTTAAAAAAATTCGAAAAAATAATGGTTGTTGGATAAAAAAAATTGAATGGTTGCATTTCTCAATAAATTCGTTAACAACGTGTTAAAATTAGGTTTGATAAGTTTAATTTTAAAATGAGCATTGAATACAATGGCAAGTTTAATTTAATTTAACTAATTTACTTTTTTCAATAAATATTTTTGGGAATTGGTGGCATGCATAAGTTGCGCATTGGATGCGTGTATATAGAATTTATAATAAATAATGTTCTCGAAAATTAGAGTCAGAAACAACAAAATTTGTTTATATATATATAGGCATCATAAGCAACATCGTCGAGTGAAATTATTTTCACACATTTTCGCAGACTTTAATTAAGGCGCGAACATGGCGAGAAAGAATGAATGGTTTTTTGTTGTGATGGTGCTTTTTCTGTTAGCTTCTGGTAAGTACACACTGATTAGAGCGCAAATAAATATTATGAATACAAAATTGTTCATTACACTTTTATTCCATTAACCGTGTTCTGTTTTCAGATGAGCTGATGCTGTTGACGACAGTTGATGCCCAGTACGGAGATTATGGTGGCGGTAAATGTCATTCGATAAAATTAAATTATTATAATTGATATATAATAAATAAATACCCGTTACTTAATTTTCTAAAATCCATTAATTATATGAATAAATTTTCATCAGGAGGAATGGGAGGCGGAATGGGGATGGGAATGGGAGGCGGAATGGGTGGCGGAATGGGAATGGGAATGGGAGCGGCTGGTGGTCTTCGCGGTGCAACAAAAAGGGACTGTAAAAGTCACAGCCAAAGTTATCCCGGATATTGCTTCTCTACACGTACTTGCGGGAATATCTGTCATGGAGAAGGTTTTACCGACGGCTATTGTCGTGGACAAGTTTACAAACGATGCTACTGCACTAAGAATTGTTAAGAATAATTTCCAAATTAATAATGAGCAATAATGCTTGCATGCCATTAATTCCAAGTTGTATGTCACTTCTTGGTATTTTATATGTATGTATCAATAAAATCTTTCCGACCACCTTAAGATCATGGCTATATCTCTCAATCATGTTTTAGTTATATATTAAATTATTTTGATAACATAATTAGTAAAACCATTAATTTGTAATCAATCGTAATTTTTACTTTTACTCTCAAGATTAATGGTTTATTTGTTATATGAATTTATAAATTATATTATAATGATAATAGGTTTTTCATGTTACTAACTCAAAGATTTAAACGATTAACTTTGTTGCAAAAATTATGTTAGTGATGACTTTGATGATCGTTAAAAGTTATATTGTGACATTTTTTTATGTGGTTGCCAAAATGTCTTTTAGTGATGACCTTGATGGTCAAAAAAGGTTCTACTGCGATGTTTTTGGTGGTTGCAGAAATATGCTTTTGTAATGACTTATATGATCACAAAAACTTTTAATGTGACCACTTTAGTCTTTTAGCGATAACCACAGTGGATGTAAAATGTCAAACGCGTTATTGCTCTGTTTGTTGAGATATTTTACATGGGAGCAGTGGCGGATCCAGAGCTTTGCAGGAGGGGGTCCCAAATCTTTTTTCATCGAAAAATATGGATATTGCTCATATTTGGCACACACACAATTTTGCACATATATTCTTTAAGTGTGACGATAGATATAAGTTGTTTTTCAAGTAAAATACGAAGCCAAACTCATATATATAGTTCATTGACGACCTAACTTTGGGAGGTCATAAAACTCACATCGATTACCCTATCAGATCGAGTCATATGTCGTTGGAAAGCCAATTTAACAGGCTACGACTCTTTTGTTGATATTAAGATCTAAATCGAACTTTAAAGAAGCAAAAAACATCTCAAAATAAGGTTGCCTAATAAGTGTACGTGGTCAACCACATGTAACCTTAGCAACTTTGCAACCCTATAACGAGCGACCGGAGCACCATTTAGGAAATCGATCACCTAGAATATAAAGCTGACGACAAGGACTACAAGTTCTATGCTTACACCTAAACTCAAATCTAACGTTAAGATGACTCAAAACTAAGCTGAAATAGACTATATGTTTGAAGTTGCTAATAATGATCGGTCGGACTTCTGGAGCTTACAAATGCCTCATCCAATATCCGTTGAAGATGATCTATATATGGTCGGAAAGCTTATTGTATGTTCTACAATTTTCATAATTACATCAAGATAAAATTCAAAAGTTAAGCTGGTGAAAACTGCGACTACAGATGACTGGTTGATCAAAATTTGTCGAAACGGAGAGGGGTCCTGGAAACCCCGGGACACCCTTGTATTCGCCACTGCTTGGGAGCATGTATAGTTGTGCTCGTTGAAAGAAAACGAATCAAATATAAAACCTATCTTTTTATATAAATTATACATCATTTAAAATTACAATACATGTCAAGGGTAATATGTCATTTCCAATTTTCATTTTTATTGTTCAGAGATTTAACTAAATGTTAAATGTTGTGGCCAAATCGTTACTTTTCCCTTCAGTTCATCAAAATTAATTTTAAGTTCACTGAACATGTAACATTCCCGCTGAACATTTAGGTATCACTGAACATTTAGCTTTATCACTGAACATTTAGCTTTTACAAAGTTTCCACGTATTTTGGCTAAATGTCTCATGTTACTAGACATTGTCCAGTTAAAAAATTTCAAATTGTCCACGTATTTTTTGAATTCTCAGTGATTTTAGCTAAATGTTAAGTGATAAAGCAAAATGTTCAGTGATAACGCTAAATGTTCAGTGATAAAGGCTAAATTTTCAGTGGATAATTTTTTTTATGATGAATAGAAGCGAAAAGTAACTATTCTATGTATTTCGATTGGTTTATTCCTTAAATTCGTTTTTATATATGAATTTCATCAAAATTTACATTAAGACCAAAACTAATCGAAAAGATATTTTAGCTATTAAAAATATATATATATATATACATTAAATTAAAAGAAAAAACACTAAATGGTCAGCCTCCGTATTTTAGCTAACGATTGTTGCATTGCTATTGCTAACTCAATAATATAAAACTGATGGTTCTGTAAATATATGCTTTACTTATACAAAAGCGCGTCTTCCTCGAATGGTTGTGTTGTGCATAACATAACAACCAATTGCCGATTTCAAAAAAAAATTCAACTCAAAGAATAATAAAAATGTATTTGATCAATTTAGAAAAATTAGGGGGCATTTTATAGCAATAATTTTTTTTTGATTAAAACTGTGAATTACAAAAACAACGGCGAACCTAGGACTTAAAACTGGGACAAGTTAACCAGTTGGGAACAGAACAGACAAGAAAAAAAACATGGATAAACAGGAGTCCGCCGCTCCACTTCGCCTCTGGCCAGAGCACATCGTCCCGTCATTCACAGCTGGGAGAAGGCAGGACCATTTGGAAATCATACATGCATCATCCGCCAACGATCCAGTCTCCAATTATTTGGCCACACAGGGCACAACAACGAAAAAGAAAACAGGAAATTACAATAATTTAAACAAAAAACAAAAAAAACCACAGATCCACAGCCCCCTCCAACCCACCCATCCACCACCCCCAACCCATCGCCGACACCGCATCCCAAACTCACCTCCACCTCCACCTCCACCTCCATGTTGGGACATCGCCTGCTGGTCCAAGGCCCCCGCACATTGCCCCAGCGCACTGGGCGAAGGCCCCCGACGATCCTCGCAGCAAATGGAGCAGATCTGGCGAAGGCCCCGAGTTAGGCCCCGACTGGGCGCTGTGCGAGCCGAAGGTCACTCATTCCGACTTGCTCGACCAGACGACCTCTATGGGCAAAAGTGGCTCGACCAATATGATCGAAATAGCCAAGGAGTGGGACGAGGTCACTAAGCCGGAAGATCGCACGAGCCATCTGGCCGGAATAGGCCAAGACGCGTATACGCGGCTGGGAGACGCGGCTTGGGCGAGCGGGACACGCCTGGACTGGGCAGGGACACGCCTGGCACACGGATTGAGCATTAATGAGGCCCCGCCTGGCTATTCTTGGCACACGGCTGGGACACCATGCATGCATCTCGACCAAACCTCGCCTTGGAGGGAAATCCAGCATTGAAGGCCCAATCTAGGCGCCCATTCTTCCCTATATAAGCATATCATTCCCATTGTTATCAGCATCCAATTATTATCCAATTTATCAATACATTTACCTTTTCCTTAGTATCGTAGTTAATTCGGGCTTAGCCTTGGGGGTGACCTTGTCCTTTGATACGAGGACTTGGAGGCCATTAACCTTTGTATCACTTATCCTCGCTATCCATCCATTTCCGCCCAATCCCACCATCTTCCGCCCATTTCCACCACAACCAACCAACGCCCACCACCATCTTCCGCATTAGGGAATCTCTGGACGTTTCGCGTCTAGGCGTTTCCTAACATCTTGGTATCAGAGCAAATTCGGTCGTGGCCATGACGACACGGAGATCAACCGAAATCGAAGATAGAGTTACCGCACTCGAGGGAGGGCTCAAGGACCTACGAGCCGACCTCGACCAAAAACACGCCAGCCATGAAGCAAAGATTGACGCACACTACCGAGAGTTCCAGGAGAGGTTCACGGGGATTGACACCAAGCTGGAGAACCTCGAAGTCCTCATCAGGTCCCTCGCAGCCAACCTTGCACCAAGAACTGCCGAGACAAGCAACAACGAGGCAACCAACAACTCCCCTCCCATCATCATCGATAAGGGTAAGGAGGTGGTCTCAAATCCAGTCGAGTTACCGGAAGAACAACCCAACCCGCAAGTTCAAGCCATTGTGCGCATAGAAGGCGACCCCCCGCTAGGCGCGCAAGGAAGGACCCAGCCGAGTCCGCAATTTCCACCAAATCTGGGAAGGTCGCGTGCCACTTTTGGGCGCTTCGAGCATGGAGGTACTTCCCACATTGGTGGCATGTACCGAGGAGCATCACTTGAGCGACAACCATCGAGAGGATTCCACCCGGACTATGGGGTTAGTCAAGAGCCTTGGGCGGGAGGACCTCGCATCGAACAACCAATCCACCAAGCGACGAGGCAACCCAGGGCCTACGACAACAACATACGCAAGCTGGAAATGCCCATCTTCGAAGGCGCTGATGCTGAAGATTGGCTATACAAAGCCGAGAGGTACTTTTCAGTTAACAACATATTTTCTGATGCGGAGAAATTAAATGGTGCAGCGCTGTGTTTGGAGGGGCGTGCACTAGCTTGGTTCAGATGGCGAGAAGAGCGTCAACCCATCTACTTTTGGGCAGAATTCCGCGACGTCTTGTTAGAGAGGTTCCGGGGCCAAAAGACGACGGAGGTCCATGAGCGTTTCTTCGCTCTTACCCAAGAGGCATCGATAGGCACCTATCGAGACAAATTTGAGTTCCTAGCTGGGGGACTTCGGGGCATGACGGACGAGGCATTACTTGGTAACTTTATGAAGGGGTTAAAACCCGCAATCAAAGCAGCGGTCAAGGTACACCGGCCAAGGAATCTCGATGAAGCAATGTCTCTAGCCCAGTTGGTCGAAGAGCAAGGGGTGGCCGAGTTCGAAGTAAACCAGCGCGCCCCAAACATCATCAGGCAACGGACGTACGCCCACGATCAATCGGGGGGCAGGGCAAGTCACTACCAGCGAGACGCACCGAGGAACAACCGCCCAGACACTAGGAGCAACGTGGTGAGGTCAGACCCGCAACGTGACCAAAGGCGCACTTTTACCCCACAGTTCAAAAGAATGACGGAAGGCGACATCGAGGGGAAAAAGGCAAAGGGGCTGTGTTTTCGCTGTGAGGAGCGATGGGTGCCAGGGCACCGCTGCGCCCCTAAGACACTCCAGGTCATCATCATCGAGGAGGACGACCCACCCAAGGACTACTACTCCGAGGACGAGATCGACGAAGAGACTGGCGGAGTCGCACTGAACTCCATACAACTGATATACCATGAAGGCTATGCGACTGACGAGGAAACTTACGAGCCATACTTTCATATCAGAGGAAACAGCATCAAAGAAACTAGTGCCGACCTTGAGGACAAGGTCCTTTTTAAAGGAGGCGGAATTGTTGGGACATCGCCTGCTAGTCCAAGGCCCCCGCACATTGCCCCAGCGCACTGGGCGAAGGCCCCCGACGATCCTCGCAGCAAATGGAGCAGATCTGGCGAAGGCCCCGAGTTAGGCCCCGACTGGGCGCTGTGCGAGCCGAAGGTCACTCATTCCGACTTGCTCGACCAGACGACCTCTATGGGCAAAAGTGGCTCGACCAATATGATCGAAATAGCCAAGGAGTGGGACGAGGTCACTAAGCCGGAAGATCGCACGAGCCATCTGGCCGGAATAGGCCAAGACGCGTATACGCGGCTGGGAGACGCGGCTTGGGCGAGCGGGACACGCCTGGACTGGGCAGGGACACGCCTGGCACACGGATTGAGCATTAATGAGGCCCCGCCTGGCTATTCTTGGCACACGGCTGGGACACCATGCATGCATCTCGACCAAACCTCGCCTTGGAGGGAAATCCAGCATTGAAGGCCCAATCTAGGCGCCCATTCTTCCCTATATAAGCATATCATTCCCATTGTTATCAGCATCCAATTATTATCCAATTTATCAATACATTTACCTTTTCCTTAGTATCGTAGTTAATTCGGGCTTAGCCTTGGGGGTGACCTTGTCCTTTGATACGAGGACTTGGAGGCCATTAACCTTTGTATCACTTATCCTCGCTATCCATCCATTTCCGCCCAATCCCACCATCTTCCGCCCATTTCCACCACAACCAACCAACGCCCACCACCATCTTCCGCATTAGGGAATCTCTGGACGTTTCGCGTCTAGGCGTTTCCTAACACTCCACCTCCACCTCCACCACCTACAAATCCAAATCTGATCCAACCAGCTGCATGTTGCTGAAATTGAATCAGATTGGCAGTGAGGGATGAAGCAAGAAGGGAGAGGGAGAAGGCTAGATTTGAGGTAGGGAGGAGGAAGAGGAGGGGGGAAGGGGCTGAGGAGGGAGGAGGAGAGGGTTTGTGGGTTGTTGGTGGAGGAGAGAAAGGGGGAGAGAAAAGAGAAGAGAGAGTTTATAGCAATAAATTAGAAGGGGCATATGGTGTTATTATTGAATGATATTTACAATAATAGGTAGACGCCACCCCTACCAATAATGTAGATAACGAAATTGGACAGTAAATACATCGTAAATTTAATTTGTTGCATTGTAAAGTGTACCGAATAACTTTGTATTTGCTCCATCAAAAAAAGAAGAAAAGAATAACTTGTATTTGCTGCCCATTTATTATACATTTGCCATAGTTTTCAAAAATGTGTAGTGTTTGATAAAAAAAATGTGTAGTGTTAAATAGTAGTTTATATATGTCAAAACAGGGGTGGTGCCCTATTGGTTAAGGAGTTTGTCATGGATGTACCGATGGGGTGATGTGCGGATCCATGATAAAGGTTGTCGAACATGGGCAATGCTTTAGAAGTATAGAGATGTACCAGATGATTTCAGATTCGGTCAAGATGCTTTGTTAAAGCTTTAAAAAGATCAATATATATATATGTACTAGATGATAGAAGCTTTAGTAATATGCATTGTAATGTGAGTTGTTGTACACCCATTATAAAAAAAATAGTAGTTTTATATTTAACATGTAAATTAATACAAGTATACAACAATCACCCAGTTTGTTATTTGTTGATTTATATGTAGCACGTTAACAACGTGTTAAAATTAGTTTTTGACAAGTTTAATTTTGAAATTAGCGTTGAATACATAGTAAGTTTAATTTAATTTAACTAATTTAATTTCAATAAATATTTTAAGAATTAGTGGCATACATATAAGTTGCGCATTGAATGCGTGTATATCAACATCGTAAAATTGTAAAAAATCTATAATCAATGTTTTCTGGAAAATAAGAGTCATCGTCAGAAATAAGAAACAATAAAAACTATATATATATAGGCATCATATCATATTAAAACAACATCGATCAGTAAAATAATTTAAACACATTTTCAGAGACTTGGACGAAATAAGGCGCGAAGAATATGGCGAGAAAGAATGAATGGTTTTTTGTTGTGGTGGTGCTTTCTCTGTTAGTTACTCGTAAGTACACACTAATTAGGACACAAATATATATTATATATACAAAATTATTGTTCATATTACTTATTCCATTAACTTGTTTTGTTTCCAGATGATGAGATGCTGTTAACAACAGTTGATGCCCAGATGGGGGGCGATTATGGTGGGTAAAATGTCATTCGATAAAATTAAATTATTCTAATTGATATATAACAAATAAATGCCCCTTATTTTTCTAAAATGCATTAAATATACGAATTAATGATCATCAGGAGGTGGTTACGGAGGAGGAGGTGGTTATGGAGGAGGAGGTGGTTACGGGGGTGGAATGCCCGGAATGATGGGTACACCCGGCGGCCATCGTGCGAGTGCAGCAAAAAGGGAGTGTGGAAGTCACAGCCAAGATTATACCGGATATTGCCTTTCTACAAAAACTTGCGGAAATGTCTGTAAGCAAGAAGGTTTTACTGACGGCGAATGTAAGCATGGATCTTTAATGTACCTTTACCGAAAGTGCTACTGCACTAGAAATTGTTAGTAGTACTATTTTCCGAATGAATAATAAAGCAATGCGTGCATGCATGCATTGGTTCCAAGTTGTATATGTTTACTTCTTGGTATTTTATATGTATCAATAAAATCTTTTGAACCACCTGGCTATATTCTCTCAATTGTGCTTCAATTATATATATTAAATTATTGATAACATAACCATTAATGTTTTTAATGCAATTAAATAAAATTATATCTGATCATACATTCGCAGATAATACAAAGTTGTATGTGCAATTAATACTGAAAAGATATATGTCTGATATGGAACCAGACATAAACAAATATGAACATCGATCCATCGAATGACAATCCTTTTATTCTAGATAATATATCAAGCATGCATATATGTTCTTTGGAACAAACATGTCGCATGTTTTTGTTCACATTCAACGTATATTTATTCTGTTAGCTAAAACCGAGTTATTGTGACAAGTTGAATGTGCTTTTGTTCACATTTATCGTGGTTGTAATTTTGTAAATATTGCATCGTAAATTTAATGACGTGGTGGCTTTGTCATGAAATGTGTTGCATCCTAAAATGCCTAATTTATAACTCTCTAACGGTTGCTAATTCTATTCTGGTCAAGGGTCGGTCCAAGTAAATTTGTGGTTTGAGATTAATTTTATCAAGATGGAGCCTTATTAGAGAGATTTGTAATAAAAGAGGCCTTGTTTACTTACATTTTTCCTCTTCTTAAAATGTGGCATTTTTTTTCATAGTTGTAACCTTTTTTATGTGCATAATTTGTTGAGTTTTGTTGAGGCCTAAAGCAAAGGTTTCATCAACCTCACTGTGGAGACGGACGTAGCTAACATGGAGTTTTGCTTACAATGCCCCTCATGTCTCAGGTTCAATTTCTGGTGATTAAGTTAATTTTTTGTGTGGCTTTTGTTCTGTATGTTGATACCCTTTGTTTCTGTTTGACCACATGCCCTACTAATTCTGTATCAATTTATTAATAATTATGTATCAACTTGTAATGAATGATCCATCAATAAAAAAAATAGTTGAATTTTACTAATTCATATTCTGGTTCAAAAAGCCGACATATAAATCATAATTTCCTGATCTAAATTCTAAATAATCCAGTTGTGTGGCTTTTTTATTATATTAGATTATAGAATTATCACTTATAAGTTTGACTTTTATTTGAATCAGTAATTAAACTATTAAAATTAACCTCAATATATACAATTTTTTCTTTTTAAGTTTTTTTTTCTACGCCCTCATTTTTTCGCGTATTAAAAACTTAGATTATTGGTTAACATTGGTTAAAGTATAGGTAATTAGGTATAATAAACCATGTTTTTATACAAACTTTAAACCCCTTATAAAGCCGCAACGTGGCACTTAATGAAACGACGTATTTTTGTCATAACGTAAATTTTGACGAAATTCATTAATAAAAACGACTTTAAGGGATAAACCAATCAGAATATTTAAAATCATTACTTTGGCTTCAATTGAAAAAACACGTGGACAATTTGAAATTTTTTACTGGACAATGTCAAATAACATGAAACGTTTAGTCAAAATACGTGGAAACCATGAAAAAAATAAATGTTTATTGATAAAGCTAAATGTTCAGTGAACATAAAATCAATTTTTGATGAATTGAAGCGAAAAAAACAATTTGACCGTATCACTGAACATTTAGCTAAATCACTGAATAATTAAACAAAAAAATTTTCTTTTTTTTTAAAAACAGAAATTGGAAAAGACCATATTACCATAGATGATGGACAAACATAACATTAATTTTGATTTTCTAAGTTTGCACATAAAACCAAGTTTGTACCAAAATCATTAAATCTAATTTTTTTTGATGAAGGGGTACAACGATTCAATACATATCATCTAGTACATATACACATTGCATCTCGACCAGATCCTGAAATCATTGGTACAAATATATATCCGCCGCGTGAAGCACAGGCCGGGTTTGACACCTTTTTATTTCTCGACATTTGAAGCGCATGCCACATCGGACACCTTTACCATTGCATGCACGTCCACTATGACGGACGAATGAAGCCTCCACGCACAATGTGGGACGAGGAAGACATCCGCGAGGGATGAAAGAAAAATTCACGCGCGAGGCGGGACGAGGAAGAGTGAAAGAAAAATGAAGGAGAAAATCTAACGAAATTATGAGAAAATTGGTGACCCAAAGACTCAAACCGGCCCATGGTGTAAAGATCCAACCTTCTAGGGTTGACTCCTTAACTAACAGACTACCAACACCCATGTTGGCAAATCTAATCGTATACCATACTTTTAAATAAATAATTTTTAGAATTCATGGCATACATAAGTTGAGCATTTAATACGTGTATATCAACATCGTAAAAATGTAATAATTAATGTGTTCTCGAAAATAAGAGTCATTGGCAATATAAGAAAAAACAAAAAATTATGTATACATATATAGGCATCAGGTTACATTAAAACTACACATCAAGTAAAATTACTTAAACACATCTTCACAGATTTTTAAGAAATAAGGCGACGCCATGGAGAGAAAGAATCAATGGTTTTTTGGTGTGGTGGTCCTTTTTCTTTTAATTTCTCGTAAGTACACTCTAATAATATTTATCAATGTATACAAAACTGCTCATTACCAACTGATTCCCTTAACTGTTTTGTTTTCAGATGAGATGCTATTGACATCAGCACAAAGCGATTATCCTGGTAAATATCATACAATAATAGTAAATTATTTTAATTGTTGTGTAATTTCCCCCTTAATTTTTCTAAATCCCATTAAATATATTCATCGGCCCATCAGGAGGAGGAGGGGGAAGACGGGCATTTGGCGGTGATTCTTCTGGTACATGTCATTCAATAACACTAAACTATAATAAATTATGTCCCTTTAATTTTGTTGATTTCATTAAAATATATGAATAATTGTCCATCGGTAGGGGATGGATCTGGCGTCGAGGGGGCATCTCAAGGTGATTATGGTAAATGTCATTCAGTAACACTAAACTATAATAAATGTTATATATAATGTCCCTTTCTTTTATAAAAAAATCCATTAAATGTATGAATAATTATTCATCCGTAGGGGCGGGGCCCGGCTCCAAGAAGGCATTTGGCGGTGATTATCCTGCAGGTAAATCATTCATTAATAACACTAAATTATAATAAATGTTATATATAATGTCCCTTAATTTTATAGAATCCATTAAATATATATGAATATTGTCCATCAGGAGGGGCGGAGGGATCTGGCGCTGACGGTGAAGGGAAGACGCCAGAGAAAGGTACCGGGAGTACGCCACATGATGATTACAGTGTTACGCCACCAGCTCCTGTTGTGAGTACCCCACCGGCTCCTGCTGCGGGTACCCCACCGGCTCCTGCTGCGGGTACGCCACCAGCTGGTGTTGTGGGTGGAATGAAAAGCGACTGTCTAGCTCAAAGTCGATTATTTCATGGAATGTGCTTTTCTAGCAATAATTGCGCGGGTGTCTGTGTGAATGAAGGTTTTACTGGCGGCAAATGTAAAGGATTTCGTCGACGGTGCTTCTGCAAAAAGGCTTGTTAGTCAATCTCAATCATTTCCAAATTAATAAGGATTAATGCATGCATGCATGCATTGATTCCCCAAGTTGTATGTTACTTCTTGGTATATTATATTTATCAATAAAATATTTCAGACAACCTCAAGGCTATATATATATCCATCAACCACGGTTAATTAACACTAAAATTTTCGAATTGCTATACAATATAATTATTCCCTTAATTTTGTAAAATCTAATAAATACATGAATAACTGTCCATTAGGTGACGAGGCTTCTGGTTCAGGTGGTGAAGGGAAGACGCCACCGGCCGGTACTGGCGGAGGTACGCCTCCTGCTGTGGTTACCCCACCGACTCCTACTGCGGGTACGACACCGGCTCCTGCTGTGGGTACCCCATCGGCTCCTGCTGGTGCTGCGAGTACGCCACCGGCAGGTGTTGTGGGTGGACTAAAAAGTGAATGTCTGGCTCAAAGTCGATTATTTCATGGAATGTGCTTGTCTAACAATAATTGCGCGGGTGTCTGTGTGAATGAAGGTTTTACTGACGGTAAATGTAAAGGATTCCGTCAACGGTGCTTCTGCAAAAAGGCTTGTTAGTCAATCTTAATTTCCAAATTAATAACGATCAATGCTTGCATGCATGCATTGATTCCCAAGTTATATGTTACTTGTTGGTAATTTATATTTTTCAATAAAATCTTTAAGACAACCTTAAGATGGCTATATCCTTCTACCACTGTTTTTTTATATAAAAAAATTAAATCTGTGATGAGTAAAGGAATGAACAATCCCATACTCATAGGAATATAATTAAATGCATTAAGAGAGGCCCGAATCGTCAACTTTGTTCATTCGACTAGACCAGGATTAGACTCAGGGGTTGACAAATGAAAACTTATTATTAAAAAAGTTAACATACCACGACAAATCACCTATAATGTAAAGAAGAATGAATCAATAGTATTTTTTATAATCTTTAAATTTTCTCATTAAACGTACACCAAACTCACAAAAACGGATTGAACCTATAACAACTAGTTCGTTAAGAAAACTCATGAATTGAAAGAAAAAGAAAATTATTTTGATAAAGAAATGTTACGGTCTATATGGGATGTCGACTTTGTTAGAATATACGATATATGCGGTAATTTATTATCGATTACTTACTAAATTTATATTTAAATATAAAATTAACTTTATTATATGAGTATTAATCATACAGTAACTTGAAAACTTATATAAATATTAAATATGGAATTAAATGGGTATGAATTTCATTGATTTTTTGTAATTTTAATATATGAAAACAAATTCAGAAACTTATCACCCAAATTGTCACCCCAAATATGTGCTAGTTCCGCCCCTCGACTAGACTATAACCGATAAACCATTACCATTTCCGCAACCACCGATTAGTTATATATTAAATTATTGATAACATAATTAGTAGAGTCCAGATCTGGTACAAAGCCCAAAAACCATACAAAATACAAACTCATCTCGACTGTTCATTATGGAAATCTAATGGCTGATATTAATAAGATTAAATAAATTAGGTAACTGAATTTTATACGTGATTCTCTCCAAAGGAGGGTATAATCGACCCAATAAATTCGAAATCAACCCTGAATCTCTCCTCCCCAACAACAACCCGACGATTTGGGAAACCATAATCATACAACCCAGAATAAACGCAGAAGAAACCCATAATCATACAACCTAGAAATCAACAACGAACATGGTCAAAAAACGCAGAATAAACGCAACCAAATGATTGAAGAGAAACGTAGAAGAAATCAACAACGAACATGGTGAAGCAGCGCCGATGGAACTGACAAAGTTCCGACCGAATGGTCATAACGAACTATAAATTGGTGATGACGAACTATAAATTGTCATGCCTATATATACAATGATACTGCCGAATCTTGACAAATTATAGTCCAATTTGGACGAATTATGTCATAATTCGTCGAAAGTGCACTATAATTCGTCGAAATCTGGACGAATTATAGTCCAATTTGGACGAACTATAACATAATTCGTCCAAATTGGACTATAATTCGTCAAGATTCATCCATGTTTTTCCTGATCGGAGCAGATCGAAGCTTATACCAAATCTGTCAAGAAACTGAAGAGGGGAAGAAGGATGACGGAGAAAACAAACGCACAAAAGCGAGTAAACGCAGACCAAAGCACTGGGCAGCCGCAAGCAACCTAAATGAGTGAATTTCACCAGGATGACGGAGAAAATAAACGCACAAAAGCGAGTAAACGCAGACCAAAGCACTGGGCAGCCGCAATCAACCGAAATGAGTGAATTTCACCCTCGCTGTACACGGCATGGCAGATCGGGACCAAGACCAGAGCCGATTCGATGGATCGGGAGAGAAGAATAGCAGATCTGAAACTAACGACACACTAACTGATTTCCTTAAAATGATGATGTAAGGACATAATTGCCCTTATTTTAATTGATATTTAAATTTAAATTGATTTAGTTCCAATTAATCTGATCCATTAAAATATTAGAATCAATGGTGGTAATTAGTTTGTATTTTTTTATCATAATATGGGCTTTGCACCTGAACCTTCCTCTAATTAGTAAATCATTAACTTTTATAATACGATAAAACAAATTTTGATCACATGCAAACGAAGTACTCAATACGGATGGGTGAGATCCCTTGAGAAGCAACAAATTTGGTGAGAAATGAGAAGTAATCTTAACCATTCCATTTTTTATCCAACAACTCTTATTTTTCAGATATTTTGAATCTTAATATCTATATTTTATGTTCGTAAGGGCATTATTGTAATTTGTATCCATGTAATTACCGGTATTACAAATTTTGTTCTTTAAGTCTACGAATTTTAATTTTTAAGTTTTACTATTTTACATTACGAATTTTGTTCTTTAAGTCTACGAATTTTTATTCTTTAAGTTTTATTTACATTACGAATTTTGTTCTTTAAGCTGCGAATTTTGATTACTTCTCATTTCTCACCACATTTGTTACTTCTCTTTTGCAACTAATCTTGCCTTTAGCCTAGGTGCTTCTACCCCAGGTATACCCTCTTTCCTTTTGAAAATCCATTTACAGCCAACAAGTCTAGCATTTTGTGGTTTGTCAACTATTTCCCATATGTTATTCTTATCCAAAGAACTCATTTCATCTTGCATAGATTTCAGCCACAATTTTCCATCTTTACAATTCACAGCATCATTATAACTCACATGTTCATACTCAGACACATTATCAGCAGCACAACAAGCATAACTTACCAGATGTTCATAGACATACCTGACATGAGCCCTTGGTTCTCTTCTAGATCTATCTCTAGTTAACCAATAGTCATTCCCATGCTCCTGGTCTTGTTCTATGGCTTCAGGCTCAGTTGGTTGGTTAGGAACTTCATCAGTTGCCCTTCCATCCCCATGCTCCACCTCAAGAACAATTTCATCTGAGATAGCTTCTTCAGTTATGTCCTGTTGTTTTCCTATGTTCACCTGACTTTCCTGCACATTTTTCTTAAAGGAAAACACAACTTCATTAAAAGTAACATCCATACTAACAATGACTTTCTTATGACCTTGTTGCAAACACCACAACCTATAAGCCTTAGTGCCATCTGGATAACCCAAGAAGGCACATTTTAAAGTTCTTGGATCTAGTTTTCCCTGCTTGACAGATACATATGCAGCACAATCAAATATTCTTAATCTAGCATAGCCTTCTAAATGACCAGTCCACACTTGCATTGGAGTTTTAAAGTCCAATGCAGATGAGGGTGATCTATTTATATAAAACATGCAGTGTGAGCTGCCTCAGCCCAAAATGTTTTTGGTAAACCAGACTGCAGTAACATGCATCTAATCCTTTCAAGCATAGTTCTATTAAACCTCTCAGCAAGGCCATTTTGCTGAGGGTTGCCAGGGGCTGTATGGTGTTTGGTTATTCCATTTTTCTTACAAAAGTTCAGAAAATTCTTATCAAGATATTCAAGCCCATTGTCAGTCCTTAGATACTTTACCTTTTACCTGATTTGTTTTCAACCATCAACTTCCATGTTTTGAAAGTTTTAAAAGCTTTAGATTTGTGAGACAGAAAATATATCCAAGTTCTTCTTGAGAAATCATCAATCAAAGACATAAAATATCTCTTACCACCATGTGAAACTACCTTAGTTGGCCCCCCAAAGATCAGAGTGAATGTAATCAAGTTTATCTTTGGTAACATGCTTGCCTTTTTCAAAACTTAAGCTCGTGGCTTTTCCTAAAACACAATTCTCACAGAAGTTAATATCACCTACTTGATCATTTCCAAAATAGCCTTGATCTGCTAGTTTCTTTAAACCATTCTGCCCTAAGTGTCCTAGTCTTAAATGCCACAAAATTGATCTGTCCTGGTTTTGTTCAGTATAATTCACATTTTCAGAGATATCTACATTTCCTGTCAACACATATATACCATTGTTTCTTATCCCTTTAATTCTCAACACATTCCCTTTAAATATCTTTAAGAAACCATTTTCAGATTTAAAGGAGCAACCATGTGCTTCTAACATGCCTAAGGAAATTAAGTTCCTTTCAAGTTCAGGTACATACCTGACCCCTGAGAGTAGTATCTCAGGGCCATCCTCCACCTAAATCAGAATGGTGCCTATTCCCACCATTTTACAGGCCTTGTTGTTCCCAAGATGGACTACTCCCTGGTTGCCTTCTTTGAAGTCCCTAAACCATTCTTTATGAGGGGTCATGTGGCAAGAATAGCCACTATCCAGTATCCAGTTGCTGCTGGAAGATGTCTTAGCAGCTACAAGGGCTTCAGCTGACTCATAGGCCTCTTCTGCAATGACAGCTTCCCCCTTTTGCTGGCTTCCATTGCTCTGGGTCTTGGTCCTCTCAGGGCAGCTTCTTCTGAAGTGTCCAGGTTTATGACAAAAGAAGCAAGTGTACTTCTTCTGTTCTGATGCCTGATTCCCACTTGAATTTGGCTTTCCTTGGGACTTTGGTTTATTCCCTTTCTTGTGAAAGTTCTTCCTAGAAGAATTCCCCTGAGCAAATAGTCCATCAGCCACCTCTCCATTTGACTTGGACTCCAACTGTTTCTGCTTTAAAGCAGCCAATACTTCCTCCATGGATAGAGTCTCCTTAGAGTACTTCATAGTGTCAACCAGATTAGAGTAAGATGGGGGGAGGGAATTCAGGACCATGATGGCTTGATCCTCATCCTCAATCTTCTCATCTATGTTCTCCAAATCAATAATAATCTTTGAAAAGTCATCCAAATGTTCATCTATTGATTTGCTATTATCCATCTTGAATCCAAACATTTACCTTTCAAGTAGATTCTGTTTCTGAGTGTTTTTGTCATATAGAGCTGCTCAAGTTTCAACCAGACCCCAGCAGGAGTCTTCTCCTTTGAGACCTCCCTTAGAACCTTGTCTCCCAAATGCAAGATGATGGTGTTGTAGGCCAACTCCTTCATATCTTCCTTCTCCGCGTCCGTCAGCGTTGTAGGAAGACCATCCGCAGTTAGCGCCTTAGCCACCTTCATCTGAACCAGAATGGATTTCATCCTTTGCCTCCAAAGCGCAAAATCCCCTTTTCCATCAAAGAACTACCTTCGATGACACCATCCTCGCAACTAATTTGCTCTGATACCAATTTGTTGTATGCGAAATTGAAACTTGCAAGGATTGAATAACAAAAACCAAACAAGAACACGAATTTATACTGGTTCGGAGTCCGGTGACTCCTACTCCAGTCGAAGAACGGGGGCAGGCTTTATTGATTCAATTGATGGTTGTACAAGCTCGCAATCACTCGTCAGAACCTACTCTAGCTCTCTCTAACACCAATTCGAACAACGCAGTACGAATTTCTCGATCGAGCACCAAGAACCCTAATTTCTGTTTTCTGGAAATTGAAGAAGATGATTGAGTTAACCCGTCGAGTTGCTACAGTGCTTTTATAGTCGTTGGAATGAAACATCCGCATTTCGCTGAGGCGCGCGCTCCCCTTTCCGCTGAACGACGACGTTCACTTAAAGTCCAGCCGCTTTGCGCTTTAGTCGAACGACATCTTTTGCAACCCATGTCGAAATCCTTCTCGCGCCAGCATCAAACGACGTAACTTTGCCAAACTCGGTTTCCCTCCTTAGCCAAACGACGTCGTCTTGCCCTGCAACAGCAGACCTGATCAACTCCTTTGTTCCTCATCCTCCTGATCTTCTAGCCAAGCTCAGACACCTGCAAGCCTCGAGTACAACAACCAACAAAGCCTTGATTTGCAGAACCATAAACTACAATAGCAACTCCGCAGGAGGAGAGCAACACATTCACGTGCTAGGCGGGACGAGGAAAGCAGTTTCAAGGGATCTAGGAAGCATCCACCCGCGTGGCGGGACAAGAAAAGCATCCACGAGGGATGTAGATAGCATCCACGCGCGAGGCGGGGACGAAGAAGAGGGAAAGGAAAAGGAACAAGAAAATTAAATCTCATAAAATTGTGAGAAAATAGGCGACCCCTTGACTCGAATCCGGAGTTTATCTTATGAACTTTCAGAAATAATTTAGACAGTTAGATGGACAAACAGAGCATTAATTTTGATTTTCTAAGTTTGCACGTAAAACCAAGTTTGTACCAAAATCATTAAATCTATTTTTTTGATGAAGGGGTACAACGATTCAATACATATCATCTAGTACATATACACATTGCATCTCGACCAGATCCTGAAATCATTGGTACTAATATATATCCGCCGCGTGAAGCACAGGCCGGGTTTGACACCTTTTTATTTCTCGACATTTGAAGCGCATGCCACATCGGACACCTTTACCATTGCATGCACGTCCACTATGACGGACGAATGAAGCCTCCACGCACAATGTGGGACGAGGAAGACATCCGCGAGGGATGAAAGAAAAATTCACGCGCGAGGCGGGACGAGGAAGAGTGAAAGAAAAATGAAGGAGAAAATCTAACGAAATTATGAGAAAATTGGTGACCCAAAGACTCAAACCGGCCCATGGTGTAAAGATCCAACCTTCTAGGGTTGACTCCTTAACTAACAGACTACCAACACCCATGTTGGCAAATCTAATCGTATACCATACTTTTAAATAAATAATTTTTAGAATTCATGGCATACATAAGTTGAGCATTTAATACGTGTATATCAACATCGTAAAAATGTAATAATTAATGTGTTCTCGAAAATAAGAGTCATTGGCAATATAAGAAAAAACAAAAAATTATGTATACATATATAGGCATCAGGTTACATTAAAACTACACATCAAGTAAAATTACTTAAACACATCTTCACAGATTTTTAAGAAATAAGGCGACGCCATGGAGAGAAAGAATCAATGGTTTTTTGGTGTGGTGGTCCTTTTTCTTTTAATTTCTCGTAAGTACACTCTAATAATATTTATCAATGTATACAAAACTGCTCATTACCAACTGATTCCCTTAACTGTTTTGTTTTCAGATGAGATGCTATTGACATCAGCACAAAGCGATTATCCTGGTAAATATCATACAATAATAGTAAATTATTTTAATTGTTGTGTAATTTCCCCCTTAATTTTTCTAAATCCCATTAAATATATTCATCGGCCCATCAGGAAGAGGAGGGGGAAGACGGGCATTTGGCGGTGATTCTTCTGGTACATGTCATTCAATAACACTAAACTATAATAAATTATGTCCCTTTAATTTTGTTGATTTCATTAAAATATATGAATAATTGTCCATCGGTAGGGGATGGATCTGGCGTCGAGGGGGCATCTCAAGGTGATTATGGTAAATGTCATTCAGTAACACTAAACTATAATAAATGTTATATATAATGTCCCTTTCTTTTATAAAAAAATCCATTAAATGTATGAATAATTATTCATCCGTAGGGGCGGGGCCCGGCTCCAAGAAGGCATTTGGCGGTGATTATCCTGCAGGTAAATCATTCATTAATAACACTAAATTATAATAAATGTTATATATAATGTCCCTTAATTTTATAGAATCCATTAAATATATATGAATATTGTCCATCAGGAGGGGCGGAGGGATCTGGCGCTGACGGTGAAGGGAAGACGCCAGAGAAAGGTACCGGGAGTACGCCACATGATGATTACAGTGTTACGCCACCAGCTCCTGTTGTGAGTACCCCACCGGCTCCTGCTGCGGGTACCCCACCGGCTCCTGCTGCGGGTACGCCACCAGCTGGTGTTGTGGGTGGAATGAAAAGCGACTGTCTAGCTCAAAGTCGATTATTTCATGGAATGTGCTTTTCTAGCAATAATTGCGCGGGTGTCTGTGTGAATGAAGGTTTTACTGGCGGCAAATGTAAAGGATTTCGTCGACGATGCTTCTGCAAAAAGGCTTGTTAGTCAATCTCAATCATTTCCAAATTAATAAGGATTAATGCATGCATGCATGCATTGATTCCCCAAGTTGTATGTTACTTCTTGATATATTATATTTATCAATAAAATATTTAAAGCCAACGTTAAGGTGGCAATATCCTTTTTTTATAATAAAATATTAAATGTGTTGTGAAAATTACGGAGAGGAAACTTAAAGGTAGAAGATGAACATGATTAAATAAAATATACATGTTATAAACAAGATCATAAAAGGAATTGATTTTCTAAATGCTAGGCGGTTTTGAGATTTCTCCGAAGAGGACTCAATGTTGCTATCATCGCATCACAATAAGAAAAGGGAGGAAGAAGAGAAGATGGTATATCCCTACCTTGGATTTCGTAGAGAAATCGTGCTGATAACGTGTTGTGAAAATTATGGAGAGGGAACTTAAAGGTAGAAGATGAATAACATGAGTAGAAAATTACAGTGATTCTCATTTCTTTGATATTGGTTATTCATACATATACAAATGACTCCTTGACAGGCGTCGTTGTACCTGTGCAAAAACATTTGTAATTCCGACTAGCTAGTGGTAAGTCGGGTCGTATCCACAGAGATCGGTGTGAGAATCTGTTTCACTAAGTATAAAAGTAACAATGGGGGGTAAATTCCGAACAAGTCAAATAAAAACGCAAGTATCAAAACACGATCAATTATCAATAGAGAAATAGTCACACGAATTCGAGTATGTAATATCAAAGAGAAGTGCAAGCTAGAACTTTCCACTGTGATGCAAGACTAAATCATTGACAAATCCGTATTGATTTCTATTGTTTTACAACTTAGAGCTCCCCGCTAGGTTGTACTCCCCGTTCTAGTTCTAGTACTCAATCTCGCGCTAGCGATAATCAAGCCCCTAACTCGCTAGAGTTGCATGAAGAATTGAACAAGTTGTCCTAGGGTGTTTAATCCTAGTGGTCTATTACTCGTGTCCTAGTTCACTATCCCCGCTAGGTTGTTAGCAAACTTTGACAATTGAAATCAACAAACAAACAAAAGCTCCCCCGCTAGGGTTCCACTCATGCTAGCACATCAATTCCATGAATATTATACAGTAATATGACGCAAAACATAGAAATCGATAGAAGTCTCAAGTCAATACATCACAATTTGGAGTTCTAGCCTACACAAATGCGTTTAGCTACTCATCGTAATGGAATACATCATCAAGTATTGAGTAAGAATGAAACAAAAATACTGTTGACGAATCCTCCACCAATCTGCAGCTCTACTCCAACACTCAAACCCAGCAACGAGTCCTCAATCGAAATCCTACTCCAAGTAGTCTTCTCTCCAAACCGAAACTTTGAACTCCCTAACCCTAGATCTGATTTTCTCTCCTTTCTCCAGATCCAGTCGCCTGGTTCTCTGTCCCCTCGAGTTCTCCATGTCCCTTCGAGACTGCAAATGAGAAATAATGATTTCGAGTGCCAGGTGTCATCCGCGGACGTCTCTTGATTTATGCTCCGCGGAGGTCTCAACAATTATGGAAATTCAGGAGACGTAAGTGACCGTAATTCTTCAGACGTAAGTGGGCTGCACTGACTCAAACTTTAGCACTCCGGACTTCGTTTCTTCGATGCAAAACATCTTCTAATGGGCTCCCTTTAGCCTATATTCCTTCCATGGTCTCCGAATGTACCTGAGAATGAAAACTACACACAGGTAGTGAAATAATATACAGATAACACTAAGAGCCGGGGTTTAAACATATAAAATAGTCGTACAACTACGACTTATCAAACTACCCCACACTTGAACTTGTTCGTCTCGAACAAGAACAAAGCCATAGAAAGAACTACAACGTACTAGTCATGTCAATCCTTACATCTCAATCCCAAATCCAGTCTATAATCCTATCATGCTTAAGATTCTAACAATGCGAGTAAACATAGATGTTTCGATACTTGTTACCTCGCGAGTTGAAATTCAAATGACCTTGGATGATTGGGAGATAGTCCCCTATAGGTACCACAGACATTGCATTCTTTTCTGAGTTTTGGTCTTTTGATTGAGTCAGCGGCTTTCTCTGACACGTGATTAATTCACTGCTTTCATACCATTGAGTCTTGAATTCCTTAACTTGTACGGACCTTGATAAACGACACATCTTGCTTGAATCAATCAGATTTTGTTTTTTTCTTACTTGATGGTTTGCCTTCGGCTTTTGAATTTTCTTCTTGTCCACATAATCATTTGCGCCTTCTGCTCTTTCTCATCCTCGTCCTTTTCACGCGAGTCAAGCCGAGGGTCGCTCGTCTGTTTTCCCGGCTACTCGGACTAGAGATTGGACGGTGTGATGTTCTCCCGTCCCACCTAACCGCATAAGCACTGCAGTGGCGGAGCAGACTCTCAGGATTAGGCTAGTGAAGCGTCAACCTCCACCGCTTTTCTCAATCATCCGAACCAAAAACTCAGAACTTCTTGCAATTTGCCGTACCTTTCTAGGACAATTCTGTCAACTCCACATCCCTGCATATCACAACTCACAAGAACAAAGCATCGAAAATTTTGAAAGTTCGCATTTTTAGTCAAATGAGCACAATAGTCATATAAAGCTGGAAATAGGATTTCGACATATGAGAAAAGCATAGCAGTGCATCATCAGTTCATCACGGCACATAACATGCGACATAAAAAATTTAAAAACAGACACGACACACAACTGACTCAACAACACCCCACCCCACACTTAAATTCATCCGTGTCCTCACGGTACAACTCAAGTGATAAGACGGACAACAAAACAGACTCAAATAAAAATAAATAAAAATAAGTGAACTGGTACTCCCCTAATAATCCGGTGGTGGCGCTGGGCTCTGCGATTTTTTTCCTTTTTGAAATACACCGCGGACGTCTCTTCCTTTTCTTCCCGCGGACGTCTGAATATTATGCAATAATTGCTGAGGCGTCCGCGCATGTAACTGTCAAGACGTGCGCGATATGCACTGACGTAGATTTCTTTTCTTCGTTTAATCGCTTGAAAACACCAGAAATAAAAAGAAATGCACTCGAGGCGCATTATCAGCTTCCCAATTCCACTATAACATGTGTAAAATAGAAATAAAACACTCCGGGTTGCCTCCCGGTAAGCGCCTTTGTTTTACGTCCTTGGCTGGACATTACCTCTACGGGATCACAAGTTAGGATCCCAAGGCTGCTCCAAGTCAAACTTACCACTAAGCGTGCTCCTCTCATCAGCACTTCCACAAGATAGTCCTTTCTCAATGCTCTTTCCGCCATCAGGTGGCTTCGATCTCCAGTTCTTTTCTGTATGTGTCCGTAACTTTTGCGCACCCACCCCACACTTTTGTTTCTTTACTCGCTTCTTATCTGGTGGGCGTGTTTTCCTTCTTACTTTCAGCTGCTTACTGACACCCTGAATCAAACGCAACGATTCAGCAGTTATATTATTAAAACAAGTCTTACCAGCTATCTCGGGTGGTTTCCCCGCACAAGGCTGGTGGTCATCCTCAAAGACACGAAACTCAGCCATCTTGCCACCATATTCGAGCATTATAGTACCTTCAGCGACATCAATCTTCGCCTTCGTCGCAAACAAGGTAGGTCGTCCTAGAATGAGTGTTGGCGACTCCTTAGTCTGGGTGTCCTCCATCTGCAAGACATAAAAATCTGCAGGCACAACAACTTCTCCAACATTCAAGGTTAAATCCTCAAGCAAACCATAGAAATGAACACATGACTTGTTGCCTAACTCAATAGTTAACTGGGCCGGTTTCACCGGACCAAGTTTCAATGAACAGTATAGGTCATAAGGCATAACATTAATTGATGCTCCCAAATCAATCAAACAGTGGGGAATAAGCGTGTTACCAATTCCACAGGTCACCGTGAAGGCACCTGGGTCTCTAGTTCGATTGGTCAACGCTCCTTGTTGCTCTCGCACCAATTCTTGCATTTGTGTGTTGGTTCTCGTGTCTTCATGATCGCTCGATAATAGCGGAAATATTCAAACAAGAATTCAAATACTTATGCTAGTCACGGTGCTCAAAACATTTATAAAGACTCGGGAGAAACCGAGGTCGAACCCAAAGGATAGGTGATTAAACTAATAGTGCTAACGAATTAATTAGAGTGTCTATGGCTTGGGGAGGGATTTTCTATCCAAAAGAGAGGTTTGAAATATTAAAGATGGTGAACAATCAATTGAAAGATGACTAGGGATCTATTTCTCCACCTAGACAATTATTGCGACGGTAAAATAGGACACCATTGATGAAATCACATGCACATTCTTAGAATCTAGCCATGCAACATTAATGCTAAGTTCAACTCGCGCTACAACTTAGTACTAAGAGGTTACATCTCGCATAATACCTCACACTCGCGCTCTATTGGTATTATAGAATATGAATGTCTAGCCTCACACTCGCGCTCTATTGGCTAGATAATCATGCTCTTGTTAAGTTCAAGCCATTCTCATTAAGATTAGAGTGTCGCCATGTAACAAAAAAACCCTAATGCTTCTTCATTTAGTTCATTGAAATCATGCTTTTCAACGTGAGCTACATCAAACATGAAATCAAGCAAAGTTCCTATTGAGGACATTTCACAAACACCTTATAGGCAACTTGAAGAGTTAAGTTCAAATGAAGAAGAAACATGTGCAAATCATTCATCAATAGCATCCATAGTGTTTACAATGTCACAAACATGTCTAGGGGGTTCATAGATCCCCAACCAAGGTCACTACTCACTCATAGTGAGGTTACAAACAAAGTCAATGATGAAAATGCAAACAACCATATTGAGAGTGAGTTTTGAGATCTAAAACCAATTTTGATGACTACAAAGCACTAAAACCCTTGGTGTTGTTGAAGATCCCTTGCAAAAGCTTGTCCAAGATTGACCCAAAAATCCTCTTTTAAATCTCCAAAAAGTCCCCCCCTTGCTTGGATCTCAAACTTTCTATTTATAGCACAAAGTAGGGTTTCGGTACTGTAGCATCCCAGTCGGTCGACTGGCGGGTCGCTTATTTCCCAGTCGGTCGACTGGCGGTCCAATCTGGCTTTGACTTCGATTTCCCAGTCGGTCGACTGACGGTCCAGTCGACCGACTCGATTGATCACTTTGAGAGGAGCTCCTGAGTCTCCATTTAGTCGACCGACTGGCGGGTCCAGTCGACCGACTCGCTCCTTTGGCTCTCTTAGCTCTTCCTCGGTCGACCGACTGGATGGCCAGTCGACCGACTCGAATAACTTGATTTTCAGCACCTCCTGAGTTGCCATCCAGTCGACCGACTGGAGCAGGGGAGATTCCCAGTCGGTCGACTGGGATCATTTTCAGTCCAAACTTGCTCAAATCTTCGATTTTCTTCTAGAATTGATCTTTTTGAGCTCGGGGACCGTAAGGTCGGTTTCTAACCTGCAATGGCAACAAAGAGGGTCAAATGGCATCGAAAGAGACTCGGAACGGATCAAAACCTCTAATAAAAATAAAAGAATCATAGTCGAGAATTCGACTCATCACTTCATACCCCTCCCGTTGAATCTCATTGTTTATAGCTTCGTGATGCTCAATAACCTGCATGGGAAATGGCGATGGCGCAAGAGGGTTAGAATTCAAAATCTGAAAATTGCTTACTGGGAATTCCGCCCACGTCTCTTGATTTTCCTCCGCCCACGTCTCTTGATTTTTCATTAATTGTTGAGACGTCCGCGGATTAATTGTTGAGACGTCCGCCTGCGCCACTGAGTTGGAATCTTCATTCAGCTCCTTTTTATCTCCTTCAGCCTCCATCTCCTCTTCATCCCTTACCACAATCACACTCACATTTTGCCTTGGATTGGGGATCGTTTGCGACGGAAGCTTCCCTTTGTCTTCTCGCTTTTCGAAAACGTCGCTGGCGATTTGAGACATTTGCTTCTTTAATTCGTCAACGTCTCCAGCTTGGGTGTCAATCTTTTTAGTGTGGTGGTCAATCTTTTGAGTGAGTTCCTTGAACATTCCTCTCATCTCATCTCTAAATTCCTTCATTGGGTCCTCATCTCCTTGTCTGATTTGCGGTGGTTTGTACGGCTGCTTTTGTGGATACGAGGATTGCCCCGCATCGTAATTGTTGTTCCTTTGCCAACCACCCTCATTTTGTCTCGGCTGCCATTTGTTGTTGCCTTGGTATCCATCAGTCCTTCTTGGTGGCAAATCTCCCTTGTTTATGTATCCCACAATATTCACGTCTTCTGTTCTTTCCTGAAAAACAGCATTATCATTATTCATCGAATTATAAGTGGATTTGTTTACCTTGCACTCCACTTGTTGATTCCTTTGTGGTTGTTGCGTCACTAATTTAGCCACCATATCCTTCAGTTCCTGCAATTCAGAATGTATATTTATGTTAGAAACAGGTGCAGGTTTATAGGTTTCTTCTAAATACCTTGTGCCCTCCGCAACTTTCTCGATCAACTCCCATATCTCCTCGGGATACATGTCAAGGATCGACCCTTGGGCTGAGGCATCTAGCATTCTTCTTTCCATGAGAATCATCCCATCCATAAAGTATTCAAGCAACATCCTTTGTGGGACTCCATGATTCGGGCAATTCTCTTCCAATAGCCTAAACCTCTCCAAATACTCGAACAACGTCTCTCCACGTCCTTGTCTAAGCATAGATAGCTCCTTTCTTGTTTGAGCCGCCTTCGAATGGGAGTAGTACTTGTCCATGAACTTCCTTTGCATTTGTTCCCAAGAAATAATAGAACCTGAAGGTAAAGACATCAACCACGATTTAGCTTGACTTACTAAAGAAAAAGGAAATGTCTTTAGTTTAAAGATTTCTTCCGGAACCGATGCTGATTTCATGGACATGCAAACTCCATGAAATTCCTTCAAGTGCCATAGCGGGTTCTCATCGGGCATTCCTCCAAACTTGGGTAAGTGGTGTATCACCCCACTCTTTATCTCGATGTCTTCCGCTTCTTCATCCAACCTAATGCACCAAGGTGCCTCATCAATGTATGGCGCACAAACTCCTCTCATAGTGCGTCCCACATCCCGACGCCTAGCTAGCTGTCCATATTGGTTTCCTCCACCGAGGTATTGTCGCTCCAATTCATCCTCGTAATCATCGTGTCTAGCTGCACTATGTCTAGCAAACTCATTGCCTCGCTGATTTCTGGGGGGTGGCAATCTTTGATTAACAGGGGGCAGTCCATCCCTCTGTTCTCGCATGTTATCTCCAATCACACTACTTCGCTCTTGTTGATCACGTTCAACACTTTCCTGTGACATTGTTACTCAACAGAAAATAATCAAGTGACAAGGTAAAAGATAGTAAAATAAAAAACTAAAAAAAAGTAATACGTAGTGAGATTCTTCGTTACCAATCCCCGGCAACGGCGCCATTTTGACAGGCGTCGTTGTACCTGTGCAAAAACATTTGTAATTCCGACTAGCTAGTGGTAAGTCGGGTCGTATCCACAGAGATCGGTGTGAGAATCTGTTTCACTAAGTATAAAAGTAACAATGGGGGGTAAATTCCGAACAAGTCAAATAAAAACGCAAGTATCAAAACACGATCAATTATCAATAGAGAAATAGTCACACGAATTCGAGTATGTAATATCAAGGAGAAGTGCAAGCTAGAACTTTCCACTGTGATGCAAGACTAAATCATTGACAAATCCGTATTGATTTCTATTGTTTTACAACTTAGAGCTCCCCGCTAGGTTGTACTCCCCGTTCTAGTTCTAGTACTCAATCTCGCGCTAGCGATAATCAAGCCCCTAACTCGCTAGAGTTGCATGAAGAATTGAACAAGTTGTCCTAGGGTGTTTAATCCTAGTGGTCTATTACTCGTGTCCTAGTTCACTATCCCCGCTAGGTTGTTAGCAAACTTTGACAATTGAAATCAACAAACAAACAAAAGCTCCCCCGCTAGGGTTCCACTCATGCTAGCACATCAATTCCATGAATAGTATACAGTAATATGACGCAAAACATAGAAATCGATAGAAGTTTCAGGTCAATACATCACAATTTGGAGTTCTAGCCTACACAAATGAGTTTAGCTACTCATCGTAATGGAATACATCATCAAGTATTGAGTAAGAATGAAACGAAAATACTGTTGACGAATCCTCCACCAATCTGCAGCTCTACTCCAACACTCAAACCCAGCAACGAGTCCTCAATCGAAATCCTACTCCAAGTAGTCTTCTCTCCAAACCGAAACTTCGAACTCCCTAACCCTAGATCTGATTTTCTCTCCTTTCTCCAGATCCAGTCGCCTGGTTCTCTGTCCCCTCGAGTTCTCCATGTCCCTTCGAGACTGTAAATGAGAAATAATGATTTCGAGTGCCAGGTGTCATCCGCGGACGTCTCTTGATTTATGCTCCGCGGAGGTCTCAACAATTATGGAAATTCAGGAGACGTAAGTGACCGTAATTCTTCAGACGTAAGTGGGCTGCACTGACTCAAACTTCAGCACTTCGGACTTCGTTTCTTCGATGCAAAACATCTTCTAATGGGCTCCCTTTAGCCTATATTCCTTCCATGGTCTCCGAATGTACCTGAGAATGAAAACTACACACAGGTAGTGAAATAATATACAGATAACACTAAGAGCCGGGGTTTAAACATATAAAATAGTCGTACAACTACGACTTATCACTCCTTTATATAGGATTACATGGGACAAATCAAAAGACTAGCAATAAAAGAGAATTAAATTAGTCATATGAAAGGCTAAGGCTCATTGGCATATGAAATGCTAAAAGTCATCCATCACATCATGATAATATTCATAACACTCCCCTTTTGGATGCTCATACAGATATTATGCCTCATTAAAACCTTACTAGGAAAACCATGTGGGAAAAATCTAGTGAAGGAAAAAGAGTACACAACTGTACATTACGCATAAATGTTACCTCATTAAAAACCTTATTTCGAAAAACCCAAAGGGATAAAACCTAAAATAAGGAAAAGAGTATAACGCGTATTCTCCCCCTCAATGTGGCCTTTAACATAAATCTCTAAGCTTTCGCATGCCGATTTTATAGACAATTTCTCAAAGGGAGTTGGGGGAAGTGCCTTTGTAAACAAATCAGCTAAGTTGTCACAAGAACAAATCTGACAAATATCAATCTCTCAGTTCTTATGAAGTTCATGTGTAAAGAAGAACTTTAGAGATATGTGTTTCGTTCTGTCTACTTTTATATAGCCATTTTTAATTTGAGCTATACAAGCAACATTATCCTCAAATATGACAATAGGGATTTCTTTGTCACCTGAAAGATCACATGATCCTCTGATATGATGGATTAAAGACCTCGGCCACACATTCACGACTAGCCTCATGAAGTGCTAATATTTCAGCATGATTAGAAGAAGTGGTTGTAAAAGTCTGTTAGGTAGATCGCCAAAATATAGCGGTATCACCATATGTAAATACATAACCCGTTTGTGATCGCGCTTTATGAGGGTCAGATAAATATGCATCGACATATCCAATTAATCCTGATTTTGAGTCTTTTGAATAAAATAAGCTCATATCAGTTGTTCCTCGAAGATATCTTAAAATTTGCTTAATGCCAGTCAAATGTCTTCGAGTTGGAGAAGAAATATATCTTGCTAGTAAATTAACCGAAAATGCAATATCGGGTCGTGTATAGTTAGCAAGATACATTAGTGCACCAATAGCACTAAGATATGGTACTTCAGGACCAAGTAGTTCTTCATCCTTTTCTCGAGGACGGAATGGGTCTTGTATCACATTAAGTGCTCGAACAACCATAGGTGAACTCAACGGATGTGATTTATCCATATTAAATCTTTTGAGGATCCTTTCAGTATATGAGGACTGATGAACAAAAATACCCTTTGATAAATGCTCAATTTGTAAGCCAAGGCAAAATTTTGTTTTTCCCAAGTCTTTCATTTCAAATTCACTTTTTAGACATGCAATCGTCTCAATAAGTTCATTAGGGGTCCCAATGATATTTAAATCATCAACATAAACCGCAATAATAGAAAACCCAGTTTTTGTCTTTTTAATAAAAACCCATGGGCAAATTGCATTGTTGATGTATCCCTCTTTCAAAAGATATTCACTTAGACGATTGTACCATATTCGACCGGATTGTTTTAATCCATATAATGATCTTTGTAATTTTATTGAGTACATTTCCCGTGGTTTTGAGTTACATGCTTCAGATAATTTTAATCCTTCGGGAATTTTAATATAAGTCATTATCTAGTGACCCATATAAATAGGTTGTCACGACATCCATTAAATGCATATGGAGTCCTTCTAAGACTGACAAACTCAATAAATATCTGAATGTTGTCGCATCCATGACCGGTGAATATGTCTCTTCATAATCAATGCATGGTCTTTGCGAGAAGCCTTGTGCTGCAAGTCGTGCTTTATATCTTACCACTTCATTTTTCTCATTTCGTTTGCGCACAAATATCTATTTATAACCAACAGGTTTGACATTCTCGGGTGTTAGGGAAATTTTTCCAAAGACTTGGCATTTTTCAAGTGAATTCAATTCTTCCTCGATGACACTTCCATTTTGGCCAATCATTTCTTTGCCGGCATTCATTAACCGATCTTGGCTCATGATCCTCATCTTCATCTATAATATCTAGAGCCATAGAATAGGCAAATATATTATCCACTATAATTTCTTTTCTATTCCACCTTTTCTCTGAAATGACATAATTGATCGAAATTTCTTCATTGTCAATAGTTTTAGGTATCTCATTATCTTTCAAAGAAGTCTCTTCATGATTCATATCATTTTCTTTTGGAATAGTGGTTGATGCGTTAACTTGGTTATCTTGAACATTTCTTTTTCTAGGATTTTTATCCTTGGACCCAATTGGTCTACCACGTTTCTATCGTGCTTTAGATCGGCTCACTTTCCAGTTTACTTCCAATATCTTCATCAGGAAGATTTATTTTGCAAGGAGCATTAACAATTGGTATATGTGACATGGTCACTGTCTTAACATTCGTAAATGCATCTGGCAATGTGTTTGCAACCTTTTAAGACTTGGTCCGAAGATGAAGACTATAAATGTGGCAGCATCCCTGCTCTTCCTGTTTGGGTTAGACTTCCCGGAATCAAGGCACACATCGCAGACCCGAGTATTCTTAGTCTCTTATGCTCGAGTATAGGGAAGCCTATCTGCACTGATGGTGTTACAGACTTACAGCGGACGGTCTGAGCTATAATTTTGCGAGAGTTTGTGTGGAAGTCTATGCCGATGCAAAGCTGAAGGATTCCATCGAATATCAAGATCCGTATGGGAATTGCTTCGTCCAACAGGTCATTATGAATGGAGGCCCCCAAGGTGTACGAATTGTTGTAACTTCGGCCACCTGTCGAGTAAATGTCCTGAGCCCAACCTTGAAATGATGTTAGAGGCTTTGAGGACTCGAGAGAAATTGGAGTACAAACAGAAAAACAAGGTAGGAGTGGAAGAAGTGGATAAGGAACAAGTTGAGGAATCCCAGGAGGTGGCAGTTATTGGGAATATTCAGCCAGGTGCTGAACAGGATGGTGAAGACCTTTGTTCAATGGTGCCTGATACTCAAGATGAGATTGGAGTGAGGGATATTGCAGCGGATGGTAGTAGGGTGAAAGTTTCAGATAATGGTGACCCTATTTGCAAAGCTACATTAGCCGAAGAATTTCAGCCTGTTATGTCTAAAAGTGCGTTGAAAAGAGCTAGACAAAAAGAAAGGAGAAACTCGGGAGGAGGTGACAGTAGCAGTACAAATAGGATGGAGGAGGGAGACTCTAAGGCTAAGAAAAGAGGGGCGGACAAAAATCAGAGGAGAGAAGAGATCAAAGTGAGGAACATGGAGAAGGAAAGGAAAGGGGGAGGTTCCAAAAAAAGATCATCTTAATATGTTTAAGATAGCTTGTTGGAATATAAGGGGCCTAAATCACCCCTCAAAGAAATCGGAAGTGAAGGAGATGATTAGACGAGAGAAATTTTCGTGTATTGCTTTGTTGGAAGTTAAGTTGCAAGAGGCTAGAGTGGATAGTGCTATTGTCGGGTGTTGTCCTAGTTCTTCGTGGAGGGGTTGCAGTAGCTTGGTTAGAGATGGGTGGGCGAGGATTCTCATTCTGTGGGACGAGAAGGTGATTAAGGTTAACTTAATTACCCGTGCTTCCCACTTCATCATTTGTAATCTAGAGACAGAGTCGACTTCTTTTGGTGCTTGCGTTGTGTATGCAAGTAATTCGGTGTTACACAGAGCTGTGATGTGGAATGAATTGGAGATGCAAACTAGATCTTTCTTGGATAAATGGGTTTGTTTGGGGGATTTTAACTGTGTTCGTAATCCTTCTGAGAAGAGAAACGGGCAGATGATTAGAGACCGTGATGTTGAGGATTTGAGGAAGTTTGTTGATAGTTGCAGCCTTTGTGATATTGATGCTAGTGGCTTCCAGTTTACGTGGAACAATAATCACTTGACTCCGAAGGATCGTATCTGGTGTAAGTTGGATAGGGTGATGGCGAATTCTGAGTGGATTGATCAATTCCCAGAGGCTTCAGCAATCTTCCTTCCCCCGGGTATTTCAGACCATTCTCCAGCGGTGCTTTGTTGGGGCTCCCCTCCTATCAGGAAATCATCTTTTCGTTATTGTAACTTCTGGGAAATATTGGAGGATTACCATGACAAAGTGGCAGCATGTTGGAGGAGCACCAGAAGGGGTTCCAATATGTTTATTTTCCAAGCTAAGCTGAAGGACATGAAACAGATGATGAAAACAGAGTTTGTCAATGTTACTAAAGGTATAGACAAGAGGGTTGATGATCGAGGATAGCTCTAGGTAAAGCTCAGATGGCTTCTGAAGGTAATCCTAGTGAGGCCACTCTTTCTTCTCTTGAACAATCATTGGCCAAGGAGTACATGAAGATTAAGGGTTACCAGTTCTTGTTTTACCAGCAAAGGGCAAATATGTAGTGGCTTAAAGAGGGTGATGCGAACACTAAGTACTTTCACGGGGTGCTTAAAGGGCGTAGGAGTCAGAACTCTATTCAGTTTGTTAAGTGCAGGGATGGGGCTATATCTTCTGATCCGCAGATCATCAAGAATGAATTCGTTACTTATTTCAAGTCTATTCTGGCTCAGTCTAAAGATCGTGTATCCATTAATCCTGACGTGGTCAATAGAGGTAAGAAGGTGGAGGAGAGTCAGTGTAGATGCCACTGACAGGGAGATTTGGGATGTTCTAAAGATGATTGGGGCTGATAAATCCCCAGGTCCGGATGGTTTCTCTGCAAGCTTTTATAAGACTAATTGGAGTATTATTGGGAAAGATTTCTGTGATTCCATTCACCACTGCCTCAGATGTAATGCCCTTCCTAAGGGCACAAATTCGGCGTTTATTGCCCTTATTCCTAAGAAGAATGGTGCTACTGATCCTGGGGATTACCGTCCCATTTCTTGTTGTAATGTCTCGTATAAGGTTATCTCAGGTCTTCTAGCTGATCGGTTGAAAGAGGTTATCCCTGATCTTATTGATTTGTCTCAAGGAGCGTTCATTAAAGGGCGCTCGATTGTTGGTAATATTTGCTTAGCTCAGCAGCTTGTGGCTGGTTATGGTACGAGGAATCTCAGCGAGCGTCTCGCCTGAAAGATTGATCTTCGCAAGGCGTATGATTCCATTGATTGGACCTTTCTCAGGGAGATGCTCACTTGCCTCAATTTTCCTTTGAAGTTTATTTCTTGGATAGGCATGTGCGTCGAGTCCACTTCTTTCTCAGTGCAGATTAATGGTGAGATGGTTGATTATTTTGCTGGGAAGCGGGGTTTGCGTCAAGGGGACCCCATTTCCCCGCTCTTTTTTACTATCGCCATGGAATATCTTTCTCGATCGTTGAAATGGCTTAACAGGACCAATGGTTTTTATCATCACCCAAAGTGTCACCGTATAGATCTCAAGCATATTATTTTCGCCGATGACTTATTCCTCTTCAGCAATGGGAGAAGTTCCTCTATTCTGGCTGTTAAGACAGCTCTTGATGATTTCCTCCAGTGTTCCGGTTTATCTGTGAATATGGACAAAAGCCAAGTTTTTGTCGCAGGGATGAATGAAGATAAGCGTTCTTGGACAGAGAACTTGCTGCGCACTAAGATTAGTGGCCTGCCGGTTAGATATCTTAGGTTTCCGCTTACTTCTAGATCCATCAGCGCTCATGATTGCTAAGTTATTATTCAGCGTATTACCACGAAGCTTGGTTTCTGGTGCAACAGGTTCCTTTCTCGAGCAGGGAGAAGAGTCCTAGTTCAATCAGTTATTCAAGCCATTGTTTTCTATTGGGCTAGGATTTTATCCTTCCTAAAACAGTGCTGAAGACCATCAATACCATCTGTGCTAGATTTCTTTGGAACGGTAGCAGCTCTGGTAGAGGCAGTCACCTCCTTAGTTGGAATATGGCCTGCTTGGACAAGAGGGAAGGTGGGCTTGGCTTCAAAGACCTAGAAGTGATGAATATAGCCATGACTCTTAATCAGTTATGGGACTTATATAGAAATGATCAGAATATTTGGAACAGATGGATTAGAGAATACTGGACGAAATGAGCCCACTGGTGGGAGAATATTGAGCTCGTCAACAGCTATTGGGTGCTGCGCCGCCTGGCTTTGTGCAAGCATCTCAGTTCCAAGTGTGTTGACTCGGTGAATGGGGGGTCCTTCAATGGATAGGGGAAGGGAAGGGGTTCACTGTGAAAGATACTTACCATACTCTGAAAGCAAGGGAGGCTGAAGTGGACTGGTATAAGCTGGCTTGGAATAGATTTAATCACCCCCGTGACTCCTTTAATGCAGTCCTTATTGCTCATGATAGGCTTCCTACTAAGGCAAGTTAATTAAGAGGGGGATCAATATCCCGTCCTTGTGCGTGCTGTGTAATGAGAAAGAAGAATCAAGGAATCATATGTTCTTCTGCTGCAGGTTCTCTCAGACCATTTGTGGGGAGGTCTTGAAGTTCTTGAAGGTGGCTGGGGTGCCAATGTCTTGGCATCTTCTAATTCCTTGGTTTAAAGGTCGAAATCAGAAGCACTTTAGAACTAGAATGATTACAGCAGGTCTAACAGCTACGATGTATGAGATTTGGAAGACTAGGAATTTCATTATATTTAGACAAGTTAGTTTTACTCAGGAGAAGATTGTAAAGTCTATTGTGTGTGGTCTTAAAGTTAAGTTAGCTGGTGTGGATGGTAGAAATTTATGCCTTCAGGATAGGAATTGGTTGAATTGTTTGGGGTTTAGTGTGTAGCGCAGGCTTGTCCTGTTTTTGGCTTGTCCTGGTTTTTGTTTTTGCTCCCCGTAGCTCTGTTTGCCAGGCTGGTTGTCGCTGAGTCTTATTGTTTCCGCTTAGGCGTTGGTGGGCTGTTAGAGTCTTTGTGTACAGTTTTTTGATCAATGAAATTCTTCATCTTTTCAAAATAAAAACAACATAAATTGACTTGTAAACATATCATAGGCTTTCTATCACACAAAAAAAACATATCATAGGCTTTGTTGATAATGTGTTTAAATTAAATAAAGGTGATGGATTATTCCGAAACTCAAAAGAAAATCTGTGTAGTGCATACTAAACATGTTACTTAAACACTCAAATAAATGTTCGTAGAGATAGTGTTTATGATTTTTCGGGCATTTCGGATTCATTTGCGACAATATATATTATACAAATCGCTCTAGAGGAGCGCTCAAATGAGAACCCTTTCTTTTTTTTCGAGAAATTTGAGAACTTTTTCGTTATGCATTTTCTTCTTCATTATGCACTTTTAAAACTGCACCAGTTTTTGCGTAAGTGCTCTTTCGAATAGCTGAAAATGTATTTAGTCAAAATGCATGATCAAAACCATAAGAAAGGGAAAAAAATGGGTGGAACACGTGTCACCTCGATATTTAAAGATGCAAATTGATCCTATGATAAAATTTGGATTCTCAACTTCTCGAATTTTCAGAGAGTTCTCAACGAGACGCTCCCCAACCGCTATGTATATCATACATCCGTGCCTCATTAAAAGTTAAAACTATTAAATTTTGCACCCACACATATCCAAATATTTTATAGAAAGAAAGCATAGGAATACGAAGAACTAGTGTTTTTATGATGTTTTGGCCATTAAGGATTTATTTGCGACAATTTTCAAAAAGGTGTACCGTTTTCAATGAGTAATTTAAGAAGTTAATGAATACAGCAATTACCGAGTTAGTTAACCATTCATTATTATATAAAAATTATTTTTATTTAATATATAGCAACAAGTTAAAATGTCGTCGTTTGGTAACTTTATTTTTAAAATGAACGTGGTACGCATAGTAAGTTTAATTTAATTTGACTAATATAATTTTAGGGCCGGGTTCGTATATAAATATATATTTTATGTGAAAGGGGGCGAATCAAATGAGAATCGCCATTTACTAGATAACTTGTGAACCGACGAATTTTAGGTTTATTGCCATAAATTTTGGTAGTTCGTCGCGAACTTTAGACTAAAAATCACGATTCATGAATAAACGATTAAAGTCCATATAAAAGAGCATAAAATTCGTCGATTCGCAGTTCGCAAATAAATGATGGTTCCCACCCGATCCAGACCCTTATGTGAAAACTTAGATATATACTGTACCAATCTCGTGAATGATATTTATTTTGTGAACATCACTATTAAACTTGGTGAACAATATATCAATGATTATATGAACATTGATTTTAAGTTTTCATATAAAAACACGTTTATACATTATCATCACTCCCTTCGATTTTGAATCTAATTGTATACAATATTTTCAAATAAATATTTATGAGAATTTGTAGCATACATAAATTGCGCATTGAATGCGTGTATATCAACTTCGTAAATTTGTAAAAATGTAATAATTAATGTGTTCTCGAAAATAAGAGTCATTGGCAATATAAGAAAAAACAAAAAAAAATTATATATATAGGCATCAGATTACATTAAAACTACACATCAAGTAAAATTACTTAAACACATCTTCACAGATTTTTAAGAAATAAGGCGACGGCGCGACGCCATGGAGAGAAAGAATCAATGGTTTTTTGGTGTGGTGGTCCTTTTTCTTTTAATTTCTCGTAAGTACACTCTAATAATATTTATCAATGTATACAAAACTGCTCATTACCAACTGATTCCTTAACTGTTTTGTTTTCAGATGAGATGCTATTGACATCAGCACAAAGCGATTATCCTGGTAAATATCATACAATAATAGTAAATTATTTTAATTGTTGTGTAATTTCCCCCTTAATTTTTCTAAATCCCATTAAATATATTCATCGGCCCATCAGGAGGAGGAGGAGGAAGACGGGCATTTGGCGGTGATTCTTCTGGTACATGTCATTCAATAACACTAAACTATAATAAATTATGTCCCTTTAATTTTGTTGATTTCATTAAAATATATGAATAATTGTCCATCGGTAGGGGATGGATCTGGCGTCGAGGGGGCATCTCAAGGTGATTATGGTAAATGTCATTCAGTAACACTAAACTATAATAAATGTTATATATAATGTCCCTTTCTTTTATAAAAAATCCATTAAATGTATGAATAATTGTCATCCGTAGGGGCGGGGCCCGGCTCCAAGAAGGCATTTGGCGGTGATTATCCTGCAGGTAAATCATTCATTAATAACACTAAATTATAATAAATGTTATATATAATGTCCCTTTATTTTATAAAATCCATTAAATGTATGAATAATTGTTCATCCGTAGGGGCGGGGTCTGGCACCAAGAAGGCATTTGGCAGTGATTATCCGGCAGGTAAATCAATTTTTTATAATTATGGTAAATCATTCATTAATAACACTAAATTATAATAAATGTTATATATAATGCCCTTAATTTTATAGAATCCATTAAATATATATGAATATTGTCCATCAGGAGGGGCGGAGGGATCTGGCGCCGACGGTGAAGGGAAGACGCCAGAGAAAGGTACCGGGAGTACGCCACCTGATGATTACAGTGTTAGGCCACCAGCTCCTGTTGCTGGTACGCCATCGGCTCCTGCTGCAGGTACCCCACCAGCTCCTGTTGCGGTTACGCCACCAGCTGGTGTTGTGGGTGGAATGAAAAGCGACTGTCTAGCTCAAAGTCGATTATTTCATAGAATGTGCTGGTCTAGCAATAATTGCGCGGGTGTCTGTGTAAATGAAGGTTTTACTGGCGGCAAATGTAAAGGATTTCGTCGACGGTGCTTCTGCAAAAAGGCTTGTTAGTCAATCTCAATCATTTCCAAATTAATAAGGATCAATGCTTGCATGCATGCATTGATTCCCAAGTTGTATGTTACTTCTTGGTATATTATATTTATCGATAAAATCTTTAAGACAACCTTAAGATGACTATATCCTTCAACTACTATTTTTTTATATAAAAAAAATTAAATCTGTGATGATTAAGGAATGAACAATCTCAAACTCATAAAATGAAATGCATTAAGAGAGGCCGGAATTGTCAACTTTGTTCATTCGACTAAGACTATATAACCGATAAACCATTACCATTTTCACAACCACTGTTCACTTATATATTAAATTATTGATAACATAATTAGTAAATCATTAATTTTTATAATACGATAAAACAAATTTTGATCACAAACGAAGTGCTCAATACTGAGGGGTGAGATCCCTTGAGAAGTAACAAATTTGGTGAGAAATGAGAAGTAATCACAACCATTCAATTTTTTATCCAACAACTCTTATTTTTAAAAAAAAATTGAACCTTAATATCTATATTTTATGTTTGTAAGGGCATTATTGTAATTTATATCCATGTAATTACCGGTGTTACGAATTTTGTTCTTTAAGTTTACGAATTTTCATCTTTAAGTTTTACTATTTTTACATTACGAATTTTGTTCTTTAAGTATACGTATTTTGATTCTTTAAGTTTTATTTACATTATGAATTTTGTTCTTTAAGCTGCGAATTTTGATTACTTCTTATTTCTCACCAAATTTGTTACTTCTCATATGATCTTTTCCCCAATACTGAATATATGTGATTGATAGTTCACCAATAATAAAAAAAATACAAATTTTTTATTGAACATGGATCGAATGAGGATCCTTTTAGTTTTATTCTAGATAATGTCAAGCATGGATCTTTGGAACAAGCAGCATGTTTTTGTGTCCATATTCAACATATATTTATTCTATTAGTCTATTGTTGTTGTTGTTCCAAAACGGAGTTGGTGGGACAAGTCAAATGCGTTTTTGTTCATACTGATCGTGTTGTAAATGGTGATTTCATATTATATCTATTTTACGGAAATAATTTGGCGTAAGCCACATTTTGAAAAGTTTGTTAGGAAAATGTCACTCTACTTATCTTTATTTGAGTTTTAATTCGTCACAAATCGCTAATGAGGATAGCGTTTTATGGTGGAGTCAAACATGATGCCTACGTGCAGGGACGGACCCAGGATTCAAAAATTACTTGGGCGAAACAAGGACTAAAATTACTTGGATAAACTCATGTACGCGATCTGGAAGTTAAATAATCTCAAACCTTATTTGTCAGCAACATAACATGTATCAAACAAAGTAACACTAGAAAAAGAAGGCAAAATAAACACAACAAGTTCAATATAAACAAATAACAAAAGAAAAGCTTGGCAGAGATGGTTTGGTGTTTTAAGAAGCAATGGAAAGGCTGGGGTTCGATACTTCCCACATATGATTATATTTTTTTTCACCAAAAGTTACTTGGGCAATGGCCCAATAAGCCCCCAACGTAGGTCCGTCCCTGCCTACGTGTAATTGACCTAATGCCTACATGGAGTGACATGTCAAATCGCTAACCATAGCAGCGGTTTCTTCTAAAAGAAACCGAAGAAGAAATAGATCGGTGATTATTATTTCACAAGGAACCGCTAATAGGGATAGCAATTTGTTCTGATGTAAACAATTCCTACGTGGCATCCACATAGGAGCCACATTGACAATAAGTTTGATTTTGAAACAACCGCTAATGGGGTTAGCCGTTTGATTTTGAAACATTAACTAGGTGGCATTTTCCTAACAAAATTTTCAAAATGTGTCATATGCCAAATCATTTCTATTGTGGGAGTGAACAATGCTCTGAATTTTTATTTTAACAAAGAATTTAAACATTATAGTTGCCATGACATGTCTTTTGAAGTGATCATTCATTGTTTTTATTGTCATAAGATATAAATATAGAATTAAATATAATTAAGAAAATAAAACAGAAGGTAACATACAAAAAAAAATAGAGAATTTCAGCTAAATTCAGGTAAACAGGGACTGAATAAACTATATTAATACCGTACAATTCTTTTTATAAAAAATGCTTCACATGTAATATATTTTTTTGATAAATTGCATAATGCAAATACAAGGCGAACAAGAGGACTTTAAAAGTTGGAAATAGAATCCAACTAGGAACAGCTAAGACAATAAAAAACATGTAATGAAATAAGTAATATGCTGCTCCACTTTGCCTCACGCCGAGCTAAGTGAGCCTAAAAAAACCGTTGACTGAAGAGATTAGTCAAATATAAGGATTTGCGGTTTGCCTGATCTCAACACATCTATCAGGCATTAAAAAAGCAAGCTGCCGTCAGCCAACACTTGTCCAACTTAATGAAATAGCTGGCAAGCATGCAAAGAAGACGGGTCATCCAACACGTGTCCATCTTATCCCGAAAAATAGCACGTACTCCGGCTGGCAGCACCGAACGGAAATCGACCATTCCGGCAAGAGACAGAAACAGCTCGCAACCCGTCTGTCATCACCGAACAGATTCCAACATCCGGCAAGAGGCATCAAATTATAAGAAACAGCAGCTGTCGAAACACTGCTAACTTTCATGGGAGCTGTTTAAGACGTCGAAGAAACTCACCCAAAAAACAATCCGAACAAGTCGACTGAAATCTCAGCAATTACATTGGAAAAAAACCACCAAAAAAGAGGGAAAAGTAAGCCCCCTCGAGCAAGCAAACGGCCGCTTGAGAAAGGACAATCTCATCGGCAAGGCATGAGAATGACCGGACATAGTTTTTCATAAACCCAGTCCCCACTCTCCCTTCCTTCGCTCGAAACGCCCTTGAATAGCTAACAACCCCCTCAAACCCCTCGAGAAAGCCATCACCGCCACCGTCGCTCAGACATACATTCAAAAAGGAAGAGAGGAAGAGAAGAAATAACAAATACAGTTCGAAGAAACTCGACCGGAGGAAACAGCAGCTTCCAGTGAAGCAAAACAACACAAAATTAAAATCCAACTCGTCAGTAGCAGACACACCAACAACCGGCAAATAAAAAACAATCGACAACATAGTCGAGAGAAAACAAACAAACAGTCTGACCTAGGTCGACTCAAATAAACCCACTTAGACAGATCCGCCTAGAGGAAATGAGAAACAAAACCCTAATTTGACCAATTGAGGATCAATTGGTCCCCCTCTCGTCGTCGCTTGTGAAAAATGAAATCTCGCCGGCGAGATTAAAAGAGAACAGGCGGAACCGAAGAGAGAAGGCACATCTAATATCTTTTTAATTTACACATAAAGGAGAAGATCTCATGAGATGAGAATCTTATATATTTCGTGAGAAATAAAAAAAATTCAATCGTTCATCTTGTTTGATCTACGGTCCAGATTAAGCCCAATCAAAAACGAAGGAAGGCATATTCGTCAAATCAAAAACCTAATTGACCGATCAACTCACCTTGAATCTCTTCCGATGGAGTAAATCGGTGACGTGCCAGGTGTCTTCCCAAGCATTTTTCCGGCTACTTCCGATCTGAATTGAGAGTGAAATTTCGAATCGGGGAGTGTTGGTGTTCGCTCAGTTTCAGACATTTTTAGGGTTGTTCGGATTTTGGTGTTCTGCATAGTTTCGCTGTGAATGAATTGGGAGAGGGATTGGATTTGGGGGGTTTCTGTGGATTTGGGGGTTGTTGGATCCCACTTAGATCTCTACACAAGACTCAATAGAACAATGCTTCGATGGGAAGCAAAATTGAGTGCCTCTCGGTGGAAATTTCGAGAACTTGAGACCTCAATCTTCACCATTCAAAATGCAAGATGCATTCTCTAAGATGCATTTTGGTGGTGACACATATCTCATGTGCATTTTCCAAGAGGTATTTAATACAAGGTCAAAACCATCGTCTTTTTTTTTACTTTGCTTTTTGAACATGATGCATCATGATCTAATGGTGAGATTTGAGTTCTTAAGTTCTCGAATTTTTAAAGGTTCTCAACCGAGCGCTCCCCGGTTCCTATATACATCTATTTTTATGTGAAATTTAGGACCGATCCTAACTTATAAACACAACATCAGTCATGACGTCTTGTGAGTGATATATTTATTTTGTGAACAATACTATCGAACGATTATCTGAACATTGTCGAAATATAATGAACAATAATAGCGTAAATTTTCGCGAGTATATCTTGTGAACTTTTGGAAATAATTTGGATCGTTAGATGGACAATCGACTAATTAATATTGATTCAAAATTGTCATGCGAAAACGAGTTTGAAATTTCGAATCTAATTGTATACAATGTTTTAATGAATATTTTTGAGAATTTATGGCATACATGAATTGCGCATTGAATGCGTGGTAACATTGAAAATTTGTAAAAATCTATAATCAACATTTTCTGGAAAATACGAGAAGCAACGTTTTGTGGGAAATAGGATTCATCGTCAAAACAAGAAACAACATAAATTATATACATATATATGGATCATATACTTTTACACACACTTAGAAGGAAATAAGGGGAGAGACCATGGAGAGAAAGAATCAATGGTTTTTTGTTGGGTTGATGCTTTTTCTTTTGTTAGTTTCTCGTAAGTACATTAATAATTAATTAAAAAGTAAATATATAAAATTGTTTATTACTTATTTTATAAACTGTTTTGTTGTCAGATGAGATGTTGTTGACAACAGCGGCTGATGTAGTCCCAACGGTGAAGGTTGCACCAAAAAGGGAGTGTATAAGTCGAAGCAAATTATTCAAGGGATTCTGCTTTTCTTATCGTAATTGCGGGAGTATATGTAAGAGTGAAGATTTTACTGGCGGCAAATGTTTTGGGTTTCTGCCTCGACGGTGTTACTGCACTAAAATTTGTTAGTCAATTTCAGTAAATTTTAAATTAATAATAAGCAATGCTTGCATGCTTTGATGCAATTTTTTTATTTTCATTCGGTTAATAAATGTGACGTTCTTCTAAATTTTAAATTAATCTTATGCTTACACATTAACATGCATGATTTATTCTTTATTGTCGGTAAATAAAAGTCGTCATCCTCAAAACAAACCGCTATGTAAATCATACATTGCTCCCTCATTATATTTATATCTCACTAAAACTAGTATTAAATTTTGTAGTACCCACATATCAAAATTCCTCGTAGAAAGAACGCATCATAAGAATACGGAGAGAAAGTGGTCTATGGTTTTTTTTTTTTCCTCCTTTATATTTATCAAAAGTACAAACACTAAACGATGCTACGTTATAAAATCGATTAAAATAGAATATTTTAACACTTCATTTCATTAATCTATTTATTTAATTCTATTTTTTGACGACGAATTATAAATCACTTTTGTCGAATTATATCGTACATTTAATTTTGTCGGCGGTAAATTATAATCAAACGAATTTTACAGTTTGCACCCAAAAAAAATGTTTGAATATGGCTTTTACTCTTTTAAATAATATTAAACTGAAAAAGACAGTCACAAAATTCAGAATTTTTTATTTAAGCCATATCCCTATCCTATGAATACTCATCGTATCATCACCACTCGTTATGCATGCAGCGGCTAGCTTTGTCATGCATGCATGCTGGCAGTAGTATTTTCTCTGCCACGTGGAGACACTTTGTCACTAGCCATCTCATCGCCAAAACCCACATTTTTTAAAACCATAACTCATGCAATTGGACCCCTTATTCAGAGCTGCAGCTCTATATATCGATTACCAAAATCCTTATCACAATATGTTCTTCAACACCAACACTCTCTATCTCACTGGATTTCAAAGGCAGCAATGGTGAAAAGGGGTTTCGGAATTTGCTGGTTATTATTGCTGCTGCTCATCTTTCTCGCTTCTCGTAATCTCTCTTTTTAATTTTTTTTTTTTTGATTTTTTCACGCATTTAGCTGATTGAGTCGATGCATGTTGTGAATTATTATTGCAGAGGCCGAGAAGAGTGTGATGGTGGCTGAGGCGAGACCTAGAGTGTGCCAGTCGCAAAGCCACGGCTTTCGCGGACCGTGTGGGAGTCACAGTAACTGCGGGCAAGTGTGCAGAAACGAGCGCTTCACCGGTGGCAAGTGCAGAGGGTTTCGCAGACGTTGTTACTGCACTAAGCCATGTTAGATTTAGAAGAGAGTTTTCAGGCATGCAGTGTCATTTTAAGTTGTATCTATTTATGTAATGTGTATCTAGAGCTGCAAGCTTTTATGTATTTTAGCTTAGTTATCAATAATAATGGTTCTAAGCTATTGTTATTTTTATTTTGCTTATACTACTTTAGACCATTTTTGGTTTTTTTTTTAATTTAACAAAGAAAGTAATTGGAAAATAAAATAACAATTTACTTTATTATCCACAACATTTTCGAGAACAAATTAGCCTCGATCTTCTCTTTACCTAATATATTTATCCTAATAAAAAAGATTCTGTACAAATTATAATATATTTTTATAAAAAGTATTAGACCGTCATTGATTTGGTTATTTTCGTATACTTTCAATTTTTCGACGATAAATTATAACATGTTTTTCACAAGTTTTGCGGATAACATAAAAAAAATATAATTTGCACATGATCTTTTCCGGATGTGTAAAATAGGAACACAAAAAACGAATACATTCTCGAAAAAGAGGAAAACACAAAAAACGAATACATTCTAGAAAAAGTCGGTTTTTATTGTCTTTTATCGATCTAGTAAACTTCCAAAATTGGAAAATGAAACAAATATATGAAATTGAAGCATGTTTTATCATTTTTAGTTTACTTCAATTTATTTTACATTAAATGTCTCTACATGCTTCGGATTTCACATTTCAGTGCTTATCGAATAGTAAAAGACCAAAATATTGATAAACCCGTGTGGAGCAAACAGTTCCCTTATGGATAAATGAATAAATTAATAAAAGTAAAATTTAAACTTACTCATTCTACCAAAAAAAAAAAGGTTTGATCAATAAAGATATGCTGTCATTTTCGACATTTAAAGATTCGGTAAGCACCGAATTGTAGCTTTATTTTAACCGAAAGCTCAGCTAATTAAGTTGACCTTTGAGACTATCTGGTGACTCCGCCAACGGATCACATGGCCCGACCGGCCCGGTTCGACCCACACACATCACCCGGTTTACAAACCGAAATTCTCAATCGGTCCCCGTTTCCCAGACCTCATCATTACACCAATGGCGTTGCATCGCCGGCGACAGCAAAATCACTGCCGCGTGCGCTACATCGCCGCCGCCGTATCAGCCGCCGTCATTGTACTCTTCCTGCTTCTTGCTCTCCTCTCTCCTTATCCGAAAGATGACGATGAGAATTTCCAGCGCCATTTGCGACATAAACTGGTAGATTTCGCATATCAATCCAATTACTCGCAATCATGTTGCGGAATTTTTTATTGATTGTAAGATCATTGTTTGAATCGTTGATTGCAGGACGAGGCTGCGGCGGTGGATGCAGATAAAGGAGGAGTGTTCTACATTCCGGTGAGGTTTAAATATGTGGCTCGATTTGGTTTGTTGTGCTGTGGTTTGGATTTGTTGGATTTAGGTTTAAATTGATTAGATACTGGTTTATTTTTTAATTTTTGGATTTGGTTTGTTGTTGAAGTGCAGAGTGAAGGAAGTAGATCAGATAGGGATATATGGAAGTCGAGGAATGCTGAGCTGTATCATGGGTGCAGCAATGCTAGCAATAACTTTGCAAGTCAGTACTTCAAGTCATCTTCACTTTCTTTATTTTATCCTCAGTTTTACATTTTATTTGTTATTTTTGCATTGGATTTATGTTTATCTTCCAAGATCAGTAGTTCTTAACCATAATATGAGGTTCTTGATTCGCATTATATGAGTATGAGGAACGAAAGCAATTATGAGGTGTCAGTTAGATGGTAAAATTCAAAGTTGAGTCGTTTATTGATGTGCTGTATTCTGTTATGCATTCTTGATTCTTCATTGGTGCGGAAGCTTTTATGCCTTTCGATGCCCATATGCCTTCAGAAGTGCTCCAGTCCAATTTTTGATTGGCAAATGAGGAGTTTCAAGAAGATGCTATAACCTTTGTCTTGTTATTTTGTTGAGTTTCCTTCATTTTGTTATGCTAGAATAATTTGGTAACTGCCTCACAAGGTACCGTAATTTGTTTCTTTCCATAAAAATTAACAAAATTGTTGCTAGATTCGTGTAGCGTCTATTCTCTTTGATGCACTCTTATATGGTGTGCTGGAAGCTTGCGCTTTCACTCAAGTCATCTTTCTTAATTAAAGTGTGCTAAAATGCAATGTTTATTTGATTTCCATTTTATGAGGTAGCTACCTATACCCTACAAACTGTGGGTTAAACTATATGATCGTTAATAACTTTTATTGCACTTGCTATGCGTAATGACTTGGTCATTTTGAATGTCACAGAAGCTGATCAAATAACTCAGCCTAATCGTTATCTGATGATAGTGACTAGTGGAGGACTGAATCAACAAAGGACTGGGGTATGCCTTTGAATCCATTTTTCTTATTTAGTAACTCGGGTTGTTAAAACTGTTAATTGAGTTCAAACAGCTGATTAAGATTGCTACTGCAGCTTGATTTGCATGGGGCTTTTCCCATAGTGTATTATTTCTTATTTGTTTATCTTTCGTAATAGTACACTGTACACATGTTGCTTGTCTGAAGGTGGATATTTGTTTCAGCTAGACGTTGTTGTCTTCTTCGTTTGTGTCACATATGTGCGTACTGCTTTATAACATGCATTGATTAAAGGATCTTCCAATGCCATAGCAAGAGTTGTGTAGTTTAGGCCTTATTCTGTTTCAAATTAGTAACCGTTTATTATATGTCCATGGAGGTTGCAGCTTGGTTGCCATATACTAGTTGATTTTAGAGCCATCTCAACACTTAGACTCGGTGTGATGTTGTTTTCCTTGCATAATCATTTAATACTCTCACTTTTACCATCTGTATTGCTCACGGATCATTTTATGGTGACATATGCTCAGCTTGTAACCTGGAAATTCATTTACTGCTTGTTACTTGGTAGTTCGCTAAATAATTTACCACCTCCTAAATTGATGCCGGAAGATTTGTTAATAAGCTTTTCATGTATTGTTTAGTGGTCATTTTTCTCACTCAATATTAGCACTAGTGTATCATCTTGAGCGACGATAAAATTCATCATAAATTTGTGTATTGAAAGTAGTGCCTTGTTTTTTTTTTTTGGAATTTTAGTTGAACATTCCTGTATTTATCAATCCAACGTTCTTATGTGCATGTACAGTTTTTTATTTGGACTTTTGTTCTTTATAATTATGGATGGGGTCATATTAAACTAGTAACTGCCAGAACCTCACCAACAATGTGACAGATCACAGATGCTGTTGTTGCTGCACGCATACTGAATGCCACTCTTGTTGTTCCGAAACTGGACCAGAAGTCTTTCTGGAAGGATGCTAGGTTTGTTGTCTTTGGACATTGTCTGTTTGCATATAAATCTGGCACTCCGCAGTCTTTGAGAACTATTTACAGTTTTTTTTTATATCACACAGGTGATGACTCTGACAGTTTTTTTTATTTGGACATGCAGTGATTTTTCAGAGATATTTGATGTTGAGCAGTTTATATCATATCTTTCAAAGGATGTCAGGATCGTAAAGCAACTTCCTAAAAGGGGAGGAAAGACTTGGATTCCACATCGCATGCGTGTTCCTAGAAAATGCAACGCAAAGTGCTATCAGAATAGGGTGTTACCTGTACTTTTGAAAAGGCATGTAAGTTTACTTCATTATGGCATTTTTGCATATTTTAGTATAAGTCATACAATTTTTAAAACAATAATAATCGCATTAGAATCACAATTCACAACACTTTGATGGATGTATTAGAAATCATCAAGATCAGAAAATAGTATTGTCATAAAAACTACTGCTTTGAAGAAGATTCACCCACCCAGTCTCTTGAGCTAATTAAGATTGTGCACGGGAACTTTATAATGTTCATGTATCATTATATTCATTTTGAAGATGAAGTAACTGGGGTATCCTTTTACCTTTCATGGTGAATGATTGTCTTCATTTACTTTGAGCATTTAGTTCCATACTCTTGTTGTATACAACTATGCATTGAAGATAATTTAGTCCGGAGCAGGCATGTTCCATTTTGCATTCCATGGAAAGGATTAATTATCTTCTTCTTTTTTCCCCTCGACAGGCTATTCAGATTACTAAGTTTGATTATAGGCTCGCCAACCGATTGGAGAAAGATTTACAAAAGCTAAGATGCAGAGTTAATTACCATGCCTTGAAGTTCACAGATCCAATACTAAAAATGGGCAAACTGTTAGCCCGTAGAATGAGGGGGAAGAACAACCACTATATTGCTCTACATTTGAGGTACTACATTTTCCTTATATTAACTCTTATCAAACTTCTTTCAATTCAACTAGCTGGTTATGGGACTTAAAGCAGTCAGCGAGATGGAGAAACAAGGCTATAGTGGCACATCATCAACTCATTTAGTAGCCATTTGCATTTGAGCCTTAGCATATATTATGGAAAACATGAGATGTGTCTCTAAATAACAGTTAACTTTGCAGGTTTGAACCTGATATGCTAGCGTTCTCAGGATGCTACTATGGTGGGGGAGAAAAGGAGATAACAGAGTTGGGTGCGATAAGGAAGCGGTGGAAAACATTACATGTAAAACTTTTTGCTTTATGCTGCCCATGGCCTTTTATCTATCGAGTAACTGACAATGGCACTTTTCAAACTAATTAACAGATTTCAAACCCAGAAAAGGAAAGAAGGCATGGAAAATGCCCCCTTACTCCCAAAGAAGTTGGTTTGATGATGAGAGCACTTGGTTATGGAAGTGATGTTCCGCTGTATGTGGCTTCAGGTGAAGTATATGGAGGAAATGATGCATTAGCACCTATAAAAGAACTATTTCCTAATTTTCATACCAAAGAGACTATTGCCCGAAACAAAGAACTGGAACCGTTTTCATCGTTTTCATCTCGCATGGCTGCACTTGACTTCATTGTTTGCGACGAAAGTGATGTATTTGTTACAAACAACAATGGCAACATGGCAAAGATGTTGGCTGGGCGAAGGTTTGTTAAGCTCATCACTCTCTTTAAAGACCTTGTTTCGCAACCTGAAGTTTTTTTAAGAGATTTGATCAAAATTTTAACTGTGCAGGAGGTATTTTGGGCACAAGCCAACCATTCGACCAAATGCGAAAAAGCTTTACCGTCTGTACCCAACTCTAGGGAACTTAACATGGGATGCATTTGCTTCAACTGTACGTAGATACCAAAGAGGATTTATGGGTGAGCCAAACGAGGTGAGACCAGGAAGGGGCGAATTCCATGAGAATCCTTCAACCTGCATATGTGGAGACTCAAAAGCCAAGGCAAAGTTGGTGGCATTACCTAAACAATCTGATGCGGATAAGGATGATACATCAACCAAAGTTGCTGAAGTAGATGTTGGATTTGATGAGCCAGATTTAGTTGACTCGGAGGATGAAGAAGACCTAAGTACTCGTCAAGATTTAGGTAACTTCAATGGAACTGATGTGGATTATGATGGAACAGTAACTGATGAGCCCGAAATAGAAGAGATGCTTTCAGACTAGCTAGCTGACCAAACTTCCTGTAAATGCCCATGATCATACATCACCAACCTTCTTCATCGGTCCATTCCCTACAATGGGCGGCCTGTATTCTACTGATCACACCAGGAGTCATTGCTGGTTAGTGTTGTGTGTATATTCTGTAACTTGCCCTGGTTGAAACTACAGTAGAAGTGCAATCCAGGGGGCAGATTATTTACAATACCTGAGATTTGGGGATTAGAGTGTTCACTAGGCATTAAATTATGTTAGGCAAATTCCCACTTTGGTGCCATAGCTTGTATAAGTGTGGACTGTCCATTGTAGAAAGCGGAGACTCCATTTTCTTGCATAATTCAATTTCTCAAAAAAACAACGTAGATAAGTTTCTTGAATTGTTGCAGGTGTGAACCAGGTTTCCGGCAATAAATCCTCACTAATATCTCTTTGACCCAAATTGAGAACTGAATCTGTTTATATAACTATGTACTTAAAATTTATCAAAAATAAACTAAATGTACTTAAAAAGTCCTACATATAACCTTTTTTTTAATGGAAAAGTCCTACATATAACTTGCATGAATGATAATCATCATAAAAAATTTAATTATTTTGACACCATCCAATGCAACAATCTTAATATAACTGTCCTTATCAACAACAACAAAAATCGTAGTATAACTGTGTATTTACATTAAATTAAACAAAACAAAAAAAAACATAAAAACGTTTGCCTCATTCCAATTCAATGAATCACACTTTCTTCACAAAAACAGTCACATCAACAAAAACAGAGCCTCTGTACAATAAACAGAGCAAGAACCAAAATCCTCTGTTTTCTCCACCTCCGTCCAACATATTCATGAATCAGACAACGAGATGAGACATGTCGTCCTTCAGCGACTTCCTCAGAGCTTTCCCGAGACGGATTTCCGATCTCGACTGTCGACTCCTCCTCCTCACACTCCCACCAATCTCCATCCTCCTCTTCATCTTCCTCCCTCTCTTTTCTCCCACCTTACTTTCGTTCTCCAACTTCACCCCCAAAATCCTACCCATACACACCTCCCCGTTCAAACCTCCGCCGCCGTCGCAGAGCGGAGGAGATACTCAGGCATTGAATCGGTCGAGAATTGCGGTATGCTTGGTGGGAGGAGCGAGGAGGTTCGAGCTTACTGGGCCGTCGATTGTTGAGAATATTCTGGAAGCGTTTCCTAATTCTGATCTGTTTCTCCATAGTCCGTTGGATGAAAACTCGTTCAAATTCTCGCTCTTGAAAATCGCGCCCAGGATCGCTTCGTTGAGAATTTTTCAGCCGCAGCCTATTCCGGAGACTCAGCCGGAGGTCCGCGTCCTCACCGCTGACGGGTCGCCAAATGGCATACAGGTGAGTCTCAACAGCATCCACTTTTTGACTTTTACCATCGAGTTTCTTATCGCTAAACGTTTATGGTAAAGGATCAGGCACAAAGTTTATATTTTTGTATAAAATATAAATTAATCATATCCTTGATCTTGTGATTGAAAGGATGAGATTAAATCTTGATTTTTTTTTTTTTTTTTGTGACGAATTATGTCGTCTTTTGGTTTTTCGGCTCGTCTTTTTCGTTTTTCGGCTCGAATTTTGACGAATTATAAAATCATTTTGACAGATTTTGTATTTTGTACCAAAAATTTACTTTGCACCAGATCTGGCCTATATGGAAAAGGATCCGGTGCAAAGTTAAATTTGTTGTACAAAATACAAACTAATCATAGCCCTTGATCTTGTGATTTGAATTGATGAGATTAAATCTTAATTTTTTGGTACTTTTATTGATGACGAATTATGTCGTCTTTTCATTTCGGCTCATCTTTTTCATTTTTCGGCTCGAAAAATGACGAATTATAAAATAAACTGACGAATTATAAAATAATTTTAATATATTTTGTATTTTGTATCAAAATTTAACTTTGCACCAGATCTGACCTCTCTTTTTGATATTGCCTAATTTCTAATAATTCAGATGGAATTAAGAAACTTCTGATAAAACGTTTAGCTACCAGGTGTTCGTAACTAAAACGTTAGATTAAATTAAATTTTGCCAAATGGTTTAAGGTTGCTATATACTTAGGTAATAAGCATAACTGGATTAGCTACGGTAAGTTACATCGTTGTTAAATCAGAAACCGTTTGATACTCTTGTGTAATAATTGAATGTTTTGGAAATTTTATGAGCAGGGTCTGTTGCAGTATTTCAACTTGGTTGAAGGGTGTCTGAGACTGATAGAAGATTTTCAATCTAAAAACCACTTCACATACGATTGGATCATCCGAACACGAGTAGACGGATACTGGAACGCACCGCTGCTGCCTGAATTCTTCGAACCTGGCAAGTACATTGTCCCACAAGGATCATCCTACAGCGGACTCAATGACAGATTTGGCGTAGGTGACCTTAAAACCTCCACCATTGCCCTCTCGCGCCTTGCCTTAGTCCCCAAGCTCGACGAGGCAGGGCTTAAGAATCTCAACTCGGAGCAGTCCTTCAAAGCTCAACTCACCACGCACAACGTTTCATTCTCGGAGAAGCGCCTCCCGTTCTGCATTGTGTCAGACAGGCGGTATTCATACCCACCGCTGCACGCTGGGGTCCCGGTGGCATCCATGTCGAGTCAGGGGCCATTGAGCGGGGCAAAGTGTAGGCCGTGCAAGGCGGTGTGTGGAGGAGAGTGTGTGAAGGGAGTTATGGAAGGGATGATGAGATGGTGGAGCTGGACAGAGTGGCGCAACGGGACATTGGAGCTTTGTGATGCACATGGGGCGTGGGAGAAAGGATGGGAGGAAGAGTTTGATCGAGTCGCAGGGGCGAAGCTTGCCGGGTTTAGAGTGGAAATTGGGAAAATGGGGGCGGAGGAATGTGTGAAGGATTGGGAGGAGGTGAGGAGGAGGGTGGTGGGGAAATGGGATGCGCCTCAAGTTGAGGAGATTTGTAGGTTGGGATTGAGCTCTAGGCGAACTTAGATTTGTCCTAATTTTTGTCATCTTTTATGGAAAACTTTGTTCCTCTTGTTTATTTTTCTAAAAATTTATATTTGGATGGTCACCACTTTTGGCATATTGACTTCTAGAGTTATAAAGTTTCTAATAAAAATTATTTCAGGTAATTTTTCCGTTTAAATGAACTATTCAGGTAATAAAAATTTAAGGATCAGCTGTCCACTGCACTGAGCAAACCAAGTTATAATGAGACATTGGAAATGAGAGTATGTTTTTTCTTTTTTGCACTTCAAATTACATAACTACATATTGTTAGATTATATTAATGCTGCAAATATATGGTAAATTACCCCAAATTAATATTTAAACATTTTTTTACTTTTAAAATTAATATTTAAACATTGAACTTATGGATTTGCAATCAGTATTTCAAATAAAATTAAGCCTCATGTCAAATTTTTTGATAAAAATAATCATAACCGTTACCAGAAATTATCCAAAATTAACCACTTCTTCCGTTTCAAGATAGAAGCTATTTCTAAACCCTCATTTACTTCTCATTCTTTTGTATCTAGTTTGAATCAAAATAGTTTCTGAATTAAAACCAAAGGATCCTATCCACAAACCAAAGGAACAATTTTTAGTGATACAATTTTATTTTGCTTGAAAATATTCAATTGTTCTCTCACCTACATTACTGATTAATTAGTAAGAAAACATACCCTTGTCCATATTTCCAGATATTATTATTTATATTTCGAAACATTATTCATTTCAGCTTAAATTGATTTTTTTTTGAAGGAAATATAGTAAACAAAATGATAGGAAAACAAATTTATTTATAATAAAAAGAAACTCCAATGAAAATTTATTTTTTTCAATAAAATGAAATTTTTATTTCAAAATATCTACTATTATTCACGATAAAAATATATTATTTACACTTAAAATTATTTTTCATTTTGATTTCGCTCCATAACATTTTTTAGAATTCGAACGTTGGAAAAAAGATTATTTTCCGATTTTGAGCAGCCAATGCATCCATTTAATCCCCTCAACAACTCCTTTTTAATGACCCCTAAATTAAATACTCAACTAAAACTCCCCAATGGGCGAATCATAACTAGACACGTCAACAAACCCTTCATCTCCCATCCAATCAGACACGTTGATTACTCCTTAAACCTTCCGTAAAAATTAAAATCATCAGTTAAAACCCTAATTATTATTCTCAATATTCAAAATTCAATTTTCTTCATCATCATCCTCCGCTTCTTCACCAAATCCCAAGAACAAAACTCTCCGCCATTTTCACGACCATGGGCTGCTCATTCTCAAGCTTCCGCCTCGACGACCTCCCCGCCGTCGTTCACTGTCGCCGGCGCCGTAAGTCCATGGACGCCGCCCACGAGCACTTCAAGTCCTTCGCCGAATCACATTCCGCTTACATGCAATCGCTATCCTCCATCGGCCAGTCCCTCGTCCAAACCCTAACCCAATTCCCTCCCCACCCACCAACCACTTTAGAAACGAAGATCGGTGTTGGTTCCGAGACGAAGCAAGACTCCGATCGGAACTCTGATTCTGGGCATATCCAGTTTACGCCCAGCTCCGACGACGAGAATGAGGGTCGAAGTCGTGAGGATTTCAGTAGCTCTTATGAGTATTTGAATAGGGACGATGAGAGATTAGGTGGGGTGGTGGTTCATGGGAGTCCGAGTGATGCGCCGCCGCCGCCTCCGCCGCCAGTGAGCAGTTCGACTTGGGACTTGATGAACTTCTTCGCGCCGTATGATATGGCGCTTCATTACCCAGAAAGCTACAATCTTTTACGTGAACGAACATTGATTGATTCTGTGAAGCCTGAGATCAAGGAAGTTGTTAAAGTCCACATTGTGAAATCTGACGTAGCTGACGTCGATCGGAAAAAGTCCAAGGCGGAGAAAAAAAAGAATAAGAAGAAGGCTGAGACGAGTCTGAAAGCGGAGGAATCTAGTGAGTTGGAGAGTCAGAAGAAATTGAAGGCAGCGGTTGATGTGTTGCAGGAAGTGAAAGTGCAGTTTGAAACAGCTTCAGAGGCTGGCAATGGAGTTTTGAAGTTGCTTAAAGCTGAGGCTGATGAAAACTATGTGTTTCAGCTCGGTAAATTCACATTTTAGTCTGTTGAATTTTTCTTGATTTGATTTAAGTTTGTATCTTTAAGTCATTAAAGTTGTGAATTTGATTTTTTTTTGATGTTCAGATTCGAGCGAAAAGGCGAACCTTCCATCGATTTTGAGGAAGCTGAGCGTTTGGGAGCACAAGCTTTATAATGAAGTGAAGGTACATGTTTTTCTATTTTTGTGATTTTATGGATTTGTGAGTTTTTTTTGGATGAGATTGGGAGTGTGGATTTTTGGCAGGAGGAGGAGGAGTTGAGGGTGAAGCATGAGGACTTTCAGAAGCGGCTGAAGAAGCAGGATGAGAAGGGGAGCGATGCGCAGAAGGTTGATGCGACGCAGAAGGCTCTGATGAGCTTGACGCCTGAGTTGAAAATTGCATTTGAGAAGGTTGACAGGATTTCTATTGTGAGCAGTAATCTGAGGGATGAGGAGCTCTTGCCTTGTCTCAAGGAGTTGATCCATGAGTATGTTTACCTCAACTTCACCAAAGTTTCGTAAAAAAATCCTTGATGAATTTTTCGGTTTTGATTTTCCTAGGCTCCAGGGAATGTGGGTTGCATTGCTGGATTGTCATAAGCAACAGGCTAAAGCCATCAAAGAAGTTGCGGATTTACACGACTTTCCATCAGATGGGGAGCTGACCAACGTGCAACTGGACGCAGCTATACAGCTGAAGCTAGAGTTTCACAACTGGATCATCAGTTTCTGTAACTGGATAAGTGCGCATAGAGGCTACGTAAAGTCCTTAAACAAATGGCTTCACAGATGTCTTCTGCACGAACCGAAAGAACTAAACGAGTCAGAGGGTCCTTACTGGCCTAGCAAACTCGGTGCACCACTTATATTCGTAATTTGTCACAAATGGTCTGAAGGCATGAAAAAAATAGAAGATGATTATAAGGTCATCGAGGCCACGCATGCCTGTGTCGCGAGCGTGGATCAGCTGCTGCAACGAGTGAATACAAACATCCAGCAGCGGATTATTATCGACGGGGACTTGGAGAAGAGAGTTAAGAAAATGGAAGCTAAGGAAAAAGAGATGCTTAAAGCTTTAGAAGCGTGGAAGAAAAATGTGAAAAAGAATTTGTCACCAGCAGCAAATGGTTTCAATTTGACTAGTGAGGCTTCAGGGAATGAGTCTAAAAATTTGCAGCCGGGTCTGAAGCGCACACTTGAGTCCCTGGAGGCACTGGCAGCCAGCTTTGTTCAAGTCTATCAGGATTTGATACCCAATTCTGAAAATGAGATGCAGATTAGCCACATGGAATACTGATTAAGGTACTACACATCGGTATAACTAATTTATTCGTATTGGTTTCTTAAACTTTCAGGAACATAGAATTCGGGGAAAAAGGAAATATTTATTGATAGTATCATGTTCTTATTCTTAGCTGTTGAAGATATATTTACAGATTCATTTTTATTGCTAGTGCTCAAACTTTTGTCAAGTTTATGAATTTCGGTGAATTAAGAAATGAAAATTTCCGCAGCAGGTTTCTGTGAGTAGAACATTCATCTGTTTGTACCAAATATTTGACAGAAAGTCACCATCCCATGCCAATTCCTGGTTCGATTCTTTCGTGAACAACTTGTTTATGAGTTTGATTAAAACTTTTATAGCTTGTGTGGTTTTAAATTATGAACTTGATTAAGGTACTTTTTCAATTAAATAAGTAATTTGTTTGAGTAGAACTCATTAAAACTAAACGAGCCAAGTGCGAACATGTGTTCTTAAAGCTAAAACTGAATTTTAAGTGAGTATGACTGGACTACTTGTGAAACTTAGGACCCAAGTCTTAGTAAATAATAAGAGTTGCTTCTGGTGAAGTTTGTATCAGAAAAAGATGGTAAGGTAACAGCGACATCTCACCACCGACTAGTTAACTTGGTCTAGCTCTTAAGTCCTCGTTACTGTCTGGTATGGAGTTCCGGTGACGTGCTACCTTTGGCAGGAAGCTAGCTTATAAAGATCACTTGTGCAGCTTATCCAGTGTTCAAGGAAATCTGGCCAACACTTCATTGTCGCCTTGAAGTTGACTGCGGCATCACTTCTTCTATTTGGCCAGTTTGGCGTGCCTTGGATTTGAAGCATGCTTGGTGTGAAGATGACTACGCAGCGGATGATTGACGAATTTTGCTTGGATTACTATCCCTGGTTTGATGTTATGTTCCAAGTTATTGCTGTTGTTATTTTCTACCTTGGCTTCAGACCTTTGCATGCCATTTTCTCTTATAAAAAAAACAAACAAACAAAGGACCTACACAGGCAACGTAGACAAATCTCTTGTACGGTGCCGTTTCATGAGGTCATGTAGTCCCCAAAACAACTTGTTCACTGTCCCAAAACGTGTAGGCCATCAATAATTTAGAGGCAACAATTAAGGATTTTTATCTTCTGACCCCAGCTATACTTTTCAATCATATCCTTTTGATGAATGCATTGGCGCAAAACACTTGAAGCTTAGCGTGAATTATGGTTCGTGAGGTTACATGGGATGTTAAAGAAAACATCTTATTTTCACAAGAACTTGCACACACCAAGGTAAATAATTAAGATATGGAGGACACGGGACTGACTCAACGAGTTTTATATTTAAACAATATCAAACCCATGAAAATGCAGATGTATGTTTCTTGTTCATCATCATCTTACTTACTGTTGCATTATTAAAGGTAACTCTAAACAGACATCTACGGAAGTTCGATACAGTTGAGTAGTCTTCGCTCCATTCTCCTCATCAATGAGATGTCTGAAAAAGAAAGAATGCTCAGAAAAAATGAATAGTTAAGAAGACGACTGAATCTAATTTGCTTGTGTCAGTGGCTCTGGTAGCAAGTTACTGATAAAATGGATTCCTAGGGAGTAGTACTCAGCTGAGCCAAAGGGACTATTTGTAAATTACACAGGATAGCAGACAAGAAATCACCTCATGTTCATCTCCATGCCCATGACCATGTCCATGGCCTTCCCAAGGATGCCTCCAACCCTATAACATACAGATCCACAATGTCCGATAAGTGAGTGCCTAAATGCAAGCTAGACGAGGAAAAAGTTAATGATTCATAACTTACCAATACTACTGGACCATCTTGCTTAGCTCGGTAGAATATCCAAAACCTGAAACCACATGCAATCTATATAAATAAATCAATCAACCATGCACACCAATTACGCGTATTGAGCACAATGATACGAGTAACATATGCCGCATCAAAGACTAGCATGTGCTTATTGCATCTTGATCGAGACTCCGTCATTTCCAGTTTTGAGCAGGTTACAGAATGCAACTATACAGCACAACATGTGATACGAGAAACGAAAATTCTATCCACAACGACATATTTGGTGTTTCCGAGTAAGACGATTTCCACACTGCATACAGAAACCCACATGGCCTAATTATGTCGGAAAAATCCTACAACTTTAGGTGTTCTCCTATCCCTCCATACAACCCAAAGCAACATCACCTTCTTAAAATTTCAAGAGATGCAGAGATTTCAATAAGGAAATTGAACTATATATTTAGTTATAAATGAAAATTTGAAGGATTGAAAAGTTTAAATGAAAATTTAGTAAAAAACATAGATTTATGTTTTGCCACTTTATCCTCTATTTCGCATGAACAGCCATACACAAGATGACATAGTGAATTCTATGACTATGGAAGCTCCTATAATGTTCCCACAAAATTTCCAAGACTAAACAAAGGTGTACATAATCCAATTCATCTAACCTAACCCTCCATTGGGATTGTGGACATTTTGATGGAAAGAGAGTAAAATGGAAAGATGATGGGAAACGACTTTCCCAAGAAACATTTTATGCAAATTTATTGTTTTGCCTAAATTACCCATAGTAAACCAAACACCCATCTTTATTGTCCCCAGACTTGCATTCTATTCCTTTAATTTTCCAAGATCAAAACAGGGCGTAAGGGAATACAGTGAGTGTAACCTTCTAGCACATAAAATTTCCTTAGAATGTAACCAAATAAATCTAGCAAACCAGTCACTAAGCCGATCTAATTGACATAAACCATTCAGACTGATTAAATTAAAAATAAATTTATCAACTCCAACCCAGACGCGTTCCCTCCACCATAAAAACAAAGACTCATTCCCTCTGCCAGATTTCTCATGGTACACAGTGTAAAGCCCATTCTTTTCAAACAGCCAATCTCTAAAATTAAACAGAAATGCAACAGATTCATGCTCAATTAAATGTCAACTCTCACTTCCAGGATGAATAGTTCTCCAATCGAACCAATCCAACACATTTAACCCCCAACTACCCCAAAAAGATAATAAAAAAATGCAGCATTTTCCTGATTCCTAACCTGGTCATCCAGCAATCACACAACTCGTCTCCATTATCAGATAAGTCCAACATCACAACCCAATCATCAAAACTCACGATCCATCATCCATCACACAACTTCAATATATACAGATAAATTAGTGCTTGCTGATTTCAAATTCTGGATCTAGAAAAGGCTTTATTTACCACATCATGGCGCACATCCCTTTGCCAGTGATGGTATGCCATCGCTTTGGCTGGTGTAAAGTCACCCCCTTGTAAGTCGTTCCTCCGCCATGTCCTCCACCCATCTCCGATCTCACCACTCAAATCTACTTCCTCTTCTCCTCCCACGTCCTCGATCGCTCCCTCTCTCTCTCTCTCTAAAATCCCCAATCGGATCACAAAAAATCTCCGCTTCGCACTCGCGAATTTATTGGGCCTCTAGTCTGGCCCATTTGAGTTCTTCAACGGAGTCTTTCACAATCAGAGCCGATTTTGGCCCAGAGATGCAAAGGGTATTTGTGTAAATTAGTTCACTTAATTTAATTATTTCCAATTGTCTATTACAATAATATATTAATTTCAGCATATGTTTTTGTAATTTCACCTTTAATAAATACTCCATATGTCCTAAGAGCATCCTCACCATGGTTTTTTTCAATCATATAAAAATACCATGAGACATGATCAAAAAAATCATGCACCCCATCATAAAAAAGATCATCCCGTGATCTTTTTTTGGGTTTGATCATGAGAGTTTGGCAAATCGCAACGCGACACGTGTCCTGTGTAAGAAACAGTACAGTTTTTATTTTGATCTTGCAACGAATATATCTTTTAAATTACAAAGTAAAAAAAAATCAAAATAAATACAAATATTCATAATTTTTTGAGCTCTATAAAACGGGATACACTTTGATATATTTTTATTAATCTTAACATTTATGAGCTATAATTTATGTAGTGATGAGAGATACTGATGATAAACTTTTTTTTTGATCATGAGTGTAGTGCACTTGATCAAAATAATCATGAGGTATAATAAGATGAGAGAGAAAATTGATGAGAGATGGATGATATGTTTTTTTTTATCATGGTGGAGGATGCTCTAATATGTTTGTCCATTTTTAATGTCCCCTAATGTTTCTCCTATTTCTAATATGTGTACTTTATATACTGGTTTAGGATCAGGTGCAAAGTGATAATTATTGTAAAAAATGCAAAGTTATCTCAACCATTCATTTAAATCTTTGGATGTCTCTGATTAATTGAAAACAAATATATTTAATTTCATTTTTTAAAGCGTGGAGGACAAATATGTCATATATTAATCAAAATCGATTTTCACGTAACCATCTTTATTTCTCTCTCTTCCTCTCCATTAAAAAACTCTCTCTCTCTCCTCTCCTCCATGAAACAATCCCAGATCTGAATCTCCATCACCCCTCCCTTCTCCCCAGCTCCATCATCTCTACAACCACGCCGATGTAGAGATTTCAGCGTGTACTGCTCCGATCGGCAGGCCGCTGCTGCCAGAGCTGTCGACAAGGTGTCATATACGTCGCGGCAGCGGCTATCGGAGCTCGACGAAGACGAATTCGGCTTTGCTGCTCGGTGGCTAGAGAATGAGGAATGCGCGGGTGATGGTGCGTTTGAGTTTGAAGTTTTGTGAACCGAGTCCTTTCCGAAAGGTAAGATGTCTCCAATTTTCGATGATACGGTTGAGGCGGCGAGTGTGTCGCTAGGGAAACTGCTTGATGATGAGGAGCGTGAAGAGAATCTTCGTTCGTCGTCGTCTTCGGAGGCGGATGAGTTGGACAGCAGCGTTAAGCACTGCGTTTGGAAGCCGAAGAGAAGTTCGCAGGGGAGATGTAAGAAGAGTAAATCGACTGGATCGTGTCCGAATCGATGGAAGTTGTGCGAACGGGCGGAGCAACAATGACGGTAAGGAGTCGTTTATGTTCTTGACTCCGGAGGGCGTGAAAAATGAAAAAAAATTGACGAATTATGTCATAGTTCGCCAAATTGGACTATAATTCGTCATGAATTACGACATATTGTAGCACACTTCGACAAACAATGCTATAATTCGTCAAATGTAACTAAAATTCGTCCAGAATTTGGCAGTATCATTGTATAATATGTCAAGGCATTTTATAATTCGTCACGGCCAATTTATAGTTCGTCATGTTCAGTTTCGATTTTTTCTTTATGATAACTGTTGATTTGATTTTGGGTTGAGTTCCATTGATGTCGAAGATGATCCAGAGTGTGAAAAATTGAGTTCAACGAAGTTTTACTCATTGAATTTGATCGAATTAAGTCCGATTTTTTATAATTCGTCACGACCATTTTATAGTTCGTCATGTTCAGTTTCGATTTTTTCTTTATGAAAACTGTTGATTTTAATTTGGGTTGAGTTCCATTGATGTCGAAGATGATCCAGAGTGTGAAAAATTGAGTTCAACGAAGTTTTACTCCTTCAATTTGATCGAATTAAGTATGATTTTTTATAATTCGTCACGCCAATTTATAGTTCGTCACGACTATACACGTTCAAACTTTTATTATTTGACAATTCGTCATAATTCTTGAGATTATGAAGCGTGGAGGTTGAGATTTCATGGTTGCGTGTGGAAAAGGCTAAGAAGAAGGAAAAAGAAGGAGAGAGGAGAGAGAATGTGCTTAATTTGAGGGATATTAAATTATAAAATATATTTTATTTATTTAGTTAGTCAATTATACCTTTTTGGTAGAGAGATACATGTATAAATGGTAGTTATTAATTTATTTCCTCCAATTATTATCAGCTTTTGGATTAACAAAATGAATGGATGAGATGAGTGTGTATTTTGCACCATATTTGAGCTTTGCACCAGATCTGGCCTCCTAAATTCTTATTAATTATTGTAAATTTAAGTTGTATTATTACACTGTTTTATAGACAATAATAAATACAATCTGTACTCTTTTTTTTTTCTCATCTTAATTATTGTACTACCAATTATCTTTTTGGACAAATAAATATGAACGGAGGGAGTATTGATGTGTGGACTTCCATACGAATAAACTGGGAAAGAGAGACTCCACGTTTTTCACATTATTCTTTTTCTTCCTGATTGAGACCAAATCTTTAGTCGTTTAAGACAAAATTAAAAAAATCTTTATTAACTATTTTAGAAATGAAATAACACGCATAAATTCTTATAATTAAACGGCGTCCGTGGCCATAATTTCTTTTGAAATTTCAACAGTCAACAAAACTCTCAACGCAACCTCCAATGGCGGAAACAATCGCAGCGCTTGCGCTAACCGACCCCAAATCCGGCTTCTGCGAATCCAATTCCACCTTCTACAGTAAGCGCCACCCGACTCTCCACCCGCCCAACCCCAACCTCGACGTCACCACCTTCATCTCCTCCCACGCCCACCGCGGACGGATTGCCTTCATCGACGCGGCAACCGGCCGCCAAATCAACCTTGGCTTCAGACCTTTGCATGCCATTTTCTCTTATAAAAAAAACAAACAAACAAAGGACCTACACAGGCAACGTAGACAAATCTCTTGTACGGTGCCGTTTCATGAGGTCATGTAGTCCCCAAAACAACTTGTTCACTGTCCCAAAACGTGTAGGCCATCAATAATTTAGAGGCAACAATTAAGGATTTTTATCTTCTGACCCCAGCTATACTTTTCAATCATATCCTTTTGATGAATGCATTGGCGCAAAACACTTGAAGCTTAGCGTGAATTATGGTTCGTGAGGTTACATGGGATGTTAAAGAAAACATCTTATTTTCACAAGAACTTGCACACACCAAGGTAAATAATTAAGATATGGAGGACACGGGACTGACTCAACGAGTTTTATATTTAAACAATATCAAACCCATGAAAATGCAGATGTATGTTTCTTGTTCATCATCATCTTACTTACTGTTGCATTATTAAAGGTAACTCTAAACAGACATCTACGGAAGTTCGATACAGTTGAGTAGTCTTCGCTCCATTCTCCTCATCAATGAGATGTCTGAAAAAGAAAGAATGCTCAGAAAAAATGAATAGTTAAGAAGACGACTGAATCTAATTTGCTTGTGTCAGTGGCTCTGGTAGCAAGTTACTGATAAAATGGATTCCTAGGGAGTAGTACTCAGCTGAGCCAAAGGGACTATTTGTAAATTACACAGGATAGCAGACAAGAAATCACCTCATGTTCATCTCCATGCCCATGACCATGTCCATGGCCTTCCCAAGGATGCCTCCAACCCTATAACATACAGATCCACAATGTCCGATAAGTGAGTGCCTAAATGCAAGCTAGACGAGGAAAAAGTTAATGATTCATAACTTACCAATACTACTGGACCATCTTGCTTAGCTCGGTAGAATATCCAAAACCTGAAACCACATGCAATCTATATAAATAAATCAATCAACCATGCACACCAATTACGCGTATTGAGCACAATGATACGAGTAACATATGCCGCATCAAAGACTAGCATGTGCTTATTGCATCTTGATCGAGACTCCGTCATTTCCAGTTTTGAGCAGGTTACAGAATGCAACTATACAGCACAACATGTGATACGAGAAACGAAAATTCTATCCACAACGACATATTTGGTGTTTCCGAGTAAGACGATTTCCACACTGCATACAGAAACCCACATGGCCTAATTATGTCGGAAAAATCCTACAACTTTAGGTGTTCTCCTATCCCTCCATACAACCCAAAGCAACATCACCTTCTTAAAATTTCAAGAGATGCAGAGATTTCAATAAGGAAATTGAACTATATATTTAGTTATAAATGAAAATTTGAAGGATTGAAAAGTTTAAATGAAAATTTAGTAAAAAACATAGATTTATGTTTTGCCACTTTATCCTCTATTTCGCATGAACAGCCATACACAAGATGACATAGTGAATTCTATGACTATGGAAGCTCCTATAATGTTCCCACAAAATTTCCAAGACTAAACAAAGGTGTACATAATCCAATTCATCTAACCTAACCCTCCATTGGGATTGTGGACATTTTGATGGAAAGAGAGTAAAATGGAAAGATGATGGGAAACGACTTTCCCAAGAAACATTTTATGCAAATTTATTGTTTTGCCTAAATTACCCATAGTAAACCAAACACCCATCTTTATTGTCCCCAGACTTGCATTCTATTCCTTTAATTTTCCAAGATCAAAACAGGGCGTAAGGGAATACAGTGAGTGTAACCTTCTAGCACATAAAATTTCCTTAGAATGTAACCAAATAAATCTAGCAAACCAGTCACTAAGCCGATCTAATTGACATAAACCATTCAGACTGATTAAATTAAAAATAAATTTATCAACTCCAACCCAGACGCGTTCCCTCCACCATAAAAACAAAGACTCATTCCCTCTGCCAGATTTCTCATGGTACACAGTGTAAAGCCCATTCTTTTCAAACAGCCAATCTCTAAAATTAAACAGAAATGCAACAGATTCATGCTCAATTAAATGTCAACTCTCACTTCCAGGATGAATAGTTCTCCAATCGAACCAATCCAACACATTTAACCCCCAACTACCCCAAAAAGATAATAAAAAAATGCAGCATTTTCCTGATTCCTAACCTGGTCATCCAGCAATCACACAACTCGTCTCCATTATCAGATAAGTCCAACATCACAACCCAATCATCAAAACTCACGATCCATCATCCATCACACAACTTCAATATATACAGATAAATTAGTGCTTGCTGATTTCAAATTCTGGATCTAGAAAAGGCTTTATTTACCACATCATGGCGCACATCCCTTTGCCAGTGATGGTATGCCATCGCTTTGGCTGGTGTAAAGTCACCCCCTTGTAAGTCGTTCCTCCGCCATGTCCTCCACCCATCTCCGATCTCACCACTCAAATCTACTTCCTCTTCTCCTCCCACGTCCTCGATCGCTCCCTCTCTCTCTCTCTCTAAAATCCCCAATCGGATCACAAAAAATCTCCGCTTCGCACTCGCGAATTTATTGGGCCTCTAGTCTGGCCCATTTGAGTTCTTCAACGGAGTCTTTCACAATCAGAGCCGATTTTGGCCCAGAGATGCAAAGGGTATTTGTGTAAATTAGTTCACTTAATTTAATTATTTCCAATTGTCTATTACAATAATATATTAATTTCAGCATATGTTTTTGTAATTTCACCTTTAATAAATACTCCATATGTCCTAAGAGCATCCTCACCATGGTTTTTTTCAATCATATAAAAATACCATGAGACATGATCAAAAAAATCATGCACCCCATCATAAAAAAGATCATCCCGTGATCTTTTTTTGGGTTTGATCATGAGAGTTTGGCAAATCGCAACGCGACACGTGTCCTGTGTAAGAAACAGTACAGTTTTTATTTTGATCTTGCAACGAATATATCTTTTAAATTACAAAGTAAAAAAAAATCAAAATAAATACAAATATTCATAATTTTTTGAGCTCTATAAAACGGGATACACTTTGATATATTTTTATTAATCTTAACATTTATGAGCTATAATTTATGTAGTGATGAGAGATACTGATGATAAACTTTTTTTTTGATCATGAGTGTAGTGCACTTGATCAAAATAATCATGAGGTATAATAAGATGAGAGAGAAAATTGATGAGAGATGGATGATATGTTTTTTTTTATCATGGTGGAGGATGCTCTAATATGTTTGTCCATTTTTAATGTCCCCTAATGTTTCTCCTATTTCTAATATGTGTACTTTATATACTGGTTTAGGATCAGGTGCAAAGTGATAATTATTGTAAAAAATGCAAAGTTATCTCAACCATTCATTTAAATCTTTGGATGTCTCTGATTAATTGAAAACAAATATATTTAATTTCATTTTTTAAAGCGTGGAGGACAAATATGTCATATATTAATCAAAATCGATTTTCACGTAACCATCTTTATTTCTCTCTCTTCCTCTCCATTAAAAAACTCTCTCTCTCTCCTCTCCTCCATGAAACAATCCCAGATCTGAATCTCCATCACCCCTCCCTTCTCCCCAGCTCCATCATCTCTACAACCACGCCGATGTAGAGATTTCAGCGTGTACTGCTCCGATCGGCAGGCCGCTGCTGCCAGAGCTGTCGACAAGGTGTCATATACGTCGCGGCAGCGGCTATCGGAGCTCGACGAAGACGAATTCGGCTTTGCTGCTCGGTGGCTAGAGAATGAGGAATGCGCGGGTGATGGTGCGTTTGAGTTTGAAGTTTTGTGAACCGAGTCCTTTCCGAAAGGTAAGATGTCTCCAATTTTCGATGATACGGTTGAGGCGGCGAGTGTGTCGCTAGGGAAACTGCTTGATGATGAGGAGCGTGAAGAGAATCTTCGTTCGTCGTCGTCTTCGGAGGCGGATGAGTTGGACAGCAGCGTTAAGCACTGCGTTTGGAAGCCGAAGAGAAGTTCGCAGGGGAGATGTAAGAAGAGTAAATCGACTGGATCGTGTCCGAATCGATGGAAGTTGTGCGAACGGGCGGAGCAACAATGACGGTAAGGAGTCGTTTATGTTCTTGACTCCGGAGGGCGTGAAAAATGAAAAAAAATTGACGAATTATGTCATAGTTCGCCAAATTGGACTATAATTCGTCATGAATTACGACATATTGTAGCACACTTCGACAAACAATGCTATAATTCGTCAAATGTAACTAAAATTCGTCCAGAATTTGGCAGTATCATTGTATAATATGTCAAGGCATTTTATAATTCGTCACGGCCAATTTATAGTTCGTCATGTTCAGTTTCGATTTTTTCTTTATGATAACTGTTGATTTGATTTTGGGTTGAGTTCCATTGATGTCGAAGATGATCCAGAGTGTGAAAAATTGAGTTCAACGAAGTTTTACTCATTGAATTTGATCGAATTAAGTCCGATTTTTTATAATTCGTCACGACCATTTTATAGTTCGTCATGTTCAGTTTCGATTTTTTCTTTATGAAAACTGTTGATTTTAATTTGGGTTGAGTTCCATTGATGTCGAAGATGATCCAGAGTGTGAAAAATTGAGTTCAACGAAGTTTTACTCCTTCAATTTGATCGAATTAAGTATGATTTTTTATAATTCGTCACGCCAATTTATAGTTCGTCACGACTATACACGTTCAAACTTTTATTATTTGACAATTCGTCATAATTCTTGAGATTATGAAGCGTGGAGGTTGAGATTTCATGGTTGCGTGTGGAAAAGGCTAAGAAGAAGGAAAAAGAAGGAGAGAGGAGAGAGAATGTGCTTAATTTGAGGGATATTAAATTATAAAATATATTTTATTTATTTAGTTAGTCAATTATACCTTTTTGGTAGAGAGATACATGTATAAATGGTAGTTATTAATTTATTTCCTCCAATTATTATCAGCTTTTGGATTAACAAAATGAATGGATGAGATGAGTGTGTATTTTGCACCATATTTGAGCTTTGCACCAGATCTGGCCTCCTAAATTCTTATTAATTATTGTAAATTTAAGTTGTATTATTACACTGTTTTATAGACAATAATAAATACAATCTGTACTCTTTTTTTTTTCTCATCTTAATTATTGTACTACCAATTATCTTTTTGGACAAATAAATATGAACGGAGGGAGTATTGATGTGTGGACTTCCATACGAATAAACTGGGAAAGAGAGACTCCACGTTTTTCACATTATTCTTTTTCTTCCTGATTGAGACCAAATCTTTAGTCGTTTAAGACAAAATTAAAAAAATCTTTATTAACTATTTTAGAAATGAAATAACACGCATAAATTCTTATAATTAAACGGCGTCCGTGGCCATAATTTCTTTTGAAATTTCAACAGTCAACAAAACTCTCAACGCAACCTCCAATGGCGGAAACAATCGCAGCGCTTGCGCTAACCGACCCCAAATCCGGCTTCTGCGAATCCAATTCCACCTTCTACAGTAAGCGCCACCCGACTCTCCACCCGCCCAACCCCAACCTCGACGTCACCACCTTCATCTCCTCCCACGCCCACCGCGGACGGATTGCCTTCATCGACGCGGCAACCGGCCGCCAAATCACCTACTCCGAGCTTTGGCAAATGGTCGACGCGCTCTCCAGCTCTTTAACCAAACTGGGTATCAAAAAAGGTGATGTCTTGCTCCTCCTCTCCCCGAACTCCATCTTCTTCCCGGTCGTTTGCTTAGCCGTCATGTCACTCGGCGCCGTCATCACCACCACTAATCCGTTGAACACCCGTCAAGAAATTAAGAAACAGATCGCTGATTCGAAACCGGTGTTCGCTTTCACGATTCCGGTACTCGTCCACAAGTTGGCGGACTCTGGTCTCAGAGTCATCCTCATCGGGAAAAATGGCGGAATTCCGGCGAGCGGGGTTGATATAGTATCGGACTTGGATCGGATGCTGAATTCGGATCCGGGTTTGGTGAGAGTGAGACCAAAAATCAACCAGGATGACACTGCAACTTTATTGTATTCCTCTGGCAATACCGGAGCCAGCAAAGGCGTGGTTTCATCTCACAGGAATTTAATCGCTATGGTTCAAGTGCTAAAACAACGCTTCAACGCCGACCCGGATTTGAAGAAGGATCAGATCTTCATCTGCACGGTCCCCATGTTCCACATCTACGGCTTGGCCGCGTTCGCCACCGGCCAACTCGCCTCCGGCTCCACCGTCGTCATCCTCTCTAAATTCGACATGAACGAGATGTTCGCCGCTATCGAAAAATACAAAGCGACTTATCTCCCACTCGTGCCGCCGATCCTGGTGGGAATGATCAACGCGGCGGAGAAGATCAAAGCTAATTTCGATCTCAGCTCCCTCGCCACCGTCTTGTCCGGCGGCGCGCCGCTAGGGAAGGAGGTGATCGAGGGGTTCCTAACGAAGTATCCGAATGTGAAGATTTTGCAGGGGTATGGGTTGACGGAGAGTACAGGAATCGGAGCTTCGACTGACACGTTGGAGGAGAGCTTGAGGTACGGTACAGCTGGGCTTCTCTCGCCGTCCACGGCGGCGAAGATTGTCGATCCAGAGTCAGGAAAGTTTCTGGGTGTTAATGAAACAGGGGAGCTTTGGCTCAGAGGGTCCTTCATCATGAAAGGTACAAACTTTTTTATTTCACAAAAAGCAGAGCATCATCATATTCACCATTAACATGTTTGGCCTGCAGTTTAATGCTTCTTCTTCTTTTTTTCTAAAAAGGTTATATTGGGAATGTGGAAGCTACTAGCTCGACACTGGATAGGGAGGGGTGGCTGAGGACAGGAGATTTGGGTTATTTTGATGAAGACGGGTTTCTGTTTGTTGTGGATAGATTGAAGGAGCTGATCAAGTACAAAGGTTATCAGGTGAGTTTGACCAGGTTTGACTGTTGTTGACTTGAGCTGTATGTATAGAAGTAGAACAACAAGTTATTAAAATTTCTTAGAATTTTAGGTCTGCGTGTGGTGTTTGAAATCCTTTGTGTTATTCTGTCTGCAATCTGCATTTAGGCTGGTTTAGGTTTTTGTTTTGTGTGGTGAGTTTGACCAGATTTGACTGTTGTTGACTTGTGGTGCTTGTTTTTATCTTGTCTGGTGTTATTTTTTGAGTTTGAGCAGTAAGTGTTTTCATTTCTTCTCTTTGGGACCTCTGTTTCTAATCAAGGCTTGTTATTGTGTGTTGATTGATCTTACTTAGGTTCCTCCAGCTGAGCTAGAGGCTCTGCTGCTTACTCACCCCGAAGTCGAGGATGCCGCTGTTATCCCGTAAGTTCTTTTTTAACCGCCAAATCTTTCGAGTCCAAAACAACTTATTTAGAATCTGACCGCCTGCTGAATCCTAAACTTGATTGCAGATTTCCGGACGAGGAGGTGGGGCAGTTTCCCATGGCGTACATTGTGAGGAAACCCGGCAGCAGCTTGTCCGAGACTGCAGTGATGGAGTTTGTTGCGAAACAGGTACGCACATGTTACATTTGATATCCCATTTTTATGAAAGCATCAGAGTATTCACTATTCTAGCAGTAGAGCCTCAGATATTGATGTTCACTGTGTTCTACAGGTTGCGCCATATAAGAGGGTTCGTCGAGTGGCGTTTATATCAGCCGTGCCAAAGAACCCATCGGGGAAAATTCTGAGGAAGGATCTGATCAAACTGGCCACCTCCACAGCCTCCAAATTATAGACCAACTTATTGGATACATGATCAATTGAGCAACTCAAGATACATGACTGTGTTTGTGTAGCATTACGTTTCAAATAGACTAATTGGTTTTGACTTTTGGTTAAACTGGATGATTCTTGGGCCGTGCAGGCCCATTTTTCATTAAAAACTGGCATGCATGTGACTGGCATCCATGAGAGATGAGATTTTTTTTTTGATTGGGGTTAAAGTTAGTGTTATAAGAGCATCTGCAGCGGTCGCATGCTAGACGAGATTTGGGGACGTTCTGTGAAGGATTTTTTTGCAGTGGTGACATCCTCGTCGAGATCGCTTGCTGGAGGAGAATTTTCGGACGAGAACGTTCGCTCAGAAATGCTGGACGAGAACGCCTGAGCGAACGTTCTCCGCGAGTGAGCTGTGGTGTGTGTACCGCGTGTAAAACTAATTGAACGAATTCGATCAAATTGAAACTTGAAAAGTCAGTCGCTCACTTCGTAGATGATTTTCGACATCAATCGACAACAAAATCGACAGTTTTCGAACTGATAATCGTTCCGATTCAAAAATCGAAAATCGACCTGCCGAGCGTTTCGCATTGACGTTACTGTCGCGCCTTACGTAGACATTAGCCATAATGTCTACATGAAACGCGGTGACAATCCGTTGCGCGTCCTGCCTAAACATTAGTACGTCAAGCGGGCACTCATGTGCGCGGAAACGAAACAAGCCAAATTCGACGTCATCGTCACCCCCTGGGCGCCCGTGTAGGAGTTTTGGGAGACCTTAGCTTAACAACTTTTTTTTGATTAACTTAGCATAACAACTTAATAACCATGATCTTGAAATCATATAAGAACATACAAAGTTCCCATTTGGCTTCCAATGTGGGATATAAGGTTTTCACTCATGTGAAATCCATCTTCATTTCAATCCCTACCAAAGTCACTTTTCATGAGTTTTGGTCCAACTTTGGCCATCGATTTCTCATTCGATATAGCTTCGTTTTCGGCATTTCAACCTTCGATTTCATACCTCTCAATCCAAGGTATTCTAATCTAATTTTATCAACACGATTCAAGGTGTCCTCCACGCTCAATTTTTGGTCTCAAATGTGGCGCACCACCATTTTTCTTCACACCTTCTAACACACATTTTCCAACAGCCATTAATGTATTTCAATTCCATAAAATGTTATTTCCATTCAGTTATGTATTTTACATTATTAATCAATAATTCACATAAGAACAAATCGGAGAGAAAACAAATTTTGAAAAATAATAATTTTTTATTCATGAATAGTAATAGGAAGTTCTCCGCAGGATGACATTGCTGCACAGAATATGCAAAAATGTTATTATTATTCAATGAATAGTAATAGAAATTGCTCCGTGAGGAAGTTCTCAAGGAGATAATATGCTTGAACGGGTGCGGATGCCCTAATGTTAGTTATAGGGACTTGAACCCGGTCCGTTAGGAGCCGGAGGGAGCGCCCAAACCACTGGGGCAACTCCTCTTCGCCCTGAGATCAATTTTATTTTTATTTTTATTTTAAGGAAAGAAAAAGAGAGTTGAGATATAACCCATCAGATTTCTTTCGTTGCTTTCATTTTTAAATAGTGATTTATCAATTTGGTAATTTTATTATTTGATATTAATGCATATTGTAATACGGAGACTTAAAAGATCAAAAATAATCGGGATCTTCTGAAAGTTGTCCTAAAACTGATGTGTCCAAACATGTTTCTACTCCTACGTAATGGGCAGCGCTCGGTTAAGAACCCATATAAATTCAAGAATCTGAGACCCCAAATCTCATTATTGGATCAAGTTGCATATTTGAATGTGGAGGTAACACGTGTCCCACTCACTTTTTTCCTTCATTGTGCAGTTTCGAGCATTATTTTGCCTAGATGCATTTTTAAGTTTCGAAAAATGCACTTAGGCAAAAACGAAAAATACATAAAAAAGATTCTCAAGGTTCTCGAAAAAAAGATGGATTCTCATTTGATCCCTACGTAATACTAAAGAAATTATGTCCTTAATTAAAATAATGGAAAATAAGAAGCCAAAAATGAATTATAATAATAAGAGAACCCATCCTAAACGGAACTCTCTATAATTAAAACTAAGCAAAGTTGAAAGAAAAGTAAATTGACGTGGCATTAAAGACGGAAGTGGGTCGGCCTACGGGTCAGGTTTGGTCGAAATAGTTTTATATCCGTGGGTTTGGATTAGGTCAGACTGGGTCCAAACCGCCACGATTCGACCCACGGGTCGAGTTGAAGAAAAAAATTTGGACCCAATCCGATCAACGAGTTGTAAGTGAATCCATCATAAATGAGATGAATCGAACTGAGTCGGTGGGTTGGTCCAACTCACGAATTAAACTATGGGTTGGACCCATAAAGTATTGTTTTAATTAATATTTTGATTACTCAATTTATTAATATTTTTATGTAAAAATTATATTTAAAAGCAGCTTTTGTCTAAGTGAAAAAACTAAAGCTTCAATTAATATTTCATTGTAAAATTAAATAGGCGCCAAATTTCTTTATTCGGGTGAATTACAAATATAGGGGAAAGCTTAACACAAACTCTGAATTGAAACTTTATAAATAGTTCAACTACACATGTATCTTCGGTCACTATTTTAGTGAGCTTAACCTCTGAATTTCATCTTCGAGTAAACATAAAAGTTATAGAACATTCAATTAGCTTTCGATCCATATGTAGATCATCTTTAATGAACATCAGATAACACCTTTATGAGCTTCAGAAGGTTGGCTGATCATTAGCGGACCTTGTTGTTCGAAAAAAAAATCGCCGGAGTATTAGCGGACCGTTTTTTTTCAGATCCGACTTATATCCTTGTTGTCCGAAAAAAAAATTTTAGGACCTCCCTCCGACGAAGCTCTGGATCCGCCACTGCTAAGGTTAATAGATCATGAAAGATACTCGAAAAATGAAAGATAATGAAGTGAATAATCATTCTACGACCATACTTTAATTTCAGACGGTTTTATTTTTGAATATTTGACTTGTGAGCCGAGCTCGTGGGTCAAACTCACTGATTAAACTTGTAGGTCGAATTCATCGGTTGATATAATTTTAATTTTGATTTGTGGATCAAATTCATGCAACGGGCTGAATTGACTCATTCTGACTCAACCCACGAGGTGAATCCACAATTCTCGACCCACGAATTGTGTCGCACCAATCGAACTAAATCAAGTCAACACACAACTTTTTATCCAAAAAAAAAAGCCAACACACAACTCATACGGACCAATCCCCGAATTTTGTAACCCACTTCCATCGGTACGTGGCATACAATGTGCCACCGAGTAACAACTAGCAAGCATAACGAATACTAAATGTGATAATGCAATATTAATCAAAAAAATGTGATAATGCAATATAAATTAAAGAGAGAATATCTGGTATGACTTGTTGGCAGCACCAAACCGACCATTTGCTTATCTTTATTTGGATCTAGCCCTTGTACTAAAGCAACGCATCTCCCGACACAAACACGCGCCATTTCTCTGATGTAATATGACGACTTACCATTTTCGTACATTTGGAAAGGATTTTTAAATGAAATAGTGAATGATTTTTTTAAGTTTATTAGATTTGAGGAACGCTCCGTTGAGGACACGTAAATAGTGTGAGGATCGTAGGGACACATCTCATGCCACACATCTAACCCCGTGCATTATGGGCGCGTCACGTGTCACGACGTGTTCACACTACAAAGTAATGTGAATGCAAATGGCGGCTGTGACACGTGACGCGTCGTGGAGTCGGTGGATGAATTCATCCAACGGATGAGATGTGTCCCTACGGTCATCGCACTATTCACGTGTCCTCAACGGTGCGCGCCCCTATCAGATTTATATTAAATAATGGAATTGATAGAGAAAAAAACGAGAATTAAGAACTTAAGATCGGTTACAATTTTGATTTTTAGTGTTAACTACATGTTGATGAATTATGATACATTTACAACGAATTATGTCATGGTTTATTCAACCGAATTATAGGTCACTTTTTCGAACTATGACATGATTCGTAAGTAAAGTATCATAATTCACCGTTTTTTAATTTACACTTTTGCACCTAATTTTTTTCAAAAAATGATACCATCATCATGCTACTTATTTTATCAGGTTATCTGTCAAGTGTTAATTTAATTGTCAAATACTGTAGTTTATTTTACTTTTCGACTCTTTAAGAGTTAGGATCATATGAGAAATAGTAACTGTGATGAGAAATGAGAAATAATAATAGTCGTTTGATCTTTCATCGAACGGTCCTTAATTGAACTCGTATTTAAGGGTAAATTCGTCATTCCCAACGGTAATCAAATCTCTTCTTATCCAATTACATTGTAAATACGTGATTGGGGGGTTTGTACTTAGCTGTAACCTCGAAAATGTTTCCGAATATGTTGTACTGTGTTGTATTTATATTGCCGACTTCTCGACCCAACAATGTCTGCAGACTTGCAACCCAACCATTCTCACAGCCCATATGGTTAACATGTCACCTTAAGATGCATGTTAAAGGGTGTGGGAGTGTGTTCAATCCCCACCAACAACCTTCAAGTGCTCCAATTAAAATGTCATGTGCTCTGCGCCAATAGTGCCAAATTCATAGTCATGTGCTTGGGCCTTGAGAATGGTTGAGTTGCAAGTCTGCAGACATTGTTGGGCCGAGAAGTCGGCAATATAAATACAACATACTGGATAAATCTTCTGTCGTGGCTGAGTATCGCTGGAATGTTTTCGATCCCTGGCTGCGTCGGCGGTGGTGGTGGGTGGGATTTGCATCTGACATCTCCGCGTCGTTTCCGCCGCCGGCTTCCATTTTGGCTTTCTCTCGTTCCACCGGAAATGCGTGATAAGAGGACGAAAAAGTGTTGCTACTGCTTCTTCTGCTGGCTTATGATGTTTGGTAATGCTTTTCTGTCTTTGTCTGTGAGTTAAATTTGTGTAGAATCTGCAGAATATACTTTTCCTCTCATATATTGTTACTTAGTTTATCTTGGTGAGTTTGTAATGTTAGCATAGGTTGAGAATTGAAGTTGAGCTTGTGTAAAATTTTCTGTGCTACAATTCACTTCAATTAAATTTCAAGATGGATTTTGTTATTCGGTTTTTGGTTTTTGATATTCAATTTGGGGATTTGCACAGCTCATGATTATGTAATCTGTTTTCAGATTTGCTTGATACTAACTAAAATGGCAAAAATGGTACAAGAGGAGGGCTCATCTTCGGTTACATCTTCGCCCCTTAACGTTTTCTCCATGATGCCACTTTCGCTAAGTTTGGGCTCATTATTCCATGGCTCAGAGAAATGAAATCAGAAGAAAGGGGACTGTATCTCATCCAACTTCTCATATCGGTGCAGGCAGCCTTGAGAACGCAAATAATGTTGTTGTAATTTTCCCTTAAGAATAATAGTCCTTTTGTTATAAATATTATATTATACATTGGATCATATGAAACCGTCGTAGCGTAGTTGTATACGTAGAATTCGTAGCAGACTAAGTTGGATAAAATGCGTAGATTAATACATATAATTCGTAGCCCAGTGACACAGTGGAATCGAGCATGTAATTGTAAAATGCGTAAATCTAATAAACAAAATTCGTAGCAGTCATGTTTTGGTACTTTACGACTAAAATTTGTAGCTTTCTGTTTAAAATTCGTAGCAGTCATAGTGACTGTTACGAATTTTGTGTGTAAGTGATATGCATTTTAGTTTTTTTATATATTTTTTGGAAACAATTGAAATGTAAATCCAATTCATGCAATTATATTTAACCATCCATCAAATTTCATTAAAACATCACAGTTACAAGGTCAACAATAAAAATCATAAACTAAACATGCCCGGCTGGAAACAGAGACCCTCTGCAAGGTCCTGCCTTGCCTCTTCAAGGCATACGCTACATCCATAGCAGTTACCGTCTTCCTCCTAGCATGCTCCATGTATGTCACAGCATCTCGAATCACATTCTCCAAATTTCGTCAGTTAATCCTGCACACATTCGATCGGTTAATCGAAATAGGAAATTATACACTCTGCAAGTAACATAGCCCTTTTTATAATCCGTAGCTTTCTAATTAAAATGCGTAGATATGCAATTTTTGATAGGCATACATTTATAATACGTAGCTTTCTGTTTAAATTTCGTAACAGTCATAGTGACTGTTACGAATTTTGTTTATAAATGCTACACATTTTAGTTTTTTTTTGAAATAATTGAAATGTAAGTCCAATTCAGGCAATTAGATTTAACATCCATCGAATTTCATTAAGACAGCACAGTTACAAGGTCAATAATAAAAACCCTAAACTAAACATGCACCAGAAACCCTAACCGCGGAAGCCGTACAAGGTCCTGCCTTGCCTCTCAAGGCATAAACTACATCCATAGCAGTCATCGTCGTCCTCCTATCATGCTCCGTGTATTACACAGCATCACGAATCACGTTCTCCAAGAATCTCGCCGAGTCGCTCTACTGAATTCATAGATCGACTTGTTTTGGTTTGATTAGGTCGTGGGATGATGTGCGACAATGTAAGGATTTTTAGATTTCAGTTTGATTTTTGATTTTTGTTTGACTAATTTGCCCTTATCTGCCGTTTAAAGTGAAATAATGAACTTGATTTATGAAACGGGTAGATAGAGATTGAAACAAAGTTTATTTATTTTATTCTCAAATTTTCTAATTTAAATAAATGAGAATTTCTTTTATTTCACGACCGAAAACCTTGGCGCTTACGGCCAATAGGCCATGAAAAAGTGGATCAATCAATTTAATGTCAGACATTAAATTTTATTACAGCTCCAACAGTTAATTCAGTTACTGCCTGTCCATCTGTATCCACAAAAACTTTTCTCGAATCTCGTCTAGATTCAAATATCTTAATTCTGACCGCAAACACACCCTCTCATATCCTAGGCCGACATCTACCCGGCCCTACATCCACACGACATCACGTCGCTTTATACACGTGTCATCTTTTCATTCGTTACTATCCCGTCACCCGCTCCTCTTCCTTCTCATTTTTTCCACTCCCTTCTTTAAATTAAACCTTTCCTAACCCCACTCGCGCAAAATTCACGCGTCACCAATTTCACTCTCTAACGCCACGCGGATGGATCTCAATGGTTGAAACTTTAATTATTGTTACTAAATTCAAAGGTCGGTCCCGAAACAAAGTCGTTTGATTTGCCAGCTCTACACAGTTCAATTATTTATTTAAATTAAATATTGCTATTAATTTTTTTTTGATGGAATATTGCTATTAAATTTTAATTTTATATATTTTTGTGCTTCTTCGTCTTACGTCAGCGTATGAAATCTCGGGTATAAAACGAGCTCAGAGCTCTGCAACTCTTCATCAACTCACACTGCAAATCGCTACGTTCTCACTCATCATTTCATAAAGCTTGGATCTTTCGCAACGTTATTTAGTCTACCATTCATCGGAATCAATGGCTGACGAGTACAAGCACGAGGAAAGCGCCAACCACGAAGTTGAGACGCAGGACCGCGGCCTGTTCGGTTTCGGAAAGAAGAAAGAAGAGGACGAAGCCATCGCTGCTGATTTCGAGCAGAAGGTTCAGGTTACAGAGGAGGAGGAGAAGAAGCCGACCCTGCTCGAGAAATTGAAGCGATCAGACAGCAGCTCCAGCTCGGTATGATTTACGATCCTGATCGTGTCCATTTGTTGAAATTTATTTGATTCTGATGATGCTCTGTTTTTGAATAATTTACAGTCCAGCAGCGACGAGGAGGTTGGTGAGGACGGAGAGAAGAAGAAAAAGAAGAAGGGGTTGAAGGAGAAGCTGAAAGAGAAGCTGGATAAGAAGGATGAGGACACCGCCGTACCAGTCGAGAAAGTGGAGGAAGCGCCTCCAGTTGTAGCAGCTGAGCCGCTGCACCCGGAGGAGAAGAAAGGGTTGTTAGGGAAAATCAAGGACAAGCTTCCAGGACATAGCAAGAAAACAGAGGAGGGTGTAGTGGCTGCTCCTCCTCCACCTCCGGTGGAAGAGCCGGCTCCGGTCGTTGAAGAGAAGAAGGGGCTGATTGAGAAGATCAAGGACAAGATTCCTGGGTTCCATTCCAAGACGGAGGAGGAAAAGGAAAAGCCAAAGGATTGAAATTAAAGGCGGAGCGTCATCATCATCGTCTTGTGAATGATTTCTGTTTGGGCTGCTTTGCTGTGTCTGGTTTGGTCGGATGTGTTATTATGCGTTGTTTGAATTTGTTGCTTTTGCTTTCATGTTTTTAATTTGTTCTGCTTTTATCGGGTCTGTATTTGTGTTGGATATATGAAGCTTTACTGTACTTAATAGTGTTGTGCTCGTCTATGAAGTTTCTTTCCTAATGCAAATTGGTGTTATGAACTTTTTGTTGAAGCTTAATGAAAGTAAACAAGTGTTTGTTTTAATTTAGAGGCTTGAGTCATGTTCAAGTTTCATGTAAGTATTTTAAGTAATTATATTTTAATTAATACTTGTAAAAACCTGAATCTAAGGCATTGTCGGCAACATTTTAACTAATAGGGGATATCACACTGTTGCAGAGTTTTTTTTTTTCCCAAAAAATGATCCATCATTTGAGTTTGGAAATATATAAAATGTCCGAGTTTGTAGTTTCATTTTTTACCCATTTTTAATAAAATTGATTTTCCAAGAATTGGTTTTATGCGTTTTTTGCAAATCCGGATCTCCATACGAGAACACGTGGGGTTCTCTCATTCGCACGTCCTCTCGTTCGCACATAAAATCGGATCCTGGTCATTCGATTTTGTTAAAAGGGGCCAAAACAGAAATGTCAAATTTATTTGGATCATTTTGGATATGTTGAAACTCAAACCTGCCATTTTGAAGAGAAAAAAATTCCCCGTTGAGTGTTGCATACAAAAAAAAAAACTTGAGATTTTCAAAATATATATGTATGTTATTGTATGATAATCTAATGGAGCATCTAAATGAGCTTCACAGGAACCTCTAAATGGTTCGAACAATCATCCGAGTCACGAAAAAAAGGTCGCGAGATCACTAAAAAAAAATTATGTACTACGGCAGTAAATTTTTGTATTCGAGCGTTACTTGTGAATATCGATTTAAGCCTCACATTTTTCATGTTTCGAGAATTCGGATAATAAACAGTGTCGGATTTGTGATGTGGTTTTGGAACTTGTTACAAGTGTTAGTGCACATGTTTAAGCCATCTATTAGTAGCTTGGGCTTACAACTTCATTTTGCCATTTTCTAGTTCTGGTCTCAATGTCGAGAATTGCGAGAAAAGATAAACTTGTCAAATCTCCTCCACCTCTCGAGGGCTGCATCTTAGCGGGTCAAGCCGAGTGGTAAAAGTTGTTCAAACTTGATTAATTAATCCTTTCAGGAGTATTAGCTCCAGCCAAGCTTTACCGACATTTTGAACTAGGGTCATCAAACGACTTTAACGACTTTAAAAGCTTAGATCGGTTTCAAGGCTATTGAGGTCATAACCTAGTCTAAAACTCATCTTAAGTCTAGCCTTATCATTAGAAGGATTAGTCATTAGTGTCAAATTATATTAGTTAAATTCAACGATGGCAAATGATCGAAGGCCACAAGTTCTTATTAATATAATATCACTTCTGATGATTTTGTGTCATCTTTTGATGAATAGTGACTATAAACCGTTCAAAGAAATATTTTCACATTATTTTATGAAGAGAAAAATTACTTACTTCTATTATATTACAAAACATAATTCTCAAGATTAGACTCATTTTTTTGTTTTTGATAATGGGATACAACAACTCGAAATATTACAATGTGAATGTGTGATACTTACCATGTATGGATCCGCACATCTATCCCAAATCTTTACATTTAGTACATATATATTGATATCCAAAGTTTTAACATGACATTTACATTTATTCGTTTCTAAAGCTCAGGCCTGGTTCGGCACTCTTACCATGTATGGATCCGCACATCGACCCCAAATCATCATCGGTACATTCTTTGATGCTTTGAGCTCATGCCACCTTGGACACTTTTACCGTTTGAAAGACGACACATCCATCTTGACTGCCGGAGGATGCATCCACGAGGGATGTAGGAAGCATCACACGTGAGACGTGAAGAGTAAAATATCCCTGTAAGATGTAAGAAACATCCACGCACAATGCGGTACGAGGAAAAGAAAAAGAAAAAGAAAATTTTCACAAAATTATTATTCTCAATAGACTTCAAGTCCAAGTCAAAAAAAATAAAATAGACTTCCAAGTCAATCTAGAAATACAATCTCAACCGAACCAACAAATTCTAACGAAATCAAACTAGATTATTGTTTGACTACATCATATTACTTGTGGACCGGGCAACTGTGGAAGGATCTTGAACCCATGACTGCAGAAGATGCTTAAAGAGTACTGATGAGTGATGACATTTTTATTTGTATTGATATTAGAGAACTGAAGTTAGAATTTGGAGCGAGGATTTCACAATTGAGCCGATCAAACCACAATTCTGAATTGGTCTGATTAACACCGGCTCAGTCTGGATGCATGAAAAGCCGTTCGAGTGAGAGGTTCGTTGAAAACTGCTACACGGGGGCTCGGAAGCGTCGGCGGCGACGCAACGCAACGCAATGCAATAACCAGCGACAGTTGTTCGTTGATAAAAACGAAGCGTCGGCTCTGCTCCATATGTAACAAGCGACGGCCCGCTCTGAAGTGGCTTAAAGCCCTAGAACAGGTAGTTGGAATTCTATACGTTGGGAATTTCGATTTGGCGCTCAGTTAATTATAAGCTGGTTAAAATTCGATAGATTAGGTTTTATTTTCTCTTTGTGGTTTATTAGTGTTTTGGCTTTTTGTTGTTGAAGTTTGAAAGAAGAAAATGATCGGAATGACGACAATGACTGATTCAGAATTCTGTTTTTGTTGCTGGGAGCCTTTTTATGAGGCTTTTGAGGATGTTAGGTGATCGTTGAGAATAAACTTTTTTAACCTGGTGACTGAGCGGATTGCCATTGGGGCTTCTGGTGGGAAAGGTGTGTTCAGTTTATATTCTAGTTAGAGCTTACTTGATGCTGCTAGTTAAGTTACTACTAATCGATGATACAAGAGAGTAGATTTTGTGCGATTAAGATACTTACTTACTGATAAGTAAACATGAGCTGTGAGCGTGCAATGTTTTGGTTCAAATGTAATATTACTCTATCGCTAATTTTAATATTTTTCGTGATTCCATTTTAGCTTATATATTGTCAAGCTTAGCTTTTCAAGGGACAATACATGTTCAAATATTTTAACCAAGTTCCATGTCTCGCCGGCAATTGCTTATGATATCCCTGTTGATGTATCTGAAGATGTCTATGCTACCTGAGAAATCCGACTAAATTTTGGTGATACCATTTGCTTGATTCTTCTGCTTTCCTGCAGTCCAAAGGTACATTAGATCTTTGAGCTTGTCATGCCTCAAATATATGCTGACTGAAATGGCTGCATTATCTTAAATACTGGTCAATAGCTACATGTATCTTGATTCATAGGTTAAATTCTGTCTGTTATCAGTAAGAATTGACCCATAGATTCTTGCACTTTCTGTACACTGCTTCAACGAAGTAAAGTCTAGCTTAAAGATGTATGCTTGACCTACAAGGCTACACATAAGCTGATGATGTATCTGTGACATACATGTGTTTTTTTGCATCATCTGGGTCCTTAATGCATGTGATGTCTCATTGCTAATCTGTCACGAAGATGATGTCGGCATCTGACTAAGTAGTTCAACATTATAACATGTGTTAATTATCTGTCTGTATAAAGTATCATAATTGATGTTTCTGTAACTTGCTAATTTTCTGTTTTCATGTTATGCTTTATTATGTGCTTGCATTTCATTACTCCATGTCCATGTCCTCTGCATCATAACCCATGGCTGATATTCTGCATTGTCCCACAACTTTGATTTACTTTAGGTGTGCAGATTGTCCATCATTGGCATGTTTATTTGATGAGCTGCGAGATCTCCTTGATTTATGAATGTAGTGGAGCTCTCCAATTCTTGATCCACCACTTCATCTACTACTTCAGAATTTTGATTATGAGTTTTTTTACATATTGGTACTTTCTATTCCAGTTTGCAGTTGCAAATTTATTTTGAACGAGTATGTTTCTTCTTTTTGAGCCTCTAAGGTATTTACAAAGGAACGAGCCATGTGAGAACATTGCTAGTTGCGCAAATGATTGGACAGCATTAAGGCCCTCCTAACTACTATGTGTTCCAAATCATGCTACACAAGTTTGGTTATCAGATTTCCTATTTGAGAAGCATTGGTATTTTTTTTAGAGAAACATCTCACTATTTATTGGTAGTTGTGTTCCCTAATTAGTTTTCACTTATAATACATGTCCCTGCTCTCCCATAGTTTTGGTCAATGTTTGTAATGACTCATATATACCACTCACTCCTTGCCTCTGTTGAGTTAGGTAGAAACATCAATTCTCATTATCTTTGCTTTTGGTTGAATATTAGCTTATTCATATTTGGTTAGCTTCTTCCAGGTATAATGATCCCACTACTCACGCAAATTAGCATCGTTTAATTGGTAAAGGTGTGCCCTACATACCTCATATGCTTTAACTTTCAAAAGTTTGGATATTTGCCTTTGTTTCCTGCAGGCATTCTATACCCTTTATTTACAATCTTCCATTCATTATGCTAAACTTGTCTGTCTTGATTTGAAATATTTGAATAATTTGAATTCGGAACCGCGCAAAATTATCTTGCTGGCCTGTTGACGATTCTCCTTAATCATGTTGTCTAGATTATAGAAGAAACTATTTTACGCATCCCCTGTAGATGTGGGTTATTTTGTTTGATAGTCCTATTTTCTTTTGCTTAATTGATAGCCATTTTTTGATAATTTGAAATCTCAAATTGCGGACCAAATTGCCTAGATGACTGCATATGCAATAATGCCACATGATGCAGTAAAGATGTCATGAGTTTGCTTATGAAGGTAACGTACTGGTACATCTAGGCCTAGGCTGGCATGTTTTGCTTAGCATCGATCTCCGCCACCAGATGAAGCCCCGAAATTGAGTTTATTTACTAATGCAGATGTACCTAGTAGATGAGCTTATATCCTATATCATATTCTAAACAGATACTGTATATAGTACCCATACTAGCTAGCTTTGAATAGTTTGACTAGTTTATATGAGGAACCCAAAAATTTGTTAAACCCTAGTCATTCTAATTTCTTACCAACCTTTTGTCCATTCCGCTGTACTTTTACTTATGTATGCCCTTGCCTGCCTGTCTGAATTTAATCTCCCTTGCCGACAGTGTTTAACTTTTACCTTTTGCTCAATATTAAAACTGCAAACAAACTTACATGATTCTCGTGACCAATGCATTATATGTTTTCGTTTGTCATCTTTGGCGGTTGTTTATTATTGGTATTATTGTTTGATTTCAAAACCTTTTGAATGTAGAACAATTACACCGACTTCACGTGTGGCGCGCGGGTCTCCCAAAGCTGCTGATCCTTTGCAGCATTTGATTCAACCCCTGTTGAGCTCTTTGGTATTACTGTATTTATTAAGCTGCGATCAGTCATATGTAGTACAATCTTGCGAACATGATCACATGCACTCCAGTCCTGTAACCTCTAATTAATCTTAATTTTAGAACCCATAAGCTTGGCGGGCAGAAGTCAGATGCAAACTCAGATATTGAGATCTAAGCAATCAATATCACAGAATTTCAACTCAAAACCATTTTTTGCCATATTCATTGTCAACGTGTTAATCCCCCCAAGTCTGACTTGCTTCCAATTTCCGAAGTGCAAGTAGCTATCTACAAGGAAGCAGTTAAATTACCTATGCGTTTCATTATGTGTAACTAATCTTGTTTTGGACAAATGACAGTCTTTTCAAATTTCAATGGTGGATGAGATTATGGTCTGGGGCAGCCGCAGCCAGAATGGCTTCTGGGACCATGACATAATAGAAAGCGAGTAAGTGACGTCTAAGCTAAACAAAGGTAAAAAGACAATGAGAACGCGTAATAGACTTGTTTATCATCTAAATTCTTTTTAACCAAATATTGGGTGCGGCTATCATGCAGGAATCAAAGGAAGAAAGATGGAGAAAAATAAACAACAGATCTGATCAGTCAGCACATGCTGCAAGATGAGGCACCTAATTTAACATTTAGTCAACCCCCTTGTAACTTGAGTATGAAATCAGGCATGTGGAAGCTCACTGGAAGCTGGCTCTGGCTCTGAGCATTGAATGAGTAAGCGTCTTGTAAACTCTATTAGTGCCATTCTTGCATAATACCCATGTGGCCAGTGGAAGTACTCTCAGACAAAAACCTAATCACACCACCACCGACACCATGAAAATCGACTCTGTTTAATGTTAAGAGTGTGTCCCGTTAGGATTTAAGTATGGATTTTATGAATCATTGCTGGATTTTCATTTAGCATTAAATTACTGTTTTTGGATTTTTTTTGTTTGGCAAGTTGTGTATTTTATTTAGACTTTGAAGTTTGAAGTGTGTATAGTGTAGTGTAGATTGTTGAGTAGAGGTACATTTAAATAGGGCCTCCAGCTTCTAGTCTCTTCCCCACCATCACCTTTGCTTTTAAATTCTCTTCCATACCCTCTCTCACATTCTCTTGCTCTTTCTTTCTGTCCTTTTCTTCTTTCCTTTAGTGCAAGTTTGTTCACAAGTTGTTTGAGTTTTATAGAAAGTATGCCGCTCCATTTGGCGGCATTGGTTTGCTTTCTGGGAGTTTTCGCCATTGCTGGGGCTGAGGATCCTTACAGGTTCTTCACCTGGAATGTCACCTATGGCAACATTTGGCCTTTAGGCGTTCGGCAGCAGGTATATATAATCTTCCAGATCTCTTTACCTCCTTCCTCAGTGCTCAGTTTTGGGTTTTGTAAAGAACTTTTATAATTGGGACTGGGGCTGAGATGATGAGGTACCAGATTGTGTGATGATCACTGTGTTTTAGTTATCTGGTAACTGGTGTGTTGATCTTTTTCTTGATCTTGGGGTGCAGGGTATTCTCATCAATGGACAATTCCCAGGACCTGACATTTACTCAGTGACCAATGATAATCTCATCATCAATGTCTTCAACAACCTCCCTGAGCCTTTCCTCATCTCCTGGTAATAACTCTCTTTGCTCCAACTTCCTGTTTCTGAAATCTCCAGTTACCATCTTGGCAAACTGAAACTGTTACCCTGAAACTGATCTGTGTCTGAGTTTCGATGAATTTACTTTCTGGTTTAATAGTAACTGATTCAGATCTAGTGCTATTATGGAGTTAGCTAGTGGCTTCTGAGAAGTGATTAAGCAAAGACTTGACACTTTCATTTGAATTGGGGTGTCTATGTGATGATCTAACTGCTGAACTCACCCAAGCTTCACTGATTCTTTCACTGTAATGAAATGTTGCAACACACTACACAGACACTAACTCAATGAACCACCTGTGTTCCTTGAGTTGAATCATTCCCAAAATTGAGGCCTAACTAATCGATCTGTAATGTGTACACTTCTATATATATATAATTCTTGATGCTTCAAACATGTTTAAAACCCGCTACATTGTAACAGGAACGGAGTGCAGCAGAGAAGGAACTCATACCAAGACGGTGTTTACGGCACAACCTGCCCAATCCCACCCGGCAAAAACTACACCTACATTCTCCAAGTGAAGGATCAGATCGGTAGCTTCTACTACTTCCCTTCACTTGCATTCCACAAGGCAGCCGGAGGCTTTGGTGGGATCAGGATCCTCAGCAGGCCCAGGATCCCAGTTCCCTTCGACCCTCCGGCTAACGATTATACCGTGCTCATTGGAGATTGGTACAAGGCCAACCACACTGTAAGTCTTCACAAACCAACCAACCAGCCACAATGACAATCTCTTTTTTTCTATAACTTTCCTGTTTCCAACTTGATTTGAATTTTTGAATTTGCTTACTGTTTTACTTTTAATGAGCTCTTGTGGAAAATGGTGGGAAGTTGAGAGTGGACTAGTAATTAATGATTCCCTCGGTGTGACATGTGGTAGATTTCTCAACTAGGTTAACTTAATGTTTCTTGTGTCAATGGATGGCAGCTGGCTCTGGACTGTTCCATACTTTCATGACCTCATTCCTTGACCCACTCTGCTCTTTACTTTACCATAGATTTTCTCTATTCCTCATAGCTTGGATCTGCTTTGGGATGTGAGCCAGCCAACTGGGCTTTAATTAATCCTTCGTGCCATATTAAGGATAACCCATCAAATGATTAAACCCTTAAAGGCCCCTCTCTCTTCTAGCAGTTTGCATTTAATGTTTTTTCATGTTTGAATGACAGAGCAACTGTTTTTTTGTTGTTGCAAGTGTACATGTTCTTTCAATTCAGCTCAGATGTGTGTTCTGTTATAGGTACTGAGAAGGACTTTAGACAATGGCCACAAACTCCCAGTCCCTGATGCAGTCCTCATCAATGGACGTTCCTCTGGCGCCTCATTCACAGTCGAACAAGGTCTCTTGTGTTTGTGATCTAGTGTACTGCACTTCTTTCAGCCTCCACTATGTTTTTCAGCTTTGAGTTTGAAGTTTGGTTTTACAATCTGTTGCAGGGAAGACATACAGGTTTAGGATATCAAACGTTGGCCTCCAGAACTCGCTCAACTTCAGAATTCAAGATCACAAGATGAAGCTAGTAGAGGTGGAGGGAACTCACACTCAGCAAACCACATTCTCTTCAATAGACGTGCACGTTGGCCAGTCTTATTCGGTTCTGGTCACAGCTGATCAGGGAGCTAAGGACTTTTACATCGTAGCCTCCACCCGTTTCACTTCCAAGGTGCTCACCACAACTGCCACTCTCCATTACAGTAACTCTGGCAGTTCTGTTTCAGGCCCGATACCTGGCGGACCGACCATTCAAGTCGACTGGTCTCTTAACCAGGCTCGCGCCATCAAGTAAGAAACTCATCCATCCGTTCTCCAGTTTTACAATCTAAGATATCGATGTGGATTGGGTTGTAATTTAATTGGTTACTTTTTGTTGCAGGTCTGATCTGGCTGCAAGCGGTCCGAGGCCAAATCCTCAGGGCTCATACCATTATGGCATGATCAACACTTCCAGAACAATCAGGCTCTCCAGCTCTCACGGTCAGGTCGATGGCAAGCAGAGATACGGAATAAACAGTGTCTCATTTGTCCCTGCTGACACCCCTCTTAAGTTAGCTGATTACTTTAACATCAGTGGAGTTTTCCGCGTTGGTAGCATCTCTGATTACCCTACTGGTAGAGGATTATACACGGACACCTCTGTTATGGGAGCTGATTTCAGAGCATTCGTTGAGATAATCTTTGAGAACCCGGAGAACATCATTCAGAGTTATCACATTAACGGATATCAGTTCTGGGTTGTTGGGTAGGCACATGAACCCAGTCTTAAATGTTTCCCTTTCTTTGGTAACTGTATTTTAATCTCTTGTGAAACTTCAAATGCAGTATGGATGGCGGACAGTGGACAAAAGCCAGCCGCAGCAATTACAATCTCCGTGATGCAGTTGCTCGAAGCACAACTCAGGTAACGGAACAAACCTCAATTCTGTGCATAATGAAAGCCTTGAGCTGAAACTAAAGATTAAGATTTCGTTACAATGAGACGACTTATGCGCAATTTTTTTGTTTTGTTGATGAATGCAGGTGTACCCCAACTCATGGACTGCTATTTATGTCCCGCTAGACAACGTAGGAATGTGGAACGTCCGATCAGAGTTTTGGGCAAGGCAATACCTGGGACAACAATTCTACCTACGTGTCTACTCGCCTGTAGGATCCATTAGGGACGAGTACCCCATCCCCAAGTATGCTCGACTCTGCGGAAGGGCTGCAGGGCGTCACACAAGGCCTCTGTAACTTGCCACTATTACCACTCAACACGTCCTTTGTTGGTCTGAGTTTGAAGCTTGCTATATTTTATCATATAATTTAGTTGCAGGATAAGCTATCTGCGTGGTTAGAGAACTGTCGGCAGTTATATGTGTCCTCTTCTCGAGGTCAGATTCTTTTTATAGTTACATAGAGAATGTAATGCTTCCCCTCCATCGAAAAACTACTCAGTGTTGTGAGAATAAATATGTAACGATTTATTAAAATGCTATTTAGTTATTGTTGTGTCTCCTCTCAAATACACCATGTCAATGAACTTAACCGAGCTTCACAAGTACGTAGGAACTTAACCAAGCTTCCATCACCAATATATGATGGATGAAGTTCTTCACAAACCCTGAATACAGAGACAACGTATCAGGTAGCCTGAACCGCTAATTATAGCATGGTTGATCATGAAGCTGTGATCTGTTAGTGAAGCCTTTAGGTCAAATCACTTGTGGCAAAACCTTGTTATATATATACTTGAGGAATTCTACTACCAAGACTCGATCATTTACATTTTCCGTTACCATTATTAAAGTTTAATTGGATCAGATCATAAGAGCATCCTCATCAATGACATTTTCAGACATCACACATGATCAAACTCAAAGTTAGTGACCGATGATCAATTTTGAAATTTAGTCATGAGAGATTGAACTCACCGAAAACTGAATCACTTAATAAAAATGAGACATCTACTATTAATAGTGTTTAACCGTAAATTTATAACGATTTTATCTTACAAATTAAAAAATTATCAGTGTTATCATATTTTGAAATCTATAAATAGATTTTGATACATTTTAATCCACTTTAAAAAAAAAGATAAACCTTTGCAATTAAAATAAAATTGATGAACTAACCAAATTTTTTAAGTCATTAATGTACATGTGTAACGGTACATTTCATGGTCCTTTGTAATGACCCGGTCAAAATAGAATTTTTTTTTTTTGAAGCCGATTCTTACTCGCGACCAATTAGATAGACGGAGATTTTATGTATTAATTCTTAACCGATTGAACTATAGACGAATAGGTTACGTTTTTTTCACATTCATTATTTTATACTCCCTCCGTCCCGATATTTTCTTCTCATTTGAGATTTGACACAGTTTTTAAGAAGAATAATAAAGTAAGTTATTGTGAGTGTAATAAAGTAAGTGTGATAAAATAAGTGTGAAGATAAATGATTAAATAAGGTGGTTGTGAGTGTGATAAAGTAAGTTATTTTGAAAATGGGAAGAAAATTTTGAGACGTCCAAAAAGGAAAGTGAGAAGAAAATTATGGGACGGAGGGAGTAGTACAATCTGAGCTTCTCTTTAAACTTTAAAGCTCATATGTTCTTTGCTGTTTCAAATTGGGAGGGAATTTTTCTCAATCTCTTCGCAAACGTATCATACCACAACTATGCATCATTGCCTACGATTTCCAAACATGGAAACTATCACATTCATAAATACAAATATTCAGATACCTTCAAATATTTTAACCCAACATATTCAATTTTTTTACATAAACATAACAAAAAAGCACCAAAATTTACTTTACCATACAAATTAATTATAGCGCACCAAGATTATCATCAACAATGGAATTATCTCTGTGCATGATCCAGAGTCTCAAAAATTCAGGAAATCAACAATGATCCGTAGTCTCAAAAAATCGAAAATGTTGAACTTCGGAGTAGTTACAGAACACGGTGCTTGTGGCCTTTCATCCTTCTCTGCAGCAGATTTAATAGTCCAAGCATGGTTAATAATGTTTCCAAGCAAGTTTGAGATCATAGATTTTACCACTGATTAGATTAGGCTGGGCAGATCTGCAGATCAAGCAAGATCTCATGAGTGATTTTAATTATATATCATGATGAATATGCGAAGAGAAAGGAGATGTGAAGAAAAAAATCTGTAAATTGAAAAAATGTACAACAAGGGAGTGTTTAACAAAGAGACGCTTTAAACACATATCTGTTGGCACTACACCCACCTCCAAATCATGTGTACCGTTTGCACTCAAGAACAGATTAACTACTCCATACGTACACCTAGATATACAAAAAACCCTAGATGCAAGAAAGACCCTTAATATGAACGACGTGTCTACAAATTTGGAGGTGGACAGAATGCCAAAAACATATGTAAAGAAACCCCCTTGATAAACACCACTTGATAATCAACAAGCTCCTTCCCCCACTTCAAGACCCTCATTCATCTCCATGCATATATATTATCCTCCTGCCTCTTCTACATTTTTATGCCAGAGAGTGAGAGAGAGAGAGAGGGAGAGATACATTGTGTGTGTGTGTGTGTCTGATCAACCCCATAGATGGAGCAGCAAGCTGCTAGCTTTAATTTATACACTCACTTGCGAAGGTAAAGAAACTGGCCCTATTTATTTATAATTATTAGAAAAAGATATGAGAGTAATGAACAAACCAAAAGATAAATATTATATTTCGGTGAGAAGAGGCAGTGAACAATAAATTGAGGCAGTGAGGTACGATTTGAGTCACACATTTAACTTCGTGCTTTGTGGGCGCGTCACGTGTGAACGCGTTTTGGGTGAGTGGGACCGTTTGACGGCCGAGATCGACGTACCGGATCGTGCCTTATTTTTACAATCCTGTTTCAATCGAACGCCCCTCATATTTTGGTACTCCCTCTATCCTATTTTATTTATCCACTTCTTTTTTGGACTTCCCCTAATATTTGTCTATTTTTTTTAGATCACTTTCCTTTTAAATACTGTAATATAAAAATATGTGACTGTATTTTTTTGGGGGGAAAAAACATCATCATCTATCATGACTTTTAAGAAAATTTCTCAGCATTTCTGTTGCTTTGCATAAGTCTTTTCATGTGTGTGAGTACTTTCTTCTTCTTCTTCTTGTCCACTGCATCACTTAATGATCACACACACACTCATATCTGTCCCTCAACATCAAATGTATCTCTCTTTCACTACTCTCTGTCAAATTTCCATCCTAACAAAAGGGTTTGTGTATGTATGATTTATGAACTGGGCTTGAACCTTAGAACTTGAAGTTTGATTTTATTAGACCATACTCCATTATGATTTTTTTTTCGGATCATGAAAAAGAATAATAAGAAGTAAATAAAAAAAAATTCATGCACTCCCCAATTTTTATAGTCGTATCGGTTGTTTGTTAAAAAAACGGTAGATGCACCTACTTCGTATATAAGCCTTGAGGTTCATAAATGAAGTTGATTTTTTTGTCAGAACGATTTTTTATCACTAGTGTTGTAGATGTTCCAGCTAGGGTTTTTAGTGCATGATTGAGTTTTTGACTGAGCACTGAAGGCACCATCATCATTGCAAAATGTGGTGGGTGCATTAACTGTTTGACGCTGACCATATTGATAAAGCCCTCTGGCTGACAATATGCTTAAAGATAAAAAGTTTGAGTTCCCCAAAGTTTTCTCTCTTTTTAAGATAAATTGGTATTTGACAGTGTCAATTTTGATAAAAATTTGGATATGAAATCGATTTAACTGACGATCACTCGGTTGAGGCAGGTTATAAGAATAAAACAGAGAGGCACGATACGAATCATTGATCGATTCGATCGGACGCACGTGGCGAAGTCACGTGTCCCACTCACTTTGGCGCGTTCACACTACTTTTGTCAAAAGTAGTGTGAACGCAACTCTTGGACACGTGGCGCGATCAGGTGCATTTGACGGCTGAGATGGATGCACGAGATCGTACCTAACTGCCACTTTTGTCAAAAGTAGTCTGAACGCAACTCTTAGACACGTGGCGCGATCAGGAACATTTGATGGCTGAGATAGATGTACGAGATCGTACCTAAGAGCATCTGCACCGCAGCAGAAATTGAGGACGTCCTGAGCGCAATTGAGGACGTTCGAGGCATGTGAGCTGCGCAGCGCAGCGTCCGGATGCAGGAGGTGGCGAGGACGTCCGCCTGGACGTGCTGAAGGAGGAAGGGCGAGAGGACGTTCCATTCGTTCTGATTGTTAGGGTTTCATGAGAAACGACTACGTTTCAGCCGCAATTAAAAAAATAAAAGGCGTTTGGGCTATGGTCTTTCTGGCCCAACAACTAAAGAACAATTCAATTTAATTTAAAAATTCAAAAACAAGCCATCGTTATAAAAAAAAAAATGGTCCAATTTTTAAAAAAGTGAAAAAAGATTGAAAAGCTAAAAAAAGTTTATTTCGTAAAAATTTTCTTATAAAACACATCTTATTAATTTTAAAAGAATATATTATTTTAAATTATTTATTATTATTAATAGTAATAGGATGTCCTGTTGTAGAATGTCATGGGTGCACAAAATACAGAAAAATGATATTACTGTTTGATAAATAGTAACAGAAAGTTCTCTGTGAGGATGTCCTCAAACAGATAGGATGTCCCGTAGGGGTGCGGATGCTCTAACTGCCTGACATTTCACGGGACTGCCTCATTTAAACGCTTCTCTAATTTAACTTATGTAAACTAATCAAATAAAGAACTAAAAATCACCAAGATGCCACGTAAAAACTCAACATTATAGTAAGTAATAGATAATGTCATTGTCAATACCAATTTCATTTAAAACAGAACAAAATTGAAACTGAACACAATAATTTTGAAAACATAGAAAAAGAAATCTCATCCTTTTGGCCATCACTATAACTGATCCAATATGACATCACATTATATTAATAATCAGATTTAGAATATAGTATTAAAAAAGGATTCTACAAAAACGGATTGAAGTTGAAAATTACATGACGAAATTTACATGGTGTTGAACATAAGATGATGTTGTTTGGCTTTTGACTTTGAGGAAGGGCAACTTATAGAGAGAACATCCATATCATGGCCCTCTACTCTCCTGGGATACACACCACTAAATGTGGAACTAAAGGTTCTTTTTAGAGACAAACTACACTTAAGCGCCTGCTGCTTGTTTATTCACTTTTTAGGTCTGATATTATTTATTGAGTGTATCTTTTAAGTAAAGTCAAATTATTGATATTGGTCAACCCCAACAACATGCTAATGCTTTCAGGTTAAATGGACAGATGAGCGGTAAAAATGTGGCATCAAGTTACTACATCATACGTATGAAGTTTGAATTGAGAGATGCCCTTTTGTCTGATGATAAGTCCCTCTCATGTCACGTTCACATAAACCTGCTCTGCTGCTGCAACAACCCTCAAAAAACCACAACGGAGTTAATGTTGTTGCAGTTCATCGTATGATCATTCAGATAATGAAAAAGAAAAATATATCATTCCCCCCAAAGGCATATTTTACCTTTAGGGCTTACTAGACTGTAACCAGGGCTCCAAGGTAGGTTATGATCGATCTTCATTGCATTCAATTGAATCAAGTCGTAAGAGTAGTGGTTATTATTGTTCAATAGGGTCGAGATCATGTGTAAACTTAATTTTTGGTACAAAATATAAAATTCGTCAAAATCATTTTATAGTTCGTCATTTTATTTTATAGTTCGTCACTTTTTGAGTCAAAAAATGAAAAAAGACGAGCCGAAAAATAAAAAAGACGACATAGTTCGTCAGTTTCATTTTATAGTTCGTCACCAAGAAAAATACCAAAAATCAAAATTTAATCGCATCCATTCAAATCGCAAGATCAAGGACTATGATTAGTTTGTATTTTGTATCAAAAAATCAACTATACCCAATCCTTTTCCTCCTCTAATAATATAACTAATATTAAAAGATTGAACAAATATAAATATTGAACAATAAATATTAAATAATTTTTAAAGTATGTTTTAAAATAAGGGCTGGTCTGGCCCATAACAGTTTTAAGCCAGCCTACAAAACTTCATGTCAAGGCCCTGGAGCTCATCTTTGGCTTCTGATACGCCCGAAGCAGAGGATAATTTTGTTTCCTCGTCATCCCCAAATTGTAGGGTTTAATTAGGGCTTCTCAAGTCACCATCTTCAACTGTCAAATGACTATCTCCACCGCCACAGACATCAACCTCTGATCATGGAACCTCCTCCATCACCTCCGCCGCAACAACACAGCCCCAAGAAGCTCAAAATGTCCACAACAACCTCCGGCGACGAAACCGCTGCCACCGCCGATCGCAAGCCTAGATACAAGCGCCGAAAAGTCGCGATCTTTTTCGCCTACTGCGGCGTAGGGTACCAAGGAATGCAAAAAAATCCAGGTGCGAAGACGATCGAAGGAGATCTCGAAGAGGCCTTGTTCCACGCCGGCGCGGTGCCGGAGGTGGACAGAGGGCATCCGAAGCGGTACGACTGGGCGAGGTCGGCGAGGACTGATAAGGGAGTGAGCGCAGTGGGGCAAGTAGTTTCTGGTAGATTCTACGTTGATCCGCCGGGATTGGTGGCGAGGTTGAATTCGATACTTCCGGAGCAGTTTCGGGTGTTTGGGTACAAGAGAGTAACGCCTTCGTTTAGTGCGAAGAAATTTTGTGATCGGAGGAGGTATGTGTATCTCTTACCCGTTTTCGCTCTTGATCCGTCTGCTCATCGTGATAGGGAGAGTGTGTTGGCTAGTTTAGGGTCTGGAAATGAGCTTGTAAAGTGCTTGGAGTGTCCCGAGAGAGGCCGCAAGGTTGAGGGTGTGATGGGGAATAAACGAAATTCGGAAGCCAAAGATAGCATTGGCATTGCTGTTTCGAGTAATGGTAGTAATGATGACATTATGAATCAGGGTAATTGCAATAACGGTTGTAATTCAGATTCCGAATTGAAGGGAAATGCTGCTGTGAAATCAGTTAACGAAATTGGAGAAATAGAGAAGGATGAAAATGATGCGGGACTAGGGACATTGGTTGAGGTTCCTGATGTTGCAATGGACAATGTGACGAATATTGACCTTGAGAATGATAATGGCGAGGAGAAGCATGAGAAAGAAAAGAGTAAGTTTTGCTATGGTGAAGCAGAGAAAGAGAGGTTTAATAGAATTTTGGGATCATATGTCGGTACTCACAACTTCTATAATTTTACCACGAGAATTAAAGCTGAAGATCCGTCTTGTCATCGATTCATTGTTTCTTTTGAAGCGAATACGGTGGTGACTGTTGAGGGTATGGACTTTGTGAAGTGTGAAGTTGTGGGGCAGAGTTTCATGCTTCATCAGATAAGGAAAATGATGGGGCTTGCTGTGGCAGTGATGAGGAATTGTGCGCCTGAATCATTGCTGGAGTACGCTTTTCAGAAGTAAGTCCTCATTTCTAGCCTTTTGTAGTTATGTTGGTTTCTTATGAAGTATGATTAATTTGATGTGAATATGAATTGTGATTATATAGGGGTGTAAGCATTACTGTACCTACGGCTCCCGAAGTTGGTCTGTACCTGGATGAGTGCTATTTCACATCATACAATAATAAGTGGAATGGTACTCATGAAGAAGTTTCTATGAAAGATTATGCTGAAGAGGCTGAGGAATTCAAAATGAAGCACATTTACTCTCACATAGCATCTACAGAGCGAAATGAAGGAACTGTGGGCCTCTGGTTGCATTCACTCAATTGCCGCAATTACCCTGATCTGCGCGGTGCTGATAATGAAGCCGTTTGTGATATAACTTCTGAAGCCAAGATTGAAACCATTGCTGATACAACTGATGAAGCCAAGACTGTTGGAGATACGGCTGATATAATTTCACCCACAAACTTGGGGGAAATTACTGATGCAAAAGATGGAGACATGGGCACTGAAATCAGAGCTAATATGAACTCTAAAATAGAGAAAATTGATGCTTAGACTACTCTGGAACCCAGGTAGATGTTTTGCCCTTCTCTCGTTTGCTTATACTTGCTTCTGCAATTTATATATCTTGTTGCTATACCCATGTTTTTACTTAAGCTAAATATCAGCCAACCTAGTCTTTGTGCTGCGCTTGCTATGGGTACTTGAAAGTTGAAGTTCATAACTGTCTACATTTTATGAGCATCCTGTCTTTGTACTTGGAACTTTTTATTAATGCAAGAATGGTCCATCGGTTGAACTTCGTGGTGGTCTACATATACTTTTCCCTTATTGTCTTTCCAAACCCTCTATCTGCTACTGAGGTCCTTCATTATTTCTATAGAAATCTATTTATTTATGAATGTGTTTCTCTTTGCAACTATTAAGGCTGTAGCTCCAGGATATTATAGATAATTTAGGTGATGCGATAAGCAAATATCATTTTCTATATAAGCATTATTTTCTCTGATTTCAACTTTTCTATGTTAGGCATGGTTTCTTACAAGCAGGGTGTCCGGACCTTGAACTCCTCGGGATCATAAGTCCGATTACAATCTATAGGAGCACACACGAGCAATGCAAATCCTTCACATTGTACAACTACCTGAATCCCAGACTCACCGAAGAACACTTGACATCGGCAAACTAGTATTAGCCCGCCGTGGTTAAGCCTGGACAGTTTGTCTTTTGCCTATTTCCGGTCCCTTGTAATCTCCATCAGCTGCGTTGTCTAATTAAAACATATGTATTGGATCTGGTTGGAACCTTTCAGAAACAGATTATTTTGATAATTTATAGTCCTTGAAATAGTCGCAGCCAAATGACGAAAATACCCTTGTCTTTGTCTTGTCGTGTCCGATAACAACATTGGCCATTTCTTCTGACGAAAAATCCTTCACACGCACCTCCGACTCCTCCAATCCATCCGATCATTTCATCACGACCATGTCAGCCTCCTGGTCCGACCTCCCATCAGACCTCCTCCACCAGATATCCCTCCGCCTCCCCACCTACACCGATTTCCTCCGCTTCTGAGTCGTGTCCCACCACTTTCGCTCCTCCACCTCCTCAACCCCAACCCACCTCCCCACCCAGCTCCCATGGCTCCTCCTCCCCCACACTCACCACGCCACCCCCTCCACCGCCATCCGCCGCGCCTTCTTTGATCTCTCCCTCAACAAATTCCACTTCCTCCCCGGCATTGACCCCTCCAACCGCAAACGCTGCTGCGGCTCCTCCCACGGCTGGCTCGTCATCCTCGACGAGAGCCCCACCATCACGCTCATCAACGCCGTCACCGGCCGCAGGCTTCATCTGCCTTCTCTTTCAACCTTCTCCAACGTTGTAAGTCTCGATTTTTCCAACGTTGGTAGGGAGTATACTCTGAGTAACAAAGCTGGGGTTATGTACACGTCCGATTTGTGGAGTATGCGTGATATGTTTATCAAGAAAGTTGTCCTTTCAGGAAGTCCGAGGAATGGTGAATTTGTTGCTATGGCCATTTTAAACCAGAGCGGCGAGTTGGGGTATTGCAAGAATGGAGATAAGTCATGGTGGATCGTGGATGGTGTGGAGGGTTGCGAGGATGTGATTTACTTGAATGGATTGTTTTATGCTGTGAACAAAGTCGGACGTGTTATGGTTTGTGATGTGAGCAAGACTAGCCCTAAGGTTAGCCTGATCGAGACGATTCGGCAGGATGGGGGAGACGTGCATTATCTTGTAGGCATTGATGAAGGATTGTTGTTTGTATCAAGGTATCTTGATATGGTGTATGATGAAGAGCTTGATCACCCCGATGTAATGTATAAGACGGTTGGCTTTGAAGTTTTTAGGATGGATTTGGGTGAGGGCGTGTGGGAGAAGAAGACGGATATGGAGAACAAGGTCTTGTTTTTGGGGGAGAATTCTTCGCTTTGTTTGGTTGCGTCTGAGTACGTTGGATGCATGGGGAATTGTATTTATTTCACCGATGATTATTCTGCAGCGAATTGTGATGGTTATTGGGGAGATTTCGATTTGGGTGTATATAATTTAGTTGATGGTTGCATTGAGCCTTTGGTTTCTTGTCCAAGGAACTCTAGGACTGGGTTGCATTGGGCGCCTCCAATTTGGGTGACTCCTAATCCACTGTAAAGTAGCCGCTCATTCAGCTTTTCCAGTTCGATTCCGAAGACAATATGTGTAAATACATTGGGTAAGATTACTATCTTTATTCGACTATGGTGTAAATGTGTGTATCTCATACTGGTTCGAGTGCCTAGAACTCAATACTTGCTCTTACAAGGACTGAAAACTCATGCTATCACATATATTGGGGGCGCCGCTGTTTGTTTTCGAAAAGTTGTTTCCCTGAACAATTGATGTCTATGTAAAAAAAAATAAAACTTGATACTTGTGAGTCCAGATCAGATGAGTATTGGATGTAATTTGATTGGGGTTTATACCACTTGGAATATGGACAATGATCACGCAAACATCTGATTTTGAGGAACTGATAAACTTGCCTGTACCAAAATGGGTAGCTCCTAATCCAAGTTTCTGAGGGCTTATTAGTGTGGAGCTCCACCCTGCGTGATTCTCAACTTATTTATATGAAGACCAGCAGCTGTAAGTCCAGTAGTAAGGCTCTTATTCTTTTTTCTTGCAGCCGAAAATGATGTTCTACATTCAGTTGAAGCTGAGCATATAGAACCGATAATTTTAAATATGGATGACAGAGGTATTTTTCCCCTGGAAAAAAGGGCACTTCGATTTCTCAATTAATAATGTTTTGGTTTATATATTTTTAACATGTACCGGCTAATAAGTAATAACACTCATTAGTGTTGATAGAGAGTAGTGCAGTCTCTAGACAGGCCAAGCTAATGAAAATGATTTGCCCACATGATGATTTCTTCATTTTATGTCCTCATTATACTTTTGTCTCTCTTCATTCATTGGTCGATTTATAATTACATCCACGTTTCTACAAAAGGTTTATAACTAATAAATGTTCTAAAAGTATTGCAACGCATTGTTGTTAATCTATTGATTAATGATGCGATTTCTCACTTAGTTTTATATTTAGAGTATTCAGAATCAGAAGTATCGAGGTCAGCTCAATTGGAGAATGACACACATGATTTAAGAGTAGTGATTGGGAAGTGTATGAGGGAATAAAACACAATTACAATGTCCAAAATCTAGAAGAGGGAGCTTTGCAAAGCATCTGCAAGAAGAATAAAAGCATTTCATTGCCTTCAAGCTGAACCTAAGAGCTCCTCATCCATGAGTCATGTAAACATGTGTACCACACCAGGCATGATGGCTCCGTGTTGAACAATTTTTCATGAGAGGGACTTCTTAAAGTGTTTGTTTGGTGATGCTGCAGCGTTGCACATCCTCAGTTAGATTAATCAGTACCTTTTAGGATTTAAATATGAATCTAATCAAGATGAAGACAAGATTTCCACGTGGATCTTACTAGGATCCCATTAAACGATCAAACGAGTAAATGGACATTAGCTGATCATCCTTTCTAGTCTAGGGGCGTCCAACTGGGCCGGCCCAACCCTAATCCGTCCGTTTTGGTAATGCCTCAACTCGATATTTTTTGTTTTTGATAATGTTAGAGTACAACAAATCAGAACATTACAATGACCTTAGAAAGAGATTAAGGTTTGTCTAATTTCGTCCCAAACTAATCTCAATCTAATGTTTGTCTAGGTTTGAAAAGAAATATTGATGCACCTAAAAGTGTAAATTTTCTTATTGATCAATTTTCAATTGCTTTAAGGGCATCCACAGCAAGGGGAGCAATAAACAATAATAGAGAGACTTTATTGCTTATTGCTCTCATGTAGCAAGTGAGCAAAAAAAAAGCAAAAAGCAATGCTTGATAGGTGAGCAATAATGGAGAGGGTGTGGGATAGGAAAACAATAAGTGGGGCCACATATATTTATGAAAAAAACCAAAAGGAAATTACATTTTGTTGGTTTTGAAAGAACTAAAAATCAGAAATATCATAAAATGAACGTTAGATGGACAAAAATAAAAATAAAAATAATCAGAAAAATAAAAATAAAAAAAATTCAGAAAAAATAAAGAATCTTGGAACAAAAAAAATAAAAATAATAGAAGTGATAATTTCGGATAATTGAATGGTTATGAGCATAAATTTTTGCTTTTTGCTCTCTTGCTGCGTTAAAATATATATATAGAGCAAAGAGTCATTTTTGCTCATTGCTTTTAACTCTGCTTTACTACATGACTTTTATGAGAAAATGCTATTTTTGCTTATTGCTCATAGCTACCTTGTTGTGGATGCCCTAATCATCGTCTGTCACTTTTGCGGTTTCATGTTCCTTAATTGTTTGATAGTTCAAACTGGTAATAAAGTATTATCCATACATGCCTTTTTTTGGGGTAGTATTGATTAAGAACAAAGAGTGGCTACTGAATTTGATGAGGGGCATTGCATCGGACTGTTTCTGGGGCTGGAAATTCCAGATGAGTTTGAGCATCGGCTCGACCAGTGGGACTGGTTTGTAAACCACTTTAATTCACCGGAATTTAAGTTATTATTAGTCTAATAGTGCATTCATATACTTATGAATATAAAACTTGTTTAGGTTCAAATGTGTGCAAACAAGAAAAGAGTTCCCAAATGAAGAGTTTTAGAGTCAGCAAAGAACGAGCAAACTATTATTAACAAGAAGATGAAGCCTAGCGAACAAGGTCTGAGCATAGGTTAGCGTGGGTTCTAAGACAAAACCTTAGACTAGACTAAGGAGCATAAGCTGTGAGAAAGCACAAGTTTAACGTTTATATAGCAGTAACATTGGGACTAACTAATTTACCGTTTGTCTTTATTCTTCACTAGTTTATCTTAGAACATTCATAAGCTGGCATGTTACAAAGCATTTCAAAGCTGCCGTATCTGAGTCGACCAGCCTTCACAAGCTCAACAAATCGAGTAGGGATATGGAGGAAGAAGGAAGAGGCGGCGTTGCGGCGGGGTGAAAAAGTCAGGAGAGAAACCCTTGGTTCCTGAGATGATAATGACATGTTTTGAATTGAAGACTGATAAATCCCATTGGAGATATTTGTTAAAATTAAAATCATAACTGCATTCATTAAATTTGCATAAAGCCACAAACTCATCAGAGCATCAATGTCAATTGAAGAAGTCTTACAGCAATTCAAAACAAAATACGTAACAGAAAATAAATAACACCCGAAGGCGAGGATCCACTTAAAACCCTATAGCTTAGTTCTGCGCTTCGCATTGTACCTGATCGTGTTGTCAGTTCTCATCCGAATCGGCCTGTTCTGCCTCATCTTCTTCGCCAGCTAGGGAAGACATCGGATTATGTTGCAGAGTCGATGTGTTTTGCTGCATCATCACAGGGCTCTGAATATTAGCAGACTGCAGCTGAGGATTCATGTGGTTATCATGTGGCTGAGCCTGCATGTTTTGGGACTGGGCCAGGAGCATAGAAACTTGCCCGGGTTCCGTAGGTCTGTTTGAGTTCAAGAAATTTACTATCTGCTTCTCATAGGAAGCCAACTTCTCCCTATGTGCAGGGTTAACATTCATTTTACTAACTTGGAAAAATGTAATGATACGGTCCAACATTGTCTTGAATATCTTAAGCTTCTCAAGCTGGTCTGTTTTTGGCGGCTGAGGTAGAGAATCGTGCTGCCAGAAATTAAATCAATTATAGAAAAAAATGCGCAATATGTGTAATCCAAATTCATCACAGTACAAAAACTGGCCGGCCAACAATAAAAAGACAATCTCCTCATTAAGCAATGGGATATGGTACTATTCTTTAGCAGCAAGCAACGCAAACTCATCAAAAGAGGATTAGGAGATACCTGCTGTAGTTTAAGAGATATTTTCTGGTACAACTCGCTTATTTCTGGTAAGTATTTCTCCTTCATAACAGTTATCTGTGAGGTGAGATCACAATTACGATTCAAAAAAGTCTTGTCCGCTCCTAAGTAAATAAACAAATACCGAGGAAGTTCCACATAAGAACTAAATTAAGGAAAGAATTCCTAGTTTGATGGCTTAGGTCAATGCAGACAGAGCCTCAGTATCACCGGATTAAGCAATAAAATCGGAACAAATATCATATTCAAATACATTTTCAAACACACACAAAAAATGTTTGAAGCATTATAATGCAAAATGAAAATAAAATTACCAAATACATTATGTATTTCCACATAATGAGTCCTCGCAAGCTTCAACATTCTAAGCAATCATACCTAAATCCATTTACAGCTGAGAAAAATTCAATAAAATGCATATCCAATACCTTTTTATAGACTTCCTCTTGCCAATCCGCTGAATTTGCATATCCTGATTGGAAGGCAGAATCAATAGAGGCTGCAAACAAGCGTAAACCCCAAAAAAGTGATTACAAGGAATTCTTCATTAGTTAAGCAACTAAGTCCATTCACACTCAATCAAGCTAAGACTGTTCTCACAATCAGACACTGTAAAATAAAAAATCAGAAGCTGCGTGTAACAAGAGCCTTGAACACGCTAACATTATATCACAGTATCATTTAAACTCCGGCATCATTCTTCAAAGAGGGTAAACTCTCTTAACTGTATGCATAAACTTCATTAAATAATTCGTGGGAGATCTACTGTGAAGACCTTATTGTCTGCTCTTTACATGTGATCAGCAACATATAATACCCCAAATGCTGTCATGTACGTATATATAAAAATACAAGAAAACCAAGAAGATAACATACTTGACGAAGCCTCTGGCAGCGGCCTTTGTGATTGATACATCTGCTTCTGCTGATCAGGGATGTTATGGGGTTGCATCAGGGTACCTGCAGGTTGAGGCCTTTGAATTGAAGACTGATTGATCACATTTGAGATAGGATTCTGGTTCATACCACTAACTGACGACAGTGTGGATGCTGAACCTGCAGAACCCTGTATGCCAGCAGATGCAATATTGCTGGGTAAGTTCTGAGCCAACATTTGCTGATGTCCTTGTGGTTGATTAACCGCCAGAGACATTGGGGCTGATTGCCCTTGGTTGTGCACCTGAGGTTGCATATTCTGAGGAACTGTTCAAGAAAAAACACGAGTGAAGTGTTACTTCGTACTTACAATCTCAACTTGTCAAATGATCAGGGTTCACAATCTCATCCCAATTTTACCTGCTTCCATTGGATTTCTACTGCTACTAGCAGGATCTGTAGCCAGTAAACCGGCTATCGTGTTTTGAGACTTGGTTTCCATTGTCAACATTTTCAGAGATATTTTTTGCAGATAATCAGACTGAAACATCATACAATATAAAGATCATCATTCCTCAGTGTGACTAATCTATATGTCAGTATGTGGACTAAACAAGTACATGAAATGGAGACATTAGGAGAAGGAAAATGTACCTGGCTTGTTGCAGCACTGTAAATTTTCTCCTCATTTCTGACTGCAATTTTTTCCAGCTCAAGTAAGCCATCCTGTCCGGAAAATGGAAGGTGCTTCTTCAAGGTCTCCATTCTACCCATGCAAAAAATCAAATAACGTAACAATCAACATATATGAACTTCTTGAAAAGCTTAAATTTTCTTCGTTGTGTAATGGTTAAAACAATCTTTAGTAAAGAGTATAAATGTAAAAAAAAGAATGGAACATAAGTTCACTCTCACGTATGATGGAAAATCCTAAACCTTCAGAAGAACTCTATCCACTAGAACAGCGAGGCCCAATTAAATACTTTATGTTTTGGAATAATACGACTCATGGGAAAGGGTAGTCCAAGGGAAATCGTTCAAAAGTGATTAAAAGGAGCAGCTTTCATCTCGCCTGCCTATTGAGCAACAAATCCTTGTTTATAATCCAAATCCGAAACTTCCTAGGAATGAAATAGAATTACTAGGTAGGGTTCCAATTCTTAATCCCAAAACCCTTAAGAATTGAGCCAAATCTAAAAAGAAAAGTGAAATCAAAAGCGAGAGATAAGAAAAATACATCTTATTGACGTTTCGGTGACGGGAATCAGGTTGCAGCAGCGACCTCCAATCACCGGCGTCTATTGTGTTGGGCGTCGGATCCGATTGCTCGGGCCTCCAGTTGTTAGACTCCATTGAATTCAAACCCGTTGATTACGAATTCGTTGCGTAATCTTTAAGAGATTCTCGGGTAGTAGTGTAGTGGTGGACAGAGAAAAAGCACTATAGACGATACTGTTTTTTTTGAGTGTCGTACTCCATTTTGCAACTTGAAGTTTACTATAAAATACAAGACAGCCCCGGAGGTTTCATACTATTACCAAAAAAATTTTGTCTGTTTTGAAAATGATATGGCTTTATCATATGCCATTGTTTGTGTAACCTGTTTTTTTGGCTCATTGTTTTGTGCTTCTATGTGGTTTTCTCTGTAGGAAAAGATCAACTGAGAAGAATGTGATTTGGTGAGAAATAAGAATTTATATCAACTATAAGATCCTATAGTTGTTAATAATCAATATATTTAATATTTAATTAAATCAAAATTAATGGATGAAGGGTATTTGAACCTACAAACATAATATTGGATATTGGATCCTATTTTTTCGTCTCGTCCGATCTGCATTCGTCCTGCCAAGAAGACCAATCGCTCCAGGTCCAGGACGCGTATGTGTTGCAGCATCACCAGGATGCGCTGATGAAGGCGTGGCCGCTGGTGCATGAGGCGGTGGTGGATCCGACAACGGAGCCGTTCGTGAAGGCTAATGGAGAGGCGTCGTACGATTACTACGGGAAGAAGCCGGAGATGAATGAGTTGATGTTGAAGGCGATGTCGGGCGTATCTGTGCCCTTCATGAAGGCGATATTGGACGGCTACGATGGATTTGAAGGAGTGCGTACGCTGGTTGATGTGGGCGGCAGCGCAGGAGATTGTTTGAAGATGATTTCGAGGAAATATCCTGGTGTGGTTGAAGGGATTAATTTTGATTTGACGGAAGTTGTGGCTAAAGGTCCTCCTATTGCAGGTCAGATTAATAGCAGATTATGTGTGGCTTGGTATGGTTTTTTTGGTGACATTTAACAAATTTTTGTGCTGTATATTTGGGCAGGTGTAAGACATGTGGGCGGGGATATGTTCAAGTCCATTCCTAGTGGAGATGCCATTTTCATGAAGGTACTCTTTGATTATTTTATATCAAGGATTTCTTAGAATTTTTCAACGAGTTCTTGTGTCCAAAATGGAGCTTGTTTTCTTGTTGACCTGAGTGTTACTGGGGTGTGTTTGGACTTTGGAGGAGAAGGATAAGGAGGATTGCATGTTTGTGGTAAAAAATGTGGATGAAGCTGCCACTATTTTGATGCCTCAGAAGGCGGACAAATTGAAGGAGTTGTTGAAGGTTTAGTTTTACAAGCCAATGAGGAAAGTGCCCTCATGTTTTCTTAATGACTTTATCAATGCAAGTCTACCTTTTATTTTTATTTTTTGCTATTGCAAGTCTACCTTTTAAGGCACCGATTTTGCTGTTATTCCCATGTTTTTTTTTATCCCTGTTGAGTTTTTTTTTGAGGGAATTTTCTCTGAATTGGTTTTGATGGTCATGAACTTGAAATGGTGTATGTTCTTGTACTAAATGAACTCTTTTGTATGTGGCCTGGTATTTATTAGATCCGAGTCTTTGAACCGGTCATATGTTTGCTTGCTTCTTAAATCTTAACTGTCTTTTATGAAATAGAATATAAAATTATGAAGCTGTGATAGTAGCTGGCGTGCTTATTTTGTCATAGCCATTTGTTACTTCATTGCAAACTTGTGGTAATAGGATTTTGAATTGCTTTTTCTATTTTGGTTTTAGATAACAGGCATTTGGACGAGAAACCGCAACTGGTGATCATTAAAAGAGCTGGCCATGCGTTGAATGTAGAGAAGCCTAAACAGATATACAAGCACATCAAGGAATTTCTGGTTGACCCTAAACAAGAAAGCAAGGACGATGGGAACAAGGTAGATGATGCAAAGAAGTCGGAGTGAAATGGTGTACACAATTTGTGTATCATATATATATTTACTCTCAGACATCTGAAAAATTTGTGTCTCATTTTGCTAGTTGAGCTGAGATGTGAGAAACAATGAGCTGAGATGTTCTTTTACTAAAAAACTGGTCATTGTTCTTTATGTTTTTGTATCACCTTATTTCGGAAATGCATGATTCCTTTGCTACGATTATGCGTACATTGCTACGGATTATGCGTACATTGCTACGGATTATGCTTACAAATCATAGTATAATGCTTACAATAGTATGGATTATGATTATATTGCTACAGATTTTGCTGAGATTTCTACGGATTATACTTACAATGCTACGAATTATGATCCCATACGGATTATATACCTCAGCTACGGATTATGCTTACAATTCTACGAATTATAATTACATCATACGGATAACAAAACCCTGTGTGATAAACATGCGCAAAATACATTGCCCAGTACCTGAGTATCATATTAAAAACATGAGCAACATTACATTGGAACACACTGTTCCTACCATACTAGCCAAAATACGTCGTACATAATATAAGTGGAACAAACTTAAAATTTGTAGTTATCATGTTGGATGGTAATCCTACAAATCAGCAAACAGTGCTTTTATTCGTCTTCCCATCATAATATTCGTCTGGATTCTTTTTCAACCATGCATTGGCGCGTTTCAACACTTTATCCCGAATTTGGTTGAGTGGTGACCGTATTATCAAGTTCATGTAAGTGTCACGCAGCGCACAAAGTTGACCTCTTGCTGCAATGTCAATGTAGAAATGTTAAGTGGGCACTACTACAGTAGATGAAGTTTGAGATATTCAGTATTGACTCACCTTATCCCCTTCGTTTGCTAGGCCACAAGTCCTTTTTTCCCAGTTCATTGGCTTCATTATCGCTGGAATCCGAACTCTCTGTCTCTTCATCAAAGAAAAAGAATGATACAACATTAGGTAATAGGCAACTAAGAATTTAATCGCTTTGATACGATTTAAAATTGATTAGTTATAGAAATTAATCTGTAGTGAACTTATCATACCTGGTGCAGATAATTTCTTTGCCTTGCCTCGATCCTTACCACACAAAGTTTCGGGCATGAAATCATCCTCGCTTTCAGTGGGATGCATCTTGTGGGAGACTTTTTTTGCACCAGCTAAAATGAAGTAAATATACTTTAGTTATCTCAACTGTTAACTGTGCTACGGATTATGCTTAGACGCTACAGATAATGAGCCATGTGTTACGGATTATGGTTGTAATGCTACGGATAATTTGAACATATAATTTAGAACAAAAACTAAAATGATACCATTATCTGTAACTCCCTTTGCTGCGAATCAAAATACACAACCAACCAACAAGACAACGTTTCATCTTCTTCCAAAACCCACTTTATGCAACAGATTTTGATGGGTTATGCTACGGATTATGATAGGCGGTTATTTTCGACAAGTGCATTGTTATTTCCGACAACTTGAATTGAAATTAGCAAACCCTAAAATCGACAATTTCTGAACAACATCAAACCCTAATCGAGAAACGGAATCGCGCTGTTAGAAAACTCACCCGACGTTTGAATCGGCATCTTCGGCGGAGGTGGCGGATGGTTTCGAGCCATGACCGTCGTCTTCGAAATCATTGATTACGGTCGTCCTTTACAAGCAATCCTACGCATCGCGAGACCTAATATCGTTAATCTGACCTACATACCAAAAAATCAGAAGATGAGAGATGCGCCACCGAGGTTGAATTACGGGATATTCAGGTAATAATGATACCAATAAGAAAGCATAAAGATTTGAGGCCACCTCGTTGACGGATTGCAGCAGAGCTTCACAGATCGAAAATCGTGAAAAGATTAGAAAGACGAAGATGATGATGAGAGACGCGGCGTGTGAAACGGGATATGCAGTTTTGGAGATTTGTCTGTGCCTAAATTACCCCTGTAACCGTAGATTAGGCTGATTTTGATAAATTTGTTCGACTAATCGTGGCTGTTGATTAAATAATATCAATGGACAAGATAAATTCTTATTTCTCACCTTAATGTCACTTCTCACCAGATCTTAACCCTTTCTCTGTAATGTAAGTCATTCCATTCAAAAAAAATATAATAATAATAATTCGAAAAAAGAGCAAATTGTTTTTTTATTTATTAGAAGCCTGGATTTATTACCAAAATACAGGCATTCACAGCTATTTGCTACAGTTACTAAAAACTACGTCGTTTTGGTTCTAATTACCATATGATTAGAAAAGAATCGACGGAGGAGAAAAGAAAAGAAACCCTAATTTTATTCCGCATGAAACCGGTTTGACTTGGCGGATACCGGTTTTACACGTGGTCATAATTATATTTCTTTGAGTCCATGTAGGACCAAATATTGCCACGCACGTGTACAGTCATCAAACCGATTTCTCGTAAACCGGTTTCGTTGAAAAGCCACTTAACCGGTTTGGGGGAAACTGGTTTCAATCGAAAATGAGCGAAATCGGTTTCCCCCAAACCGATTTTATTAAAAACAGGACAAAATCGATATTTAAGTTTAAAACATGGCAAAATCGAAATTGAGTTTTGAAAACAGGGCAAAAATATTTAAAAAAAAAATCCTATTTCACGCAAATATTTGGTCATTTTTGAGTTCTGATAATTCATTTAGTCTTTGTAAGTTCCATTGTCATTATTTGTTTCCCCTTTTATCCATTGCCCTAAAGTTTGAGTTTAAACTTCATCAAGAATTAAATTCAGATAAATTTGAAGCGATATATTTCAAGAGATCGATACTTATGAAACTTCTTTTGGTGACCAGACTGCACTAGATCATTTTTTTTTCCGATGAAAGTTCAACATTTATTAAAACGAGAATAAACTGCCCCGAAGGGACAGAAAGTCCTAGAAAGGACACGACCAAACAGCAACTGTTCTGGTCGGACCGACCGCGGCCGACACTACAAAGACGGATTACGCACCGTCGTGCCCTTTGATACATAGCAGGAGACAAGCTCCTGAGGCTAAAAACCTAAAACCTAAAACAACTCAGACCGATAACGACTGAGACAAGAAAGCTCAGACCGAAAAATCGACTGAGATGAGAAAACTAAACTAAACTACCTAACTAAACTACAATTAACTAAAACTAAACTAATATCCAGAACAATCACCGGCGAGCCAACCGGGAGCTTCCAACCGGACCGAAGCCGAGACCCAAAACCGCCGAGAGCGCCATCCGCAACCCTCAGCCCTGCCATCACTTCAAACAGCCAACGGCACCATCCTCCCACCACACAACCGCCTCCACCACCATCCCGCACCAAATCCAACCGCCGACCTTTAAAGGTGAAGACACAGCCGCAGCCAACAACCGACCACTGCAGCAAATCCGCCACCCCTGCCAGCTGACACCACCATCAACACCACCAAACCCTCGCCTCCAACCGCCGTTCCTCATCCAACCCGACCGCCAACCTTCGAAGACGATGACCCAGCCGAAAGAACGAAAGGACACCCCGGAAGCCAACCCATAGCCCATCCCAACCTCAGCAACAAAAAACCGGCCCGGATCTAAGCTCCCCGCCCCCGCCGGCGGGAGAAATTGGACGGCGACTACTTCTTCGACAAGCTTCTGGAGAGTTCCTGCAGAGAGAGAAATAAGCTTCTGGAGAGACAACCACTACTTTTGATTATACCTCATTATTATTTTGTCCAAAAGTAATCCACAATCTTATGTGCACTTCTATCCAATCAGAGTTGCATATGTTCTTTAACACAAAGGTAATGATTTATTTAACCTTATAAAACCGTGTCATGAATTTCAAAGTATGAATACAAACTTTTACAACATGATATGACATGACATTGGATCGAAAATTATTACGTATCTTATTTTTATGTATTAAATTCGCATTTAAGGCTAAATTCATCGTTTGGCATTGCAAAATATTTTTCGAGAACAAAAAAAAAACCTATCCAAACGCAGCCCTCTTCTCCTCCGATTGCCTTTCTTTCCCTCATCGGATAAATTCATGGACTCCGGAGGCAGTCGCTTGGCAAGAGGAGGCTCCGGATCAATTCATCCACATCTTCTTCTTCTTCGATTATGGAGGATCCGGAGTGCGAGCGGCCTGCTTTTGGCAAGATGGGTAATTATCGTTTATATCTGCATCTGGTGATTGATTCGCTTATTGAATTTGATTTGGGTTTCCTATTCGCACTTCCATTCAAATCAAACGATGGCTGCAAAATATGGGAACACGGCCTCTGTCGGTGGTCCTTCTGCCTCTGAAGCTGAGGTATTTTCGATATTTTTTTTTTAATAAATGTGACGAACCGAACTTAATTGTGCTTGTTGCTGTGACTGTACATCAACAACTTTTGTGCTACAGACTAAACTATATTAGAAAACATTGATGCCAGGGATACCAATTTGTTTGAATAAAATGGTTTGGCTTGCAGGATTTATAGAGTACAAGTTTCCTTTGTGATATTTTGATTTACATCTCTACATCTGATGGATCACATGACCTTGTGCGGCAAGACGTGAAGCAAGTATGTGTACTCGCTTCATTCTTCTGCCCTAAATTGCGTAGCATTTTAATTAAATTCGTAATCTGTCATTTAAAATTCGTAGTCTATTATTTACCCCTTTTTTTTATAATGCGTAGCTTTCTAGTTAAAATTTGTAATCTGTCATTTAATATTGTGCTACGCATTTTAACTATGTTACTACGAATATTATGCTTTTAAACGTACAAATCATACACTCTGCAAAGTAACATAACCATTTTCTATAACCTCCCTCATAGCCTAACCATCTTATGATGCAACCATGTAAAGACTTGTCAAGCTACGAATTTAGGTTTTTAAACTATGCATTTTATCATGAATTTGATTGGATTGCTTTGTCACTATAGAATTGTTATTTTTCTTTTTATATGTGAATCATCTCTGCAAATAACTTCATGTCTGTGATCGTGTATTATTGATTTAACAGTATTTCTAAATTTTAACAGTGTGTATTTAAATGGAGTTTATAACTCTAAGCTGATATTGATACCTTGGTTTGAGCAGAGACTTTATGACCTGGGAGCGCGTAGAGTGAAAGTAACAGGAACAGAACCAATAGGATGTGTCCCAGCAGAAATAGCTCAGAGGGGACGCAATGGGGAATGTGCAGTTGAGCTTCAGCAAGCTGCAGGTCTGTTCAATCCTCAAATGGTTCAAATAATTCAGGAGCTTACTATCAACCTTGTGCCCAAACAGAGATTGGTATGCATTTTTGGGACTCATTCCACCCATCAGACAGAGCAAACTAGCTCATTGTTGGTCAGTTCATGATTGGGTCCAACAAGGCGATGAACCTCAGCACCATCCTTGCACTGGATTCCCAAATCTAAGCAGATAAAGATATCAAACTATATATAGTTACTTTAGTAGTTTCTGCTTTCCAGCGATTGAAGTTCTTCGTCCGAGTTGTGAATTCTCCATCACCTGCATTAAATTTGAGGTTATTATCAAGTGACATTGAGGACTATTTGGTTCTATTTCTATATTTGATATTCATGATTGTAAAATGTGAAATCTTGTGTGGAAATCATCTAGAAATAAATAAATCATTGTTTTGTGAACCATAATATAGTTTCCAGCAACAAGTAATAAATATACTTTGTAGACAGCTGATTCAGTGCGTACTAACCAAACACTTAAGGCTCAGATGCAACAAACAAAACATCAGTCTTTCCCAGCTCATACGTCAAGAAATTATCTCGTCTTATAAGTTATCAATAACTTTTCATGTGCCCAAACCACAATTTCTCAGGCAAAATTTGTAGTAGTCAGTGAATATCAAAATTCGTAAGAGTTACGAACAAACTTCGTAGTTGTCAACATATAATTCGTAGCGCACTAAGACTGCATGCTTTGCATATAATGCGTAGTCTTTGACATATAATTCGTAACCGACTCAGACTACATATAATGCGTAGTTTTCAACATATATATATTCGTAGCGGAATTATGCATTGTAATAAATTTAACGATTGGTAAAAAAAAGTAGTTTATAATATATAATTCGTACATATTTAAGTGTTATTCACTGCTATCGAACCATTTTGTAACATTCGTACTACGTAATACATAATTCCTAACATCGAGCAAACAACTTCGTACATTGGATGATCTTAGAAGTTATTGCACAAAGCATACATTCTGATACAATTAACAAAGATAAATCAACATTTGAATCACGTAGTGGAAGAGATCTTAGAGCAACAAGTTTCAGAAGCAGCCAATAAGTTCTTTGGGAATTTGTCCAGTAGCACAGAACTTTACAAACATTTCTACTGCCTTTAATATCTCTTCACCGCGTCTGGCCACAACCATAGTCCCTTTTCTTTGGCTTGCTTGTGAATCATAGTTGTCTGGTTATCCAAGAAGTTCTTTGTCTGCAAAGTTTGAAAGGTCGACGTTACTGATTTAAATAACATTCTGAATGTAAACCTTATGAGAAACACATATCTAACTACGCATTTTAAGTAGAAGACTACGAATTTTATAATAAAAGAATAGTTTCTTGAGTACTAAAAAGCGAGTCGCACATAATAGTTTATAACATACATCGGCAAAAATTTCAAAGATACTCAAGACACCTAGAAGGAAAAAGTTGATATCAATAGGTTAAGCAGAATGTTGAACTCACTTCTGTGTGAAAAATATACTCAGTCGTTTCATGAAGTAACTGACAATTTTCATTATTAGTTGCATTGTTGGAACACATCCTGTAGTTGTTATGACTTGATCTTGGCAGATATGTCGAGAACCACAGTCTGCAAAAATCCTCTTTTGTACAAGAACAACACTCTTACATTGATCTGACTCAGAAGGACTAACTATAGCATCATCAGTCTCTCCCACTTTCCCCGTAGTTGTGCCATCATAACCATGATCAGTGTCTACAGAATAAACATCTACAAACTCTACATCACCAGATACCTTATTAAAATGTGTAGCAGTATTTTATAATGCGTGGCTTTCCAATTAAAATTCGTAGATATTCAATGTCTTATAGGAATACACTTATAATGCGTAGCTTTTTATGTAAAATTCGTACAGTTGATCCTTGCATATCAAACACATATTCACTAAAGCAATGCACAAACAAATTGAATGTAGATGCAATCGATTAACTTTAAACCCTAAAAAAACTGGAGGAGTTCGATTGGTAGGGCGACATACCGTAAACTTGGTCGACCGTCTTTGCTTTGCTAACCTCATTGTTCGATTTATCGGCCATGATAGAGTCATCAGAATCGCTACCTAGAATCGCAATTTCAATAGCAAATTAGGTCGTGGGTGGGTACGTCTTTGCTTTGCTAACCTCATTGTTCGATTTATCGGCCATGATGGAGTCGTCAGAATCACCTCCTAGAATTTCAGTTTCAATCGCAAATTAGGTCGTGGGTGGGTACGTGATTTTTGTTGTTGAGATTTTGATATTTTGTATTCCTTAAGCTCCTAAATAACCTTTAATTAAACACGAATTATGAAGAATTGTGATTTAATCTGAGCCATAGATATATTAGAATATAGGGCTGAGATTATTTCTCATTTCTCATGTAACTTACCCTTCTCATAGGATCTCAACTCTCATATTATACATTACATTTAGTATTGTCTATATGATAATCAAATGATTAAAGAAAAAAGATCAAATATAAAGTTAAGTTTTTTTTGTAAAATCTACAAACAAATTATAGTTATTGATCTTGTGATTTGGATGAATGTGATTAAATCCTGATTTTTGATGCATTTACTGGGATAACGAATTATATGCAAAACTGACGAACTATGACGTCTTTTTCATTTTTCGGCGACGAACTACAAATCGATTTTCACGAACTTTGTCATTTATACCAAATATTAACTTTATGGAGTAGTTTGTACCTAATCTTAACTTAAAATCTAACACTCTGATTTTTCAACGTGTACCCAAAAACCTATAGAAAACACTTCTTGCTTACGTCTCCGAGTTTTTTTTGAAAATGACCCAAAATGAGTTTCAAATATTAGAAATGACCCACGCGAGTTTGCTCTTTCAAAAATGATCCATTTTTAATATGACTGGATTCCCGGGAACCGGTTTATGCCATTTTCTCAAACACCGGATGGCCAGGAAAACGGGAGTTTGCACATAACACCGGATCCTGGGGATCCGGTTTTGTAAAAAATATAAAAAATCGGAACCCGGGGATCCGGTGTTTTGAAAAACACAGAAAACCGGTTCCTGAGAATCCGGTCACATGGGTCATTTCTAATATTTTGAAACCCATTTAGGTCATTTTCAACACAAAAAAAAAACTCATCTAATGGTGATAAGAATCAGTGTTAAAAGCATCATAGGAATTCATGAATTTAGATATCAGTATTGAAGTCTCATTATTGAAGTGTAGTTTTGTGGTAAAAGGCTAAGCGAAAAGTGACTGTGGAGAAACTCAAATGCCTGTGCTTGATCGTAACACGTGCATTCATGCTGTTAGAGTGTAACGCGATTCTGAATTGCTCTTTGGTTGTTTCTGGCGGCATCAAAATATCATTATAAGCACGTTAACTCAAAACAGTGTGTCGTGAGGTGAGGTAAACTTAGATAGATTTACTTTTTTCTCTTTCCTGGCGGATTGGCTAACATACTTCTCGTCTTGACAGTTTCGCACACACAAAGTTATCTACAGGCTATATGCTGGGCTTTTCTTTTCCCTATGCATCGACATAACTGACAATGAGTTGGCATATTTGGAGTCAATTCATCTCTTTGTGGAGATACTGGATCACTTCTTCAGCAATGTTTGCAAGCTGAGGTTTGTCACATAGGCTACTTGGTAGTCATTTGTACTGGTCGAACAGATTTTACAATTAAAAATCTGGGTTTAACAACACATATGATGAATTATGTTTCCCTTACTCTCTGAAGGTTTATTTGATATTGGACGAATTCATTCTTGCTGGCGAACGAGCAAGAAGGTAAATATTGTTGGACTGTGCCATTAAGATTTAGAGTTTGTTTTTGCCAGACATTTTTGTTATAAGTTTAGAAATTGTTGATGCTTGCCACTACGCGTAGCTATAATCTTGAAAGTTAGGTAAATTACTATCAACATGAGAGGGAGGCTTTTGTTAGAGAGTTGATATTATTAGTTCTTACCGTACTTCTGCTGCGAACGAACATTGATGAAGAATGTGAGTTTGTATTCCCCGCAGGCAATTATTGAGCGCATGGGTGAACTTGAAAAGCAAGAATAATTAGAGGGAATCACCTAGCAAAACCTCGAACTAGACAAGCAATTAGATTAAGCTGCTTTAATTGGTGACTTCAAGCCTCCAGCGTTAAAACTGTACAAGTCACTTCTCCCTTCTAAGAGCAACTCCAGCGCAAGCATGTAAAAAGGCCCAATAGCTTAAATCAGCCCACATGGCATCCAGTTTAACTTACGACCTTATTTTGTCCGTCTCCAACGCTGCGTTATTTTCTGTAAAATTATACATCGGACGCTAACCGAGATTCATATTCGCTACGCAGTTAACCATCGCTATTTCTCCATCGTCTTCGACTTTGCCTCCGTTTTAGGGTTTTAGCGCGGGAATCGTCTTGGAAAGGTATAGCTACAATTGTTCTCCCATCTCTACTTAATTCCCTTCTTACAATCACATGGAGATTTCTACCGGGATGAATTCGTGAATTTGGGTTTGACAGAGTGATTGCTTATCTTTTATTATAATTTTTTGCTATGCGTCTTTCATTGGATTAATGATTGGATTTTCAAGCTTAGGGTTTGACAGAGTGTTATGATTTTTGTGTGTCTTTCATTGGATAAAAGATTGAATTTTTATATTTAGGGTTTGGTTGTGGTTGCAGATTTGTTGGCCAACAGGAGGTTCAGTTCGACAATGAATGAGTCATTCACACAATTGCTAAATGAAGGCCTATGCGAAGACAATGAAGAGATGAACTCTCAACCAAATTTGTCGCAAAAAAAGGGACGATCGAAGAACTTTACGATTGCAGAAGATATGCTGCTTATATCTGCTTGGGAAAATGTGAGTTTGGACCCAATAAAAGGTAATAATCAAACACAAACTAGTTATTGGAGTAGAATCGCAAGCTATTTTGATGAGCATAAAACATTCACGAGTGAAAGAACTCCAATAGCTTTAACTAACCGGTGGTCGAGCATACAAAAATGTGTAAGCAAGTTTCAAGGATTCTATAACCAAATAGAGGGCAGAAATCAAAGCGGAATCGGTGAAGTGGACAAGGTATGAGATTTGAATTATGTCATATTGATTGTGAATGTACAAATGGTTGATTGATAGCTATCTACATTCTAGGTACGTCAAGCTATGGAGATGTATCAAAGTTTACAAGGCAGCGCCTTTTCATTCTCGCATTGCTGGACAGAGCTACGAAACTCACCAAAATTCGCTTCAAACATGTCTAAGAAAAAGGTAAAATCATCCCCAAATGACAACCTACATACTATGGGATCTTCTCAAAGACCGTTAAATATCGATTGTGAGCAAGAGAATGAGGAAGGGTTGGAACGACCAATAGGAAGAAAAGCTGCAAAAAAAAGAAAAAGAATGGCAGATGAATCTAATACATTTTTTACTGATATGAAAGACCACATGTCTACTTTAGCCAAAAAGAGACAAGAGGAATACGAGGCTATAGCGAGGATTGAAGAGGAACATCTCGCACTAAAAAAAAAAAGTGACAATCAATGAAGCAAAGGAACGACGGGAGCAGCAAATATATGAAGCTTCAATCATGGCTGTCGATACAACCAATATGGAGCCTCAAATGGCTAGTTTCTATGATTCACTTAAGGCTGAAATTTTAGGAAAAAGGCAGCAGTCGCTCAGCTGAGTCGACACTGCACTCTTTTTGGTTTTGTGATGGTAGTGAGGTTCTACTTTTTGTCTCACTCAATGGTTGTCACAATTATGTATCTTTTATTTCAACTAACCGCTCAATGAGGTCATTGTTTCCATTAACATTTTGGTTTGAAAGCTGAGCTGGGAAAAGGCGTGCAGATGCACCCAAGGTGAGTCATTTTTATTTTGTGCAATTTTGTGCAATAAGCTCCTGTAGTAATGAGTAACTGTTGCACCCAAGGTTATTGATTCTTCATCTTTACACCTAGTTTTATACTTACTATATTGATCCTCTGATTTCATATTGTTTTTCTGTCCTCATACATATGATGCTTAGTATTAATTTAGCTATGTCGATGTACAACAAGGCCTGCATTTACAAAATTTTCATTTAAGATCTCGCTAACTGAGTGTTGTCGTTTGTTCTCTTGTCTTCTTTTTATTCATAAAGATTCGAGCAGCCTGTATATATGCTTGGATCAAAATGGTCATTAATAGCAATATTTACCAGGTAATTACGCAGAGAAGAAATGGGACTTTCAAGTCGGCCAGCAATCATGAAGTCTGCCAAAAAAAGGATCATCAAGAGGCCATCATAAATATATTGGAGTCAGATCAACATTTACCAAGTAAGTGTGAGCTGTATTTTCTTCTAAACTGATTCACATGATACATTTAAAATAAATTATTTCAATTGTGTGTGCTACTCTCGCAAAAAAGTTTATGATCAGTGTGTAAAGAATGGTGATATGTAGGAAACTAAGCAGTCTGAGCATTACATATATTAAAAACAGTTTGAGCATTACATAACAACTTTGATAGTTGCTTATTTAGAACACCAGCAGCAGCTCACAAGAGAGTCAACAACCTCTTCCGCTCACCAAATCAGTTGCATTTGCGCCAAAGATGACCCTGCTTAATCTCAGTCTTGATAGGCACCGTATCTTTGCCAAACATGCTCTACGAGATCACTTTGTAACTGTATATGGCCTTGTTTGTCCCTAATTTGATGATGCACTTGTATGAACTCCATAATGTTACGTGTATGGTTCGTATTTAATGAAATATTTGCACTTTCTCCGATAGAATCGTAATCATAGTCATCAGTTTGCAGGTCTCTTTCATCTTCAATAATCATATTATGCAAAATGATACAGGCAAACATTATATATTTCATTGTTTCCACATCCCAAAATCTCGAGGGTCCACGTATCATTGCAAATCGAGACTGCAATACTCCGAATGCACGCTCGACATCTTTTCTAGCAGATTCCTGGAGAGCAGCAAAATACTTCTTTTTGTTTCCTTGAGGAGATGGAATAGTCTTAACAAATGTAGGCCATGAAGGATATATACCATCAGCAAGATAATACCCCATATTATATTCATGTCCATTAATAGTGTAAGTCACAGCAGGACCGCGACCTTCAGTGAGTTCTTCAAAGAGATTAGATCGATCTAATACATTAATGTCATTTAACGATCCTGGTAATCCAAAGAAAGCATGCCATATCCAAAGATCATATGAGGCTACAGCTTCTAAAATAATAGTGGGTTCATGAACATGACCTGTGTACATGCCTTGCCACGCAGTTGGACAGTTCTTCCATTTCCAATGCATACAATCAATACTGCCTAACATACCTGGAAATCCTCGGTTTTCAGCTACCGTCAATAGTCTAGCCAAATCCTCATTGGTCGGTCTTCTCATATATTCAGCACCAAATATTTCCACAACTCCTCTTGCAAATTTTCTGAGACTCTCTATAGCTGTGCTTTCACCGATTCTTATGTAATCATCAATAGCGTCTGCCGGAGTACCATATGCAAGCATACGAAGTGATGCTGTGATTTTTTGGAGAGGGGATAATCCAAGAACTCCAACCGCATCTACTCTTTGAGTGAAGTAAACATCATGAACTGCAAGTTCTCTTTGAATTCTTAAAAATAAAGATCGACGCATCCGAAATCTTCTACGAAAAATTGACTCTGGATATGTAGGATTTTCAGAAAAATAATCACGATAAAGTCTAGCATTACCTTCTTCTCTATCACGATTAATAACTTGCCGATTCATTGTAGAGCCACCGCGACGTGGTGGCAACCCATCACTCTGACCTTCACCATAATATTCGGTAGCAATAGCCATTACTTGTAATTCTTCATCTTCTTCATTCTTCATCTTCAATTTCCACCAATTTCGTAAATTGCGTGGCATTCTGGAAGAGGAAAAATATTTGCAGAGAAGAAGAGAGTGTTGCTTTGAGGAGAACGAAATGATGATGAAGAGATAAGGTGTCAAAGTATCACCATATGAATTATTAACATTATCAATATATCTTTGTCGTTATTATTTGCTACTATTCTGTTAACAATAATGAAATTTGTGACCATTTAATTGGAAACATGGACCTCAAAATGATTTAGATGTAATTTAATCCATAAATTAGAATTATTGATAATTCTTGAAAAAAAAATACTAATATACATAATCATTTTAGATAAGCACCATTGGAGCATTATCTGATTTTGGTCATGTAGATTATACATATCCATTATTATATATATATTATAGCTAATGGTTTTACCAAACCCATTGGAGTTGCTCTAACTAGGGTAAATTGTATTTCGTCCCACAAACTCATGAAAAAAATTGTGTACATGAGCTTCAAGAGAACTTTTGAAAGAAAAAAACGTCATCATATATCAATAAGCCAATAAATGAATGCTTCAGTATGTTTGTGTACATTAAAAATCTCTGCTGGGTTTTTACAGGAAAAAAAATATTACAGGTTAGGACCAACTTTGCACATGGGCTAATTTTTGAGTCAACCAGCTACTTGAAAACTGACAACATGAAGTAAAAAAATCGGGTTGAGAATGAACTGATGGCAACAAAGCCTGACCCTTAGGGGTGAAAAGTTGCCATCAACGCCGCGAGAACCACCATTGTGGCGACGATCCACATTGACCATTCTCCAGCAAACTCCTTCAGATCAGCACAGCAATTTATCTCCATACGATCGACCAAGCTGGCCGCATAGTCCATCAAAAGCAACACCAAGACTACTCCTAAGAAAATGAATAGTAAAACTAAGTTAATAAACATCCTCTGATTCCGCTGCACTTGCCAGTGGCACTCCATCAACTGAAAAACAAGCAGAGCAATGACAATGGAGAATATAATAGCCAAATGCACCTGTGGCATGGTGAAGCCGGCCGTAGCCGATTTTTATTAAGGGGTCAGAAAAGTCTATGTGAGTTGCTCAAATTCCAGAAGCTAAAAGCAGCAGATTTTGGCAACAGTTATCTCAGAAAAATATACATTTTTTAACACATTAGGAAACATGTAATCAATTTCTGTTCCAGCTAATTATTTTAAGACGCTTGGATCGGATTGGAGTTGAAATCGGAGTCTGAATTTACATATTTTTCCCGAAAAATAAAGAAAATAAAATTTAATAAGTACGTCCAAACAAAAAGGATATAATGCAAACAAACTGATGAACAATAATTAAATCTTCATAAGAGAAAACATCAGACATGCATCACTCCATTTTCCAACCATCCATTTTCCTCCAGCCTAATCCTCACCTCCATCCACTGCAATTACTACCTCCAACCGTCATCAGATCCCCCGCCATCGAATCTCTCAAACTAGGCAGCAGCTTCAGCTTTACTAGTAGTAGCATCAAAGATGGCGATTTTAGTTGCAGGGCGAGGAGACGAGTGATATTTGAGGATGAAGAAGGTGACGACGAATACAACTCGGATATTGCAGTGCTGGAATTCTACAGCCAATCAGCGAAACAAGAGGCGCTGATTGTGAAAGCAACGGTTGATGATTCCGAAGAGGAGATTCTCATCTTCAAGGTCACAACCACTCGGTCAACGCAATTTGACTTCACATTGACGAAGCTTTTCATTTATTTTTTTTATTTTTTTTGTGATGAAAATTGTTGCAGGGGTTCTCGTCGAGCCTGAGCTATGGAACGTCGCCCGACCCGTCGAAAAGCATACTGCCAGCCAGAGCTGTGGTCAAAGCTATTGACCGAGTCAAAGGCCCCTTCAATCCAACTGACATTCAGTATATTGAAAAAGGCCTCACATTGGACGACTTCAAGGCCCGTTTAAGGCCCAATTGAGCGGCCTATTAGCACCTCCGCCCCTCCCAATTAGATTTTCGTTTTATGATTTGGTTGGTACAAGCAAATTAGTATTATTCATTGAATAGTAATATCACTTTCGTTAGAAGCAGCGTACATTTTAATTATTTATTTTAATTAGATAAATAAAAACTGGGAAGAAACATAAAACAAGACAAGTACTTATTGAAAAGTTTTAAGAGATGCAATAAACAGAGTAACAGACTTTATGTTACAGACCAAAGCAATAACAGATGAAATCCCAAAAGACAAAGATACAGTTGCTATTTATAAAGTAGAAAACTGATAAAAGGACACTCACTTTGAATGAAATGATGCAGGACTCAGTTCTCGTAGGCCTCCTCTTCCTCGTACTCAGCCTCGTCATCTGCTGTTGCATCCTGGTACTGCTGGTACTCGGAGACGAGGTCATTCATGTTGCTTTCAGCTTCTGTGAACTCCATCTCGTCCATGCCTTCACCCGTGTACCAGTGCAAAAAGGCCTTGCGACGGAACATGGCAGTGAACTGCTCACTCACTCTCCTGAACATCTCCTGGATGGAGGTGGAGTTTCCTATGAAGGTTGAAGCCATTTTTAGACCTCTAGGAGGGATGTCGCAGACACTGGATTTAACGTTGTTGGGGATCCATTCGACGAAGTAGGAAGAGTTTTTGTTCTGAACGTTGATCATTTGCTCGTCGACTTCTTTGGTGCTCATTTTGCCCCTGAACATGGCTGAGGCAGTGAGGTAGCGGCCATGGCGAGGGTCAGCCGCACACATCATGTTCTTGGCATCCCACATTTGCTGAGTTAGTTCTGGGACGGTGAGGGAGATGTACTGCTGGGAGCCACGGGATGTAAGTGGTGCAAACCCAACCATGAAGAAGTGGAGACGTGGGAACGGGATAAGATTCACAGCCAACTTTCGGAGATCAGAGTTCAACTGACCAGGGAACCTTAGGCAGCATGTCACTCCACTCATTGTTGCCGAAATCAAATGGTTCAAATCTCCAACTGTCGGAAAAAAAACGTCAAGTGTCAATTCCCATATTTTACCTTTTACACATTTCAAAATGACGGAATAACAAAGTAAGAGCGGTCACTCACAGCTAGGAGTGCTGAGCTTCAAAGTCCTGAAGCAAATATCATAAAGTGCTTCATTGTCAAGAACCATGCACTCATCAGCATTCTCAACAAGCTGGTGCACTGAGAGGGTGGCATTGTAAGGCTCAACAACAGTGTCGGACACCTTTGGAGATGGGAAAACAGAGAATGTGAGCATCATCCTGTCAGGGTACTCCTCGCGAATCTTTGATATCAAGAGGGTCCCCATGCCTGATCCCGTGCCACCTCCAAGCGAGTGACATACCTGGAAGCCTGGACAAAACACGAGCACAAGTAAACAACTAGATCTCAATCCCTGTACATGAACTGCTTTAGTTTAGCTTCATTTACGATCGAGTGAGGACCATCCTCTAGCTTGTCATGTTTTTGGCTTTAAATGTGGGACACAAATTCACCGTCTTTATGATCAATTGGCAAATATTCACCACAAAGTAGCAAAACTCGTATGACAAAGGATGAAAGGGATCACAAGGGAGCAACGGTTTCAATCAATACAAAACCTAGGCTAGGCTTTGTGAATGTCGTGACAATATTAAATCAATCAGATAACATATTGTCAAAATCCACATATATTAACTAATCTTTTGAAAAAGGTTAATTATCTCAAATTTGTAATTTTGAAATCATTACTTTAGACCAACCGATATCTCTATTATTAAAGGCACGGTTGACACTGGCATTTCCAAACAAAAGGATGCAACTACTGATGGAGATATCTTACCAATAAAACACTGAAAATGTAAACCAAAGAGGACTACATCGGCTCAATTTTACACTTACATATTCACTGACTTCGTACTTTTTTTCTCTTGATCCACTAAACAGTAACAATCAAGCTCAAGCTTCTTTATCTCAGGATTTGGAAAGCCTTATAAGTTATACACTACTCTAAACTTTCATCACCCACAAGAAAAAGGAGAGGCACAACAGCATTTAAGTGCGTTCTCACTAAACAACAATCGAGATACTATCAGTACCCAACAACACTTCAACCGACATAAATCAAAGCAGTAAATCAGATCAATTTAAACCAACATAATGTCCCAAAATTACATACTAATCCATAGAACTAATTCGAAAGCCTCTACACACAAATTTAGGCCTCACGCAAGCATGTTAAATCTCATTAAACAGTCAAACGCAAAATATGCATAAGTAAGCATCAGAAATGAAACACACCTTCAAAACAAAAGCAAAGCAGATCATGCCAACATAAAATCACATACTTGCGAGAAAGGAAAAAATTAAACTCTATTTTTAAGAAACAAAATCAGACCTTGCAAGCAATCACAATTCTCAGCCTCCTTCCTGACGACATCAAGCACAGCATCAATCAACTCGGCACCTTCAGTATAATGGCCTTTAGCCCAGTTATTACCAGCCCCAGATTGTCCAAAGACGAAATTATCCGGCCTGAAAATCTGGCCGTAAGGACCAGACCTGATACTGTCCATCGTCCCAGGCTCCAAGTCCATCAACACGGCTCTGGGGACATACCTACCCCCAGAAGCCTCATTGTAGTACACATTGATGCGCTCTAGCTGCAGATCGGAGCCTTCGTCGCCCTTGTATCGGCCTGTGGCGTCGACGCCGTGCTCCTCGCAGATGACCTCCCAGAACTTGGATCCAATCTGGTTGCCGCACTGGCCACCTTGGATGTGGAGGATTTCTCTCATGGTTTTCTGGAGTGGGTTGAGGGACGTCTGGAGATTGAGAAAGATTGGATCTTTGAGGAGAAGGATGAGACGGTTGACGAAATGAGACAGAGGCTTTATGGAGGGAGTGGAGGAGAGAGAAAGTCGGACATGATTGCGTAATAATAGATGAGAGCGAAATTGATTTTAATTTTACTTCTTTCCTAATTATTAGAGTATCACGTAAAATAAGAAAAATCTAACGATTAATATTACTGTACTTGTCAACACGTTGGTGAATTGGTTGAGCACTTGTTACAGTGCGAATTCTTCCTTGTGGACGTTTATAAATACTATACCTTGATATTTCTTATATGAAATGTAAAACCACTATAAAAACGGTTAATATTACTTGCGAAGAAAATATCGAAATATGGTTAATTCAAGATTATGGGGCCATGAGTATTGATGGACTAGAAGTAATAATCACAAATGGTACGATTTAGAGCTCCAATGGAAAGAATGATTCAAGATTTTGGACTTTTTGAGTATAGTTTAGTGTAAAAATGGTACTTATAAATAACAAATGAGTTCTGCTACGTACTTCAAATTTTCGATGTTAACTAACGCAGAATATTCATTACTAATTATACCCCTCCTCCCTCCGCACATAAATTTTATGTAAAGATATATAGTCATTTGAATGTTAACAAGCAACACCGACTAGTTTATAAATTATGACTATTTGAAAATTAGAGACAGAACTTTTTTTTTTGATTATAAACGCCAAAGAGGCTACAAACGAAACGAACTGCCCACGAAAGGTACCACGTCCAAAAAGAGCACGACAAACAAGCTGGCCGGCCGACCGCAGTGGCCGACACTACATAACCAATTGAAACACCGCCGTGCCCTTCAACAATAGCAGGAGTCTAACTCTACCTAAAAAACACAACAACAGTTCAGACCTAAACGGCCGAGGATACAACCTTCATAAGTGAAAACAACACTTAGAGGGACTAACCTAAGCTACACCCTGTAAAAACAAACTATGTACAGCCGCCGATGTATCCACCATCCGCCGCCGCCGCGGAAGAGCACATATATACAACCAAAAGACGCAGCCCGCCCGACGCCGCCGAAGATCCCCACACGGCCAAGATCCCTCATGCGCCTCCAGAAGGAAAACCAAAAAACAACCCCGAGCCGCCTCCCCCTCCACCCCCGGGAGTCTCCAACCACCCGGAATCCAACATCCTCCACCAATCTCGGACTCATGGAAGGACCGTCGGACACTCCGGAGATGGAAAAAGCAGCGCCCAAGGAGGAGAAAGGGAGACAGCCGACCGGAGTTGAAAAATCCGTCTGTGGACTCGCCTGGTTACTGTAGCAAAGCGTAGAACTTTCGGGAGAAAACTCATACACATACACTTTAATATCAATTGAATAGTATGTCTCTCAAAACTGACGTGGTCATTCGAATTTGAGATTCGAGGTATTAGCATTTTAACTATCAGATTAACATCCTGATGACTCGAAAAAGACAGAACCGTTGGATTTATATCATCAAAATCTCTATAAGAATATGAGTATGAATCTATTGTCTATACTTCTATCTAGCTATTTGTGTATGTAATAGATACAAAATGTCCATTTGTAAAGTAAAACCAGGTTACATGATACGAAAAAAAAGAGAAGAAGAAGCAAGTTTTAAACATTACGTATTTACTAATTTTGTAACCAAGTAAAAGATACAAAAATACCCTCATGATTTGGTTATTATACAAATCTCTGGTTGGTGTGCAATTGTACATCCAAAATAATTGTGCACCGACAGTTGTGGGTCTTGGATTAAGAGAAATAATTAAGGAAGAAACGACAATCTTAGGCAGCATAGGATTCTTGGGTTCAGAGATCTGAAAATGGTGATTAATGCTTAATGGTTGGATCCCAAATCTGGGATTGGGTATTTCACATGAGCTAACATTGAAAGACAAAATAACAACCCGGGTGGTGCTGGTGCTGGTGCTTAAACACACTGGCATGTTCTAAACTAATGGGCAGTGGGTCAGTGTGGGTGTACGGGTTGGATCTGAAAGATAGGAAATCAACATCAATAGGGTATAAAAGATAATTGAAGATGGGAACAACTTGAGACCGGGTGATACTGACCTGTCCACGTTGGGTGTTGTCTGGTTGTGAAACAACATATCTTCCATGTTAAATGAGACTCCGGATCCATTTAATACCAGCCGTCCGAGGTCTGTCAGAGATTTAATAGGTTCAGCGTGAAGCGAGGCTGTATATCTGAATGCATCCTCTTGAATGCAAACTAATACTTGCGCATTTCGCTACAGCCATTTACAGAAGCCAATGTCAGTGACACAAATCATGGAAGCAGCAGAGGGGACTATTACACTATCTTGTTAGATATCCGTGGACTTCATGGGGTAGTCTGGAAATTGGGTTGACTTGATTCGAAACCCTTGCAGTTGAATGCTGCAAAATTGTAAATTATACTTCCATGAGTTGTCCAGTATCGTTAGGTTGGTAGTTGATTTTTTGGAAGGATTGTTAAACAATCAAATCATGCCAGCTACTTCGGTATCGGAATCTTGAACTACAGCAGGATAGAAGCTGAGCTAAGAACAACATAATATCTGGGATTCACACAAACATCCACAACATCATATAAGTTGGTCTTTCCCAAGTAAATTCAAATATGGCTTCAGAAGTATGCAGTAAAGAAAAAATTGTGAAAAAACAAAAAACACCAGCACTCAGAAGGCAGTTGGCTAAAGCTTAAATATGAACCGGCAAAAGTACCATCAGCATTCAGCGTGCAGTAGTTTACCATGAATATGCTTCCTAAAACCCAAAATCAACACGCAGGAGCATACATAATGTACTGCCAAAAAAGTAAACAACCGGTGGTAGTAAGAAACAAGGATGTTCTACAAAAGATGAAAGAACGAATAAAAAGAAGAAGAGTGGATCAGTCTATAAGGTGTCACAGTTTCTACCGCTATTTCAGATTAGTATAGAAGTTGGTACATCAGCTTCAAGAGGTCATTTAAAGACAACAGCTAAAGTTTCAAGAAGTAACTAATTTCTCACCTGCAATTGTATATTCTCTCATAATCTCCAAGGTCATCATAGCACAATTCATTGACGTTCATGGCTAGTAAAGAAACTCCAGATTTTGCTTCTTCGCTTACACAACATCAAACAAATCACAAAAAGTGTAGAAAAGACTAACTTTCAAGATTAGAAATTTCAAAAAGAAAATATGTCAATCATCAATTAAGACGAGCATTGATTCATTAAGTAATTATTTGCTTGAAATCGAATTTGACAAGGTATACATGTAAGAATAAATGTGACTCACATTCTCCTGCTGGTACAGATTTTAAATCTGACATGTGACAACAATAAATTTGGCCATTTGCTAGTTATAATGTATTCAATATGTGTTATGAAGATAGAAACCAAAGAGTTCCTATACACATGCCTCCTAGTCCTAGATTTATTAACTATTCAGCAATGTGCAATTCATGTGACCACAATATACCGCTCGATCAATTACAATAAGTAAGATCCGCCTTTATGTGAGTAACTATAACAGTCTCGGCGAGCACACCAGTTAACCAGCACTTAGCTTCCCTGTTTGAAAAATAAAAGAAAATAAAGCACGTTCAAATAACAACTATAGGAATTGCCACTTGAGCAATCAAATCAGCATTGAGCACAAATTCAAGCTCAGACTGAAAAAAAAAGGCTCCAAGGAACTTAATCAGTAGCAGTAGGGTAACTGGTAAGAAATTCAATTTCATAACAGAATAAAGAACCAAAAATTAGCAAGGTTCAACATCAAAATCCACACCTACATATAATACATCAGGGACACGAGCTGAGGCAACTATATTATTTCATTGTGAACTCGACAGTAGTATTAGACATAAACATCTGTAGCAAATGTAAGCATGTATGCCCAATACCCGCAATAAACTATTAGGTAGGGTTATCGAATTGTTCACATTGACAGGGAATGGACAGTGAATCACCGGCGGCAACACCTCAGTGGACTTCTTAATCAGTGATCCTCATATCGAGATTTCCAGATACGACCAAGTTCGGCGCTATCTCCGTCGCCGGCGAGCGATCAAATGGGCACCGCTAGTAATTCGCAGGAAACCAAATTGCAAACGCAACATTTTTGTCGGGCTTGGGCCAACCCGAAGCCCAATATCAATACGACGCCGTAAGTAGAGCTTAAGCATCATCGTCAAGTCGTCAACACCGAAACCCTAGCAAAGACCTTAACCGCAATCGTTTCGTAGCTATATAATCCACCGCTGCTGCCGCACTTCGTTTCAGAAAGCTCCGGCCTTTATCAGCCTCTGTCTTTGACCTCATTGTTTTTGTTTTATCATTAAATCGAGATCCAGGTGATGATATCGGATTATCTATCATTCTCACGACGGTCGTCTGAGTGAAGCAAATTTGTTTTGCTGATATTGATGCATACATCCATTTTATCTGATGGTTTTTCGACGCTCAATCTGCCTTTTATTTTCGATGCTCAATCTGAATTTTAGGAAAAATTGAGTCTTTGAATTTGGTGTGTGTCCTGCGCTATGAGGAATCGATTGCGGTGAGGTTCTTACGGATCGATGAAGCTTTTTCAGCAATCAAAGTCCTTTTCATTCTGAGCGCTGTTACCCTGTTTATCTTTGTCAATCGTTTGCTTCTTAGCTGAGTTTCAACTAAGCCTTTAAATCGTTTTGAGTCTCCATAGGATCAAAGTTAGACACTAGGTGATGATTCTGTCAGAGTATCCACAATGGGGTTATTGAAAAAAAAAATTAACTTTTGAATTTTCGCAATATCGAGTTGAAATCGATGGTTTAATACACTTGGATTAATTGGTGTGGAAATAATTTAACAGGATGAGTAATGGAGCTTGATGGGATAGGCTTGATACGTGACGCGTTTTGAATGTCTGTTGTGATTTTTATTTATTTTTATTTCATCCTAAATATTTGGGGTCAATTATTTCATAGTAATTTTTAAAAAAAAATTAAAGTTTTTTATCAATATTTATCATTTTGTATTCTAAATAGTGACTTGTTTCACAGAAAAAAAAAACGTCTTTTATTAATTGATTGGTTATTAGAATGGTGTTGAATTTTATTAAACAAAATCATTGTTGAGTGTAAAAATTGAATGGTTGTTGAATTACAGTATTAGATGGAAGAGAGAGAAAATGACGTGGAGTGTTGGAAAGTTAAAAAATAGGCCTTGAATCCGCCAACCATTGTGGATAGTCTCACTCTCACCAACTACTTTCTCACTATCACACTTGCTTGTAAAAGATTACATATAGACATGTTTACATTCAACTTTTTTCTGGTTTTTTGAAGTTTGAATGAGGCATAGAAACTGGAGGTCAAGTAGGTTGTCCAGCGGGGCGCCTCCCCTGTGATTGTCAATTAATTAGGGCTCGAAACCCTCATCTAACATAACAGATATTAACCCCAACTCTAATGAGCTTCGATCAAAAAAAAGAATTGAGGCATAGAAACTGATTTACCTACTAAAATTCAACAAATAAATTGTTTTATGTTACGACTCAACAAAGGTGTTATCAAGTCTTTGAAAATAGATACACTTGATACCTCAACTAGACAACTTTTCTTCTATCAATAAATAAAAAACTTTCTTTCTTTTGAGAATTTGACAATTCAATCTTCACCTTTTAAATTTATCATCATGTGCATATTCAAAATAAAATTTAATGTCAGTCAAAATCACTAAATTTGACTTTGATAGAACGTTTGTCACATATAATTTTAAAATTACAGGAGGGCGTTCGGTTGAGCCAGAGTTGTAAAAATGAGGCACGTGACGCACGTTGTGAGCCACTCATTTAGATGATGTGGCAGGGAATAGTGCATGAATAGTTGTTTGCTGTTTGCTTTTGGTTTTTTGATGAATTTTTGGTAGTGGGACACGTGGCGCGCCCATAAAACACATGAGGGTTTGAATCAGACACGTGATTGATTCAAATCGTGCCTCACTTAAACAGTGAATGCTTTAATTGAACGCTCCTATAAAATTACATCATTATCTAATAGTCATATAAGTTGTCAGATTTTTAAAACAGGACAAGGGAGGCTCTCTCTAAATTCTGTAGTACTGTACTTATTACTTAAAGAGGTTGACTTGGTCAAACATTTCTTAATCTAACACCAACTAAATAACAAAAATCCCCCAAATCTAATCAAAACCCCATCTCATCATCACACTCCATTTGTTCATGTCATTTTTCACACACGCAAAAAGTCGGATTTTCATTATGAAATTGTAAACAACAATAAAAAAGTATATTAATTTTAAACGATAAATTTGTTCATTTTATTTAACTTTTTAACTTAAAACTCAACAGAGGAACGTTCAAATGAGGCCGTTAAATTAAAATGAGGCAGTGACGCATCATCTCAATCACTCATCTCATCCGTCAAATTCATCTCCTCATGACATGTGTTTCACTACCAAAAAAGCAAACAACAACACATTATTCCCTACTACATCATTAAAATGAGTGGCTCACAACGTCCCTCACTGCCTCATTCTACCCTCTGTTTCAAGGGAACGTGTCTTATACTCACCACATCATTTTTATATTATGCCTGATTTTTATATAAATAAAGTCATTTTTTCATACGAATAATGAGGACAGTATTTTTTTTCTTGTTTTTTTTGATGGATAAAGTAGTACAAAAGTTGGACAATGACAGAGCCACTGACTCAATTCTGTACCTAGAACAACTGAATCGCAGGCCAACAACAGCCTCCCCATCAACTGCATAAACAGATGCATAAGAGCAACAGGAGAAAACCTCCTGAAGCTAAAAAACTACCAACTTAAAACTCAGACCGCTAAACGGCCGAGGAAAACAACTCAGACCGGACACCCGGCTGAGACAGACTAAGCTAACAACTAAACCTAACCGATAACGAAACTAAACTAGCTATCTAAACTAAACCTAACTTAAACTACACTAAAACTACGTCATACAGATCCACGTGTCCACCACCGCCATCCATGGTGCTCCACTACCAAAAATGACTAAACGCCTCCACGTGAAGACATCCGGCAACCACAGTCGAACCACCGAACGCCACAACGCCAACGCCAGTCAGAGGAAGCACCAAAACCACTCGCCCAAACACACCCGGCAACTGACCATCCTTGCGATATACTCCATCAAGCCCTAGCAACAGCTCATGAAGATCACATATTTTCTTGTTTTTTTTATAGGGTATTTTTCTTGCTTTTAAAAGAGAACATTTGTTACTCTACATTTGTCATTTGGTATGGAGAATAACGATGAGTGAAAATAAGTAAACATAACATTTTTGACAGGTGAAGTGTGAACATGTCTCCATCTTGTTTTTAGTGCTTCATGTATTTACTACGTATTTTTTTTTGATAGGACATGTATTTACTATTTACTCTACTTTTACTCCACGTCCTTTAATGTTTGTCCAAAACGACAACTGTCATGTTAATTAAAGAGAAAAGAAAAGATACAAAGTGCATTTATTGAGGTATAAAGTATTATAAGATTACATATCAAATTATTCAACTAATATGAATTCAGGATTTTAAGCACACGAATCACAATTATCATAAAAAAAGCACACGATCACCAATTTGAAGATGATTTATTGGGATTAATTATTGGGGTTATATTTAGAAAGAAAATTTATTGAGATTAATTATTAGGGTTATAAGAGGAGTGTTCAAATGAGGACACCCAAATTTGGTAAGGACGTAGGGACAAATCTCATCCATTAGATCATCATCCATCTAACCCCCGTGCTTTATGGGTGCGCCACGTGTCCAAGTACCCAAAATCCAATAAAGCAAATAGTAAAATCCCACTACCAAAAAGCAAACAGTAAAATCCACTACCACATGTGACACGTGGCAGCTTGTGGATCATTGGATGAACCTCATCCAATGGCCCAGATTAGTCCCTACACCCTCACCATAAGACCCGTCCTCAATTGAACGCCCCCCATAATTAGAAGGAAAATGGACAAATATTAGGACACGCTAAAAAATGAAAGTGGACAAACATACTGAGACGGAGGGAATACTATTTAGTACTTACAAGTTATGTATTTCACGACCCATTAAATGTTTAAATATAACATAATTAGGAAGCACTCGGTTGAGGCAGAGTTGTAAGAATGGGGCAGAGGGACGATCGGAGTCGTTGATCGATTCGATCGGACGCACGTGGCGAAGCCAGGTGTCCCACTCACTTTGACGCGTTCACACTACTTTTGGCAAAAGTAGTGTGAACACAACTCTTGGACACGTGGCGCGATCAGGTGCGTTTGACGGCTGATAATGGACGCACGAGATCGTGCCTCACTGCCTCACTCTCACGGGGACTGCCTCATTTGATCGCTTCTATAACATAATTATATTTATATTAATATAGCGTAATTTTTATTTTATGATAATTTGCAATCCATCTGCTATCAAACGATATAGTTTTATATGACATTTTCGAATAAAGCGGTGTTATTTGTGTTGCATTTTTATTTATGATCTTCATTCAAAAGTTTTTTTGATGAAGGGATACAACGATACAATACATTTCAATAGATATCATCTGTTACATATATATTGTATATGGGAGCGCTAGGTTGAGAACCCTTAAAAAATCGAACCATTGGATCAAGTTGCATATTTGAATGTGTAGGTCACAGTGTCCCACTCACTTTTTTTCCTTCATTGTGCAGTTTCGAGCATTATTTTTGCCTAGATGCATTTTCAGGTTTCGGAAAGTGCACTTAGGCAAAAAAAATGCATAAAGAAGGTTATCAAGGTTCTTGAAAAAAGGAGGGATTCTCATTTGAGCGCTCCTCATATTGTATATCGTCCATATCCTGAAATCATTTGTACATATATATTCGCCGCTTTGAAGTACATGCCAAATTTGTCAACTTTATTATGGATACGCTCACATCTACGTGTAGTCGCTCATACATTTCTCAACATTTGAAGCACAAGCCACATTGACACCGTTATCTTTGACGTGCTTGCAAAACCACGTTATTTTTTTAATTGCAACATGTAATTTTTTTTTCTTTTTTTCCCACAAACAGTCCCTTCCACCATATGTCAAACAAGCTGCATCTTCTTCAGACTTTTAACCTCATCTCCATCCATCACACTTAATTTTCTCTCTCCTTTTTTTGTTCTTTCAGATTCCTCATTACATCGGATCGTTCAATTGATTGATTTTTATTGTGTTTGCGCGGCCGATCTGAGCTGCTAAGTAGTAAGTGAATGTAATTTTTGTGTTATTTTTACTGATCTGAGTGATAGGGTTTAGTGTGGTTGAATTTGGGAATTGGGGTTTTTTAACAGTTGGTGGTGTTTGGCAGCTGAATTGTGGAAAATGGGAGGCGTATGTCCAGGAGGGATGTGGAAATCGGAGTTTAGGGATAAGGAAGTGAGATTTTCTGGGAAGATTGGGAGGAGGGAGACAGAAGTGGTGGAGCAAGTGGTGGTCGCGGTGGAAGAGGAGGCGGCGGAGGAGCAGAAGGAGGTGATTCATGAGTATCCGAGCTACGAAATGAATAGGAGGTTTCAGCCGAGGTTTGATTCTGGCGAGCTGAATTTTTCGATTTCGAGGGAGTTGAAACCGTCAACGCAGATGCGGACAGGGACAAGCAAGGTATTGTTTTGTTTTCTTTTGACTCTTTTGTTTTTGGATTTGGTGGTGTTTGTGTGTGGTTTCGGAATAGCTTCCTTTTTTTGCGTGACTTTATCCATTTGGTGGAAAAAGAAGAAGAAGACCGGTTCAAGTTCAATGATTGACCGGGGTTTTTGTTTTTCTTTCATTATTATTTATTTTTATAATTTGTGTGGCGAATAGCGAATTCAGAAAGATTTTACTGAATTTGGATTAGGTGATCTCATGCATTTGTAAGAGAGATCGAACATGATGCAATTGGATGGTGTGGAGTGTGGACTTTAGGAGTGCAGAATTGTAATGCTGAAATGTGGATTAAATATGAAAGTTTGTTGGACAGCGGATGACCCGTAACCTGCATGGGTGTTGTCTGTTGATGTCACTGATATAATATAATGATTGGAAGCCTGGTTCCTTTGAGTGGAGGTACTAAAATGGACAGCCACTGCATTGGTTGTTGGAAAATTTGCATTAGGGTTGTTGTCACTTGTCAGTTGCTACTTCTGAGAGTTTATACCTGTTAAAATTGAGTAAATGGTGGTTTAGGTGACAAGTGATGTTGTTTAATTGATTTGTGACTTCCACATCTTTAGGTTCCATCAACTTCATTGCTTGGAAGAGCAGGCACTGCAAGCTTAGAAGTTTTAGACGCACTTGGGAGTAGCATGCCGAATTTGCATAGTGGCAATGGGTTTGTGTCTGGGGCTGCATCCAGAGGGAATAAAATTTCGGTTTTAGCATTTGAAGTAGCTAATACAATAGCCAAGGGTGCAAACTTGATGCAGTCTCTTTCTGAAGAAAATATTCAGTTCATGAAAGAAGAGATTTTGCATTCTAAAGGGGTGCAGTTATTAGTTTCTTCAGATATGAGTTACTTATTGAGCCTTGCCGCAGAAGATAAAAGGTTGTTTCCGATGATGGGAACACAGCAAAATAAGCCTTTTCCAAATTCTCTCTCTTTGATGCGGACCCTGAGGTTCTACATGTATGATTTATGAGTTTTTGAACTTTACAGAGAGGAGCTTGATGTATTCTCCAGGGAAGTTATCAGGTTCGGAGGTCTATGCAAAGACCCACAATGGCATAGCCTTGGCCGATTTTTTTCAAAGTAAGGTAGACAGTTGATGGATGAAGTTTATGTTATGGTGTAATGCCTATTGCTTATCCTTCCTTGTTTTTTTTTTCTTTTCAGATTAGGATCAGATCATACTCACAAGTTGCAGAGGGAGGAAGCTGAAGCTACATTGCAAAAGTTGATCAATCTTTCTGAGTATACATCAGTGAGTGCTTTATTCTGGTCGTTTTTTGGTGTTGTTCCCGTAGTGTTATTGGTCTATTCCATTGTTTCAAAACCCTTATTTTTTTAGAAAAGTCAAAACCCTTATTTAAATGGTGATCTTTGCAGAGAAGAGACATTTACTTCAGTATCTGTAATGAGCTGTTGTTTGATGATCCAGGAATTATATCACGAGCTCAATGCTCTAGACCGAACTGCTCAAGATTATCGCCGGAAACTTGAGGAGATGGGAGCTTTACATCTTCCTCGTAAAGGTTTGTAAAAGAATTTCATATACTGCCTATCACGTTTCCGTCCAATTAATTGGTCATTGCTTAGGTTCCTAAATCATTTAAGTATATTTAACACTAGTATTGTATGTATCTTGGCATGTTGTCGACATAATGTGAGCATCCTACGAAGCGAATTCGGCGTACTTGTCATTTCACTGCAAGAGAGAACGTAATCGATAACTAAACATCAAATATCATGTCATTTCACTGCAGGAGAGAGCTTTGCTTTGTTGGAAAGTGAGTTCAAACAACAGAAGAAGGTTGTAAGGAGTCTAAAAAAGAAATCTCTTTGGTCCAAAACCCACGAGGAGGTGCATGGCAACAACCCATTTTTTTCAGTTTCAGATCTATATCTCGCTTTTAATTTTTTCGGTGTTGCTATTCTCCCATGCTGTCTCTTTCATTCTGAACATTGTTTTTCTGATCGTAGATTGTTGAGAAGCTAGTTGATGTCGTCTCGTTTATTCAACAAGAAATTTTGGAAACATTTGGAGGCGACGGTAAGCACATGCACGTCCACGTCTGAAAGTAGATGGAAAAAATCCCCAAGAAAAAATAAAACAAAACCCTTTTTCATCTGATTTGTGTGCATTGCCTCTAATATTATTGTATTGATACCACAGATGGGACACCAGATAAAAAGGTGTCAGCCAAACATACTCAAAGACTTGGCGCAGCTGGTTTGGCATTGCACTATGCTAACATTATCAGTCAAATAGATAATATTGTAAGGCAACACTCATTGATATATCTGGTTCAATATTCAGTCGTCATTTGTTCGTAATCTCTTCTTTATTAGGCATCTCGACCAGCATCTCTTCCTGCCAATGTGAGGGATACATTATATCAAGGACTTCCAGTAACTGTCAAAGCCGCTCTACGTTCCCATGTGCGCAAAATTGATCTTAAAAGAGAGGTATGTTATACGTATGGGTCGTTCTAGTTGTGCTACTCTTTGGGGGTCCAAATTATGACCATCAAGATTCAAATGCGTTGCTTTTTGATGATTTGAGTTTTTATAGTTCTGATTTCTGACAAAAAGATCAATACTCATCACATCGAGCTTTACGCAGTTCACGATAACTGATGTTAAAGAAGAAATGGAAAAGACTTTGGAATGGCTTGTTCCAATAGCTACGAACACTACCAAGTATGCGTTAATCAAGTCTCGCCTTCTTTTGAGAACTCTTTTCTTTTTTTTCGATTGCAGTTAAGATTTGTCCCAGTGTTACTTAACAAGATCAATTACCTGGCATTTACCATTTTCTCTTATGCAAACAGAACACATCAAGGTTTTGGGTGGGTTGGTGAATGGGCTAACACTGGGTAAGTTCATAATTAAGCTGTTAAGCATTTCTGTCTCGCATTCTTTCTATAAATGTTATGATAAAAATCCATGACCCTAGGCCGCAGTTGTTTTCTTATTTCATGCAGCATCTTGAGCAATGGCCCTGAGCTGTATTTTAGCGATATACGATAGTAGGATCTAGGCAATGCTTATATTGGTCTCCTACATTATCGTTTTAGTACCATAACACAGAATTTTAAATTCCTCCTTCAATGGCGTGCAGTAACGAGTTCGACAAGAAGACAGCATCTAACAACTGCCTGATCCGTCTTCAGACCCTTCACCACGCTGATCAACAAAAAACAGACCTCTTCATCCTCAAATTAGTCACTTTGCTCCACCATCTAATAACCTTCGTGCGACACAAAGATTACAGTATGAAGCCTGACCAAATCCGCAACACAAATATGAAAAGCCCAACTCCAGACCCCAAGAGCCAAATATTCCAGGTAGCATCACCCACAGAAAGTGACAGAGCTCAGCTCTCCCAGGAAGAAAAAACTTTACTTGAGGATGTCTGTCGCAGAAGACCAGCTCCAACCAGAAGCAAGAGTGTGGAATTCAGCATCATCAAAAAGAAAGGCAGATCAGTTTGGGCATTGAGTAAAAGCACTGGAAGCTCTCCTAGAAGAAATTTTGGAAAGACAATAGAGTTGGCAGAAGCATTGGATGTAATGGACGGCATAGGACCAACACTGTAAGAGCCTTAGGTTATCATCATATATTATCGTGTATAAGATATACATATACACATCCATCTCCCAGATGATCCCAGGCTAGGCTTGTATATCTATTTTGTTCAGGTTCTCAGACATACTACTGTAAAGTACCACAAGCTTGTATTCTGATTTTGAAATACGCATATCCTATGGTGAATATTCTACCTAGCACCAATGTAGGAAAACTGACTGGCTATTGAGCCTTCGTCTAAGCTTTGTGTTTGTTTTGGGCAATGTTTACAAGGATCAGATAGGTTTGAGGTGGGTGCCCAATCTGTCGTAACAGGCTCGGGGCGGACACCCTTTCGCAACAAATTTGCGTGAACTAACCACTCATCACATCCCATGGACTGCCTGAAGGATCATACTTTTACATTGATTTCAAATCAAAGTTTATACCAAGTCTCACACATTCACTTCCAACCTATCTTCTGATGTGGGACAATATCAACATCAACCAAATCCCTAAACTCATCATTAACAAGTAACAACATGAAGCCCAACTGGAAATTAAAAAGAACATAAAAAAGCCCAACCTTTTAAAAATCAAGTTAGAGGAGAGGACACACACTATAGGAATAGAACAGTGTCCTAAGTAGTGTATGGCCATTTAAATATCTGGTGATGACAATGATGTGTCATGTGTGCAAGCAACCAAAGCTGAGAGCCTGAGATGGCCTATGCAAGTGAGAGTTTGTTGTTTTGGGTTGCTAGCCTTTTCATTAGAATCACAAAGACTTATCTTGATGAGAGGAATGTATGAAGCTGAGATGCAACCATGGCCACTGAAGCATCTCTTTCCCTCTCCTCCACCCAATTCAAATATCATCCACTTCAACTCTTTCTTAACCCTCCTCCTCTCCTTCTTCTTCTCCCTCCATTTTCATATCTTTTCTTATCTTTGACCAACCATGGCCACTGCAGTCAATGCTGCAGTTTCTCTACCGTCTTCTAAATCTTCAAACTTGAGGAGCAACGCTAATGTGTTTCCTGAGATAATCAGCTTCAGCAAGGTGAGTGATAAAAGGTCGAATCTTTCACATGCATTACTCATCAAGATTGGATTTTCATACCTGGGTTGCTCTCAGTAATCGATTTCTATACTTAGGGCTTCTTAGAACTTACCAAGTTTTGAACGAACTTCATCTGTCTAGTTAGGGTTTAGCCATATTGGCCAGTGTCAGTACTCAATACCTAATTAGTTGCGCAATTTGGACTTTCACAATTGATCAGATTTGATGATTTTTGTACACATGCCTTTGCAAGATTGAATTTTGCCAACTTCAAGTGAAAGACTAATTGGGTTTGGTGACAATTTGCTTCAGGGTTTGGTGTATTCCAGGAATGTGTATAAAGGGGGTAAAGTGTTGTCAGTTAGGGCTGTGAGCACAGAGGCAGAAGCAACACCAGTTAAAGCACCGAAAGTTCATAAGAAGAATGAGGAAGGTGTGATTGTCAATAAGTTCAAGCCGAAAAATCCTTATGTTGGTAAATGCCTTCTTAACTCTAAGATCACCGCCGATGATGCGCCTGGTGAGACCTGGCATATGGTCTTCAGCACAGAAGGTCGGTTCTAATTACTTCATCTAGCTTTTGACAATAATGTGTAGTTTTATGAAACTTAGAATGAACTCGTATTCCAAATGCCAGTGTCGTGCATTATAAAATATGACTCATGTTTGACGAAGTTGTGCAGTCGATTAGTTTGAATCGTGATCTTCAATAGCAGAGGTATGACGTGTAAATGAATGTGCAGGAGAAGTGCCTTACAGAGAAGGTCAATCAATAGGCATCATTGCTGATGGTACTGACAAGAATGGGAAACCACATAAGCTGAGACTTTACTCAATTGCAAGCAGCGCTCTTGGAGATTTCGGGGACTCGAAAACAGTACGTTGATAGATCATTGAACTTTCTAATGATGGTTGATTTTACATGAACATATCTGAAGCTGATTAATATGTTTGTGAAGGTCTCTTTGTGTGTAAAAAGGCTTGTCTATACCAATGACCAGGGCGAGATTGTTAAAGGAGTCTGCTCGAACTTCTTGTGTAAGCTTTTTTCAAAGTCATGTCCTTGTTAAGTGGCTACTAATTCCGACTGTCTACCATTTGACGGAGGACTTCACCCGAACAATTTGTTTGATATTCTAGGCGACTTGAAGCCAGGAGCAGATGTTACAATTACAGGTCCAGTGGGGAAGGAAATGCTTATGCCAGTTGACCCAAATGCCACAGTCGTCATGGTAGGCTGACTTTTATCACGCAGCTCATGTCATCTCTGTAACTTTATATCGGTTTTTCAATTCAATTTTGCTCTGATACAGCTTGCCACTGGGACTGGAATCGCTCCATTCCGTTCCTTCTTGTGGAAGATGTTCTTCGAGAAACACGAAGACTACAAGGTATATATCATTACCAGACCATATCTCCCATTAACGAATACCCATAAGATATGGTTTAAGATCGCAAATCTGAATATTATTCTTGAAAATTCTTTGTGCCAGTTCAACGGATTGGCCTGGCTGTTCCTAGGAGTACCAACCAGCAGCTCCTTGCTCTACGAGGATGTGAGTTCTACTCCATTTTCCGCGTCCATTTAGTAAACTAAGTTATAAGTATTTCTTTGCTAGAAACAGCTCCGTATGCCAAATGCTTTACATCTTAATGTCCTTACTCAAATTTGATTCGTCACTTAGAATCCATTCTAGTGTAGTAATGTTAATAGTTTGTGTGTCAACGGATAAAATGGTATAGGAATTCTCAAAGATGAAGGAGAAAGCCCCAGAGAACTTCAGGGTCGATTATGCAATAAGTAGAGAACAAGCAAACGAGGCAGGCGAGAAAATGTACATTCAGACCAGGATGGCACAGTATGCAGAAGAGCTCTGGCAGTTGCTCAAGAAAGACAACACCTTTGTCTACATGTGCGGGCTAAAGGGCATGGAGAAGGGTATCGATGATATCATGACCGGCTTGGCTGCTAGAGATGGTAAAGAACTAATAACTTTCTTATCAATATTTCATTTTTAGTGAGCCTGGTTTTTATTTTTGCTCGAAATCATTAGAAACATATTTTGACGAGTCTAATCAATTTTTTTATATCAAATAATGGTGCTTCAGGGATCGATTGGATCGAGCATAAAAGAACACTGAAGAAGGCGGAGCAATGGAATGTTGAAGTTTACTAACTCCAAGCATTACATTGTTTTCACTTGTATTGCTCCCAACATGTATACAACTGTTTTTGAGCATCAATATCGGTGTATAAATGATTCCATGTTACACATACTCTCTTCAATTTTCAGGAAAACACCACAAAGCTCACAAGACAGATTTAAAACTTGGTACATGATGAATGAAGCTAAAGCATGTCTTAGATGGTCACTTTTTGGACATGTTTTTGCTTGTCAATTGTTCACAGGAATATTCTGGCAAAAGTTGTAAGCAATTGTTGGTAAGATTAATCAGCAGCTTCCAAAGGACACGGAGAAAAGAAGATCATGGCCAAGATGATGATGTCCAAAGCAAGTGTTTTGTGTTGGAGTTCATATCATATTCACACAAAGCTTGTTGCGGATATAACAAGCAAGCAAGCTTTTAGTAAAGTTGGAAAATATGTAATGGGGGCTTGTGAGAAAAGTAATAGTTGTGGAGTTGCTGAAAAAAAAGAAACAACTGAATTGAGATCGTGGATCGTGTCGGATTTTTTTTGATAGTGGGTGTTTACAATAATTCGAAACATTAGAATGCATATGAACTTTAACATCTATTACATTTAATTATATTGATCTTCGGAACTCTTAGCATCTTGATCGGATCCATACGCATCTGGTATATCTTTAACACTTTGAGCTCATGTCACATTGGACACCTTTACCGAATAGCACTACCACGAGGGAGGAAGAACACGTCACGCGCGAGACGTGAAAAGGAAGACATTCGCGAGGAATGTAGGGATCGAATCGTGTCGGATTAAGTTGTTCTTACTTATTTGAATCGCGTTTTTATGGATTCAATTATGGTGATGTGTAGCTAAAAATAGTCACTTTTTTTGTGTAACATTTGTTGTGGACGAAAAGGAAATGAAGTCTTCTATTTGTTGTGGTGGTTCTAGTTTAGCTAGTAGGTTTAGTTTAGTCGTAGTTTAACTTTAGTTTTTTGGTTAGCTCCCTCAGTCGGGTGTTCGGTCTGAGCTATCTTATCTCAGCCGATTTCGGTCTGAGTTGTTTAGTGGTTTTAGTTTTTTAGATTCAGGATCTTGTATCCTGCTTTGTATCAAAGGGCAAGACGGTGTGTTATCCGTGTATGTGTGTCGGTCACTGCGGTCGGTCCGACCAGAACAGTTTTTCTGTTTGGTCGTGCCCTTTTTAGGACTTCTGTCCCTTCGGGGGCAGTTTGTTCTTGTTTTATAAAAGTTGAACTTTGATCCAAAAAAAATAATAAAAAAATACAAGAAGTTAGAAATGGTTAAAAGTTGATGATGATGAAAGTTGTAATGGTTGATTGAAAAGGAATCCAAAGAGTATGGAATTTGGGTATTGGACAAATGGATAAGAATTCATTGAATTCAATTAATGTCACGTTTTTTATAGTAATGTATTCCACAGAACTCAATGCCTTGTATAGAACTATTATACATTGGACAAAACTATTGACACTTTGAAGCGGTCACGTTAGGGAGTAGCACAACTAAAAATTAATAGAAACCTTAACTCTTGCCTTCTAAACCAAAAGCAAGAAACCTGTTCTGTTAGAGTAGCGCTAAAGCAGGTAATTATCGCTCAAGTATCAGAATTAAATTTAGAGCGATCAAAAATACTCATATGCTGATAGAGGACCGTTCAGATGAGGCATTCTTTTTAAGAATGAGGCAGTGAGGCACGATCTGAGCCTCACATGTAAATTCACGTGTTTTGTGGGTGCGCCACGTGTCCCACTACCAAAATCCTGCACTATTCAAAAAGCAAAAAGTAAAAATCAAAAAGCAAAATACTATTCCGGTACTATTCCCTGCCACATCATCTAAATGAGTGGCCCAGATCGTGCCTCACGTGACTCATTCTACCAACACTGCCTCAACCGAGTGCTCCCCTATGCTAATATGCTCCTTTCTAAAAAAAATACTTATATGGTGAAGACCAAAAAAAAATATACTTATATGCTACATATCACATCATATTATTATTATTATTATTAAAAAGAATGGGTGGGCAAAAACTGTTCCAGATTTAAAAGTCGTTCGCATCCCATTGCAAAAGTGTGGTTGGTTAACCGCACCGCTTATGATCAAACCTAATTTGTTAAAAACCGTACCACAACCGCATATAGCGGTGCGGAAGCGGTTCCATATTTCATACCATCCGCTTTAAACCGCACCGCACACATAAATAAATAATTAGAAATTAAATTTGTTTACAAAAAAAATACTTTAAGCAGCCCAATTTAAAACTAAGTCGTAATAAAATAACACAAGTACAAATTTGATTTCGATCGTTGCTCGTTATTCGGTATAACATATCTTCGTCTTCCCCAAGCGGTCAAGCCATAGAGTCTCGATCTTTATCGGTTTGCTTTTATCTTCGTTCTTGAATTATGGAATCCGTAAGTATTTTAGTTCAAAAAGTAATTGGAATTTGGTTGGCTCTTATGCAGATGTTGTTGTTTAGCTTAGGGATTTGATAATCAATCCTCTATTCTTGGTTACCTCCAGATATTAATAGTTTTTCTAAAGTCAATTATGAACTCAATTGATTTGATATAAAGAGGCAAAGTCTCTACTGTACAACTTAGACTTTTTTTATAAACTTTAAAAATCGGTTTTTAAACAAAACCGCACCGCACCAAATAAAGTGGTGCAGTGCATATTTGGTTTTAACTTTTCTAATGCGGTTTACGGTTTGAAAAATTTACAAACTAATAAATGTGATGCGGTTACGAATTTACTCTTAAACCGCACCAAATCACACCGCGCCCGCTCCTAATAAAAAAGAGAGAATATTATCTTTCTTTTATCATAAAGGATAATCAAATTATGCATGAAAATGACATTACTCCCAGTCCCAGACTGGCAGACTCCCAGTAGATATTCTTTCATAATCTACAAATGTGCCCCACAAAACAATTGGGCCACCACAATAAGAAAGAGAAAAGCCCATTAAAAATTTCCGGGCCAACCGGTTAAAGCCCGCCACATGCACCGTCTTCCTCCTCTCTATAAAAACCCTAAACATCAAAAAAAATCTGCTCAAGATTTCCAGATCTCAACAATGGCGAAGCTAAAAATCATCACTCTCTCACTCCTCCATTTTCTGCTTCAAGCTACAGTATACTACTCACCTGCGTTATCGGCAACTTTCACACTAACTAACAACTGCAGTTACACAGTCTGGCCCGGATTCATGTCCAGCGCCGGCACCGCTCCACTCCCCGTCACCGGCTTTTCTCTCCAACAATCCGAGTCTAGATCAATTACCATGCCCTCCTCCTGGTCCGGCAAGCTATGGGGCAGAACTTTATGCACTCAGGATCCCCAAACATCCATCTTCACCTGCGCCACCGGCGACTGTAACTCCGGCAGGCTCGAATGCTCCGGCGGAAACGCCAACTTGCCAGCTACCTTAGCCGAGTTCACTCTGGCCGCCTACGGCGGCCAGGATTTCTACGACGTTAGCCTCGTCGACGGCTACAATTTACCCATCCTAATATCCCCTGTCGGCGGCTCTGGCCCTAATTGTACCAACACAGGCTGCGCTTCCGACTTGAACATACCTTGCCCGATGGATCTCCGCGTCAACAGCGTTTCGGACGTCCGCGTTGCTGTTGGTTGCAAGAGCGCTTGTGGGGCGTTTGACAAGCCGGAGTTTTGCTGTCAGGGGGCGTACGGATCGCCTGACACGTGTAAGCCGTCATCGTATTCAGAGATGTTTAAAACGGCGTGTCCGAGAGCGTATAGTTACGCGTATGATGATAAGACCAGTACGTTTGTTTGTGGCTCGTCGCCTGATTACGTCATCACTTTCTGTCCATCTTCGTCTTCTTCTCCGGCAACCTCTCAAAGGTAACAAACACAGTTCATCCTTTGCAAACGCTGTCGTTCATACGGAAATATCTAACCTGTTCTTTCTAGAGTTTTCGCTTTGTCCCTGGACGATGTCGTTGGATTGTGGACAGAGCGGAACGCTGTCGTTTTGATTTAGTTGTAACGGTTGGATTTTTTGTTGGGATTTGTGCAGAGAGAAGAACTGGAGTAATGGGACGAGTCCGACAGTGGATGGTGGATATGGTTGGAATGGGAAGATGGAGTACAGTGGATTGGGGACTGTGTCGAGCGGTGGATGGAGGTGCCACGTGTACGGCGGATTTGCTTATTTTTGTTTGTTGGTATTGTGGATGTTGAATTGGATGATTTGATGGGGCTTGTTTGTTTGGTTAATTGTAGTTTATTAATTTAGGCTAACTGCATAATTATATGGGATTAATGTGATGATGGTTCGTATAAGTTGATGATGTCGGATATGAAATCATGAAAAGAAATATGGATTTGTAATTAAGTGTTTGGAATAATGGGATATCCAAAACTGTTTTAGTTATGACGGTCTTATTAGAAAAAAGATTCGACGCAAAGGACATATTTTATAAAAAATTAAATTAATAATAGTTCTTGATTTAGTTATTTGGACGGACGAAATTAAATCGATTAATTTCTTGATGACGAACTATAAATTAGTTGTAATGAATTATATCGTATTTTTAATTTCTCAACTATAAATTATGATTCAGTTTTGATGAATTTAAATTTTGCATCTAAAATATATTTTATATCCGATTTTGTTCGTACCTATTAAATAGAAATTGTTGTGTTAAAAATTTATTGAATAAATCCATCAAAAAAAAAATTTGAATAAATTTTCACAGCCATTGTTAAATTTTATTTTGCCTCCTTTTCTTTCTCATATATTATTACCCCTCTAAACTATATTTTTTTTCCGATGGGAAATTGGGGCCAAGGATCCCAACAAGCATACACACAGAAAGCCTACAAGCCAAGAGCACAGGAAACCACAGACAGAGACAACCAAATACACTGTAAACAAAGAAGCTAGAAAGCTTCAATTTCTGACGCAATTAGGAACTGCATTCATTGCCTTCCAGTTCCACGTCCACTTATCTCTTCTGGCCTTCTTTGCGAGAGCATCCGTACAAGTGTTGCCTGTTTGAACCGCCCAGATGGCCTCCGAACTGTCCGAAGCGATGGAGACCTGACTCCAACCTCCTATATCTGCCAAAGCGAAAGCCTCCATTAAAGCCCTACACTCGGCAACGTACACGGACGAACAAACCTGCAACCAATCCGCGCGACAGGCCAATATTACTCCACTCTGCATCGCCACAGCTGCAAAACCTCCTTCATTAGTTTCAGCCGACCACGATCCTTCACAGAAAATGACAACCTGTTCTGGCCGTGTTCCAACATCGTCTGTGTCATGGAAACCCTATTACCCCTCTAAACTATGATCAGGGCCTATCACGATTTGAACGGCAACTTGAGCAGTGGCAATCAAACAAGCAATGTTCAATCAACCATTTTGTTTCTTTCTTCCAAATTTTCTACGATACAAATAGCGGAGGGTTCACCGGTGAAAATATAATTTACATGAAAATGAAATCATGTTTTATTCATCTAAAGACACTAAAGCGAAACACAAACAAAAAATATAAAACATGTATTCTATTTCAGTGTTTATTTATTTGTGTTTCATAATTTTCAAACTAAAAAAATTCTAGGAATCTAATATATTACGTAGATCTCTCTCTTTTCTCACTTGAATCTTTATCTAAATTGTTCATTCCTTGCCAATACTGGTGGAATTAAATTCTTTTGAAAAAATCATTACCAATAACTCACTAAATTAGTTAATTTGCATCAAATTAGGATTTATTTTTATGGTAATTCAAATTGTAATAGAGAAAATGTCAATAGTAATATGAGACCCTCTTCTGTATTTTCCCTATTTTAAAAAATCAAATGAAATACCAAACCTCAGAAATTGAAACAAATATATTGAACTCCTTGGTGATAGCTATACCTTATACATTAAAGGGCGTATCATGATAGTTTAGGGTCCAAGTCTCCAAGATATCACAATTGGAGCATGAGGTGCACAAACATACGAATACGCTCAAAACTAAAGTTGGCCGGAAATCCCTGCATGTAACTTCCTCAAACCTCTCAATATGTTACCCACATCCAAGAGACCGGATGGTTTGGTCACTCAAGATCACCATAACTAGGCTAGTACTGACCACAAAAAGCGAACACAACGAACAACGAATTATTCGAACTAGCCCAACCCTTATTTATAAACACCGGTCACCGGCCAAAAGTCCCCAGCTAGGCCTGAACTGAGGAGCCTTACAGTTTGAGCAAATTGGGCATGGCCTGAGGCGGGTCGGTGAGTCGTTTCACAACTTCTTTCATCCTAGGCCTGTGGGAGCTTTCGTCCTCCACGCAAAGCATTGCTATCTTAAAGAGGTGCACCACGCGACTTAACTCATACTCGTTAAGCCTTGTGTCCACGATTGCTAGGACAGTCGCAGTGTCTGATGGTTGAGAGATCTCCGAGGCTGTTTTTAGTACCCATCTGACTATGTCCACCCCATCTCCGAATTCCCCTACTGGTTTCCTTCCTGTTATCAGCTCCAGCAAGACCACGCCGAAGCTGTACACGTCGCTCTTTTCGTCTACTTTCAAAGTGTATGCATATTCTGTCGATAAGAAACTCAATAATAAATCATTCATGCGAGATCAAGTAAACTAGTTTCTTAAATTGCTCAAACAATGTATGAATTGATTCAGCAGTTTACTACCTGGGGCAATGTATCCATAGGAACCTGCAATGGAAGACATGCATTGAGACACGCCGGTGTCCTGCATAAACTTAGCCAGCCCGAAATCTGCAACATGAGCCTCATAGTCTGAGTCGAGCAGTATGTTATTTGACTTCACGTCCCTATGCAGAATCAATGGTGAGCAATCGTGATGTAGATAACATAGTCCTTTAGCAGCCTCGACAGCAATCCTATACCTAGTCTCCCATTTCAACTGTCCGCCTTTTGGCCCATGTAAAACCTCGCCCAAACTCCCATTGTGCATATACTCGTAAAGCAAGAAATTTGCATCCTTGTTAGAAACATACCCCAGCAGCTTCACAATGTAACGGTGCCTTATATGCCCCAAAGTTCTTATCTCTGCAGAAAAGCCATGATCATTATGCCCGCTGCCGTGCCCTAAAAGCTTTTTGATTGCTAGCTCCATGCCGTCAGGCATTGTGCCGCGGTAAACAATCCCTGCACCACCTTTGCCTATAATATTCTCTTCCTTGACACATTCAAGCACATCCTCAGCCTTGAACTCCAGCCTCTGGAATGCTGTCAACCGCCACACCAACGACTTCTCGAGCTTACTACGCCTCACTTTCAAAAACACGGAGAATGCCAATAACACCGCTATACCAATCACTAACACGAGTACGATGATCTTTGCCGGCGAGAGCTTGCCAGATACATGAGCCTTCGACTTCAGCTCAGGGCAGAATGTTCTATGAGGCAAGCATAGTTTATAGTTCCCCGAAAATGAGCTTTCATTGAACACCAGAAACTGCCCTCCAACCGGCAACTGTCCAACAAAATCATTGTTTGACAAGTCGAGAGTCGTCAAGCTGATCATTGATCTTATCTCACTGGGGATTTCCCCGGTGAGATGATTCCTCGACAAGTTCAAAGTACTCAATATCCTCATCTTCGAAACACCTTGCGGAATCTCACCTTCCAAATTGTTGCTACTGAAATCAACAGATGTCAAAGAGCCACAGTCAGTAATAAACCCCGGAATCTCACCAGATAAATTATTACCACTCGCATTGACTTTCGACAATGCCTTGAGCCTGAAGATTTCACCAGGAACCCTACCCGAGAATCGATTCACCTCTAAAGACAGAATCTGCAACTTTCCAAGATTCCCAATACCTCGAGGAATCTCACCACTAATCAAATTATTCGATACATGTAGCTGGCCCAACTCAGCTCCGGAAATCTTCTCCGGCAACTCACCGGTAAAATAATTATCATTGAATTCAAGAAAACCAGCCTTCGGCAAATTAAACAGCCCAGCAGGGATTGTCCCATTTAAAAAATTTCTCGTAATCCGCACTTTCGTCAGCGATTTACACTCGCCGAGCTCCTCCGGAATCGGGCCGAAGAAGTAATTGTACATCAGAATCAAAATCTCCAGCTTCCCGCCTTTGCATAAATCCCTCGGAATCAATCCCGTCAAGTGATTCGTCGTCACGTCCAGAAGCTTCAGCTTCCCGTTACGACCGAGATTCTCCGGTAGCTCGAATGTGAAGTTGTTTTCCCATACCTGCAGCACTTCCAGCTCCGGCAAGTCCCCAATTACAGAAGGAATCCGGCCATGCAGATGATTTCTGAAAAGATTAAGCAGATGGATGTTTTTCAACTCCGAGAAAGTCTCCGGGATCTCTCCGGTGAGCTCGTTGTTGGAGAGGTCGAGAGACTTCAAGCTCGTTAAAGCAGAGAGCTCCTGAGGCAGAGCGCCGGATAAATGATTGATTTGGAGAAACAGAGTGTCCAAATTTTTTAACTTGCTTAGAGTGGGAGGAATCTCTCCGGAGAGGTTGCAGCTCCCCAAGTCCAGAATCCGGAGTGACGTCATCGACCCGAACTCCGGAGGAATCCCGCCGGAGAAGACGTTGAAGTAGCCGAGATATAATTCTTCGAGGATTTGTAAGTTTGATAAGCGAGAAGGGACGGGACCGGAGAGTGCGTTTCCGTTTAAACCTAGGTACTTCAGACTGAGGATGTCGCCGTAGCTTGCCGGAATCTCGCCGGCGAAGTAGTTGCCTCCGAGATGTAAATGACGCAGCTTGCGTAGCTTAACGATCGATAACGGAAGCGGGCCTGTGATGTTGTTGTTGTAGACATCAAGCACCTCCAAATCCGCCATGTTCGCCATCAGTTCGTCGGGAAAGCTACCGACGAACTTATTATTTGAAATGTTGAGTAGTTTCAGAGACTTCAAGTTCCCGATTTCAACTGGAATCTCCCCGGTGAGATTATTAGCTGCGATTGTTAAATTAACGATGTTGGTTAATAGGCAGATTTCGGGAGGGAGAGAGCCGCCGAGGAGTGGAAGGAAGGAGACGTTGAGAGATGTTACTCTGAAATCCTCGTCGCAAACGACGCCGGAGAAAGAGCAATGAGCTGCTGCGGCTGAGGATGAAGTTGAAGGTGGGTATTGCCAGTCTCGGAGCGCGAGGTTGGATGAACCGACCATGGCGGATTTGAGCTTCATCAGAGCTTGGATATCTTGAGCTTCGGAAACGTACGTGAGGAGAGAAAACAGGGTGAAGAAAAGGAGTCTTGCGGCCGCCATTGTTGATGAGCGAGAAGAGAATACAGAGATGATGCACGTCTGTGTTGGTCTTGGATTTATGCTTGTGAGAGAATCGAATAGTTGGAAGGAGAGAGAATCGGATATAGAAGAAGAAGAAGATTGTAAGCTTGAAAATGGAAAAAGGAGTTGCAGAAAGGTGAGAAGTTGGCAAAGTTCAGACAGACAGTTTTGCAGGAAGGGTAGAGTCGTCATTTCCCACGCCGTTATAGTTCATAGATGAATTTTATCGTTTGGTCCACTATCAAATTGAACCAATAAGCTTTTGGGTTTGACGGTCTGACCACAGAGAATATGAGACTGGCGAATGGTTCAAATCCAACCGAACGAAGACGAAGCAACTGTTAAATCAGACCCAACGGTTCAATTGCATTAATGTTGTGCAGAGTCTAAAGACGTTAACTTAACGACGTTAAGTCGCCTGGCTTGAATGTCAGGCGCCAATGACAGATTGATTGATGGCTACTCATTTCACTTACAACTTCAAAAAATGTAATTGGGCCTTGACCAGCAGTGATGGGCCCAATAGGGGAAAGCCTATCCATGTCTTTATGCAAGAAGACGCTTTATGCATTAGAGCCTTTTTTGGCAGTTAGTGAGAAGACAATTGTAGTCAGTCTATAGAGGAAAAAAGTCCACTCCCTTTTGTATTAATGTATTTGTAACATTTAATTGAACGTGTCCAAAATGTAGGACCATTTTATCTTAAGAATTATGAGGCAAATGAAGAGCCCTATGCTTCATCAAAAAATGGATAGTGTTTTATTTATTATGTGATGGTGGTCGTGACAATATTGTTCTAGACTTATGTAAATGTGAAAAATATGAATTGAAAGATGCTTTAAATGTTACTACTCCCTCCGTCCTATAATTTTCTTCCCCTTTGTGAGTTTGTACAGGTTTTAAGAAAAATAATATAGTAAGTTATTGTGAGTGTATTTGCAAGTACAATTTCATCATTGCAAGTACAATCTGTGTGAAGATAAATGATTAAATAAGGTGGTTGTGAGTGTGATGTGAATGGGTATTTATGGTAAGTTTTGGAAATGGGAAGACAATTTTGGGACGCCCAAAAAGGAAAGTGAGAAGAAAAATATGGGACGGAGGGAGTAATACTTTTCAATCGAAAGTAATCTTCTTCGTCTTTTTTTTTTAACGAATTCTACCTCTTGTCCCATAGCAACAGACATTTCAAGAATCGAATTTGATGTGTATATATTGTTGTTTAGTCTATAATTGAGTTGACTTTATGTAAATGTAAAACTCGTCAGTGGATAGTTGACCCCAACTTAAACTAGAATGTTGGGGTAAAAGTAGCTTTAAAAGGGAAGGCTCATGTAGATTATGCGAAGGAATAAACATGATTGATGTACACTTAAATTGATGCTAAGAAAGACTTCATATTTGACAAATAGAAACATGTAGGGTTTAGATCTAAAAGGTATCTAGTTTGGTTCCTTTTCTATGTCCACTAAACTAGAGCATATGTCCACCATGAGAGGCCGAGATGATCAAAGCATATAAATATGGATTCTAAACAAGTGATGACTAAAGAACAAATCTAGCTAGTTTATGTAAATAAACCTTATTTTATTTAGACTAATCAATCAGGTTTGATATGGTTTTTGTTTTTAGTGTCGATTTTATGCTTTAGGTTGTCAGGAATTATCATTAGTTTCATCGTCATATCATTCGTAGAAGATTTATTGTGTTGTTTGTCCTGATCCTGTTTCAATTAAGTAAATTTCATGTTCACTCATTGAACTTTGATTCATACAAATTATAAAAAGTTATTATAAGAAAAAGTTAAGTCACCCTTTCCTCATTTTGTTGAGAAAATGTACATAGCTGTGTACGAGATGCAACAACAAACCTCCGGCTCGCGCCATAAGTTGCTCAATTCAATACGGAGAACTGAAGCTAGCTGGGTCAGACCTGAAGTTAGTTTATTGGGCCAGAAAAGTGATGATTGGGCCGAACGTAATTATGATTTTGAAATTTCATAGTCTTCAGAGCATCTTCATCGGTAAATAATTGAAGGAGATGCGAGTTGAGGTGGAGCAGGTGCGGGAGGCAGAAGTTGTGCAACGGAGAAGAGCGGCCGCTGGGAGAAGAGGAGGTGCGAGGGCGCTCGTACGGATGAGTTTGGGAATTAGGGGTTTGAGTGTGGACTGCATATTGGTGGACTGTTTTTGGCTCAATTACTTAATTTTTTCAATTTTGTATGTGTAGTGGACCAATTATGAAAACAAATTTAAATAAATTGAAATGCATACAAATTGAAAATCCCTATTAATTTATCAAGTTATAATTTATTTTTTAAAATAAAAAATCATTTTATTTGATGAATAGTGCAATGAGGTGCTGAATTTTTAAACCAGTGCATAAATTACAGATCAAGAAAGTACTGCTTGTCTGGAAGTGCTGATTTAACACCTCTCTATTCTATGAGGTGCTGAATGAGTGTGTATGCTCTTAATTTGCCTCTAGTGTGATGATCGCTAATTCTGATAGTCTAGTAATTTTTGACTTGAATCATTAAACTAAAAATTGGATTAAATGACGTATTTACCAACAAAACAATCCAAATCTTTCCATTTTCAAACAAATGACTTTGACTTCAACAAGTCGCCAATCAAAACCCGTAATATCTAATTCAGCCACTCCTCTCGCGCCACCTGTCACAACCTCTTAATTTCTTGTACACAACGTCATATCCAACACCAAGATTCATCCACGTGTACGGCCACGATCGACCTATTATCAAAATCCCGGTCACTCACCGTCATCAAAGCCTCATGAATCCCAAACACGACAAAGTCAACATCATTTGAAATTCATCCGACGGCGGAGAACAAATTGGCGGCTGCCGCCCCAACAGGATCTTCCGGTTCTGGTCTGTAGATGGTAGCCGACCACATCGGCTGTCCCCAGAACCACAAACTTTTTATTATGTCAACCACGTTTAAATTAATCACGTTAATTCTTCTACATTCACTACAAATATATCAACATAATCAAAATCCAATCTTGCTTATAATTTTTTTCTGCTACTCTACTGCAGTTGTGTCAGTTAGTCTGTGTGTATATATATTTATCATCGATCTGTGTTGAAGTTCAGATTCAGATTCATGGTCTGTTCTTCTCTCTAAAGATCGCAAGATCTGAGGTTTCAACAGTTAGGGTTTTTGTGATTTAGTTTAAGGTTTAAGAAAAGTAGACGAAGTCGTTTTCAGTTTTGATAATTATCGGTTTATAATGAATAATCAAAAGATGTTGCAGCAGTATGATCTTCGACGAGGGCCGATTTTGCGATACAACAGTGTCGATAACGGATTGCTAGCATCTCCACATCCATATGTGTATACGAACTTGGTTTCGATTCAGTATCAGCAAAATCACAAGGTGGTGCAGGTCCATCATCCCCAGCCGCCATTGCTTCCGCTTCCAACCACAAGGCCACAACACTCATCGCTCCCGCTGCGGACCAGCAGCGGGAGGCTGGCTAGGAAACCGAAGAGACATGACTCGGGCAATCTGAAAAGGATCGCGAAGGAGAGTTCATCTTTGAAGGAACTTGGGTCAAATAAGAAACCGATACAATTCGGTTCAAGTAGTGATGTGAGTAAGAGGGGTGGTGGAGAGGATCAGAGGGTGTTTTCTGACTTGGTGTTCACTCAGTCTCCGCATCCAAGCAGCTTGCCCTTGCCCAAGTTTTTTATGAGGCAAAAGGCAGCTCAACTCAGCTGCAAAGCCGAGGCTCAGTTGGATGTTGTGTCGGACGACGTTAGGCGCGTTCTTCAGCTTCGGTGATGTCGTAATCGCTTGTGTTTTTTAAGTGATGATTGAAGAATGTGTGATAGATTAGAGCCACAATTGTGTTGGTTTGTACTTTTTCACTTGCATTATTATGGTTTGTTATTGTGGAAGGTTTGACGTGTATCTGATAATGGGCCTGGCGATTGAATAAATTGGGCTTATTCATATTGGGTTTTGTTTCTAATTGGGCCTAGCTCAATCCAAAGCTTCCAACTAGTGATGTTCTTATTAGTGGTCCCTTCTTATGCTCTATGCATGCATGTGACCTAGTGCAGGGGTAGTAAGTGGCTCATTTTCATATGACAAGTCCCATGCTATCTATGTCTGCAACTGCAAGTTTCATCAGTATATAGGTTCCCATCAGGCCATCAATGTTAAGATTTGGGACCAATTGTGATGTGTCCAATTTGAAATCATGTACAGTTTGACAAATTTGGAGGAGTAAGCGACTCAGTTGGAGTATGAAATCGAATAGAGGGAAACCTAATTTTAATCGAACTTATGCAACGGTTCTATAAGGTAACCATTAGGTATCGGTTTTCTGGAAAACCGATGCATATTATTGGAACCGATGCATAATTTTATTTTTGAACCGATGCATAATGTCTCGTTTGTAGTAGTGTGAGACATCAGAAGAATAGTTCTTATTATATCAAATTTTGATACAAAATTGACAGTTTTGTGTATAGATATATATACATAAAAGATTGTGGCCCTAAGGACTAAACTATCTTTAGTAGTTAAGGAAATGGGTCCATGAGAAACCAAAAGAAAAGTGTTTCTCAACATTTCATCCACAATTTCAAGATTGTTAAGCAACAGCCATCAACCAAGTTTTGTCTAATTTACTTAGAATCCAATTCTCCAACAAAACCTTAGCTAAAATCACTCTCAAACAAACACAATAATTGCCTCTTTTGATTATTAGTTTCGTCAACGATGTGGATATTTGATCACCCTCTTTAGGAACACAAACATTGATGTACTCGACAATAAATCTTGTTCAAATTAGGACAGCAAGTCCATTCGAGTAACATATAAAGTCTTGTAGTACACATGTGTCACTTTTGATTAAGAATTGCGTTTTGAAAATATAATTATACACGTAAAGCTGACATTTCAAATCTTATTTTAGCATTGTCACTAGAAATAACGTTATGGAAGAGCGTTCAAATGAGGCAAGACAAATAATAATGAGGCAGGTGAGGCACGATCTCAGCCGTCCATCAACCTCATGTGCATTGTGGGCGCGTCACGTGGCAAATAGTAAACCCACTACCAACAGTAGTGTGAACGCGTTTGACGGCTCAACTCACGTGGCTTCGCCACGTGTCACAATGGAAGGCCGAGACCGAGATCGTACCTCACCTGCCTCATTCTACCAAGCTGCATCAACCGAACGCTCCCATAACGGTATGATATAAATACATAAGTTATTAGGGGTGATGATTTGATGATTAAGGAGTTTATTGAAGGACCTTTAACTTTTGAGGTCAATTACCGATAACACCAATTTTTTGTGTGTTTTTGTGCGTGTTTTATTTATTTTTCGTGGACGCCTTCCTCGAATCGCTTCCATTGATAAAGTGCTACATGTTTTTCCTAGGCTGTGACGGCATTTTTGGGAAGGAAAAAAACATACATTTCTAAAAAATTAGAGTATAATTTTTGAAAATGCTATCTATTTTCCAAAGCTTACACATAGAATCAAGTTTGAATTTTAACTCATCATGCACGGACATGGAATCTTGTGATCAAGAATTGGCACTTGCACGGTTGCACCTTAGTTCTTTAGCTGAACAAAATACAAGTTTGGAATTCAAATAAAATTGATTTTGTTTTTTAAAATGAAAAAAAGAAGAAAATGATGTGATGATGGTTACATGTAGGAGCCAATGGAGGTGGAAGTGGTTGGGAAAGTTGGGTGATATGTGGTTAAACCAATGCAGCACATGGCCTAGCAAACACTCTACCTTTATTTATTTAATTCTGAACCTCCATTTCACCAACCGTGCCCTACACAATTCCATTTTTATCTTTCATTATTTTTCTATGTGTGTGACGACCTTAGTATAACACAACTGAATCAAAATAAAAATGTCCCGTGATTGTCGGGTCACAACATTCCAATCAAATCTAGTAGCGTGCCCAACAATTCAATCCACTCAATTTTTTTATTTAACATATTTTTTAAAGAACATTTTTAACTCATGAAAATGGCAGAGATAAACATATTTTTACCCCAACATTGTTTTTTTTGTTGTCTTCATGAACGTTGGCAGCCACTCTTCAAACCAAACCATTTCTTACTAAAATTTTCTAATCATATTCAAAGATAGGATTACAAAACCTTTTTCTTATGTGTTTGTATCTCATTTAAATTTCAAACAATTTGCATTAAAATGTGCCAATCCAAATCTATGTTCCATGTCCAATAAACTTATATTTCTTCAAGAAAATAAATAAATTTACATTATATTAATCATCTTCAATTATAAACTATAGGAAAATGATAAAAGGGACAAATCATTTTGTCTAGAAAATAAGTGAAATTTCATCATTTACACCAAATAAATCAATGTGCAAAAGGAACTTCAATTATCCTTGACAGTTTGTCAAGAGGTCAAGGGTTCGACTCCCTTGAGTAACACAATTTTCTCCACTTTTGTGGCGGAGTGTTTTCCTCTCTCGCGGAGGTGTTGTTCGTCCTGCCTCGGCGTGGACGTGTTGTCCTCATTTGCGGAGGTGTTGTTCGTCCCTTGTGGATGAGATGTGTCCTGCAGGTTCGCCAGTCTTACACGAATTCGTAGAGACGCGTGTTTGCTCGTAGGTTTCAAGTTAGAAGATGCCTTAATGACTGTGCTTCAACGGACTATTCAAGTATCATTCCGGGTTGGTGACATGCGTGACCCGTGCTTCAGAGTCTAATAATTCATAAGTACCCGACGACGATATATTCGAATTGTACTTGATTTGTATGAATTATAAACCCACAATAAAAAAAGAAAAAGAAAAAGGAACTTCAATTACCTAAAAGTACAGAAATTTTAAAAATAAAAAAACGGTGGAAAAAAAGAGTTAAATAAATACCTTAAAATTGAAGAAATGTTTGAAATTGAAATGGCGAAGGTTTGAGTAGTGGCATTAAGTAAAGACAGACAATAATGGCGACCAAGAGAAGAGAAGAAGTAGAGAGAGAAAGGTAGCTGGCTAGCGTTGTCATCTTGCCCGCTTCCATACGTCACTCCGTGAAAATTTATCTCCGGCAGCATAAAGGTCTCATCTTTTTCCTCCTCTGTACATTTTTCTGGCTTTTGCGAATCAAGTTCAATCCTTTTCGTCTAAATCAGTTCAATTTGCTTCAATTTAGTACCCTTTGCGTGATTTGGCGAAGTGGGTTGCTTCGCATTTGTTGTTAGACTTTTTGTTATGCTGAGTTGAGGAGTGGTGCTTTGTTGAGCAGGTGTTGGAAGGTGGAGGCTGAAGAGTGAGTTGAGTTTTGAGATCAACAGATCCGGTGGAGATGAGTGCTTCTAGGTTTATCAAATGCGTGACTGTTGGGGATGGTGCTGTTGGGAAGACTTGTATGTTGATTTCTTACACCAGTAACACTTTTCCAACTGTGAGTCTTCCTGGTTTCAAATTATAGCTATTTTTCTTAATTGGGTTTTCTCTCTTCTTTTTGTGTGGGTTTCCTTGCTTGTAGATCAATATCTTTATCTGGGTGAATCTGGTTAATTTGACATAAGTGAATTGCAGATTGGAGTCATGTGTTTAGTTTGGCAATTTGAATTAAAAGGGTTGAATTGAGGATTGGCAAAAAGAATGGGAATGCTATAGTGATTGACTTTTCTAGATTTGTGTGTTAGTGGTTGAAGTTTTCTTATTGGACGACATTAGACATTAGTTAGTGACGATTTGTCCAGGAAACGAGGATTCCTTGATGGTTGTTGATGTGTTCAGCTGGGGTGTTTAGCTTTGATTTGATATATATGTTTAGAATTTGATCGCTATGTAACTTACTAACTTATGCTGTGATGGTGCGCAACAAATTTCACAAACGTAAAGAATTGGCTTCATTAGCTAATTTGAAAAACTATGCATTCACTATGTTATCTGAGAGGTACTAATAGTAAGTTTGGATCAGGACTACGTTCCCACTGTCTTTGACAACTTCAGTGCCAATGTCGTGGTGGATGGAAGCACCATTAACTTAGGATTATGGGATACTGCTGGTAATTCTTGAAGAACTTTCTTACACATGCTTCAAGTTGTGCTTCAAGTCTACTACTTTTTCCATAAGAATATCATATTCACGCTCCCTTGAACAGGTCAAGAAGATTACAATAGGCTTAGGCCGTTGAGTTACCGAGGAGCTGATGTCTTTATTCTTGCGTTCTCTCTAATTAGCAAAGCGAGTTATGAAAATGTTGCTAAGAAGGTACCAAGTTTAACTACCATCAGAGCTCAACCTGATATAAATTATTCTTCTGGTTCCGAGACCATTAGTTTAATAATATGTGGTAATTGCAGTGGATCCCTGAACTCAGGCATTATGCACCAGGCGTTCCTATCATTCTTGTTGGAACAAAACTAGGTGATTTGGCAGTCTATTACAATATGTGTTCATCGAACAACTGTCATGTATTATTATAGTGCCGCATACTTTTTTTTTATATTCCCCCATGGTATCACCCAATAAAATTTTTGAATTCTATTTGCAGATCTTCGCGAAGATAAGCAGTTCTTAGATCGTCCAGGTGCAGTACCTATCACTACTGCTCAGGTAAAAACTCCGCCCATCCTGTTCTTATTCTTGGTATCCGTTGTATTTATAACATAGCAACTGTATCACATAATTCACATTAGCATTGAAGAAAAAAGTTTGTGGGTGAAACTTACATTTTCAAAAAATGTTGCTACAAAAAACAAATGTAGGGCGATTTCTTCTTGTTATTTAAATTTATTTGAACTAAATGTAGGGCGAAGAACTCAAGAAGCTAATTGGAGCACCCTATTACATTGAATGCAGTTCGAAAACCCAGCAGGTAATTCATCATAGATATCACTTGTGAGGACGACGTTCATACTGAAAATTTAACTCATTATTTTCTGATTGCAGAATGTGAAGGCAGTGTTTGACGCAGCGATTAAGGTAGTGCTTCAACCGCCAAAGCAAAAGAAAAAGAAGCGAAAGTCACAGAAGGGAGCTTGCTCAATACTGTGATCCACAAGAGTGTTCTACTTCTAGGTAGGGTGGAAGACAATTGTACCTGCAAGTATCGAGATTGACACTTCTAGTCTGCACCATTTCACTTCCTAACGAGCTTCGAGCTTGATGTATAGACTAAGTCTGATTTCTTAGAGATTTCCGAGAGTACGATGATTTGGCTTTCGTAATTGTGGTGTTTTAAGTGTAATCAGTCTTAAATATGTTCTTTGATTGCTGTCTAGTTTTCTCAGGTGAGCTCAGATCATTTGTGACAACTATGATCTAGTAAACAACTGGTGTGTTCTCAATTCCTATGTTATGTTTGTTCCCCTGTTGTATGAGGTCCTTTGAACAATATGTGCCATAGATAACTTGTGTGGAGAACATATTACTGTTTTTGGCCTCAAAAGGCTTCTAAATGCCCCCTTCTATTTCAGAAAAATATGATGAAAATATACCAAACATAAATAAGTATTTTAAATATTCATTATATTTCAATTGCTAACGAAAAAGATAAGGTGAGAAGTATGTATTTTTGTGAGAAATAGGAATTTATCTAGTCCATTGATTTTAAAGATCTAACGGTGTTGAATAAACAACATATAAGGAATATATTTATAAGCTAATTCTGATGAAAGGGTACATTCGGAATAGAACAATCCGACCTGTTATTTCGCAAACTGATTCCGTTCCTCATATTTGTTTTCGATTTCTCATCATCCGGCGGCGAGGCTGAATAAGGAGTTGAGGCGATCGTGAGGGGAGATGGTGAAGATGATGGACGAACGACGGACGACTCTCGGCGAGCATCGATCATCGATGTCGCCAAATATGCACAATGACGAGGGACGACGGACGATTTTGGGCGACTGTCCGATCTCGCTAGCTGTGCCGGTTACAAATGCGACCACTTTTGCTGCCACTGCTGTTACGGTGATGATTTTGGGCGAGAAGACTCGCGTCAGATTTGCTTTTTTCGGTATGTTGCTGATTGTTTTGGGTGTCTGAATTTGCATCAGCTGAAGTTGTTTGTTGGAGAAAATTTATCAATTTTAGAAAATATGGATTCAGTCTTTTTGTTGTATCTCCTTGATGAGCTATTATTTGATGAACTTTGATGTACAAGTCCAGTGATTTTGAGCTCCATTTTCATATAAGATTATGCAGATTTGATGTTTTTACTTAGTGTTTCAGTGACAAATCAACTTGAGAAGTAAATGTCAAAATCGAGCTAAAATGCTCGTATGCACGACCGGACCTCCGAGCGCATTCCCTCGTCTAGCCGCTCGCACCTCCGAACGCATTCCCTCGTCTAGCCGCTCGCACCTCCGAACGCATTCCCTCGTCCAGCCGCTCGCATCTCCGAGCTTCCAACCGCTCGCACCTCCGAACGCATACCCGACCTAAACCCTCGCATATCCGCTAGGCCAGCGCTCGCAAAACACCCGGCCTACACTCGCACACACGCTCGCAAACGCATTTAATTCCATCGAGCAATGTGAGTTTATGGGGAACACAAAGAAACAATTGGAGACTGGGAAGTCTACATTGAGAAACACAGAGCCAAAGACAGTTATTGCTAGAACGGCTACAAGCAATACAAAGAAGAAAAATCATACGAGACATAGGAGGAGATCGACCAAATCGTAGATACTGGCGACAACAACATTCAGAGAAAAGAGTTCAACATCAGGGTTTTTCTTAACCTAATCTTGTATCTCTACTTTCATTTTAATCTGTTGTCATGTATCAACTCACCATGAGTGAGTAGTTCACTTATTGGGATCCAATGGATCCCCAGAAACATCTGCAGTTGTAACACATATCTTTTTACATGATTTAATCTTATTTCTTTACATTAGACATGAATAGTTCAATTCATACATTCTGTACTTGGTATTTTCGCGAAATATCAATGATGTTTGTATGAGGATTGTTTGTATCTATTGTCTGTGTTTGCAGTAGCATGTCACAGTAGGTTTACATAGTTGCATGATAGGCGAGAAGCGAAAGTTGAGTCTATGCATGTAATGAGATAAAATCTGATAGGCAAGAAGCGAAAGTTGAGTCTTGATGATTTATGCATCTAGTTTTGTTATTATGCAAGAAGCGAAAGTTGAGCATGTAATAAAACAACTGACCTAGAGAAATAAATGACTATCTTGTATGAAGATCTACTGTTAGGCAAGAAGCGAAAGTTGAGTCTGCAGTAATTTGTGATATAATCTGTTTGTTTTTGGGGAGTCATTGATTCCCAATGTTTCATCAAATTAAAGACAACCAAACAACAACCGCATGCAACAACAATTCAAATCTCTAATTCTGTGTTAATCCATTTCATTGTTCAGTTTATTCATTTTACTGTGCTGCACTTTTATTCTAAAACCCCCCATTTCAGTACTAATATAAACAATCATTTACAGAAAATAGCAAGCTAGTTCCCTGTGGATTCGACCTGAGTCACACTCAGATTATTTGTTTGATCTGTGTTGCATTTACAATCACTACATCTACAACCGATCACTCCTCCTTCCTTTGGATCAATTTGATTCATTCTATAAATTTGTACCCTCTTACAAAACTGTTTACACATCTTTACTGGAAATTGAGGGACCACGTTGCATATAAATACCATAATCTTGATTTATTTTCAACTTGATTACAAAGATAACTTGAACCGAATTGAAGCGGAACTTCTTGGCTTTAGAACCTTTTAGTTGCTCATCTGGATTCGACAGGACGATATGTAAGTTGTTGTCACCAGCATCGCTCTCCTGATACAGTATGCTACGGATTAAGATACAATGTTCAGTGTGTTGTGCTAAGCATGCTACGAATCATGACACAATATGCTACAGATTATGATCAAAATTAAACAGTGTGCCTGATACAGTGTGCTGTGCAGTTTGATACATGACAATACGTATTTTACCAAGCTACGGATCATGAGACAGTCTGCTACGGATTATGATAGCAGCAAAGCAGAGACCGAGTCACGATCTCGTCAACAATTCATCGACGACGAAGACGATGAGCTGCCTCACTCCGCTCCACTCTCCGTCCGACGATAAATCGTCCCCATCTCCGGTCCACACTCCCTCCTCCACTCACTCCCCCTCCCCTGAAAATCCCCTCTCCAAAGCCATCGTTCCCGTCGAATACAACTACCCCGTCAAGGGATCTCCTCCCACTCGATCGCCTGTTGTGGGTCCCGCCAGGGAGGGATTTCTGTCGGCTAACGGAGTCAAGAAAACGAGAGTTAGAAGATCTCGGAGATCGTTGGATCCGGCGGCGTTGAGGTTTCGCAGTCGATCGTTGGATCCGGCGGTGTTGGATCAGTCGATTCGTTGGGGTTTCGCAAATCGCAAGTTAGGGTTACGAAATTTGGGTTTGTGTGACTAAATTACCCCACAAGCGTGGATTAGGTGATTTTTTTTAATTTTTTGCTGTTTAATCTGGGCCGTTGAATAAAAAAATATCAATGCACGAGATTAATTCCTATTTCCTACCATAACACCACTTCCTATGGGATCTTAACCCATGCGGAAGAGCTATTAAGACATCAGTCCATCCTCCTAAACAGGAAAATGAAAGGTAGAAAACGAAAAGGGATAGGATGGATTGTTTCCTTTTTATGTGGTCTACACAAAGCCATATCGACAATAGATCCGGCAAATAAACTCTAAACCCTTCAACCCGTCCGTTACCCGCCCTTTAAAAACCGTCTATGGCCCGGCTTTTTAATAAAAGGGTTGAACGAACCCTTGTCCATTAAGAACCCTTTTATAAACGAGTGTAAGAGTTTTTATCCGGATAACCCTCCAAACCTTCAAGAACCCTTTTAATTAACATTAATAATAAACATTAAAAAAACATTCCAATTTTCCCTCATCAATTCATCATCCCATCAAATATTAGTTTAAATTCTCTTAATTCGTATCTGTAGCTATTGATCTTTATCTTTTTGTAGTATAACAATTTCACAGTTTACATACCAATTAATAAAAAAAATACCAATTAATAAAAATATTAGATTTAGACAACATCAGAAGATATAGATTATAAGTGTGTTATTTTTTATGTAAAGTAAAAAAGTTTATCTATCTCGATAGAAAAATTTATTTTACGCTAAATCATATGCTCTATACAGTTTACTGAAGAAGTCATGTTGTGTATGATGAGTTAGGGGCTTTCGCAGAATTTCATTTCATGTGAATTAAGATACTACGAGTTAACTGTAAAAGAAATAACTCGGTGTGGGGCTCCTGAGGAATTCAATCATCCTCCGATGACAGGACGATGAGGATGTCGGATGTGGCGGGCATCTAACGCTCCAACGGATGCAGTAGCACCCAAGTCGAAGAGAATCTCCGTCTAACTTGGTTGATTGAGGATCTGCCGACTGAAAATTTGACAATGAGTGAATGAATTAGTCGAATGTTTATTACTATAAAAGGAAACACATTTAAGGCTTTATGCTCCATTTGATTCCATATACAATAAAAAAAAATTCTTAACTACAAATAATGTAGTTCCTTGTATGCTCAAAACCAAGTTTGAGTTATTTGAGTTCTCAGGCATGAGGTTTAGATCATAGTATATCAAATTATTAATGACGACTCCAATTTTTATTTTAAAATGAAAGAATTCTTAGGAAGCGATTCCGAGTTGAAGAAAGAATCGACTCTTCATTGATAAAATAAGTGTCACTCCACAGTCTGAGAGATCTTTTGACGAACTGAGATTAATCGGACGAGAATAAAGATAGAGTCCCATTATACGTGTCAATACTGACAACAAGGAAATTGATAGTAAAAGGAAAATCCGTCGACTTTAGAAATCATGAGGGTTCAAGTCGACTTTAGAAACCAATTTCTCTTTTTGGCTCGTTTTTTTTATCATTCAAATATGGGGGGCTCTTGAATTTTGGGCCGATCTTATGTAAGTCCAGCTAGCTGCCTTCTTGGGCCTCGTCTGTTCCAGCCCAAACCCAAAAGGAGCTGCTTTTGCGTTTCGAAATTCGAATTAGCGCCAGTCAACGTTATAAATGCAAAAGCTTGTTTGACTTGACGAAACTAACTCATTTTCTGGAAACAAAAGAGAAAGACGAGAGCGAAGAGCGGCGATTCTTCGAGTGGCGAAACTCATTTTGGTATCTGGACATTGTAAGAAGTATCTGAGTACTATTCTTGGTTTCTTTGCTTGAAATTTAACAATTGCATAACACAATTTCGTTTCTGATAAGATTAATCTTGCATATATCAGTAGTCAATCTTTTTCATTTCTGATAAAAGGCTGTCTAATTACTTTGTTATTTAGCCACGATCAGATTGGCCACGATCAGATTGATCGGAATCGACGGATGAGAGGTCGGAATCGGGGAGGAGCGAATCGGAGAAGAAGAAGAAAATTGGGGAAAGAGAGTTTTTATTGCTTGGCTCGAAAATCTGTTATATACAGATTTTCGAGTTTGGAAAAATACAATTGGGTCCCGAAGGAAACAGCAATTACAATTTGACAAAACAGAAAAACACACTCGGACCCCTTTAATACCAAAACTAACACAAGATAGCCAAAACTAAATTAGGGCACAAACGAGCTGGTTTTGCCCCAAATCAGCCGGGGTCGATTCGCCCGTCGCCGCTCGCATCGCCGCTCGGGTCGCATGCCTCAATAGAGATGAGCGGAAGGAGTATAATTGAAGCTCGCAGACGCATAGAAAGAAAATCTCCCAAAAAAGTTAGTTGTGTTTTCTGATGTTGAAACCAGTTTTTTGTTTATACATACATGTCTACCGTTCTAGAGCATATATAGTTTTTAAAAATATGAATTTCTTTATTGTTGATTAAGAATCAGTTTTACTGGGGTCTAATAATTTTTTGATAGTATTTTCTGACTCTTTCCCTTTTGATTTGTGGTTGAATCAAACAAAAGAATTCTTTTTATTGTTTTTTGTATTCATCTCCTCCTTACTGTAGTTTTTATGTTGGAGTTGGTGATACTGATACTGTATTATTTTTGTATGTTGAAAAGATATGGTTTATTGAGGCATGCGACCCGAGCGGCGACGGGCGAATCGACCCCGACTGATTTGGGGCAAAACCAGCTCGTTTGTGCCCTAATTTAGTTTTGGCTATCTTATGTTAGTTTTGGTAGTAAAGGGGTCCGAGTGTGTTTTTCTGTTTTGTCAAATTGTAATTGCTGTTTCCTTCGGGACCCAATTGTATTTTTCCAAACTCGAAAATCTGTATATAACAGATTTCGAGCCAAGCAATAAAAACTCTCTTTCCCCAATTTTCTTCTTCTTCTCCGATTCGCTCCTCCCCGATTCCGACCTCTCATCCGTCGATTCCGATCAATCTGATCGTGTAATTCGTTTTGGTATCAGAGCGGAACTGATCGAGGGACGATCGGCTTCGTTTTCTTCATAAATTCTTCTTCGTTCACTCCGGTAATGACGACTCCGACCAGTTCTGTCGATGCGAACGAAATCCCGGCGACTTCGGCTGTTGCAGTTACTCCAGTCCAGTCCGTCGACGATCCGCTCTAAGTGAGCAAGAATGAAGCCGTTGGCAACGCAATCGTGACTCAATTGCTAACCGGCGCAGAAAACTTCATTGCTTGGAGGAAATCCATGGAGGTTGCCCTAGGCGTCAAGATGAAGCTAGGCTTCGTCAGAGGCGACTTTCCTAGGCTGACTGATGCCTACCAGTTGGCTAGATGGGAGAGATGCAACAACGTGATCTTCTCCTGGATTATTAATTCAGTCTCGAAGGAGATCAGCGCCACTCTCATTCACTCTTTTGATTGCATATCAGCCTGGACTGACTTGAATGAAAGGTTCGGTGGCTCTAACGATTCTAGTTTGTTTTCAATTCAACAAGAAATCTCTGAACTGATGCAGGGAGATATGAGTATTTCTGAATACTATGGCAAACTGATCAAGTTGTGGGGCGATGAGGATTCTTTGGTTGATAGACAAGTGTGTGAACTTGGAGCAAGATGCAGAGCAACAAAGTGTTTTGATGCGAGAAAAATGAAAGACAGGGTCATGTAGTTCTTGATGGGACTAAATGAGGTGTATACAGCTGTCAGATCTCAGATTTTGCTGATGGATCCTTTTCCTAGTCTTCGTGAGGTGTATAAGATGCTGATTTCTGAAGAAACAACAAGGAAGTCAAGGAAACCAGCAGTGGCTGAGATTTCAGCGATGTATGCTAACCAAAACAACAATGGTTCTGGTGGAAATTCAAGGCAAGGCACAAACAAGAGCAATTATTCTGGTGGTAATAACAATAAGAGTGGTAGAAGGCCTCTTTGCACTCATTGCAACCTTCAAGGCCACACTAGAGAGACCTGCTACAAACTTGTTGGTTATCCTGCCAATTACAAATCTCAGTCCCAAAAGTCATCAAATCAGGTAATAGATTTCAGAAATCTTCTGCTAATGCTGTGACTAGTGATGCAGGTGCTAGAGATGCCAAATCTGTCACTAATTCAGGGGAGGCTAGTAATCAGATGTCATCTATATTCACAAATGATCAGCTGAGCAAATTATTCAAGCTGTTGAATCAGCCCAGCAATGAGCAAGATGGGACTCAGCATATGGCAGGTATCATCTGTTTGACTAGTTTCAAGTCTGGTAGTGATGCTTGGATATTGGATAGTGGTGCCACTGATCATATCACCTCTCATTCTAGCTTACTTAGTGACATTACAATGCTCAGTAATCCTCAGCATGCATGTGCTTATGCCTAATGGTGATAGAGTTGTTGTCAAATTCACTGGTAATTGTGTTTTGAGTAAAGACTTGGTGCTCCAGAATGTTCTGCTTGTGCCAGATATCAGATTCAACCTTGTTTCCATTGCTAAGTTAGTGACTGACTCAGGGCTATCTGTTGTCTTCACTAACAATGGCTGTAATATCCAAAACCAGACAGGTCAGATTATGGGGACTGGTGAGCTCCTTGATGGCTTGTATCAGCTCAGACTGTAGAATGATAAGCTTTGTTTCTTTGGTCACAAAAAGAATGCCACTTTTCTTTGGCATAAGAGATTGGATCATGTACCTTTTAGAAAACTTTTGAGTTTCTTCAAGTCTTCTATTCCAGATCTGTGTTCTGTGTCTTGTAATGTTGATGAATTACATTGTGATGTATGTCCTCAAGCTAGACAATGCAGACTGCCATTTCCTAATAGCACTTCAGTTTCTTCTAATTTGTTTGATCTTCTTCATGCCTCAATATGGTTGGGGTCAGCTGGTTGGAAATGTGGAAAAATGTCCCTAAAGAGTTACGAATGTTGATGATAAACAAATTAAACATGCAGCAGGTTTTTAGAATGGGGTCCGTTTGCAAAGATTTTTCAGATCTTTGGAAAGGATTGATAAATCTGGATTTTGGTAGGGATGTTATGGAGTTGATCGATGAATTGGGTTATAATTTTGAAGAGATTACAAGCCGTATTATCTCCTGTCTGTATGGTCCAATAGACTCATTTCGCCTTTATATTCCTAACCCTTACCACGATGAGCATTTCAAAAGATGGGTGCAGTTTTTATCAGAGAATCATGTTATAAGTATGGATATTGATACCGCTTGTATGCGTACTTTCATCGTCAAAGTGCCTTCCGATATTTTAGATTGCACAACTCTTCAACACACTTGAGTTTGACAGGCTGTGACCTCACTCCTTTAAATGGTGTTCAAGGTTTTGTCAATCTTATATCACTCAAACTAGATCGAGTGACAATCACACACAATGTGTTGCAAGCTATTGTCCACAAGTCTCCCTGTCTACAAGAGCTAAATTTGAAGTTGTGTTGCAAAGGCGGTCCAGTAATTATTAAAGCTTGTTTGCTGAAGACTTTCTATTTGGAAGCAAGGGTTTTGGCGTCTTTGTCTAAGAGGGAAATGCTCAGATCTTACTGTTGCTTCCATTATTTCCGATTTAGAAATAAAACCAGAGCTTCCATGAAATGACAAGCTGAATCAACCTATTGCCTAATGTTGAAATGCTCACTTTAACCGGCGTGGCTTTGAGGGTAAGTTTTCTTTCCATTCAAACTGTTTCACTTTGTTAAATTTATTTCTACGCTACATCAACAATAACATCTATCTCAATAGACTTTGGCAGAAGGTAATGCCCCGACGAGACTCGTCACACTAAATGCATACCTACAAGATCTTAAGGAGCTGCACATTGACGGCTTTGAAATGTATCATCTTGATTGTGTGGCTTCTGCCTTGTGGATAATTCGAAGCTCCCCCAATCTGAAGTTGCTCGCTCTAAGGGTATGTATTATCGTGCGTCTTGTCACGGACTTAGTTTTTCCCTTGCTAAGTCGTGCGGCACTTAGCTAGACTTTCGTCCCAAAGTTGCTTAGCTAAGTAAGCCTTTCCTCGAAATGCTTCGACGCGGCTAAGTAGAAGAGGACCAAAGAACTCAAAGTATGCTTAGAGAGAGAACACTTGGAGAATGCTTGATTGTATTTCACTGGGTGGTTTGGAGCAAATGACTCCTCCCCTATTTATACACTTAGACCTCCTCAATGGACGGTCAAGATTGATTTAATCCTACGGCTAGAATTACACTCTAGAAAGTTCCTACATAAATATCTAAGATATTTACAAGTGGTAGACCCTTCCACCATCTTCCGCAAGCTTCCATAATCTTCCATAACCTTCTAGATCTCGGGCTTGGGCCTTTCCATCTATTGGGCTACTTCATCATTCAAGTCCATCTCCAAAAGCGTCTCCAAATTTAGCTAAGTGTTGGGGTAGAACACTTAGTCAAGAAATGCCTTGTCATGGTCCGGCGAAACCCCAAATATTGAGCGCAAAATAATCGGGTCGTGACAGTCTTCTATGTACTGATTATATTACGCGTTAAACTAATATATATGCTCTTATTGTTGTTGTTCACAGGATTCCTTCAATATCGGCACCACAGATGGGGAATATCAAACATTTTACGAAAATCAAGGATCAGTGGAGATATCAGGCAGCCTTTCTGAATTAGATATGGATATATGTTGCCCTGATGATTATCATCACTTGCAGTTGGTGAGAATCATGCTCAAATGTTGTCCGGCTTTAGAGACAGTGTATCTTTTGATGGATTCAAATTGTATGGCGTCCGATGAAGAGCTATCAGTCATTGAGACCATACGGGGATATCCACGCCCTGAGTTGGCAGTCATTAAGTTTTGTCTTGCTTGGGAAAATGATCACAAACACATGTTTAACCGTCACGAAGAGAGGGGTCGCAATGTGAGGTACTACTGGGTATCTGACTAGATGGAGAGACTTTTTTTTTCCTTCCTAACATTTTACAAGTTAGATGAATGGTGGTCCTTATCTGGAATGGATGCAGGCTTTCATTTTTTGTATCAATGGAAGTAAATAGGTTTTTTTTTTTTTTTGACAGTTCAAAAGAAAGGTAGTGCCCCATCAAAAAAAAAGAAAAAAAAAAGAAGGAAAGGTAGTGCAAAAACATGTTTGGTTTAACTAGCCATGGAAAGCATGTGCCTGAATAAAATGAAACAACATAACTGTCTACTTTTCTATCCCAAAAAAAAAAACATAACTGTCTACTTTCTATATGATGATACAGACTAAATTGTTGTACACAATTCACACGTAACAGTGGAATTTATCTTTTATCTCATTTTCAGTTTTGTTACATGAGACAAAATTTTGTTGGTCCCTGTCTTTTTTTGATGGGGTCGGTCCCTGTTATATACAACTAGAATTGGAAGCTCAGATCAACGGTGTCTAAAATGGAACTGTGAAGGGCAATACATGGAGATCCATTTCCGGCAGCAGGTGAGCACGAGGCTGGAGCAAACTGGTCTGCTTACCTGACTTACCATCACAGGCTTTCGAAGTTGTCTTCCTTTGGGCAGCTTGTTTCTTGCATGAGAACAGCCACTGCTCTTCTCCTCTGCCTTCCACTGCCATAAAATCAATCGGAGGTGGAACCCATTCACTAAAGAGAGCCTCATACGGTGACTTGGGCTTTTGAGTTTTATGAATCGATGAACTGCATGTTGGCAGAGCATTGCTGGCTTGGGCAGCGGAGGTTGCATTGAGGGACAATTGTCCCACTGGTCTCAAAATGGACTCTTTTGTAATATTATCTGGTATGGGAACTGATGCAACTCCACGAGGCAGATCCTTGAATAGAGGCGATTCAAACGTTTTTGTGTCAGGGGTAGCAGTCCTACCAGAGGTTGATGGTATGTCAACCGCGGGCTGAGCATTCTCATGCTCTCTGCGTTTAAGCTTAAACCGGATGACTTTACCTGGAATGGGATCACAAACATTAGTAAAAACAAAAAAGCTCAAGTAATACTCCTTAAGGTGAAAAAAAGAATTGCATTACTAACCTTGAGTAGTGCAGCTCCCCATTGAAGTAGGCTGCTCTATCTTAGCCTTCTTGGTTTTGCTCTGAGTGTCATCCGAAGAGCAACTTGGACTATCCAACGAAACTGGATACCCATGTTCTTCTGTGAGGCTACTTCTTTCTAACTGCTCAGCTTCAAGTTGAATTTTCTTTTGCAGATGGACTTCGTCAGTATGGACCCAGCTTTTATCCAATGATTTGCCAAACCCATCACTATCTCTCTTTCTCTTGTCAGCACCGTTAATGCTCCGAATAGATATCAATTTCTCCTTTTCCAACTTCTTCACTTTCTTTATCTTCTTTCTCTCCTCTTTGTCCCTTCTCTTTTGTTCCCTCTTTTCATGTTTGATTTTCTCCTTGTCCCAATCAATCTTTAGATTTGGAACAGCAATAGTTTTAGACCAAGAGGTAAAAAGGAAAACAATGCCTTGTGCCTAATGTCTTATCCACAATTACATGAGTAGGTTCACACAAATCACCAAGATTAAACTGTTCCATAGACAGAAAACTCATGCTCTTAACCCAGGAAAACTTACATATGAGAACAGTAGCATGCTGCATCATACTGACTGCCTCTAACATGCAAAGTTACAGCAAAACTAAACACCATCAACCAAACTCTTCCAATAGGTGATTTCACACACAACACAAGCTCATATAACAGGCATAACAAAATTTAAGCATCACTAAGTAGGCAAGAAGTCCAAGTGTAGTAAGAGCTGAATAGTTTATATAGACAACATGGGGATTTTAAAAACTTCTATGCCTGCTTATTGATCAGAAATACACATAAATTAAATCCACCCCGTGATATTAAAACATTTACAATACAATCCCATGATACACATTCTATGTATAAAAAACAGCGTGTCAAGTTGCATCTATTGAAGACACCCTGAATCAATAGACCTCTAAAACAACCCTCAACTAGAGAGAAAAAAAGGTTTCTAATTGAAAGAGCAGCTATTAGGTCAGAAACTCATCATTTCCTTTTGATTATGTTGAGATATCATAATAGTTTTCCAAGAAAAACTAATTTGAATGTTCAATAGAACAACTAAAAAACATATGCCTAGTAAGTTTCAAAAGCAAAAAATACAAAACAACCCATATTTTGAACAAGAATGGAAACAATTTCTTGATTGTCAATATTAATTGTTTGGCAATAGACAGTAAACCGATCTATAGTTCAAATCACATCGAGGAACCAAATACAATACTGGGCTAAATTTCTTGTTAAGATAAGGATTAAAATTATGACTTGTGTCAATAATAAGAGAACAGGCTTCACCAAATCCTACGCAAATCGGTTTGAAAAACCATTGGAACACTACAATTTCATAGCTGTATACACAACACAGATCAGTCGCAAAGTTGAGCATTAAGTCTGCGAAAAGCTCAACCAACCTTAATCGAATCGATCAAGGCATTCCCAGAGGCACAGTTCTTGACATGGCCAGGTGGTGGGTATGGAAAGCAGCGAGACATCTTCGCTAAAAAAAATTAGGGTTGGGTTCAAAAATCGATCAAATTAGGGTTCGCGTGAATCCGCGAGGCAGGCAAAAATACAAAATTGAATACCGAAATCGATAGAGCAACCGATCGAGGGATTGAAAAAACAGATCGGCGATAGAGATCGGAGGAATCGAGCGGAAACCGTAAGTCAGATCCGAGCGGCGGGGGGTTGGAGAAGAAATAAAAAGTTTCTCAGATCTGATTGCGATGAAAATCGAGGTTTTTAGGGCATGAACGACTTATATATATAGATGATTTCACGCAACGTTGTCGTTTTGCACAACGCGGTTTGCGCTTCGGTTGCGGACTTCTTCTATCCGACTTAGGAATCCTATTGGGCTTTTATTTGAGGGCCCAATACAAGGAATTAAGCCGAACGCGTTTCTATATCTCGTCAATATCAAGAAACCTTCCGAAAAACGAGGTGTCGTTTCAGTCGTTTATAGAAAGCTTTACTTGAAAAGAATCGTCGTTTCAATATTTAGAAACATGATGGGCTGGATTATAAATACACGAGAACCTCCTCTTCTCCGAATCCACTCTATACAGTATACATACAACTCTTTCGCAATCTTTCCTGCAGTTGATTTCGAATTAGGGTTTCGATTTTTCTCTCCAGGTTCCCAATTTGCAGCAAGTAGACAAAAGTCAACCATGTCGGACAAGAAGATTACTCTCCTCAGCTCCGACGGCGAGTCTTTCATCGTCGACGAGATTGTGGCTCTTGAGTCGCAGACGATTAAGCATATGGTTGAGGACGACTGTGCCGACAACGGAATTCCGTTGCCGAACGTCACTAGTAAGATATTGGCTAAGGTGATTGAGTACTGCAAGAAGCATGTTGAGGCGGTTAAGGATGAAGGTGGGGCCGGTGATGATTTGAAAGCTTTTGACTCTGAGTTTGTAAAAGTTGATCAAGCTACCCTCTTTGATCTCATTCTGGTACCTTTTCTTCCTCTTACTTTAGGTTTTACTTTTTATTGGGTTGAGTCTACTTGATTTATTATAGTTGTTATTTTTAGTGGTTTTTGTTGGATTTGTTATCACTGGATGTTAGTTTACTCAGGTATGTGTATGTTTGTGCTGACGGTTGAGTAGGATACTATGGACATTAAGGCCTGATTAAGTTAGGATGTGTTTGCTTACTACTAGTTACCCGCTTTAACTTTGGACTTGGCGGTATTGAATTACTGTTGCTGGGAAATTTTCCGCAGCGTCAATTTGGATGTAGAGTGATATGCTTTTAGCTTATTGTTTGTAGCTTTCCAAAGCTTCTTGTGTTGATGTTAGTTTGTAATCCTGTTGGGTGTCTCCTGAGTGTGTCTTTTGTTGATCATCGTAGTTTATTTTGAATTGTTTACTGCTCTTTTTGGTGAATGCATCTGCAATTGTTATCTGTTTATGCTTTTGTTAGTCGTTGTATCATATGTGTCCTGTCCTTGTATAAAGTTTCTGTACTGGGGTACATGAATCTATATTGCTCGTGTCGAAATCATGATATCCTTAGAAGACTGAGGTGTAAACCTCAATAATATTTGTGCTGAGTTACACATGCTCTCGGACGGAACTTAATTTCGCTGTTTTTCATTAACCTTCGCAGGCTGCTAATTATCTGAACATCAAGGGATTACTGGATCTGACTTGCCAGACTGTTGCTGATATGATGAAGGGAAAATCACCTGAAGATATACGCAAGATCTTCAACATCAAGAATGACTTTACTCCGGAGGAAGAAGAAGAGGTGCGCAGAGAGAACCAATGGGCTTTTGAGTAGAAGCATAAATTCTTGTTTGTGCTAGTTAACTAAATATTTAGGCTTCCTTTCTTGTTTTGTTCCAGATTTCCCAGCAATTTTAAAACTTACTAATCTTTTTATGTTATGACACTTCCAGTTAATATATCCTTACTTTCTTCTATGTCAATACCAATGTTCATGCATCAATTGTTATGTCCATGAATTCATTGGACAGAATGACATAAGAGCCATCACATTGTTTCACTCATTAAACCCCAAACAAAGCTTTGATCTGACCTCATCAACTGGGGTCAAGGTAGTATAGACCCTTCTTGGTTAGATCATGAAGCTTGTCCCTTTTAACACACCTTTATCTCAAAGCAAGGCTTATGTTTCATTGGAAGAATTAGCCAGCCATTTATCAAGTTCTGCAGGTGGCTCCAATCATACAATAATTGGAAAGAAAACAACTTGCCTAAATGCCAGATGCTCAATAACTTAAACTCAATCTGCATAACTGCGATTCCTCACTAGATAGAACACTTGAAAAACTGATATAGGAAAGATCACTCTGTATGTACATCAACTACTAGTATGAAGAACAAGGACACCACCCTATATGCGCACAATTTCATCTCTTTGCTTACCCTTTTCTGGAAAATTAACTGCCTGACCAAAAGAGGATATCAACATTCAAAATAGACATAAACACGGCAAGAACAAATAAAGGGGATGCCTCGTCAAAATGGGATTCTAGCTCAAAATGGAGCAGTGTGGCTTCTAACCAGTGTGCTATTTTTTGTAGCCTGTGCTACAGTTGCAGCAGCATCCGCGGCCGAGCAGATCTGCTTAACAAAAAAAAAATACTCACACTCACACACTTGTAAAGCAGCTGAATATAGATAGAATATGGTAGTTAAGGATACCTCTTCTTGTTGTCTTCTTAGCATAGCATTCTCTTCCCTTAAATGGGCAACTTCAAGCTCCAGCTCATTTGTGTAAGCCTGCAAAATTTCAAATCAATTTTGTTAATTATAAAAAAATTCAAACCAATAATATACATACACAGAGTGGGAAATTCATATACTTGTCTACGAGCTCTAGACCGAGTAGCTGATTCACGATTCTTCATCTTGCGCTTATACCTTCTGTCACAGCAGGCATTATCATCATCTGAATCTCTGTTCTGAGGTGGGAGGAAGAGAGATGATGCAAAAACAGAAGACAAAGCTGGAGAGCTGTGGCTACCACCACCATCATACACTTGCTGGCTTGGCATAGTATGATCAGTCGAGCAAGCCTTGTTGCTGGGATCATATATTTGTGTCGGTGGACAGACGGACGAGGCCAGAAACTCATGGAGAGATGACTGGTGATGCACGGCGGGAAGATGAGCATGGTGGGAGGAGGAGGAGGATAGAGTTGTGATATTTTTCCAGACCTCTTCCATGGAGAATTTTCAATCTGAGGAGGGAGGAGGAGGAAAATAATGAGGGGAGGGATTTTGAAAGTAATGCTGCTGCTAATAGATTCCTCCACTGATGTCATTTTTTGTTTTTTACCAAGCAGCTTTTTTAAATTGACAGAAGTTAATTACCAGCTCGTCACTCTCAACCTGTGGATCAAACTCGACCACTAAAAAATTCTACTCATCTGTATTTATTACGTACTATTTTTATTATCCACCCAATTGATTTGAATTTTGTTTACCGTTGTAATTAATAGACAGATAACAATGACTGAATAAGTAAGGACGAGTTTTTTTTGCTCAGTCTAAATATTCCACAAGCCACTCTGCGGACTGAAGTAAAAAAATACACGCATTATTATCGCAAAGATCGACTTCTGCGGATACTTTCAGTTTCAGTCAAATGAATGATGCTATATGAGATGGACATGTACATGTAGGGTTAAGCGAGGGTAGGGATGAAAATGATTCCTACCTTAAATCAAGCTTGAAAGATGCTCAATGTTAATTTAACGAGGGACCCAAACTAAAGAAGAAGAAGAAGAAAAACCACAGAAGAGAAGATATTTTAACGAAGTTAAATTAAGATTAAAAGAAACAAAGGCTCGAGTAAAAAAGGAAAAGAAATCTGAGTACAGAGCAACGAATTGACGATAAGGAGATAATGAAAATGATTGAAACAAAAAGTATCTAATCCCCCCCCCCCAAGTTGCATCTCATCTCAATATAGCTAATCAAAAAACAGCAAAGCATATGTCTAGTTATACTACCATTGAGGAACATCATAGCCCAATGATCTTACGGGGAGCACTCGGTTGAGGTAAGATTGTTAAAGTGAGGCACATTGTGAGTCACTCATTTTGATGATGTGGCAGAGAATAGTACCGGAATATTGTTTGTTTTTTGCTTTTGATGGATTTGTGGTAGTGGGACACGTGTCGCGCCCACAAAACACGGGGGTTAGATGTGTGACTCAGATCGTGACTCACTGCCTCATTTTTAGGAGAACTGCCTCATTTGAACGCTCCTCGTTATCTTACAAGTTAAAGATGACTTTGAACCTTGACTGGACTGAGGTAATAGTGATGTGTCTCATTTATTAAAGATCTTTGGAAGCTGTCTACAACTAAATTAGCAATACAACCACAAATTAACGACCAGAAAACTTGTCACTAGAATGGGTTCCACTTGGTAGTTATTACATCAGGTGTCCAATTTTGTTGGAAAACTCAGCTGCTAGCTAAGTTCATCCTATTCAGCAACAGCAAAGGATCTCTAAAGTAATAAAAGGATAGGTGAAAGCAGAAACTGCGAATAAAACAGAAATTCCTTCTCGTATTAACAAATAGTACAACAGCAAAACGAACAACTTAAAAAAGAATATACTGACACTGAATATATTTCATCCTTCGTATGTTAATGTGCTTGTTGTACCTTATGACAACTCTTCAACTCAGAAAGTTAAGCAATGTAAGTTGGTTCAAGCACCAGGAGAATGAAGATGTCGTAGACTCGTAGTCTCCTCGAAGGTGATAGTCAAGCAGCATGATTCAGTGAGTGGTCAGGTTTTCCTTAATTTGATGTAATCGTCATGAGTGATTAATGAACTCTTGATCTTTAGCCAATCTGCAGGTTTTGGCATGATAATGGCAATGTATCCATCTCTTTCCGCCTACAATTGACAAACAGAAGTGAATGGATGAAATCGAGAAAAAAAAAAGGACTGTAGAAGAAGAATTGAACAGAAATATACTTAGGAGTGCTTCTGTATCAATAGAGAAGGCTTTAATTACGCACAAAAAAAAGAACGATATTAAAAATCGCAATAAAGCCAAATGGTCCCAACTGGACGATACAAATGCATACTGCTTTATAGGTCAGATCTATGACCACATTAAATTCAAGGAGAAATCTCTCACCGAAGAGTTTAGCAATTCCGGCTGATTAGATAACCTATTATTGACTTCCAACAAAGAACCTTTGACACAACACCTATCAATAAATGTAGTTGCAAAGCGTTGGTTAATGGTTATTGAAATAATAAGATAATAGTTATAAAAAAAGAAGAAGCCTACTTTGTCGAATTGTATAACATCCGAAAATAAGAAGATGGTTTTAACCTGACAATGTAAGATGCCGCCTTGGTGTTCACTTTACACAAGGCTGTATTAGACTCGAAGTGTTGTGCATTCTGCATAAACCATTTCATTACATTAGTGAGATGTGCAGTAATGCTGCCCACCAAGGCAGCAAGGCGGAATCATGACCTATAACACACTAATTTTAGGATACTTAATGGTATGCGCATCAAACATCGCTAATAGAGACTTTACACTAAAACCTAGTCATAGCGCCGAATGTCATTAATTAAGCGAAACACGCACAGATGGCGAAAGACATATAACTGTTAATGCTGAAAACATGTTATCTAAATAAGTCGCCGTCAGATATAACTTCGCTCAACGAATTCCAACTGCGATACACACTAAAAATTTAAGCTGAAATTAAGGTTCTTCTGAAATCGATGCCAACAAACACATTGACTAACAGTGAGCCAAAGGTCCGATAAATGAAACATTAAACAACTCATCCTAAACATTACATTTCAATAGATAACACGTAATAAGCAAAGATGCACTTACTCGTTTACGCTTCCCAGTAACCTTCATACTACTCCGATCAGACTTCCCAACATTGAAATCAACTTCAATAACTCCTCCTTCATCTTTAAAAGCCACATGTGTAGGAGCCAATCCAATCACACACAACCTGTCAAAACAAATTCAAAATCGAAGCTTTCATAACCCAACACAAATCCACAACAAGACACCAATTCAGAACCCATTACAGTATTTTTCACAAAGATCAAATTTTTACCCATTGGCGTGTCGATACAAATACTGATCATGGCCCTCCTTGATAAAATCTAACAAAACCAATTCAATTTGAGAAAGGAAAAAAAAAGTAAATTAAACAGGATAAATTTATCAAGAACAACATACCTGGAGCGTAGTATCTAGCGAAATTGAATTCAACAGAAGACTGAGGCTCCACTGGAAGATCTTCCAATTTAGGTTTTATCAGTCTCTGCAACTCTTCTTCCGCAGTCTCCTCCTTGTCAGCTTCCTGAATACCAACCGCCAATTCGACTCCTTCCGAGCCGTTATCGACCGTTTTAAGCTCGAGGGTGGTTTCGAAATGATCAGCCTCCATTGAATTGAAGTGGGTTCGACTCCTTTTGCGGCTTTGAATTTGACTTCGAGGCTGTCTGCGCGTGTTAAGATTCTCAGATGGAAGTGCTCTTTTTGTCTGTTTTTTCTCATGTTGTATTGAGAAGGTTGTAATGTATCAGTATAGCATCGGAGTTTACGGCCCAATAATGGCCCAACTTTCGGCCAACTAAAATGCTTCGCACTAGTTCTATCCGCACACAAAAAATGCTTCGCATTGAGAGCATATACACCCGTTGAGGAAGTTCTTTGTTTTGAGGACCTCCTCAAATAGCACTTACTGTTACTATTTATGATAATAGGAAGTCTTATTCTCGCTATTTGTAGCGTCGTTGAACATGCAGGACCTCCCTGAGCTAGGTAAACGCACTATGGGCTCAAGCCCTACTAAGTTTTTCAAAATTTTTTTTTGACTGAGGTGGGTTTCGAATCGCAGCCCCTCAATTGTGATTTACTCGTTACGTACTCCACCATGCCAACTGATACTTCTTGTTTAACATTGTACAAAGCTTAAATATATTAGACTTAAGAATGAATTGCAATGTATATATGTCTTTTATTTTTATCAAAACAACACTAACAAACAACCAAAAAATTTAGCCCGAGTAAGTTTCGGTTCCTGGCTCCGTCACTGCTTGAAATTGAAACTACATAACTTGGAACTACTTCAAATTGAAATTACATAAATTGATTTTAATTAAAACCACTAAGTTACCTAATCATCGAAGTGTAATTCCTAATGTCGCGCCGTGTCCAACCGCAACATTATAGTCGTGCCCAGTTCAGACATTAATTCCTAATGTCGACTGTGAACGCGGTGCTAACGTAGAGACAGGACGCGCGGCACTTCCCCTCCGCGTTCCATGTACACTTTAATGCTGCACCGCGTCCCATGTACACTTTATTGCTTAATGTCTTCGTGCGACGCGATTATAATGTCAAAGCAGGACGCGCGACGACTTCCCCGTGCTGTTCATCATCATCTCCGGCCAAATTCGGACACCGTATGACAATCGATCGATGATCAGAAGTTACTAGGGCGATTGATGGGGTTTAATTGGAGTTTAAAACAAGGTAATTGATTCTCAAACGTGCTCCTCGATCACGTCCTCGGCAGCGGACGTCCTCCTTCAATCGATGTATAATTTTTTTAAACAGAACATCCTCAAAACGAGAGAGCACGTTCTCAAAATCACTACCGGTGTATATGCTCTAAGCTTAGACCTTCATTTTCTAGATGCTGCTACACATGTGTTATGTAGTTCATCTGCTTCCTGTCAAATAAAGCAAGTCAATTCTATAGAAGGCATAATAGAGGACTTAAAAAGGTAGGAAAAACCATCTAGCTGGGAGTAGCACGGACAATAGAAATACTCCTGATTAAAAACAGTCTGCTGCTCCACTTTACCTCACGCCTATGGAAGTGAGTGTACCTCCTTGGACTGAAAGCAACTTACAAGAACTAGTGCACACATATGTGAACAAACACCCAAAAAAGACCCCAAAAGCTATATAGAGTTGCTGTATCGGACACTCGGAGAGGTAAGCTTATATTCCCAACTCAGAATATGTGACTACAACACCCGCTGGGTGACGTAAACAAGCAGCCAAGGGACCGACTAAGCCACTGCTTCAATTCGTCGCTTCCTCCTCCAGCGAGATCGTGAACAAAAAAAGAAACCCTAGAAGACGACGGAAGAGACGAAGAGCGGGATGGAAAATAAAAGGAACACTCTCCGACTCCGCAACGGAGCAATGAAAAAATAACAAACTATAAACATAACACTCCAATTGACTCCCCCACTGTCCCCCTCTATCCCGCCCACATTCAACACCAACACGCAGCAAGCCCTCCTAACACTTCCCAACCGCCAGATCTGAGTACCACTTAGACGCTCCGACGAAACTGACTCAACAAGCCTGACTTGAGCTTGAAATCATGAGCAAAAGAGTCGTGAAATCTAACAGATCGACTAAAATCACAGCAGCAGATGGAGGAAGAAGGAAGAGGCGGTGGGGAGAGAGGAGAGCTGGTAATTGCACTGTCGACGAATGCCCATCTCACTTAAAACAAGACAATATTGAAACTGAAATTTCAAAACACATACTCAAAAACAAAAAAAATTGTTCTCTTACTTTACCAAGTGTTTTCCACTTTATTTTCTAGGATGACCAAGCACATAGTTTTGGTGAAATAAATAAAAGAATGTCCTGCTGATTCGATGCAATTTTTCATTTAGCCTAAATACTTTAACAACACAAATAAGAAAATTTCAGGACCTAGAGCTTGATGAGCTAACATTTCTGATGTCCCATGTAACTAACCTATAGGAGAAATATGCATTAAAAACCTCAAGTGTCTGAGCTAGATTTAGGGCTGGTAACTGGACAAGGATAACATGGAGAAAACGGAAATTGTTGATGTTTGCGTATTGGATGCTTAAGCATCTTCTGCTGGTGGATGGCTAGGTCCATTGGATCTTGCGCCTCGACCCCTGCCACGAGGTCCTCTTCAACGGCCACGACCTGCACAACATACATGAATAAGTTGCGCCGTCTTCAATGATAAGAGTGTAATGTAACTAAAGGGAATGTGAATCTCACCACGACCAGGTGCTCCTTGATAATGGTCGGAATAACTATCATGGGCGTCTGATCTTTGTCCATAATATCCTCCCCTCCTTCCGCGACCTCGGAAGTTACCAGGTACCTCATTGTAGCCCCAAAAATCATCTTGATCCATCCTGGGTCCATTGTATCCTCCTCTCCCGCGGCCACGGAAATTGCGGCCTCGACCTCTCCCTCTTGGGTAACCACCCTGCTGGTCCCAGCCACCTTCATCATACTCGGCAGCATTCCCTGTGATATCAGGATTTGAGTATAAGTGCTAACAGGAATGTCGAAAACTGACCGATTGTAAGTGTTAGAAAAAATTATATTCAAGAAAGCAATAGAGCTTTTAATGTCAGGGCGGTCCTAATAACCATTCATGTTTACATATATTCAAAAATCCTAGCGAATATGTTCCAGAATTCAGGACTTATTTAGTTCAATCATATCAAATCAATATTACCTCTCCCTCTACCTCTTCCTCTTCCTCTGCCACCACGCCCCATCCCTCTACCCCGGCCCATGGGTGATCCCTCTGTGATCGCAACACATGTACATACGTTAATATTTGAAAGAAACTGGAGAGGCCAAGATACAGAAGTAACTGATTCAGTGCATCTTCACCTCCTTCATATTCCATCTCTACTGATGGCTTCACCTGGTCTTCTGGTATAGGTGTTTGATACCTACAAAAAAAATCCATTATAACTAAGCAAGCGCTCTTCAACATCCACAATTTTTTTTTTCAAACAAATAGGTATTTAAAGTCTTTAGTAATAAGGCAGTGTATGTGTAACCTATCGTGTTTGGTTATTAGTCGAAATCTGATGAAATGTCGAAAGCATCAGAAGCATTGAAAGATAGATAATTAGCTAAGTGGAACGGATTCAAATTCGGTGCAGCGCACCCAAATGCTGCGAGAGCCAACATGACATCGCTTCAATCAAAATGGCGTCGTTTTGTTTTATTTGAAGAAAAAAAAATACAACCCTACCATATTCAGAACATATAGACAGACAAGAGAAGAAAGAAAATGTCTAGGAAATATATCCAAATCAAAACGATAATATAACTGACACGACACACAAACACTCACCCAACAACTGATGTGTCCAGTTCCTTCTTAGACAATGTGATTGTAATCGTCGTCACATGCCTAGTGGTCTCCAGGCTGTCTTGGAAAAAAAACATTGCTCAAACAGGGACAAATGAGAAACATCATAAACAAGAATGACCCCTGATATCATTTTATAACACTAGCACTTACGGGAGGAGGCCTTCTTCAAGAGGCTCCCAAGTGTCTGTAATATGCGTGGACCCAATCGAAGTAATCTGATGGAGACCAACAATCCTCCTCTACAAAAAGAAACAACTTCAATTTCCACTTTATAAATCATCATAAACATAGCAATCCCCCAACAACAACACAAACTAAAATACCTTAATCAGCTCGACAATTGTAACGGTCTTACTGATTGCCCTACCCATGGCCTTGAACACAATTTCATCAGAGCCCTTATCCTAAAATCAAAGACAGCAAACAGTACAGGCATAATTAAATTACCTGAAAATTAAACATCAACAAAATACAGCTAAATGACACTAAAAACAATAACAAACTACTCAACTATATAACATCACAAATTCAAAAGCATGTCAAAAATATAAGATATTGAATTTTTTTTTAAATAAATAAAAAACAATAGACACCTGAAGAAGGGTCATAGCGTAAGTGATATAATTGCGCATCCTTCCCTGACTCGTAATCCGAATTTCATTGACATCAATCGGCGATTCGGCTCTCGGCTTCTCAACTCTCTGGTATCGGTCCATCTACACACCATCACAAATCCCATCATTCAAATACTCATACCCACCACTCAAATCAACCATCCATTCCGCCACATTTGTCGATCTGGGATGCGTAAAGATCGAAACTTTACCTGTCAAACCTCCCCGCTGAACGTCGAGGGTGAGGAAATGCGTTGTACTTGTGGGTTGGGGGCCTGAATGCTGACGCTGACGAACTTATGCGCCCTAGAGATGTTTTTTTATTTTCCAGATTTAATTAATTACTTTATTATACGCGCAGGTTTGTCTGCTTTCTCACGCTGCGGTTGAAACCTGAAACTGCCCTAACTGACTGACCGAGATCAATGGGCCATATATCTTTATTGGGTCTTCTTTCTCGGCCCATTTAGCAATTAAAATAAATCCGGACTCATTAAAAATAACAAATATTTTTTACTATAACTTATAATTAAAATATCATTTTCATATAAAATGATTGTTCTATTATGTTGAGTTTACTCTTCACTGAAATATAACTTAAACATGACCGCAAACTACAGGATTCTGATTGAAGTTTATTAGTCTAAAGTTCCAACTATCATATATTTATTATTTAAAAAACATTTAAGAAAACTGAAATTAATATCTAAAATTGAAATTGTATAGAACATGTCTTCTAAAGGGTTTGATTCGCTTTCATAGTTTGACATCAAGTACAGACAACATATCATGAGTCAATAATTTTTTTTGATCGCTGATGTTCCTTTCATCCGCACCACCTAAAGTACAATTGGATTGTGAAAAGATAAGAAGTGCTGGAAAAAGTGTTACCGACTGAGATATTTCACTAACTATTCATGTGGATGCATCTCGAATTGATGAGAAGATATTTTCCATACATTGCTTATGCATCCTACAATTTCCAGTTTAAGGATATTCCATTTTTCCGAAAAAAATTAAACACATGTACCAAATCTCAGGTGATTTTTTAAAATCATTATGTATTAATGCTAAACGGTGCGAATTGAACGACCAAAAATAGTTTTCGCATATATGAATTTGTTTAAAATTAATAAGTATTCGGTTTCATGATTGAATTTTTAGATGAGAATTGAGTACATTTAAAGTGGATTTACAAAAGTTATCAAGCCAATTCTTTTGCACATAGTTTGGGGATTTATAATTAATGAACTCATGTAAACTAATCGTCGCGTAAGATGATTAAACAAGCTATCATATATTATTTAAAATTGATTATTATTACAATGTCACATTCCAAATTTTGAAGGTTTACTTTATATTGACTTTACTCTCACAATCAACCCAACAAATCAGAGGCAACACACAAACCCTCAAGTTTGTCATTGCTTGTAACTTTGGACAAGCAATGTACCCAAAACAGCCTGCGCCTATCACACAAATTCATTTCTTGCACTTAATCTCAAACGAACAAACTTATTCATCATCATTTTGAAAAATTGATCAATCATTACCCTAATTCGCATGATTGAATTTAATACGCGTCACTATAATGGGGTCGATTTACAGTCTTCATATTGCTCTTTGGTCCGTACTGCATTACCTACACGTGAGTTCTTTATTTGTCTATATATTTCTAATTAAAATAGTGGGTGCCGCATAAATATTAATCTCAGATGTCTTCAGAACGATTGAATCTTATGACGTTTCCTCTTATCATCGGATCATGTCTTGATAATTATTTCATTCAATCTCGAATATAGTCAAACAATTAATTCTTATGATACCTCATCTTATCATCAGACCACGTTCTACTAATTATTTCAGTAAAACTTGTCTTTGACAATTATTTAATTGAAACCGTCCTCATAACTATTTCATTCAAAATTTGGAATGTGATCTATACATCACGTGAGTGGTGAGTCAGACATTAAGAATGAGGTCTAGGTGTACAAAATGTACATATGAAAGTAGGAAGATATACATAAATGAAATTGTGCATGAGTGTCTAATTAATTAAATTCCAAATGCCACCTCCACAAAGAACCAGAGTCATCGATTGGCCCACACACAACAAGAAGCCGGTGTTGTCGCTCGCTTAGAGCATGTACACCCGTTGAGGAAGTTCTTTGTTTTGAGGACCTCCTCAAATAACACTTCTTATTACTATTTGTGAAAATAGGACCTCATATTTTCGCTATTTGTACAGCCGTTAAACATGCAGCACCTCCTATTACTATTCATTAATTTTTTGAATATTACTTTAAATTAAAATTAAAAAATTAAAAAGAAACAATGTTAACATGGCCGTTTGACCATAATTTGTATAAAAAGCTAATATGGTCGTTGGAGCAAATATGGCCGTTGGAGCAAATATAGTCGTTGGATCAAATATATGGTCGTTGGACCAAATATAGTCGTTGGAGCAAATATAGCCGTTGGAGCAAAATATGGCCGTTGGAGCAAATAGTTGATCGGAAGATGATATAAAATGCTTCACTTAATGTATGCTTTCAACTCACAAATTTCATCACTTTTATTCACTTCCACTCACACATTTGATGGATCAAATTTGGCCGTTGGAGGCAAAAATAGAACCGTTGTAGGAAAAAAATACAACCGTTGGAGTTTGATCAGTGCGCGCCGCGTCCCAGCCCATCATTAAAAAAGCAAAATGTCCCGATCGGCTACCCGACCGAAATCCTCGTGCAACCGACCGTCCCCCGTCTACCCGATCGCACACCCTACCGTCTACCCGACCGTCCCCCGTCTACCCGATCGCACACCCGACCGTCCGATCGGCTACCCGACCGAAATCCCTCGTGCAACCGACCGTGCACCGTCTTAGTTTACTGTTCATCATCATCTAAAAACTCTGCAATCGATCGGAAATCGGTCGGTGATAATCGATCGGTGATCAGAAGTTCGTAGGAGATTTAATTGGAGTGCAATTTGTATTAAAAACAAACGAATTTATTTTTTGAGGACGTCCGCTCAGACGTCCTCCGATAGCACGTCCTGGAGAACGTCCTCCGCACAAAACGTCCTCCTTCAATCGCTGTTTACTTTTTTTTTCCGGAACGTCCTCAAATCTGGCTAAAGACGTCCTACAATTAGGACCGGTGTACATGCTCTTACTATCGTCCTTTGCTTTTTGAATCAGACCAAAAACAAAAGGCTGAACTGCATATGATGAAACATGAAACGAATGAATCAGATGATGTTATCTTTTGTTTGCTTGCTCACTTTAGCCCCATGACTTCAGCTGCAAACAAACCATTTTGTCTCTTCTGATTTTTGCATTTTTTTGCCCATTTAACTTCCTTTTTTAATCCCAAAATTATTTAATTTTTTTATTTATCTCATACCACTTGCATGTACATCACAAAAAATATTCATCAAGTAATAAATGAGGATGCTGGACGTGGTTGGAGCGGTCGGTTGGGTTGACGGGATGGGTTGCGGACATTTTGGTTTTTGTTTGTGTATTTGTCCCTCTAAGTGTGTTTAGCTTATGAGGGTTTTTGTCTCAGTCGGTTAGGTCTGAGCTTCCTCGCCGTGTCTTCACGGGTTTTTAGTGTTTTTGTGGATATTTCTCACCGATGTTTAGACTGGTGCCTTCGGCAGGCGGTTCCTGCTTGGTTGCTATTCAGTGTTGTCCTGCTGTGAGTGATGAGATGTTGTGCCCACCCATAGGCGAAGTGGAGCAGCTGACTCAGTTTATCTCGTTTTATCTTTTATTGTCTGTTCTGTTCCCAGCTGGATGTTATTTCCCAGCTTTATGTCATATGTATGCATTCATATTTATAACTTACAGCTTATCAAAAAAAAAAAACAATAAATGAGGCTACATACTATATTAGCTCAAATTGAATTAAATGAAAATACAAAAAGTTAAATCATTGTAATTATTAGATATACACATAAGCATACTTGAAAATAAATGAAAGTACTATATTTTAATCATAAAATATACTATTTTATATTGACCTTTTGACCGATTTTTTAAAATTATTGATCCATTTGTTTGTGTATAATTAATATGAGACGGTATTTATAATGACATTAATCACAATTCTCATTATTGGTTGAAAAATATCAAAACGAGTATCGTTGTATTTATGAATTCGAGAAGATTCTGTTCTCTTTGTCTCTAAATTCACATTGTCGGAAATTAATCCATGAGAAGATATCACCTGAACTTAAATGCCCAGAATCTTCAATAGATTATTCAGTTAAAAATTTCATATGTAGGAGATAAAAAATCAAATTTGGATTCAGAATCATCACATTATTCAGTACGTGTCTTATGAAATTGATTTCATGTGTCAAATATCATCCAATAAAATATGAACTATTTTTCGAATTCTCTGCTTAAATAAATTTTTTTTTTGATAATGCCACAAAGGCTACAAACACGAGTAAACTGCCACAAAGGGCAGATCACTCAAGAAGGGCACGACCAAACATACAGTTCTGGTCGGACCGACCGTAGTGGCCGACACTAAAATAAACGAATAACGTACCGCGTGCCCTTCGTGGTAGAAACAGGAGAAAAGCTCATGAATCTAAAAACAACTCAGACCGCTAAAACGGCTGAGAAATACAGCTCAGACCGAAAAAACCGACTGAGATAAAACCCTAAAACTAATCTAAACTAAACTAAAATAAAAAGGTGTCGTTATTAAGGACCCGTAAAAGTATGTTTTCTTTTTCTTTTTCATCTCATACGGCATGAAAATCGTCTGCGTCTCATTTTGTTTGGAAATGTGATTTTTTTTTCTTCCACTTTTCTAATTACAGTATAATTTTCTGAAAATAGACATATATAAAATAAATAAATAAAGACATTTTTCATAAAAGAACACACACGTAAGACGTAAACTCACACACTCACCCAACTAACTATTGACTCGAACCCGCCTTCTAAACCCCACCCATCAAACCATCAACTCAATCCAAGCCGAACTGACCCGACCCGATACTCAATGGCCGTATAAAACCCGGCCTCTCAAAGCTTCCTCCATGTCCCATCTCTCCTCCACCGTGCGCCAGACGGTGCTCTCTGCGCACCACCACCACAACCGCCGTCGTCTTCATCCAGCTCCAAATTTCTCATCAACAAAACCATCTGAACTGTTCGGAAAAATGATGGTCTCTGTTTTTCTCGCTTTGTTTCTCCCCTGCGTAGGCATGAGCGCCGTCTTCATCGTCTACCTCTGTCTCCTCTGGTACGCCGCCAGCCGCGCTTCTGACTTCGACTCCACCTCCAAACCTCCACTTCAATCGGGTCTCTCACCATCAGACTTAGAAAAGCTTCCCAAGACAAACGGCAACGGATTAGTCCTCGGGTCAGAGTGTGCTGTCTGCTTGGATGAAATCGAACCGTCCGACCCGGTCCGGTTGCTTCCCGGATGCAACCATGGGTTTCATTTGCAATGCGCCGATACGTGGCTGTCGAAGCACTCAATTTGTCCGCTCTGTAGGTCGAGGATCGAGCCGGAGATGGTCTGTAGCTCGCCGGAGAATGAGAATCCTTGCTGAGAGTTTTACAGCTTTTTCTTTCCATTTTGGGTTGGGATTTTGTAGGATTTGTGAATAAATTTAGTTGGAATTTCCATAATTACAATTTCAGATTTAGAAATCATTTGCGCTGATCCAGATTGAGCTGTAAAATATCTTCATGTAGTTCTTGTGAAATAAGAAAAACAGAGCAGAGTCGGATTCTGGCTGTTCGATTTCTCGCTTTAGATTGTGGTTTGATCTTCACCGTCCGATTTGACGGCTGCGATGGTAAGACAAATTATTTACAGTTAAACCCGTAAAGTTGTGTAATTTCCGATTTATGGGGGTACGTAAAAACTAAAAGGTTGATTGAATATGTTGAATCTCAATCTAATCAGTCATATCTTTTTTTTCTTTTTTTTTTGATGGGATCTAATCAGTCATATCTAATTACCGTCTAAATCAAAATGATTATAATGTCGAAAATAGTGTCACATTACCAAGACCGCGAAATGATGCACATAAAAGAAAATAATATTTCATCAAAAAAATAAATAATAATATGATGGTTTTAAATAATTCAAGTATAATTCAAGTATTTGGTAGTTAATGTAAAATGAAAACATCTCGAACATTCTCAAATAGACATGTAGAACAATTTCAGAACTCACATTTTGTGTGTGGTATGGTGCAGTTTGGTCCCTTGTTCAACAAATGTGCATCACAATTTTTTTTCTTCATTACGAGCTCAGTTCAGTATCACAGTCTCGATCTCATCTGCCTGCCCTATTAAATTTTTGATGTAATGTTACATTAACACATATTTTATTATAGATCGAATTGCGAAATGTTTTAATAATTATTTGAACCTCGGTTCGAAATGTGTCGTTTTTAGACGGAATGAGTCAGAGAACACTACAAGGTGGAGAGTTGAAGATGTGATGCTGATGAGATTGCATATATGTTAGTTACTTGGCTGCATTGCAAAAGGTTGAACAGATCGTTTTTGTATTGTATGGTGCAAGCTAATGGATTGGGTTGATCCTCTTTCCCATTATTTTAATTCATTTAATCTTACAAAATATTACTATCATATTATCTAGGTTTTTAATACCAATGATTGATAGAAAATGTTTCTGAATACTTTAATCTCACAAAATATTATCATATTATCTAGGTTTTTAATACCAATGATTGATAGAAAATGTTTCTGAATAATTTAATTACACAATATTATCATATTATCTAGGTTTTTAATACCATTGATTAATAGAAAATGTTTATTCAGAATCTTTTCAAGGTACAAATTAATTATAAATGTATACGAACTTTTTTATTGATCGTGGGTTTATATGCAGTACATTAAGTAATACATCACAGACATTGTATACTTTGGGTACATAAATTTTTCTATCGTTTGAAGCACAGGTCACAAATAAGACATTAGGACATTCACAAATAATAGAGGAAAGATTCACACCAAATGTGAGACTAGGAAAATCCACAAAATTGTGAAAGGAAAGTGTGATGTTGTGGTTTGAACCCTTGACCGTGTCATTTTGTAAGGCAAGTGCTTGGCAAAAATGTATACTAACTTAAATATCAATTGCTGTATAAGAACGTTTTCACAGTCACAATTATTTCATATTTAAGATTAATAAATTTATTTAATACCATTTATTAATTGGTGATTTTTTTTTTACAATTAATAATTAGATGGCAGTGTTTGAAACTTTTCCAAAGTCGCAATTTCTTGGAAAACAAATGTAATTAAAAATTAAAAGCTAATTTATAATCCCTTAACTTTGTTAATTAAAATCCCTCTCAAAAAAAAACTTTGTTAATTAAATCGTATAGGAATCTTTTTTTATCCTGATTAGTCGTGTTCATTCGTACATGCAACAACATCATCCATAATGATTCAAATTTAGGTCCAATTAACTAGACAAGTTCCAAATTATTTTCTTGAAACTGACCCTGAAATGATAAGTTCAAACTTCAAAGTTCAAACCCAATCAATCGATGAACAATTCATTTTGTCTCATGCATGGTGTGTTATATTGTTGTGTCGTTGTCACACACATGGAAATAGTATTCCAATGAGTCAAACCTTTCAACACAAATATGACAAATTTGGCTTGTGAATAATCATTTATTGTAAAGTTAAGCATTCTCTCACAACTAACAAATAATAAATAAATTACATTGTCTTTGTTACGTGTTGCTCACTGTATTAGAAGGTTTTTTTTTTTTTTTTGATGGGAAAAGGTATAGAGCCTAAAAAAACAAACAAAGTAAAAGGGATAACAGATCCAACAAACTGACGACCCAAACGAACCTACCCAATACAAATGTTTGCTCTAGCACACTAAAGCTACCCGCGATTGAAACTGACACCAATAACCTGTTCCAGACAAACTACAACAGCCTCAGAGGGACTGCACAAAACATAAACATGAATACAAAACCTGTCCAAGACCCACCAAACCAACTAAAAAGACTCGATAGAATTCTCCCCCTTCAATTCGCTTTTGTGGAAAGCCTCCATGCCAAACTGGCCCAAACAGAAGAAGTGGCTCGTCTGACAACTTCAAAGAAACAATCAAGCTCTGACCAAAACTTCCATAAAGTAACCCGTCAATTCTGGATCCTGCTACTTCAGTCGGCTGCATTCAATCTGCTCAATGTATTAGAAGTTGATTTCATTAAATATGAAACTTGTAAGAGATACTAATAATATTATGATTGCAAGTTCGGACCTACAAGGCTACAAATAATCAACACTTCTAGACACGGAAAAATGTTCCGTGTAGTCAAATGCTCAGAATGTCATAACATCGTCGTTTCAATTAAAAAAATGTCATTTTGATGGATATTTTTTTTATCTATAACAAAATGACGTCGTCTAACTAAAATTATATCGTTTGACTCGCAACATTTTCACTGCGCTGCACCAGTTCCGAATCCATTTATATATACAATACACAAGTGTGACAAAATCACATCTGAATTTGACATTCAGTTTTAGAAAGAATCATACGTATCTCTGTGTGAAAAAAAAGAATATACAAATAGATAATTGCATTATTTAATATTTTATGTAACTTCAAATTCCCTAAAGCCATAGATAACCACACACAAAAAATACATGATATGGAATATGGCATATAAAGCCCAATAGACCTTATAATGTGGGCTTGAGCCCATTCTAGTCTTATATCCAAATCAGAGAGCAGAAAAACCGCCATTAACGAACGACGATGTTGTCTCTCTTTTCTGTCTCCCCATTCCCATTTTATCCTCACAAAGCGCTCCGAGCTTCATCTTTTCTCTCTCAAATACCTTCAAACGCTTCTCCGCGAAATGGGTTGATTAGAATTTTCAGAGCTTGTTGCGCGACCGTCGCACAACCAGTCACCAATGATGAACTTCTCGCCGGACCAAGATGCAACTTTTCCGGCTTGAAATTCAATGAGACAGCGGATGTTAAGTCGGGAAAGGTGAGACTCGACGCGTGGATAGCTTCTCGGATTGATGGAGTTAGCAGAGCTCGGGTGGAATCCAGCATCAAATCTGGGTTGGTCAGTGTTAATGGACGTGTTGTCTGTAAGGTATTCGACGAAATGATTGAATGTGATTCCGTTTCGATGGGTTGATTGGGCCGGTTAGGATGATTTTGAATTTTGAAAGATTGGGGATCTTAGGGCATTGTTTTGAGTGCAGGTTTCATATAATGTGAAAGATGGTGATTGTGTTGATTGCACAATCTCGGAGCTGCAGTCATTGAGGGCTGAACCGGAGGATATACCTTTGGATATAGTTTATGAAGATGATCATGTATTGGTGGTCAACAAAGCTGCACACATGGTATTCGATAAAAGTCTTAGCTTGTTGAATTCATGTCTAGGGCTTGAATCGATTTGTGCTTAGGAGAATTTCAGTTCTCAGTGTCATTCATTATGGCTATGTGGTTATTGAGGATTGTTCTGTTGATGCAGGTGGTTCATCCAGCGCCAGGGAATCCAACAGGGACTCTTGTGAATGGCATTCTCCACCATTGTAGTCTTCCTACCGTTGGATGTTCGTATAAGGAAGAGAATGAAGTTTGTGTTGAGGATGATGTGCTTGATGACGAGTTCAGTGAGGACTCAAAGGCTCCTAGTTCGCTGACAGATTCTATTCGTCCAGGGATAGTGCATAGATTGGATAAAGGAACCAGTGGGTTACTTGTAGTTGCAAAGGTGAGACCGTCTGAGGTCTGAACGATGGTATATCTTGAAATTAGCTTCTACTTGTGCTAAATGATAAATATCTTGGCAGAATGAACACGCTCATGCCCATCTATCTGAGCAATTTAAGCTGCACACGATTCATAGAATTTACATCAGTCTCACTTGTGGAGTCCCCCATCCAGTTGCTGGCCGTGTTGATGTTCCTATTGGGCGTGATCCTAATAACAGGATTCGTATGATCGCTGCTGCTGGCCAAGGAAATGTTGGCCACATGCGTCATGCTGCTAGTAGGTGATTCATTATATTTAATGGGACTAGAATTGCTTTGGATGACTGTTTCCCAAAATATACTTGTTGGTTTGCATAAGTTCTAAACTGCAAACACATACTGAATATCACACCTTATCTGTAACTTCCTGCGAGTAATATCATATATGTATTTCTTTCAGATACAAGGTGATTGAAGTACTCGCCGGTGGTGCTTTTGCTTTGGTTGAGTGGAGACTGGAAACTGGCCGCACTCATCAGGTAGTACTAATGTTGGCATATGCATATTCTATCCGATTTTTGTCTTAATGGATTTTTGGTTCCTGTGACAAAAATATTGCACTTATTACCTCCTCCTTCATTTGATGAGATCCGAGCACATGCTAAGTACTTGGGGATTCCTTTGCTGGGAGATGAGGTTTATGGAGGAACGCAGAACAAGGCGCTGTCTATGCTTGGTTCCAAAACTTTACCTAGTTGTCGTGCACAACTATCGCAATCAATTGCTAAACTGGACAGGCCCTGCCTCCATGCTTTGGCTCTTGGGTAGGAGTTTATGTTCGAGATTTTATTAATGCTTCATAATCAGCCACTAAACAGCAACATAAGGTTTTAATTATCTTTTTTTGTCTTCCTTGTTCATTAGTTTCAAGCACCCACACACTGGGGAAATGTTGAAACTCTCTCGCCCACCACCTGAGGACTTCGCAAAAATACTGGGGTCTCTTCGAAAAAGTGGTGCCCAAAAGGTTACTCAGGCTCTCTGAGTTGTGATAGATGCTCTTTCAGAAATCCATAGGTGATCATCATCTGGCCTTATCTAGTGACTCTGTAACATTGCAGACGCCATTGTAGAGTTCAGCATTCAAAGACCATAATTTTGAGACTGCAGTTTCTCATTGAGGTCAGCTTCATCAACAAAATCTTTCAGCAGCAAGTGCAGTTGGAGAAGTAAGCAAGGCGTAGACAAGGTAGGGTTTGAATCAGTAGGAATGGGTGGAACACACATGTGATTCACAAAATGTGAGATACCTACGGCTACTAGTGATTTGAATGTAGTATTTTACTCAGTAATCAGTATAGCAAAAATGTCAACAACATGTCATAAATTTTGAGTTAATATAACAATTGTGAACATGGAGGTTAGAGAGCTAAGGTGGCTTCTCAAAATCTGAACGACTGTTTGCTAGTTGGACTCATAATCACAATGCCTGGTCTATATTGTAGCAGGTGATACAATGCTCAGTTGCTTCCTGACAAAACAAAATCAAAAGAGTCTACTGGTGAGATAAAAAAACTGACTAGCATTAGGGCACACTTCTTGGATTGAGAAGAGGCGCATGCTCTAATTCTAATGAAGAAGCTTCACAATTGAGGGGCTGTACTGTTAGAAATATGCTAAAGCAGTATTCGGTGGAGGGCATAAGTCAAATAAGTGAAATAACTTAAACGGAGTAAGCTGGATGGCCAAGAATGGATTTTGCAAAAGAAGCATGACATTTGACAAATTGAGCTTATCAGCCGTAATCTAGCCAAGAAACGTACCTCGAAAAAAAAATTCTTAAACCTTGTACTCTCCGACATGCATCCACTTGGTAGATGACCACTTATTTCCTCTAATGACAGGACAACCACCTGGATAAAACACAGGACAAGCCCAAAAGCCGAGTCAATAGTCTAATGACTTGAAAGATTGAAGATAAATGGAAACCCAAAGTAGAGGATGGCAAGTCTTGTACGACAAGAAAAAACAAACAAAAATGAAATTATCAGAATCGGTACAGACCATGCAAACTTGAAGGATCGAGGGTCGCATCCGGTCTCATGCTCCAGAAAAGAAGTGCATCACCCATTTTTGGTTTGACGGAGAGTCCCTTCTTACCACATGTAGATAACTCGTCCCACCATGGTACAGCACTAATGTTGCCTTTTGCTTCAGGAAACACAGTCTCTCCACCTTCTTCAACATCAGACCTGCATAAATAGAACAATATGGATGAGTGCTACTGCTAAGTCAGTGTTGAACTAGTAAGAACTGAGTGATGCAACAATATCTTACAAGTACATAAGTACAGTTGCTATCCTTTGACCACCGTTCTTGGTGTTGAACTCATCGACGAAGTAGTCGTAATGAGGCTCGTACTTCTGTCCAACTTCATAATGAAGGACTTGAAGCCCTTCTCCATGCTCTGTGATAATTGAAAAACTACATTTAACAACTGGAACTTGGAAGAAAAAAATTGTGTACAAAGCCACATTGAAAAAATAAATCGTAATACTTTTTGGACTACTTGTGCTGTTTTTCCCTTACGGATACTAAATAATTCACATACCTACTGGAATAAAAGTAAAATCCGCAATCCGCTGTTCAATTTCCCTGGTGATTCTATCGCGACCCCTTTTCAGAAACATCCCAGTGCTGGTCCGCACTCTATCACACAAATATGTTGAAACTCAGACACATTTCCCTGGCAGAAAGAAAATTCTCCAATCAAACGATTAAATTGCATCACATTACAGACCTGCTATCTGTACTTTTCCCTGTTGTGCTATCAACAACTGTTGACTTCGCCATATGAGGCTTTGCAAGGTTGATCAAATACTCGCATTCTTCCTTGGACTGTGTAACATTCAAGAATTTCCAACATTTAAAGAAAGAAAATCTTTACAGATATGCCCCAGCTCAATAAGCGACCACACTCTACCTAAAAGTTCATCTAAAGAAATCCATTTATCAAAGCACCCCTTACTAGAGACTATTAACAATAAAGTAATTAATCACATCCCCAATTTCAATTTTCATGGGACTGCATGATACCATCGAGTTTAATTCTCTATACAACAAGAGAAATTAAGAGCAGATTATCAATAATGCTGAGGAGCAAATTGAGCTGTAAATGAGTGAAACTGACCAAGAAATTATGATACAGAAAAGCTCTGGGTTCCCAAGACAAAACCTCAGTCCACTGCTCACCCCTCTCTCCTCCCTTCTCCCCAACTCCATCATCTCTACACAATCAAATCCACAAAAGTAATCAACACTGCCGTAAATCAACTGAAAAAGAGAGGAGAAAAAGGCGTTACATTTCGAAGCTCTTGCGCCTGAATTTGATACGTGAGTCGATGTCGGGAGCAACAGGAAGATAAATGACGTCGAAAACGAGGAGCATGAGGATGACGAGAGTGAGCATGAGAAGCATGAAGAGGACGAGCGCCAGCGTCGTCGTCCACCGATGAGCCCTCGCCGCTCTCAATTTCACCATTTCTGATTCGAACGAAGCGAATTCTGCGACCAATTAGAAAAAACCCTAAAACGAGAGATCCTGAAAATTACGCTATCTATCTCTCTCTGCTTCGATCGCCCCTCTTCTTCTTCTTCTTCCTCGTAAACGTGAATGGAGCAGTCAGTCTGATTCGCCGTCAGTCAAAATCACACCGCGTTAACTGATTATGTGTTTTTTTATCATTATCATTTATAAATAAAATTAACGTTCTGTAATACGGTAATAATTAATAAGGCGTAAATTGTGATTCCATTGATATTTATCTCGTAATGGAAAAAAAGAAGAAGTTATTTTCTATACAAAAAAGGAAAACGTATTTTTGGAATAATTTTTATTTTCCTTCCATATTATTCATCTAATTAATCTTATACAACAAAACAGACCTATACCTATTAATCACTTCATCTGAAATTACAGGACTATAAATTTCTTTTTGCAGGAAACAAACAATTCCAATGTTTGGAACCTTAAGACAATCTTACAGATGCTAACAGCATCATCAGATACAGGCTGGTATGTTCTTGGATGGTCTCCTTCTGAGATACAGGCATGACCCTTTTCTCGCGTTCTTGAACTGTTCAGTTTTCTTCGACATTCACCTTGACAGATTGGGCATGTCTCAATGAACCCCTACCTGCACAATAGAAAGAAAGTTCAGTAATTGTTGTTAACGGTGTGTTACAAGTTCCCTGCGATACAAACAGAAACTGCGGATTGGGCATTTATGTTTTCTTTGTGCAGGATGAACTGCGGATTGACAAATCCATAAAATCAAGAGAACATCAGCTGTTTAAGTATCTAGGGGCAATTGTAGACTTCAGAACCACGATGATGGGGAACAATGTATCATTTCTCAGTCCACCGAATTTTTCAAGCCACGAATACTGCTCATCTTTTATCTCCAAACTCCAGTACAGCACTCACTCGGCCATAATATTAAAAAGCCTTCAAACCTAACTCAGGAACCTCTACCAGCTGATACGAGTATCAGACCTGAAGTGGTTTTCGCTGAGCCCTGCTGGGATAGAGAAAGTAATGTCCTTGCTGAATATCCACCAGTTAATCTTACATCCATCAAACAAAGTCCCGTTTCCAGCTTCTGCTGGACCTAACTTTCCATTCACCATATAACCCTATACCACCAGACACTCATTACCCTAAACTAAAAAAATTCTTACATCGCATCAGGCCCTCAAAAACCAAAATGCAGCTGATATCGCAATTCGAGCTCCAACACTTCAACAATCTCATAGTTAATCAAGTACTCATTTCAAATCCATCTAAATTCACTCTCGCATGTGTATATGCACAAATTTGATAAACTATACTCTAAGAAAATGATATAGATGAAAGTCACAAACATCATGAAACTGAAAAAAAAGAGTCAAAGTTTGGAAATTTACCGTCGATCTCCGCCGCCAGCTTTCGCCTTCTCCACTTCCGCTTTCTGCTTCTCCACCAGCTTCTCAATCGCCGACTGCACCGCATCATGGCCTCCAATCAACAACCTCGTAATCAACTCCGGATCCGTCTCAAACCGCGCCTCCTCAAACTCCTTCCTCGCATTCTCCCTCAACACATCCTTCCACAAATACCCCCGCGAATCCACCCAACTGAAAAACCTAGTCGCTCGATGGATATCCCGGTAGAGACTCAGCGCCTCGCGCCGCGTACTGGTCAGCCGCCGACGAGTAAGAATCTCGTCCTCTTCGAGTTTTGATTTCGATTTGTCGGGTTTGACCACGTGCCGGTCCAGAAGCTCGTCGAGCGTGTCGGGGCCGTTGTGGAGGGGTCGTAGCGTGAATTGAGCGATGCGGTTGACGGAGATGGCGAGCCTTCGCCATTGTTGGAGCTTCATTTTCCGATCGAGGTTTGAATTTTGGTTTAGGGTATTGCTTGCTGTGTGTCTGATTCCGCACAACAAATATTTCGTAATGGTGTGTGTTGTTGAAAATAATTTCATTCTGGGGCGGGTGCTTCATTTTAATTAGGGAAAATATGACAAAGAAGGGATAAGAACTCTCCTCCATTAACAAATCACCGTACGAATTATAAAAATTAATAATTAAGGACAATTTCAAAATATTTTGATCGTCATATAAATATATAACACTTAATTGATGAAATATCACTTTGTCAATTAACAAAGTTAACTAAACGAATGAATTAAAAAAACATTATTGCCTTTAATGGTGAAATTGAGGATTAAAATATTTTAAAAGTACCCTTAATTATCAATTTTCATAGTTCGAACCGTAATTTGTTAATGGATGGTAGTTCATACGTTCTCTTTGTCATTTATCAGTCTAAGCCAGGGAACGCCGTCGTTTTCAAACTGAGATGTCATGGGACGCCGCGTTTTAGTGACTAACAATCGTAGCTTCTTCCTCTTTGAACCTAACCTAGCAGCGACTGCGGAGCCTCTAAGAGAGTGGCGCGACTGCGAATTCACGGCTCAGGTTCATATTTTGAGCATCTGAGTCTTTCTGGAATCGTAAGTTGACTCCGAAATCGAACTTATTTAATGGCGTTGCTCAAATCGAAGGTACGACTGTCTCACACACTGCAGTTTCTTGCTCCAATTTCACGCCATTTCTCGAACCCCTATTGCTCATCTCCAGTCTTAGAAACCGATGATGAAGAAGATGGGTCGGTTCTAGATATTAAAAGCAGTCTTTCTGTTAAGAAATTTACACCGGAGGAGAACCAAATTGCCGAGAGACTTCACTCCATAATCAAAGACCATTACCGCAAAAACCCTAGTTTAGACACTGTTCCCCCGAGCTTTAGTTTTACAGATTCTAAGCTTTCTAGTGATTTATGCAATCTATATTTTGCTGATTCGATTACGCCGAGTGTGGTTCAGCTGGTGATTGAGAAATGCGGTAGTGTACGGCATGGGATACCATTTGTTCAAGCTGTGGCCTTTTTCAACTGGGTTGTTGGTAGGGAAGGGTTTAAGCACACGCCGGAGGCATACAATGAGATGGTTGATTTGGCTGGTAAGGTTCGGCAGTTTGATTTAGCATGGCATGTTGTGGATTTGATGAAAGGAAAAAGTTTGGAGATTCCAGTTGAGACATTTTCGATACTGGTGAGAAGGTATATTAGAGCTGGTTTAGTTGCTGAGGCAGTCCATGCTTTTAATCGAATGGAGGATTATGGGTGTAAGCCAGATAGAGCGGCGTTTTCGGTTGTGGTTTGTATGCTGTGTAAGAAGAGGAGGGCGGCTGAGGCGCAGGCATTTTTTGATAGTTTGAAGGATAGATTTGAACCAGATGTTTTATTGTATACTAGCTTGGTTCATGGATGGTGTCGTGCTGGGAAGATAGCGGAAGCGGAGAGGGTGTTTAGTGAAATGAAGAAGGAAGGGATCAAGCCTAATGTGTACACTTATAGCATTGTGATTGATGGGTTGTGTAGGTGTGGTCAGATCACTCGCGCATATGATGTTTTTGCGGAGATGCTGGAAGAGGGATGCGAGCCAAATTCGGTTACTTTTAACAATTTGATGCGGGTTCATGTGAAGGCTGGTCGAACGGAGAAGGCGCTGCAGGTGTTTAATCAGATGAAGAGGCTTGGCTGTGCTCCCGACACAATTACATACAATTTCCTTATTGACTGTCATTGTCGCGATGAGAATCTGGACGAAGCGATGAAGGTGCTCAACTCAATGAATAATAAAGGGTGTACCCCAAATTCGTCTACCTTTAATCCTATACTGCGATATATTGCGAAGCAAGGAGATGTGAATGCAGCTCATCGGATTTATGCCAAGATGCAAGCGTTGAAATGTGAGCTCAACACTGTTACGTACAACATACTGATGCAGATGTTTGTTGACTCAAAGTCAACTGATATGGTTTTGAAGCTGAAAACGGAAATGGATGAGAATGGAGTGGAGCCTAATGTGAATACTTATCGTACTTTAATCTCATTGTATTGTTCGATGGGGCACTGGAATAATGCTTATAAGGTCTTCAAGGAGATGATGGAGGAAAAGCGGCTGAGGCCTAGTTTGCCGGTTTATGAGATGGTTCTGCAACAGCTTAGGAAAGCTGGGCAGTTAAAAAAACATGAGGAATTAGTCGAGAAGATGGTTGATAGAGGATTCGCTACTCGTCCAATATAAAACCAGGTTGAAGCTTTCATGCAGCTTCTCTTATCATTTAAATGGCAGAAATCATGCAATCCATTCTCAGCCTCAGCACCTCCTCAGAGTCCAGGCAACAATGAAAGGCCATTAAACAAGAAACAATGCGCAAATCTCGAATTAACGTTTCTCGTAATCTTGGAAACGTCACTGAAATATTCCGAGGTATTTATTTTCACATGAAATTAAAACTATTTCTCAGGTGTATAACACACATGGATGACAATGTGTTACATTGAGTTTTTCCAAGTCGTTTCAACATTTATCTCTGAAATAGGTTTTGTTTGAGTTGATGGTTTGGGGACATCATGGTGAGTTTGTGTACAACATGACCTGTTTGTTATAATCAAAATGCTACCTAATTTCATATTCGTGTTTCAACAGTATCAGATTCAGGGCTATGTTTAGTTGGGCAGCACAAGATCTTAATCTATTTGTTCCACCTTCAGAGATCTCAGCAGCGGAAATTAGCTACATGGTGTCTCAACTCTCATTCTCTTGACTATATATCATCACGGGCATCGATATCTTGGAACTTTCTTCGAATATGGTTCTTTGTATGTGGCTGGTGACCTTTCATTGATTCGGAACACTTTTAATACACGGATTGACTAGACAAGTTGCGCCTTTCGGCTATCCAAATGTGATATAACATATCCGCAGACCGCAGTGTCATACTTTTACAAGCAAGAAAACAGCCCCCCATAAATCCTCCTCACATTGTTTTGTCTGGTCACACTGCCCTGCCAAATTGTGCCCGTCCGTCTCCTTCAATTCCCAACTACCTTATTAAAACCAAAACTTCACCTAAACATGTTGAGCCATTCCCCCCCAACTTTCCTCATCCTGCATGCTAAAGTCATCTTTAGTTTCCGAGTTAATGAGATTTGTCACTAATTTGAGATTTGGATTTTCCGCTAATCGTAGCAGACGGCGATGCAACTTCCACGTAGCGGTTTGTATTGAAATATGATTTCATTTATAAATAAACTGATAAACATAATAGCGATTTATGTCAAAATTAAAAAGATGTCGTGCACTATGAAAACTCCCAATTAAACTTTTGACGGATGACATATTTTCGAGTAACTTTTTCAATGAAATGACAAAATCTCAAATTAATTCTAACTTTCTTCTTTTTTTGATAAGTTGAAAGGAACGGAGACAAAGGCACACAGAAGACTTAAAGTTGGAAAATAACATCCAATTGGAACCAGTACAGACAATAAAAGATGGACGTGAGTCTACTGTTCCACTTGGCCTCACGCCTAACTGAGTGGGCGCACTACTTCGTCACTCATAATATAAAAAAGAAGCAAGCCAACACTTGACAACAACTGTACAACATCCGCTTGCCCAAAACGTCGGCCGGACTACGGTTGACCTTTTCATGTTACAACTGAACTCATTTAAACAAATTTGCCTACCAAATCTTAACTTAACTTAATGTTGTTTAATCTTTGGTTACCAATATTGAATACTACAAAAAAAACATGGAAAATACTTTGTCTAAACCGACTATTTCAATGTCAAATTAACTCCATACTAATCACCATTGGCTGCCCGCCTGCCCTCCTTCAACCCAAAATTGTCAACTTTCTTTAAAATTCATTACCTTACATTATACTCTTTTATATGCTATTTAATTCCCATCTACTCACCCATCGGTTTCATGCACGCATAAATATTTATTGCCCACCGAATCAGATTTCATGTTAAGTATTTTTATCTCCTAATTTGACAAAAATGTATACTTTTTATGTGTCAATTAGACCTTTAATTTCAGATTACATGCTTATTCAAACTTAAAACTTATTCATTTTATATATTAAAAAATTAGTGTAATTTTATTATTTTTGTTTTCTATTTATCTTATTATTCAACTATATATATATGAATGAAAACAGAGTACCGGAAGAAAAAACAGAGCAGCAGCAAAAATGGAGAAGGAGGCAAGAGAGGTGAAATCCAAGAACAAGCTGATGAAGTATCTCCCCAGAGCAGCCTCAGCTTTAACTTTCCAAAACCCTCGTGTCAGCCCCGGCAGAGAAGCCAAGCCGCGTCACTCTGACGCGTACAGAAACAGAGCACACGCTGCACAGACGGCGGCGCAAAACAGAGCATTCTCTGGCCCTTTGGCATCTCTGGTTCCGATGGAAGCGAGAGGGAATAAAAAAGAGAAGAAGAAAGAAGGAAGAAGAGGAGATGGTGGGTTTGATTCGGATGTGGAGGAGCCGAGGTCGCCGAAGGTTAGCTGCATCGGGCAGATTAAGGAGAAGAAGAAGCTCCATAAGTTGAAGAGAGAGAAATCGAAGAAACTGGAGGAAGTTAAGAAATCACAGGCCAAAATTGCCGACAAAGGTGCTAAAAAGAAACCCAATTCGGGTTTGGGATATATTTTCCGGCGAAAAAATACGTCGGGATCGGCGGAGAATACGACGGTGAAAGTGGCGGCGCCGCCGCCAGGGTTGAGTCAGATGAAGAGGTTCTCGAGCGGGAGGGATGCGTTTGCGAATTTCGATTGGACGAAGCAGGTGGCGCCGGTGGACAGGGAGTGTTACTCGGATGATGATGAGCAGAGGAGAGATTGGGATGATGATGATGAAGATGAAGAAGGTGGTCGAAGTGACGTCATGATTCCGTTCTCGGCGCCGATGATGATTGGTGGCGGAAATTACTACGGAGAGGGTGACGTCATCAAGTTGGAGCCTAGGAAGGAGATTTGTTTGTGGAAAAAGAGGAACATGGCGCCGCCGCAACCTCTCAAATTGAATACGTTTAGATAAAAATTATAATAAAATTGAACTTTGAGTATTCAATTTATTTTTATTTCGTGATTATGTAAGTTTTTTTAATTTAATTGTGAAAATTAGTATTGTGTATTAGTTTTCTAATTTATGTAGTTTTAGTGTCGGAATTTTGAATAAGTTGGTCAAAATGAGGTTACGAGGATGAATAAAAGGAAAACCATATGCGTGGTTTTGCGTGTGCTAGTTGTAATGGAGAGCTTTCGTGAGGTAATTCTTTTGTCTAAAATTGTGCGAGTTGTATAAGAGTCTTTTTTTTTTGATAAAGAGTTGTATAAGAGTCTAAGACATACGAATGAGCGAAATGAAGGGACAATTTATTTTAAAATGAGAATGTGAAATTAAATAAAAAATATATTATATGAATAAAAAATTATATAAAGAATAAATTCACGAATATATGGGAACTTTCTTTATCGGGTACATATGAATATCAGACTTTTGAAGCACATGTCACGCACGACACCATCCGAATTGAGAAATATGCTACCCAAGGGAGTCAAACTCTTGACAATTTGTCAAGAGTTCAAGCCAACTCGACCAACACCTCTTTCGCATGAATATTTATCACGTTGATCATAGATTATTTTAATGTTCATCCGAATATGAATAATAAACTAATATTAATAATTTATTAACATTGATTGATTTAAAAAAAAATCATGCAAAATGCATTTTTTTGCAAGCAATACAAACCTATCATAGCTTTTGATTTGATGGTCATTTGGATAGATAAGATTAAATCCCGTTTATGGTCAATTTTTCGATAACAAATTATAAATTATTTACGACGAACTATGTCGTACTTTTGGTTTCTCGGCCATGAATTCTAATTAAGTTTTGATTAACTTTACATTTTGTACCAAAAATATACTTTGTACATTATCTTTACTCCTTCGCTTTACAACATAATTTTCATTTGATTAACTTCCTGCCATGAATTATTCATGTATTTAACTCTCATTAGTTAGTTTTCAAGGAAATAATCACTCATATCATACCGAAACTAAAGGCAACAAACATTCACTTTAATGTTTAATGAATATGTAGATTCAATTAAATGAGAAGTCTGACTTTTTCACTATCTAACAATTTCCGATCGAACATGCAATTTATGAATGAAGAGTTGGGTTTGACTAACTCATCAAGTGAATAACATCACATCACAAAGGGCCATAATTGGTAACTAATGTCATTCAATCATGTTTACAAGTATGTAGAGAGCCTAATTGAAGCATTCAATAGAGTTTAGTGTTAGCATTCACGGTTCAGTTCACCTTCAATCCTTAATTACTACCTAATTTACCTACCACAGTTCAGCTAACACAACTTCTGGTACAGTGACCTGAAGGGTGACTGACGGTGTAAGACACAATCACACAACTACTTAGCGCATTGACTCACCTCAATTTATTACACATGGAATACTTGTGGAGTCCTAAACACAAGATAAAATCAATCTTAGAAAACAAATACTGATTTGGTGACCAAGTTATATTTAGCCAGCCCAAAAGGCTCTTCATTAAATGGGCCTAACAAAGCCTTCAAGGCCAATTTTTGTTTATCTCTCTTCACACACCATACAAATAAATTAATCGGTCCATATGGGAGCACTCGGTTGAGCCAGAGTTGGTAGAATGAGGCACGTGAGACACGATCTGGGTCACTCACGCCACGTGAGTTGCGCCGCCATTTGTATTCATACTACTATTGGTAGTGGGTTTACTATTTGCCACGTGACGCGCCCACAAAGCACGGGGGTTAGATGTGTGGCTCAGATCGTGCCTCACTTGCCTCATTCTAATTTTGATGCCTCATTTGATCGCTTCTCTCAGTCCATATCAATATCGAAAAAAATTCAATGAAAGTGATGGCATGGCGATGTTTGCTTTCGCAAGTAGATGTGGAGGAGTGTTAGAGATCCCTTTGGCTTTGGTACAAGTTTTCATAAACCCTAGCCATTTGTAGGATCATAAATGGTGTCATGAGGACTAAACAATTATCTGAATAAAATCGAACCAAAAACCCCTAATGTGACCAAGTCACTATATACAGTTAACCCACAATCATGGTACATGGAAAACAAACATCAGAATATTCCGAAATCCACACCAATTTGTCTGATTAAATGGACAAACAAACAAACATCAGAAGTTACTATATATACAGTTAACCCAATCATGGTTACATAAAAACAAGGGAAAATGACAAGGAGGGGGTACGAACTACCACTCATTGACAAATCACGATCCGAACTATGAAAATTGACAATTAAGGGTAATTTCAAAATATTTTACTCTCCATATAACACATAACTGACGAAATATCACTCCGTCAATTGACAAAGTTAACTAAATGAATGAATTGAAAAAACCTTATTGCACTTAATTGTGAAATTAAGAGTAAAATATTTTGAAATTACCCTTAATTGTTAATTTTCATAGTTCGGACCGTGATTTGTCAATGAATGATAGTTCATACCTCCTCTTTCTCATTTTATCAAACAACAAACATCAGAATATTCCGAAATCCACACCAATTTGTGATTTGTCGATTACATAGACAAAAGAAGTACCAATCAAAAGTGGGGCTGCCACAAACTTGCACGCCATGAAATTATACTTAGAAGCCACGGCTACTCATTCCTCCCAAAATTCAACACTCATAGGGCCATATGGCTAAAATATCCAACTCATTGTCACTATTTTTTTTGTTGATAGGAACTCATTGTCACTATTGAATACATGAAAAAATTACCCATATGAAACATCATTTTGTCTTCCTTTAAAAAGTTTCGCCAAATACTCAGGAAAATGATATGGAAATTCAATCGACAACCCTTGGAATTACCCGTCCCGCCTTGCTTTTCGCGCAACCGATTTGAGCAACCACTACTGAAAAGTTCAGTCTCCGGCAAGTCTGGGATACCTGATAAAATGGAGATTTAGTCAGAAATTATGGACCTGCCCTAAAGAATCCTAGTGGTAATCACTCTTAGTAGTAACCAATAACCATACTTGGTTGACTTAGGTGGATCAAAAACACTTTTATAAAGAATAACCTTAACACATATTGGTTTAGGATTCACCACTGGTAAGTCAAAAACAGTCAAATATATTAACGATTAAGATAGGTATGTATGATCAATTTCGATCAAAAGTTGACAACCAATATGACCAACAATTATGTCGATCTTTAGAAAATTTATCCTCCAACAAAATGCTTCTCTAGTTGTTTTTGGCAAAACAAGTCAAGTAAATCATACAACAATCCACCCATCAAAAATTTATTTCCTTTTGTGAAAAGGAAAATTGAATGCAAGTTAACCACGCATGTTTTTCAACCCACTTATATCACCATCTTGATGGACCTCATGTGTGGAGGATGACATATGCCACAAACATATCTATAAAAAACTAGTCACAGCCCATCATCATAGTACCTTAGTATTGAAAAGAAAAAAAAAGCAGAGCTTTAATAAAATAAATCCCAAGGTAACTTTTGCTTTTTTCCTACACTAAGATCGACCTTTGCTTGTGCCGGAGTTAATCTTATATCATTACTTCATGCAGGCTTTCCTTGGTGTTTGAGAGTGTGAAGAGAGTTTGAGGTTTAGAGTGGGGTAGGGAGTTGAAGAAGAGTTGATCGAGGTGAGGTGATCATGGAGAGACTTTCGGGGCTGAGTCATCTCTTTATGACGGTGTTTTTATACAGTTTTGGGACGTTCATGGTGGTTCCGGCCATCACCGATGTGACCATGGAAGCACTTTGTCCTGGCCTCGATGAGTGCTCAATTGCGATCTATCTCACTGGCTTCCAACAAGCGGTGAGTCCTTCCTTTACCTTCCCAAGTTTTATTAAATTCACTATATTTGGTATCACATATGGACAAATAAAACTATATTGTTTTGCGGTGGATGTATTTAACTTGGTTGTACGTGATCTGAATTCGATGTAATCTTCATTTATCTAATCATTGAATAGTCCAAACATTAAAGAAAAGCCGACATAGTACAAGATGCTCATATATTTCTTCATCACCTTGAACTAAAAATAGGTCTTCATTTATCCGAAGATTTCTTGAAATTTAGTAACACCTCTAGTCTAGCCGCAAGAAACATCATTTACATTTACACAACTATGAAGTGAAGTGTAACTAAAGAACTCATGCCTATACCATTTTCTTACACGAATTGGTATATGAATCTGCAGATTGTAGGACTGGGAACAATCCTGATGATGCCATTGATTGGGAACTTATCCGACAAGTATGGAAGAAAAGCTCTGCTCACTATCCCCATGACCCTCGGCATCTTGCCCCTAGGTACAAACATGTTGTTTAAATCATAGTCAAATCGCACGATAGTACAATACTTTCAAATTCGATTGTATGTTATCGATGTGCATTTAGCCTAAATCTAACCTGCTCAGGAAGGTTCCAATTTGAAAATTTTACAAAAATGTTATATAGAAATGACAAAATAATTATAATCAAATTCGATATTGCTAAGTTTTGTTTGTTACAGTTGTCCTGGCTTATAGTAGGGAGAAGAATTTTTTCTACCTTTACTATGGCCTCCGAGTTGCCACCGGAATGATTTGTGAAGGAAGCGTAATGTGCCTAGCACTTGCATACGTGGTATGTGTCATAATACATTCATTCGGTTCAATTCAGTTACATTCAGTTTAAAATGAAAACTTCCATATCCACCTGTAATGAACACTAACATATATTTTTTTTTGATGGGTAATGAACACTGACATATTGACACTAACAAAATTACATAAATTTTGGAGTTGTGCTTAACAGTTTTCTTCATCACGTATATAATTCTTTTACCATTTATTTACCGTCATTTGAGTTCTCTAAATGAGATTCGAACCACACATAATGACACAAAGATAATTATTTATATAGGGGTAAAATAGTGTTTCTAACATATCAAATGAAAACGCATTAGAAAATTTTATGTTTATTGATTAATCAATAAATTCAATATTATTTGTACAGGCGGACAATGTGCCGGACCATCGCCGAGCGACGGCGTTCGGAATCCTCTCTGGGATTGCATCCGCCGCCTTTGTATGCGGAACGCTTTCGACTCGGTTCCTCTCCACGTCGGCGACCTTCCAGGTTTGATTCCAACTCCCCACGCATGTCAGTTCGTTCAATCGTCTAAATACATCAACCGATTGTGTTAATTCGATGATTAGGTTTCGGCCGGAGCCGCGATGTTCGCGGTGGTTTACATGCGTGCGATGCTGCCGGAATCAGTGATAAGCGAGGATGAGTGTTTGATTCCGCCGAGTACGAAGGTTGGGAGTGGAGTGAAGGTTGTGGATGAGGATGAGGAGAGTGAGGAGTTGGAAAGGAACTTGTTTAGGTCGATGCCTTCTTTTGAGGACATGATGTCCTTGTTGAAGACTAGGTTAGTGATAGTTAGATATTGAAATTGAGCAGCATTTTGTTTTGTTGTATCAATGCTCAAACTCAAGTTTGTGCAGTTTGTGATTAAGTGGTGGTTGGTTTGCTTTCTTTGATTCTGAGTCATGTTGATTTTTTTATTGAATGAGTGTGAATGGCCATGTGCAGCACTACGTTTTGGCAAGCAGTTGTTGTTGGATTCTTTAGCAGTCTTGGGGAAGTGGGTCTTCATGCTTCTTTGATGGTATGCTCTGCGTTTATGGAATTGATTTGAATGATTGGAGTGTTTATGGATTAATGTAGCTGCAGCTGATAGCTGGCTGTTTCCTTTTACAACTATTTGAGTCTTTTGTGCCTGATAGACACAGCTAGGTTTGTGCCTAGTCCAACTTTGTTGTGGAGTTATGACAAGGGGGCCACTCGGTTTAGCTCTCCCTGTGGACCATTTTTTTTTCCTGATAATAAGAAGAATTATGCCCGCCATTGTTAGAATTTTGACAATCTTACATCTACTTATCATTTATCAATGGCTGTTATGGCAGATTATTTATCAAGTTTCTTGGATAGTTAAATGGTCAGTAAGAGCATAATCTCGTTTATGTGTGTAGTACTATTTGAAGGCGCAATTTCACTTCAACAAAGATGAATTTGCTGATCTGATGATTATTGCTGGGATCGCCATGACTGTTTCACAGGTGGCTTTTATGCTTGCCTTGTTGTTGGATCCTATCCTATTAACCTTTTTTTTATCATCATATTGCACTGTCTTAGAAAGACTTTCTGACAAACATGGAGCTATTTTTCAGCTGATTCTAATGCCAGTATTGTCCACTGCTGTTGGAGAAGTGAAACTGCTATCACTGGGACTTTTCATTAGCTGTTTGAACGTAAAAATCATACTCCCTCAGCTCTCTGATTTATGTCCAATTTAAATGGTTGCAGGATTCCGGTTAATATTTATCAATACCTGATGGGAATCACAAGAATTAAATTGCAAAATAGCATCATTGAGTGTGTCCTTATAATTCTAACATCTCTTATGTGTTTCGTTAAATGCAGAGCATCCTGTACGGCATCGCTTGGGCTTCCTGGGTAATTTTCATTATTAAGTAGCAAAATGCTTTTTTTTTCTTTTCTTTTGTCATGTGTTCATCCAATATGTATACAAGTTAATGTGGTATCAAGTCGATATCACTGCAAATGCTAATTCAATTTAAATCATAAATCTTGTAACTGAACAAGGATAAACCATTGCATTTCTGTAGGTTCCTTATGCTTGTGCAATGCTCTCAGTTCTGATGGTCTTTTCCCAGCCATGTGTGAGTTCCATTGTCGAACTTTCAGAGGGAAGTTTCTTCATACTTTTTTTCCAGTTATTAATGACAACACATGTTCTGATGTTTTCAGCTGAGGAGCATTGTATCTAAGCAAGTAGGTCCATCTGAGCAGGTAGTTTGTTTGTTACCTGCAGAAGTTTCATCAGGACATTTGGTTTAAACAAAGTGCAACTGATAATCATCTATCATTTGAAAATTCTGATCATGTATATCATATGATTGTAGAAGACAAATAGTAAAGTACTAAACTCCAAGTAATAGATCTTAAATGCAATGCATAATGGATAGCTAGTCGAGTAGCTAATTCATAATCACTTGCCAGTTTCTTGTTTACCATGCAATATTTGGCCTCTAATTGAAGTTTGTGCTAATATAGGGCAAGGCTCAGGGCTGCATTTCAGGGATATGCTCCTTGGCCAATGTTGTTTCGCCATTGGCTTTCTCTCCGCTGACAGGTGACTCCAACAAAACAATATCTGCTGGATTATTCACATTTTTGAAGCTCTAAAATGACTTCTCTAACGTGATCTGGCAGCTCTATTTCTTTCTGACAAGGCACCATTTCATTTCCCGGGATTTAGCATTATTTGCACTGGATTTGCCACAGTAAGTATTTTCTATTTTGTTTCTCATCATGAAACCTTTTTTTAATGAGCTTCGAGATTCATCCCCAAATCTTAAATACATTGGTGTCATCAAAGCGTAAAAATCAACAGATCATAAAGAAAAAGAAAACAACCTCAGTTGGACTGCACAAGCTTATTATCAATATCGAACATCAAATTAGACAATTAGTTGTCTATCAACTAATATAGTCTTAACTTATGCAGATGATAGCCTTAACTCAAAGCTTGATGATCAGGTCACCCCCTCCAATCTCAACTCAAATAGTTTGACATCCATTTACGGGGAACTACTGTCACCAATGTTACAGAACCTCAGAACTGTACGTAGCACTTCATCTCTAGGCACAGTAACACTCCTCTCTTCAAGCAGAAGTTACTGAAGTAGAGGTAGACGGACATTATCATATCAACAATTATGGTTAAGGCATATATATTTGGTCCTTGCTACTTGTAAATTTCAGCTTTCGTTCTGCTCGAGTACTAAAAATATTAGGAGAGATCCCCATGTTGCATCTCAGCTGAAAGCTGCATGTAGATAGCTAGGATTAGTAATTAAGCTTTCAAGAGATGCAACTAAGGTCACCTATAACATTAAATGTAAGCTCATCCTTCAAATATATATAAAACACACTTTAGGATGTGAATCTTATAATCTGGGTTCTAGTCATTTAGCATGCTTATTATAGTTAAAGTGATTCGTTAGCGACTTTGTTTGGAGATATAAGCATGGATAGACAAGTAGAAGAATCTGATCTATGTAGATGGTCAGCTTGGGAAATGGACAATGACATTAGAGAGGCCACTGTTAACTTATTAAATTACAGAAGATGAATACAGTCCTGCAAAGAGAATTAAATGGTGGAATCTCTGTCTGTTGCTACAATAAATACTCCTGAAGGGTTCAAGTGATAAAAGAAAAATCAAAATAAACTAAACAATGTACCCATGAATCTTTTAACTGCAGTCTTTATCTTCTTTTATCACATCTACTTTTATTTAAGATTTTTGCCAACTTTCTCACCCAACTATGGCAGAATATTTACTACCATTTCACACTTTTGAGAGTCACAAATATCCCGACTATCAAAATCGGTAGATCTCAGCAAGTCACTAAGATCCATGTTAGCTTCTGAGTTGTGCTCTGGGAGGCTTATGTATGTTTCTGGCTTTTATTTTGCTAATCTTAGTGTTAGCTGTTTTGATATAGCAGGATCATAGGAATTTTCTAGTACCCATCCGCTGTATGATGGTCTTGACGATGATAATGAGTTTCCCGTGTAGTCTGCATAGTTAAGGCAGACAAGTATTACGTAGGAAAGATGGATAAGTTGCTGCTGGGTGATGAGTAATCGTGATATACCTTTTGAGCCTTGGAACTTTTACATAGACATCTTGATGTGAGTTAGCATCTTATTTGTTCCTGTAGTGGGTCTCCTTGGGAGTGTTTTGAGGAGCCACTACATGTCTTTTTACCGTCTGCCGTCTGGTGCACGCCATTGAGTTGTGCATCTGATGATAAACTGATAAGAAAAAAAGTAGACTAGATACACAAATTGAAATGCAACTAGAATAAGTATGTGAAGTCACTAGGTGGTACAAATGAAAGAACAAATACATAGGGACATAGGTCACAACCTGGCTGGATTATGAAATCTCTGCAATGATCTAGAAAAAATGAAACAGCACTAAGATATTGGCGCGGCTCAATCAGAGATGAAAGTTACTGAGCAATTGCTTATCTGAGTGAACCGGGCCAACATCATAGTGACAGTTTCAAGCATCAATATAATATTGACTGAAACTCAGGTTTTTGGTAGCCAACTACTGGAAAATGATAGTTGTGGTTGAGACTGAAGAATGAGTGAGTGAGAGCTGGATAGGAGGTTGGGTTGGGACTGAGAAATGTGTAGTGTGGTGATCCAATTTATGGAAGAAAAAGAAAAACAAGCTCATGAGAGCATTTAACACCAATACCACCTAACTCACAAAACAAGGACCAGTGCATTAAAACTGAACCAAATCAGTGAAAATAGGAAAACTAGAAGAGATGGAGAGAGAGGGGGTAGAGGGAGGGAGGCTTAGACATTAATAAGGAAAACTGGTGGTGTAGAGAGTAAGGATATAGATGATGCCCATCAGAGGCCATAACTCTCGTCCTCTCCTCTCTCGTTTACTTTATTGTTTGCTGAGTTATGGGTTCATTTTTTTTGCTGTATTGATTGCTCTCTCATTGTGGAATCTTTGTGCAGAGTAATGGAGTTGCAGCCAGCAGCCAGCAGTGAAGCGCGAAAGATGTGTTTACACCACCACCCTTTTGGCTGTCTAGCTGGCTGAGCTATCATCTTGAATGCTCTTGTTCTTCATGCTCTCTTTCACTGACAGGTCCAGCGGTATGTGGCTGCATGTGTCTTGTGACTCTCAATTTATGTTGGACATAACTTGTCGCTACTGCATTTTAACTACGATTGTGTCGTTAGTAGAGTGAGTTGTCGTGACATTGCTTTTAATGTGCCGGGATGAGTTATGTCATGAGTTGTTTGATTCAGGGAGGAGTTTCTCAATGAGGGTATCATGTCATTGGTGTGATTTCAGTTATGGGCTGATAAGGTATATATTCTTCATAATCTGAATTTTTTGCTTCTGATATCGACTTCTATTAGTATTACTGATCATGCTTGTTGTATATGACTATTGCCTATCTAGAAGATATAACTCGAAGTCCATATGCGAATAATATCAGTAGTTTCAATGTTTTACGGTTTTACCCTCAGTTTTTTTTTGGTTATATTTGTTGCAACTTCCATGGATTTGCATTTTTCTTCAGAGCAGTGTCCGTTACTGAAATTTTTTTTTTTGGTGAAAGTTCATTACTGAATTTTGAAACCAAGATTTTTATTTATATTGGCGAAAATTTGAATATTTTACTGGTGAAATTCCAGCATAGGCGTTTCAGCGCTATGTATGCTAAAAATCTCTTTCAATGCTGTGATAAATTTTTTTTGGGCCGAGTGTGTTTGCTTTGAGTGTCTGCAACTGGCTCATTTATTTTGAGAGGCTCACTTAATAAAGTCAGTCTAAATGATTTTCTTAATTTTGAAGAAAATGTGGAGTCTGAAACCATCATAAAATTTGTAATTTCAAAACTCTAAAAACTTTGAACTACAATTAAATTACAATCTAATGGCTAAATAATAACTCAGTTAAAGATTGTATTCAAAGTAATTTCAACTTAACATCTAATAACAGAAATTATAATTTAGAATCATAATACGGGGCACGCTCCCTTGAAATAGGAGAGTAGAATGAGGCTGTGAGGCACGTTGTGAGCCACTCATTGTGCTGATGTGGCAGGGAATAGTGTGTTGCTGTTTGCTTTTTGGTAGTGGGACACGTGTCATGAGGAGATGAATTTGAGGCTGAGATGATACCTCATTGCCTCATTCTGATTTAATTGTCTTAAACGCTCCTCTCATAATAACTTATGATATTTTGAAGAACTAGTTTTAGTTTATATCTTTAAAAAATGAAAATTATACGTAGACATTCTCAATTGGTCCAAATATTTTAGTACAATAAAGGAGAACCCTGACAAAGAAAACAAAGTACAAGAACAAGTTATATTATGTTACTACTAAAGTCAATTTGATGAAAAACAAAAAAAATTATTGTATGCAGAGTAAGTGGAGAATGTGACATTGCTTAGCTCTTAATTATCATCCACATAAACTAATCCAAGTTTAGATAGAAAAACACTCAAATGAGCTCACTCAAACTACAATTGGGTGCCTTACCCACCAACTTAATTAAACCATACTTTATTTTTATAACTTTGTGATACATGAATCTTAACAGCTCTTTATTATATTCTTTCGAATCTATTAGTTTATACTTAATAAAATGAATATAGATTTTGTATTGAATTAAGCGTTTGTTTTTTTCACAACACTTTCTTATTGAGAGTTTTAGATGGCCGGCATAGTTTTGAATCTTGTATTCCATTGACTTGGCAAGGATTAGTATTTTAGGACATGCGTACAAATGCATTTTTTTTTTTTGATCAAGCGTACAAATGCATTTTGAAAATGGAAAGTTCCAATAAAAGCCCATCTTAATAATTCATTTTATTTTTGTTAACCTTTTATTTTCTATCCATGCAAAGCAATCTTTTTTTTTTTTGGATTAAGCAAAGCAATCTATTTGTATGTATATAATTTGATGTTTTGTTGACTTGATCTTAATTCGGACGTATCAGGACATGTTAAAGAGTAATCAAATTAGGGTTGTTATACTTGATCTTAATAATTAGGGTTGTTCTTCTAAACTTAAATGTTAGGCAGTACAGAATGGTTGAATCTCTTCTTAAGAGGATCCCCACCATGCTTTTTTGAATCATAGAAAATGATCATGAGAGATGATCAAAAAAATCATGCACCCCCACCATGATCTTTTTTATTATAGTTTTAATCATCCCATGATCTTTTTTTAATTTTGATCATGAGACGTGAACCAATCGCAACGCGACACGTGTCCTGTGTAAGAAACAGTACAGTTTTTATTTTGATCTTGCAACGAATATATCTTCTAAATTACAAAGTAAAAAAATCAAAATAAATACCAATATTCGTAATTTTTGGAGCTCTATAAAACGAAATACACTTTGATATATTTTTATTAATCGTAATATTAATGAGCTATAATTTATGTAGTGATGAGAGAGATTGATGATAAACTTTTTTTTGATCATGAGTGGTATGCATGTGATTGAAAAAATCATGAGGGATGATTAGATGAGAGAGAAAAAGGATGAGAGAGATGGATGCCATGTTTTTTTTATCATGGTGTGGGGATGCTCAAATGTTTGAAATTTAATTTTTTTTCAGCTGAGTTTAAAAAATGTTTTTGCCACTTGCCAATGTATCGGGCAACCAAGTTAGTATAACAGTTTAAAACTAAAGGTGGTAAATATGACAGGGGAGCGCTCGGTTGAGGCAAGGTTATAAGAATGAGGCAGTAAGGCATGATCTTGGCCATTGATGATATTGATCAAATGGTTGAGATTTAAAGATGTGGTAGTGAGATTTTACTATTTACTATTTGCTTTTTACTGTTGGTAGTGGGTTTACTATTTGGACACGTGGCGCACCCACAAAGCACGAGGGGTTAGATGTGTGGCTCAGATCGTGTCTCACTGCCTCACTCTTATTTGGTTTGCCTCATTTGAACGCTCCTCAAATATGACATACACAAAGTTATACTTATTTATTCGTCCAAATACGTCATTCAATAATAATAATAACAATTATTGCATATTTTATTTTGTAAAGCTATCAATTATTTAATGGTTGATATAAGCAAAGCAATTTGACATTGTTTGAATCCACGTCGATTCATGCCAATAATGAGATAAAATATATAAATATTATTTTATTTTCTCACAATTTTCTTTTCATCTTATTTGTTCACTATAAAAATCCTAGATTTAATACAATAAATAAATTATGTTCCCGCTCAATTTTGAACTTTATTTATTTTACTTTTCTCCGGACATTTTTGACGTATTTTCAATGAAAAAAAAGAATATGATTTCCAAATGTATATAATTAAATCTAATCAAAAGAAATAGCAAAAAGGGGGAAAAAAGAATATTCATCTTCTTCGTCATCATCATCCAAAACGTTTTCTTCTCCTGGTCGCTTTCATCAATACGTCACCGTTTCGTCCTCATCCTCTCCATCATCACCGCCTTCGCGCATCTCATATGAACAGAATCTCTACTTGAATCTCCCCCTCCTTCATCTCCGGCCACACTTTTTGCTTTGAATTTAGAAATTTCAACACGTAGTTGTACATCGGCATTGTACTGTATCAGCTGTAGTAGAAGAGTTAGTCAGACATGGGAGACAACTCTAGCTGCGGCAGCAGAGCCGTTGATTCCAACTCGTATTTCAGCCGCAAGCTGGCGCAGAAGGCCGAGGTCTGCAACGAGATTATTCGCCGGCTGCGCGACCTGGATGTTGAGGAGGCCAGCTTTCCTGATTTTGAAGATCAGCTCATGGCTCACTTTCATCGCTTCACTCCTAGGTCCCGTTTTTTATCCTTCACTGAGTCTGTATTGTTGCTTGGATTAGAGAAATTTGAGTGCTTATTTGTATATATAATTTGTTTATTTATTTTTGTTGGTGTATGGATTGTGCGTGTGCTTTTGGATGGAGACGTGGATGGAGTTCGTAGGTCTCATTTTCTGAGATTGTAGGTGTACTTTACAGGCTTGAACATGATGTTCAATTATGTGATTGGATTCCTCTTCTGATGGGGTCACCCATAAGGGTTACTATGTGGATCTGATTGATTTCTTTTGCATTTTGTTGTTTTCCTTCCTCAATTATTGTCAGAAATGTATCACAGTATCTGATGATATTTTTTTCCTTTCAGCTCTATGTTTGTGTGATCCTAGTTCTGCTGCTGAAAGTCTTTTGTTTGGTTTATTTTTATTTTGACTGATGTGGATTGGGAGGTGGATTTTTGTTGGCTATGGATCATCTGATTGGTGTATATATTGTTTGTTTCTAGTAGTTATGCGTTTGATTTGAACTTGGAGAGGCCGCTTGATGTTCTTGTGCATAAGAGGTTGTTGCAGATGGCAAGTCATTCGGACACACGGCCTGCCATTGATATCCGCCTGGCACAGGCAAGTCGCTCTTGTTTTACTAGTTGATGGTCAAAAGATATGAGGACTAAGGATATTCTAATTGCTAATAGTGTCTTGTTATGGGGAACATTTTTATAGGTTCACTCTCCTGCCAACGGCGGCATAGGATACCCTGGTAAGGCAAGTACTCCTAGCCAAATTGAACGCCTAAGTTCTGACTTTTCCAGTAGACAGAGGTAACATTTTTGTAGTTTATTCTCTAGTATTATATATGTTTATTTCATTTTCACATAGTTTAGTATTAGTTGTGAATTTCAGTCTTCACTCATCTCCTGCACCTGAGATATTACCGAGCGCTGAACTTCCCCTCACGGTTAATAAGTCACCTGCTCAAGATGTGAAGAGTCCAGGAAGTTCTAATCCTAACTTCTCCGGGTAATAATTTTAAAGGTTTGCTCCTGATCGTGACTACATTGTTTTTGTTGCTCAAGAAACTTGTAGAGCACTATTAAATTCAATTGAGTGAAAAAAATAAAAAGAAAGAAAGTATTCCAAGTTAATTTCTTGCTAATTAGTTGATCTCATGAGTCTTTAATTGATCTGTAGGCCTATGCATGAAATTACAATTTCAACTTATGACATGCCAAAGTTTCTGGCTCAGGTAAGTCATTTTAACTGCCCGTTAGAGCTTGAGCATAATTGATCTCGCTGAAGGCCTCCTCTTACAGTGATCTTGAGATATTATGCACTTAATTACCATTAGTTGAAGGTTGGTTGTTTGGAAATCATAGTCTGAGGTAGATATGTCACTAAGAAAATGATTACCTGTTTTCTTGTACAAAAGTTTCTGTGAAAGTTAATGATTACTCCCGTAGGAGCTTTCTAATTGTTTTGCTTAACTCTTTCAGTTGACATCCATATTGTCTGATATTGGATTGAACATTCAAGAAGCCCATGCTTTTTCTACCATAGATGGCTACTCCTTGGATGTATTTCTTGTTCATAATTGGGGGTCCAAGGTAATATAAAGTTTGCCTTTGCATTCGACCGCGGTGTTGGAATTTCTCTCTATTTCTTTATTTCCCTTCTCTACATTTTCTCACTTTCATTTCATTAACTTTCCAGGATACAGAGAAGCTTCGAAATATATTGTTAACAGAAATTCTTAAAATTGAGGTAATAGCCTTCTTAATTTTTACATACCATTCATCTTATAAGAAATGACTTTGATGAGAAATATTTCTTTAAATATCACCAATCATATGTACTACAGTCTACTAGTCTACAACTCAATTTCTGATCCCTTTCCATGCGCACTGCAGAAGGATCATTGGTCCAAAAGTAAAGTGCTGCCATTGACAGAGCACTACCACCGAGATTCTATTGCTGTGCGGAAGCAAGTGAGAATACCATGTGACGGGATTGATGTTTGGGAAATTGATGCTCGGTTGTTTACATTGGAAGCAAAAATATCCACTAGAAGCCATGTGAATTTGTGAGTGTATAACTTGATGGTGCAAAATATCACTATAAAATTCTATCTGATTGCACCTATCTAATATTGCAGATTTAAGGGCAGTTATTGTGGTCAGGACGTAGCTGTAAAGGTTCTTAAGAGTGAAAATGTAACTGATGAGCTGCAAAGGGAGTTTGATCAAGAGGTTTATGTAATGAAGTGAGATATATTTCATAATTTCATTCTCCCTCTTTTTGATTATGAAAATGGTATTTCAGTATCCAATAGACGGGTTAATTATTGTTTCATACTATGTGCTGGGGCTAAAAGCTAAGCCCTAAAACTTCAAAGTGTGTATAGTACTTGTGTCTCATTGATGCTAAAAGTAAAATACGTGCGACATTTATGCTGAACTTTAAGCTTTTAAAATCACCTTGAATCGAACGAAATGGTTTCAATACAATCCAATGTAGGTTAGCTGCAATGTTGTTGGATGTTTAAGTCTCTCTTCTTTACTCTGAGACTCGCAGGAGAGTTCGACACAAAAACGTTGTTCAATTCATCGGCACATGCACCAGACCTCCAAATCTTTGTATTCTGACTGGTAAGTGCTTGATGGAATGATATTAGTTCCATGTACTGATATATGTAGTTATGTACATAAAATGTTTCGTATTTCAATGTCAGCCTCACCCCTCCTGATTCTCAATAACATCCTACTTGTTATCTTCTCAGAATACATGTCTGGCGGGAGTATATATGAATTTCTACATAAAGAAAAGGGACGCTTTGACCTCTCATCCTTGCTTAAAGTTGGAATGGATGTTGCTAAAGGAATGAGCTACTTGCATGAAAATAATATTATCCATCGGGACCTCAAGTCTGCCAACCTTCTAATGGATGAATACAATGTAAGAACCTTCAAAACCTATGTTGTGAGAATATTAGTTTCATATATGATCAGAGATACACGTCTCATATGTTTCGAGTCGTCTTGAGACTAAACCTTCCGTCTGTGCTAGGTAGATGCCTTCAGTAGATCATTGTAGTTGCACTCAAGTGTAAAACTGGATTCTGCTAGCATTTAACCGTCTAGTTCAAAGTGTATTCAGATTTTGAAACAGAAAAGTTTCAGTCTCACCGTTTATTTCCCTTGTTGTCGCTGGTAAATTCATCCTATGTTGATGTCAAGTCAAGATTTGAGTTAACCAATGAATCTGACACCATCGAGGTGAATCACAGGTTGTCAAAGTGTCTGATTTTGGTGTGGCAAGGTTGCTAAACACATCAGGAATCATGACAGCAGAAACAGGAACATACCGATGGATGGCTCCTGAAGTAAGTTAAATGCTGTAATTTGCAATTTTTGTTTAATTTTTTCTTAGCACTGCGTGTGAAGTTGTGATAATTGACATTTGCATACATCACAACCGATTTCGGTTTAAGGGGCAGTTCATGACTTTTTTAACAATGTAATTGATCAATGGTAGGTCATTGAACACAAGCCATATAATGAAAAGGCTGATGTATTCAGCTTTGGAATCGTACTGTGGGAGATTGTTACCGGACAGGTATCTTTGCCTTTCATATTTTTCAGTGTCTATCTTAAGTTAACATCATTTTCTTTTCGACTCAGCCGATTTTGCTTTTTTTTTTTGTCTAAAACATATTAACACAGTAGGTTGTCTAAACTAATCATGTTCACTTTATGAAACTTAGCTCCCTTATGAGAACTTGACTCCTCTTCAAGCGGCTATTGGTGTAGTCCAGAAGGTAACACTTCAGATTTAACTAGCCAATTCCAGTGTATTATCTCATTACATTGTCATTAGATGGTTGACAAAATACCAAACCAGACTAACAGCCCCATTTTTTTCAGGGTTTGAGGCCGACAATACCAACAAATACTCATCAAAAGCTGGTCGAACTAATTGAGATATGCTGGCACCATGACCCAGCTCTGAGACCTAAATTCTCAGAAGTTATAGTCGCACTGCAACAAATACATGAAACGGTACATTCTCATTAAAAAAACATCCACTACTAGTTTACCACTGGAACTTGAATTTGATGTGTATTTTCATGTGGAGCAGGTTTCGAAGAAAAGGAACAAGCACTAGCATCCAGCCAAAGCAGTTAACACTACGACTGAAGTGCCTTGTGAATACCCTAAAGCTAACCAAAACGAAATAAATACCACATTATCCAAATTCCGCTTCAAGTAGTTTGCCAGCCATGCCAGCTTACACGTCGTCTGCCCGTGTGTGCAATAGACCCAAAAGCTTGATAAACTTATTAAACATTGAAGGATTTATAGGATCAAGTGTGTTTTAATTATCGAGTGAACTGGTCTGGAGGAGTTGTGCCAGCCCAATGTTGCTGCTATCAAAATTCACTCCTTGTCCGGCCAAGCTAGGTAGCCACCTTCAATGTTGGTGGCTTTCGAGTAACCCTGTTAAATAGACATTTTACAGGTCTGAGAAACTTTGTGAAGCTTTGAACTGTTTATACTGTGATGAGAAGACACTTACAGCTGATCTCAGATCCTCTACCGCCATGAGTGACCTCTTTCCACTTCTGCAACCCTGATCAAAGACATTCAGTCAGAACATAAATTCAAGCACATATAAACAACCTGGACCATTAAGATGATGTTTAGGGCTGTACTTACAACAATGATCTTGTCATCTCTCCCAAACTCTGATGCTACCTCCTCCAAAAATTTGGGTTTCTTGGACATACTTCCTTCATTTGAAAGCAAGTATGGAATGTTTACAGCCCCTGAAACATGCCCTTCATCAAACTCCTGCTTAGTCCTGAGTACACAACATCAGTGGTTCATTGTACTCATCCGAATTGGACATGAATAACTTCAACCCTTTTCGAGTCGAGCTCAAGATGGGTATGTATATATACAAACCTGACGTCTAAATATTTGTGGCCGGCTTTATGCAGCTTGTAGGCATCCTCAACCGGAACGGAAACCGGATAATTAGGGCTGCTCACGGTCCCAAACAGATGCTGCCTTGGAAACGTTATTGCTATCATCATAATCTTCTCAACATCCGACACAGGACACCATGAACAAGAACCGTTACCATACCTGCAACAATACCAACAACCCTAAATACTAACTACATCGTATTTGACATGGCATTGGGACTTGCGAGTTCAGGCTACGAACCTATCAAGAACATGAGCATTACTTGTTTGACGAAGAGCGGGTCTGCACGCGTGCATGGACCGAATCAAACGAACTGAAAATGAAGCTCTCGCCATTGTAAATTTCTAACGAGGTTCACATGCTGGGTTTGGTTTGTGAGATCCGATATTGCCATTGCTAAAAATAGGATGAAATCAGATACAACTTGTAAGGTCAAAGGGGTTTTATGATTCGCGAGGAGAAAAAATAGAAGACAGTTTTAAGCCAAACTCATTTTGGTTTTTAAACAATTCTGTGTATTATTCTTTTTTTAATTAAAGATTTTAACGTAATGGAAAGTTGCCATTTGCCAACCAAACACGGTCCAATGAATTGAAACAATTGGGGCAACTTTTTGACACAAGCCCTCCAGCCCATTTTGAGTTCCTAATAAGATTGTGTTAGAAACTACTGCTCCAGCCATCACGGACAAAGAAGTTACATACAAAAAAAGCAATAAAGTTTTAATTCACTTGATCGGTACCTTATGATTTTGTGACATTACTTGTGTCATGAAAGATACAGTAAAGTCTCGTTCGTTCGTAAAAACGTTCAACATGTAACGCTTTTACTCACAATGCTTTATAGACTGTCAATAATTCATCAATTAAATAAATTTGGAAAATTTAGTTCAGAATTTGAAAACTTTCCTACTTATTAGCTAAAGTACATGACACAACTTGAAATTTTGAATACAGCTAGCTAACACACGAAAGCGTGTACATAACAATACAATGGAGGAGCACTTTAAATTTTGAAGACTTGAAACTCCAATATTCACATTTAAAAATACATCTTCAAGTTATTGTAGTGGTGACACGTGTCCCGTGTGTATTTTTCATGCATTAAATGCAAAGTTAAAGTGATGCAGCATGCGTGGGTAATTGCAAAGAACTGTAAACCAAAACCTCGTTGATTCCGCAGAATACCGAGAATTTGAGGTCAATAGTCGTTGATCTCACAGAGATACCGAAAACTGACAGATATGGAGGAAAACCTCGACTTTTATTCAATATCAAAAATTATCTCCTAAAAACGAGTAACAAGTGTTTAAGTAGCAAACCCTAATTACCAAAATAAGGAAATAATAAAAAAGGTCCCCAAAAGAAGAGTAAAACGCGAATTTGACCTTCCAGATGAAGAAATTTGCCCTAAAAACGCCGTTTCCACCCAAAAAACACTAGGCTTTCATCAAATTCTGACACAGACGCAGAAACATCAATTTGTACGTAAATTCTTCGGATGTTCCAATTTCTGCATGTAAGTCAGCGCCATTCGCCTCACATCATAAAGTCACAAACTTTGACTTTACTTTTTAGAAATGTGCCACATGGACATTCAAAGATGCATCTTGATCTAATGATTGGATCTGAATTATCAAATTCTCGATTTTTTTTAGGGTTCTCGGACCTAGTCCTTTGCCTTTCCCAACACAATATATGGCAATGTAAAGTCATTTTAGTTAAGACAACACGTTTCTATCTAACCTCGAATCTTCCGCCTTCAAATTTGTCATTCAAATGTTTGATTGTAAGTGCATGTGGCATCAACATCACCAACCCCCGTTCCCTTAAATTACTTAAACAATTCAAGTGTCGGCTATCAATGCTTCTTCAATCTTCACCCTTTTCTATTCCCAATTTCCCACGACCCTAAATTGACCACTTTTTTACACCAATTGCGACCCCAACTTGTCAATAGCGGTGGGTGATGGCCAGTTTGTTAGAAAGTTCATCATCGGAGGTTATATCCTTAATTATAGGTTCGAGCGTAGGGTTATCAATTTTCTTATAATTTTGTAAGATTTTTTTTTTCTTTTTTTGTTTCCTTTTCCTCGTCCCGCATTATGCGCGATGCTTCATTCGTCCGTCAAAATGAACGTGCTTATGATGGTAAATGTGCCCGATGTGCGCGGATTCATGATAAATGATTTCAGGAGATGGTCAAGATGCAATATATATGTACTAGATAATATGTATTGAATCGTTGTACCCTTCATCAAAAAAAAAAAATTACCACCCCAACTTTCTCTTTATCAATTTTAATATATATAGCTTATCAAAAGTTTTTTTAATACATACAATTATTTAATAGCGTTGTGTTTTAATTTTTAATTTTACGGGTGCAATAGCCTCAGTTAAATGTGATATCTTATATGTTCAGCATTTACTTTTATTTCAATTTGTTTTTGATTGGAGATTTTATTTTAATATGATTAGTATATTTCCATTGAATTTAATTTTAAAAAAATAATATGTATTCGCCTATGGCCTACACAAGAATGTCCAAATTAAAAGTTGGGAAATTTTTACAGTATCCTGTGGAGTGAATTTTGTTCCCAAGTCGGCAACTTGATACAAGAAATCATAAAATTAATTCCGGACAAAATGAAAAATAAATCGACATCCCCGTGACAAACGAAGCTTCGGACTCGTTTAAACCCAATCCAAATCCAACGGCTCAAATTCCATCACCACTCGAACAACCCTCCAAAACACATCCACGTGTCACGAAATAAGACCAAGCCGAGTCACGAACTCTTCCAAACCCGAAACCGAATCTTCCCTAGTATATTCCCTCCCCTCCTCCCCCACACCAATCAATCCATCTTTGACCTCCTCTACAACTTTTCAGTTAATCAATATATATATATTTAGATAACACGACGATGACGACTGCGTTATCCAGTTTTCACTACTTATAGCCACCATTCTCAATCCAAGCCCATCAAAAATCGAATCTTTACAGAGTTAGAAGAATTCATCAATGGCGATGAACATGAGGTCTGTCACTGTACTCACCCCTCCCGATCAAGACCAGCTCCTCGACAAGCTTCAGGTATTCAAAATCCAGGGTCGTGACAAGCGCGACCGCAAGATCCTCCGCATCGTCGGAAAATTCTTTCCCGGTAAGAAAAACAGAGCCCTGAATTATCGGATTTGAAAAAGTTAGTTTCTTTGATTTTGATGCGATTTGGTTTCTGGGTTTGCAGCGAGGATGTTAAACAGCGAGGTGTTGAGGACGTATTTGGAAGAGAAGATCTTTCCGAAGCTTGAGTCGCGGCCGTTCACGATCGTGTATTTCCACTCCGGCGTACAGAGATCGGAAAACTTTCCGGGAATATCGACTCTAGGGAAAATCTACGAAGCCATTCCGGCTAGCGTGAAGGAGAATATCCAAGCTGTCCACTTCGTCCACCCCGGAGTACAGTCCCGGCTTTTCCTCGCCACGTTCGGCCGCTTCATATTCTCCGGCGGGTATTTACTTGAATAAAAACAGACCATGCTTAGTTTTATCTGATTCTCTGTTTTTGGATTCTGAATTTTTTGAGGATTTGCAGGTTGTACGGGAAGCTGAATTACGTGAACAGGCTGGAGTTTTTGTGGGAGCAGGTGCGGAGGAGTGAGATTGAGGTGCCGGAGTTTGTGAAAGATCACGATGAGGAACTTGAGTATCGGCCGATGATGGATTATGGGCTGGAAAGTGATCATCCGAGAGTGTACGGAGTGCCGGCGATTGACTCGTCGGTGTCGACTTATTCTATGAGATGTATTGCGTAGGAGGGCAGAATCGTCATTTCGTAAAAAGTGTAAATATTAGGAAACAAAAGTCAAGTCAAAACCGGTGATTTTTTTTTGGGTGTACATAGGGTAGGAACTGGTTGCTGCTGTTGTTTGTTTAGCGTTAGTTATTGGTCGGTCGGTTTTAGTCAGGTCTTGTGTCTTTCTATCTGTTTGATGGTGTATTTCCGTTAACTTGGTAGTGCTTTTTCCCTGTGGGATGGAGTTTCTTATGTTGAGTTCTCTGTACTTTTTCTGGGCATATTGATCTTTGAACAATAGACTGAGTGTCGATTTGTTTTACTGACTCGTTTGTGTTGTGCCCTTCTCAAACGAAGTCATGTGATTGTAACTTTCTTGGCATAAAAACTTCATCGAAAAAAATGTGAAGCGTTGTAAAAACTAAGAAGTAGTGTGTGTTCGATCTCAAGATATTATCAGATATTGAAAATTAATATTAGTGAAGAAATTCTATGAGTCTTTTTGTCATTTTGATGGATTATTTTTAAAGAAAAATTAAATTTAAAAGTTAGTTTATTGGAAAATACTAAAATATGTGTTAAGGATTTCTTTTCACCTTCTCGGAAAACACGGTTTTCGTCATTAACACTCACCATTATGATGTGATATTAAGTGCACACTAATGTTAATTAATTATTTTTTTGATTGAATGTTTTAATTAAGTAATTAATTACCTAATTTTCGTCGCTTTTAATGAATATTTTTTTCAACACTTATTTTCAAATGAAGTTCATTGGTGTTTAGGACGCTTTAAAATCTAATCCGATGGATTCAAATTGTTTCGCAAATAATTCTTTACTATAATTTCTCAGTACCATGCCGATATGGCATAAATTTGGAAATTTTTTGAAAAATGTTACTGTGTAATTTTGTAGTCTACGGTGATAGGTTTTATTTGATTTTATACCACGTTTGCTGTTGTTCCTACAAGTGGTTTGGCCACGTCATCGCTCGTTTTGTCACGTCAGTGCTGATATTTCGCATAAAAATAGTTGTTTTGAAAAACGTGATAGAAAACAAATAAAACTTAGAGCATCTCCACCATGATCTTTTTTATTATAGAAATGTGTCATGAGAGATGATCGAAAAAAATTTGTACCCGGATTTTTTTATTATAGTTTTGATCATTCCATGATTTTTGTAAAAAAGATCATCTCATGATCAAAAAATGGATTTGATCATGAGCTGTGAACCAATCGCAACGCGACACGTGTTATGTGTAAGAAACTATTCTGTTTTTATTTTGATATTGCAACGAATATATCTTCTAAATTACAAAGTAAAAAAATCAAAATAAATACCAATATTCATAATTTTTTGAGCTCTATAAAACGAGATACACTTTGATATATTTTTATTAATCTTAATATTTATGAGCTATAATTTATGTAGTGATGAGAGAGAATAATGATGAACTTTTTATTTGATGCACTTGATCAAAATTGTCATGAGGTATGTTAAGATGAGAGAGATAGATAGATGATATGTTTTTTTTTATCATAATGAGAATGCTCTTTTACCAATCGTTCATCCTGAGTGAGATGCACTTGCTCAAAATTGTCATGAGGTATGATAAGATGAGAGAGATAGATGATATATTTTTTTATCATGGTGAGAATGCTTTTATACCAATCGTTCATCCCAAACTACATTATTCAAATTTTCTCCAAAATGTGCCGTTGAAGAAACCAGATGAGACCCAAGCCTTTCCATCATTGTTGCTTTGTGGAGTTTTTTTTTTCTTCTTGTCCTTACTCAGTTATATTGCCGTTGGGTTCTCGTTTGTTGACACTTTTTTTTTTGACACTTGATCTTCCTAATCAACGGTCACTTCATTCTAATTTGTTTGTGAATTAGGGTTGCAACGGGATGTATACCATTTGATTATGATGATTAAATATTATTCTTCATTTAAATTTATTAAAAATTATCAGACAACCTCATAATTAAATAAATAAATTAGGGTTGTGATCATTCTAACGAACATGTTGACCACTAAACGATATTGCCCCTTCCGCAATTATCATGATATTAAACAAACCTCTTCTAATTAGTGTTTTTTTGATTTTTTTTTGATGGGGTTAGTGGGTTAGAGTTAGTATCTGTTCATTTTGAGTTTGTAAGGATTTGAACCCTAATTGCTTTTTTTGATATTAAAGCGACAAGTCTTGGTGTTGTACCAAATGTTAAGTCTGAAAGATGTTTAAAGCAATCGTTTATCCGATGCAACTGTTGGCATAGAAAACGTGTACCACTGGAGTGAAACGGAAATCCAAAATGATGACGGATAACAAATTTAGATAAATTATGTATTATTTGTACAAATTATTTTCACAGAGTATTTTCTAACTTTCCAATTAAATTATCCACAATCCAAATGGAGGGCTTAACCATTCATTTCTTTTAGGGTAAATTACAAAAACATTGTCTGGATCATCACCTGATTTCAAATTAGGTATCAGATTTTTTCAATTTTCAATTTAGTTATTCTTGGATCAATTCACACATGTTTCAATCCTATTGTTCATATCTCCAACCATCATAAAAATAAAGTTGACCAAATTTGTTAACCATAAAACTAAATTCATAAGTTTTCCCTTAATTCCTTAAAAACACATAGAATTCATAAACAAAATGTATGCAAGTTGATGCAAAAATTACTAAATTGAAAATTAAAAAAGTCTGATACCCAATTTAAAATCAGTCGATAATTCAAACTATGTTTTTACAATTAACCCTTTTTTTACATCAATTTGTCCAACTGAAGTTATGTGTAAAAACTGAAGTTAAAAAAAAAATTCAACAATTACAACCTTGCACGATCCTACTACTATTACAAGTTCGTGGTGGCTTTAACTTTTAAGAGCAGTTAGTCCATAACGAACACTTGACTTGCTACCTATTCAATTTCTCTTCTTCTTTTTTTGCTCAGAATTTCTCATTTAATTTTTAGGATTTTCAGTTTATAAATTAAAATACTACCACATATTGTCAGTGTTGGGGCGAGTTCTACCATGTTATTTTACAATGAAACTAAATTCAATAAAATCGAATCATTTTAAAAGTATTTGAAAAATGAGTGAAAATGTTTTAAGTTAAACATATCGATTAAATTCACATCTTTTTTTTTGATTAAACCACAAGCCAACACGGCTACAAGAAAGCCAAACTGCCCCGAAAGGACATAGCAAACAAACTGATCGACCGACCGCAGTTGTCGACACTACATATCCAATATAATAAGTACGTTTTATCTGACAGATTTTAGTAAATTTTGAATAAACTAAAAATAGCTTGTAATTAATGCGATTGTAGCGCGCCTTACGATATCTTTGAACAAACACATCTTATCTTATTTTGTAGTTAAATAAAATCTAATTAAAATGACAATATTAGACTGAAACTATTAAAGGAAATTAATTTGAGGTAGAAAATGTATTAATAAATAAGTAAACATTTTTTAAACAAATCTTAACAAACTCCCCCTCCGCTCGGTTCTCTCTCAAATCTCTCCGCTCAACCGCAATTGCTCTATTCATCGACGACGGCCGGCATTACGACGGTCCGTCAGTCGAATCAATTTGCGGTGGCTCCTTGCCTTTCTCATCACCGTCGCTCCAACTCCTGTCAAAAATTTCCTCGGATTTCGAATCTTTTTGAATTGTTGGTTCATTTTTGTGGAGAGGCGATTGCTGCAAGGTATGGATCGGTTCATCGCCTTGCTGGTGTTTCTTTTCGTTTTTGAATCGTTTAATTCTGTGATTGTTTGCAGTTCGGTCATGCTTTGCTGCATTTGGTAGTGCGTTTGGTTTCATTAGTTTCTTGTGAGATTCCTGTGTGTGTGTTTAGAATGCGGTCCTTAGAGAAATTGTTTGTTGAATTTTGTGGACTTTTTCTCCATTCTGGTGGATGGATTGTTAGGTGTTTGAAATTGATGTTGTTGTTTCTTGCATTTTTTGTGAGGTTATGATTTAGTGCTGTGTGCTCCAATAATGTAGGTGTGAATGGGTTGAAGAGCGGCTGGTCGTCCTTTTGAACAATTTTTTATGTGAATTGAATGCTGTATATGTTGGGTTGCGGAGTCTGATTAGGTTATTGTACTCCAGTTTCAGTCCTAGTTTAGGCAGGTTTAGAGTTTCTACTTCCTCACTAGATTAGTATTCCTATTTCCTAATAACATTAGTTAAATGTTTACCTATATATACTCACTAGCATATCATAGTGAAAACCCTAGCTTGGGAGTGCCTCAGTCACTTCTCTTGCGTGATCGTAACAGGATAGGTAACGGATTTTTTAACATCATGTTGTTTTGAATTTGATATTTATTAGAAAAGTGTAGGAAGTAAGAACCAAGAACAGAAGAGGTCTCTGATTAGTTGTTTTGCTTCGTTTCAACATATTGCATTTAAACTAGATGATTCTGAAATGGATTTTTTTATTTCATTAAGAACATGTAGGAACGGTATCAAATCTGGGCATTTTGGTGAGCTATTGTTTCACTTAGAAATTGGATGTTGAATTCATTAAGAAACTGGATAAGTCAACTTGTGTAGTCTAGTGTTCTGCAGAGCACTCTGTTTGACCATCGGTACAGTTATGGAACAGAACGGTTAATGAGAGGCTTGGCTTTTCGTTGATACACCATTATAGTAATCAGTGCTTAGAATGTAATGGTCTTTCGTCTTCCTGACAAAGTTTACATGGTTAGGGTGCATAGGTACTTTAAAATGTACATTCCCTAGGCACTACATTCTGTGCTAGTAAATGTTGTTTACAAACCAATTTGAATGCGAGGGAGACACATGTGGTAGCTGTGTCTATACAATCAAATACTGATTATGTTTTAACTGTTGGAACTGCAGCATTTAGGATCATATCACTGTGATCTTGGTGTAAATTTTCCGGGTGTCAAAATGATTGGATCATTTCTGACTAGAGGACTTGTGTAAGCTCTCTTCTATTGATACATGGTTCCTCTCTTAACGATGAAGTGTTTCTTAATATGAACCTTTGTGATTATTTATTTGCAGGATGGTGTTGGGTTATGCATATCCAGCGTTTGAATGCTACAAAACAGTAGAAAAGAACAAGCCACAAATTGAGGAACTTAGATTTTGGTGCCAGTATTGGTAACGGATATTGTGTCACACCATTTTCCAAACAATCAGAAAAGGATTCCGTTATGCATCCTAAATCTTCTTCAAAATGTGCAGGATTTTAGTGGCAATATTAACAGTCACAGAAAGGATAGCGGATATCTTCATTGCTTGGTAAGGAGTGAGGATGCTTCATATTCTTAGAGAATATGTCCTACGTATGCTATATATAATGTTCTCACTCAATCATTCTGTATGATTTATGCAGGATTCCTATGTACTGTGAAGCCAAGTTGGCATTCTACATATATTTGTGGTATCCCAAGACAAGGGTATGTCTGTCCCATTCTTATATTGACTTATATTATGCTTGAAGGAGCTGGCGAGCTGCAGCCCATAATTCGTGTCTCATGGGATATGTCTTGTGTATCAGGGAACAAGCTATGTTTATTCTTCCTTCTTCAAACCTTATATGGAAAAGCATGAAACAGAGATAGACCGTAGCTTGTTGGAACTGAGAACCAAAGCTGGGGACATAGCGCTTACTTATTGGCAAAGGAGTGCAAGCTATGTTCAAACTAGCATTTTTGATATTGTGCGGTTTGTTGCTTCCCAGTCAACTATTAGACCTCGCCCTACTCAGGTATCTGGTGAAACTATAGACTGATTGAGTTGTTTTGTTTTATGACCTTCTTGTTCTGTGCTCTTTACGTTCACCTGTATGTTATACTTGCAATAAAGCATCACTTTCACTGTATACTAGTTTTTCGTTGATCTTCTTTGAAGTCACTCTTATCTTGATAAATCTGGTAATATGTACCGTTGCAAGTATCATACAAACAGTGTTACATTTTGAGAGGACAAGGTAAACTGGTTTTGCTTACTTTACGGGGTGACGTATTGGTAAGCAATTAATAACAATGGCTGTAGGCAGTAAAAACTAGAAACACGGGTTATTTATCATAACATTTAAATTTTATTTATGAAGATTAGGATAAAGATGAACTCTAGATTGCTCAATGTGTAGTCTTCAATATGTTCTTGATTTTGTTTGTAATTATAATTGTAAATTGCATTTGCAGCCAGAACAAGGCCCTGCAAAGGTTCGTAGGACTACATCTGGAACTAGCCACCCAACAGGAAATGCACAACCAGAGACAGTGGAACCACCATCTCCCACTTCCAGTACATCCTCAAGTCAGAAATCAGTAGAGGAAGAAGAAACAGCCCCATATGCACCAACAACACACAAAACAGCCTCATTTGTACAAACAGCGCCAAATTCGCCCAAACCGAAACCAACATTTAAACCAAAATCAGCCGTCACTATCAGTCCACCCATTGCTGAAACTAGTGCTAAAGCAGCAGGATCTGTACCGGCCGTGTTGACTGAACCCACAGTTGTGACATCTCCTAAGGTCTCAAAAGATACGGTAATGGAAGATACCCTCCATGTCACTCGTGCCAAGTTGAGGAAAACCAGGTCAACAGCAGGAACTGGAACATTAGCAAATGACAAGATTACAACTGTGAGTATGTAGATATCAACATCAGACAGAATATGCATATTTTACATGGTCTACCTTGCGTTCTTTTATTGGATTTGTTGGCTTATTTTTCTGTCTGGAATTTACATCAATGATATGCTATGTGACTTTTTTTCAGCATGATACGTAGATGAGATCAGGGGCGGACCCAGGAATTGAATTAGGGGGTGACGAATTGCATTACATTCAAAAAATAAGATTTTCGTTGTATATCACGAAAATCATCTATTATTAATTGGATTTGTACTAAATATTTCACCTAATTGTTTGTCAATATTGACAACCAAACAATCCGATATAAAAACATCTTCCATATTGTTGTGATTTAACCAAAATTAATAGTAACTCTTCAAACATCGTACTAATAGGATACTTCATATTTTTTAGTATAATCTCGTTCCATGTTCTAACTGGCTGATTTTGGAGCATGATGTTATTATCTAGGTAAATAACTATCTTGCTTTGAAATTTTAATCGATTTCCTTGATAACAAATATTAGAACTATACAACTCGCTGAGAGTACAAACTTATCGGCATCAAAATTTCAATACATACTTCCAATTTGAAAGAATCAATTTGTACATTTATAAAAATAACTTTTTAATCATCTAATTTAATTGACTCATAGTTTATTTAAAAATAATAAACTACACAATAATAAACCTTAGTCTCACCTGCCGTCACACTACCGAAAATCAAAACAATACAAACCTTTTATTTTCAAAAATCACTCTCATTTGAGTCAGCATCACACCAATTCGTTATGATATCTCAAGATTTATATAAAACATAACTTACTAAAATCAAAAAAAATAATCTTCATCAAACAAAAATAAAAAAAATAACATAATTAAATTATATAATAAAAGTAAGTTTATTAAACATGGGGAGCGCTCGGTTGAGAATCCTCCAAAATTCGAGAACTTGAGAACTCATCTCACCATTAGATCATGATGCATTTTTGAATCTGTATGTGACACATGTCAAAAAAGTAAAGTAAAAAAGGTGGCTTTGACTTTGCATTAAATGCATCTTGGAAAATGCACATGAGACACTTGTCACTACCAAAATGCATCTTGCATTTTGGATGGTGAAGATTGAGATCTCAAGTTCTCGAAATTTAAAGGGATTCTCATTTGAGCGCTGCTCTATTAAACATTATATATATTGATATCAAATAAAATTAATTTGAAAAAACTTGAGGGTGACATGTATCACCCAAGTTCAATGTGGTTCCGCCCCCGGATGAGATCTCTTCTTAATAGACACCTACCTGGAAATATACGGATACTAATCATCGTCTTGCTCATCCAGATCTAGACTTATTATAAACACTGATCCCGTTGAGGGTACAACAACCTCTTTGTCTCAACATAGCTACCATCGATGCTGTGAGTATCACATTCTCAAAATGCATCACTTATTGATTAGGTGTGACTTACTCTACAGCAAGATGAATATTTGTACTTTTCAACAGATCTCAATATGTTTTGTTATCCATTTTCTAGTACAGTAGATGGGAAGGAGTTGCATGAGTGACACCATTTTATGTTTTCATCTGTTCTTGTTTAGAAATCAACACTGAGATACTACTTTTGGTTGGCTGGTCAAACCCTCATCCATCTACTCCCCCACAGCCATTCACATTTTGATCAATTTTTAGTCAACTAGTTTGATTTGCTGATGGATTGAATATTTATACTACTAATTAATCCTCTAGCTTTGCCTGAACCATACAGCAAATGAGCTTAAGCAAACATGGTACTCAATCCTCTAACATGGGTCCTAGTTTATTCAACATGGTCATAAAGTAAAACTTATCATATATGGCAACAAGTACCTTGATCCCCAATTTGTGGGGACTCCCCACTATCCTAACATGTGTAAACCCTATCCGAATATTGCACTCATAACATAGGCCGAACACTTGAAGTTGTGCATATGATGATAATTTGGGTGTATTAGAGAAGTGGATAGTGATGGGCACTAAAACTATATTGCTCTTGGAAACTGCAAATAAGAACACAAATGTTACTCTTGCTATATTCTTTGTGTGTCTTATGTGATATCATTTTGGTTCTTTCACACCAAATTAGGTGCAACTGTGAATATTTGCTAATGAAATGATATCTCCGTTTGTTACAACAATGTCATTATCATCACTTTTTAGGCACTTATTTTGAGAAATAATAAATGATTATAGGGATAGGTGGTATTGGTGGCTCTAATCAAATCCATGTGTGATGTGCCCTTTATCCATTTTTGTGCCACTAATATCATTATAATCTCATTATAAAGATGCAAAGCCAACTTTCTGAACCCCCTTTTTATGTTCAAAGATGCAGCAACCCTTTGAGAGTAAAAAAGGGTTTGTCATCCATCCTTTATCCTTCCAAACATTGAATCACTAGTTAGGAGCAAAGTGCGGAAGAAACTTCAAAAGTTGCAACATGCTGTGCCTTGTAATTAATATTCTTGACTATGGCCCCAAATTAAGGTTTATTATTCCATTTGATATGATGAGAAGGTTACAAGATGATGCGTTCCATATAATATTCAGAGCTTTTGAATGAGTTTGAAATCTTACTGTCTAACCAAAGTAATATTCTTAGAGCATAAGTAACATAAAGTGCTGAATCAACATATTTCTTCATCAGCAACTACAGTTATAGATTATTTTATGTTAACTACTGACTGACATGCTGTTTCAACACTTCACCACGCTACACGTACCCGTAGTAGAGGAAGATCCATTCCTTCTGACGTTAATTAGTTGAATGATCAGTTTTGGGAAACAAGTATTGTAGGACCCTAATTTGTTTTCGATTATATATAGATATATGATAACCAGTGAATGGAGCCGTCCAACCACATCACAAACACTCACATGTTAACCTCCTAGATCCACACATTGATCCCTCAAACAAGGATCACTACGGATCATGTTCCGTTGACCCAAAGTCAAGCCAAGCATCCAACCCTACAAGCCATTTTGACATCACACACATGCACTTAGATTCACATACCCATTAAATGTCAAGTACACAAAAACAAATAGGTGAAGCTACTTCAAAAGCCACCCACTTTACTAAATATGTGCTGTGGCTGCACCTTATAATTAGGTTGTAACAAATTAATGTGCATGAAATTGAATTTAAAATGCATCAAATCCACTAATAAGTTTTCACGACAAAATGTGATAAATTTATGAGGAGATAAGAGTAGTAACGCTCTCACCGCTATAGTATCTTTCCATTTGGCTCTTTTATTAACTCTCTCATTCATGGATCCCTGTCTGTCTCTCTTCAAAATTAGACTTGCAGCAGCTTCATCCAGTTCTTCATATTCTCTGACCTCCATTCTCCTCTAGCTCTCTTCTTCTTTCTTTCATGGCACTCTTCACATTCCGACCCGACCCGAAACCCAACACCAAGAAAAAGAGTAAGGAAAAGGAAAAAGAAGCTAAGCAAACATCATCATCAACATCTTCATCTTCTTCTTGGGACCAAATTAAGAACCTCCTACACTGCAAGCAAACTGAAGTAGTCCTCCCGGGTCCAGCGAAGGCTCCGGTTGAGAAGCAAATTACCGGATCCTCGTCTTCCACCTACTCTTGCAAGTCTATATGTAGGTTTGGAGATGTTGTTCATGGTAATACTAGGGTGGTTCACAGGGCTGATAACTCACCGGAAGGGAGCTCAGTTGGGAGAGAATCAGGCCGGAAAAAGATCCATGGGTCAACAACCGGGTCGGTTAGATCTGTGGGTGGCGGGTCATGTGGCCCGTCTGGATGGAAGCTGTCTGGTTGTTATGAGTGTCACACCATTGTTGATCCTAGCAGGTACCATATAAAACTAGCTTGCATTCATAGAATTGGTCTCATTATTATCACTTGAACTTCTAAGCGCGTGCCTATCCTATGCAGATATCCGCTTCAGCGGAGAACGGTGTGCGCTTGCTCTCAATGCGGTGAGGTTTTCCCAAAGATTGAGAGCTTGGAGCATCACCAAGCAATTCGTCATGCAGGTATACGAAGTTAATTCAAAATAAATTAGATTTACTAAATGATGCAGCTTTGAGGTACAAAAATATGTTTTCCTATTCCAATTACTTCCATTTTATCTTAGTTTATAAATAGAAATATTTTTGGTACCGTACCACATATATATATATATATATTAATCACACAAATCTAACCCAAAGTACTAGTCCTGCATTTTCACTAAATGCAAACATGTACTAGCATGACACATTCATTTATTCATTATTGTTCTCATCTGCCACACTAGTCCACAACCCAAAAATATTCCCTCAACTTTACCCCACCGACACCTCCAACCTCCTATAAATTTTGACAACATTATTTTTTTATTGTTATTCTTTTTATTATTATTATTAATTTATTATCATTATGAAAATTGATTCGGCCCAAATTACATATTTTTGTAAAAAAATACAAACCAACGACAGTCCTTTATTTGGTCATTTGGACGATGAGATTAAATTCCGTTTATGATTAATTTCTCGGTGATGACTTATAAATTATTCGTGACGAACTATTTCGTACTTTTGATTGCTCGACGATAAATTATAACCCAGTTTTAACAAACTTTAAAATTTTCACTAAAAATATAATTTGTACATAATAATGTTTACTCTTATTATTATTATTCATTTTTTTTGTGTGCAAATGGTTATTATTGAACAGTGTCGGAGCTAGGGCCGGAAGATTCGGGTCGGAATATAGTAGAGATCATCTTCAAATCAAGCTGGCTGAAAAAAGACACACCAATCTGCAAGATCGAAAGAATACTCAAAGTTCACAACACCAACCGCACCATCCAACGCTTCGAGGACTGCCGTGACGCCATCAAGCTCCGAGCATCCTCATCCACCAAGAAGAACCCTCGTTGCGCAGCAGACGGCAACGAGCTGCTGCGCTTCCACTGCACAACTCTCTCATGCGCACTCGGCTCCCGCAACTCTTCCAGCCTCTGCGCCGCTATCCCCGGCTGCAACATTTGCACTCTGATACGCCACGGCTTCCAGCCTGCCTCCGGCGGCGGCGGAGGAGTTTTCACGGCCGCGGGAAGCGGAAGGGCGCATGATGGAGTGGAGGGGAAGGAGAAGCGGAGGGCGATGATTGTGTGTAGGGTGGTGGCGGGAAGAGTGAGGAGAGATCAGGGAGTTGGTGATGTGGCGGAGGAGGGAGGTGCTGGGTCGGGTTTTGACTCGATTGCGGGTCGGGCGGGGATTTATTCGGATCTTGAAGAGCTGACGATTTTTAACCCGAGGGCAATTTTGCCTTGTTTCGTTGTGATTTACACGTCTGCTGAGTGAGTTATCTGACGGCTGAGATTTCATCTGGTATTAACTTAAACAACCCTTGCTGCCACTGTAGATAAAGTAATATTTCTGTTTACTCACATTTTTAGTCCTTCTACTATATAATAATCCCAATTTGTCACCTGAAATCTCAACTTCAAAAATATTTACATGTATTTAGATTGAGACTTTGGATTAGGCGTAGGTAAGTCAAATACTATGAACACGAAATTAACATTGTTTTAATCAAAACGATATCATTTTGATATAATTGAAAAAATTAAAGGAAACAAAATGATGTTATTTGGATGGGATCCTATTCCACCGATCTTATTCATCATATATATATATATACAAGCTTTGCACGGGGAGTGCTCGGTTGAGGCAGAGTTGGTAGAATGAGGCAGTGAGTCACGAACCGTCATTTACGATCACACTACAAAATAGTGTGAACGCGTTTGGACACGTGGCGCGCCTCAGATGCACGGGGGTTAGGATGGATGACCGAGATCGTGCCTCACTGTCTCATTCTACCGAGATCTGCCTCATTTGAGCGCTCCTCAGCTTTGCAATGCATAAAATTATTCAGATCAATCGGAAAATTTGTATCAAATTCAGTAGACAAAGACTGGTGTAATATTCTGATTGTTTCGATTAGTATAATCGGCCTTGCGAGAGCCTCAACCAGGGTTGACGATCCATTCTTGGGTTTTGGCGTAGGAGTGCGGGAGAAGCTTCATGCGCGTGAAGAAGTTAATTAAGTTTGAGTTTTCCCAGTTATGTGAATTTTATTTAAGGTTTGTATGAAGTGAGGTACTACTGAACCCCGTTGAATATTTACACGTGCTGTGGGGACAAAGTAATAAACTGCAGACTCAAGTGAGATATTTGTCGACACATATGAATCCTGCTAGCCTAGATATAGATAGTTTAACAATGTTGGAGGCCGCTTGATCTATGTTTCTATTTCTCCTTCAAACATTTTTTTAGAAAAAAGTACAAAAAGGGTATGAACTATCACCCTTTTACAAATTCTTGTCCGAAATATTGAAATTTTCAAAAGGGTGGTATGACTTGTGTATATATTTGCTTTAATTCAAATATATATTCTTGTCCAAAGTATTTGGTTCGATATAAATTTTTTAAACCAATATATTGTTAAAATAAATTGCTAATTTTACCATTATATACCATAAATGAGATATAAACATGTAAAATAATAAAATTGTGTAAAAAATATATTAAAGCAAAAGTTTTATACACAAGTCAAAATATTGTACACCAATCATGTATCGACATCCAGCACGTAATAATAAAGGATTAATACATGTTTTGAACGGTGTGTTTTAACCATGTATATGTGATGGATGTGTTAATCATTTATTATTTTGTGATGAATGTCGATCCATGGCTAAAATATAATATTTTGACGTGTTTGTAAACCTTTTATTATAATATATTTTTTACGCAATTTTATTATTGTACATGCTGACACCTCATCGTACAATTAGATTATTTGATGCGGTTGCACGGCAAAAAATAATTTAATTTTAATATTTATTTTATAAAATTTTGATCGAAATATTTATAGTATAAATTATAGCAATTCAAAAAATATATTGGTTTAGAGGATTTATCATTAAATCGAACCAAATACTTTGGACCAAAATATATATTTAAATTGAATCAAATACAAAAGTTACACAAAGGTTTTTGATTTTGGTGTGTTGTATAAACTATATTTGCATTTTAGTCCAAAACTAACATTTGACTGTCTTTTGAAAATTTCTATAGTCCGGACAAGAATTTGTAAAAGGGTGGTAGTTCATACCACAATTTGATACTTTTTCCCTTTTTATAATGTCGAGCCTAACTTGATGTGAGTTTTGAATCGAAGATTAGGAGAGAAGGTGAGCTTAGCACGTGAATGTATGAAAATGAAGGTTCTCAATTGTCATGTACGAATAATAATTAGCTCGTTTAATTAGAAGTGAAACTTTGTGAAATTATATCCTCAGGTATGACCAAAAAAGATGTATTAACCTATTAAATTATAAAACCATAACTTATGAGTTGCGAAATTTCATGTAGCTGAAGCATGAAAGTGTTTATGAGATATGGGCTGGGAAGATAATATTGCTCGACTACTTATTACCTAATGAGGAAAAATAAAGTGCAAAGTGTCAGAGGTATCATCTTAAACATATATTCTCTGTATATATCTTAATCATATATTATCTGTTGATCCGATGTGATTTGATTCTCATATACGATATATATATAAGCTGTTAGTCTAATATCACTAATAAACACAATATGCACATTAACACAAAGTACATTTTTGGTGTAAAATGGCAAATTCCTTAGAATTGGGTTATAGTTCTTCGAGAAACCAAAAGTACACCGGATTTGAACCGTCGACCTACTTGTCATTTGATCAAAACTATAATTGTCGGGCCACTTATTATCTTTTTAATTAAACTCATACACTTTGGGTGGCATATAAGAAGTGTCTTGGGCAAGCATGCGCTTACATAAAAGAAGATTCATGAAAAGGAGCAAGGACAAGGGGCTCAAATGATTTATAAGTACCAGGTGCAAGTGCATCATCATCTTTATAATCATAGCATAACATGTTATGATGAAGCGCATGCATATGCACCTGCAGAAAAGAGTAGATATTAGGATTCTTGAGTATTTTTTTTTTTGTATGGGTGTGTGCGATGAAAATTGAAATGAGCTTATTGTTTTATTTTTTGATGGAGAAATGAGCTTATTGTTAAAAAGTAAAATAAAAGAGTAATTAAGCAACACAGTCAAAGATTCGGAGGGTTATTTATACCTTTTGGGCCCAGCTCAGTATAAAGCCCAATTAGTTACGAAGAAAAGCTGAACGTGCTTTCTTTGACGAGGGCTTACTTTTGTAGGGTTTAAGCCACAGCCTTATGCTTATGCATCGCTGCTGCCGTTTCAGTACAAATTCAAAGTTCAAAGAAGAAAATATTCGTCTTTAGGGGCTGCGAGATGTTATACGTGATCGGTTTGGGGTTGGGCGATGAGAAGGACATCACAATAAGAGGTTTGGAAGCTGTGAAGCGATGCGAGAAGGTGTACATGGAGGCCTACACTTCGCTCCTGTCTTTCGGTTTGTCCTCCAATGGACTCTCCACTCTGGTAATTCACACACCCATGAAGCTTGTTTGCTTGATTTCTAGTTGGATCTTGTAAAGATTGAATCTTTTCTGTGTAGGAAGCAATGTATGGTAAATCAATTACTGTTGCTGATAGAGAAATGGTTGAGGAGAAAGCGGATGAGATGCTGCTTGAAGCTTCTACCTCTGATGTCGCGTTTCTTGTTGTTGGAGATCCCTTTGGGTATGAATTCTGATATTCAATATTGACATTCAATTTGTTATTTTTTGTTTGAATTTGAAACCGATCAGATTTAAGATTTGAAGATTCTCGGTTTCTTGACGGCTTTGTAAAATTATGAATATACTTATTATATGATGTAATTTTGCATTTAGGGATTTGTTATCCGATAACAGTTATCGGATGACGAATGAGTGTTTTAAAGCCTATTCTAACTGAGTGTCTGAATATAGAGCTACAACACACACTGATTTGGTTGTTCGAGCGAAGAAAATGGGGATTGAAGTGAAAGTGGTACACAATGCATCAGTGATGAATGCAGTTGGAGTTTGCGGCTTGCAACTTTATCGTTATGGGGAAACAATTTCAATACCCTTCTTTACAGAAACATGGAGGCCTGACAGCTTTTATGAAAAGATTTTAAGGAATCGGAAACTGGGCCTGCATACACTTTGTTTGCTTGGTGAGAATCTGAACTATCTGGTTTTCAGCTGGAATAGACTAAGCTGCTTTTTTTTTTTCATTCGACTCGTATAACTTAATTCGGAGCAAGAAAATTCTGAAATCACTCTGAGTTGGTGCCATAATAAAGTCATTTGACTTATACTCAAGAACTCGCTATTGATATTGGTTCTCTTCTGAATTTGGTAATGGTATTGGCCTTAATTACTGTTTTGTTTTAATATACTGCAGATATCCGCGTTAAAGAACCTACATTGGAATCCTTGTGCAGAGGAAAGAAGAAGTACGAGCCTCCGAGGTACATGTCCATAAATACAGCCATAGAGCAGCTTTTGGAGGTTGAGCAAAAACAAGCATCTTCAGGCAAGTACTACATTTCTTCTATTCGACATAAAACAAAAGTTGGTACTCTTTTTTAAGTAAAAAAAATAATCATGTTTCCTTATGTTATGCTGTGTATTTTATTTGCCTTTTGCCTTTTATTTTCATCGTAATTGTTTTAGTATATCGGATATGATATATTGCTAATTTTATTTGTACAGCATATAATGAAGATACAATTTGTGTTGGCCTTGCTCGTTTGGGCAGTGAGGACCAGAAGGTAGTTGCAGGTCCGATGAGTCAATTACTCAAGGTAGACTTTGGAGAACCTCTTCACTGCCTGGTTATCACCGGTGAAACACATCCCATCGAAGACGAAATGCTAGATTTCTACAAACTTTAAGGATTATTCGAAGTTAGAAGAAATGATGGATAGAACAATTATTCTTTGCTCAACACTCATGTCAGCATCATCTTCATCCATGAAATGAGTATATCTATTGACTAAAACCACAGCTTTGAAATATATTGAGGCATATAGCTTTTCCCTTCCATCCTAATTCATTGCCTTTTGGTTCATCTCATATAAGTTTGATCCATGCTTGGATAGAGTGCAACACTAATCCGTTTTGTTTCATATGTTGTAACTTATGTATCCATTTTAAACGTTTATTATCCACCAAGAATAGGATGTGAGAAAATTATCTTTGTATCATTGTGCTCATGGAGGAGCGCTCAAATGAGATAAGCCAAATAAGAATGAGACAGTGAGATACGATTTGAGCCACACATCTAACCTTCGTGCTTTGTGGGTGCGCCACGTGTCCAAATAGTAAATCCAATACCAACAGTAAAAAGCAAAAAGCAAATCGCAAAATCTCATTACCACATCTTTAAATCTCAACCATTAGATCAATATCATCAATGACCAAGATCATGCCTTACTGCCTCATTCTTACAATCGAGCGCTCGCCTGCTCATGTAATATATATTATATACCAAATATATTCATATATTTTTTTAGTTTGTATGAAATGTTGTAACCCTGTTAAAAAAAATGCTAATCACTTCATGTTGGAGTTGTTTGGCAGATGAGATGTTAACAAATGCGATCACAAAACATATCCAAGGGTATTTTCGTCACTTCAAATTTACCTGCTGGTAGCGCGACGTGGCATTGTACCGACGATGTCACTTTCCTTCGTTAATCAAAGGACTAAAAAGCATCCGTGTATTCAGTACCCTCCGGCCTCCGCTATCCTACATGCGACACGTGGAACTCACAAAGTACTGTTTTCCGAAAACTCCTTTTTTTTTTTCTTCAACAAAACCCTATTTTTAAGTCCTCATGTCGCCTGTTTTTACGTGTTTTTTCGTAAGCATTATTATAAACACAACACACAAAAAAGCCCTATTTTTACGAAAGAACTTTCAGTGCCAAACATCGTACAATATACACAGAGGCGGCTCCAGCGGATCCCGGGGGTTCTATGACCCTCCTCCGTTTCTTCGAATTTCGATCAACCAGTTATCTTCATTTCATATTTTCACCGGTATACCTTTGAATTTCATCTTGATGTAAAAATGAAAGTTGTAGAACGTTCTATTAGCTTTCTAACCATATATAGATCATCTTCAACGAATATAGGATGAGACATTTGTGAGCTCCAGAAGATTGATCAATCATTAGCAACTTCAATTATACAGTCCATTTCGGCTTAGTTTTGAGTCATTTTATCGTTAGATTTGAATTTAGGCGTAAGCATAGACATTGTAGCTCTTGTCGTTAACTTTATGGTCTAGGTAATCGATTTCCCAAATGGTACTCCGGTCGCTCGTTATAGGGTTGTAAAGTTGCTAAGGTACACTTGTTAGACAACCTTAGTTTGAGTATGTTTTCAGCTGCTTTAATGTCGGATTTAGATCTTAATACCAACTAAAGAGTCGTAGGTTATTAAATTAGCTTTCCAATGATATATGACTCGATCTGATAGGGTAACAGATGTGAGTTTTATGACCTCTCAAAGTTAGGTCATTGGACAATATATGAATTTGACTTCAATATTTACTTTAAAACAACTTATATCGTCAAACATAAAGAATATATACATGATTTTTTGTTTGTGTCAAATCCGAGCGATATCCATATTCCTCGATGAATTTTTTTTTGAAACCCCTCCTGTAAGACTCTGAAACGGCCACTGAATATACATGACCTTAAATAAGAGTGACCTGACCGGGTTCCACATGTGTTGAAAAACTAAAGAAGCTAGAAGCATGCAAATGCAACACCGTGAAGTGTGAACAAGGTTACTGGCAGTAATAAACATGCGTAAGTATTAGGACCGTGGTTAGTAGTCAAAGACTTCACAATGTTCAGGAACTGTTAGGAACCTGACTTTGTGTGTAGATAAACAAGTAGACAAAGTACACAGCGGAATAAACCTAAATAGCCTTTTATTACTATTTAGTCTGTACAATCTGTACACTCAGTTTGTACAAAATTGCCTATTCAGTGTAGATCAAAACTAGATCAACACAAGCAAAACCTGACTACTTCCCTGACTGACTTCTCGACGTCACAGTAGTCCTTGCACCACCGCAACTTTCCGGTCACAGATCAAGAGTAACTCGATCACACGAATATCACACACTCTGATATTCTCACACTGGGTAAACCCACTTTGGAAAGCTCTAACGAATATGGATGATGCACACCTTCTGAACAGTAACCGCGGACTTATATAAGTTCTTGAGATAACCGCCATAGATCATGGCTTGTAACCGTCACTTCATTATCTCCTTGTTAACTGTTTTGGAGACGTGTGCATGCAGTCTGATAAGATCAGCTTCAATGGGAAACTTCATTGATATCTTGACAACTGCTCTGTTGACTCGAGCATTGACCAGTCCTCAGGTTCTTGAGACTCAGTGACTTCCTCAGGTACTTGAGTCCAACGTCAGGTTCTTGAATATTCCAGCAAGTTTCTGACTTACAAATACTCAAGCGAACCATTAAACCGGTTTGTCAACATTAAAAACATGTGAGGCCATTGCCTCAACAGTAAGTCTAAGTTATGTGGTCCCCGCACGTGTCGCTATTGTCAGCCCTAAATGGTGCTAATGTCACCTGGGGTCGGTCACGCTGGTGCATGGGGCCTGATCTGATTTTATTATGGCCTGGGGCCGTGGTGGCTCGCGGGATTAATGGGAAGTTTTGGTCGTTGATGCAAGTTACGTGGCGGATAACTATTGGACGTTCATTAAATTTTTCTCAACGATGCTGTAACATTATGGTAGCTAGCTACTGATTTGGGGAAAGGGTTGGGTAAATGTTGCCTTCTTTTCGTCACTTTTAAGTCTCGGTCCTAAATGAAAAAGTTACAACCTATTTTCAACACATGTTATCTTACAATCGTGTATATTTTTAAATACTTAATTAGAGAAATTTAAATGATTATACACCAGAAAACTAGCGGACTTGTCCTCTCCTAATATTTCCAATATAAATATTTCGATATCGAATGTTAAGTACAAAATTTTCGGTAACAAGTAGTGGACACAAACACGGAGCTGATGAGAGGGGCGCGCACAGCGCAACCATGACACGAAATGAGCTGTAATTAAAATGTTGAAGTGGTCCACTCACTCGCAAGTACCCGACCCACACTCAACTCTCCAAATGCCCCGCAAAGGCGACCTCTTGCCCAGCTCACCTCACCAAATGACCACACCATTTTTCGTCATTTGTTCTATAAAGTAAATAATGTATGAACATTTTTAAGGGAAATTTTTGAAAAAATAAAATTATTTTCTTTATTGGGTAAAAATCTCAAACATTATCGGAGAAAAATACATATATTTTTCTAGGAAAAGGATCAGTTGCAAAATTCAATTTTTGGTACAAAATACAAACTAATCATAGCCCTTGCTCTTGTGATTTGAATGGATGAGATTAAATCTTGATTTTTTGATATTTTTATTGGTGACGAATTATAAAATGAAACTGACGAATTATGTCGTCTTTTCATTTTTCAGCTTGAAAAGTGACGAATTATAAAATAAACTGACGAATTATAAAATGATTTTGGCAAATTTTATATTTTGTACAAAAATTTAACTTTGCACCAGATCTGACTTTTATTTTTCTAAGATAAAAACAAGACACTAATTAAGTAAGAAATCGAGTAAGAAAATTTTACTTTTGGACATTTTGATTGCGATCGGTTTAATTTATTTTACTCGATGATCTACTAGTATTTAGTATGTATGATGATAAATCATAGTAATGTACAATGAGGAGAAACATTTTTTTTCTCGAGAACTTGAGACCCCAATCTTCACCTTTTAAAATGCATTATCAAGTCATTGTGGTGGTGATACGTGTCCAATGTGCATTTTCTAAGATGTATTTAATGCAAAGTCAAAGCCAGTAACTTTGACTTTATTTTTTTGACATGTGTCACATGCAGATTTAAAGATATATCATGATCTAATGGTGAGCTTTGTGATCTCAAGTTCTCGAATTTTTGAGAGATATCAAAACAAATAACACTGAAATAGTAAAAGTTAAAATGAATCAAAATATCTCATAATAGCAATAAAATGAGTAAATATAAAATATTAATCATTTAATTTTAATAAAATAAATAAATGGCGTAATGCTCTTCAACGTATTTTTTTAGGCATTTAAATGCGCCATACCCAAATCGATATTCATAATACGCTACAAGTACCGCACACACTCATCACCCGCCATCGTCGTCGACACACTCTCTCTCTCTTCTCTCTCTTGCCGTTAGCCGCGCACTAAACCGGTCGACTCCGACACACCGTCCATATCCCCAATCCGACTGTTACCGCTGTCGCCGACTCGCGATTCGACTCGATTTCGTTGCAATCGTGAGTTGCGGATGTGACTGTGATGTTTTTTTTTCTGGTTTCATTTTTTCTTTCTTTCTGTTTTTGTAATTTTGTCAATTGAGGTTTCGTGAACTGAAAGCGATATATTGATGTACCATTTTTGACGAGCCTCGGTGGCAGCTGCGAGGTTTTTTCTGTCGGTGTCTGCAGATTTTGTTGCCTCGATCATTTAGTTAGGTTTTTGATTGAGATGCGTGTGTGTGTATGAGTGATAGTCATCGGCTTGTGCGCCGACACAGTTAGCGGATTTTTTATTTTTTAAATTTGATTTTGTTCTGAGTGCTGTTCATGAGGCTGACCTTTCAACCATTTACTGAGATTAAACTGTTCATGGTTTTGAAGTTATTCACTGTTGTTTTAGCTTCTTCCAGGTGAAGAATCACTTTCTGATTGTTGATGCTGTAGTTTGTTTCTATTCTAACTTTTGCTGGTCTCTTTTATTTTTCCTTTTGTTGATGGAGATTGTTGAAGTTGAGGAGCTCGAAGCTGGGTCAAATCTTGCAATGGATACTGAATTCGATTTCTGATTCTCTATTGATTTTCTGAACTCCGTATCAAGCCAACTGGCATTATAATATGAGTCATGCATGTTAATGATGCTATTGAAATTGGGATTATGATTTTCAGTAGTTGAGGTTGTTTAATGGAGTTGGAGTTGGCCTTTAAGTAATCAGTATGTGAATGGACTTTGAAGATTGAAGTAGTACAGTTGTTATTAGCTGTTTTATGCTCTGACTTTTTTGTGTATAATTATTGGATGTGTAATGTGTTTCTTTGTTTTTATATATGAGCTAACATTCCTGTTCCCTATTGATAATTAACTTTTTTTTGTTTTGAACTGTACAGGTTAAGATGGATCGACGGAGTTGGCCTTGGAAGAAAAAATTGTCCGATAAAACAATTTCTGATAATGCCGTGGCCGTGGAGGCTGCAGCAGACTCTTCAAATGATTCTGTTTCAGCAGAGGTTTGTTTGCTGCCTCTGTAAAAATTTTGTGATGAGACATTCATCAGTTATCTACCACTCTCAAAGGAAGCTCTTGTTGTCGCTATGGATTTGTCAGCATTGGCCATTCCTTTACCTTCAGAATTATCTTTCATAATGCATTTGTTTCTGTTGAATGTTTATCTATCTAAAGCTTTATCTACTTCCTGTGTATTTGCTTTTAATAGAAGGAAAGCTACAAAAAGCCGAGCTATGTTCAGATATCAGTGGAGTCATACACACATCTAACTAGGCTAGAGGATCATGTGAAGTCATACGAAGAGCAGGTTCGAACACTGGACAGTCAAATAATAGGACTCAATGAAAAGCTTTCAGCTGCACAGGAAGAGATTGTTACCAAGGAGGGGCTTGTAAAACAGCATGCCAAAGTTGCTGAAGAAGCAATTTCAGGTAGCTTTTGCTTTGGATTCACAAATACTTACTAAACGTTTATTGTGCATGCACAACCTCATAATGGACAGTCTCATCTAAGTTATTAGCTAATGCCTGGTATTTGTGGTTCAAGGATGAACTCATACTGCTACGTGGATCTAAGGTATAAATTACTCATTCGAAATCGTTCACTTTTTGCAGGGTGGGAAAAGGCAGAGACAGAAGCTTCGACACTAAAAACTCATTTGGAGGCTGTCACCCTTGAGAAGCTTACAGCGGAAGACCGAGCAGCCCAATTGGATAGTGCTCTTAAGGAATGCATGAGGCAGATAAGAAATTTGAAGGCAGATCATGAGCAGGAGTTACATGATTTAATTTTCTCCAAAACCAAGCAGTTCGAGAAACTTAAACTTGACCTTGAATCTAGGATCGCTAACTTGGACCAAGAACTCCTCAAATCTGAAGCTGAAAATGCGGCACTTGCCAGATCATTGCAAGAGCGTTCTAACATGCTAATCAAGATAAGTGATCAAAAGTCACAAGCTGAGGCCGAGGTTGAACATTTGACGGGTAACAACGAATCCTGTGAAAGGGAAATTAGTTCACTCAAATACGAACTTCACATTGCAGCAAAGGAGCTTGAGATTCGCACTGAAGAAAAAAACATGAGTGTGAGATCTGCAGATGTTGCCAACAAGCACCATGCGGAGGCTGCCAAAAAGATAACAAAATTAGAGGCGGAATGCCAAAGATTGCTCGGTCTTGTGCGTAAAAAACTGCCTGGTCCTGCTGCCCTTGCACAAATGAAGATAGAAGTTGAGAGCTTGGGACGGGATTATGGTGATAATAGAAGGAGATCTTTAGGTCGGACTTCTAGTCCTCACTCTCCATTCCCTGATTTTCAGTTGGAAGAATTGCATAAAATACAAAAGGAAAATGACTTTCTAACTGAGCGTCTATTGACAATGGAAGAAGATACACAAATGCTGAAAGAAGCCTTGGCTAAGCGTAACATTGAGTTGCAGGATTCAAGAGATCTGTGTGCTACTATTTCGAACAAACTTCAGAGTCTAGAAGCAAAGACCCAGACTAACAGTAAAAGTATGGCGAAGTTGGCAAATGCTCACAGTCTAAACTCCATGTCCGAAGATGGCAATGAATACGCACCCAGTTCTGCTGAATCTTGGTCCACAGGTCTGAACTCTGACCTCTCCCAAAGTAAACAAGGCAAGTCTGAAAGTGCAAACCACTTGGATCTTATGGATGACTTCCTTGAGATGGAAAAGCTAGCATGTTCATCCAATGATTCCAGTAGCCTACTTGCCGACCCCAATAGCTCAAGCTACACAGCCTCAGCAAATACAAGACAAGGAGATATGGTGGAAACTGCTAAAGCTCGTAAGCCTGACTTGCAAAATGACGCTAATCCAATGGAAAATAATACATTTTCTAGTCCAGTTAACTACTCAATATCAGATATTGATGTAGACCAGCTTCCCTTAATGAAGCTTCAATCAAGGATTTCCGTGCTCTATGATTATATATCAAAGGAATCTGATGGTTTTAAAATTTTGGAAGATATGAGGAGCATTCTAAATGATGCACGTGAGTCCCTTCATCAACAATCTTGCTGTGAATTGAAAAAAATACATTGTTCAGATGCCTCGTGTGACAGGCAAATTTGCCCAGAGGATGCTGGAATGACTACCGTCAAGGAAATATCTTTGTCACAAGACAGGGGAGTGGTTTCGGAGAATATGCAGAGCACAAGTAAAGATATAGCAGCCGCAATTCATCAGATTCACGATTTTATGGTTTCCTTGGGAAAAGCCGCCGAAGCAGTTCAGGACCCATCACCTGGCGGTGATGGATTGGTTGAACAGGTTAAGGAATTCTTGGCCAAATTCAGCAGTCCTCTAAACGAGAAGGCAAGTGTGGTGGATTTTATTGCCGACTTGTCTCATATTTTACACAGAGCTAATAAACTCAGACTTAGTTTCCTTGATTCCAAGGAAAATGACGCAGAAACTAATGGTTCTGACTGCGTAGACAAGGTTGCTCTACCGGAGCATAAGGTGGTTGCAGCGGATTCAATGGGTGACATTTTCGCAAATGGTTGTTCTGATAGTGGCTCTGATCCGGAGGTACCCAGTATTAGTAATCTAGTACCTGGACTGGAACTTAAGTCTACATCATGCATTTGCCCAATGGAGGATTTTGAAAATATCAAAATCGAGAAAGAAAACTTGGAAACAGATTTGCTCAGATGTTCTAAGGATTTGGAAAATGCGCAGTCACAGCTATGTGAGACTGAAGGAAAGCTTTCAGAGCTGAAGTCACAATTAGATTTGGCTCTGCAATCCAATAGCTTAGCTGAGACTCAATTGAAGTGCATGGTGGAATCTTATAGGTCACTTGAGAGACGTGCTGAAGAGTTAGAAACAGAGTTAAGTCTTTTGCGCGAAAAAGCAAAGACGTTAGATGATGAACTTCAAGAAGAAAAGACTAGGCATCAGGATGCATTGGACAAGTGTAAAGACCTTCAAGAACGATTGCAGAGGTTAGAATTCAGTTTCTTTTCGCAAGATGATAAACGTCTCTTACTAAACGACATAGATATAACTAGTTTATAGTGGTGCATGACAATTATTATTATTCTGTCTTTAGTAATCGTAGATAAAAAAGAATTGTTATGGAAAAATTTTCAAACGGGCACCTTAGATTCTTGTGAAATGGCCATGCTCATGACATGATTGTTGTGATGGATAAAGGGAAACTGAAGTTGATATCTTTTTTTAATTTCCAACTCCTTAGTTTAAGCACTGAACCTGCATCAGAGACTGCTTGTATGGCTTTTCTTTTATGTGTGTAGGACACTGCTCCAAGAATTGTCAGAGTTAATGTGTTCCAAACAAAATTAAGCTGGGTATTTGTCATTAACTGATGTATGAACTGTTTTAGGAACATCATCAACTCAGAAGAATCTTTAATGCCTGATTTTGACTACAAAACAAACCAGGTGAGTGGATTCCATAGTCTTAAATCATCAGCATATGAATTTATATCAAGTTTTTGGTACCGTAATAATAACATGATAAATGATAATCATTGTTCTTTTTTCTCAGGAAAAAGAGCTGTCAGCTGCAGCCGAAAAGCTAGCCGAGTGCCAAGAAACAATTTTCCTTCTTGGCAAGCAATTAAAATCTTTCCGACCTCAGCCAGAACCTGTGATTACTCCGCGACAAGACATTGGTCAGAGGGTTTCTAGTCCAGCTAGAGATGAATCCAACATAACATTTGAAAATATGTTAGATCTCGATCGAGCCAGGATGGATGGTGCTGCATCTTCTGGCATTGTGTACAATGCACTATACATCCCATCTGATTCCGAGGCAGACAGTTACTTAAGGTCACCTATCAGTACAAAGCATCAAAAACACAAATCGGTTCATTCACTCCCTCCTGCTTATGCAGCTCAAACTCCAGAGAAGCACTCGAGAGGTATCAGCAGATTCTTTTCTACTAAAGGGAAGTTTTAGGACTCAGCTTAGCTTAAAACTTCTGGATGCTATTATTATGTAATAGACCTATCAATAATCGTCAGTTGGCAAAAATGGTCATGGAGAATGGAGTGAAACATTGGATTTATTCTATACCTATCAACGTCTAGGATTACAGGACTACAGACAGCAAGCCTCTGTCATTCGTATATCAAAGGTACGTAAATCGGCCACATCTTCTGTAGCCAGGTTGAGTTGTGCACGTGTACAAGTTTTAGCTTCTGAAACATATCTGTCTGGTAGCTGTTAAGTTCTGATATCTGTGGTTGAGCTTTGTAGACACAAGTTGCTCTGCTGTATAGTTGTATGTGTATGAATACACAGTTGTTTCATTTTAATTGGTTTTCTGTGCACCTGATCTCCTTTGCCCTTCTGCAAGTCTATTAGCATTTACAACACATGACGGCCTCCAGATCATGGCACAATAACATGAAGTACTACTGGTGGATAAGAGATGAGATGGTACTATAAAGTTGAGAGATTGAGCAGCTTCCGTAGTACGTAGTGGACTGGACTTTTTATTTGTTCAAGGCTAACAAGTTGCCCCAACTTGTAGGGTTAAAAACCCTGAAGAAGATAAACAAGCCCATCAAACCAAGCTCTTTCCAACAATCAGAAACTCATGATGAGAGAGTATTATATTACAGCTACATATATTGTTACAGTCATGTGAGTTTATGTTAGGAGCAAGTAGGAATAATGTTCCAAACACCACCATCACAACCACCGCGACATGGCACTCAAATTCATGCGATTGTTGTAGGGTTGAAACTTGAAAGAATGAAACCCCCCAACATGATGTCTCCCTTGAACACTTCCCTAGCTCCCAGCATTGTGGGTCTTTGTTCCTTGAGACCATCCTCAAATCTCACACAATCAATCATTTTCTATTACTTCCTATCAAAAAAAAAAATCATTTTCTATTACCCAAAGATATTAATTAAAATAAAAAACCACTAGCGCATGAAAATAACTTATCTGAAACAACTGAAATCTATGCAACATATGTTTAATAAATATTCTTTAAAAAAATTAATCACAACCTGTGGTTTGTACACAATGTTGGTCCATATTGGCAGGTTTTCTAGTTCAGGATCCTTTAAAATAGTTTCATCAAATGTACTTTTTTTTTTGTAGCGAAAATTGCAGGATATTGTTAGGTTTGATGTTTATCTTGCTCATGGATAAATTGTGACGTGAATTGAAGACATAATTCAACTATTAATCATCTGCTCAGTGACTGAACATTAAGTGATGTATATTTAATGATGAATAATGAAGACCAAGGTGAGGTGTGACTTGAAAGTTTAAACCTAATCCAACACACTGTCATGTCTTGTTTAGCACACTGTTATGAGATTCATTGTATCAAAACCATTCCATTTATCAAGAAGCAAAGTTCAAGTATAACATACATTACGACTTGATGTCATTAATGTTTTTCTCGTGACATTATTAGATTCAAACATGCTATAATTCGCTGAATCAAGTTCCCAACAAAATAATATTATTAAGGGTTAATTACAAAACATAGCCTGGACTAAAGGCTGATTTCAAATTGAATATATACCGAATTTTTTTAATTTTTAATTTAGTGATTTTTCAACTTGCATACATTTTGTGTACGAATTCGATGTGTTTTTGAGGAATTAAAGTCGAAAACTTATGAATTTGATTTTATGGTTAACAAAATTGGTCAACCTTATTTTTATCATGGTTGGAGATATGATCAATTTTATGATAAACACAACGGCCTGGATGGGCTAAGCCCAAACCAAGCACGAAGGTGTTAACCATGATAAAAATAAAGTTGACTATCACCTGATTTCAAATTAGGTATCAGACTTTTAAAAAAAAAGGGATTGAAACATGTGCGAATTGATACAAAAATCACTATATTAAAAATTGAAAAAATCTGGTACCTAATTTGAAATCAGGTTCATTTTCCTTCCACAATTTATGTGGATTTTCCATCGGATTTGCCAAAAAAGTAATCAAGATAGTAGAAGTGGATAGAAAATTTATGTATTTTTTTGAATTTTCTATTCAAATAATCATATGCACATTAAGAAATATTTCTTAATTGATATAACGAAGATGAGATATTTAATTATTTTGTTTCATTTATTTAATTATTTTTTCAAAAACAATCAAGCAAACAAAAAACAATATGAATCTGATTTATTTGAAACTATTGATTATTTTGTCAAATTATCCCCTCACATGGTAATAAACAGTAATAAAAATTTTATACCACCATGAGGAACAAATATCTGATCACATACGCATAATTACAAATACAAACTCTCTTGCTCTCAAAAAAAAAAAAATCAAACCCCCCATCAATTCTTATATGGACTTTAATTTCTTATGTTAAGAAATAACTAAAATCTAAATCCAGAATTATCACATCATCAGGAGCCACAAGAGAAGCAGATCTGCAGAGCTTCGATCATCATCAATTTAATTATGATGATCATGTTGCTGATGATGAAGTTGTTTTTGGTTGTGTGTGTCATCTAAGCATGGAAGTTAATGACTGAAAAACATCCTCATCGCATGGCAAAGTGAGACCCATTTCATGATCAAACCCAAATTCCTCTTCAGCTCTGTGTAGCAGCATTTGGAACTCGGGTCGGGTCAGGAATGAAATGGGCACAATGTATCTGACCCGGTTAGGTCCAACATAGACCACAAAATGACCCTTTGGCACATCTAACGGCAGCCCTGCTGCATGTCTCTTATTCCCATCATCTATTCCATCACCATGTTGTTGAATGTAACCACCACGTGACGACTTGTGATGTTTGGCCAACGTTGAGCATTTCCTCATTAGCTGCTTGAACACTTCCGCTTGGGTTAGTCTCTTGTTTTGCATCCTCAAGGCCATTTTGGTAATTTGGTTAAAAGATAGAGAGAGAAGGTGTTGATTTTTGTGTGAGGGTTTTTTGAGGTGTTGGGAGATTGATATTTATGGTGGGGGGAGAGGGAGTATGGGCTGGGGAGTTTTGTGGGAGAGTGTGTGTACGTGTGTTTGTTTGTGAAGACAGTTGGGGCGGGTTTTTGGGGTTGGCCCATTGGGTTTGTAACTCTTCTTGTTGGCATCCTAATGAACAATATGGTCACTCCCCTTTCATTTCTTGCCCTATCTTTGATTTGAAAATATGCTATTCCATTTCGAAGCTTGATAGTGAGTCCTTTTAGTATTATATAGATACCATTACTTGGCTTAAAGCATTAGTTATGCTTGACAAGAAACATACAAGTTGTGTGGGTTTTTCGTTTAAAAGAAAATTTAAATTCACTGTCATTCAGCCTGAATAAGATGAATAGACTTTAACCTCTTCTTCAATATTTTGGGTTTATCATGTATGAACCTCCGACTTGCAAAAATTTAGGTTTTGATATCAGCGCATTATGACATCTTATGGAAAAAGATCCAATGCAGCACAGCAATTCGCTGCGAGTGGAAAACTGCGTCGTTTTGATCTATACGATGTCGTTTTAATTTTCGAAAAATAACAAAACGACGATTTTTGGATTAAAACGACGTCGTTTTACCTCTCGCATCAAAATGCTGCGCTGCACTGAATCTGAATCCGACATCTTATAGGGGTGTAAATGTGGGGATGGTATAAATGGTGGGGGGACAGGAACCAAGAAGGAGAAGTAGAGTCTGAGGGAGAGAGATAGAAAAGGAGAAGAAGGGAATGTTTTTAATATTAATGCTTACTTTCTCTTGTCCCGAGGACTACATTTTATAATAGGAAAACAACGGTAACATCTCCAAGACTAGGAATTGCAATTGTTCAACAGTTGCAGACGCTCCTACGCTCAAGTAACGTACAAGTCAGGGTTGTAGCGAGCTGGCACGGTGCGTTTGCGTTTCTCCAGCAGCTCTGGCAGTGCAGCAGGTCCTGTTGCCTGTGGTTCCTTGTCTGTCTGTCCAGCACTTGTCCTCTTGTGAACTCCTTTACTTGGCCCAATGTTGCGAGGCCCACTGGGCTTCGTGACAATACTCCCTCCATGGAGCTGGACCTTGTCCGCAAGGTCAAACGCAGGAAAATCATTACGAATAGAGGAGGCTGATTCCCAGGAAGCATCGGCTTGGGGCTGATCCGACCATTTGATAAGGACTTGATCCTCCCAACCATTTGATACCTTGATCTTGCGTGTGGCTAACACGGCTTCAGGGGCTATGTCAGGTTTGTTGTCCACGAAGTGAAGAGGAAATTCATGCACTGCAGCCGTCGAAGGGTCCAAGCATTTGCGCAGTATGGAGATATGAAAAACATTGTGGATCCGTGCATTGTCCGGCAGTTGCAGTCTGTATGCTACTTTTCCAATGCGGCTGGTGATAAGGAATGGCCCATAGAAGCGCTTGGCTAACTTTGTCATGCGGCGTTGCCTCAAGGAGACTTGGCGATATGGCTGGAGGCGTACATAAACCCAATCACCGACCATGAATTCCTTATCCTTGCGATGTGAATTAGCCTGCTGGCGCATGCGGTTCTGGGCTCTCTCCATGTTAGCGCGAAGTTGGCGCAGTAATGTAGTTCGTTTATCCAGCAAGGTGTCGACCGTGTGCACTGGTGTGGCTCCTGGAACATGGTCGAGTAGGTCTGGTGGCGTGCGGCCGTAAACTGCCTCAAAGGGCGTTATGCCAATGGACGCGTGCATGGCAGTGTTGTGGCTGTATTCTGCCCAAGGTAGATGATCAACCCAATCCGATTGGTTTTCAGAAACAAAGCATCGCAAATAGTCCTCCAAAGCCCGATTCACTATTTCTGTTTGGCCATCCGTCTGAGGATGGTATGCGCTACTGGTAGCTAGGTTAGTTTTGTGCAACTTGAAGAACTCTTTCCAAAAGCGGCTCATAAAAAGCGGATCCCTGTCACTGACAATGCTTCTGGGGAATCCATGAAGGCGTGCTATGTCCTTGACAAACAGGTGGGCAACATCTTCTGCGGTAAATCCAACTTTTAAAGGCGAGAAGTGGACATATTTTGACAGCCTGTCGACCACAACAAGGACGGCCGTAAACCCTTTAGAAGGAGGGAGATGAGTGATAAAGTCCATTGTAATATCCTGCCAGATGTTTGTTGGGATTGGAAGAGGTTGCAGTAGACCGCCTGGAGCTGAGTTAGGGGCTTTGGTTTGCATACATGTGTGGCATTTTTGCACGTAGGATTGGATATCAAGTCTCATACCTGGCCATGTGAAATTTGCGAAAATCCGGGCGAGGCTTCGCTGGATGCCTGGGTGGCCACCAGTAGGGGTATTATGATACTCGAAAAGGATTAGTGTAAGGAGTGGTTGTTGCTTGGGAACCAGCAGTTTTCCTTTGAAGAGGACTAAGCCGTCGCGGACAACATGGTCAGGCCAATCATGGGGTGTTGCTGCAATGTTGGATATCAGAGTTTGCCCCTCGACCGTGTCACTGTAGTAAGTGCGTAATGCCCTTAGTATGCCCAGCTCTGGTTTAGAAACACCATACAATGCGTGACAAGATGCATCAGTTTGTCTGGAAAGGGCATCAGCAGCTGCGTTTTCCTTGCCAGGTTTGAACTGTACCTCAAAATCGTACCCCAGAAGTTTGGCAATCCACCTTTGTTGTGCCGGAGTATGAGCGTCTTGGGTGAGGATAGTGCGAAGAGGTTGATGATCTGTCTGGACTAAGAATTTGCTGCCGAGGAGGTATGGACGCCATCGTTGTACTGCAGTAACAAGGGCACGAAGTTCACGGTCATAAGCTGAAGTGACTTGAAGGGTGGGTGGTAATTGGCGGCTGAAAAATGCCACTGGGTGGCCATCTTGTGAGAGGATAGCTCCGAGACCAGTGCCTGAGGCATCCGTAGTTACTGTAAAAGGCTTGGAAAAGTTTGGGAGGGCAAGAACAGGTGTACTTGATAAGGCTTGTTTAAGGTCCTCAAATGCTGCGGAAGCTTGTTCGTTCCAGGAGAAGGAATCCTTCTTAAGTAGGCTTGTCAAGTTGGCTGCTCGGGAAGCAAATCCTTTGACAAAGCGGCGGTAATAGCCAGCAAGTCCGAGAAATCCGCGCAACTGTCGAATGGATTTTGGTATTGGCCAGTCCACAATTGCCTTGATTTTTTCAGGTTCAACCTCAACGCCCTTGTGTGATATAATGTGGCCAAGGTATTCAATGTATTCCCTGCCAACAAAACACTTGGATGGTTTAGCAAAAAAGGAGTGTTTGCTGAGAAGAGTGAGTACCTCGTGTAGATGGGTGAGGTGCAGGTTCCATGTGGTACTGTAGATCAGAATATCGTCAAAGAAGACGAGTACACTACGGCGGAGCAAGGGTCGAAAAAGGTTGTTCATTTCCCCCTGGAAACTTACAGGAGCATTTGAGAGGCCGAAGGGCATAACCATGAATTCGTAATGCCCTTCGTGTGTCCGAAATGCAGTTTTAAAGATGTCGTCAGGGTGTACACGGAGCTGGTGGTATCCGGCGCGGAGGTCGAGTTTTGTAAATACTTTTGCGACGTGGAGTTCATCTAGTAGTTCATCCACTGTGGGTATCGGAAATCTATCCTTCACTGTGATAGCATTGACCGCTCGATAGTCGACGCAGAATCTCCATGTGCCGTCACGCTTTTTTACTAGGATGATGGGTGAGGAGAATGGACTTCGACTCGGCCGGATAATACCCTCTTGTAACATATCTTTGATCATGTTTTCAATGATCGTTTTCTGAGAATGAGCATATCTGTATGGCTTGATGTTTACAGGGTTTGAGCCAGGTAGTAAGGGGATTCTGTGGTCTGTATCACGTGGGGGAGGAAGGCCTTTTGGTGGGAGAAAGACGTGGGTGAAGGATTGTAGGAGGGAAGGGAGTTGTGAGCGGGCTGGTTCTGGGAGGTCATTTGGAAGTAGGGGTAATGTTTGGAGAGTATTCTGGTGTGGTAGTGGTGCATGGGAAGTGGTAAGTTGGTATAGACAGTGTATGGCATGCTGGTGGTCGGCTTTCCGAAGTTGGTGGAAGGTCATTTGTTGGGGATGGGTGGAGTCTTGGAGTCCAAATAGTTTGATATGTTCTTCTTTGTGCCAAAAGCTGATCCATAACTCACGAAAGCAAAAAGTAGTGGGGCCGACTTGAGCAAGCCATTGGGCTCCGAGGACAATATCTGCCCCAAAAACCGGGAGGAGGTGCAGGTCCACCGAAAAGTCATGAGAGCCCATCGAAATGGGGACTTCCAAGCAGATTCCTTCGCATATCATGACGTCGCCGTTACCGACCAAGACTTGCATGTGGGCGGAGGGTTGGATAGGAAGCTTAACGTGGCGTGCGACGCGAGATTGCATGAAGTTATGAGTTGAACCGGAGTCGATGAGAACGATAACAGGATGCCCTTGTATGTGACCTCGCAGTCGAAGTGTACTCGTCATGGTTTGCCCTTCCATGGCATGAAAGGTTATGCATGGCGTGTCATCAGGAGGTCCGTGGACCTCGTCTGCAGTTTCATCGGCGACTGGAACCGTGTCTGGCTCAGTCGGTGGGTCATCAAGGGCACGCGCATCCGATTCATCTTCAAGGAGTAGACATTGGAACCGTGGTTTGCACCTGTGGCCGGGTGTGTAGCGCTCGTCACAGTTGTAGCACAAGCCTTTCTCTCGTCTTGCTGCCATTTCTAGTGGTGTAAGTCTTTTGGTGGGTAAGGGATTGGGTGGTTTTCTGGGGAGGGAAGGGGTTGTGTTTGAAGATGGTGAAGGTGAATGTTGGTTAAGCGGGGTAGAGTAGTGACGGTAGGGTAGGTTGCGGTAGAGGAGAGTACGCTGAGCATGGATCTTTTCTTCAATGACGCGAGCCATGCCCATAGCTTCTTCAAGCGAGGTTGGCCGAAGTAAAACCAGCTCCTGACGAACCTCTTCTTTGAGGACGGCGAGAAAACGTTTCAAAAGGTTCACTGCCGAAAGGGCTGGCGTGCTGGTTGAGAGTGACTCGAAGGCAGAGATATATGAGTGCACAGAGGAGGTTTGGAGTAACCGGTTCAGTTCGACCTCGGCGTCGTAGTAATCCCCAGGGCCAAAACGACGTCTCAAGTCACGGGTTAGCTGCACCCAGGATTGTACTTGGCCAGTATTGAACTTCCAACGAAACCATTTCAAGGCTTCGCCAGTCATGTACAACGGTGCGGTAGCCAGCATGTGTTCTGGCAGTGTTTCGTGGATATCGAAGAAGCGCTCGAGCTGGAACAGCCATCCCTCTACGCTGTCGCCATCGAATATTGGGATTTCAAGCCGTGGCGCTCGTGGCAGGCGACCATTAGGCTCGGCCACAAAAATTGGGTTATGGTGAAGCTGGGTGTTATGGGGGATGGGGTGGTTGGTAGTATGAGACAAGGCGGAGTGTTGGGTGGTGTTGGGGGTGTTTAAAAGTGGAGGGTTGTGGTGGACTGGTTGTTTATCAGGACGGGGTGCGGGTGGGTTTTGAAGCTCCTTGACGGATTGTTGGAGGTCATCTATGGCTTTTGTGATGCGATCCACGGAGGTTACCAGTGTGTTTAAGGTTGTTTCGACCGGACCCAAGTGTCCATCAATCGTCTCAACAGCAGTGCCTAGGGTGGCAATGAGTTCAGTATTTGTTGGCATGGCGAGGGGAAGAGATCAACAGTGAAAGCACCAAATGTGGGGATGGTATAAATGGTGGGGGGACAGGAACCAAGAAGGAGAAGTAGAGTCTGAGGGAGAGAGATAGAAAAGGAGAAGAAGGGAATGTTTTTAATATTAATGCTTACTTTCTCTTGTCCCGAGGACTACATTTTATAATAGGAAAACAACGGTAACATCTCCAAGACTAGGAATTGCAATTCTTCAACAGTTGCAGACGCTCCTACGCTCAAGTAACGTACAAGTCAGGGTTGTAGCGAGCTGACACGGTGCGTTTGCGTTTCTCCAGCAGCTCTGGCAGTGCAGCAGGTCCTGTCGCCTGTGGTTCTTTGTCTGTCTGTCCAGCACTTGTCCTCTTGTGAACTCCTTTACTTGGCCCAATGTTGCGAGGCCCACTGGGCTTCGTGACAGGTGTAGGGTTTTATTAGGTTTTAAGATCAGCGCTTCATAATCATAAGGGGTAAATATTCAAACGCATGCCGTTAGTCAATCGGGCTAATTAAGGTTTAGTTATTAAATGATTTAATGCACGCCAAGCCATCTATATCTTACAAATGGATTATTATAATAGGAAAGTGGAGTATACAAATGAATTCAGCATTATTTGGTGTATTCGTCAGTCTTCGTATATATTCGAGTTTAGGTCAAGTGATTCCCCAAAACTTAAAAAGGTTTAAACTTTTTTTTATTTTACCCAAAATCCAACAAATGTAAAACTCCACAAAAAAGGGGCAATTCTTTTTTTTTTTCACTCAAAATAATATGAAGAAAAAAAATATGCAAAACCTCGATCTAGTTTTTGAACTCAGTATAAGTTTATTTGAATATAATTCAAATGTGCAAATTCATGGATTAAAAAAAAAAGCGGTAGATCCAAATTAAACACTGCCGCTTAGTGTGATATCTTTATTTTCCGTACAAATCAATGGTAAGATCGACGAGATTGATTAATAGTGTTACATGTGCATTAGCAAATGTGTGCATGTGGTTCATGTCCTACAAAACAGTACGATATGTCTAAAAATAGAGATCTGACATAACCAAAGGAGCCACGTATATGGAAGGTACAACTAATGATTAACACATGACATATCGTACACGACAAAGACGCCCTTCCTTTTCAATACTCTCCACACGTCCCATTTACTTATTTTTTTTAGCAGTCCACGACAAAGATCGAACTACTTCCCATATAAATCTATTGTTTCTCATTCTAAAGCTTCAATTTCAAATAAGTAACCTTCATCAAAAAAAAAAAAAATCAAATAAGCAAATATATATTTTGAAGACTGAAAGTTTTTAAACCTAGAATTATGAGTACAAAAGAGCGTTTAAATTAATGAGATTGTACCGTACGACCTCTTGATCACTTGATCTGTGCAACATCTTGATCATAATCTTTAAATTATACTGTTCGACCTCTTGATCTGTTTAGATTCATTCCATCTGTTTATATAAACATGAACACAAACCCTATGTTTTTCTGGACACACCATTACCAACGCGCGCGTAGACCTAACATGAGGAAGCAGTAACCAGTGTCATTTTTCCTGTTTTTGATATCTATTGATCCAAAATATTAAAGGAGCAAGGGGCATGCTGTCCTACTGGACCATCTACTTTTGTGCCAACTCCATCAGAGAAGGATTAGTTTATATTAACGAGACCAAAATTGAGATTTTAAGTCATAGAAAGGTAGGTCAATTTCAGATCGATCATTAACACTACATCAAAGACGACACTATTTGTAATGTCCTAACCAAGGTTGCATTTATTGCAGAAAATGCTAGGCGAGCATCGGGCGGAAAGGGTCTCCAAGGATTAATCGGGATCTAGGAGAAGATTAATCGGTTTCGAATTTTTAATATTTTTAAATATATAATTATTTATACATTATTTAATATACAAACTTCTTCCTCCATATTCTCCAGAATGTAGACTTTTAATCAATTCATGGGTTCAAACACATTGACATTGCAAATAAATATGAACATTGTAAATGTCTTCATCCACATTAACATTGTTAATCAAATCCAAATTATGAAAAATAAGAATCAAGTAGCATAAACAATACAATCCAAATCCCTAGTTGCAATAATAAGTTAATTTTTTAAAATTTACAAATAAGCCCTTCAAGTTTGAATATTGACATGTAGTTGACAATTCCGCCTATAAATCGATTTAGACCGCCCAGAAGCCGATTACACCGCCCAGGCGCCCGCCTAGACCGCCTAGGCGCCGCCCAGAAACCGCCTAATACCCAAAAGCGCCTAATTGGTTAAAACGGAACGGGTTCAAGAAAACGGCCGCCTAGGCGGTCTAGGCGGCCGTTTTTCTTGAACACTGGTCCTAACTCATATGCAGTTATCTTCATTAAGAGTCATTTTTTATATTCTTTTATTTATACGTGATCTAGTGATAAGCAGATGCAGATGTCTCTTAGCATTTGATTATTTAAGACGATCAAAGTTGGATTAATTCGTGACGTGTCAAAGATGAAGTTTCGATAAGGGCAAAATAGAAAAAGTCACATTATTACTCTATTAGAACCTCAAAGTTGAACCCTCATACAGCCCTACTACAATAACCATGTGATAACTGTGTATTCGAGTACTTCGAACGTGTTCCAAAACCCAATGCACGAAACAATAGTAGCCAGCTAGTAGTAAAGCACATAAATAAATGTAACCATCACAAAACAGCCACAGTCATGGATCATGATCACAAGATTTTGCACCCATGTTCTGAGGCTGAAATCATTGCCTTGTTTTTGTGGATCTTATGGAAAATTGAATGCTCAATACGGTCCTGTACTGCACGCAGCTAGGGTGCGTATTCAATTTGCCTTGTATCATGTGGGACTCATCCGATTTGCGTGTCCAAATATGTACATGTATGGTACGTATTGTGGTATTTGTTGTATGCTTTGTTGGTGTACAATAGAAGTGCAATCATTTTGCACAATGTGTTGTACTTTTGCCATCAAAATTTTGGTCGAATATCAAGAGATCAACAGTTCAGATTCCATTTGGTGCATCTTATATGATATTAATTTGGATTGTCTATTTTATGCCTATCACATTGAAATTTAATTTTTTTTTAAGTGTAATCATTTAACAGAGATTTGAAAACATATATGGAGATCAGATTTATTGATTTCTCAATTGTACATTTATTCTAGGTTTACGACATTGTTTTAAAGACCGTCCTATTTTGGCTGAATATATACGATGAAAAATGCAATGGAAAAATATGGATATTCATACAAAAGTGTAGAGTTTATGTCGGTGTTATTAAAACCGACCCGCGGATCGATCCGGTCAAATCATTGGGTCAATGGGTCAGTGGTTGAACCGGATGGACCCGCACATATTTAAAAAATAAAAAATAAAAATTTATATATGATATTATAATTTAACATATTTATGACTTGAATAAATATTACATGTTTATGATCCGATTACAACAACATACCATAACAAATTTAGAATTTGATAAAGTATAAATCAATAATAGAACAACAATAACAATTTTAGTCTTAATTTGCAAGTCACAACAATAAGGGATTTATAAGACTACTTAAATATCTAGTTAAATTGATAATAAAGTAATAACTTGTATAGATTTGATAAATGAATATACATTATTGAAACAAATAATAAAACGACAATCATCTTTAACCTAGTGGAAGGAAAGAGAATAACTATTATATTAAGAGAGGATTAGGTTCGAGTCTTGTCCAAGTCAAAATTAAATAAATAATTTTGCAGACCAAATCGAATCAATTGAGCCGATAAAATTACGATTTTAATGAAAAACCGGATCAACCGTCACTTTTTTTTGATTGTGGGTGTACATTGAACATTACAAGGAATACATCACATTTTTCGGGTACACATATATGTATAGTCCATTTGAAGCGCAGGCCACACATAAGCACCACCCCGGATTTGAACTTGCGCTTGAATCATTCGTTGAAGCACAGACCAACTGACACCTCTAACTTTGAACCCATGAGTTGACACACCTCCATGGTAAGGGCATAGCAGCAAAGCAGGCCTGCATACCTCCACGAGAGGATTGTGCATAACATTTGCAAGCGTCCACAAGGGACGAGGAAGATGAAAGGAAAACGCGAGCACATGGGATTGGGCATAACTTTTGCAAGCGTCCACAAGGGACGAGGAAGATAAAAGGAAAGAGGAAAATATAGGAAAGCATCCGCAAGGATGGAGGAAGAGGTCCACACCATAAGGTGGGACTAAGAAAATCCACACAAAATTGTAGGAGGAAAATGTCATGGGTGAGGCTTGAACCCTTTACTTGTGGATGCAAGGTAAGAGTTCTACCACTAGGCCACACCCTAAATGACACTTAAGGGCATCATTTTTGATGATCTTAAAAAAAAGATCGTGCACTCTATTTTCTCATTTCTCATTCTTCTACAATCTTTGTTCAAATAGTTGCTTAACAATGACCAAAAATATAAGATCATCAAATTTTCTCTCTTGCATTTTAATAAAAAATAATCGTGTTTAAACCATAACAATATTGATCTCTATTTATAGAGCTCGAAAAAATTAGTTTATTGGTATAATTTTCGAAAAATGTTATCTTGTGTTTTTTTGTTTATGACATTTTTAATATAAGCAATTAACTTGATTATCTAAAAGAGGACAACACAAAATTTGAGGTTCAATCAAATAGTGACACGTGTCCCATCATTCACACAATTTGATCGTCATTTCGATCATGCCATGCAATTTTTCCACGATCGTCCATGAGACAATCTTTTTTATTTTGTCTATTAAGAGTCAAAAGTTAAAGATTGCATGGATGATCTTTTTTTTGTCATCCTATTAAGGATGGCCTAAGCGACCAAATCTGTCAATAATATAAAAATGTATTGATGTGCTCAATTTTCAAAGTTATAGTTTATTATTATTATTACTATTATTATGAAATTCCTAAATCTAATCATAAACTATAAAGTTACTAAATAATCCAACGAGTCAGTTCAGTATTTCATAATGAGCCCAAAACTAGTAACCCAAATAGGCTTAAGAAGGTCTATATAAATATGGGCCCACATATGTAATCATAACCCAAATACATTTTGATGCTGCCACTTCTTTTTGAAGTATCCCATAAAATGCGAGACAAGACATTTCCTGAATTTAAATTATCGAGAAAACATTTTCAATATGCACTTGATTATAATAGGTTCCATTATTATTCAAAGTTTAGATATCATTCTCCTTTGACTTGTTTTTCACATACATGTGGTCACAAATATTTTAGCGTAATCGAGATACGGTTAGGGACCTAACCTATATAGTTCAACGGAAAATACTATTTATAACAACGCTTAAATGACAAGTGAAAAAGATTTAAGAATAAATCTCAAAACTCACATACAAATGGAACCAATTTTCTCAATAAATATTAAACTTGAACATTAAATAAATCAATTTACTTAATTTAAACAAATAAGAAAAATTGACCGGACACAAACGAACAAGAAAAAGGGTCATTTTCATCATATTTCATAGGCTTCCAATTGAACTTCAAATCCTTATCAAAAAAAATAATCAACCAAAAGACGTGGCATACATTTTTTAATCATATTTGATTTGTTCTATGAGGATATATATAAGTGGATCTATCTAGACGTACCTTTGAGAAAGGATAATCTAAATTGTTTGATAGTTAACAATTATTGAAATTGACTTGTTAATGACAATGAGGTCAATCTGCTATCACCCACCACGCCCTGTGTATTCTCGTGTATGATCACGTATGTGTAAATTTTAGATAAACTAGTCTATCTTAATTAGTTATTTAGTGATATTAAGATAAGAAAATATGGGACAAAATGAATTTTCTTTTATGTACAAGATAAGATAAAAAGACTAGGACCAAAGAAACTAGGCAGCTTGTTAATTCACTACAATTTCATGCAGGGACGAAACTATTAAGGGCTTGGGGTGACACTTGTCATCCACACTTTTTCAAAATTCTTTTATATGTTAAAATAATTTAATATATATATATTATAAATCAATCTAATGTTAAATATAATATTTTTTAGTAAATAACACGACATATAATTTTAAGATATGTAATTTTTAGTTAAACCAAGTTAATCTTGTAAGTGTACAAACGATTCACCCAAACTGGAAATTTGTACTGAAGTTTTGTGCTGATAAGTTTATGTATGGGTCAATTACAAGATAATCAAACATGTATTGTTTTGTTGTACAAAATGATCTCTTATTCAAAAAATTTCAAATTTTCATCTACTATCGAACACTATTTTAGTGAAGAGCACTTCACAACAAGATGGAAGACACTTTCTTATAGAATTGTTTGGTTTTCAATATTAACAAAGCAATATTTGAATTTTTGATTCACTAAAAGTTAATTTTCGAGACACGGAAACAAGACATCCTTCATTTTAATGTAATATAATTATTCGAAACAGTGTAATTCTTTTTCAATGTTACCGTTTTTACTTTTGTTGGCCACCCCTATTTCAATTTTTGGGTCATACATGCACAAAATCAAGTATAATTAAAGTTATATTAATTAAACGTCTCTCACCGCAATTCAGAGTCATCAAGTATTTAGGACCACTTCATTAGCTCATTTACTAATTGCATGTTTAATGTAATTTAGCTGCCCCGTTCGACTTATTAGATGCTACCAACATATAATTAAGTAAATCAAATTAAATTCTTTTTTGATAGGCCACACATGAGCTATACCTATACGACACTACATACATCTGTAAACTTTCACGGAAAATAATGAAAAAGTTTGACGAGGGACGAGCCGTCAATAAGAGAAACGAAATAAAATTTGTTAGAACGGCACTAACGAAAGAGTCTACACCGAAGGTAAAAATAGTAATAGCTCCACAACGAAATAGGAATAGATCATACCTTAAAGAAAAATCAAACACTCATATTGCCAACTACGATGAGGGCCCCGGCCTCGATACCCGTCTATCTTGGTTAAGCTCCACAAACGTTCTTCACTAAGCGTAATTTAGCCTCCGCTATCTCCTTAGTGTGTCTGCCTTTCTATTGTATGCCCTTGTCCAGACTTTTGATCGTTTTCTAATAAATTGTCATTTTCGGAGAAAAAAACATACTCTTATGAGTTTTAAGTTAAAAGCTTAATCAATCATCAATATGATCCCTTCTCTAAATTATTAAGCATCTCAACGATTTTAAAACTCTTTAAAATATTATTGACTTACTAATCAATCAAAGGGTCGCGTACTGGTTAGTATATGTACTTTTACTAAGCCCACATTCACTATTCAATCTGTTATCTTTGCCATCAAACACGAATATATTTATACTTAAAAAATATATTCAAATGACAATTTAAAAATAAAAATAAAATTCCAACTCATGAGAAGATTCAGGAACCCTAACATTTCCATTAATAAAAAAAATTAGGGCATCGTCCAAGTAGAGAAATTTCAGAAGTCTCAACTCTTTACAAGCTTCCACATCAAATTTACAATTTGACCCCAGGACTCTCTCTACTATTCAGTTAAAACCCCAATTGAAACAAATTAATTCCAATAAGCTCCCCATGAACTCAACCAAGGACGACTTGGTGGACTGTAAAAACTCACCACCGCCATCTGCTCTCCAGTCCGAGCCAACTCGGTTCACCATATATTCTTTTCAGAAACTAACGGTCTAACCTCGGTCCGAAAATCCCTAATACTCGAATTGCAACACCTTTGAAAATCTTCAAATTTGACAGACCTGCTGGACCCCTCTGAACCGAACCGCTCCATGAACCGCAGAATGTCCTCAAAAACCAACTCGTTACATGGTATAGCGAGCGGTCCAATTGAATAACTGAACCCGTACTCCTCCTCGGCTCGGTTAAGGAGCTGGCTGAAGACCGGATGGTTCAGATAAGACGCAGGGATGATGAACCGTCGGAAGTTGGTGCCAACGCAGACTGCAACATGCCCTGGTGGGATGTCTGATGGGATTCTGCAGGAGGATGCGGCCGCTTTGTTGCGCCAGTGGTGGAGGAGCTGGCGGAGATGGACAATGTGGCGGATTTTGTTGCATTTTCCAAGTCCACCTACGCCCATTTTGGCAACAGAATGAGAAAGAAACAAGTTTGGTGTTTTGTTTAGTTTGATCAAATTGATAGTTGCTGGTTGGGATGGTTGGAGTGGAGTTTATATTTATAGAATGGCGGCTTTGCAAAAAGACCCTCAAAGTTTACATATTTTCATGTTAAGGTTTATGTCATTCTTTTTAATTCTTTTTGGGAAAAGTATATAAAGAGGCTCTGAACTACCACTCAATTTCAATCTGAGGTCCGAACTACCCCAATTTCTAATTAGGGGGCAAATTCAATAAATCCGTTAAAGTTAACGGATAGAGTTAACTCCGTTAGTCAAAGTAAAATTAAATACTTTTTTCTTCAATTAAATCTATATATTTTTCATAGTATATTTTTTAATTTTATTATAATATCTTTATTTTCTTTAAATTTCATACAAATGAGTATTATTTTTAAATTAATTATTTACGAATTTTTAATTTATCATATAACATGTATGAATAACAATAAAATAATTTTTCTCTTGATTCATATTGTTAAATTTTCAAGTCTTATATGCAATAGTTTTTTTCTTGAGTCATATTGTTAAATTTTCAAGTTTTTTCCCTTATATGCATGATGGGTGACTATAATATTTTAAATTTAAATAGTTTGACAATTTACATAACATGTATGAATACAAATTAGAGTTTGGATCAAATACAAACCAATATTATAAATAAAAACTACAAACCCATAAAAAAATCGACACGTGTCAAAATGAACCAATCAAAATTCAGCCGAGATTTCATCCCGTCGGGGTTCTTTTTGTAAATAAAAAAAATACATGTGGACTTATTTAAAAATATATAAAAGAAAGGAGGGGTATAATCGTCCAAAATTTGCTACAGTAATATTCAGACTTAAAAAACAATGTTCAGACTTAAACCAGTAATGACAATACTTGAAAAAACAATGTTCAGACTTAAAAAAACAATGTTCAGACTTAAAATAATAATAATGAGACTTAAACCATTAACGATCAGACTTAAATAACAATGTTCAGACTTAAATAACAATGTTCAGACTTAAACCAGTAATGACAATACTTGAAAAAACAATGATCAGACTTAAAAAATCAATGTTCAGACTTAAAAAAATAATTATGCGATTAAACCATTAATGATCAGACTTAAAAAACAATGTTCAGACTTAAACCAGTAATGACAATACATGAAAAAACAATGATCAGACTTAAAAAATCAATGTTCAGACTTAAAAAAATAATTATGCGATTAAACCATTAATGATCAGACTTAAAAAACAATGTTCAGACTTAAACCAGTAATGACAATACTTGAAAAAACAATGTTCAGACTTAAAAAATCAATGTTCAGACTTAAAAAAATAATTATGCGATTAAACCATTAATGATCAGACTTAAAAAACAATGTTCAGACTTAAACCAGTAATGACAATACTTGAAAAAACAATGTTCAGACTTAAACCAGTAATGACAATACTTGAAAAAATAATGTTCAGACTTAAAAAACAATGTTCAGACTTAAATAACAATGTTCAGACTTAAACCAGTAATGACAATACTTGAAAAAACAAGATGGTAATGATTCTAAAATTTTGATGTTTATGCGCCAGTGTCAAAATTTGATGAAAGCCTAGTATTTTTTGGGTGGAAACGACATTCTGAGCAGAACTCACCGCTTTGCCGTGAGCTCGGTGTTTTTAGGGCTAATTCGATCATCTGGAGGGTCAAATTCGTGTTTTAATCCTCTTTAGTTTTATGTCTGATCATTGCTTTGTAAGTCTGATCATTGCTTGTTTTAAGTCTGATCATTATCTATTTTAAGTCTAATCGTTAAGTCTTTTAAGTCTGATCATTGCTTCTTTTTAAGTCTGAACATTACCATTTTTAAGTCTGATCATTAAGTATTTTAAGTCTGATCATTGCTTCTTTTTAAGTCTGAACATTACCATTTTTAAGTCTGATCATTAAGTATTTTTAGTCTGATCATTGGCTATTTTTAAGTCTGATCATTAAGTCTTTTAAGTCTGATCATTGCTTCTTTTTAAGTCTGAACATTACCATTTTTAAGTCTGATCATTAAGTATTTTAAGTCTGATCATTGGCTATTTTTTAAGTCTGATCATTGCTTCTTTTTAAGTCTGAACATTACCATTTTTAAGTCTGATCATTAAGTCTTTTAAGTCTGATCATTGCTTCTTTTTAAGTCTGAACATTACCATTTTTAAGTCTGATCATTATGTATTTTTAGTCTGATCATTGCTTCTTTTTAAGTCTGAACATTAAGTTTTTAAGTCTGATCATTGCTTCTTTTTAAGTCTGAACATTACCATTTTTAAGTCTGATCATTAAGTCTTTTAAGTCTGATCATTGCTTCTTTTTAAGTCTGATCATTACCATTTTTAAGTCTGATCATTAAGTATTTTTAGTCTGATCATTGGCTATTTTTAAGTCTGATCATTAACAACTTTTGGACTAAATTGAAAATAACATTATTAGGTTTTATACCCATCCGTGTGAAATGACTATTATACCCCTCCGTGTTTTCTCCTGGATTTCGACTAAAATGGGACACGTGTCGGCTTAATAGACGGTTTGTAGTTTTTATTTATAAACAGGTTTGTACCTGAACCGCACCCTACAAATTAAATTATTATTATTGACATATAAAAAGAATACAATGAAGTATATATATAAATATAGAAAGTTAATTTAAAAATATTGCTCATTTGTAGTTTGAAATTTAAAGAAAATTAAAATATTATAATAAAATTAAAAGAGTTGACTAAACAGAGTTAACTCCATCCGTTAACTTTAACGGATTTAAAAATATTTTTTTTTCTAAAAATATACAATGAAAATTGTATACATAGATGAAATTAAATAAAAAATATTTAATTTTACTTTGACTAACAGAGTTGACTAACGTCCTATTTAGGAAATTGTGATAGTTCAGACCTCAGATTGAAATTGAGTGGTAGTTCGAGACCTCGTTTTGTACTTTTCCCTTCTTTTTGCTATCCAATATATTGATAATTGAATAAATTTTGAGGGAGTTGAGAAATAAGTTGTACCTTTATTTGCAGTATATAATTGATCATACAAACGACAGAAGCATGTGGAAAGATGCCCCATATAAACATTTATTCTTACTTTGTTTGTATCCATTTTGAAGACGGCCGAAAGGCTTAGGTTACCCTAATTTTCATATATTACTGTCGAGTAAAGATCAGAGCATGCTTAGTTTATGGTCATTAGGTCATCGTGTGAAGTTTTGTTAAATTTTTAATTTTTTAAACATTTATATTCGAACTAAAAGAAAATAAACTGTTGAACAAAAAAAAGAAATATAGCAAGCATTGCTCGAAGACATGTTCTTTTGAACGTAAAAGTTCAATAGTTCACACTTCATCATTTTACTAGGACACTTAATTCAAATAAAATGTCTAATTTGTTTTAAAAAAAAATATGAAATACTCACATTAAGTAACTAAGTTGAATTCTTTAATTCAGTTCTCCTATTTAAAATTCCCATTAACTAGAACACTTAAAATACACTTGCTATTAAAGAAGGAGAAGTTTGGCGCCATTGATAATGTATTTTGACACAAGATCATAATATGACCCCTTTTGAAGAATAATCACTGGTCACAATAAAATATACAAATGATAAGAAACATAATGCATCGATTTGACTTGATAAAACTATTTGAAACAACATATATATGCATGCTAGCTTATTTCAACTTGACAAAAAGCTCAAAGATGCAAAACCCTAGAAACAAACAAAATAAGTAGCTCTTCATATATTCATTAGCAATATATATCCTATCACTAATCTGGACGGCCGGATTACTCAACATGTAATTTCATCCAACCACAGTTGACCCTCTCGCAAGCTGTTGCTGCTAATCTGACCTCAACATCCTTAAAAGCCAACTTCATTCAGTTGCAAATTGGAACGATCTGACAAACACAAATGAAGAAGGTGAGATAAATAATTAATAAGATCTAATATAACAGCGGATTTGCTGCACGCTGTCATGACAAAGTCAAGCCGCATCCACAATTCCTAGTATACATGAATCAAACAAACTATAATTAATTAACAAATCAAAATCAAGAATAGCTCGATCAGTTTGTTTGTAACATGTTGTTACGTACTTATTCTTAATTAAAAATTAAGCATCCAATCAAGAAACATTTTAGAGGGTACGTGTCGATAATCTTGCTTCTTAACGAAGCGATAATATTCTCTAAACTTAAGCCCGCCGGTTGTGCAATTACATTGGTCGGTTTGAGTGATCAGAAAGCTTAATTGATCGATGCAAATAATTGAGAACCCGAAATGCAGGATCAGTTTAGCTTTTTAAAAATTTGATGCTGATGGAAGCTGTGATCTCATCCTTTGTGTAAATTTCACTAGTTTTTAAGATTGCAACTTAGGAACTGATCATTGGTTGCTGCTGTTTCGTATCATGGATGATACACGAATTAGCTTATATATATATTACTTTACAATCGCCTCCAAAATTATCATAACCAACCCACTAATCATGATTAAACTATTATATTTGTTGTTGTTAATCATATTTCATATATCTAGAATTAACGTTCTAGCTTTCAGGTCAATATAGTTTAGTCATTATCGAAACAATAGGCTATGTACTTGCTTGCAGTCTCCAGAGAGGCCGCCATAATGTAATTTGAATTTGTTGTCAAATATATATATATATGGATTTAAAAAGTTCAATCCTAATAGCTGGACTTTCAATCAAATTGGTGAATCGTGTCATTTAAAAATTGTATAAATTTTAATTGAAAATACACCACCACAAAATGTTCACAATAGATTAAAGTATAGTTTCAAATGTCTCTCCCAAACACAATCTGAATGAAACTGTTCATCCAATGATCCACAAGCTGCCACGTGTCACATGTGGTAGTGGGTTTTACTATTTGCTTTTTGGTAGTGGGATTTTACTATTTGCTTTATTGGATTTTGGGTACTTGGACACGTGGCGCACCCACAAAGCACGGGGGTTAGATGGATGATGATCTAATGGATGAGATTTGTCCCTACGTCCTTACCAAATTTGGGTGTCCTCATTTGAACACTCCTCTATGCATATATATATAGCTTTCTTTGTTTGAGTTTTTCTTTTTATGTTGTGCCTGAGCCGAAAGAGGAGAGGAAACATTGCAGACATCATCACACGAATGCTTCATAATTAAAGCTTGCGAGTTGCGATGGTTCTCGTTACTTTTCAATAACAATTTATTTGTGACATTCCAATATATGATAGTAAAGTATAAATATATAACGTATTTATTCTTCAAATTAAATTATGACAACAGTTAACAAATCTATCTGCTTAATTAGCTTTAGACCTTTGATCAAAAAAATAAATAGCTTTAGAACTTTACTCGTCCTTCGATCCACATGGCTAGGGCCATGGTGATCTAGACAGACTGTATTTGTTGCTTTAACATCCAGTACACTCTTCTTTAATATTTAAAGTTCACTAACATACAATAAATTGGTACAACGAATTTCATTACAAATTTCGGGTAAAATGGGCGACAACAAACATATGATGATTCTTGCCATCGTATGAAAAATTCGTTAACAGTACGACAACAATTACGATAACGGTGTTACGTCGGCAACGTTACGTTAACAAGTACGACATCAAACAAACGATGACTGCAAACATCGTACCGCCTATTCGGCAACAGTATGACAACGCTTACGATGATAAGCGCGTCACATCGGCAATTTTACGACAACAATTACGAGAGAATGAACGTTCTCGCATTTTAATCGTACGCTTCTCGCACAGCGTTAACGTCCTGTTCTCGTATAGTCTGTACGTCAAGCAAAATTACGATAATATCGTTAATTATCGTGACCTCTCGCCCTAGGCAACTGTACGATAACAATACATCTAATTGTTGTTCTCGCCAGTTTAGACTGAAATGTGTAGTGTTTAGAGATGATTATTGGAGCACATCTAGCTCGGCATCTAAATTTTTATTTTAAATTTTTTATAATTATAAAATATAAGAAATGGACAATTCTGAATTCATGCTTTAGATAGTGAGTATGATGGTTGATTTCTTGGTCATTTGATAATGATTATAACCTGACAGACACTACGCCATTTTGCATCTAATGCGACACTACAAAATAAGTGGGATAAGTGCGAAAGAATGTGGCATAAGCTTATACGACTGACACAATGTCGTAATAGCTGCGTCGCGTAAGATAGTGTGGCATAAGTTAGATGCGACAGTTCCAGACAATGCCTGTCGTATATAATACAACTTAAGTGACAGTATTTTTGAACTATCCCTCATACTTGTTGACTGTCGTATAAGTTAATTCTAATATTGACAATAAATCATTAATTATGCTACATTTATTTTACATATATGACACATTTGATTAAGATATTATCGCACATATTAAAATAAAATGAGGAATTAAAATTTCATTCCAACCGAAGAGAACAACATAATTCACAAAATATTTCAATTTGCAATGACATATTACATGAACACTATATGTCATTCAAACATGATTCCAATGTTATAATACATTAACAACATCTTCACATCAGGCACATCAAACAACAACATTTGGTGCATTAGCTCTTCCATCTTTCGCCTTTTGAAGGTCCGCCTGCACTTGAGCACTCACTCTTGCCGTACCTTTAGACGCTTATGAACCTGCCAAACTCACATGTATACAATACATATAGATATATGAGAAGCCAGATAATTGTTACCTTCATTAATTCCCATAGTCAAGATTACAAATCTGAAAATGAGCCAGTGAATTACCTCTAGGCTTAATTGATTCTGCTTGAGCCATTTTCATAGTCCATGTACAAATCTAAAGCATCCAAATCAAACTGAATGAACAAAATGGCATACCGAATCAATCTCATACTCTGGAACTACCACAAAAATTAACAATGAGTCTGAGTATGCCATCAAACCCTACAAAACTAACTCGAGCATATCAAACCCAAAATCGAAAACACTATACTTCAAGTAGAAAGAAACCATACCAGTAGTGTTGATGTATCTGGTCGTGGTTGACAGATCTGGCCGTGACGACTTGGCAGGTCAAGATTTGAACACCGGTTAGTGAAGTTAGTTCTTGTAGAGGTTAGCAAATCTGAATGGCTGTCGTGGTTAACAGATCTGAATCGTCTCTCCAAACTCGCACATGCTCGTAGTCGTTCTTCTCTTCTAGTGTGTTCGCCAACTCTGCGGAACGGCTTCGGTTTCGCAGGCAGAGCCTTCACAATCACAACTTTCTCCGGACTCCGCAATTTTGGTGGTGGACGACACGGACTGATGGGGAGCGAAGTTTCAAGCGCTTGGTGAGTCCGTCTTTTATCTCTTTCATTCTTCTCTTCTTACCAGAGCCAAGGATGGAGGTGGAAGTGCCGAGATCTGTTGAGGATTCGGTGAGGGGGAGTTCTGGCGAGGGAGAGGGGGAGGGAGAGCGATGAGCAAAACGGCTGCAAGAGCTAGTTTAGTGAAAAAGCGAAGAAACCCTAACTTTTGGCGAGTTACACGTGTATTTGTTTCTTCAATTTTTTTTATTTATTCAATTTGTTTTTTATTACAAATTTTTTTTTGTGAACATGTGCAAAATTTGTGTCGCTTTTTTTGTATAAATTTAATAATTGAAATTGAATATGTCTCCCCAAGAGCAATTAGTGGCGTTTTTATTTTATTTTATTTTTTAAGAATAAAAAAAATAAAATGCAATTAGTGCAAAATAAGACGTGTATATATTTTTTTTAATAAAATGACAGCTGCTTTTGTTCTGAAAACATTTGTGTATTTTTTGCGTCAAAACTAGATTAATTAATTTGACATAGGAACACTTATGCGACTATTTTCGCGATGTCGCATAGGAACAATATCACATAGGAACACTTATGCGACTATTTTCGCAATGTCGCATAGGAACAATGTCACATAGGAACACTTATGCGACTATTTTCGAGATGTCGGGTAAGATGTTGTCGGAAATGCCATCAAATACGACACCTATTGATGTGTCGCTTTACGCATGTCGCATAGGAATTTCTTACACGACAACATTTAAAATCGCTGTCGCATAAACATTCTTATCCGACGGCTACTTATACGACTACATCAAAAACTGTCGCATAATGTGCAAACTGGTGTAGTGAGATTGTTGGTAATAATTCTGAATATACAATTGAATTGAAGTTACTGAAACAAATATGAACATAAATAAAAGGACAGCAAACCCATGTGATTCAGTCACGTCGCAGACGCTGTCCTTAAAGCAGAATTGCCGCCCATAGGTGCTGGGTTTTACTGACAATATGCCTCCCAGGATAAAAGAATCTCAGCAAGCGCTGTTTGCACCAATGCCTTGCTGATCGAACTTATTGTAGTCTTCTACTATCACCGACTGGAAAAAACAAACAGTGGAAAACCGAAAGAGGAGGATTGCTTTATTTTCAGTGTCTATTAAGTGTAGAGTGAAACTCCATTTATAGGAAAGATTCCAACTCCCATGGAGTGAACCGTCCATAACCACTCATGCGTCCATGAGGTGATTCCTAACTTCCCACTATGTGGTCCAACATTGACTTGGTTTTCTTCACACTTTATAACACAAAATTTCCAACAATCCCCCACATGAAGAAAATCGAGTAATGAAAATAAAAATCAAAACTCAACTCAATGCGGTGATAGCTTCTACGGTTAATATCTGCATAGGATAGGTAGGCAACGCCCTTGAACCTTCCCTCAGGAATACATGTTCTCTTTACTGACTATTCAGTAGACGTGATGTCTTTGAACTGTTCGTCTTATATTGTAAACGAAACCATGTTCCCCACAGATATTATCCTGACCATTATTCAGTTCTTACTGGTGGGCTCATTTTGGTCATGACACCCCTTTCCTGGTTCTGCAAGAGTTTCTAAAGAATTAAGCCCTTTGAATTCTCCTTTGAAGCGACCCCACTTCTCTCTCACATAGGTGATTCTTTCTTAAAGTAATCCCGTGTTACCCATTCGAATCTCACTATTCAAATTCTTAGAATCATTAAAAGCTTCGAGCTTAGCCTCGTGCGGGAGTCACTGTTTTATCTCGGAATAGGACTGAGGTGTTACCCCCACAGTGACCTCATAGTCTTAGCAGTTAGGTGGTCCCTTTGAACCAAGTTCTTGGGATCTCCAGTCATCATGGTAGGGTTTTCCGTTGCCTCGACTTTATTTCCAAAAGAGCTTAAGCCTGTGTTTTGATATTACCAATCAAAAGGCTTCAATCCCATTCCTTTAGACAACTTCTCTATTAGGTCCTTAACTTAACCATTTGGTTAGCGGATCCGCATTATTCTCTTTGGACCTCATATAGTCTACATGACTCATGTAAAGAGAAGTTGTTTAATGGTATTGTGTCCTCGATGTATACGTCGAGACTAACCATTATACATAACAATGTGTGCCTTAGAAATCAATGATTGATTCTCACAATGTAGATACATTGTTGGCACATGTTTGGTCCTTTTAGGAATATCCTCCTCTATATTTCTTAACCACTTAGCATCTTCGCCACATTTATCTAATGCGACGAACTCAGTCTATAAATAGTTTTGACTACCACAGTCTGTTTGGAGGATTTCCAAGACACGTTTGCACCACCCATAGTGAGCACTTAGCCATTCGTAGCCGGAATTCATTGAAACCCTCAATGACCTTCAAATATTTGGTATAGTGTAGACCAGATTTACGAGTAAATCGTAGATAGTTAAGTACTTACACGATAACCTTCCCGTGTGAACTTTCTGGATTACTCGTGAAACTCACCAGTCTATAGATAGTGTAAGCAATTTCTGGTCTAGTACTATTCCTCAAGTACTTAGCCTGCTTATCACTCTATCATATACCACTTGGGAGATGCATTCACCTTTATTCTTAGACATGTGTTGATTTACGTCAATCATGGTCTCTAGACAGTCATGGACTGTCTTCTCCAAATGTGTCTAAGAATTTGTCAATGTAGTGTGACTGACTTAAGACAAGTCCATCTAACCTTCGTGTAATTTTATCTCTTAAAATTACATCGGTCAGCCTCAAACCTTCTTATCAAACTTCCAGTTTAATAAGCACTTGATGGACTTTATTATTTCCTCATTGCTTCCCACAATGAACATGTCATAAACATTAAGACACGAAGCCACGTATTCGTGTTCAATGTACTTAATGTGTACACATTTGTCACACTTGTTGATCTTAAAGACATTAGACATCATTGCGTTGTCTAATTTCAACTGTCACTGCTTTGGCGCTTGCTTCAGGCTATTGAGAGATTCACAACCTTTATTCTCTTGCCCATCAATAACAACTAAACCCTCAGGTTGTTCAGTGTAAATCTCTTCCTCAAGTTTCCATTGAGGAAGTCTGTCTTTACATCCATCTAGTGAATTTCTAGATTGCGCAAAGCATCAATGACCACTACTATCCTTCATATCATTCTCGTCACAAGAGAATTAGTATCAAAGTAGTTTAACCTTTTGTCTATACCCTTTGAGCACAAGTCTCGCATTGTACTCATATCTGAACTCATCCATGATTATCTTCCTCTTTGAAAGCTCATGAACCAAGTGGTTTACTTTCACCAAGAAGATCAACCATCTCTCAACTGTGATTCTGAAGGATGAATTCCATCTCACACTTGCAAGTATTTATAGGAAAATGTTGTTTCCTTAAATGACTTATAAAGAGACTTAATACTCTTTACGAGGTATCTTACTCAAAAGATACTTTCCTCAAAAAATGGCCTCCCCCACATTCCTTGGGTTAACCCGGAGTTTACCATCATCACATTCATCGTCTCTTTCGAATGCAACTTTTCCATTTCGAAACACTGTTCGACTGAGAAGAGTATGATGGAGTGATCATGTTCACTTCCAATATCACTTTTCTCAACTTATCAAGTTGTTACTCAACCTCTGTAGTTGATATTCAACTTCACATGACATGTTTTTCCTCAAATGTCCCGGCTTTGCTATTAAGCTAATGTTCATAACAATATTTTGTACTATCATAAATGAAAGTCACAAAATACTTGTTACACCCCATATCCCAAATCACATAATTTAATATGAATTGACTCAAGGGATTTCACATCGCTTTCAACACTACGAAAGGATTTACTATCACATTTGCTTCAACGCAAATTTACATGTGCTTTTAAATTGACATTTGGATACACAATCCAACTTTGTCAAGCACTACGGCGGACAGTCATGTTACTCAACCATTTGGAACTATACCCTCAGGTATATTCCTGGAACTAGACCCACAGGTCTATATCTGGCTATAGTCATCATCCCAGTGATGCGACACACATCATATGTTGCGCCCCCACAATGGGAGCCACCCAAAACTCATGCTAGATTCCATATATCTGATTGAACCGACATCCACCGTGAACCAGTGCTTATCCAATCTGAATTAGATTGAGCCAATTTTGAATCAGACCAATCAGGTTCACTTTATTCAACCAAACTGGTTCACAGTTAAACAATGTCATGCCATCTAAGTCGGCCAAAGCATGCTTCCACAACAAGTTTAGAGCACACAATCTAATCAAGACTGTGAACTCTGGGTGCTTACAAGCCAAAATCATTTTCAAATAAGGCTTCTATCTCCTCATCCGACCATCAGGTGGAATTCAGCAGTCAGGAAAGTCCATTCCGCAGCCCACATCAATTCAAGTTGTGAGGGAATCAGTTTGACTCAGAGCAAACTAGTTCCAACTGAACCAATCCATTTTGCATCGAGTCAAAGTCCATTCCTTGATCAACTGCCGTCATCACTCTTTCTACCCATCTTCATGATTTCGGTAGATCATTGCTAGCAGTTTCACTGAATTCATCAATTGACGTGTCTGGTCGGATCGAGCACATAGCTCAAAGAGGCACCTTCAAGTTGGAAGCAAGTCCTCGGCCTTGGCTTTCTCGAAATCAAGCAAAGGTGGGAGTTGGGACTTCGCCTCTTCCATTCGCATAGCTAAAGCAGCAACCTGCTGATTCATTACTACTCGTCTGAGCCCAAATGGCGTCCTCCGCCTGGCTTAGACTTAAGGTGTAATACCCATGGTGCTACGCCCACCTTGGAGTCACAATTGACCCAAAATCAGATCAATTGAACTAATTCAAAAATTGATCCTGACCATCCGATTCAATCTAAAATGAACCAGACTCCCAGTTTTCTCAACAGAAAACCTGATCGTGTTTCTTTTCTAGCAGCCGCTGCTGCCATTAAGCATCATTTGATTGAACCCATTTGATTGCACTGAGCCTAGTGGCTCCATTAATCCACAATTAGGGTGAATGTACCCGAAGATCCATTTGAGCCATCATCGCCTGCCAATTTATCATCATCCCGGGCAGCGAGCAACATCTGCTCCATGAAATCAATTCAACTTCCGACTAAGTGAATCGCTTTCAACGCCTCCATCGTATCTCTTCCCGAGATCTTCAGGCTTCAACTCGACATCTCCTGGACATCTTTATCGACTCAAATTGTTGCGGAACGAGCGTGCGTCTGACGCTGCTTCCCCTGACATCAACACCGAACATAGCTTGTACATCCGACAAAGTCTCGGAAAGATCCAAACGACTACGTCCAACCACGCCACTCCGTGTCGGCTTCAAGGCTCGGTTCGGCATTGAGACTTCGCCCTTGGATTCACCATTGGTGTCTGCTGAAACAGACAGGTAAATTCAGTCAGTAATGTTTATGGGCTGACCAAACAGAACGTGTAATGGACTCAAATATTGTAATCCCAATCTTATCAGTCCAATTCAAACTCGACTGGTTCAATCTTTGAACCGACAAACCCGCATTAGGGTTTCGCAGCTTAGATGATGGTCAACAAACATATTTGCTTTGATCTCTGTAACCCATCATCTCGTCGCCGAGCAAAGACCGATTCGTCCGCACTACTACGCAAATATCTCGTCTCCAACCGTCACGTCTCCACAATCGAGCGCTACTCTCTCCACGACCAAGCAACTCGCTTCGGTTTCTCCATCACGTAGTCATGTTCTGTGAACAACGTGGTGCTCGGAGAAACTTTCTCTGGAGAAACCGTCCAATTTCCGGCCCCCTCTTCCGATTCATCGTTCATTGAACCTGCGAGTTTAAGAAAACAATCAAATTCAGTTTGAGCCATTGTTTTCTCGCCAACTTCAAAACCCGAAACGAAATCCCATCCTGGATTCTCAGCAGTCAGCGCTCAAGCTTGAAATTCAAGCAGAAATCCGTATTTGTTGGAACAGTGATTTTATTGAGCAAGTAGTTCATCCTGTTAGAAACCTAACAACCAGGTGAGGTGAGAAATCATAGTGCTTGAATCATGGTCAAAGCAAAACATAAACGTTTTATGTGAACACATAAATTGGCCATGCAGACTCATCTACGGATGCACTGGCTGGGTCAGCGACCTGCCCGGCTCCCTCTGCTACTTCCAAGGCATCGACTTTCTGATATGATCTTCCCATCAGTTGCTAGCAGATCTGTCTATAAACATTCACAGATTGTTTTCGTATTCATGTCTAGTCAGTAATTTCAACCGTATAATCAGTAAAATTCTGCTTTAAGATTGTTGGTAATAATTCTGAATATACAATTGAATTGAAGTTACTGAAACAAATATGAACATAAATAAAAGGACAGCAAACCCATGTGATTCAGTCACGTCGCAGACGCTGTCCTTAAAGCAGAATTGCCGCCCATAGGTGCTGGGTTTTACTGACAATATGCCTCCCAGGATAAAAGAATCTCAGCAAGCGCTGTTTGCACCAATGCCTTGCTGATCGAACTTATTGTAGTCTTCTACTATCACCGACTGGAAAAAACAAACAGTGGAAAACCGAAAGAGGAGGATTGCTTTATTTTCAGTGTCTATTAAGTGTAGAGTGAAACTCCATTTATAGGAAAGATTCCAACTCCCATGGAGTGAACCGTCCATAACCACTCATGCGTCCATGAGGTGATTCCTAACTTCCCACTATGTGGTCCAACATTGACTTGGTTTTCTTCACACTTTATAACACAAAATTTCCAACAGAGATCACTATCATTTTCATTAACGAAATCACACAACAGAGGAACAAGATCGTCGAAATGAGGATATTCGAAAATCACGACAATACTTGACACCGGTTCATTGCATGAGGATACTCGAAAATTAAACAAACAAAAAGACTACATGATTGTATAAAACTTATCATGAAGAATTTGACCAATTGATGTGTACATGGGTTGTTCTTTAAAGAAGGAAGAAGCATCCAAATGTGTATCTTAGTGATGATTAAAAGTTAACATTCTATGTACGTGCATTTTTCTAATAGCTGTCTATGTCCATCTCATGTAAATTATTATGTGTCCAAATGTGTTGTACTTGCACCACAAACCTATCTAACATTGCAAACTTTGTTATCTAGCTTGTACATATCACAGAACAATGGTGGGCACATTCGCTCAAATATTAGTCTAGTTTGTTCTGTAATTAAATTAATCACGGGTAGTAACAACTTTGTAAAAGAATGTTTAAATAAGAATTTCTTTTCATTCAAAATTTATGAGAATTGTATCTGCATATTTTAAATCACATAATTAAATCATTGCGGCGCTGATGAATATGTTTTATTTGATAATTTAAACTTTAAAGACTTAATTATAAAGAGTCAACTTTTCATCTTTTTTGTCCCGCATCGCGCGTGGATGCTTTCTACATCCCGTGGATGTCTTCCTCTTCACGTTTCGCGCGTGACGTGTTCTTCCTCCCTCGTGGAGACCTTCCTCTTCACGCCTCGCGCGTGAAGTGTTCTTTCTCCCTCGTGAATGTCCTATTTCGGTAAAGGTGCACAAGGTGGCCCGAGTTCCAAGTATGAAAGATGTACCGATGATTTGGGTGGATGTGTGCGGATTCATGATAAAGGTGCCGAACGTTGCCTACATTTCAGAAGTGAAGAGATGAGATTTTTGCGTATCTGATCAAGATGTATTGCAAAGAGCTCCAGAGATCAATATATATGTACTAGATAATAAAGCTCATAAGCATTGTAATGTTCCTAATTGTTGTATCTATCCATAATCAAATATTTTTTGTATGAAGACTCTATAAGGAAATGACCATTGCTATTAACACTGGGTCGTGTGTCTGATAGACCGGTATGACTACATAAGGTACCTGGTTCAAATAAGAGAAGCTCTTCTCCAAACCCCATCTTCCTTACCGCCACGTGTCACTTTCACACTCAGCCTTCATCAGATAAGAAACGAGCAGCTCCATTTCGACCATAGAAAATCCATACCAAGATAAACCCTCATCTTTCTCCACCCAAACTGACCCCTCCATGTCATTCTAAAACCTCACATCTCCACATACTCAAATCCCCCCACAAAAATCCAAATCCTCTAATCTCTCTTACTCTCTCTACACCATCATCCGCTCATCATATATCAGCCATGGCCACCACCGCCACCACCTCATCCGCTGCCCTCCTCCGTCGTCAATCCCCAGCCGCATTCCAATCCAAACCAAAACCCACCACCATCACCCTCTCTCTAACCCGAAAGCTCCCATCTTTCCGCATTTCACCAAAACCCCACTTTAAACAATCATCCAAACCGGCCTCCTCCGGCGGAGCATCCGGCGCCAAAATGAACGCCACCGCCGCCTCCAGCTACGCCTCCGCCTTAGCCGACGTAGCCAAAGCAACCAACACCCTAGAAGCCACCGCTGCCGACGTTGAAAAAATAGAGAAATTCTTCTCCGACCCACCAGTACGTTGCCGACTTCTTCTCATCCCCAGTCATCAGCCTGGAAAAGAAACGCGAAGTTCTCGACCAGATCGCCGCTACCTGCAACCTCCAGCCCCACACCGTCAACTTCATCAACATCTTGGTCGACATGAAGAGGATGGATATCATCAAAGGACATTCTCAAGGAGTTCGAGATCGTTTACAACAAGATGACAGACACTGAGCTGGCTGTTGTGACGTCGGTAGTGCCGCTAGAGTCGCAGCACTTGGAGCAGATCGCTAAAGGAGTGCAGAAGCTGACCGGAGCGAAGAATGTGAAAATCAAGACAGTGCTTGATCCGAGCGCTTGGTTGCTGGGTTTACGATCAGATATGGGAGTGGTGGGTCGAAGCTGGTAGATATGAGTGTGAAGAAGCAGCTTGAGGAGATCGCAGAGCAGCTTGATCTTAGTGACATTAAGCTCGCTGCTGTTTAATCACAATGGTTGCTTATTGTTTTTCGTGTCTTTTAAGGTTTCATAAATGAGTGCACAAACAAGTTTCTCAATTTTATGTGTTAGACTTCTTAGACATATATATGAGCGTTGAAATGAGATCCTCTTTTTTTTTCGCACAAATTTTACTTTTAAAAGTGTAGTATCAAGTCATTATGGTCTGATACGTGTACTATATACATATTCAAAGTTACATTTAATCAAAGTCGAAGCCAGTAAATTTGACTTACTTTTTGGACATGAGTCATATGCAGATGTATTCTGATCTAATGGTGAGATTTGGATTCTATCACGTTCTCGAATTTTTAAAGATTTTCAATCAAACACTCCCTCATATAAATATATATAAGTTAGAAACAAAAAATTAAAAGTTAAGCGCTTTATAAGTTAGAAGCGATTAATTTAGCATCATTTTTATGACCATGGAAAAAGATTCGATTCTTCGACTGGCAGCACAACAAATATAAAATGTCACAGAGCATAAAACTATAAAAACTGACTCAAATCAAGTGTTTTTTTATGAGGCAAATCAAGTGTTAAATCTAGAGTTAAATGAAGAATACAAATACAGCATTTTACTATATAACTTTACGAAAATCCGTAATGGTGTCAGTTAATGTGGTAATTTACTAATACAAATTAAAATGAAGTAATTAAATTGAAAATTGAAATAGTGTAGTACTTGTATCTATCAAAATCATAAATTAAACTTTAAAAACGTGCATAAAGATTTGATGGTTAAGAAGAGGATCATTTGAACTATTTAAGGGAAAAATTATTGAATGTTATATGTATCTGAAATTGATGTGCGCATGTATCGAGATGACGGATCAACTAATTTGTGAAACAATTAGTTGTACTAGTTATACAGAACAATTTAGCAAGCAAATAAAAGTAGTAAAACAGTAAAGGACACCCACTAACGGTTACAGTTTGATATAACGAGCCTACACAACTTGGAGGCTTATTCCAAGCCAGGTAGAAAACAATTCACTATTATGAAGTTTAGAGATATAAGGTCTTAGGTTTGCATATTTCCTCTCAAATAGCTCTTCCTCTAACACTCTAATGAATTACAATCTAAGCTCCCCTTAGATCACGTATTCCTCTATTTTCTACGCAATCCTCTCCCGATGATTGATTTAGCAGAATTCTTTAATTCGTGTAAACAGTCAATCCTGAACAACTCCTTCAACAATGCTTTGAGCTCGTTGACGGTGATGATCTTTAAAACTCTGACAGATCTTCACTCAGGTGTATACGTGTTTAACTCTCCAAGAATCGGTCCGAATCTAAAGACCCTTACTAGGTATTTATAGGCGGCTGAAATCTTTCTAAAACGCGATTTAGTAAATGCAATCCTAACCGCCTAGTTCTTCTTGAAAGATTCTTTGTGATGAGGATATTTATTAAAGTCTAGCATCGCCAGATCTTGCGAATATTTCGAACCGAGTATTTCCAAGATTGCGGGATTATCTTGTCCAAATCTTGCTATTCGACTCTAGATCAGCATCGACTTTCTTCAGTCTCATTTGGCAATCTTCGATTTAGAAACACTTCGGCTGAGGAAATCTTGATTCGCGCCTAAAGCGCCACTAGCTAGTACATGCCACTTTGGCTGAGGTGACTTGAAAAACATCTTGCTTGACAGTTTGAACACCTTGAAACTCCAGATGACTTGAACGCAACTCCTTATTGTAAAGCTTGAACCACTTACAGACACTTTAACAAACTAAGTACATGCCACATTAGCCAACAATGTGGTGGTTGAGTTGGTAGAGCATTTGTCTAACAGTAGCAAAGTCAAGGGTTCGAACCTAACTCGGGTTGTTGCCTTGCGTGGCCGTGCTTCAAAGTCTAGCGATTGTACCCGAGTGAAAAGTGTTCATGTAATATATACAAAATGTATTCGTGTAGGACTTGATTTGTATGAAATGTTATAACCCAATCAAAAAAGTACATGCCACATTAGAACTAACATTATTGATAAATGCATTGTTAAAATCACATAACATTAGTGGTTGGCTCGGCTGGATGCTTCAGTTTGACCTCGGTGACTGTTTTGGGTTTCGATGTGGTGGCACCGGTTGGATGCTTTCCCGGCGGGTGGGGTTGCTGCGAGCAGCGCGTCACGGGCGGTGGTGGGGCTGTGGCGTAGGCGGCTGGGCGGAGGTCGGCGGCTGTCGGTTTGGTCGGTCTTCTGGTTGACTGATGGGCAAGCGTAGGTCTTCGTGTAGTTGCTAATTTTTTGGTTGTTTAGCTTAGGTTGTTTTAGTTAATTCTCGTTTAGTTTAGTTAGGTAGTCTAGTTACGGTAGCTTAGTTTCTCTCGGCCGGTTTTTCGGTCTGAGTTTGTTTATCTCAGCCGTTTCTCGGTCTGAGTTTTTTAGATTCAGGAGCTTATCTCCTGTTTCTTCCACGAAGGGCACGCGATACGTTATTCGTTTCTTTTAGTGTCGGCCACTACGGTCGGTCCGACCAGAACTGTTTGAAATATTAGATCCCTAGTCATCCTTTAATTGATTGTCCATTTACGAAGAGTTTTGGTCCATTCCCGATGCTAATTTGATGCCATTTAACCCTTTTCTTGGTCTACTAGGTCCCAAAATGCATTTCGTCTCACTCGGAGCCTCAAATATCAAATGGAGCAAAAGTTGGGTGATTTTGAGCCAAAAATGAAGTTTCGGGCAAAACAGGCAGAACGACCTTTGCGGCGTATTTTGCATGCCCAGATCTCGTACGATGTCCAAATTGCTTGATTCAAAGCGTGTTGGAAAGATAACTCAAAGGGCTACAACTCTTGAGTTCAATCCAAGACCTAATTCGGACGTTAAGACCTTGAAACAGCCGCCGGAAGCTCTCCCGAGTCTGCAGAAGCTCGCCCGAGCACCAGCATATCTCTTCTCGCCCAACGCCCGCCCGGGTCTGACCAAGCCCGCCCGGGTCTCCTCTGCTGCGTGCTCTGCTCCATTTCACACCAAGACTCGCCCGAGTCCCACCAAGACCCGCCCGGGTCTTCCCTGAAAATCAGATTTTTGATTTTCGAACTTATAAATAGAAAATGATGGTTTTGACCAAAAGAGGGGTGGCGAGCTAGGGTTTTGGAGCACAAAATATTGAAGGTTTCTAGAGAGAACAAGCTACCAAGGCTTCAAGGGGATCATCCATTGAAGATTGAAGATCCAAAGGGGGAAGAAGATCATCTACACTAGATCGGTTCATTCCTTCCATTGTATTTTCATCTATGTACTCAATACACTTTGTGTTTGTCTATGAACATGATTTGTGAGTAGTGTTTTGTGTTCTAGGGTCCTATGGACCTCATGTGTGTTAATACTCCTAATCTATAATGAATCAATGTTAGAATAACATGTTTGGATGATTGTGAATCTACTTTGAACAAATGTCAACTCTATGCCCACCTAGTGTTTGATAAAATGCCTAGGTGGTTTAGAAACATGAACTTGAGGTCAAAAATATCGAGAGATTGAGACTAAGAGTTCTAGAAAACAAGTAGATTCACCCTTGCTAAGTGGTGTTCACATGGCGACCCATCTTAGCATTGAGATAGGCTTGATCTTAAACCGCTCATTGGCTATTGATCATTGAGCTAGCGCTAATGATTGAGAACCCTTGAGTAGGACGTGAGCTAACAACATCTAGCGATTGAAGCTCACGTGCGAGGTGTCTCTTCCTTAAATCGAGTAACAATATCTAGCGATTGAATTTGATTTAATAGGGACACGCCTTATGATCGCTCGATAATATAGCGGAAATATTCAAATAGAATTCGAACACTATTGCTAAGTCACGATTATCAAAACATTTGTAAAGACTCGGGAGATCCGAGGTCGAACCCAAAAGATAGGTGATTAAACTAATGATGCCAAAGATATATCTAGATTGTCTAAGGTTGGGGAGGGAATTCCGATCCAAAAGTAAGGTTTGAAATATTAAAGAGGTTAACAATCAATTAAAGGATGACTAGGGATCTATTTCTCCACCTAGACAATTATTGTGACGGTAAAATTGGACACCATTGATGAAATCACATGCACACACTTAGTATCTAGCCATGCAACATTAATGCTAAGTTCAACTCACGCTCCAACTTAGTATAAAGAGGTTACATCTCGCATAATGCCTCACACTCACGCTTTATTGGCACTATAGAATATGAATGTCTAGTCTCACACTCACGCTTTATTGACTAGATAATCACACTCTTGTTAGGTTCGAGCCATTCTCATTAAGATTAGAGTGTCGCCATGTAACACAAAAACCTTAATGCTTCTTCATTTAGTTCAATTGAAATCATGCTTTTCAACGCAAGTTACATCAAACATGAAATCAAGCAAAGTTCCTATTGAGGACATTTCACAAACACCTTATAGGCAACTTGAAGAGTTAAGTTCAAATGAAGAAGAAACATGTGCAAATCATTCATCAATAGCATCCATAGTGTTTACAATGTCACAAACATGTCTAGGGGTTCATAGATCCCCAACCAAGATCACTACTCACTCATAGTGAGTTCACAAGCAAAAACATCAATGAAAGTGCAAAAACCCATATGGAAAAGAGAGTTTAGAAATCTAGAACCAATATGGAGATTCAATGACACTAGGTGATTAGATCTTTTTTGTTGATGACTCTTAAATCTCTATCTTCTTTCCCAAGAAAACTGCTCCAAATCCCCAATGAAATCTGCCTTGAAAATTCCCCCAAAAAGTCTCCAAAAGTCCCCCCTCCTTGTTCAGAAACCCTAAGTTTCTATTTATAGCCCATCAGTAAAATTCTGTCTTGACAGCAGCTCAACCGGCCGGTTGAACTGAGTGAAGGATTTTGAGCCGGCCGGCTCGAGCAGAGGAAGTTGACATGGAAAGTTTCGGAGCATTTCAGCCGGCCGGTTCAACAAGGTGAAGAGTTTTCAGCCGGCCGGTTCGAGCAGGGGAGGATGACATGGGACTCTCGGGGCTGTTGAACCGGCCGGTTCAAAATGTGAATGAAACTCAGCCGGCCGGTTGGATCTCCTCCTCGGGCACTTTTTGCTCCAAAAGTTCGGTTTTGCTCCAAAATCACTGCTAACTTGTGCTCTTAGTATAAACTCTGTAATTTTCCTGAAATGAACCACAAAGCATCAGATAGCAAATAAAATCGAGATAAAATGATCGAAACATTAAGCGTAGAGATTGCCTAAAGTGCATATATTTTAGCGCTATCACCTTAATCTAATCATCTAACACGATTGTTCTTGCATGAAATTGAATTCTTGGAGTCTAAAAACACACATGAGTGAAGTAGTTCCCTAGAGTACACCTTTTGCCTTGGTAGTGACACTATCTCTAGTTTCCTTAGTTTGTTTGCATTGTTCATATTCATTTTCTTTACTAGAGCTATCAAGTGCCTCACCTAGAAGTCTATTCATTTTCATTGCAAGGATTTTGAAATACGGTTAAGGCTTTTGCACAAAAATGTCAATCGATCACCTATGCTAGCTAGGGCTAGTCCACGGGCTCACGATATAAACTCATTTCCAAGTTTTAGACGCTAAGGTCGTAATCCATAAGGAAAGAGGAGTTTGACAGCGAGAGTTCTTAAAACAAGCATAAACCAATCAATAGCTTACGTGAAATCACAAGGGTCATCCTAAAGCTCAACTTGCTAGCACACATTGCACGTGGTGAACTCACACATGTAATAGATGATGGACGGGCATAAAGTCAAGCTTAAGTGCTCTTCTATATATATATATATATATATTTTTGAAATGGCCTTTGGCCTACAAATGCTTTCGAGGGGGAACTTTTCTTCCTAACCCCCGACATTTGTATCTTTTAGCAACAAACTTCTCTAGTACTCGAGAAAGTTTTTAGTCGGGGCTTTGCCCTCTTTGACCATGTAAAATATTTTTGAAGGGGCCTATTTTTCGCCCTCTTTTGACTCCACACTTAAAACTTGACAATATGCCCAATGTAAATATGGAATGTGTGAGAAACAACCACAAACACGGCACGAGGCAAGATAACTAAAGTCACCTAAAAGCAAGCGAGAGGTTTAAGTTTTCATGAAGTTTTCAAAGCGTGCTTTCTAAAACTTTTCAAATCATGCGTGAAAAATATTTAGATTTCTAGATAGGCACAAGATAGCAATGAATATTGATCCACAAGAATGAGCATTCAATAGAGCTAATTTTAGTTTTAGACTCTCAATCATGTAAAGGGGAATTGCAACTTAGGTGTGACTTATAGAAGTTGGGAGTTGATAGTCACATGCCTTTGGTAGTTTAACACTCAAGAAAAGTTGGGATAAAGCATAATGCAAGTGTTCATTTTCAAAAGATGTGCATGGTATAAACATGTGAATTATGCGCCTAACCCAATCAATCACTCCACACTTAAACGAAGCTTAGTCCCTAAGCGCAACAAATGGTGAAAATAAAGTCAAAGGCGCAAAGGAAACTCCCCTCGTTTGAAGGACGCAATCCAGTTAGAACAACTCGCCTCCTTTTGAGTAGAGACTCCCCCTTGACGGCAATATAAAATAAAGGGAGGCGATATGCACAAGCACGAATATTTTAGCAAAAGTATGACAATGGTGCAAGTCAAAATCAATCTCCTCATATCATAACACAAAATATCAAACAAGGGTACAAATGAGAGTCATACAACCAAAATGCGCACCATGGCGACTTTAATATCCAAACATCAAAATATGACAATGTTCATAGAAATGGAAGTGCAGATAGTCATAAAATGGAAACAATATCACAAGCTAACCCTCAAAATGGTGCATCATCATCATCGTCATCCGGGCTCACAAAACGATCCTCCTCGGCTAGAAAGCTGGCTGTATGGGTAAGAGGAGAGGCACGGGATGTAGCAGGAGCAAGCCCAATTGGTGTAGGAGGTTGTGCATGGCGTGAAGGAGGGGCGAAGGGAGGTGGGAAGCCAAATGGCTGAGATGGGTCAGCGCTGTATCGATAAGGGGCAGACGGAGATACGTGCTCAAATGGTGGAGGTGGAGGAGCACTAGCACTGCTGGACGGAAGACTCATGTGCTGGACGATGGAAGTAAGAGTGGAACGCACCCACTGAGCCTCCTGACGATGAAACCGGGATTCCTGATGAGCAAATTCTTCGAGACGACCAAATCCCACTCTCAAATCAGCCATATCTGCCGAGATCCTATTAAACTGTGAAGCCCAATCCGCGCTAGAAGGCGGTATGCTCACGGATGGAGGAGCGGCTGGACTGGGGGATGATGGTGGTGATGGTGTGAGGGTGTAGTGGGGGTTCCGTGAAATGAAGGCGTTCTTCTTCTTCCTAGCCGTCTTCTGGACATCCTCGATGTGTGGTTTGTCATCATGATCCCAAAGCATCGTGCCGGGTATAAGGAAGTGGCTGCGCCTCATAATATCGACATCAAGAATCCTCTTTTCCGGCTTAGGGCATCCCGGATAGTTGAAACTGAAGTTACAGTTCAAAGCTATCATTGTGATCAACGATCCTCCACCTAACCCGCCAACTCGTGCGCCCTCTTTCACATAACCTTCGAATCTTGCGGTTAGAATAGAAATCCAATCTAGACAATCCCCACGATCAATAGCCATCATCAGTTCGATATCTAGGATTGTCACCGCGCGAGCTATCTCCTTTCGAGAGTTAATTCCTATAGCAATAAGGTGGTGAATCACCTTCCATACCGGAGATTTGATTCCTGTGGAGTTGTACGATGAAACGAACCATTCATTCCTTTCGGAAATTTTCTTCCAGAATTTGGTTCTATGATGGTCATGTCGATACGGCAAGGGATCCAATGGTTCAGCTAGATGAAGCCATTTTTGTAACTCATTCGCGCTTGCCTCAAACTCAATACCTCCCAATGTGAACTTCCAAGCCGTTATATGCTTATCCCTCCTCTCCGCCTTAAATGAACAAAGAAATTCTTCAACCACCCTTTCGTAAGTGCCCGGATCATCCTTGAGAAAGAAATGAAGACCACATTGACGAAGCTTAGATCGCACCTCATTTCCTATCCCAAAATTATCGAGCAATGTCCAATCCGGATATGAGGTCGGGATGGCTTTCTTCTTGGCATTTACAATGCGATTGAGCCTAGCTTGATGCTCCTCGTTTTGAAAATGCAGCGGCTTCGAGACTGGATATGGCATTGGGGGTAATGCCAATGCCAATTCCTCATTGGCTTGAGCCGGCGGAGGCTGGCTTTCAATCAGGAGTGCAGGTGGAGGGGTTTGAACTGGAATTGCATCCGTATGCGCTGGACCCTTGCCCTTGGAAGCTCTTGACGATGATTCTCCGGTTGAAGACTTGTGTTTCTTTGGTGGAGGTGGTGTAGGAGATTTCCGGGGCGGAGAAGGGGTGTCGTCCCTAAGCACAAGACGCCTAGTAGCTTGCCGGTGTGGATTGCTCCTCAACCCATCCCTATCAGTCTCGGTTGAGTTTTCAAATGGGTTTGGCTTGGATGGAGCTTTGGACTTGGAGCTTTTGGACTTGGAGGTATCTTGGCACCATTTCTACCCATGGTGTGTGGCTCGAATTGAAGGGAACCGGAGTTGAGAATTGAGATTTGAGAATTGAGGTTACCTGCGGGCGAGAGGCTGGGCGGTCGATTGGGGTGGTTGGCGATCGAGCGAGGTGGGCGGGCGGTCGATTGGGGTGGCTGGACGGGCGAGCGAGGTGTGGTGGCTGGACGGTCGATTGGGGTGGCTGGACGGGCGAGCGAGGTGTGGTGGGGTGGTGCGAAATCGGGCGAGAGAGAGATGAGGGGGAAGTGAGATTTCGAAATCGAAATGTAGGGTTTGGATATGCACATTTGAGCCGGCCGGTTGGGCGTAGAGGAGTAACTTGAGCCGGGCGGCTCAATGGCTCCGAAAGTTCTAGAGGTGACAGCCAGATTCGAGCCGGCCGGCTGAGCGGTGAAGGGTAAATGGAGCCGGGCGGCTCAGGAGCTCAGACAGTTCGAGGGTGAAAGACAGACGCGAACCGGCCGGTTGAGAGGTGAAGGCAAATGGGAGCCGGGCGGCTCAGATACTCAGAAGGTTCGAGTGAATGCGGATTCCATTTGAGCCGGCCGGTTGGACTTTAGAGGCAAATTTGAGTCGGGCGGCTCAGAGGCTCAGAGAGAAACACTCCACACTTAAATTTTTTTACACAAAAGCCAATTTATTTAAAGATTTAGAGTACATTTTGAAGGTGGCCAACCAATCACCAAAGATCAAACAACTACTCACACGGACAATCGCCACAATCATTATTTTAACAGCGCGCGCTAAACGTTCCTCAAACAAACCGTCTCTCGACTTCTGGACATCATCTCACTAGGTGAACGAGAGGAACATGGCTAAACCGTCATCCGTGGTCACAAATCGCACCATTGCTCTCTCGACTTCCCCTATCATTTCTCCTTCAACTCGAATCCCCATAGCGAGTGCTAGCCGTGTCACCAGGGAACTTCCTCCTATCACAAGACTGGGTCTTATCCTCGGGTTGGTGTAGCTCTTGAACTTCTTGGAGAGAATGCTAAACCAGTCCACCACGTTCCCCTCGTAGATACTTATCAGGATGTCCAGTTCCTCCATGGTGACGTGGCTTTCTTCGTCTTCTCTCCCACTGATCGTGCTTACCACCAAGTAGTGAAGAATCTTCCAGACGGGGCGGAATATTAAGCTGGTGGGAAGGTCAAGCTCATAGCCCTCGGGAGGTGGATGAGCGATCTTTAACCAGAAGTCTCGCCTTTCATCGTAGTTGTAGGTCTTGACGACTCCCTCATCGGGTATACCCATGTAGTAGCTAACCTCGAATTTAGATAGAGTGAGCCGGATTCCACCCAAGTTGAAAGTCCAAGAGTTGATCGCCCCGGTTCTATCGTCGGTTCCCACATCGAAAGATGATAGGAACTCTAGAACCATAGAGGGTAGGTGCCCGGGTTTGCATCAAGGAAGAATTTCAGTCCATGGTCGATTAGCCTATTGAAAATCTCGTAGTAGAGACCAAGATTTCGCAGATCGTCTAGGTTGGGGAACGGAGTGGCCTTGACTTCAAAGTAGCTTTCAAGAGTGCGGTATGTCGCTTGTTGAGGGGGGGTGAGCTCACGAATCACCAAGCTAGATGGGGGATAAGGCATGGGTCTAGCAAAAGGCAAGTTGCCCGGGAGGGCAAGCATAATCGGTGTAGGGCTAGCCCTTGATCTCCTTCCTCTTCCTTGGTTGCTCATATTTGGTGGGGTTAGGTGTGTTTGCTTGGTTGTGGTGTGAGAGATTGGGAAGGAGATGGTCATGCATTTATAGGCTAAGTGTGGAGGTGGTTTTTGATTACCTATTGAGCAATGCCTTTGCATTATTGTGGTTTCCAAGCTATGGGTGCATCAATGAGCAATGGTGTGACTATTGCATGGAGCATATGCCAAATAGTACTTCTCCATTGTCATGTTCACAATGGAGGTCTCTTGGATCAAAGCATTCCCTCATTTGAAGTCTTTCCTTGTGCATGAGTGTTCTAATGGTACTCTCCTATTGTGGTCTCCACCTCTATTCACATGCTAGTCATTCAATGGCTCTTAAAGTGGATTTTAAAAAAAACACTCACAAGCTCCAAGACAATGAGCAAACAATTCATCTCCCAAGGATTTTGGCATTTTTGAAGTTGTACAAGCATCAGGCAAGGGAGGACAAATTGAACCGGCCGGTTGAGTTACTGGCTAATTGGGAGCCGGCCGGTTGAATGTCTCAGAGACTTCGAGTGGCTAAACACAGAGCTGAGCCGGGCGGCTCAGAGTGAAAGAAGGAATTGAGCCGGGCGGCTCAAACACTCAGAGAGCTAAGGAAGTTCAGCGCAAATGCGAACCAGCCGGTTGAAAGTATGAAGGGAAATTGACCCGGCCGGTTGAGACACTCAGAGAAGGCTGGCTCTCATAATACACCAAGCAAGCAAAATATTTCACGGAAATGAACACTTACAACGGGTTACCTCCCGAGAGGGCCTAGTTTAACGTCTTGGCAAAGACCGAGCCGAATCTCTATATATCAAGAAGCACACTAAGAGAAGTCCCGAGCGGGATCCCTTCTCTAGCGGTGTTGCTTATAGCATTCACGAGGGTGCTTCCAACATGTTTTGATCTCCATCTGCGGCATGATAGACTTTAACTCTCTGTCCGTTCGCTTTGAATAGATTCCCTTCATTGCCAATTAGTTCTAGGTGGCCGTCGTCGAAAACCTTATGAATTCTGTACGGTCCAGACCACTTAGACTTGAACTTCCCGGGAAATAGCTTGAATCTTGAGTTGAATAGCAAGACTTTGTCTCCTACCGAGAACTGCTTCTTCAGAATGAGCTTGTCATGCCACCTTCGAGTTTTCTCCTTATAGATTCTTGAACTTTTGTAGGAATCCAATCTGATTTCATCTAACTCATTCAGTTGAAGTAATCTCTTTTCTCCCGAAGTTCTCATATCGAAATTCAATTCCTTGATAGCCCACGTGGCTTTGTATTCAAGCTCTACCGGCAGATGGCAAGGTTTTCCATAAACTAACCGGTATGGAGACATTCCGATTAGTGTCTTAAAAGCGGTTCTATAGGCCCATAAGGCATCATCAAGCTTCAACGCCCAATCCTTCCCGGATTTCCCGACTATTTTTGTCAAAATGGTCTTTATTTCTCGATTTGACACTTCGACTTGCCCATTCGCTTGGGGGTGATAAGGAGTAGAACATCTATGGGATATCCCGTTCTTCTTAAGCATAGACTCGAATATTTTTTCTTTGAAATGGGAACCATTGTCACTTATTACCACTCTTGGCACTCCAAATCTTGGGAAGATAATTTTCTTAAACATTTTGATCACCACTTTAGCGTCACAAGAAGGGGAAGCTATGTCTTCAACCCATTTAGAAACGTAGTCTACCGCTACTAGAATAAAGCTATTCCCTTGCGAAGGCGGTAGAGGTCCCACGAAATCTATGCCCCATACATCGAATATTTCAACTTCTAAGATGCCTTTCTGGGGCATTTCATCCCTTCTAGCAATGTTGCCCATTCTTTGACATTCGTTACAAGCCTTGACGAATTCATACGTGTCTTTGAACATGTTGGGCCAATAAAATCCTGATTGAAGAATCTTAGCCGTGGTCTTGGAAGCGGAACCATGACCACCATAAGAAGAAGAGTGACAACAAGCAATGATTCCTTTTGTATCTACCTCGGGCACACACGTTCTATAAATTCCGTCTTGGCATAGCTTGTATAGGAAAGGGTCGTCCCAAAAATACCTCGAAACATCATGCAAGAACTTCCTCTTTTGATTATGATCAAGGTCACTCGGAAGGATTTTGCAAGTCAAGTAGTTCACATAGTCCGCGTACCACGGGGCATCATCTTGGACACTCATCAAATATTCTCCGATAAAGGAGTCTTCGATAGGCGTTGAGAGCCTTTTTGAATCACTAAGCTCAAGCTCCAGTCTCGAAAGATGATCCGCCACTACATTTTCGACCCCTTTCTTATCCTTGATGTCAATATCGAACTCTTGCAAGAGAAGAATCCAACGAATGAGTCTCGGTTTTGCATCTTTCTTTGCCATCAAATATTTAATAGCGGCGTGATCCGTGTTTACAATTGTCTTGGACCCAACGAGATATGGTCGGAATTTTTCGAAAGCATACACCACGGCTAGCAACTCTTTCTCGATGGTAGTGTAGTTCAATTGAGCATTATCAAGCACCTTGCTCACATAGTAGACTACATGGAGTCTCTTATCAATTCTTTGTCCCAAGACGGCTCCAATAGCAAAGTCGCTTGCATCGCACATAAGCTCGAATGGAAGATCCCAATTCGGTGGTTGCACTATGGGTGCCGATGCAAGAGCTTTCTTGAGCTTTTCAAATGCCTCTAAGCAATCTTCGTCAAAACTGAATTTCACATCATTGCATAGGAGGTGAGTTAGCGGCTTGACAATCTTTGAGAAGTCCTTAATAAATCTCCGGTAAAAACCGGCATGGCCTAGGAAACTTCTAACTCCTTTTTGATCTTTTGGAGGTGGTAGTTGCTCAATTACTTGAACTTTCGCTTTATCAACTTCCACTCCTCTTTTAGACACTAAGTGCCCAAGCACAATTCCTTCTTGAACCATGAAATGGCATTTCTCCCAATTAAGCACCAAATTCGTTTCGATGCACCTAGCAAGAACATGAGAAAGGTTAGTTAGACAATCATCGAATGAAGTTCCATGGATAGAGAAGTCATCCATGAAAACTTCCATGCATTTCTCAATGTAATCACTAAAGATAGACATCATGCATCTTTGGAAGGTTCCTGGTGCATTGCATAGCCCAAAGGGCATGCGTCTAAATGCAAAAGTTCCATACGGACATATAAATGTAGTCTTTCTTTGGTCGTCCGGCAAAATGAGAATTTGATGAAATCCGCTATAACCGTCTAGGAAACAAAAATATTTATGTCCGGCAAGTCTCTCAAGCATTTGATCAATAAAAGGGATGGGGAAATGATCTTTCTTAGTTGCTTTGTTCAATTTTCTATAATCGATGCAAATCCTCCATCCATTTACGGTTCTTGTAGGGACTAGCTCTCCCTTATCGTTTTGCACAACCGTAAGTCCTCCCTTTTTGGGGACGACATGGATGGGGCTTACCCATTCCGAATCCGGGACCGAATAGATGATTCCCGCATCTCTTAGCTTAGTAATTTCTTTAAAGACAACTTTGCTAAGGTTAGGGTTCAATCTCCTTAGAAACTCCCTAGACGGTTTTGCATTTTCGTCAACGTTAATCCTATGCATGCATAATGAAGGGCTAATTCCCCTAAGATCATCAATAGAGTACCCCAAAGCTTTTCTATTATTTTTCAAGACATGCAAAAGTTTGGACGTTTCATGCGCATTCAAGGTTGCACCAACTATAACCGGATGCGTAGAATTAGACCCAAGAAACTCATACCTTAGATTCGAAGGTAGAATTTTTAACTCTCCTTCGAATTCCTTACCTCTTGGCATTTGGTTTCCTTTACCTTCGTGAGCATCCAATAATTGTTCTTCTTCGGCCAAAGTTAAGTCGCACATTTCCTCATCTTCTATGTCCATTAGTGAAGTAAAGAGCATACTAGAGTCATCTAACTCCATGACTTCGCTTTCAAAAGGTGTTAGCTCAAGATTTTCACAAGATACATCAAGCACATTGCATTCAAAAGATGAAACGGGAGCTTTCATGGCATTTTTCAGAAAAAATTTCAACTTTTCATCCCCTATCTTCAATTCAATAGACCCTTCCCCACATCTAATGACCGCTTCAACGGTGTTAAGAAAAGGTCTACCAAGAATAACGGGCATTTCTTGCTCAACATCCATTTCTAGCACATAGAAGTCTACGGGGATAAAGAATTTACCAACTTTAATGGGCACATCCCTAAGAATTCCCCTAGGGATTCTAGAGCTTCTATCGGCTAGTTTCAATGAAATAGTGGTGGGATGAAGTTCGCCCACATCAATTTGCTCAAACAAAGAATAGGGAATTAAAGAAATGCTAGCTCCCAAGTCACACAATGCCCTATCAATTTCGACCTTTCCTAAAGAGATAGGAATAGAAAATGACCCATTATCTTGCATCTTTTTAGGCATTCGACTTTGAACAATAGCACTACACTCAACATTCAAGGCTACCATGCTAGATTCCTCAATAACCCTACGATTAGACACAATATCTTTTAAGAACTTTGCATAAGTAGGGTTTTGGGTGATTACCTCATGGAAGGGGAGAGTGACATACAACTTCTTCAACATCTCCACAAATCTTTGGAAATGAGCGTCTAACTTACTTTTGTTTAGCCTTTGAGGAAAAGGTATCCTTGGCACATAATGCCTTGTCAAAGCCGGTTCTTCCTCTTTTTTCTCTTCCTCCGTGGGAGCTTGAAGCTCAACTTCTGAATTCTCGTTGGCAACTTCCACTTCTATCTCCTTAGAATTAGGGCTTGGTTTTCCTTGAGGAGGAGGTAAGACTTTTCCACTTTTCAATGTGATGGCTTCGATATGTTCTAGGGAATTCACGTCCGGTTGAGAGGGAAGCTTCCCTATTTGTTTTAGATGAGAGTTCTCTTTAGCAAGTTTTTTGTTCTCGGCCATTATTTCGTCCATCTTTGCTTCCATTCTTCTAGTGCTCTCCTTGTTACTTTCCATCATTTGCGCCATCATAGACATTATAGAGCTATCTTGAGAGTTAGAAGAGGCATTCCTTTGATCGTTCATGTTGGACTTGGCTTGATAGGGCTTTTGATAATTCCCTTGAGGATATTGAGAATTTTGGTTCGAACCTTGGCCTTGATTTGAATAGGAGTTTTGCCCTTGGTTTTGGTTAGAGCCATACCCTTGCTTTTGGTAATTCCCTTGATAATTAGTTTGCCCTTGAGGTTTAGGAGTAAAATTGGAGTCATCGGCCGTTCTTCTTTGCGGAGGCTCATAGTTTCTTGTGATAGGATTCGAATTTTGAGCATAATTTCTTTGTTGATTCACATAGTGGGCTTCCTCATACCCATCATCATCATCTTCATATCGTCCATCGGGGCAATTTTTTGTAGAATGCCTCGTGCTTGCACATAGAAAGCAAGATTGTTGCGCCGAGATTTTCTCTTTATCGGCCTTGGCCTTAGTCGCATCAACGGAATTCACCATACTTATCATGTTCTCCACTTTCTTTGTTAAATCCGCCATTTCATTTTTAAGTGCAAAATTCGAGGAGTCTTCTCTTGACTTGGCCATTTTCTTATGATCCACTCCTTGGTATCTATCGGAGTTTATAGCAATTTTGTCCACAATTTTGAAACCTTGAGTCGCCGGTAAGTCCATAATAGCACCTCCACTAGCCGTGTCCATTTGGTTCTTAGCTTCTTTACTCATACCAAGATAGAAATATCTCATAAGATCGGCTTTTCTGAAGTTGTGGTGAGGGCATTCCCTCAAATAATGCTTGAACCGATCATATGCTTGATGGAATAGCTCATTGTCTCTTTGGGAGAAAGTCAATATATAATCAGTGAACTTCTTGGTTCTTGACGGTGGAAAGAATTTGTTAAGAAAGGAATTTGCTAGGTGATCCCATGTTCTGAAAGTTCCCGGCTCTTGGTTTTGCAACCATTCCTTAGCATCCCCGTATAATGAAGAAGGAAAGAGCTTCAAGTAGACATATTCCACGGGAATGTTCCTTGGCTTATAAGTGCGACAATATTCTTGAAAGTTAGCCAAATGTGTGGAAGGATTCCCGACTCCTTGATATTGATCATGGGTCACCATATGCACTAGAGAAGATTTCACGTCGAAATCAAAGGCATCCTCATCCGGGGGCATAATAGCCGAGCCATTCCCTTCAAGAGTGGGAGTCATATAATCCCCAACGGGTCTCTCATCATCCTCCTCGTCATAATATCTATAATTTCTGTTTTCCCTTTGAGGAGCGGGAGGATTCCTTATAGGACGTTGCTCATCATCGTTGTTTTGTCTAGCCGGAGGGTCATCTATCTCATCTTCCTCCATTCTACGATTTCAAACATTCCTCTGAAGAGCGGGGTGGTTCTCTACCTCGTCTTCCATTCTAAATCCCGGTGGCAAATAAGGAATCGGGTTTAAAAGCGGAGGTGGGCGAGGTCTAGGACCCTGGAAAGCCGGTGGAATAACAGGAGCAAGAGGTGGAATGGGAGGTAGAGGATTCTTGCGAGGTCTACCTCTTCCTCTCTTAGCGGTTGGGTGAGAAGGGTGAGAAGTTGAGTCGATCACTACGTGCTTTTGCCCCTTAAATCTCGTGTTCATTCAAATGCCTACAAGGACAAGGGAAATTCTTAGCATTGAAAGGCAAATGAAATAAACACAATTAAGCACAAAGCAAGTAATGACTATCAAGTAGAGAAAGAGTAGACAAGCTAAACAATCTATTAGCACCTAGTTAATTAACCTATCCCCGGCAACGGCGCCATTTGATCGCTCGATAATATAGCGGAAATATTCAAATAGAATTCGAACACTATTGCTAAGTCACGATTATCAAAACATTTGTAAAGACTCGGGAGATCCGAGGTCGAACCCAAAAGATAGGTGATTAAACTAATGATGCCAAAGATATATCTAGATTGTCTAAGGTTGGGGAGGGAATTCCGATCCAAAAGTAAGGTTTGAAATATTAAAGAGGTTAACAATCAATTAAAGGATGACTAGGGATCTATTTCTCCACCTAGACAATTATTGTGACGGTAAAATTGGACACCATTGATGAAATCACATGCACACACTTAGTATCTAGCCATGCAACATTAATGCTAAGTTCAACTCACGCTCCAACTTAGTATAAAGAGGTTACATCTCGCATAATGCCTCACACTCACGCTTTATTGGCACTATAGAATATGAATGTCTAGTCTCACACTCACGCTTTATTGACTAGATAATCACACTCTTGTTAGGTTCGAGCCATTCTCATTAAGATTAGAGTGTCGCCATGTAACACAAAAACCTTAATGCTTCTTCATTTAGTTCAATTGAAATCATGCTTTTCAACGCAAGTTACATCAAACATGAAATCAAGCAAAGTTCCTATTGAGGACATTTCACAAACACCTTATAGGCAACTTGAAGAGTTAAGTTCAAATGAAGAAGAAACATGTGCAAATCATTCATCAATAGCATCCATAGTGTTTACAATGTCACAAACATGTCTAGGGGTTCATAGATCCCCAACCAAGATCACTACTCACTCATAGTGAGTTCACAAGCAAAAACATCAATGAAAGTGCAAAAACCCATATGGAAAAGAGAGTTTAGAAATCTAGAACCAATATGGAGATTCAATGACACTAGGTGATTAGATCTTTGTTGTTGATGACTCTTAAATCTCTATCTTCTTTCCCAAGAAAACTGCTCCAAATCCCCAATGAAATCTGCCTTGAAAATTCCCCCAAAAAGTCTCCAAAAGTCCCCCCCCCTTGTTCAGAAACCCTAAGTTTCTATTTATAGCCCATCAGTAAAATTCTGTCTTGACAGCAGCTCAACCGGCCGGTTGAACTGAGTGAAGGATTTTGAGCCGGCCGGCTCGAGCAGAGGAAGTTGACATGGAAAGTTTCGGAGCATTTCAGCCGGCCGGTTCAACAAGGTGAAGAGTTTTCAGCCGGCCGGTTCGAGCAGGGGAGGATGACATGGGACTCTCGGGGCTGTTGAACCGGTCGGTTCAAAATGTGAATGAAACTCAGCCGGCCGGTTGGATCTCCTCCTCGGGCACTTTTTGCTCCAAAAGTTCGGTTTTGCTCCAAAATCACTGCTAACTTGTGCTCTTAGTATAAACTCTGTAATTTTCCTGAAATGAACCACAAAGCATCAGATAGCAAATAAAATCGAGATAAAATGATCGAAACATTAAGCGTAGAGATTGCCTAAAGTGCATATATTTTAGCGCTATCACCTTAATCTAATCATCTAACACGATTGTTCTTGCATGAAATTGAATTCTTGGAGTCTAAAAACACACATGAGTGAAGTAGTTCCCTAGAGTACACCTTTTGCCTTGGTAGTGACACTATCTCTAGTTTCCTTAGTTTGTTTGCATTGTTCATATTCATTTTCTTTAGTAACTTCACCAATCAAACCTTTTGCAATTAGAATAGACTTATCGGAACAAAATCGAATAGTGCTCATAAATTTAAACTTGCTCCTTGGACGACCCGGTACTTACCGGTCATTATAAATTGTTTTTGACTTGTACTAAAAATACAACGTTCAAAATGGCGCCGTTGCCGGGGAGCAATGAATTAACTAGAGCACTAGAGTAGATTTTGTGAGATTTGGACTATTCTTGTAAATATTTTTCCTTTTTCTTTTGTACATTCTATTCACTCATATCTCTTGCTAACTTTTGTTCTATTGTTTTGCGAGGATGGACCCCTACAACCAACAAGTCATGCGCAATGGAGATTATTATGAAAATGATCAACCAAATGCCCATTGTGAAGACTATTGGATGAACAACCACAACCAACAAGTCTCATACAACGAAGAATATGACCAAGAGGAGGAGAATCGAAATGCCTATTGGGAAGATCACGGCTATCCGATACATTCATACCCTCCTTATCCGGATGATAGCCAATACTCATTTGAGGATGACTCCCACCCTCAATATCCTTTGGATCCTCAACCTAACAGTGGACCTTCCATCTTTGAAATGCTAGCCATGATTCAAAAGCTAATCAAGAGGCCCACCAAGCGAGGTTTTTCCAAGCTTGCCAACGCATGGATGAACTTATAGCTCAAAGAAAAGTGTTGGAAAGCACATTAGCGCAACGAATCTTGGAGAATGGGAACGTGGATGATGAGGAAGAGGTTTCAAAAGAAGAAGTTCATGAATCTAATGCCTCAAGACAAAATTGGGATCAAGCAATGGAGGATGAGTTCAAGGGAGCGGCTCCCCAAATTTTTCATGAGGCGTATGATGGTGAATCTTGCACCGAGGATGAATTGGAACATGAAAGTGCATCATCTTCGACTACAAGCATGTTTCAAGATCATTGGGTTGAGAACACACAAGATTTCACCATTCCATCAACGTCTTGGCTCTCCGACGAGGAATTCTTCAAGGATGATGCCTCTTGCATAGAGGAAATGACTTTTATTGATGAAGAAGAACTCCTCCCTCCCGATATAGAAGAGCCTAAATGTGAATCCCAATTCCTTGATGAGGATAAGGTAGAGGAAGAGCGTATAGAGACTAAAATTCTCCAAGGATATGAAGACTTTGTTGAGGTTTACATGGACCAAGCTAAAGGGCATTCTCGCATGCAAGTAGACACAAGTTCAATGAGGGATATTGAGGAGTGGGCACCCATGGACGTCATTGATAAACTCAAGGAAGGGATGCCCATCATTCTCGAGACAAGTTATGAAGACCCTTTCTTCACTACTTCGTCTCGAGACAAGTTTTGGAGCTTCTTTCCCTATTTCGAGAGATCATTTGGAAAAAGCTCCCATGACCCCTTAGCTCTAAAGGGATTTTCATACTTGAAGGGGTCATGCTCCCAAAGGAAAGTCCATTGTAGGCTTGATGGGAGGAAATTCAAATGGGATTTGAAGGTGGTTTGACACACAAAATACCCAAGGCCCCATGAGAAGGGATCCTAGCAAAGGACTTCTCACGAGTGATTCTATGGGGCTCTTTGCTACGTCTTTGCCAAGACGGGAAAAACTAGGCCCTTGCGGGAGGTAACCCGGTTTGTAAGTTGTTTCATTCTCGTTCTTCATGTTTAAGTGTTTGACATGTTTTGAGTGGCTTAGACTCTAAGTGTGGAGTGTGATTTTATGATTAGTGGGTAAAATTTTAAGTGTGGAGTGAGTTCTACTCACTCCAATTCCACTTCACATTACCATGCCCCTCCACCTCACCCTTAATCTATTTATGAATGATGATGTCGCCCTTAGTGTTCATGTGCCTTATTTGAGATTGATAGATTGAAACTATTTTGTTATACCATGCTATGACTTTAGTTTCACCTTTGTTGGCATTTAAGACAACTTGTGCACGTGACGAAGGATGTAGATTACTTTCCTTGTTTGAATTCTATTACACTTATGTAATGATGTTATCGTGTGACTTGTGATGCTATCTTGCTCATACTTGAGTTTTACATTACCTTGTATGTCACTTGTTACTTTTAACCTCTCATGTGTTATTGTCATCAAGGAAAGTATTTGCATCATGTACAATCAAGCTTAACACAATGCCGTCTTTTCTATTGGTGGGCACATCTACAAACGAGGGGAGTTCCTATGCGCCATATATCTCACTTTCTTTATTGTTTGCGCTTAGGGACTAAGCTAGATTTTAAGTGTGGAGTGGGTAATCGCATAGTTCACTCATATCATGCCACATGCATATCATTTTTGAATGGACACTTGCATTCATCATGCTTTATCCCAATTTTATGAGTGTTATACTACTAAAGGCTTGTGACTATCATTTCTCAACTTCTATAAGTCACATCTAGCTTGCAATTCTCTTTTACATGATTTAGAGTTCAAAACCAAGCTAGCTCTATTGAATGCACATTCTCGTGAATCAATATTCATTGCTATCTTTTGCCTATCTAGTAATCTAAGTATTTTTCGTGCATGCTTTGAAAAGTCTTTAGCAAGAACACTTTAAAACCTTCATGAAAAACTTAAACCGCTCGGTTGCTTTTAGGTGACTTTAGTTCTCTTGCCTCGTGCCTTGTTTGTGGTTGTTCCTCGCACATTCCATATTCTTATTGGGCATATTGTCAAGTTATAAGTGTGGAGTCAAAAGAGGGCAAAGCCCCATTCAAAAAAAAATTGGTCAAAGAGGGCAAAGCCCCGACTAAAAACTTTCTCGAGTACTAGAGAAGTTTTATTGCAAAAAGATACAAATGCCGGGGGTTAGGAAGAAAAGTTCCCCCTCGAAAGTATTTGTAGGCCAAAGGCCAAGTAAAAACCACTTAAACTTGACTTTATGCCCTTCCATCATCTCTTATATGTGTGAGTACACCACGTACATTGTGTGCTAGCAAGTTGAACTTTAGGACGACCCTTGTGATTTCACGTGAGCTATTGATAGGTTTATGCTTGTTTTAAGAACTCTTGTTGTCAAACTCCTCTTTCCTTATGGATTACGACTTTAGCGTCTAAAACTTGGAAATGAGTTTACATCGTGAGCCCGTGGACTAGCCCTAGCTAGCATAGGTAATCGATCGACGTTTTTGTGCAAAAAGCTTTAACCATTTTTCAATAGCCTTGCTTCAAAAATGAATAGACTTCTAGGTTAGGCACTTGATAGCTCTAGTATTGACTTCCTTGAATGTACACCCTCATGTGATCTTAAACGGTTTGAAAACTCTCTTGAAATGTATAGTGATTGTGATGCTAGCTTGGGATGTGAAGTAAGTTTTGAGAAATCCATGCCTTAATTGTTAAACACTCTTGCTTTCACTCTTATGGGATTTGTGAGTATTCCCTTTTCTGAAAACTCTCACGAGACTATAACTCGTCCACTAGGGTAGCCTAGGGGTTTAAAGGCTTGGTGCATATGCTAAATGCACTCGTAACACCTACGAAAAGGAGTTAGATTGTAAATATGTGTTAGAGTAGTTAGAAATAAAAGTTTGAGACATTAAATGGATGATAGGAGCAAATGGGCGTTAAACATAATGACTTAGCTATTCGCCATTTGTTTCTCTTTGGCTTGATTTTATTGTTTGCTCGGGACGATCAAACTCTAAGTGTGGAGTGTTTTGATGAGTCGAATTCTCGACTCATTTACATATCCATTTACGAAGAGTTTTGGTCCATTCCCGATGCTAATTTGATGCCATTTAACCCTCTTCTTGGTCTACTAGGTCCCAAAATGCATTTCGTCTCACTCGGAGCCTCAAATATCAAATGGAGCAAAAGTTGGGTGATTTTGAGCCAAAAATGAAGTTTCGGGCAAAACAGGCAGAACGACCTTTGTGGCGTATTTTGCATGCCCAGATCTCGTACGATGTCCAAATTGCTTGATTCAAAGCTTGTTGGAAAGCTAACTCAAAGGGCTACAACTCTTGAGTTCAAGCCAAGACCTAATTCGGACGTTAAGACCTTGAAACAGCCGCCGGAAGCTCTCCCGAGTCTGCAGAAGCTCGCCCGAGCACCAGCATATCTCCTCTCGCCCAACGCCCGCCCGGGTCTGACCAAGCCCGCCCGGGTCTCCTCTGCTGCGTGCTCTGCTCCATTTCACACCAAGACTCGCCCGAGTCCCACCAAGACCCGCCCGGGTCTTCCCTGAAAATCAGATTTTTGATTTTCGAACTTATAAATAGAAAATGATGGTTTTGACCAAAAGAGGGGTGGCGAGCTAGGGTTTTGGAGCACAAAATATTGAAGGTTTCTAGAGAGAACAAGCTACCAAGGCTTCAAGGGGATCATCCATTGAAGATTGAAGATCCAAAGGGGGAAGAAGATCATCTACACTAGATCGGTTCATTCCTTCCATTGTATTTTCATCTATGAACTCAATACACTTTGTGTTTGTCTATGAACATGATTTGTGAGTAGTGTTTTGTGTTCTAGGGTCCTATGGACCTTATGTGTGTTAATACTCCTAATCTATAATGAATCAATGTTAGAATAACATGTTTGGATGATTGTGAATCTACTTTGAACAAATGTCAACTCTATGCCCACCAAGTGTTTGATTTGCCCTTTGTGGCAGTTTACTCGTGTTTGTAGCCTTTGTGGCACTATGATGAGTCGAGTTTTCGACTCATTTATCGTCATTCTTCACTATAGTTTTGAATCGTTTCCGACGATATTTTGATGTCATTTGACCTCTATCTCTACATTTCAGGTAGAAAACAAGTTTCCCCCATGGTCAAGGCCTAAATGTGAAGATTGGTTGAGTTTCGGCGCAAAACAAGGAGTTCCGGGGCAAAACCGAGCATATTGACCTTTGCACCTTGTTTTGGACACCCAGGGCGCATACGGTGTTCGATTTGGCTGATCTTTAGCTTGTTGCAAAGGTATTTGAAAGGGCTACAACTCTCTAGTTGACGCCAAGACCAAATTCGGACGGGAAGACCACCAAAAAGGCCCCAGTCGATCGACTGAGAAGTCCAGTCGACCGACTGACTAAAACTTCAGGAGCTCATCAAATCTTGCACTCCCAGTCGATCGACTGAGAAGCTCAACCGCCGGTTCGGTTGCCCCATTCTCAACCGACCGGTTCGGTTCCCCCATTCTCACCCGACCGGGTGGACTGCTACCGTGCCAAATTTCACCCGAGGCTATAAATAGAAAGAGGGCTTTTTGACCAAGGTGTGGAGGTTTTTGGGGAGAAAAAGATTGGAAAAGAGGCTCAACCAAGGTCATCAATCATCATCCAACCAAGGAGGAGTGAAGATCAAAGGGAGACATTAGGATTAATCATCTTACTCTATCCCTCTTCTATTCTACTTGTTGTTGCCATTAAACCCTACTCACACCATGTTGTCTTACATGATGTGTGAGTAGTGGATCTTGTGTTTTGAGGGTCTTATGACTCTCCTTGGTACTCTTTGATCACAAATATACATTGATATTCATATGGATGATTGTTGATTTCATTTTCTCTTGTGTTATGAATGTTATGCACTCTAGGTGTTTGATAAAATGCTTAAGTGACAATTTGGACCTAAAACTTGAACCTAGGACTTGGAAACCCTTGGGAATAGTTCTAGGATGGAGAAAATGATCTATATCTTGAATCATGTAAATGGACCTTAGGATATGGATGCTTGACTAAGGATTGAATGTTTGATTTATTGGAGTTAGTCATTAAGCGAATCATCAATTAATCCCATCTAATGGTGTCAAATTCATGTTCTCTATGCACTTCATATGTGACATGCTACTAAGTGTTTGAGGAAATGCCTAAGTAACATGTTGAATCTAGTTTGGATAATAGAGAATATGATCCTATCTAATGTATGCATTTGTTGTTAACTAGTCCCCGAGTTCATAGTAGTTATTACCTTAGGAAGAGATTCCAAGGATAATGGTGCTATGGAATGAACCAATTATCTCGAGAGAGTGAGGTTCGAGCTATAAGAGAGCTTGGCTAAGACTAGATTAACATAAACATTGGTCTACCTTAGTCTAAGCTAGGTTTTCTACAATGCATGGGTAGGAAGTGAACTAGTCCTCGAGTTCATGGTATTTATTGCCATGGAATGAACCGAGAGGTTCGAGCTATAAGAGAGTTTGGCTAGGAATAGATTCAAGTGACAGTTGGTCCATCCTAGTCTAAACTAGGTTCATTGCTATTTGACTACCATGAAATGTTTGAATATCGTGTATGTGATCATTGAGAAAATACCAAGGAGGGGAGTAACCCCTCGAAACACCTCTTACTTATCTTTTATCCTCAATTACTCACCACATAGGATTTAGAATATACATCTTTATACATTTTGTTTAGAATAGCCGAATGGAAACACAATCTTAATTAGTGCATGTGCTTAGCTTGCTCCTTTGGGTTCGACACCGGTGGTCTTACCGGTCTTTATAAATGTTTTGACCTACTACATTCGATCCTCTCTTCATTGATACTTATTCTAGAGGTGAAAAAGAAACAGTTCGTCACACTATAAAAAAAATCACATATATGTGAGGTTATTAAATGTCATGGAATGAACCAATTACCTCGATAGAGTGAGGTTCGAGCTATAAGAGAGTTTGTCTAGGAATAGATTCAAGTGACAGTTGGTCTATCCTAGTCTAAACTAGGTTCATTGCTATTTGACTACCATGAGATGTTTGAATATCGTGCATGTGATCATTGGGAAATTGCCAAGGAGGGGAGTGACCCCTCGATACACCTCCTATCTATCTTTTTTCATCAATTGCTCACCACATAGGATTAGGAATATACAAACCTTTATACATTTTTGGTTTAGATTAGACGAACGGAAATACGATCTTAATTACCTAGTGTATGTGCTTGGCTTGCTCCTTTGGGTTTGACCCGGTACTTAACCGGTCATTATAAATGTTTTGACCTACTACATTATATCATCTCTTCATTGATACTATTTTAGAGGTGAAAAAGAATTAGTTCGTCACTATTCCACTTAGAGCATCTCCCACCATGATCTTTTGGATCATGAAAAAGAGTCATGGGAGGTGATTAAAAAAATCATGCACTCCCATCATGATTTTTTTAGGCATAGAAAAGATCATCTCATGACCAAACCAAAATTTGGTCACCTCATGATCTTTTTTTAGTTTTGGTCATGAGAGTTGAACCAATCATAATGCGACACCTGTCACGAGTCAGAGCTTTATCAATTTAAATCCAGATTTTGTAACGAATATATCTTGAAAATTACAACGTATTAAAAATAAAATAATCACCAATATTCATAATTTTTGAAGACCTATAAATAGAGATACATTTTGATATTTATATGCTTGTATTTATGTAGAAATAAGAGAGAGAGTGATGATGAACTTTATGTTTGGTCATGAGTGGGATGTCCATGACCAAATAGATCATAAGACATAACTAAATGAGAGATAAGTGGATGAGAGAGATCGATGACATATTTTTTAGTCACGGTGAGGATGCTTTTATATGCTTAATTTTATTTCAATTAGTTGTGCATTATCTTGTGAAAATTGATCTGGACGCAGGCTATGCCGCTATGGTGATGATAATAGTGGCCAGTAGTATGCCACAAATATTGATTTGCAGACGGAGGATCGTTACGGTCATATAGCTCTTTACAGTCGGAACTGAGCGGATCATAACGTCAACTACCCCCTTTACGTTTTATAAATCATAATAAAGCATTATTGGATGTGCTACAATTTTAATTGTATTTTATGGTCTGTGAGCGTTCAGTTGAGAACCCCTTAAAAGTCGAGAACTTGAGTGCCCAAATCTCATCATTAGATGATAATACATCTTTAAATCAGTAAGTGACACATGCCCAAAAAAACAAAGTCACACTTAGTGACTTTGACTTTACATTAAATACAACTTTGAATATTCACATGTGACACTTGTCACAATGACTTGATGATGCATTTTGAAAAGTAAAGATTGAGTTCTCAAGTTCGCCTCCGTGAGAAGATAACACCTGCAAAAGAGCAAAGAGAAAAGGAACATCCACGAAGGATGTATGAAAGGTCCACACCTATATGAGAGATCTAACCATGTTGACTATATATTTAATTTCATTAAATTATGTTTATGGATTTTTGATTAAAGATCATTTAAATCAATCAAAAACCCATATTCAATCAGGTGAGAAGATAACACCTGCAAAAGAGCAAAGAGAAAAGGAACATCCACGAAGGATGTATGAAAGGTCCACACCTATATGAGAGATCTAACCATGTTGACTATATATTTAATTTCATTAAATTATGTTTATGGATTTCGGGGTGGTTTTGGTTTGGTGGTGTGTTGCTGTCGTGCGGCGGTGTGGTGGTGGTGTCGTCTGGGTGTAGTCGGTTGTGCTGTGGACGGTCGCGGATGGGGTGCTTGGCGGCTTGGGCTCTCGATGGCGGTCCGGTCTTTGTTGCTCCTGGTGGCTACGCCGGTGATTGTTTTGGAATGTTATTTTAGTTTTTGTTTGTTTTAGAGGTAGTTTAGTGTAGTTTAGTTTTAGGTTTTACTCTCAGTCGGTTTTTGCCGGTCTGAGCTGTTTCTTCTCGGCCGCTTATCGGCCCGAGTTTTTTCTAGTTTTTTAGTCTTGTTGTTTCAGGAGCTTCTCTCCTGTTACTTTTCAAAAGGGTACGAGTGTACGTATTTGGGGCCTGAGCCCCTTAGAGTCGACCACCGAGGTCGGTCGGCCAGGCTGTTCAGCTAGTTTAGTCGTACCCTTTTGCTTTGTAGGCGTGTCCCTATGGGGCACCTGTATGTAAGCCTTTCTGGCTTTTTTTGGTGAATGAATGCATGTTTACATCAAAAAAAAAAATCTATCAATAAAAAAAAAAAACCCAGATTCAAACTACTGGGCCTTTCATCAAAAAAAAACTACTGGGCCATAATTCGACCCATTCAGAAAGCCCAATGCTCGCGATTCAGTGCATACTGCATACCCACTGCTCACAATCCTCAAAATGCGATTAAATCTCAGCCGTCAGTTTCGCTACATACAGTTGTTACATCGTTCCTTCGAAAACCCTAATTCCAACTACTTGTATATAAGGAAGAAGATAATTAACAGCGGTCAAGCTCGTCGCCACACTATCGTATACGATTCACATCGTCATTTTCAGATGTGTGTTATCCAATTTCTTTTGTTATATTAATTGTTGTCTATTTTGATGAGAGGCGAATGATGAATTTTATCGACTAGATGAGAACTCGGGTATCAATATTCGAGGCATGATTCTAATAGTTATTGAATAGGAAGATCTGATGCATTCTCGGTCAATTTACTTCATCATTTTGTTTAGCTTATTTTTAGTGTCGTTGTCTTTCAAATTTTTTGTTGAATTCTTTAGTTGCCGGTGATGATAGTTTTGATATGGTTGACGGAGATGCGAGTTTGTTTAGCTTAGCATCGATGTTGAGAATCATGAACTAGGACGGTCTGAGGCTATGTACCGTTTATCTGACTGATTGGAGTCAGATAATTGATCTTTGGATTTGCTTTTAAAAAAAATTGATTTAGTTGGTTAAGTTTATTTTTATTATTGTGGGTGATGAGATTATGAAAATTTTACAGTTATCCCTGTATGACATCTTTTGATGGGTGCTTAGAGATTCATAATTCTGACACAAGTTCTTGGTTTATTTATTCTCTGTATTTTGCTTTTGACTTGTAACCAGGTTTTAAAGATTAGAGTTGTATTCAAGCTCTTCTGATTTGGATGAATAGATAATGTATACATTGTAATAATTATATTCTTTGTTCTATAATTGCAACATAGCAAGCAAAATTATAAACAATTTGCTTCTTTGCTAAATAGAGGCAAAAATGGTTTATTTGTTATGCATGTTTATTCTGATTGTAACTTTTCAGAATGTTTTCATAGATGAATCAGTGATTCATTGGAGCTGTTCTGATTGCTATCCTCTGGGTTCATTAGATTAAGACTCATTCCTTGTGCAATTATTGTTTTTTTTTTTGGGTTATTTGATTCTTCAGTGTCACAATTCAGGGACTTCAGTTTTGTTATATTTGCAGGCATTGCAGGCCTTATTTTGTTTATTGCTTTATTTGCTTTCTCTTGATTTTGTTACTCACTGGTCAATTGAGGATGCCACCCCTGATTCTAAGACTAGCTGTATGAACCTAATGAGTTCAGATCAGAGCGTGGTAGGTATTTCCATAGCACGTAAGCCAGTTAATTGATTAGTCCAAGAACACTAAACAGAAGATTTCTTGTTAACAAAAGTCCCATCAAGTAAATGGTTCATTTAGTAGGAATGGGATAGTTGGTAATGATGTTTGTATAAACAAAGGGTCTTGATGACGATATTGAGTTTTGTTGATGGAGATGAGTATGAAGGTGTATCGTACAGAAATTGTCTCTCCGTTTTGAGTTTTGTTGATGGAGATGAGTATGAAGAAGGTGAAGAAGCTGTTTTCAGCAGTCCGCACTCTGGCTGCTCGGTTGTTTATTTCCCTCTTAATCCTTACCACCAGTATCTCAAGTTCTGCAATCATCCATCTAAAATAATAAACACAGACACTGCTGTAATTTAGTATGTACCATATCAATTCCTTTTTACTGGTAGCGCTACATTACACAGACCATCGTCGTGACAAGGAGAATAATTGACAGTAAGACATCTGCTGATAACATGACATTTACTTGTCTGCCTTCTTGCTGCTGGAATGGAAAGAATCTATGCTCTAAATAGAGAAATATGTGTTGTGAAGCTACCTGTTGTGTTCAATGCTTTGAAATGTTCCATACATTCCTTTGAAGCTGATATTGAGTTCCAATGTAGTAATAAGTATTTACTTTGCAAATGTTGTTCGTGTATCATCAACAGATATCTTGAGATCCGAGCATGCGGAGGCTGTACGCGCATCAACAGAAGCTTTAAGGAAACTGATACATTCGTGCTTCAATGAGAGCATGATCAAGCAGGGGAAGGACAGAGACAGACTACTGATGGATATTGACCTTAGTTTAAGCAGTGCCGTACCTACAATCATCGAAAAACCTTGTGCAATTACTGATAATTGATATAGTATGCTTCACTATCGTTTCACCAAACTGTGTGACATGTCCTACCAAGTTGTTTCAGCCATATCAAAGGAAATAAATGTGATATATACCATTTACTTGCGAACCGACTAACTTTAGGATCTTTGTCATGAATTTTAGGTGCTTTTTCATAAACCGAGATTTTAAGCTAAAGTTCGCGGCGAACTATATTTATGCTAAAGTTCATGGCGAACTGACAAAGTTCAAGACAAAGAACCTAAAGTTTGTCGATTCAATGGTTCTCAAGTAAATGGTGGTTTTCATTTGATCCGCTCCCTGAAAATAAAATAAATCTTTACTACTTATGGCATCACAGAATGAGATGTAAAAGACTATTGTGAATAATGTATTTGTCTACAAGGGTTGAGATCTGGTGAGAAGTGACTTTAAGGTGAGAAATAGGAATTAATCTTGTCCATTGATCTTTGATAATCAAAAGCCACGATCTGTTTATTTTTTTTAACCAAAAACACGACGTTTTACGAGTTCAGGGGTATCATCGTCCGTCAACAATTTCCAAAAATAGATCCCGCGGCTTACGAACTGAACCCTAATCCGTTTTGCTCCGAAGGCGACGCTACGGACGACCATCAGAACCGCAGCTTCTGAATCCGAAAAACGATTGGAGGCTACGCTATAAGCGACGCATCCGAAGCCGAAGGTCATGGCTCGAAAGACGGCGAACGACGACGACCATTCGCCACCTCCGCCGACTCAGCCGATTCAAAATTCGGGTTAGGGTTTTAACAATGCGATTTGTCGATTAGGGTTTAGTTGTTTTCCGAATTTGTTGATTTTAGGGTATTCAACAATACCTGTCGGAATAATTGCCAAACAATTTTAGTTTTTCGTTTTGTTGAGTGCGATTTGGGGTTTGTTGTTGAGTGCGTAATGGTTCATTATCCGTAGCCTGGATTCATTATCCGTAACAATGGGATCAATATATCATAATGCGTAGTCTGTGTTAGCATTGTTTCGGGTTGTATCTTCTGCTGCAGAGTTCGCTAAACAGGTTTTGTAAACTTTTTAACTCGCCATTTGATTAGGTTCTTACTACCTGGTATGATTTGTAGCTGTGTTGTTTATTTTTCGTAATTCCTATTGTTTATTAGTTTGATGATTCAGAGTTGTGGCTAAGAATAAGCTTTTCATGCACTTACTAAATTTCACTGATGCTGCAGAGGGATGGGAGAACAGATGAATTAAATCGGACTGGAAGAAAGAAGATAACATGGCTGGTGAGTGGAACTACACCTCTGGTAAATGGAGTGGGGATGCCAATGACAAAGGTATTTCACATGCAGCAATGATATTCCTTGGAATGACATGTATAAGCAACAGAGCTTATTTTGATTTTTGCATTGTTCTTAAATCTTAACTGTCTAAAGAAAAAGGAGCAGGTACTGTTTCAACAATAGTATCATCGATACATGCTTCAAAAACATAATGGTGTTGCTTTTCTAACTACACTGTCTTGGTAATCAGGAAGCTGAGAAAGCTTGCAAACAATTCAAAGGACTTTATGACAAGAAATCGGGAGAAATTGCAAATGTGGAAGTCGACAAAGATAAGCCCACAAGTGACAATATAGTAGAAAGAGGTGAGGATCTACTATCTGACAAGGATGAAACAGAGGGTTTGCTTCCAGCTGAACCTGACACGCTGGCGGGCTGTCGTTGTACCCGTCAAAAGTAATAATTTGTAATTCCGACTAGCTAGTGGTAAGTCGGGTCGTATCCACAGAGATCGGTGTGAGAATCTGTTTCACTAAGTATAAAAGTAACAATGGGGGGGTAAATTCCGAACAAGTCAAATAAAAACGCAAGTATCAAAACACGATCAATTATCAATAGAGAAATAGTCACACGAATTCGAGTATGTAATATCAAAGAGAAGTGCAAGCTATAACTTTCCACTGTGATGCAAGACTAAATCATTGACAAATCCGTATTGATTTCTATTGTTTTACAACTTAGAGCTCCCCGCTAGGTTGTACTCCCCGTTCTAGTTCTAGTACTCAATCTCGCGCTAGCGATAATCAAGACCCTAACTCGCTAGAGTTGCATGAAGAATTGAACAAGTTGTCCTAGGGTGTTTAATCCTAGTGGTCTATTACTCGTATCCTAGTTTACTATCCCCGCTAGGTTGCTAGTAAACTGTGATAATTGGAATCAACAAACTAACAAGAACTCCCCCGCTAGGGTTCCACTCATGCTAGCATATCAAATCCATGAACAATGCAAAGTAATATGACACAAAACATAGAAATTCAATATGAGTCTCAAATCAAAGCATCACAATATCAAGTTTTAGCCTACACAAATGAGTTTAGCTACTCATCGTAATGGAATACATCATCAAGTATTGAGTACGAATGAAACGAAAATACTGTTGACGAATCCTCCACCAATCTGCAGCTCTACTCGAACACTCAAACCCAGCAACCAATCCTCAATCGAAATCCTACTCCAAGTAGTCTTCTCTCCAAACCGAAACTTCTAACTCTCTAACCCTAGATGGTTTTCTCCTTTTCTCCAGATCTAGCCGCCTGGCTTCTGTCCCCTCGAGTTCTGTGTTCTCCCTTTCGAGATTGCAAAATGTGACATTATGATTTTCGACTGCCAGGTGTCATCCGCGGACGCCTTGTTCATTTAGTCTCCGCGGAGGTCTCTATAATTACCGAAAAGCAAGAGACGTCCGCGCCCGTAATTGTTCAGGCGTGCGCGCCCGAGACTAAGTCAGTCTTCAAACACTTGGACTTCGTTCCCTCGATGCAAAACCTCTTCTAATGGGCTCCCTTTAGCATATATTCCTTCCATGGTCTCCGAATGCACCTGAGAATGAAAACTACACACAGGTAGTGAAATAACATACAGGCAAACACTAAAAGACGGGGTTTTAACACATAAAATAGTCGTACAACTACGACTCATCAAACTACCCCACACTTGAACTTGTTCGTCCCGAACAAGAACAAAGCCATAGAATGAATTACAATGCACTACTCATGCTAATCCTTACATCTCAATCCCAAATCCAGCAACTAATCTTATCATGCTCAAGATTCTAACAATGCGAGCAAACATAGATGTTTCGATACTTGTTACCTCGCGAGTTGAAATTCAAATGACCTTGGATGATTGGGAGATAGTCCCCTATAGGTACCACGAACATTGCATTCTTTTCTGAGTTTTGGTCTTTAGATTGAGTCGGCGGCTTTCTCTGACACGTGATTAATTCACTGCTTTCATACCATTGAGTCGGACCTTGATAAACGACACATTTTTGCTTGAATCAATCAGATTTCTGATTTTCTTCTCACTTGATGGTTTGCCTTCGGCTTTTGAATTTATTTCTTGTCCACATAATCATTTGCGCCTTCTGCTCTTTCTCATCCTCGTCCTTTTCACGCGAGTCAAGCCGAGGGTCGCTCGTCTGTTTTCCCGGCTACTCGTACTAGAGATTGGACGGTGTGATGTTCTCCCGTCCCACCTAACCGCATAAGTACTGCAGTGGCGGAGCAGACTCTCAGGATTAGGCTAGTGAAGCGTCAACCTCCACAGCTTTTCTCAATCATTAGAACCAAAAACTCAGAACTTCCTGTAATTTGCCGTACCTTTCTAGGACATTTCTGTCAACTCCACATCCCTGCATATCACAACTCACAAGAACAAAGCATCGAAAATTTTGAAATTTCGCATTTTTAGTCAAATGAGCACAATAGTCATACAAAGCTGGAAATAAGATTTTGACATAGAAGAAAAGCATAGCAGTGCATCATCAGTTCATCACGACACATGACATGTGACATAAAAAAATGAAAAACAGACACGACACACAACTGACTCAACAACACCCCACACTTAAATTCATCCGTGTCCCCACGGTACAACTCAAGTGATAAGACGGGCAACAAAACAGACTCAAATAAAAATAAATAAAAATAAGTGAACTGGTACTCCCCTAATAATCCGGTGGTGGCGCTGGGCTCTGCGATTTTTTCCTTTTTGAAATGCACCGCGGACGTCTCTTCCTTTTCTTCCCGCGGACGTCTGAATATTATGCAATAATTGCTGAGGCGTCCGCGCATGTAACTGTCAAGACGTGCGCCTGCGCGACTGAGGTAGAATTCCTTTCTTCGTTTAATCGCCTGAAAACACCAGAAATAAAAAGAAATGCACTCGAGGCGCATTATCAGCTTCCCAATTCCACTACAACATGTGTAAAATAGAAATAAAACACACCGGGTTGCCTCCCGGAAAGCGCCTTTGTTTTACGTCCTTGGCTGGACATTACCTCTTTAGGGATCACAAGTTAGGATCCCATGGCCGCTCCAAGTCAAACTTCTTTATTTTCTTGTGATAGTCATAGCCCTCAACGAGTGGTGCTCTCGTGTCTCTCCATCCTGGTTTCCATCCAAACGTGCCATGTCTCGGTCGCTTCCTCATGTATGGACGGTCAGAATCCTCGTGAACATGGAGGTTTGATGCCTTGCCAGCAAACGCAAGTGACAACATTTTTGTTCCCATGTCATTCTTGGTGCTTGTGGCAAAAAGGAGTGATTGTCCCCAATTCAGTGCAAGAGGACCGTTATCGCTGGCATCTCCCATCTGCAAAATGTAAGAGTCAACATCACGGATGATTGTGAGAGTACCTGCGTCCTTACACTTTCCGAGCGGCGCTTGTTGACTCGTGGCGAGTGGGTGCTCTATCATTGGCTCTTCCGGCTCACGCTCCACCTCCAACTCAGCTTCCAGCTCGTAATTATCGATCACATGGTCTTCCGGAGCTATCATCTGCATTGGGAATGGTAGAGGAGTGTTAGAAACTGGAATTTCCATACCTGAATTATTGGAGCCCGCGGACGTCTCCTGTTTATCCTCCGCGGAGGTCTCTTGATTTATCGGAAATTCTTCAGTCGTCCGCGCATCAATTGTAGAGACGTCCGCCGTAGCCACTGAGTTGGAATCTTCGTTCAGCTCCTCTTCCTGCATTTCGTAAAAGTCGCTGGCAATTTGAGATGCTTGCTTTTTTAGCTCGTCAATGACTTTAGCTTGTTGGTCAATCTTTTGAGTGAGTTCCTTGAGCATTCCTCTCATTTCATCTATAAATTCCTTCATCTCGATATCTTCCGCGTCCTCAGGTCGCTCTTTCAGAACAAAGCATCGCTCTTCTGTGTCCTCATCCAACCTATTGCACCAAGGGGCATCATCGCTATATGGCGCATACAATCCTCTCATAGTGCGTCTCGGATCTCGACGCCTAAGTGACCGTCCATAATGGTTTCCTCCACCGAGGTATTCTCGATCCAACTCATCCTCGTAATCCTCGTATCTAGCTGCACGAGGTCTAGCATACTCGTTCACAAATTTCTGACGTCTGGGGGGTGGTAGTCTTCGATCAACATCATCGTCATAAACTGGTTCACTATAATAGGAATACATAGCGAACCATAAAACCAAACAAAAAATAAAACTAAAAGAAATAAATACTTAGTGAGATTCTTCGTTACCAATCCCCGGCAACGGCGCCATTTTGGCGGGCTGTCGTTGTACCCGTCAAAAGTAATAATTTGTAATTCCGACTAGCTAGTGGTAAGTCGGGTCGTATCCACAGAGATCGGTGTGAGAATCTGTTTCACTAAGTATAAAAGTAACAATGGGGGGGTAAATTCCGAACAAGTCAAATAAAAACGCAAGTATCAAAACACGATCAATTATCAATAGAGAAATAGTCACACGAATTCGAGTATGTAATATCAAAGAGAAGTGCAAGCTATAACTTTCCACTGTGATGCAAGACTAAATCATTGACAAATCCGTATTGATTTCTATTGTTTTACAACTTAGAGCTCCCCGCTAGGTTGTACTCCCCGTTCTAGTTCTAGTACTCAATCTCGCGCTAGCGATAATCAAGACCCTAACTCGCTAGAGTTGCATGAAGAATTGAACAAGTTGTCCTAGGGTGTTTAATCCTAGTGGTCTATTACTCGTATCCTAGTTTACTATCCCCGCTAGGTTGCTAGTAAACTGTGATAATTGGAATCAACAAACTAACAAGAACTCCCCCGCTAGGGTTCCACTCATGCTAGCATATCAAATCCATGAACAATGCAAAGTAATATGACACAAAACATAGAAATTCAATATGAGTCTCAAATCAAAGCATCACAATATCAAGTTTTAGCCTACACAAATGAGTTTAGCTACTCATCGTAATGGAATACATCATCAAGTATTGAGTACGAATGAAACGAAAATACTGTTGACGAATCCTCCACCAATCTGCAGCTCTACTCGAACACTCAAACCCAGCAACCAATCCTCAATCGAAATCCTACTCCAAGTAGTCTTCTCTCCAAACCGAAACTTCTAACTCTCTAACCCTAGATGGTTTTCTCCTTTTCTCCAGATCTAGCCGCCTGGCTTCTGTCCCCTCGAGTTCTGTGTTCTCCCTTTCGAGATTGCAAAATGTGACATTATGATTTTCGACTGCTGATGAGTCGAGCCTTCAACTCATTAATGCCCATTTTCACTATAGCTTTAGTTCGTTTCCGACGATTATTTGATGTCATTTGATCCCCTTCTCATGCGTTTCAGGTGCAAACCAAGATGACTCAGTGCCAATAGCCCATAGAAGAAACCTCGGAGAAAATCGGAGTCAAGAGCAAAAGTTGGCAGGATTTGGCCTCCAGTCGATCGACTGGGAAGCTCCCCTGCTCCAGTCGATCGACTTAATGGGCTCTCAGGAGGGTCTGCAAATCAAGATACTCCAGTCGATCGATTGGGCCCTCCAATCGATCGACTGGCGAATTCTCCAGCTGAGCGTGCAAGCCACGTGCCTTCAGTCGATCGATTGGGACTCCAGTCGATCGACTTAATGGAGTCTCAGGAGGGCCTGTTTTCTGCAAATCTCCAGTCGATCGACTGGGAGGCTACCCTGTCTCAGTCGATCGACTGAGAATCCGCTTCCCAAACGTTGTATCTCCCTCCAGTCGATCGACTGGGACAACAGCCCACAGCCAGTCGATCGACTGGACCTGCTACAGTACCCGAAATTTCCCGAGGCTATAAATAGAAAGAGGGAAGTTTGACCTATTATCTGGGATTTTTCTGGAGAAAAGACAAAAGGAAGTGAGCCAAATCAAGGGTTTGAACATCATCTAATCAAGGAGGATTGAAGATCAAGGGAGTTTATTAGGATCATCAATCCTACTCTTTCCCTCTTCCTTTCTCTTAGATTTTTGCTAAAAACCCACACATCATGTTGTCTTATATGATGTGTGAGTAGTCCCCCTTGTGTTTTGAGGGTTCTATGAACCTCCTTGGTACTCAATGATCATTGTATACACATTTGAATGGATCTATTGAAGTTGATTTCATTTTACTATGCTCTTCATGTTAGACATGTCTCTAAGTGTTTGATAAAATGCCCAAGTGACATGTTTATGTTAGAACTATGATCTAAGTATTGAAAGAGCTTAGTGATGGTTTGGATGTAGTAAAATTGAACTTAACCAACATTTATGAGAGTAAATGCATGGTGAGAGGTGAACTAGAATTTTATGCATGTGGCATTTATGAGAGTAAATGCTATATAGTGGATCAATACTCTTTAATTAGTGAGATCCTAGCTAAGATGGCTTGACTAGGATTAAACATGCATGGTTTGTTCGATTCTAGTCTAAGCTAGGTTTGAAACCTATCAACTCATAATTAATTAAACTCTTGTATGCATGATCATTGGGAAATTGCCAAGGAGGGGATTAATCCCTCGAAACTCGCTTTTAATTGAATTTAATCCCCTAAAAACCATTTCATTCTTGTTTTGAATCATTGATAACTCAACCACACTTGAATTTTAGGAATTAGCCGAGTAAGAAAATTTGATAGAACTAGCGTGTAATCCGTTTGCTCCCTTGGGTTCGACACCGGTCTTACCGGTTGAATTACAAATTGTTTTTGACTAATTGCATTGCTAAAAATCTACAACGTCAACTGCCAGGTGTCATCCGCGGACGCCTTGTTCATTTAGTCTCCGCGGAGGTCTCTATAATTACCGAAAAGCAAGAGACGTCCGCGCCCGTAATTGTTCAGGCGTGCGCGCCCGAGACTAAGTCAGTCTTCAAACACTTGGACTTCGTTCCCTCGATGCAAAACCTCTTCTACAAGCTCTCTTTAGCCGGTATTCCTTCCATGGTCTCCGAATGTACCTGAGAATGAAAACTACACACAGGTAGTGAAATAACAAACATGCAAACACTAAAAGACGGGGTTTAAACACATAAAATAGTCGTACAACTACGACTCATCACACGCCTCGGATGGGGTTATTCCCTCGACTTTGGCCCAGCAGTCGCAGATTATTCACAAAGATCGGAATAGACAGATGCACCATTTTATAGAGGCATCTCCATATACAACTAGCCACATGCAATAGCTGACATGTGATGCAAGTAACTTTTGCTTCACAGAATACTAGCACAAAAAAGAAAACATGTTTATCACACAGGGTTTTGTTATCCGTATGATGTAATTATAATCCATAGAATTGTAAGCATAATCCGTAGCTGAGGTATATAATCCGTATAGGATCATAATTCGTAGCATTGTAAATATAATCCGTAGAATTCTCAGCAAATTTTTTTGCAATATAATCATAATCCGTACTATTGAAAGCATTATACTATGATTTGTAAGCATAATCCGTAGCAATGTACGCATAATCCGTAGCAATCTACGCATAATCCCTAGCAATGTACGCATAATCCGTAGCAATGTACGCATAATCCGTATCAATGTACACATAATCCGTAGTAAAGGAATCATGCATTTTCGAAAATCAGGTGATACAAAAACATAAGGTACACTGACCAGTTTTTTAGTACAAGAACATCTCAGCTCATTGTTTCTCACATCTCAGCTCAACTAGCAAAATTATACACAAATTTACAGATTTCTGAGAGTAAATATGAATATGATACACAAATTGTTGTACAACATTTTCACTCCGACTTCTTTGCATCATCAACCTTGTTCTCATCGTCCTTGCTTTCTTGTTTAGGGTCAACCAGAAATTCCTTGAAATGCTTGTATATCTGTTTAGGCTTCTCTATATTCACTGCATGGCCGGCTCTTTTAATGATCACCAGTTGCGGTTTCTCGTCCAAATGCCTGTTATGTAAAACCAAAATAGATAAAGCAATTCAAAATCCTATTACCACACGTTTGCAAGGAAGTAACAAATGGCTATGACAAAATAAGCACGTCAGCTACTATCACAGCTTCATAATTTTATATTCTATTTCATAAAAGACAGTTAAGATTTAAGAAGCAAGCAAACATATGACCGGTTCAAAGACTCAGAACTAATAAATACCAGGCCACATACAAAAGAGTTCATTTAGTACAAGAACATACACCATTTCAAGTTCATGACCCTCAAAACCAATTCAGAGAAAATTCCCTAAAAAAAACCCAGATTGCTGCTGCTGCTTCTTCTTTTACTGGTTGTATAAACATCCCACATATGCCTAACAACCTTCTCCCTCTCCTCCACCTCCTAAAAAAAACAAAACAAAAGAAACTCATATTCAGATCCAAAAATTAACAACTCCCACATGACTGTGTGCAAGCTAGAATCGAGATTACCAGAAGGTAGGCTTGCATTGATAAAGTCATTAAGAAAACATGAGGGCACTTTCCTCATTGGCTTGTAAAACAAAACCTTCGACAACTCCTTCAATTAAGATGACCATATTTGTGCTACGACATGTATCAGGCCAGGCCAAAATATAAACACATCTGCTAGACCTATATGCCACTGGCAAAACTCAATCATTGACCTTTGGTATTGCCATAACAGTTGAACCCCTTCAACAAACTGCCAACATCAGAAACATGACTAATTGGCAAATCAATTCTGAACCCTAATACATATAATTGTTCCTTTGCATAACCACTGACGAATCAAAACTTAACAAAGCCAACAAACCTTTGATTAGCCACGAAATCAATTTGACTGCAACCTCCGGTGACACGACCCAAAAATGATGATCGCAGCGTTGCTTTCCAGTTATGCGACGGAAGGCGTCAAGGTGTGGATAGGAGAAGCCTGTTCTGGTCCTCATGGAGAGACTGACTGGCCGACTCGACATCCTCCGCTCCGGCGCCGTGATGAGATGAATCCAGAGACGAAGTGACGATTGAGTTCTTCCGATAATACACACGATTGATGCAAAATTGTTATTCCAAATATACCCTTTAACCGTATTTACACTAATAAATATATTCCATATATTCGTAATATTCAATTTATTCATCACCGTTAGATCTTTATAATCAATGGACCAGGTTATTTCCTATTTCTCACAAAAACAGCAACTTCTCACCTGATCTTTTTCCTTATCTACAATGACCTTATATATTATCGATATAAACGAGTTACATGAGCCAAACTCGGTTAATTTGGTAATTACCGTATCAATCCCATTGTAGTGGTCTACATAACTTCATTACATAAAGGAGGTGATAGCGAAAGAAACCACTGTAAAAACGGCCAGCATAGTATGACAGATACCATGCATACACCATACAGGCATGGCGGTACAAAAACCTTGATTCCTACACCAAGTCTATTACATTGTATTTTTGTGTCAAAAACCTTAATTCCTACAAGGCCAGCCAAACCACATCAATCCACCCAACAAGTCTAAAGCTCGCTTGTTAACTGTGATTGTGAAGACCCAATGGAACTTGATTTTTCATTCTGTCTTTGTCTTTTCCTCTATGCTTGACTTGCTGAGAACCAGAACACCAAGAACAATGAAAGATGCACCTGCATACCACTGAAGATTAATAGACCATTAGCTTTAAAATCAAGTCAGATGCATATCATGATAATACTTAATTCCTGGTTGCTTTCGCTTGTTTCATATATGAAAAATAGGTAAATAAAATAAATACCAACTTATCATATATGCCGCCAAATTCCATAAATATGACTAAACGAGCCTTTGTTGAACTTTTATAACTAATCCGAAATGGAAAAAGAATTTTAAAACTTGTTAATGCTCAGCCGAGGTAATACAAATGCCAGAATGGTATCGAAATTCCATACTAAAACCACGATCGAGACAGGTTCACTTCAGGTGAAAACAGGAATGTAGAAGTAAAGTTAGTTACCTTATATGGCAAGGCTTCTTCAAACAAGAAAAAACCGGCTAAACCGGAAGTGAGGAAGTTTGTAGCAAAGTTGGTCACAGTAGCTTGTAGAGATGACAAGGCTTTCAGGCTATTAACATAGCATCCCCACATAATCACGTTGAATAAAACCACCAAACTGTATTTGATTAGCTGCCCAAGGAAAGTCGCACTGGTATTACTAACAAGCATAAAGCAAATATCCCATCAGAGCAAGTCTATTTGTCTGCTCTTTTACAGTACAATAAGTAAGTCCTTTCAAACGGAAAACAATTTGTGAGCTACTGTCATATGACGCTACAGTTCTGCACCCACATTAAGAAATGAACCAACACTTCATATTGCAACAGTTCCCACGACGGAGCAACTAATATTCCAAAGAATACACTGTACATTATGTTACATACCATGCAAGTCAATTTCAAAATGAAATTAATTTATGGTTATAACACATTCCAGTTATATAAATCAGCAAGTACAAAGGTCATAAATCAGTATACTACAAAAACTTTGGCCTGCACTCCGCTCAGTCCCAAGTTCTAATGAACCTCAATCTTAGATTTTTCCGATACTAAAGTAAACTCCAGGCTCTCTGCACTAACTGTTTATTTATTATCATATACATTTTATTCAAAAAAACTTCCAATAAAGATTCAATTGTTTTCTGGCAAAATAAAATCTGAAACCTAAAATTCACAAGAGGAATAATTTCACCTCAAAAATCCATTCAATCAATCGTTCAGGTTCCAACAACAACCTACACATAAAAATTCACACAAACAAGTTCCAGCAGACTCAGATCAGCCCTTCAATTCTCAATATGACTAACACCAAATTGTCGAAATCACTCAACGAACCTGCGCTGCGAAGAACTTGGCCGCAATAGCGGAGAAAGCGGCGTTGAATCCTGCTCCGACCGCCCACGCGTAGCCTGCGTGCAGCTTCCCGGCCATCGGAACCAAACTCTCGCTTTGACTTTGACTTCGAGGCTTAAGATGACATCAATCGCTCTAGTGGGCCGCATTTTGTCTTAGGAGTTTATACATCAAGGCCCAACAGTCCCACACATTATGTGTTATTTTATATAATAAGGCGAAAACAATTTATTTTCATTATTTAGGGTTAATAATTGGGTGTATGGAAGAAAATAAATAACCATGTTCATTTATTGGAACAACTTACATAAATGTAAAAATCACTTTCTCTACACACATATTCCGTTTTGCAAATAATTTTATAAATAAAAAAAAATCACATTAAGAATTCTACTGTAACTGCACCCAAATACCGACACTCGGTACATCCTGATGCACCACAAACAACAAATAGTACCCTGGTGGAGCCAAAACGGCCGACTTCGGAGTACTCACGGTAACCTGATAAGTGCTCTTTCCCAAGCTAATAACTTGTCCCATAGACAAAATCAACAACCTTTGATTCATCGAAACCGAATGAGTTGTAAACGTTGGTGAGATCAATGACACCATTATCCGGTTCAAGTCCACTAGTCCTCCGATTCTGAACCGGATGTTCACCTTCTTGGCGTACGCGACTCGAGCTTGCGAAGCGGGTAAGACAATGCTAGGCCGGAGAGCCTTAGCACTTGCATTCAAGTAAGATGGTGAGAAAGCATCTAAACTCACCTCGGTTGGAAACGTTGTTAAGTTTGAGGTCTTGTAGCGAACGTGGGGATTGCTACCACCGATAAGGACCCTCCCGTCGCGTAGCAAGATAGATGTTGAGTGGTACATTCTTGCAGTGGTGGCTGGAGTCAGTGTCTCAAATCTCGAACCTAGTTTGTCATCAGGGTGATACATGATTGGTGTCAAAGCTGGAGCATCTGCTGATTCCCAACCGGCTGTTCCTCTACTTGCACCGTTTATGATCAAAACAGCGCCGTTTGGGAGCAAAGTCATGTCTCCCATGACACGAGGAAATGGCATCGTCTCCATGACCCATGCCGGTGCAGCGTCGGTAATGTTCATGCGTGCACATGTGTTTAAAGCTGTGGTGAAGTTTCCACTTTGGGCTTGGGCGAACGAGCCTTTCGGTGCTCCGCCGCAAACAAGTACCTCCGCCACCACCGTCCTTGCCTCCAAGTTCCTTAAAGGAAGCAAGGCCGCTGAGCCCGAGCTAGGGTATGATCTAGGGTCACCTCCTGGAATAGTTGGATAGGTTTTCACAACTTTATTGCTCTTGTAATCCAATAAAATAGCGCGATTGTTGGCAAAGATGAAGATGAATCCATCAGTGTTTAAGAAGATGAAAGGGTAAAGGTTGTTCTCTAACCCTTTGTCATAAGTTTGAGTCAAAAATGGTAAGTTTTTTAGGGTTTTGAAAGTAGTTTTGGGGAAAAACTCATAGTTAAATTGTCTCCGGCCACCAATGACAATCTCCTCGCCTGATGGGAGAACTTGCACGGAGGAGTACCACCTTTTCACTAGAAGGGCATCCTTGGTCTCCGACCAGTCGCAATCGTTGGCACAAGCATCGATCGTTCTAATGACTCGTTCACCGGTCCCATAACCACCGGTTTGGAACAGACTACCATTCGGGTTAACAAATCCAGATGAGCACCAAAAGTCGGTCAGAGCCAAGACAGAACGGATACTATTGCTCGCAACGTTGTACTCAACCGAATGAGCGGAGCAATCGGTAGTATTGGGTACAGTTTGTGGATCACATTTGGATTTAGGAAGCATGATGCGTGACTGGTTGAAGTCTAGATGGTCGAATATAATGACTTTATCGTTGTTGAGGAGTTGCATATGCATGGCCGATACACCTCCATTTTGCAGTAGACGTTTCCAGCTTCCGCCAACGGCTTTCGAAGTTTCAATAGCGAAAAGGAAACTAAAGAGCAAGAGGAGAGAATACACACTGTGATTCCTATCAGAGAGGACAGACATCTTAAGTGTACATATTATCTGATGAAATATCTTAGTATACATATTTATATGATTAAAGCAAACATTTATACGAAACTAACATTAATCAGCCCTTGTCAACAAAGTCCTAACTCTCATCATGGACGCAAGTAAACAACTTGTCATTTATGGATTAAGGATGTGCTAATAAAGAGAGGTCGAAAGTGGAAACCACGTCTAGAGAGAGAGAGTTTTGTTTCTTGCAATGACGATATTAACAGTTCTGAATTCTCTGTAGCCAGCGGCTGATCGTATAAATGTATATGTAGTGTATAGTTTAAGAGACAATACTTTTTTTTTTTTTACAAAGTCCAATAATAATACCTCGTGCCAGCTCCCAAAGTCAACGTGTCGTACTCATACTAATGAGAAGATTAGCAATTAAGTTTACAAAGATTAAAATAAGATAGTTATATTTTATTATTTAAATAATAAAGAAAAACATGAATCAGTGTTTTTTCACACTTTACAAAGTCAATTTAAGTAATGGGTTTTTGTTACAGGCCCTGGACTGGGATCTGGTTTGTAGTCTGCGATCAGAAATTTCAAAATCAATCGAAGAGAAATGCTTGTTTGTTGTTCTGTCTTTCTTACCTATGATTATAACTGTTAAGGGGGCTCATCGGAGAGAACCCTACGATCTCATTCTTTTGTCAATAAAATTCCACTTGATTTCACAGCAGACATAACTGCCACACAATAACTATACTTCCTACACTTATCCACACATTTAAACTACAAATTCAAATTACTAAAGGAAATACACAATGAAAACAGAAACTACTACTATTACTAGTTTGTCAAAGTTTATTCCCTTTTTTTGCGCCTTCAATATTGAGGAGTGTTCCCAGCCGCCCGGCCAGCCGCCCGGTCACCCGCCCGGCCAGCCGATCGGTCACCCGCCCGGCCAGCCGATCGGTCACCCGCCCGGCCAGCCGATCGGTCACTCGCCCGGCTGAATTCAATTGTAATTAACTCTTTTGCTCTTTGTCTTTGTTGATAGTTTGGGGGTGCATTTGTATATTGTTGATACTTTCCAGATTGCTGTTATATCAGCTTCTGGTGCCATTTGTAACAATTAACAAAAACTAAATAAAAATTAGGGTTAGCTAAATACTCTCCTATCTTCGTAATCTCGATCTTCGATTGTCTCCGGTAGGTCTCCAATCTTCCTCCGATGATGATTGCTGTAAGTTTTTCTACATTCAATAAGTGATAATAGTAGTATTCTTTTGATGAGCTGTAACAGTTTTATTTTACAGTTCTAGCCCCATTATCACCAATCTGAGTGAGGACTCCACTAGGGTTTTCAAATCTACCTGTGCATCATATACATCTCTCTTGATCATCAGCAAATTAGATGTTTGAATAGAAATTAAAAAGTAATAATGTGCAATACATACATGCTATACTTATGCAATTCAAATTATATAAATACAAATAAAAATCTAACACCCCCATATATTTCTCAACTTAAAACTCGTATACATATCCCGACTAGTATCATATTTGTGTTACCATGATTACAAATTGCAAACTGTAAAGTATTTTCACAATAATTTTTAATTAAAAATGTGGCAATATTTTGAAACTTAAGTATGAAAAAGTATTATTCTTTTAGTATGGGCGATCAAAACTTAAGTGTTATTGTTTTATACGTTCTCAATATGAAATTGACGATAAATACACTGATTTTCCGAAAAAGATATTAGAATTACAAAAGGACTTATGAGAAGGATTAGCAATAATTAAGTTTACAATTATTTAAATAAGATAATTATATTTTATTATTTAAATAAAGGAAAACATGAATCAATGTTTTTCACCCTTACCTTTAATGAAGGACAATGTAAATAACAATGGGTTTTATTTTACATTTGGAATCCAAATAATGGAACTAATTATTGTATTTGAATCCAGTTTGCCACGCTTGGAACGTCTTGATGCACCACAAACAGAAAGTAAAATCCCGGAGGTGCTAAAACACCCGATTTAGGGGTCGTTACTCGGACTTGGTACGTATTCCTTCCCAGGTTAAGAATGCTGCCCTTCGTCAGAACGAGTGATCTTTGATTCATCGAAAATGAATGAGTAGTGAAAGTTGGAGCCATCATGGTCACATCTATAAGATTCAAGTTCACAGGTCCGCGGATGCGGAACCTCACGGTGACCTGTTGTGCGTAGCCTATCCGAGTTTGTGAGACTGGCAAGACAATGGTGGGTCGGAGGTTCTTTAGGTTAGCATCCAAGTAAGAAGGTGAGAAAGCATCTAAGCTCACCTCCGTAGGGAACTTCACGTTAATGAAGTTATAATGGGCGTGAGGGTTACTTCCACCGATTAATACTCGACCATCACGAAGAAGAATAGCGGTGGAATGGTACATTCTAGCGATGCCGGCGGGGTTTTGGGTTTCAAATCGTGCCCCGAGTTTGTTATCAGGGTGGTAAAGGACTGGATTGAGTACTGGAGTATCAGCTTGTTCCCACCCGGCTGTACCTCTACCAGCTCCATTTACGATCAAGACTGCGCCATTTGGTAACAAAGCCATGTCACCCATGACACGGGCAAATGGCATTGTTTCGACTACCCAAACTGGGGCTGGATCGTTGATCTTCATCCGAGCGCAGGTGTTGAGCGCTGTGACAAACGTCCCTCTCAAGGACTGGACATAGGAGCCTTTAGGTGCACCGCCGCAGACAAGTACCTCAGTAACGATTGTGGGAGCCTCTAGGTTTTTCAATGGGAGGAACGCAGCTGAGCCGGTGCTAGGGTAGGATCTAGGATCACCTCCGGGGATGGTTGGATATGTTTTCACCACCATGTTGTTTTTGTAATCTAGTAAGATAGCACGGTTGTTGGCGAAGATGAAGATGAATCCATCGGTGTTTAGAAAAGTGTAGGGATAGAGATTGTTTTCAATCCCTTTATCATTTGTGTCTGACAAAAATGGTAAGCTGAAGAGGTTTTTGAAGGTGGTTTTAGGGTAAAATTCATAGTTGAATTGTCCACGCCCGCCTATGATGATCTCCTCGCCGGAAGGCAAATTCTGGACAGAAGCATACCACCGGCTGGCCAAGAGCGCATCCTTATTCTCCGCCCAATCGCATCCGTTGTTACAAGGGTCCATGGTCCGGACCACCTTGAATCCAGCACCATTGCCACCGGTTTGAATTAGACGGCCATTAGGGTTTACTGACCCCGAGGAGCACCAAGCATCCGTCAGGAGCATAAGAGGCCGAACTGTATTAGCAGCTACATTGTACTCAACGGAGTGAGCCGAGCAGTCGGTAGTATTGGGGACTTTAGCGGGATCACATTTGGATGTGGGCAGCATGATCCGAGACTGACCAAAGTCTTGTCGGTCGAACATGATGACTTTATCGTTCTTCAGAAGCTGCATGTGCATGGCCGAAATTCCTCCATTGGCCAACACTGTTTTCCAGCTCCCACCGGCCGCATCAACATTGAGGCTACTTGAGAGGAGGCAAAGAAAACAAAGAAGGAGAGAAAACATCTCTCTAGGCTTCAAATTCGACATTCTTGTTATGTTTGTTTGATTCTAGGATGAGTGCTGATATACTTGTCGTGTGTAACATATATATAGGATTAACGAACAAAGAACAAAACGATTGTGACATGACAGCTATTTGATGCCCATTCAAACACTTAAACTAATGTAAAAGGATGAACTCATTGAGTGCGACTATGCAACTTATTAAGCCAGAGATACTCACCTACCAATGTTGTTAATTATAATACGTATATCTGAAGTCTGAACTTATTAAATTATATATTACTGTTTACTAGAAAAATGTTATCTGGTTTTTATTCGAGGGAGAGTTAGGGTTAGGGCAATAGATATAATTAGTGAGCTTACAATTTGTTATCTTACTTTTCCAACAAACTGATTGCATGTCATGTTTTCGGGTAGTCAAAGGTGCGTAAGCCGTTGTTGTATTTTTCGCCAACTCTAACCTTAAAGTGTTGGAACCCTTTGGTTTTGATGATTACAAACACTTAACTAATGTGGTGTTTAAGTGTGCAGAAATCCATGAAGATATCCAATTGAGAATACACATGCAGAGTGATTGATGATTAAAGCAATTACCTATGGCATATTTATTGGCAGATTCAATCAAAGAGTAAATTGCTGATTGAAGACAAAGATTTAATTGTCTAATTGATGACAATCAATCATAGAGTAAATTGCTGATTGAAATTGATGACAATTTGGAAAGCAATTGAAGAGTCCAGCCTTGAAGCATATTGAAAAGACAATAAAGAGGCCGAATTAATGTGATACACAATTTAAGAGGCTGAATTAATATGGTCATTGAAACCACAACTAATTACGTACTTGAAGAGCCTTCTTCAAAGCTGGAAAAGAAGTGACTGTTGAGAAGTGAAGAGATGAGCTCGACATCTATAAAAGGAAGAAAAGCCTCAGTAGAAAGGTTCGGCGAAATTGGAGTGAAAAAGGTTTTTATCACAGTCGACGAACGGAGCCTGCTGAGATCACGTGCACTACGGTACAAAGCTCGAAGCTGATTGCTCTATCGGATTGAGTAGAGGATAACAAATAGAATCTATACGATCTAGTTTGTATGCCCTACAAGTATATCGGAATAAAGAGTAATCAGTTCGAAAATCCTTTCGGAGACGAAAGGTAGTGGTTTTCACCTTATCATAGTTGTGATAAGGTTTCCACTATATATTTGCGTGCAGTATTTTTCCAGTCGTTTATTTTCTTGCAAAATTATTCCGCTGCTATCTGACCATCACACGGAAACACACTTTGTGACTTCCGTCTGACAGACTGCTAACACTAACGATCCATCATAAAGGTTTACTCATCAAAAAACCTTAAAGGTTTTATATAGCTAGCAATGTTTGTGTATGAGATTTAATTAGCTAGGGCTTGGAACTTTTATAAACTTTAATACGCGTCTTCGGAAACAATCAACATGATTGTTATATGTGAGTTTTCAAGACTTGAGCAAGTTGAAATTGCCGAAAGAGAACTAGATCTATCGGACTTAAGATAATTGGAGAAATTAATCTAATCTAGGACATACATCCAATTTGATCCGGTTCCAACCTTAAATTCTATATATCTTTATCTTAGTCAGCTGAGCAAGAGGTCGACGGTTCAAATTTCTTTAGATGCGCACCTTATAACATGGGTTAGAGATTGTCCGCTCCTTGTCTATATTTGTGAAATTTTAATTTTTTTTTTTTTTGAAAAATTCTATCTTTGTCTGCTGGGTCATTCGCCTCTGGCCATACAAAGTTTAATTTCCAGCTAGGATGAGAGTAGATAATGATTTGGAGCATTCCATATATATTCCAAGCCTCATTGACTAATAAACATTGTTAAGCATTCTAATTCTTATTGCCGCAGCTTGGGAAGACAAGGTATTAATAAATGGCATGGCCAAGTAACATAAAATAATATATGTAAAGATTAGGCTTAGCGAATGATAATGTGAATACACGCAGTGATCATAATCTGAGCAAGTTCTGATTTGATTTGGTAAGATGTATGTGTGTGTCCAAAGGGGTTTCTGTAGTCGTGGGCTCGAAATTGATTAACATCCTATATATATTATAATCCCCCCCCTGTTGATGTCAACGTGCTAGAGTAGTGCTAAACTTGTCAACATTATCTCGTTAGCTTAGTTTTAATGATGATATCTCAGATGCATTTGTGGCCTGAAACCGACATTATACTGCCATTGCCTTTCAGTATTATTTATTTATTTTTATTAATGGATTCATTATAAGTCCGTACATATTAATACTATCTAATAATATAAAAGTTAATATAAAGTATTTGTGTAATCATTAGAAATCGAACCGTTATTTACTGAGACATTATAGACAGAAAAACATCAACCATCAAGTAATCGCCTGAGATAATTTATATTTCATTATATGTTTATTTCTTTTGTTATTCTTTGATGCGTCGTACAAGAAATATGAAATAAATAAATTACCATACAATAGATTATATACAGGTCACCAAATCAACAATATTTTATCAGATATATTTATTACATAAAGGAATGTTTTTTTGTGATTGTGACATAAAGGAATGTTAACTGATCCTAAATAATTGTTTAAACGAATATCTATTTCTTCTCAAATTTCTTACGTTATCCATTGAGTTTTTTTTTAAAATGACTCAAACTGAGTTTGAGATATTAGAACTGACACATGCGAGTTTGTTCTTTCAAAAGTGACTCATTTTTAATAAAATCGAATTCCCAAAAACCGATTTTTGCCATTTTCTCAAACACCGGTTTCTGAGAAACCGGTTTTATGTGAAAAATTATAAAATCGGGGATTCGGTTTTTGCAAAAAAACGACAAGTGGACGAAACGTGGATGCCGGGAGGAAAAAAAATTTGAAAACCGATTCCCCATGAACCGGTTTTTGTTAAAAAGAAATTTAAAACTGCATGATCTCGTCTGCAACTCTCAAGCTCTCGGCGGCCACCAGAACGCTCACAAGCGTAAGCGCGCCGCTGCACGACGTCCACCACCTGCTGGAGTACACAACGCTACTGCAGCTACTACTACTTGGCTCTACCCAGTCGCCGTCAGCTACCACCACCGTCATTTGATGATGCCCCTCACCACCTCCTACCACAACACCGAACAATATCAGCAGCAGCGGAGGACAATCATCTCCGACCACCGAGCAAGAAATCGACCTCACTCTCCACTTATAACCTAACCAAACCAGTACTATTGGAAAATGGTTAGTTGCTCGCATGAGCTCGGCACGTCGATGACGTCAACTTGAAAGAATATGCTTCAAGTTCTCTCGCATGAGATGTCTATTTCTCTCGAATAAGCTTCCTGCAGTCTCCTCTGCTCCTTTTCTCGACCTTCAATTTCAAGCTCAAACTCTTCTCCTCCGTTTTATTCACTGGCTGCAGCCTGCAGAGCAAACAAAAACAAATATAAAAGAATCAGCATATTTTAACAAAAACCGGTTCCCCACGAACCGGTTTTCAATTTTTTTTTCCACTCGGCATACACGTAGACTTAAAATCCACGTTTCGTCCACCTGTCATTTTTTTGCAAAAATCGGATCCCCGGAATCCGGTTTTATAATTTTTCCACATAAAACCGGTGTTTGAGAAAATGGAAAAAACCGGTTCCTGGGAATCCGGTTTTATTAAAAATGGGTCATTTTTGAAAGAACAAACTCACATGGGTCAGTTCTAATATCTCAAACTCATTTTGGGTCATTTTCAATAAAAAAAACTTCATAATCATACTACTGTTGTGAAATTATTATGGTTGTGAAGATGATACTCAAAGGTACTCGAAGGAAGAACAAGAACATATAAGTGATGATATGAATGTAGAGAGAAACTTGTTACTCATATATTTTCCTCTTTGTTGTCTTATTACACATAGTCCCTTTATATAGGGCTAGGAAATACATAAAAAATGAGGAAGATCACACATCACCATTATTCACTTGGGTAAATACATTACAATGAGGAAGATCTCACATCACCATTATTCACTTGGGTAAATACATCACAATGAGGAAGGTCTCACATCACCATTATTCACTTGGGTATCACCATGGGTCATCCATTACATGATATATTTATAACACTCCCCCTTGGATGACTTGTACAAATATTATGCCTCATTAAAACCTTACTAGGAAAACCCTGTTGGAAAAACCTCAGTGAAGGAAAAAGAGTACATAGTTTGTACAATACGCATGATTAATGTTACCTCATTAAAAACCTTAATTATTTAGGAAAACCCATAGGGATAAAACCTAAAAGAAGGAAAAGAGTGTAACGCGTATCTCCCCCTCAATGTAGCCTTTAACATAAATCTCTAAGCTTTCGCATACCGATTTTATAGACCAGTTTCTCAAAGGGAGTCGTGGGAAGTGCCTTTGTAAATAAATCGGCTAAGTTGTCACAAGAACGAATCTGACAAACATCAATATCTCCATTCTTATGAAGTTCATGTGTAAAGAAGAACTTTGGAGATATGTGTTTCGTTCTGTCTCCTTTTATATAGCCATTTTTAATTTGAGCTATACAGGCAGCATTATCCTCAAATAAAACAGTAGGGCTTTCTTTATCGCCTGAAAGATCACATGATCCTTTGATATGATGGATTAAAGACCTCGGCCACACACATTCACGACTAGCTTCATGAAGTGCTAATATTTCAGCATGATTAGAAGAAGTGGCTGTAAGGGTCTGTTTGGTAGATCGCCAAGATATAGCAGTATCACCATATGTAAATACATAACCCATTTGTGATCGTGCTTTATGAGGGTCAGATAAATATCCGGCATCGGCATATCCAATTAATCCTGATTTTGAGTCTTTTGAATAAAATAAGCCCATATCAGTTGTTCCTCGAAGATATCTTAAAATTTGCTTAATGCCAGTCCAATGTCTTCGAGTTGGAGAAGAACTATATCTTGCTAATAAATTGACCGAAAATGCAATATCAGGTCGTGTACATGTAACAAGATACATTAGTGCTCCAATAGCACTAAGATACGGTACTTCAGGACCAAGTAGTTCTTCATTATCCTCTCGAGGACGGAATGGATCTTTTATCACATTAAGTGATCGAACAACCATAGGCGTACTCACGGGATATGATTTATCCATGTTAAATCGTTTGAGGATCCGTTCAGTATATGAGGATTGATGAACGAAAATGCCCTTTGATAAATGCTCAATTTGTAGACCAATGCAGAATTTCGTTTTGCCCAAATCTTTCATTTCAAATTCATTTTTCAAGCATGCAATCGTCTCAGTGAGTTCATCAGGGGTACCAATGATATTTAAATCATCAACATAAACTGCGATAATAGAAAATCTGGTTTTTGTCCTTTTAATTAAAACACATGGACAAATTTCATTGTTGATGTACCCCTCCTTTAATAGATATTCACTTAGACGATTGTACCACATTCGACCGGATTGTTTTAAATCATATAAAGCTCTTTGTAGCTTTATTGAATATACTTCCCGAGGTTTTGAGATATATGTTTCAGGTAATTTAAATCCTTCGGGAATTTTCATGTAAATGTCATTATCAGGTGACCATATAAATAGGCTGTCACGACATCCATTAAATTCATTTGAAGCCCTTCTAAGACTGACAAACTCAATAAAAATCTGAATGTTATCGCATCCATGACCGGTGAATATGTCTCTTCATAATCAATGTCTGGTCTTTGTGAGAAGCCTTGTGCTGCAAGTCGTGCTTTATATCTTACGACTTCATTATTCTCATTTCGTTTGCGCACAAATATCCATTTATAACCAACAGGTTTGACATTCTCGGGTGTTATGGTAATTTTTCCAAAAACTTGGCGATTATCAAGCGAATTCAATTCTGCCTCAATGTCACTTTTCCATTTTGGCCAATCATTTCTTTGTCGGCATTCATTAACCGATCTTGGCTCATGATCCTCATTTTCTTCTGTAATATCTAGAGCCATAGAATATGCAAATATATTATCCACTATAATTTCTTTTCTATTCCACCTTTTTCCCGAAATGACATAATTGATCGATATTTCTTCATTTTCATCAGGTTCAGGTATCTCATTATCTTTTAAAGATGTTTCTTCATGTATCACATCTATTTCTTTTGGAATAGTGGTTGATGCATTTATTTGGTTATCATGAACCTTTCTTTTTCTTGGATTTTTATCCTTGGACCCAATTGGTCTACCACGCTTTTGTCGTGTTTTAGACTCATAATGAGATAAAATCTAATAGGCAAGAAGCGAAAGTTGAGTCTTGATGATTTGTGCATCTAGTTTTGTTATTATGCGAGAAGCGAAAGTTGAGCATGTAATAAAGCAAATGACCTAGGGTAATAATTCACTATCATGTATCAAGATCTACTGTTAGGCAAGAAGCGAAAGTTGAGTCTGCAGTAACTTTGTGTTATAATCTGTTTGTTTTTGGGGAGTCATTGATTCCCAATGTTTCATCAAATTAAAGACAACCAAACAACAACCGCATGCAACAACAATTCAAACCTCTAATTCTGTGTTAATCCATTTCGTTATTCAGTTTATTCATTTCACTGTACTGTACTTTCATTTTAAAACCCCCCATTTCAGTACTAACATAAACAATCACTTACAGAAAGTAGCAAGCTAGTTCCCTGTGGATTCGACCTGAGTCACACTCAGATTATTTGTTTGATCTGTGTTGCATTTACAATCACTACATCTACAACCGATCAAAATGGCGCCGTTGCCGGGGAGCTAGTCATTTGTTTATTTCTGTTATCATTTTTGTTTATTACATTAGTACACTATCTGTTAGTACTCACTTTTAATCCTTCATTTGTCTGCTTATGCAAACCAGGAGCAAGACGAAGAGAGGAAAGAAGGGTAGAGGGAAGATGGAGCAAAACAATCAAAACAATCTGGTGAACGCACCTGTTCAGCAGAGGGAACCTACTGTGGCAGACTTCATGATACCGTCAACCCTCACACAAGGAAATCCCATCCAGATGCCTGAAGGAGGAAATATTGAATGGAGGTCCGGCCTGATACAGATGATAACCAGTAATGCCTACAATGGAATGACTGGTAATGCTCATCATCACTTGGATCAATTCAAGGATTTCTGTGCCACATACAAGCCAACAAACGTGGGATTGGAAACGATGTACCTTCGTTTGTTCCATTTGTCACTAAAGGACAGAGCCAAGGAATGGCTCAAGAACCATCCGCCAAACACTTTCACCACCTGGGACCAGCTATCCAGTGCATTCCTGATGCAGTTCTTCTCACCAGCAAAAACTAAAGAGCTGAGAGAAGCAATCAGCAAATTTACTCAGAAGATGTGTGAAGATTTTCATGAGGCTTACGAAAGATTCAAGAGATTACTGTGGGAATGCCCACATCATGGAAACTCACCTTGGCAGCTGATGTATTCCTTCTACAACGGAATGGACAAGGAAGCCCGTCATCTAATGGACAACAGTGGAAAAGGTGCCATCAACAAACTACCACCAACTGAGGCCTTCCAACTGATAGAGGAACTCGCGTCAAACTCACTACAGTTTGGCACTGGACGCAACAACTATCCTAAGGATAGAGACTTCCTCAGTGGTGCTGTTGCAACCAAGGACGACATTCAACGCCTCACCACAATGTTTGAAACAATGATGAAGAATCAGAATCCTAGCGTGGCACAAGTCGGAATGGAATACAGTAACTCTAACCAGTACACTGTCCCACCGCCACCTGCAGTCCTTACTCAGCAACCAGTCCCATTACCACCCATGTCTATGCACGCTGAAGAAGATGTAAACTTCGTACGGAATCAACCCTACAACAACAACAACAGCAGACCTGCATATGAAGCTAATAGGAACTACCAGCAGCGTCAACCATACTTCAATTATCAGAACAATCATCAGAACAATCAGATGCCTCAAACAAACTATGCAGCCCCTGCTCAGAAGCCATGGAATCCCAATCCTGTCGCGCCTACTGCTCCCAAACCTCAAAACACTCATCCAGGTAATGTGGCATCTTCGAGCAATTCTAATCCTACTGACTTGTCTTCTATTGTTGCACAACTTGCAGCAACACAACAACAGATGCTACAGCAACAGCAACAGAGTCAACAGGAAAGCCAACTGATACTCCAGAAGCTTAACGAACTCCAGAAGCACAATACAATATTGGAGAACCAAATAGCTCAGCAGGCATCAGCATCTAGATTCCAGAGTCAATTGCCGCCTCAAGCTGATGTAAAATCAACAGAGAACATCAATGCTATCACCTTGAGGAATGGGAAAGAGTTGCAAGAAGCAAAACAAGCCAGGGCGTCCGACCGTATACCCGCCAAGACAACCGACCGAGTGTCCGATCGCATGGCCGAACAAAGCGCTCGCATAACCGATCGTGCAGTCGATCCAAACGCTCGCACCTCCGACCGCACAACCGACCGCGTGTCCGAGGAAAGCGCCAGACCATCCGAGCATATACTCGACCGGGTAACCGAGCCCCTTTCAAATAAAAATTTCACTAACTTTGAACTTTTGCAGAAACGGGATACTGAAACAGAAGACAAAAGAAGGCAAGAGATCAAAGAGAAAATACCATTTCCCCAAAGACTGAAAAAGCGAAACGACAATTCCCACATCCAAAGGTTTGCTAAACTTCTTAGCAACCTTCAGGTATCAATGCCATTCACTGATATAATACTTCAAATGCCTGGTTATGGGAAATTTCTGAAAGATATTGTCACAAATAAGAAAAAGTTAGACACTGATCATGTTACACTTGATGCAAATTGCAGTGCCATTATACAACATGCCATGCCTAAAAAGTTGAATGATTTTGGTGCATTTTGTATTCCCATTACAATAGGCCCTGTTAATGTGTCTAATGCTCTATGTGACTTGGGTGCCAGTATTTCATTGATGCCATTTTCTCTGTACAAAAAGCTTGATGTAGGAGAATTAACGCCAACACCCATTAGCCTGAGATTAGCTGACAGAAGCTCTAGGTTGCCTAAAGGTATTTTAGAAGACATGCTCATTAAAATTGGTGAACTTTGGGTGCCTGTTGACTTCTATGTTCTAGAGATGGATGTTGAGAACGAAACTCCAATCATACTAGGAAGGCCATTTTTGAATACTGTTAAAGCCGTCATTGACTGTGGTAACGGAACTATTGAGATGAACCTAGGCAGTGAGAAAGTGAAGTTTTTTCTGAAATCTATGATGAAAGCACCTGGTGACTCTTTAGACTGTGCTTGGCTTGATACTTATGATGATTCTAACGATTTTGATGAGCTGCCTAATTTTGAAGATGAGCTACTAAGCAGTGAAAAAGAAGCAGGTGCACTTATGATGCTGACAGAGTGCGACGCAGTTGAAGAAGCTAATGAAGACGGTGAATCAGGTGATGAAAATTTAAAACCACTTCCATCAAATCTCAGGTACGAATTTCTTGGACCAAACTCCACATTGCCTGTAATTGTTGATGCCTCCTTAGATGATCGGCAGACTATAGAATTACTCCATGTCCTTAGGAAATACAAATCTGCTATTGGACACTCTATTGATGACATTAAAGGGATCAGTCCTAGCATCTGCATGCATAGGATACACTTAGAGAACGATGCTAAACCTAGCCGTGAGCATTTGAGGAGACTAAACCCTAATTTGAATGAAGTTGTTTTTAAAGAAATTGCTAAGCTTCGTGATGCAGGGATAATATACTCAGTTGCAGATTCGGAATGGGTGAGTCCTATTCATGTAGTGCCGAAGAAAGGAGGACTGACCGTAGTAACAAACAACAGGGGAGAGCTTGTTCCAACAAGGACAGTAACAGGACACAGGATGTGTATAGACTACAGGAAACTGAACTCAGCCACGAAAAAGGATCACTTTCCCATCCCATTCATCGACCAGATGTTGGAGAGACTAGCTGGGCACGAATATTTCTGCTTTTTGGATGGGTACAGTGGATTTTTCCAAATCCCCATACACCCCGACGACCAAGACAAAACGACATTTATATGTCCATTTGGTACCTTTGCCTACAGACGTATGCCATTCGGATTGTGCAACGCACCAGGGACCTTTCAACGATGCATGACTTCAATATTCTCTGAATTTTTGGAGAAATCCATGGAAGTTTTTATGGATGATTTCTCCGTTCACGGTTATTCATTTGATTCATGCTTATCTAATTTATCTAAGGTGCTTGCCAGGTGCGTCGAAGTCAACCTGGTGCTTAACTGGGAAAAATGCCATTTTATGGTAAAAGAAGGGATTGTGCTCGGACACAAAGTAACAAGGGAAGGAATAGCAGTGGATAGAGCAAAAGTGGAAGCAATCGAGAAACTGCCAATTCCCAACAATGTCAAAAGCATCAGGAGTTTCCTAGGACATGCAGGCTTCTACAGACGCTTCATCAGAGATTTTTCAAAAATAGCTAAGCCTCTCACCAATTTACTTTGCACTGATGTTGAATTTAAAATTACTGATGAGTGTGTTACAGCTTTTGAAACTCTAAAACAATCCCTAATCACTGCACCAATTATCCAACCTCCAAACTGGAGTCTACCATTTGAGCTGATGTGTGACGCAAGTGACAGTGCAATAGGAGTAGTGCTAGGTCAAAGGGTCGATAAGAAGCTACATGTGATTTACTATGTCAGTAAAGTTTTGGTTGCAGCCCAAGCAAATTACACAACAACTGAGAAGGAGCTGTTGGCAGTTGTTTATGCGTTCGAGAAATTCAGACCATACTTAGTTGGCTCGAGGACGATTGTATACACTGACCATGCAGCTATCAGGTATTTGATGACAAAGAAAGACGCAAAACCTAGACTGATACGTTGGATACTTCTTTTGCAGGAATTCGATATTGAGATTAAAGACAAAAAGGGAGTTGAAAACGTGGTGGCCGACCACCTGTCAAGACTACAATTGGACCCTGCCGAAATTTCTGACGATGGACCTATTCGAGATTCCTACACGGGTGAAGATTTGATGAGCTTAGAGAAAAATTTAGCACCATGGTATGCAGATTTTGTGAACTATCTAGCATGTGGAATCCTGCCAGGAGACATGGATTACAACAAAAGGAAGAAATTTCTGCACGACGTGAAAAGGTATTACTGGGATGATCCATTTTTATATAAACTGTGTATTGATGGCATCTACAGGACATGTGTATCAGAGGAAGATCAGCAAGGTATCTTAGAACGTTGTCACTCATCTCCATACGGTGGGCATGGATCAAGAACGAAGACTGCAGCTAAAGTATTACAGAGTGGATTCTACTGGCCAACTCTGTTTAAGGACGCCTACCTATTCGTCAAGAGTTGTGACTCATGCCAGCGCACTGGGAATATTTCGAAGCGCGACGAAATGCCACAAAAAGGAATGCTAGAAGTTGAGCTATTTGACGTCTGGGGCGTAGACTATATGGGACCATTCCCATCTTCATATGGAAACCAGTATATACTCGTTGCAGTGGATTTCGTATCAAAGTGGGCAGAAGCTGTAGCAACCAAAACGTGCGACGCTAAGAGTGTTACAAGCTTATTCAAGAAAATAATCTTTCCCAGGTTTGGAACCCCTAGAGCAGTAGTAAGCGATAATGGGAGCCACTTCCGAGAAAAGCAATTCGGAGCTATGTTAAAGAAATTCGGAGTCTACCACAAATTTTCTACACCCTACCATCCACAGACAAATGGACAAGCTGAGGTAACCAATCGAGAACTCAAGAAAATCTTGGAGAAGACAGTAAACAATTCGAGGAAAGATTGGTCATCAAGGTTGGAGGAAGCTTTATGGGCATACAGAACCGCCTTCAAGACACCTATCGGGATGTCTCCGTATAGGCTGGTGTATGGAAAGCCCTGCCACTTACCAGTCGAGTTGGAATTCAAAGCTATTTGGGCAGTGAAGAAGCTGAACTACGACATGAAAGCAGCCGGAGACAAAAGAATGTTAGATTTGCATGAATTGGAAGAAATTCGCATGGATAGCTATGAGAGTGCCAAACTATACAAGGAACGTTCAAAAAAGTGGCATGATAGGAAACTATGAGCTAAACACTTTTCTGTTGGAGATAAGGTGCTATTGTACAAGTCCAAACTCCAGTTGTTTCCAGGAAAGCTCAAGTCAAGATGGGCAGGACCATATACAGTGAGCAGAGTCTTTGACGATGGACATCTAGAACTATCAACTGACGATGGTCAAATTTTCAAGGTAAATGGACACAGGGTGAAGGAATACTTTGGACACAAACCCAACAACCTGGAGGACTACAAATTTGAAGACGCTGACTGAATCTACCCCTCCCTCAATCTCAAATGTTAAAAGCGCAGCCCTGTCTTGGCCAAGACGTTAAACTAGGCCGGTAAGTACTTCAACTCTATTTTTTCTGCAAAGCTTTGAACTGTAAACTGTGATGAATATAGGACCAGTCGGCCAGCCGAACGCATGCCCGAACAAGTCAGCCGGATAGCCGATCGAATGGCCGCGCAACTCACTCGCATGCCCGATCGCATACACGCTTGCATGGCCAATCGCATGGCCGATCGCACGCTCGCCGATCGATGGCATTCCATCGCATGCCCGAACAAGTCAGCCGGATAGCCGATCGAATGGCCGCGCAACTCACTCGCATGCACGCTCGCATGGCCGATCGATGGCATTCCCTCGCACGCCCGAACGCATGCCCGAACAAATCAGCTCGCATGGCCGGTCGTGTGTTGCGCAGCCGAACACATAGTCGATCGCATGCCCGATCGCATGTCCGATCGGTTACCTGGTCCAATTTCCTAATATTTATTCGTTCTTATGCAGATTTAGCCCAGTACATAAAAATTAAAGGATTTAGGGTTACCTCGGGCAGCCGATCGAAGACAAAGCTCCAACAATCGCACAGCCGCCCGTCGCTTCGTCCGCTCATCCGATCGTCCATCCTCGCCCAGCCGCTCCGCCGTCCAAAGCCCTAGCAGCCGGTAAAACAATTCTCAGATTTATGCCCTAATTTTTATTTGCTATGGCGAAGACTAAAGGAGGAGAAGCTGGTACTTCAGAAGGGTCGAAAGCGAACAAGCGGAAGCGAATCCAAGTTGCTGACAATCGGTATCCGCTGCCACCAGATGATCCGGCGCACATGGCAATCCAAGAACCTGTTCAGCCGCGCCCAAACACTACTCCAGCTGAACCCTCAGCCGCACGCCCTGCCGGTCCACCCCAAGCCCCTATCCCTCCTCCACAACCACCACGACCAGTGCCGAACCCCCTCACACCAGCTCATCAGTCTACCCTGTCTAAATTCATACCAGCCGGTACACAACCAAGAGAGCCGGTCTACAACTTCGACCACGTCTACCGGATCTTGCTCACCAGGGACACTGAAAAATGGGTAAAAATCAGAAATGCTAAGGTTGCCAAGCCATTATACCCGGTGCATAAAGACCTGAGGACAGTGGAGATTTTTGATGAAGTACATTCCATCCTGACAGAGGGGAATTTGGAGTACATGATGTGGGAAGACCCTGGCACGTATCAGAAGTTGGTGATCGAGTTTATTTCAACGCTTCAGGTCATATGGGCTGCTAGTGACGGACCAGAGAGCATGCTAAAGCCAGGATCCAAGAGGTGGGCGCACAGATGGATCTTCCAGATCAATGGGTTCTTTCACAGCTTGACCGAGGCCGAGTTTGAGAAGATCTTTAAGTACCAGTGGAAGGACACCTCATACACCAACCAATCTACCGATGAGGACACCGAATTCTGGAGGTACATCACTGAGAACAGCACCATTACATTTGCTACTAACTCGGCTTCCAACTTAATCAGATTGCCTGCTTGGAGAATCATCCACCGTCTAGTTGCTGAGAATTTGGTCACTCGCGCTGACAAGGGAACCAGAGTGAATCATAGAGACCTGGAGATCATGAGGACCCTGCGCAGAGGCAAGGGGAAGGGGGTAAAACTAATGACTATATTTTCGGATCTTTTTGAGAAATGCCTGTCTTGCAGTGTGCTTGGAGGAGGAGCCATCATCACGCTTATTGCTAAGCACCTCGGCTATAACTTGGACAGCGGGAAGCGGCTAGAGCCCAACAAACTGAGCCTGACAATGATGAAAAACAGCTCGATGGTCGATAAGGAAAATAAGTGGATCAAGGAGCCCCTAGGTCGCAAGAAAGCAAAGGAAAGCTCGGACGCAACCCCTGTCACCCCTGTCACGGCTGATGGCGATGTTGCTGCACGACTGAAGGCTATAGAGGAATCCCAGGCTGAAATAAAAGGTAACCAGAATGAATTAATACTAAGCTGGACAATATGAACATCATCTTGCAGACTATTCTCCAGCACCTGACTGCCACGCCTGCCTCTGCTGCATCTGATGACGTCACTCCTCTAGAGTGACCAATCTGGAATTAGAAGGAATGCTCATTTTGCCTTTGTTTTCCCTGTATGCGATCGTCTGGTAAACTCTGTTCAATTTCATCAATCAAATAAGGTTTTGCTATCCTGCTTGTTTATTATTTATGCTAGTATGCTTAGGGACTAAGCATGTTTCAAAGTGTGGGGTGGCTGATGTTATTGGATTACATTTGATTGATGATTGTTATGCATGCTGAAAAGAAAAAAAAATTTGCAGAAAAAAGACTGAATATGCTTGCCTGATACTTGCTCAAATCTTTGTTGAAAACACGTTGAATGATGAGCATGTTTACCTCTGATGCTATGGCTTGCTGCCCTGAACTCATGAAATTACCAGCATTTGATTCCTGATTTTCCTTGTGATATGAAGTTATGCAAATAAACAATTTTATGCTAGCTTAGTTCAGCATGTTAAATTCATTTAGGCTTTTGGAAAAATCATGATGAACAAACTTTTGCAAACAAGTTTATTTTTCAGACTAGCTCTTAGGTGACTTCAAACAATACTGTGGTTATGCTCTGTGCTACGCATTATTTTGGTACACTGTCAATTTCAAGTGTGGGGTATTTGCAATGCTATTTCTTTAAAAAAAAAAAAAAAAGGAGGAAGAAAAGAGAAGTGTAGATGGCGGGGGTTAGGAAGCGGTAGATATGGGTAATCCCTGAGCCAGGTCTTCCCCTTCGAAACCATCCACACCTGCACTAAAGAAGTGTGAAAGTTTATAAGTAAAGAAAACCCCTAACTTGATCGTGACTTTGTACCAGATTCTGTGCACTAACATATTAGCAGGTATTGTTTGAGGAAAGACCCTTGCAGAGTACTGCGTGAGCCTTGAAGGAAATTTACAAGTTTCGTGTAAGTGAAATTCTTCTTGATGATTTGATTGACCAAACTGAATTATCATCAGTCTGAATGAATGCTAGCATATTTGAGTTAAACCTGCATATACAGAATATCATATTGAAATGAAGGAACCTTTTGTCTGCTTGAAGTGAGTGATATTGATGCAGCACTGCCTGAACTGATGAGTTATGATGTTTGTCACTATTTGAAAATTTCATTCCATAATTGAGCAAGTATCACGGGATTTGTGAGTAGTCCTATTCTGAAAACTCTCACCAGTTTTATTTGTTCTTTACTTGGTTTAATTTAAGATGTTCTGGGTGATACCTATGATGTGTGTTTGTTCGGGACGAACAAAGTTCAAGTGTGCGGTATTTTGATGAGCAATTATTTGATGAACTTTGATGTACAAGTCCAGTGACTTTGAGCCCCATTTTCATATAAGATTATGCAGGTTTGATGTTTTTACTTAGTGTTTCAGTGAAAAGCAATTTGAGAAGTAAAAAGCGAAAATGAGAGCTAGGACACCCGCTCGGACCTCCTACCTCCATGCGCTCGCATACCCGCTCGCATGTCCGCTCGGCCAGACGCTCGCACGCCAGACGCCCCCCGCTCGCACATCCGACTCTCCATGCGCTCGCATGTCCGCTCGGCCAGACGCTCGCACGCCAGACGCCCCCCGCTCGCACATCCGACTCTCCATGCGCTCGCATAGCCGCTCGCCCCCCGCTCGGCCAGACGCTCCCCGCTCGCACAGCCGCTCGCATACCTGCTCGCACGCCCGAGCTCCATCTCGTACACCCGATCCGCATTTATTTCCATCGAGCAATGTGAGACTATGGGGAACACAAAAGAGCAATTGTAGACTGGGAAGCCTGCATTGAGAAACATAGAGCCAAAGACAATTATTGCTAGAACGGCTACGAGCAATACAAAGAAGAAAAATCATACGAGACAAGGGCATCATCGATCGAGAGGAAGATACAGACGACAACAACATCTAGAGAAAAGAGTTCAACATCAGGGTTTTTCTTAACCTATCTTGTACTTCACTTTTATTTAATCTGTTGTCATGTATCAACTCACGATGAGTGAGTAGTCCACTTATTGGGATCCAATGGATCCCCAGAAACATCTGCAGTTGTAACACATGTCTTTTATATGATTGCAATTTATTTCTTTACATTAGACATGAATAGTTCAATTCGTACATCCTGTATTTGGTATTTTCGCGAGATATCGATAATGTTTGTATGAGGATTGTTTGTATCTATTGTCTGTGTTTGCAGTAGCATATCACAGTAGGTTTACGTAGTTGCATGATAGGCGAGAAGCGAAAGTTGAGTCTATGCATGTAATGAGATAAAATCTGATAGGCAAGAAGCGAAAGTTGAGTCTTGATGATTTGTGCATCTAGTTTTGTTATTATGCGAGAAGCGAAAGTTGAGCATGTAATAAAGCAAATGACCTAGGGTAATAATTCACTATCATGTATCAAGATCTACTGTTAGGCAAGAAGCGAAAGTTGAGTCTGCAGTAACTTTGTGTTATAATCTGTTTGTTTTTGGGGAGTCATTGATTCCCAATGTTTCATCAAATTAAAGACAACCAAACAACAACCGCATGCAACAACAATTCAAACCTCTAATTCTGTGTTAATCCATTTCGTTATTCAGTTTATTCATTTCACTGTACTGTACTTTCATTTTAAAACCCCCCATTTCAGTACTAACATAAACAATCACTTACAGAAAGTAGCAAGCTAGTTCCCTGTGGATTCGACCTGAGTCACACTCAGATTATTTGTTTGATCTGTGTTGCATTTACAATCACTAAAGTAGCAAGCTAGTTCCCTGTGGATTCGACCTGAGTCACACTCAGATTATTTGTTTGATCTGTGTTGCATTTACAATCACTACATCTACAACCGATCAACTCACTTGCTAAATTGTTTCCAATATCTTCATTACGAAGATTGATTTTGCAAGGAGCATTGACAGCTGGTATATATGACTTTGTCACTGTTTTCACATTTGTGAATGCATCATGCAATGTGTTTGCCACACTTTGTAAGTGGATAATCTTTTGAACTTCTAGTTCTGATTATTTTGTACGATGATCAAAATGAGACAATGACTCTGCATTCCAAGATATCTCTTGTCTTTTATTTTCAGAGTTTATTTTATCTCCCCCTAATGCAGAGAAATTTGTCTCATCAAACTGACAGTCGGCAAATAGTGCCTTAAATATGTCACCAGTCAGCGGTTCCAAAAATTTAATAATAGACGGAGATTCAGATCCCACGTAAATTCCCAATCTTCGTTGGGGTCCCATTTTAGTACGTTGGGGCGGAGATATTGGAACATAAACTGCACACCCAAAAACTGTTAAATGAGAGATATTTGGTTCTTGACCACTAACAAGTTGCAAAGGGGAATATTTATTATTTGCACTTGGCCTTATACGAATTAGTGTTGCAGCATGTAATATTGCATGTCGCCAAGCAGAACTTGGCAATCTAGATCGCATAAGTAATGGTCCAGCTATCAATTTTAGCCTCTTAATAAAAGATTCTGCTAGACCATTTTGAGTATGAACATGAGCAACTAGATGTTCAATTGTCACTCCAGTTGACATACAATAGTCATTAAAAGACTGGGACGTAAATTCTCCCGCATTATCCATACAGATTTTCTTTATTGTATGATCTGGAAATTGTGCTCGTAATTTAATAATTTGAGCAAGCAATCTTGCAAATGCCATATTGCGAGTGGATAATAAACAAACATGCGACCAACGGGTCGATGCATCAATAAGTACCATAAAGTACTGAAATGGTCCACTCGATGGGGAAATAGGTCCACAAATATCTCCTTGAATCCGTTCTAAAAATGTTGGACATTCAGTCTCAACTTTTATTGAAGATGGTCTTGTAATCAGTTTTCCTTGAAAACAAGCAACACATGGGAGATCTTTGGACAAGAGAATATTTTTACTCTTTAATGAATGTCCATGTGAATTTTCTATGATTCTTCGCATCATTATTGAACCCAGATGGCCTAATCGATCATGCCATATAAGAAAGTTTTTCGGGTCTATTGAATTCTGGTTTATCACCATATATGATTCAACTGGATTTATGAAAGTATAATATAATCCAGAATTGTATGATGGAAGTTTTTCCATCACCCTTTTATTTCCCGAGACCATAAACGTGATATATAAATATTCAACGTCATTTTCATTTGTTGTTTCAACATGATAGCCATTTCGGCGTATATCTTTGAAACTCAAAAGGTTTCTTTTTGATCTAGTTGAGAACATTGCATCATTTATGATAAATTGTGTACCATTTGGTAACACTAATTGGGCTCTCCCATAGCCTTCAATAAGGTTTGATGCACCACATATTGTATTGACATTAGCTTTAGCTAACTCAAGATGCGAAAAATATATTTCATCTCTTAATATTGTATGTGTTGTTGCACTATCCGCTAAACAGTGTTTTCCCACCGTCTTGCCTTTTAATTGAGAGGCCAACATCCATCTCTTTAAAAAAAATGTGTAAAATTAGAAATTGAATTTTATTATGATAAAGTAAACAAAGCATAAAGGACATTGGAATTCAAATACTTTGAAATAAAACTTGAACTTTTATAATCAAGACATCATTTTCTAATTCATCTTCCCATCATTTATTGGTTGGTTAGGATCCACATTGGCGTCTTCAAAGAAGTCACTAACATCCAAATGTGCCATGTTCATAGGATCTAACTGGGCAAGATTCATGGGATCATCATCCTTTTGCTCAGTGAAGTTTGTCTCAACACTTTTTCTTTTTAAAGAGGCTTGATAAAGATCAACAAAGTGTTTGGGAGTTCGACAAGTACGATCCCAATGCCTTTCATACCACATCGAAAGCAAGAACTTTCAGCCCTTTTAAAAGTTGCATTCCCCTTTTGGTTTCCTTCATTATTCATCCCCTTCATGGGGTAATGTGTCTTTTTCTTGAAGTTTGGGGGATGTTGGGTACTTTGATTTTGATAACTTCCAAAGCATCGCCCACGACCACGTCCGCGTTTATTACCGCGTCCACCACGTCCATGTTGCTGATTACCCATAATTATTGCTAAATATAGTATTTGCTTCAAGAATGGGTGTTGACCCAGTTGGACGTGAGTGATGATTTTTCATCAACAACTCATTATTTTGTTCAGCAACAAGTAGGCAAGAAATAAGCTCGTAATATTTTGTAAAACCTCGTTCACGATATTGTTGCTGCAAGAGCATATTTGAGGCATGAAATGTGGAGAATGTCTTTTCCAACATTTCTTTGTCAGTGATCTTTTCGCCACACATAACTTCATTTGGGATGTAATTCTGAACATAGCGGAGTTGTAGTCACTCACACTTTTATAATCTTGCAAACGCAAGTGTGTCCAATCAAAGCTGGCTTTTGGAAGTATCACCGTTTTTTGGTGATCGTACCTTTCTTTTAATTCCTTCCAAAGGATCGATGGATCTTTGATCGTTAAGTATTCATATTTCAACCCCTCATGGAGGTGATGTCGAATGAATATCATGGCCTTTGCCTTGTTTTGTTCGGATGCATTATTTCCTTCTTTTATTGCATCTCCAAGATCCATGGCATCAAGGTGGATTTCAGCATCAAGAATCCATGCCAAATAATTATTGCCAGAAATATCAAGAGCATTGAATTCAAGCTTCGAAAGATTTGACATGGTGGTAACTAAAAAAACGAAGTAGAAAAAGTTTATTAGATTAATTTAAAACATAAAATTCTACAAATATTGTAAATAAGAAGAAGACATACATTATTACAATCATTTCTAAACAATGATACAATTCATCCGCCGGAACATCTTCGGTGAGGACACAAACAGTAAGAATAAAAATAATTATGAAAACAAAAACTAGCATTAGACGAGACATTTTGTGGCAAGGTTTTCTTGAGAAGATTATGTAGTAGAAGAGATCAGAATGAATGTGATTTTGTATGGTGAATGAAATCGAATTTATAGAGAAAAATTAGCCGTTATGTTATCGTTGGGCACAAATTAGTTACCGTTGAGCATTAAGAGTAAATTAACAATGTAATATCATCAAATGAATTATGAAAATATGGTTCAAAGAAAATGAAGTATTTAAAGTAAAGATAATTACTTTGTAGATCACAACACTTTACTATGGGGCGGTAATCCGCACTGCATAATAATATGTTGTTTATACATTAAGAAAGTAAAACAAGTTGTAAGAAGTATTTAAAGTAAAACACACATAACCGTCGCAGTAATAGGATCGAATTCCAAAGAAAACAAAGCAAAAGCAATGGAATTCTCAGTTTTTCATCCAGAAAAGCCCAGATATTATGTCACAATCTGGCATTGTGAAAGAGGGAGAGTATAGCTCCCCTTGAGGTAGTGAACCCCTTATGATATCCAAGTAGAACAGATGAAGAACTAAGCGGAAGTTGAGAGACAAGTGAGGAAAACACTTAACTTCTTATTGAAACTTACAGTATGGAAGTGGAGAACGATCGTGCTGATAACGTGTTGTGAAATTATTGTGGTTGTGAAGATGATACTCAAAGGTACTCAAAGGAAGAACAAGAACATATAAGTGATGATATAAATGTATAGAGAAACTTGTTACTCATATATTTTCCTCTTTGTTGTCTTACACATAGTCCCTTTATATAGGGCTAGGAAATACATAAAAAATGAGGAAGATCACACATCACCATTATTCACTTGGGTAAATACATTACAATGAGGAAGATCTCACATCACCATTATTCTCTTGGATAAATACATCACAATGAGAAAGGTCTCACATCACCATTATTCACTTGGGTATCACCATGAGTCATCCATTACATGATATATTTATAACAACTACATATTTGTTATGCAACCACGACAACTATATTCAGATAACTAAAAAGCCAGAATCATTCTCATCTACCGACTTTTTTTTTTTTTATATGGATGTACCGACTCATTTTAATTAGCTGTTGTCATGGATTTGTAACCAAAAGTTTAACGGGTTTGTTCTTTTTAACTTAAAAGTGAAGTCGTTTAATTCAGTATCCAATTTAAGATATTTAATTGAGTATTTCTTTAAATTAAACGTCAGAGTTTCATTTCTTTAAATTAAATGCTTCCGTCATTAAGTCACTCGGTTGAGTTCTTCAATTCAATTCTCCTATATTTACAGTTCGATTGACATTGCAGATATTGCTAATCATTAGTTTCTATAAACAACATATTATTCTAGTTTCTTTGAGTTTACTATATAAAGCTAGTTGAATCACATTCTTTGAATCATATATACAGTATATGAATATCTGCAATGTCGATCAAACTTTAATTAAATATAGGAGAATTGAATTGAAGCCATGCTGTGATGTATTTGATCTGTGGTTTAACCCTCAGACATGATCTTAGTACATTTGTATGCATACATTCCCTCCATTTTTTTGAACGGTACTATATATATGGTATATTTTGTTTATATTGTAAACTATTTGTTGAGAGATGTTCATGTCTACAAAAGTACAAAGTACCAGGGCCGGATCTACTTGTTAATTAATGTGATAGTATCAATAATTATGATGTTTTGCCCTCGCGGTAAATTAATTGATTTGTCCGGAGTTCCGCACTGTCCAAGTATAACTTTGTTTAAATATATTAGATAATCTATTTAGGAAAGAAATCTAATTTGATCTTATATTTTAGGCTTAAATATTTGGTTAGATAATAAAACTTAATTAATTAATATCCAGATAATTTTGTCATAAAATAAATATATTTGCGGTACAATATAAATCTTTTAGCCAAATCAACATATATTTATTTACAAATATGGTTAGTTTGATTATAGTACATTACTCGTAAAAGAGAATTTTTTTAAAAAAAATACTACGTTTTGATCTTTGGTGGTTGATCGGACTGGATATATCAATTAATTATTCGCCTAGTTGAGTTGTTCTTGTCTTGTAAATGTGAAATATATTCGCTATTTAACTTTAGATGGATCTTTATCAAAAGAAAAAATATATTAGATGGATCTATAACAATTTAGGTCTATCATTATCTTGATAATCGGAAAAGATCAGGTACAAAATCTAATTTTTGGGTCAAACTATAATTAAATTCGAAAATGACCTATAATTCGTCGCCGAGAAACTAACATACATAGTTCGTCAAAGTGGTCTATAATTCGTCGTCGACGAACCAATCATACATCGCGGGATCTAACTCGAAATGACCAAATTAAGGGCAGTCATTGGTTTGTATTTTTTTTTGACAAAAAAGGTTGTTTGCACGAGATCCTTATCTATTGAGTTCAAATTAGTTATCCGATGAGTCGAGTTTTCGAATTATTAATTGTCATATTGCACTAAGACTTTGTTCCGTTCCCAGCTTTATTTTGATGTCATCTGACATCTATCTCTATATTTCAGGTAGAAATAACTCTCCATCAAGGTCAAAGTCTAGAAACAAAGATTCAAAGAAAAACCAAAGTTTTGAAGCAAAAAGTGAGCAAAGTGAGTTTTAACCGACCGGTTAAGGAAAATTTACTGGACTAACCGATCGGTTACATGAAGATCTCCCAGGGGAGCTGCTCTCAGCCACTCTCAGTCGGTCGGCTCGCTAGTCAACCAGTTGGTTAAAAGCTAGCTAGTCATCCAGGGGACCTGCTCTAGGCCATTCCCAGTCGGTCAACTCGCTAGCCAGACGGTCAGTTAAGCCTACCATGTACAACTAAGTCGGTCTCGGAAACTTTGAATCGGTCGGCTGAAAGACCAATCGGTCGGTTAAGCTCAAGTCATGACAGTAGTTGGTCTCGAACACTTGGAACCAATCGGTTGGCCCCGAGATCTAAAATTAACCGACCGGTTGACGACGACTCACGCAAAGGATCACATGACCAAGCCTGCTAACCGACTGATTAGAACGATTACAAAAAAATCAATTATGGGCTATAAATAGAAAAAAGTTTTGACCTAGGGGTGCTGAGTTTTGGGAAGAAAATACCATAGAAAGAGGCTCAACCAAGGTCATCATCAAGGATTCAACCAATGAAAGGAAGTGAAGATCCAAGGAGGAAAACTAGGCTTGATCATCCTATTTCTCCTAAATCCATCTTCTCTACTTGTTGTTTTCTATGAATACTACTTGTGTTTTGTTATTAATCATGATGAGTGAGTAGTCTCTTGGTTTTAAGGGTTATTGTGTAACCCTCCTTGGTACTCAATGATCATGTATACATATTTGATTTTATAATACAAGGTGCTGATTTCATTTTGACTATGTGTTTTAAGCTTGACATATTGCTAAGTGTTTGATGAAATGTCTAAGTAACTTGTTTGTCTCAAAACTTAATTTATAAGTGTTGAAAAAGCTTAGTGATGGTTTGGATGTAGTGAAAATGATCATATCTAGTATTCATGAAAGTGAATACATGGATTTGATGTTAACTAGTGCTTCATGCTTATTTCACTTATTAGCTTTGGAATAAATTTCAAGCTATTAAGAGTTATAGAGTAAATTGATATCTCGAAAGAGCGTGAAATTTATTTGAGATGGCTTGACTTGGAATAGATGGATATGCAAATTGGTCTATCTTAGTCCAAGCTAGGTTTTAGACAATCTGATACCTAGAAATGCTTAGAAATTGTGTATGTGGTCATTGGAGTATGCCAAGGAGGGGAGTTAGCCCCTCGAAACTCTTTTAATCGAATCTAATCCCCCTAAAACATTTGTTTCCTAGAATTTTAATTAATTTACACAACTCTCAATTCGATAGAAGTAGCCAAGTAATAAATACAATTCCTCTTAGCATATAATTATCACGTTTGCCCCCTTGGGTTTGACTTGGTCTTACCAATCATAAATTATTTTGACAAAGGATTTTTATTACAACATATAAAGTGTATACGAAAAATTAGGATGTCATTATCGGATTATAACAATTTTTAATTTGTTGATTTTTAAAAATCATTTTGGACACATTTCCATCATATTAATGATATATAACAAAACTGTAAAACTAATTTTGACCAAGTTAAACTAAACCATATAACCAAAGTTAATATGTTTCCGACTTAAATTAAAGCTCCTCGAAAAACTCAAAATCAGACGAAAAAAGAGAGTATATAAATCGATCCAAAAGTAACTATATTAAAAATTAAATCAGTTGCGTTGTTTTTGTAATTTACAGCTTATCAAAATAAATTTAAATCAGTTGCATAGTATTTTTATAATCAACCCCTGTAACTATATTAAAATTTTATTGACGGATGGCCCTAGCTAGGTTCTTATAAGGAGCGCTCGGTTAAGAATCCTTAAAAATTCGAGAACTTGAGAATCCAAATCTCACCATTAGATCATGATGCATCTTTGAATCTGCATGTGACACATGTCCAAAAAGCAAAGTAAAAAAATGTGACTTTGACTTTGCATTAAATACATCTCTTGGAAAATGTACATGAGACACGTGTACCACCAAAATGCATCTTAGAAAATGATCTTGCATTTTGGATGGTGAATATTGGGGTCTCAAGTTCTCGAAATTTAAAGAAATTCTCATTTAAGCGCTCCTCGACCCTTATATATATATATGCACAATGTACCTTTTTGGACCCTAAAATTCAATATGTCAAAAAGGACTCCTAAGAGCATCAGCACCTCCTCAAATGGAGAAGGTGCTCAATCAGCACCTCCTAAGCAAGCAGCACCTCCTTGCACTATTCATTAATGCACCAGTTCAAAAGTTCAGCACCTCCTTGCACTATTCATCGAATAAAATATTAATATAATTTATTTTAAAAATAAATTATAACTCGATTAATTATTCGAGATTTTCGATTACATTTTTACCTAATAAGCGTGTGACACGTGTATACATTTAGATTGTGAAAATCTCAAAATCCGTATACTATCTTTTGGATTATTCGATTAGATTTTTGATAATATTGACCCAATCGTTATGTGACACGTGTGTATACTTAGATTGTGAATTATTGGATACTATCTCTTGAATTATTGGATAAGATTTTCGATAGGATTTTGCACCAATCGGTATGTGACACGTGTATTGGATTAGATTTTCTGCAACCCGACAATTCCTATATATAATACACCTACAACTATTCTATACTCACACCATCTCTCAACACAGTCCACCTTATTTCCTCTTCTTCCCGTTCACACATGGATCCATTTGATTTCGATGAAAATAGAAGGAGGTACGAACAACAAAGAAGAGAAAGTGATATAATTACTAATTCTTTCATCATGGATGCGGCCGTGTTAGCAACAATCGATGATGAAGACACTCCTCCCCCTCGTCGTCAACCAAATCGAGAAAGACAAAGACAATCTAGGGGACAACATTTATTGGAAGATTACTTTGTTGAACGCCCTATTTTTCGAGAACAAGACTTTCGTCGGAGGTACCGGATGAGTAGTAACTTGTTTAACCGTATCAAAACCGCGCTTTGAAAGAGCCGAACGATCGGAAGCGTTTTATAATCGTCTTGTTACTCTTCAGTCTGCATATTTACATACCCAACTTCAAAGTGACCTAGTGAAGCATAATTGGGTCATGGCAACCGGTGAAGAACCTTGAATTTTTATTATGTCTTTAAAAATTTTATGCATTTCAATTTCATTATGTATTTCAATTTCGCTATGTATTTCAATTTCATTATGTATTTCAATTTCGTTATGTATTTCAATTTCGCTATGTATTTCAATTTCATTATGTTTCAATTTCGTTATGTATTTCAATTTCATTATGTTTCAATTTCGTTATGTATTTCAATTTCATTATGTTTCAATTTCGTTATGTATTTCAATTTCATTATGTATTTCAATTTCGTTATGTATTTCATATGTAAAACATGATAAATTTGAGACAAATGTAGATGATTTTGTATGAATTATGAGTCAAAATAAGTGTATATTTATAGACTTCAAGTAGATAATTTTTAAAGTTTTTTTTTAGATTTTTTTCGGATTTTTTGAAATATTACCGTTATGAATTAATTTGAACCGTCGGATCAGATATGGTTTTAAACGAACGGACCCGATTAACGGACCGTTATTTTATTCCCGTTGGACCACAATTAAACCAAAGTCAAATTTTGGTCAAGTCTACGCAATAATAAAAAAGAAAAAAAACTTTGTCATTTGGGCCAAAATCAGCCCAACATTAACTTAAGCCCACAAACAAAACCCTAATTTCCTACCCTATCTCTCATCTCCTCGCATGCTCCAGCAGCTGCTCGCCATGGTACCTCCTCGCGAGCTCTTCTCCGCTGCACAAACTCAGCCACTCGCACCTGCTCCAGCTTAGTTCGCACATGCTCCAAAACCTCTACCGGTGCAGATTCTCTAAGATTTCAAGATGGAACGTACTTGCACAGTCATAACTTTTTCAGAATATAGATAGAGCGAGAAGCAGACCATTAATAACACTAAGAATTTGAGGTCTTTGAAATGCGCTTTAATTGAGTATTTGGCTCGCTCTATAAGAGCATCCCCACCATGCTTTTGAATCATAGAAAATGATCATGAGAGATGATCAAAAAAATCATGCACCCCCACCATGATCATAGTTTTGATCATCCCATGATTTTTTGTAAAAAAGATCATCTCATGATCTTTTTTTAATTTTGATCATGAGACGTGAACCAATCGCAACGCGACACGTGTCATGTGTAAGAAATAGTACAGTTTTTATTTTGATCTTGCAACGAATATATCTTCTAAATTACAAGGTAAAAAAATCAAAATAAATACCAATATTCGTAATTTTGGAGATCTATAAAACAAGATGCAATTTGATATATATTTATTAATCTTAACATTATTAATGAGCTATAATTTATGTAGTGATGAGAGAGATTGACGATAAATGTTTTTTTGATCATGAGTGGGATGCATGTGATTGAAAAAACTATGAGGGATGATTAGATGAGAGAGAAAAAGGATGAGAGAGATGGATGATATATATTTTTTTATCATGGTGGGGATGGTCTAATTAAGAAAATTTGTTGTTAAATATGGCTCTCCTAAGTGTTGATGGCGTTAATTCATTATGATTTGCTGTTTGCATGTGAGATGAAGACTTGGTTAATTAATTAGTAATATAGATCAAGGAATCAAATCAGATGGCAATAATATCCATAAAAAATAAATCAGATGGCAATAATAATCATCACAAGCAAACCAAATGAACTTTTGAACATTAATTAGTCTTTGACATTTCATACAATGTATAGAAATTCAAATTACTCTTTATGCACACACACTTCAACATACACGCACAAGAACCATTATATTCCTAGTAAATTAACTTATCTTCACAAAGTTACCAACACTAGGAACACCTTGGTGCACCACAAATATCAGATAAAATCCTGGAGGAGCCAAGATATTAGACTTCGGAGTTGTTACAGAAACTTCATATATGTTTTTTCCCACAACAACTATGTTTCCCATTGTAAGTACCAGCAGCCTCTGATTCATCGAAAACGAGTGGGTCGCGAAGGATGGTGCCACTATTGTCACACTCACCTTGGTCACGTCAACAGCCGCTCGAGTCCAGAAACGGACCAAAAGTCGTTCACCGTACCCTACCCGTGTGTTCGAAACCGGTACCATAATGTTTGGTCGGGAGTTTGTCTTGTTGGTGCTCAGATATGATGGTCGGAAAGTGTCTAAGCTGACTTCGGTAGGGAACTGAACATTTGTGAATCTATAATGCTGATGAGGGTTACTTCCTCCAACTAGGACTCGCCCGTCCCGTAGTAGAAGGGCGGTAGAGTGGTACATTCTAGCGATGGTGGCAGGGAACTGAGTCTCGAATCGTTCCCCGATGGCATTATCCGGTTTGTAAACAATTGGGTTCTTCACCGGTGTATCGGCCTGTTCCCACCCGGCAGTACCTCTCTCAGCTCCATTTATAATCAAAACATCTCCATTGGGCAACAATGTCATGTCCCCCATGCAACGCGCTATCGGCATTTTCTCAACCAGCCAAGTAGGGTTAAGGTTTGTGATGGTCATGCGTGCGCACGTGTCCAACGCGGTCACAAAAGTCCCTTTTAAGGACAAAGCATAAGATCCATTTGGCGCTCCACCGCATACCAAGACCTCAGCCGTCACTGTGCTTGCCTCAAGATTCTTCAATGGGAGTAAAACAGCAGAACCGGTGCTAGGGTAGGATCTTGGCTCCGCTCCGGGGATGGTCGGATAGGTTCTGACCACCGTGTTGGTCTTGTAGTCTAGCAAGATGGCTCTGTTGTTGGCGAAGATGAATAGGTTTCCATCAGTGTTTAAAAATGTGAACGGGTAGAGATTGTTTTCGATTCCTTTGTCATTCGTCTGTGACAAAAATGGTAAGTTGTACAGATTGGGATACGTCGTTTTCGGATAAAATTCGAAGTTGAATTGTCCACGGCCACCGACTATTATCCCCTCTCCGGACGGAAGTTTTTGCACTGAAGCGTACCACCGGTTGGCTAACAAGGCATTATTGTTCTCAGCCCAATCACAGCCTCCTTCGCAAGGCTGTATAGTCCTAACCACTCGAGTTCCATCCCCATTGCCACCTATTTGAGTGAGGACTCCACTAGGATTTTCTAATCCAGCTGAACACCATACATCTGTCTTGATCCTCAGGGGGCGGACGGTGTTGTTAAAAATGTTGTACTCAACCGAATGGGCTGAGCAATCGGTGGTCCTTGGCACGATGGCTGGATCGCATTGGGACGTAGGCAGCATGATTCTGGAATGGCCAAAATCTTGTCTGTCGAACATTATGACCTTGTCGTTGCTGAGCAGTTGCATGTGCATGACTGACACTCCTGCGTTTCTTAAAAGAAGCTTCCACGTACCGCTCTCCGCCTCGGACGTCATCGGTCGGGCGGAGAGGATGGTGAGGAGCAAGAGGAGGAGAGAAAACATTGATGGAGGAGACATGCTGGTATCTCTGTACTATAATTATATATGTTGGTTTAAAAAACTTTTGAGTATTGAACATGTTTTTGGTACATGTATTTATAGGACCTCATGCACATTGACAGCTGTACTGCCTCATATATTAGCTATGGTTTTTTATATTAATAGATTGCATTAATACATGTACATATGAACCACCATGATATCATATATAATAATAGGTACGCTCATTTAAAGGGTGCTAAATTTAGAGAGGCCTTAAAATTTAACTGTAAGGCATTAATTTTTCAGATAATGTGGCTGAAATTCATGCAATTAATTTTCGTTTTTGTAAGGTGAAAACTAGGCTATATATGTTCAAAACTGCATTAAATGATGCCTTTTACTTTATTTTTTGTGTTCAAGTTTTAACTTTTGTCTTTTTGTAGCAAAGAGACTTATTAACAAATACACAAAAAGCGAAAAAGTGATATAAATTAAATACAAATTTCCGACATTATCTTTTTCATTCACAATAAATAAATTTGGACATTCTATCAAAAAAAAGTAATAATAAATTTGGACATAGAAACACATTAATAAATGGCGAAAATAAAATATAAACCGCAATTACAATTATGCAAGATGGTCTCACTTTAACCCCTTGTTATGGATTTTTAACATTAAGGATAGATTAGTAAACCAATAGCAACTAATATAATAAAAAATAATAATATTGCAACTAGGGCTCGGTTGAGGCAGGGTTGTAAGAATGAGGCAGTGAGACATGATCTTGGTCATTAATCATATTGATCTAATGGTTGAGATTTAAAGATGTGATAGTGGGATTTACTGTTTACTTTTTACTGTTGATGAATTTTGGTAGTGGGACACGTGGCGCCCCCACAAAGCACGTGGGGTTAGATGTGTGGTTGAGATCGTGCCTCACTGCCTCATTCTTATTTTGGCTGCCTCATTTGAACGCTCCTCATTGCAACTATATATATATGTTTCTATCTTCAAATCGTTATTTTCATCAAAAAAAAAAAAAGAAATCCCTTATGGTGTATGAAGTGTGAGTGTTGGGAAAAATGAAGAACTTAATACAAGGTTGGCGGAAGTAATATAACTCATGATATGACTTCTCTTATATTTGACTTTGAGTTATAAATTAGGTTTGACAAATGAAATGTATTCTTTTTTATAAATTTAATAACGAGATATTACAAACTTTTATTGAATAGGAACGAAAATTGAGTTTCATTTTTGGTTAATTTATCACAGAAAATTCAAAAAAAAAATTTACTGGAGAGCCGTCTTCCCCAAATTTATTAAAGGAGTGCGGTAATAAAGGAATGAGGGGGAACCTCAACAAGGTCCCTCAAGCATCAGTCCTTCGTCTTACTAAAAACCAAAAACTTAAAAACACGCCGAACAAACTAAAATAAACAAGACCAAAAAAAGAGGTTAACACGAAAAGAGGACATGGACAGAAATAACCTACCAAAAACAAACTGAATATAATTCAACAAAAGAATCTAATACAATCTTTTCCTTGCTACTTTCCATGATAAAATGATATTTCCATTCATTTCTATTTCATATTCTTTTCACCGTATTTTCCATGACCGGAACGGAGGGCATTTCTCTATTTTTTCCATTCATTATTCCGAGGAATTCTCTCATTTACTAAATGCATTCCTCGTATTTCTCCACCAAATAAGGGTATCATAAATCAAATTTCGTCTTCACCAATCACAAAGGCTCGCATCAACATATTACCAATCCTTCAAATAAGGAGGCCTATAATGAAGGTCAACTATAGGTAGTTGAGCTTAATGAAAATATTGTTATGTGGACACTTCATGGCAGCTGCATAAGATAATCATGTATAATAAACTATGAACAAACCCAAGCTAAAAATTTGGTGTAACAACAACCCTGCAAAGAACGTTGTTTCAACTACTACTAGTTAAAATAACATTTGCTACATGAAGGAATAATGTGTCGTTGTTTATTAAACCCTAAATGATTAGAAGCCTTCCTGTGGTGTTTTTTTTACTTCATATCTCAGTAGTGTAGCTGTAGCCTCAGACATGATCTTAGTACCTACATTCCTCATACATTTTAAATCGTACATTATGGTACTTAAGCTATAATTAACTGTTGGTTTAGATTTTAGTGTCTGCAGGTACATATAGTTTCATCTCGTTTGGTTTGGTAGCCGACACTGAAGTTGATAATATAAACTCTTGCACTTTTAAGTTCTTATCTTATTCTTATGTCATTAAGTGATTAAATATGTTCTCACCAAGACCACGAGGATTTGGATCCGATTCAATGTAGCAAAATGGTGTGAATGTCATAACGGTGTTGATTCTATTAAAACAACATTTTTATTATATTTTTTAAAATTATCAATCAAAACGATAACGTTTTATTAAAGAAGAAAATTATATTAACACTCACAGCTTTCGATTGCGCCGCACCTAATCTTTTCCCTTAACAATCTTTGTATGGACAGTCCCAAAAAAAAAAGTCGCATTTTTTCCTAAATAAAAATGTGCTTGATGATATGTCATACAATATGGATCTGCCCAATGGGCTTCAAGCTCAACCCACAACATCAAACTCTCATTGCTCTTCACGGCCCAATAAAAGGTGGTTAATTTCGTAATTTGGCATTCAGATTACATCTTCTGCCTCGTCATCGCTGGAAGAGCTAATCATCAAACCAAAGCAAACCAAATCTCTCGGAGAAAAAATCATCACACAAATCCACAGCATCGTTAATCTCAGATCCGATCAACTCCGCAATCTTCCGACATGTCTTCCACCTTCAGCGGCGATGAGACAGCTCCCTTCTTCGGCTTCCTCGGCGCTGCGGCCGCCCTCGTCTTCTCATGTAACCTCAAAACCGTGTATTTGACTCTCGATTTCGATTTCGATTTCAGTGGGGTGTTTTGATCGGGTGATTTATGCAGGTATGGGAGCGGCGTACGGGACGGCGAAGAGCGGAGTAGGTGTGGCGTCGATGGGGGTGATGAGGCCGGAGCTGGTGATGAAGTCTATCGTGCCAGTTGTTATGGCTGGTGTGCTAGGTATTTATGGATTGATTATTGCTGTGATCATCAGTACTGGAATTAATCCTAAGGCGAAATCGTACTATTTGTTTGATGGATATGCACATCTTTCTTCTGGCTTGGCTTGTGGTCTTGCTGGGCTTTCCGCTGGTATGGCCATTGGGATTGTTGGAGATGCTGGTGTCAGGTGTGCTTTTTTTTTTTTGGTATCTTGATCCTGTTTTTTAAATACAAAAAACTATTAATATTGTTTTGAAAACTGGCTGTGATAGAATTTAGCTGCTAAAGTTGAAGCTTGATCTGTAGTTGTGACCTCATCATGTTTGAAATTAGGGGTTTAATGTTTGGAGCTAGCTCTGTGCAAAATATCCATACAAGTTATAATTTCTATTATACTACTTGTATCATATGATGCTCTGGGATGACTTATGTAGACATCTATTTGATAAGGAGCTTGTGAAATTTTATTTCTTTTAATATGATTTGGATGATAATGTTTTTTTTTATTATTTGGATGATAATGTTGAGTTTGATACCTAATAGTAATAGATAGTACTAGTGGGCATGCATCATGTTTGCAGCTAGTTGTATGGTATCAATGGCTGAAGTTTGAATGTTTGATTGTCGCTATACTCAGGATAATGAGTAGGTTAAGTTAGCATCTTTCGTTATAGAATTCGTGACAGGTTACTTTTTAGCCATTGATGCATTTAAGGTTTTATTGAGAGGTAGGACTGATGAATGATCATATGTAGTTCTAAGATGATAGATAGTACTGAAATGGTGTGCATCATGCTTGTAGCTATTTGTGTAATACAACTGGATGAAGTTTGACTGTCAGTATATGTAGGATAATGGGCGAGCCCAGTCGACATCTTTTGTTATAGAGTTTGTGAACATGATATTTTTATTTTGTCGAGTCCTTGATGGTTTTATTGAGTTGACACTACTGAATGATCATAGGTAGTCATAAGCTAAGAGTGTATCATGGTGAATTAGAATATAAGTTATCATGTACTCTAGGAACTTGTTATAGCTGTGATGACCATATAATTGGGGTGCGCATCTTGAAACTATGTTTGCACTGTAAGTTGTGGATAAACTTTCAGATTTTCTACCTTAAGTTATTGGTGGCCTTGTTCAGTTTTCATGATGCTTGATCCTTTAAGACGCTGTTAAAGTCTCAAGATAAATGCCCACCCATCCTCTGTTTTAGTATCATCAAATATTTTCCACTTTATATTTGTATATTGGAGGCTTTGAAATTGTGATATATGCATATTTCTGTTATCCGTTGACTTCTTCCTCTTCACACTGTCCATTCGTCTATTTTTCTAGCATTTACTAAGAAATTGCCGTTTCTACACACAGGAGAGGACTTTAATTCTCATTTGCCTCAATGACATAGTTCTATACATCATTCATTCATGTCCCTTATCTCATAGTTCTCTTTCATTTTGTCTACAGGGCCAATGCCCAACAGCCAAAGCTCTTTGTCGGAATGATCCTCATCCTCATTTTCGCTGAAGCTTTAGCACTGTACGGCCTCATTGTTGGCATCATCCTGTCTTCCAGAGCCGGCCAGTCTAGGGCCGACTGAGAAACACGTATCTCTCTAAAGCACAGCCACCGGGACTTTACAACTTATTCCGCTGTTCCTGCATTTTTTTTTCCTTCCAAGGAAACATTTGTTTCAAATTGTGGTCGATTCAACATGTATTTTTAAACTGTCCAAGAGCAGCCATCCAAACTCCTGCCAAATTTAGTTCCTATATATTCAATTACAACTTTTATTCTATTTCTTTAGTGAAACTTTGAAGCTTGGCTTCGTCAGTTTGGTCACCTGGGTGTGGTTCGATCCATGGACTGCTCAGATGTAAAGACATTCTAACAGCTGGGAGATGAAGTTACTTAACACGGATGGCGCTATTATGTTATTCTGTGTTGTATTGGTGTTCATTTCCGGGTTGTTGTTTTTTCTTTACGTTTTTTGTCGTGTCCTGGTTGTAATCGCCTCTGTTTTATCAAAAAAAAATTACAACTTTTATTCTATTTCTTTTTACTATTCCTCCAAAGTGAAACAGTTGTGTTGGAAATTGGATTTCTCAAGCCTAGAGGGTCCCAACTACCCAAAACGATGGCGTTCCTCCGCTTTTTAAACTAGCGGTTCCCTTCAAGCCGACACGTGGCTTTAGCGTCACCAATGACGTACGCCGCAGAGGTTTCCACCTTCCTTCTCCTCCCGTCAAAACTTCTGGAAGTGGAAAGAGTCCAACCCCGACAGCGACAACCAAAACATCCATTCTCTTATTCTTTCTGCGCGTGAATCCAATGGCGTAAGCCTCAAGCAACAGCGCGCATATCACAAACCCTCGCACCACACCTTACCCAAACATCATCCAAATCGAGCAAGCAGCATCCATGGCTGAGCAGATCGCAACCGAAACTGACGCCTCCTCTTCTACTACTTCCTCGGAAACGATGTTGTCGCCCAAACCGAGGTCCAAATGGCCGACTCTCCTCAAATGGATCCCAACCTCAACGGACCACATCATCGACGCCGAGAAACGCCTCCTCTCCGTCGTCAAGTAAGCCCCAATTCGGTTTATAAAAATTCGAATAATTCGAATCTTTCGGTTGTTTTATTTGTCAAAGAGGAAGCGTGAGGATTTTGATTTGATTTTTCATTGCAGGACTCCTTATAAGCAGGAGCGGGTCAGCATAGGGTCAGGCCCGCCAGGGTCGAAGCTGAGCTGGTTCAGATCCTCCAGCAAAGAGACGAGGTTTATCAACACTTTTACCTTTGATAGCCAATATGAGGTGCCAACGCTAGTAATGGTTCATGGATATGGGGCGTCCCAGGGGTTCTTTTTTCGCAATTTTGATGCGCTTGCAAAGCATTTCAGAGTTATTGCTATTGATCAGCTTGGGTGAGTTCTTTGTTTGCATCAATTGCCTTTATTTTTTGTATGGCCTCGTTTGCTTAGTTTATGGAGTTGTTGTTTAGAATTCAATGTGATTTCGCTCATTGGGTAGCCTTAAAGCCTAAAAGGATGGGCTATATAGGCTTTCACTCGGTTCTGCTGAATTAGATTCTTGCATATAATTTTCTGATTGGGATTCGAATGTGGAGTATGAGCACCTTCCTGATTGAATTTTCAACTTGATTTTTTTGAATATAAGACTTATATAATGATGTTATTCTAATAAAGTTTTTCACTTGACTGAATTTTCATTATATCATATGTAGGTGGGGAGGATCAAGCAGGCCTGACTTTACTTGCAAAAGCACTGAAGGTGAATACGCATTCTCATTTCTTTGTTGGCTGCCTCTTTGCAGTTTGTTTTACCATCCAATATATTTTATGTTTTGGGAATATTAATTCAATGAAAGCCGACATAGTCTTTGAATTTTGCACTGACACACGGCAATCGGCATATCAAACCATCTTATAGATGTTCTTGATTGGTGCAGAAACTGAAGCATGGTTTATCGATTCTTTTGAGGAATGGCGAAAAGCCAAAAACTTGACCAAATTCATTTTGCTCGGACATTCATTTGGTGGTTATGTCGCTTCTAAGTATGCTCTTAAGGTGACTACATTTATCCAAGCCCTCCTTTTCTGTAAGCTTATGATAAATATCCAGCCAGTAATTTTGAATTTCTCTGGAATAGCATCCAGAGCACGTTCAACATCTTATATTAGTGGGAAGTGCCGGATTTACATCAGATTCAGATGCCAAGTCTGAGAGACTGGTCCAGTTCCAGTCAACTTGGAAAGGAGCTGTCATCAAGCATTTATGGGAGTCAAATTTTACACCAATGAAGCTAGTGAGGTAACTTGTATAAAGCTGTCATCAGTTCCAGTTTGAACTTCTCTTTTTTTATGCATATGACTATTGTCAATTCATATCAAGGGACAACCTGTAAACATTACACATTTGACTGTTGTAGATACAAATAACCTTTCTGTAAATAATTTACTTTCTATTTGGTGCACTCTAATCCTTGAGAACACAAGATATGTCTGTTTGTCGACATTTGTCATAGTGCTTCTAGATTCGCCTTTTCTTTCAAGGAGTGCATTGTCTTTTAAGAATTAGGTATAAGGCTGAAATTTCCATAAGGTCTCATCAGATGTTTATGCTTTATACAATAGACCTCATAAGTTTGGATGTATATTTTGATGCAGAGGTTTAGGCCCATGGGGTCCAGGTTTGGTTCAAAAGTACACAAGTGCAAGGTTTGCTGTAAATGAAACAGGAGCTTCTGGTGGCTTGACTGAAAATGAATCCAAATTGTTAACAGGTAAGGGAACTCCGCAAGTTTACCAAAGAATTATTAGTTGGTCAGCTCAGTAATTGTTTTTTTTTCTTTTGGTTGAAGATTATGTGTACCACACTCTTGCCGCCAAAGCTAGTGGAGAGCTATGTTTGAAGTACATATTTGCCTTTGGTGCCTTCGCCAAAAGTCCTCTTCTTCACAGGTTGAATTAACAGTTCTCACCTGAAGTACTTTGTTCCCCCTATTGATTCTGCTGCTATTTTCCTCATCTACTCATTCACTGCAGGGCCTCGGAGTGGAAAGTTCCAACCACATTCATATACGGCTATGAAGATTGGATGAGTTACGAAGGGGCTGTGGAAGCTCGCAAGTCAATGCCCGTACAATGTGAAATCTACAGAGTCCCTCATGTCTGTATCCTCTTTCTCATCATCTGCCTCAATAAGTTCTCTACAAGATCCATACTAACATTTAAATTTTTGCCATTTGTTTCAGGGTGGTCACTTCATTTTCATTGAAAATCCCACTGGTTTTCATTCAGCCGTGCTGCACGCCTGTCGTCAGTTCCTCCCGGAGCTCCAAGATCATCAATCCCTCATCAAGGCTTTTACAATCATATAATGGATGGGAAATTTTAGCATAGTATTATTTTTCCCTCCTTATTCTTTCACCATTTATAGAAAAGGATGGTGCTAGTTCCTAATACCACATATCCTATGAGAAGGCTAAGTTACATGAGAAATAAGAAAAAATCTCAACCTTACATCTCATCATATTTATGGCTGAAATTAAATCAGATTTTTTCATAATTCGTAATTAATTCACGGGCTAATTATGTTCTCAAGGTCAAATTAGGAAAATTAAATTAGATAACCGTAATCTACCTATTCGCTCGTGGAAATCCCACGACCTAAATAAATACGAAATTCAATCGATCGACAACACCGTAGCTGCTCCATCCATGACCTCCTTCCGTAGCTGTCCGATTTTCATGGATTTCGACACCAAAGATGCAGCCGAATCGAGTCAGAGCAACGCCGTAAACGCTCTGCGCAGCAAGATACGCCTCGTCCGATGCGCGATGGAAGAGATCCGAGCGACGCCGAGACGCGATGGAGGTCAAGACGAGCATATCCGAGTCGACCAAACAGATCCGAGGTGGTTTCGAACAAATTTCGAAGGCGCAGAACAAAATTGTTTACAAAACAGATCCGATGCATCTATTGCGATTAATTTTGTTCTGCGTCTTCGAAATTTGTTTACATAAGCTTGGTTTTAAGTCAATTAGTAGACTTGGTGATTAAAAAACCGACTCAGAAGATAGAGCCCAGATGAACAACATTAACTCGGGAGCGAGCACCCAAAATTCATCAACCACAGTCTTTTGTTTTAGATATAAAACTCAGATTTGCATAACTGTTATGCTCATTGTTCGTGCGATTTCAGTACAAGATTTTACCAAGTCAAAAGAAAGAAGCAATACAAGATTTGCATAGCTATTGATACGAATTTTAGTTATAGATCTACGCATTTTACAATTACATGTTAATTCCATTGTGTCTCTGCGCTACGAATTATATTAATTAATCTACGCATTTTATCCAACTTAGTCTGCGCTACGAATTATATGTATTAATCTACGCGTTTTATCTAACATAGTCTGTATATAATTGCTACGCATTTTAGTCATTAAAGCACTTAAACATAACTGCTACGAATTTTGTTTATTCAATGTAATGAATACAGGTCGCGTGATACAATATACAAGAACATGACTATGAATTTAGAGCGACGCATTATATGTACAAAGCTACGCATTATATTCCACCGGACCACTACGCATTATATTCCACTGGACCACTACGCATTATATGTATAAAGCTACGCATTATATTCCACTGAACCACTACGGATTTGAGGATGTTCTCCAGCTTTGTCGGATCGATAAAGGGGGTGGAGAAGAGAGTTATGTGAGGGCGTGACTCGATTTCAATTAACTGGGTGCTGATTTGGCGACGAGCTAAAACATTCCAGGCTTTGAGAACTTTGTTTTCCAGCGCTGGGTCGAAGTAGAGCTCGATCGAGTAGCCTTCCCACATCGCCATAAAGCTCCCAACTTTGGATCTCAATTTGTCGAAAACTGAGATATGGGGAGACGCCCAATTCACTCCAAACATTTGGGGGGTATGACTCACCACCATTCCCTTAGCGCCTACTGCTTGCAATGTTTGTTCCAGAATAGAATGTATCTGATAATAACCACAAAATGGGAGTATGACTCACCACCATTCCCTTAGCGCCTACTGCTTGCAATGTTTGTTCCAGAATAGAATGTATCTGATAATAACCACAAAATGTGTCAGGTTGATATCACGTGGAAAGACATCCTCTCCTGATAAACACTAAACCTGTTAATCAATCAATGGTGCATAAACATATACCTATACCAACACAGCATGGCACGACCAAAGCCAGGTAACAAGATATTACTATAAAGCGAACTAAGGAACAAATAAAAGGGTCTTGCCTGCTGAATCTGATGATCTTCTAACTCAGATGCATCTCTGGAATATAAACGGCTCCAGACAACACTGTCATAGCCCAAATGAAAACGAAGTAAAAACAAATTGGAATCCGACGAAACCAAGCAGACAATTTGAAACTCAAAAACCCTAAATCTCCGGAGCGTCAATTGGGGGAAATGGAGTAGCGCACATGAAATTGGAGATCAAAATCGAATTGGGCGCTTGCAAAGATTGCAACTTTGATACGGTTTAGGGTTTGGTGACGGATTTGCCAGAAAGGGTTTTCGCCTTTTCGCTTTAGTGCACATTGCGGTAGAATTGTAATTGGGGAGACAATAAAGAGAGAGTAGAAGTGAAACTAGATTGCTAATCACAATTCACAAAATGACAATTTTATCCAAAAATACGAATTTAATGAATAAAAATGGATTGATAATAACGAAAATTAAGGACTTTTAAATAAAAGATACAATGACTATTATTATTTCTCATTTCTCATATGATTGATGTCATTTAATGCAAAATAGTGATATTTAGCATTGCAATTGCAAATTGGAGTATGTGCAAAATGGGACCAATGCAACTTTTCTCAACTGCTAGATTTATACAAATGGTTTAGTTATAAATTTTATAATTTTCAATTTAGTGCACTGAAATTAGCATTACTCAACTTCAAAAATCATTTCTCAATCGGAGAATCAACCTTCATAAAAAAAAATGGAGAATCAACCCGCCAACCAGGGCACGTCACGTGTTACCATTGGATTTGGGCCTCGGCCCAAACCATTATGGCTATCCCCTTATCCCTCGCGTGAAACGCATTCAAGTCTCGTCGTCATCTTCAACATAGCTTGCTCTGAGGGTCGTTGGAGCCGCGCTGCGTTATATTCGCTCCGAATCGATTACAGGTCAGTTCGCTCAACATCTTTCGTTTCCATCATTAGATCTATGAAATGCCTTTTATTGTTTACCAGTTCACGGATTAATTTAACTTGATTTTCAGTGTCTGGATCTTTTAGGGCTTTGTTTGTGCTGAAATTAGTTATTCGATTGTTTTTGGTGATTCGTATTAGGAGCTTCCTTTCTGATTGGTTTTCAGTTCAATCGAAATTAATAGTGTGATTTCGGTTCATAAATGGTTGTAATTGTGAAATTGGCATGCTGTATTGTGTATGATGTGGCTCTGGGATTAGATCTTAGGGTAAATTCTGTGAGATTACTATATTTATTTATATGATTCAGGCTGGTTGGTATCTTTGTTACAGAGATTGTGTTTCACCTTTCTTCATTGTTTAAATTTCATTTAGCAGTAGATAAGTGTTCAAATGGATGGTACTGTAGGGTTAGTACCATTTGAGGAAATAAAAGGTTATATGAAGCATAATTTCCCAATTTAGAACCGTTTCTATTTGAGAGAACTATTGAAGCATGGTTTACTGTTTTGGTTTCCCTTTATACAACTAGGTGATCGTAATATAAGCAGTAGCTTTGATCATCATATGCAGAAGACATAATCTATAATGACATCATGGCATTTGACCTGGATTTCATCTTATCTGACATTACTTTAGTTGTTTTATTATTGATAGTTTTTTAAATTCATTGCTGTTCTATTATTATAGACCACTTTTGTTAGAGAATCCAAAGGCTGCTGGTGAATTATGGTGGGGGTGTCTCGAATGGGGTTCGTAGCTTTATTTCTAATTATTTATATTTCCTGGTTGTAGTTTCTCTACATATCATATTATCATTCTCTTGATTTGTGATCAAGCTGTTTCAAGTTGGTATACTCGCCCTTTGACTATAATGTTGAGTGAAACGAGATGTAGAAACATCTTGAAGTGGATGGATGGTTGTTGTGTTGGATCACACTTTGTGGAATGTGGTGCTGTTTTTGAATATTTGGGCGAGATGGGTTGTGGTGGGCTGAGGGAGTGGAAATTAAGAGATAATTTGGGTGTGGTTGATGTTGACAGGGGAAGCTGTGGAGGTGGTGTTGTTGTGGATCAGCTGTTGGTGGCGTGATTAGGTGGTGATTTGAACATGAGTTCACGGAGTAGGAGCCTCAGCAGGAGTAGGAGCCGGAGCCGAAGCAGGAGTCCTAGGGATCGTAGGATCCGAACTCAACGTGTATCTTACCGTGATGCCCCTTATAGTAGGAGGGATTCACGAAGGGGGTTCAGGTTACGTGGCTTCTAATTAACATTTGTCTTTGTTCAGACTGTGTGCATGATGGGAGAAGAAGGGTTGAGAAAGAAGATACTGGTGTTGCATGTGAAAAGATTGTTGTTGGAGTATAATTTAGACTTTGAAGAGTGGTGGAGTTGGTGTTATTTATCAATAATTCTGAAGTCTGAGTTAGTCTTCAAGGCTGATATCATGAGTTCATATTTTGGTTGCAGTTTGCAATCGTTTGTAGATGCTAATTAGATATAACATGCTGTTTATCAAATTGTTTAAATTGGTCATATTTGCTATTTATATGTAGTGACAAATGTTCAACTTTTGGTATATTTTAGTCAAAACAACAACTGCAACAATTGCAAGCAACCTGGCCACTTTGCAAGGGAGTGCCCTAACGAGGCAGTGTGTAATAATTGCTCTCTTCCAGGGTAAGGAAATTCTTTTAATGTGTTCATGGTTCTGGGCATTTCGTCAGTGTGACATATCATAGTACAGTAGTTGTTCTTCCTTGGTATCATACTTATTACTTACCATTTGTTTTGCAGACATGTTGCTGCTGAATGTACAACCCAGTCATTGTGTTGGAACTGCAGGGAGCCCGGACACATGGCAACCAGTTGCCCCAATGAGGGTGTTTGCCACGTCTGTGGTAAAGCCGGTCATCGGGCTAGAGAGTGCCCCAATCCTGAACCAGCGTCTGGAGACTTGAGGCTGTGCAATAACTGTTTCAAGCAAGGGCACTTAGCTGCTGACTGCACTAATGAAAAAGCATGCAAGAACTGCAGGAAGACCGGCCACATAGCAAGGGAATGCTCAAATGATCCTGTGTGCAATGTGTGCAACATTTCAGGCCATGTGGCCAGGAATTGCCCCAAGTCTGGTGGGAGCAGTGGAGGTGGATTCTACGGTGGCGGTGGTGGCAGTGGGTTTCATGGAGGCTTCCATGGTGGTGGTGCTGGCTTTCATGGCGGAAGTGTTGGTGGCTTTCGCAGCAGCAGCGGAGGCTTTAGAGATATTGTTTGTCGCAGTTGCAACCAGGTTGGGCACATTAGCCGTGACTGCATGGGAGGTCCAATGATGATTTGCCACAACTGTGGCGGAAGGGGTCACATGGCGTATGAGTGTCCCTCTGGAAGATACATGGATCGTGGACCACCACGGAGGTACTAGATCTCCTGTTTGTTGCAGTACTCTCGCGTAAGTTCTCCTCGGTTCGTCAAGTTTACTCCCCTTTTCAATACTCTTCTTCATCCTGGCAAATCCTGAGTCAGCCCATTGGTTCAAGGTTTAGAACTTCTATTTGGTGGTGATTTGTTTGCTCTTTTATGAAGAGTCATTATTATTTGGACCCTTATGTTCCTATATTTTGTCGGATTTGATACTGGTATCTTGTATCTGCCTCTTGTTAGACTTTTAGTGGGCTTAGTTATTAGTTTTTTTTTATAGAAAGATATGGCATACAAATACCTGATTCGGAAACAACAGCACAACACTAGAATCAGACCTAACACAAGACGTTTGAATCTGGGGAGGTACTTAAACTAGAACAACAACAACAAAACAATTAACCTACAAGCACTAAACAAAAACATCCAACATCTCAAGTGGTTCGTGCATGGCTAGTCAATCCATCTGCTGTTTTGTTCTCTTTGCACATTAACTTCAAGGTTCAGTCCGTGCCAAGCTGGCTCAAACAGAAGAAGTGGCGCTTCAGCCAACTTCCAAGAGACAATTAAACTCTGGCCAGTACGTAATTTGAGGTGGCTACACCTGAATCCTTAAGATCAACAGCTTCCAGACAAGGGTAGCACGTCAACTCAATAAAAGGCATAACAGAAGACTTAAAGCTAGGAAACTCATCTAGCTGGAACAAACAATTGTTCCACTTCGCCTCACACCCTAGAATTGAGCGTACCACCAGTGAAGGAAAGCAACGCGCAGTATCAAGTGTATCCACATGTGACCAAATTCTAAAAAAACATAAATAACTATACAATGCAGGTGGAGAGTCACAAACTCCTCGACTAAGCGAAGGAGAAACAACAAGAACTATAAACACAAAAATGGGCTTTTGAGCATAACCACCAGCAACCAAAAATTCAACCACCACGCCGGAAGTCACACCGTCCATCGTTATCTCCAAGCTCCAAACTCCGCAACTTCAAAATCGAATAACCTCGATCGCAGAACAGCCACCAAAACGCCCGGACACGACCCTTCCGCCATCAGATCCGGACCCTTGCATGGCAAGGCGACGACGACGGCGCAGGAAGCACACAATAGGACGGTTGGCGTCGCTGGAGAGGAACCAGCAAGAAGAGCCGGAAAAGGAGGGGAGAGACGAGAGAAGGTGACTTACCGGTGGGTGGAATTGGCGTGGATGAGGCGGCTGTAGGCGGAGGAGGAAAGCTAGGGTTTGGGAAAAGGAGCAAAGTTCGGGATAGTTCGAGAAAAGAGAAAAGGTTCCAAATGAGTGGAACTTTGAGCAAAACAAAAACAAAAAAAAATCTCCGTATCGATTCCTAATATAACATGGAAGCATGTTATCGACATGATAAAGGAAGACAAACTGAGCTGGATGAAGACATCAAGTGGTACCGGAAATCCTAAACAAATCTCCGTATTCTCCATTATGGGACGCACTTCCACTTATTCCCCACCAAACCTCATTCATTCGTTCAATAATTATTCGCAAGCCAAGACAAAAACTTGCCCATCAGTCCTCATCCGATCCCTCCTGGATCCTCTTGCGGTCCACACACCCCTTTTTAAAGCCCCAGCCGAGACATTTACATATTATTGTCTTCACTTTTAATTTCTATGAATATTAACAAAATGATCAAATCTCTTTAGATGAGGATAGTATGTGAATTTCATTTGCAATTTCAAAAATGACAACAACACACGAATAATGCACTTTCAAATATCTCAGGTTCTCCCCATTTATTGGGATTCTCAATTTTATTTGAACACTCATTTTACATCCTTCAACTTCTAAATTTAACTACTTCGTAGCTATTGTGATAGGTTCTCCAACCAACTTTTGTGTTTGGTTTGGAGGATGAGCGGAGGAGGTGTGCACCTCACCGGTTTATATCCTCTTAATAGTGTGGGTGAGACTGAGATGAACAAAGATGGAGAGAGTGTGATACAAAAGATAAAGAGCATCTCATTCGACCTGACAAAATATTTATAGGGTGTGTTGGAAAGCATACAAGTCTATTTTTCCAAGGTACAAAGAAAGTCAATTAAAACAAACAACCACCTTAGCACAAAAACCAACTCCAAACTTAACCTTTTCTTTGATGTTGATGACCAACTAAATACTAAAAACTACTAGTACCACAATGGCCTGGATCTTTTAGAGCTTTTAGTTGTGCACTGAGGGCTTATTTGTGGCACTGTGAAGCCTTCATCAGCCCATTGTTCGTTTGCTTTAGCGTTGGTGGGTTCCTTGAAGCTGATGTTCCCCGACAGATGGCTTGCAGCAAAATGGGGCGCTTGTTTGGGAGGTTGAGGTGTTTGAGGGACCCAAATGGCTGCATTTTGCAAAGGGAACGAACTTAAGTTGCTGGTCTGGAAGTCGGTATTGTTGAATGTCAGCATGCTGTCATCACCCTACAAAAATAACCATACACAATTAAAGAGAACGCTTTCTTAACGATACCAATTTAGTCCAATCGAATCTGATCAAATCACAAAAATGAGTGACCTTTTTAGAAATTGCGGTGAGTGCAAACCTTAGAAAAGCAATACGGAGCTGAAGTGGAATCGAGAAAGTCCTCCACATGCCATCCAGGCAACATGTCAATCAAATACTCAGATATCCCCACATCATTTCCAAAACCAACATTTTTGCCAGCACCTGATGATGATGGACTAGCAATCCTTTCAACTGACAATGATTGAGTAATCAAAGTCTCATTCAAGACAGACTCTGACTTCTTGTTGAGAGGCTGAGATTTGAAATCAGGAACCAGATCACAACTATTGGTCAAAGATGTTTCAGACGCACTTGTTGATGAAACATAAGTACTCAGCTTAACCCCAGTTAGCAGGAATCGGTTGTGCTTCTTCGTTAACTCATTGGCACTGTGGATCGAAAAGTCACAATCTTTGCAGAGAATTGCTCTATCTTGTTGACAAAATAAAAAAGCCCTCTTCTCCTGCAACAACATGGTTTCACTCTCACTTCACAAATCTATCAACTTCATCAAGCAGATTCATAAATTCAACAACTGGTCAACCCCAGAACACAAAAACCTACAGCCAAAATTACTAAAGAGAAAAAGTTCTACAATCAGAAGAAGAAAAAAAACCCTAGAGTAGCAGTTTATCCTAAAATCGAAACAAAACAAAAAACCCAATCAGAATCCAGTCCATACATGAACCAATAGAAGATCCAGTAAATCAGTCAACCAACAAATCCATGAAAAACTGAGAAGAGGCACAGAAAATTTCTAGTATGCATTTCGTCGAATACCTGGCAGATGTCACAAACAGGCACATCTTTCTTGCTATCAGGATTGACAAGAGAGAATCTTTGATGCTTGGACGCGAGCTTATTAGCATGATGAACTCTTTGATCACAAGAATCACACAAGGCAGCTTCATCAGCCGAGCAGAAGACTGAAGCTTCGCTTGAGCTACACACGTCGCACTGGATCTTCATAACAAACTTTTCTAGAAAGAAGGACGCTAATTTGTTCGAAACTGGGATGACCCAGATCGTTTTTCGGGAATCTAAAGCTCTGAGGGTGATGATGGAAATGGAAAGATGAAGACTTTCAACGAAAGGAAAATACAGATGGAAATGGTTTCTAGGGGAGTACTCGGTTGAGGCAAGGTTGGTAGAATGAGGCAGTAAGGCATGATCTTGGTCATTGATGATATTGATCTAATGGTTGAGATTTAAAGATGTGGTAGTGGGATTTTACTATTTGCTTTTTGCTTTTTAATGTTGGTAGTGGGTTTACTATTTGGACACGTGGCGCGCCCACAAAGCACGGGGGTTAGATGTGTGGTTGAGATCGTGCCTCACTGCCTCATTCTTATTTGACTTGCCTCATTTGAACGCTCCTCTGGTTTCTATATATAGATATATACAAATGGTGGGGTGTTTTTTATTTATTTTTAAATGGTGGTTGAACTTTGTATAGTAATGTGTGGTTTTAATGATTGTAATAAATATATGATTTTGGATAATTGAATTTCAAAACATAAAAAAAATATAGCCGATCTCATGGACGATCAACCATGATTCATTATAAATTAGTGTTCTTACGAGTAAAATGTGTATTTGTTTTACATTTATTTGGAGTTCATTTCATGTTTGTTCGCATCATTATATTAGACATTATAGAATGACGATTAATTCTCACTATTATTCTGTTGTTACCTAAAAAAATACTTATAAGAACTTTTAATATCGACAAAATATATTTTTTGTTTCTATCGTCTAACAAGAAAATACATTATAAATTTTAATGTCACAAAATATATATATAGTTTTTTGAATCTCTAAATAAGTTAAAACGTGTGAATTCAACGTTCAAATCATCAGTTATTGTTGTAAAATCTCATGTTATTCGTATAGACATTACCAATTTGAAACATGAATACATATTAATGTATGAAGAATCCTTTTCTCAATTTATTGAATATTATGATGTGATATATGATGACATTGTTACCCTTCGAGAGTATATCTTTTGGAATCAACTATCAACGCGTCTGCACTTCTTGCTACTAATTAGAGTTGATAGCCTTAAAATTATAAGTGTTACAATTATTGATGCCAACTAGTAAATTAATGTCACAATCTCATAAGTCCAATTAGCTTTAAGGTGTCTTCATTAGTGGGGTTTAATCAATCATCAAGTGCCCCTTAATTTACAACTATTAGAAATGCGGACAAAACATAAAGTTTAAATACTTTTGCAATGGTTTTGTCACTCATAAATAGTGCTCAATTACAAGTTGTTTGAGCTGTGTATGGAAACGGATTATCAGATAGAGTAGCGGTCATTACGAAATTTTTTTAGGACCCCCTCTTACGACGCTCTGGATCTCATTGTCTACTAATCTCATCTCACACTTCCTTCTATGTTTATGTTCAAAATTAATAAAAGAAAAAGAAAAAGAAAGAGATTACTTAAAGCCTAAAAGAGAGTGATAATTAAGCAGCCAATTGGAAGATAAGTAATTGTTTATCATCGTCCAACCTGCAGAATTTAGTGTTCCTTCCTATGTCGTAGTGCGGTATGGTACCCATTGCTTCGCTTCACATGTCTCGTGGATCTCGATATATATTTAAGCTTTGATGTTGGTGGATTTGTCATAGACATGGTTTAGCAATAAAAAAAAGAAGTGAAAACCATATACTTTAATCTATGTAAATGTTTCATAGTATCGGGACCATTAGAAGAAGACTTTTGACTGTGAAAAAGTACTGTTTTGCTTAAGCTAGATTTGATCCCTAAAACACTATCACCATGTGAAAATACAAACATATTTAAAGTACATGTGTATAAGATACATAGTACAAGTGTGCTTGGTACAGATTTAAACGAATTTGACTTGTCCTTAACCCGATCTGAAATAGTAATCATTTCATTTATTTGAATCTAATTCTATCTTTAATAGGTGTCAAGATTGAGTCCAAATTTGTTTGTTTGTCTTTATTTTTTTAATAAATAAAAACAATATGTATAAATTATCGAACTAAAGATCAATTGTTTTTTTTTTTTTTGATAACAAAGATCAATTGTTACAATAGACCTAATGGTGATGGCACATCATGCATGCCGATGAAGTTGTCTGTGTCTGTCTCTCTATGGCAGAGAATGATTGTCAAAATGTGGGTTAAGCCATGTCAAGATGGCCAAATAATAACAATGGGCAGGAATTGCTGATTTAGCTCATTCAGGATCTCTCTAGACTAGAAGTAACACTTTACATTGACCTGTGTAGGTTTCTTAAATGACGCCGCACACAACTTGGATTGTCCTCGAATATGAAAGTCATTCTACGTATCTGCACGATAAGAGATTCTCAACAATTTTATTGGATGGCCCAAGTTTTAACATTGAAAGAGCTGAGAGAATATGAAAGTGGATATATATATATATATAAAGGGAAATCTTGAAAAAACGCACTGAATGTGAATTCGAGAGGCATACCTCAATAAGATTGCCCGACTGAAGTCTTACAATTTGCCCAGTAGCCACTTCCAGGTTATTCTTGTAGATTGAGCGTTTTCCAATATTCTTAATATAGAATTTTCCATCAGCCTCTAACTTGATTACAGCCTGACAGAAATGGAAAAAAATCAATCAACTATGTTTAAAACACAGCACAGTAAGGCTAACAAGATTAGTGTCACCATCATTCAGTCAGGACCTGTGCAACCACAACACATTGCTTACCACAATGCATTCTAGTTGAAAAAAAAGTCTTTACAATCTTGTATAAAAAAACCTGAATAGTATACTTTTTTAAACACTTATTTTCAGGAGTAGTGGATTTACTAATCAGTTTAATAGTTTACGCCTAAATGGTGTGCCAAGGTCCCATCAGGTATTTAGAAACAAGGACAAGCAATTTAACCAGTCAAGAAGGAAAGTAAAAGGATGGACTTACTTGCCGTCGAGATACTTTCTGTGCACACCCTTCTGCTCCCAGGTCAATGTCTACATGGGAATCGTCTGTCTCTCTACCAACTAACACCTGAATGGCGGAGTAAATGTTTCAGAATGACTGATACATATTAAAATTTTAAAAGTAAAATCATAGGCTTTGAGACGAGGAAGTGTGGGCGGGTAGGGGCAGGGAGAAGATGGAACTCAAGACGAATGCGCCATGTAATTTTGGGGCTACATAGAGCAATAAATTAAGGAATGTCTAAGCAACTGATTTGACTTAAACACTCAATCTGGCACTGCTGAAGCAAGAAACGTTCGTACTTATTATATAAGTACAAGGCACCATTTGATCCAACAAAGACCTAAATTAGAGACAAGGAATCCAGTAATGTCAAAGATTGAATACAACAACTTCCAGTTTTGATGTTACCTCAGACTTCTTTATGTAATGTTTTGAGCTGCGACCATAAATGACAGCTAATGCTCCTCGACGTGCAATCGCTCTGTGCATATATGAATGGGCAGCCTGCTCTAACCTTATGATTGCTTTCATAGCATCCTGACTTTGATATTTGGACACTGAAATATAAAGATGGAAAACATATAGACATTGGTTGGGGGACAAATGAGTCAGACACAGAAATCACATGAGCGAAAGGACACAAATATAATATTCACTAAACACAGCATCAAGAAATAATGAAAATGGAAAGGGTGAAAATTTTAACTATGGAAGGATAGTTGTGCTCATTTTAAATCAACCCTTACACATACTCTCACTCTCTTGGTTGACAAGACATCTTATAATTTATTTGGTTAAAAAAAAGGATTTACCTTTTTCTTTGAGTTCGATGTCCTGGTCAACTGGTCCCAAGTCCATTTCAAGTACCTAATAAAAAGGATAAAAAAGTGAACATAAGTGATGGAATCCGAGTAAAAGATGGAAGCATAATGATTATTGTACCATCTCTTCAACATCTGAATAATGTGGTATCTCATCGTCGCTATCCTGTATGTGTTCCTCAGACTCAGAGAGTGGAGGGTGAGTTAGTGCATCCTGCGCAGAATTGTCATTATAATCTACTAAGCCACTGAATGCATGATCATCAGAGGTTCTGCCAAGTCGATTATCTAAGTGGCTTGCACCATTATCAACACAATGATCTGAACCTCTTGAGGGGCGCTCGCCTTTTGTTAAATCAGGTAATAAACTTGAACTTCTGACAGAAATTTCTGGTCCTGCTTTAGGCAAGTTGTTCGGAGCTTTAAAATCAAAAGCTGTATGGTTGCAGCTGTTTCCTGTTGCTAGTTGACAAAGCTGAGGCTTTGAGGAAATTTCTGGCTTTCCAAGATTTTTTTTTTCTGTCTTAGAGTGATTGCGGCTTTGTAACAAGTCTTTCACGGATACAGAAACATGTGGTAGAATGATATCATCAATGTTCGGAACAACAGGATCCTCAGTGTTTAAGACGCATGTGACGCAACCATTGCTTTCAGCAAGTGATTGACCGTGTGGAGGTATAGAAATAACTGGCATTTGGGAAGGCTGACTGTCATCAGCAAGAGAAGTACCAGAAACACAGGACACTATAGGATTGACACTATCCATAGCTTGAGACAAATCTTTAGGTACCGATGCTAATGGTTTTACCAGCATGCTGCTTTGGTCAAGATCAGCACCAATTGGAGTGTTTACCAAAACTGAGCTTAAACCTTCATAGAAAGGATTGTTGTTTAGGGGTTTATCATCAGTATCCATGACAGGGAGCTCATCATCCAAGAGATCATATAACTCAGCCAAGTACTCATCTGAATCTGAAGTTCTTAAATCACCACCCTGATTTGAAATAGCAATTTGAGATTCTACAGGACCAGCATCCAAGTCAGCCATAGATATATCCGACTGACCACCTTCTGTAAGTGGCAGCATTTCTCTTGCACCATGACTTTGCGTAGCGAGGTTATCATTAACAGGCATCAGAGGTGCCGAAATGTCCCCAATAATATCCCATGTTGCAAAATCAGGAAGAGGAGATGGGAAGTCCAGGTTGTCAAATGAGACACCACAATCGGGCAGCAATCCATCAAAATCATCCAGGAGATTTTCAGTATCAAATATGGAATTTGGATCTGATATGCCATTTGCATCACACATGTTGACATCTTCCAGTATGCCCATCCCTCCAAATACTGGAAGATTTTCATTGGGTAGACTTCCTTGATCAACTGGAAAATTTTCGGGAATAAATTGGTGATTTGGTGCATGAAATGGTTGGGCAGCGACACCAGTGGAACTGGTTGCAACACCATCACCTTGGACTTGTGATAAACAATGATCCGTGAGTCCTGCATCTAATTGCTGGAGTTCGAGTTGATTTAAAGCCGGGTCTTCAACAATGTAGTTCAATGGAACCTCAGTTCCGTAGTTATGGTCGCTGGCATATATCTGCCCATCTGCAAGTTCCATTTCCATAGACCTGCGATTCTCAAAGCGGATTCTTTTACGTGCAGCATAATAATGATCACGGATGCTCAGAGTTTTTGTCTTTTTGGCGTTGCACTTATTATCTTTCAAACCACCAAATCTGAATGGTTTATGTGTACAATTTGAAGAGTTACGCTCAATCTCCATCACATGAGCAGAGACTTCAGCAGATATAACTGGATCATAAAGGATTGATACCCAACGTTGCCTAATTTCCTGAAGAGTGAATCGTCGTGAAAACTGTACTGCACCTTTAGCAAGAGATTCCAATGATGCACCACCCTATATATAAAGGACACCAAACTATGACATCACAGAACAACTTTAAGGGTCAAAATCACAAAAGTATATATGAAGCCAAATACAGAATCAATGCAGAGTAATAAATCCAGGCTTTAAAACAGAAACAAGAAATGCAGCTCATTTAGCACACGTGCCGAATAGCCCCGAAGTGATATACTGATATTCAAACCACGTAAAAAAACACTGATATATCTGCTGACTCTGACTGATTGATACCATAGGCGAAAAAAAAAATTCCTAATCTGTCCCGTGTCCTTATAAGTAATGATAACTTATGCATATAGTTTCTTTTCTCCCAAAATAAGCCATACTTACAAGTCTACAAATGGACAACTAACTACTCCACCTTACTTAGGATTTTCATATTAACCAGGCGGGAACTAGAACGGATCAAACCAACTACTTCATGGACAGGTTAGTGTTAGAGGATAGGCCAAAATTCATAAAACTGCAAATATCAAACGAAGTGTGATCTGATGCCCCCACGAACTGCGAATACCAGAAGCATCAACTAGATTCGTACTTGAAAAAATAATTTAATACAAAAAAGAAAGAAGTTTACCTCTGTAAATTAAGTGAAAATCCACAAAACTGATTTCACATTTCAAATTTTCATCAACTTCTATATGGAAAAACTCTATTCCATGTTCATAGGCTTCCAAAAAAAAATAAAAACTTTACCAATTTCTTCAACTAATCATAATCCATAAATACCGGAAAACCAATATCGATCCAGAGTACAATTCTTAATCCCCAATCAAACACTACACCAGCACAATCAACATCAATCCCTCATTCCAATCCCAGGAAGCCTTAAACCCTATATCAAACCCCCAAATGCAACCAAAATCAAATATAATATTTCAAATAAAATAAAATTACCTCTATGGCGTTCTTCAGCTGGAAATCGTCCTCCGCCATCCAAACAATTTGTACCTGCGCCAAAGCCCCCATTCCTTGAACCTATCTAAAACCCTAAAACCCGGGATTTACCAAAAAAAAATTGCTCACAAACGATTGGGAAGGCCGCAGCCTCCTATTAACCAAAATTTGAAATTTACGCAAGAAACGGCGGAACGATTCGAAGGGCCGCGATTGGTGCGGCGGTTTAACGACAGGGCGGCGACTCACAGTATTCGGGGTATTTATATTTAGTTTTGAAATATTTAAATGGAAATTAGCGACTGCCAGATCCTTTTTTGCATGCGGCAGAGAGAGTGATACGTTCGTAATTGAGTGGACGAAAACACCCCTATTGTTTGGATGTGGTTTTTTTTTTGATAATAAACAATGGTATCATTTACAAGATTTAACAATTTAGAGACAAAAAAAACTAAATAGAGAAATGTCACATAATCTTGTAAGATACTAATTATTAACTATCATCTCCAACAGCACAGAAACTCAGTCCAAATAAACTATCCAAAACAAAGCTTCAAACAAGCAGCGAACTACATTACATTAATTTGAATCCAGTAGATGATTGCTCAACCCAATAGGACAAGAGTTTCTTTCTTCCCATATCGAATTCCAGCAGCCTCTACATGCTCTTCTTGCTAGGAAATCGACAGCACGATTAGCTTCTCGTCTAATAAGAGACAACGATCAACCTTCCTCTCCAATACAGTGGATGTGGTTTTTTTATAAAGCTAGTGATGTTGGGCGGGCAATTTTGGAATACAAAGTTGATGCGAAATGTGTGTGATAATTTGCCATTTGCATCCGAAATAATTCATTTTATGTCACCACACTCAATTTTTTTTGTTACCATTTTCATTGCAAATTGTTGGAGAAAGGTAGTATTATTTATTTGGGTATAAACAAGTCGCTATTTTTTGTAGAAAGAACTTTCCATAAAACTTGTGGGAAGCTTTCATTTATACGACAAATAGACGATCGCCATTTTACTAAAGTCAAGTAATTATACCGTTATTCGCATTAGTGGTTTGTATCGAAAAGTCTCAAAAAGAAATATTTTAAATGTGTGATGACCGAAAGAGAATACTTATAGAGATCTGGATTTAATTCGTGATTATGATTGGAAATTTTTAGAGAGTGAATGAGAGATTTGATAAATAATGTTGTGTATTTTGATGAAATTTGTATTATGTCTTTTGATGAAAACTTATATACAAAATCTCATGGACAGAATAATTCAAATCACATATAAATATGTATTTTGTGCATATGTTATAAGTTTTATTGTATATATATGCATCAGGTTAATAATTGTGATTTCAAGTCTCATACCATATCTGAACAAATCCTCTTCATGAAGTTTGTTACAAAATAGAGTAAATACCAGCATTCAGATACACAATAATGCAGTCTGGACGACAAGCTAATATAAAGATGTCACAACCACAGGGTGTTAATTAGGGTTTATACCCTCTTACACAAGGGTTCAAATAAGCTGATATGAAACATTTGCAGCAAGCTTGATACAAATCACACACATGATTCATTGGGGGATAGCAAGGATTTTGATGATTCTCAGTTGCCACTCATCAGAGTATAAGTGAGGTCTGAACCACCACACGACTGCATATTCACAGGCTGATAATTAGGATTCAGGCGAAGAGCGAACACACGAGGCTCTAGTGCTGTAACTGATTCATAATCTCCTGAGTTATTCACCAGCCCATACTGCCTATCTTCCTCTCTTGCCTCCTTTACAAAAGTTCCAAAAAATACCCAGAATAATTCAGCCATATTTGTGTTTCAAAATATATATATATATATCATGAATCAAAAAATTAAAGCTGCTAACCCTAGAAAACTCGAAACTCAGAGGTGGGCTTACAATTTCATGGGTCAGTTTCTTGTAGATTTCTTGCACATTCCTCACCTGTGCGAGAAGCAGTTTACTAACTGAAATTAGTATTATTGTCCGGAAGACTAGACGTGCTAACATAATGCATTAATAACTTTGTGAAAGTTGAATAAGCATTCACTGACCTTCTTTTTCAATGTATCGGTCCGACTACTAATTGCTTTGTACTGCATCATTTGTGAGCCGTTAACATTGTGAATATATGTTATCAAAATGAGGAAACATATAAACAGCAACAACAGTAAGATACTTCACAGAAAGCAGTTCTAACTTCTAAGTAGTATTATTTCTAGTCATCATATATAAGACGCGATAAAAGCAAAGAAGCATGTATCATAAGGCAAAATGACAGACTTGAAATGGCATTGGCCAATTGCAACTTATTATTTTAGTATGTGCACAATTTTGACATTTGATTCAGACATGAGATCGATCGACAAATAAGAAATAACCAACAGAGAGTTATCAAATACCTTTCGTGCTCGGATAGTTGTGACAGCATTTTCCATATCTTGCTCGAGACCGCGCAACTCTTCAAATCTCAGATCGTTCAAGCACTCCCCCATTCGCTGCCTACAAATTACAAATCATTGTTGACGAATTTTTTGCAGAAAAGCCAACAACTCTAAATATAATTTACAGATTTTAGGAAATTTTTATAGTAAGACCTAATTTGTGTGCGGAGTCTCTTGTTCGTATCCTTCAAGTTCTTCAACGTTTCTTGCATCCTCTGAGCACAAACAAAATGTGAATATCTTATCGAACCGTTCATCTCTACTTAAAAACGTAATCCTAGGGTATCCAAAATTATTTGATTTATCATGATCCAAAATCTTAATTGAAAAAATATAAGGGCATGCCAACCTCATATTGTTTGCTCCAAACATCAATGTTTGATTCCTTCTGGCTCTGGTACAGATCCACAACTTGTTTTGTTCTACAGATCAAACGCAAAAGCAAAAACAGTTCGAAGGCGAATTAGGGCAAAAAAAATTGAAAATCAGGAAATTTATATATCTACAAAAACAATTTAGGGCTTCAGGGGAACTCGGATTAATTTAAAATACAAAAATAGGGAACATAAAATATACATCCGTTAGCAAGAATATCTGCTTGGAGACAAGAAACATAAAGTTTAAGAAATTTCAGAAAGAGAACTAGTACTTGAGGGTTGTGGAAAAACACATACGTGATTCCTGGGCTGATATACTCATGAATCTTATTGTTACTTGAAACCATGATGATAGATACTTTAGCATCACACAGCACGGTGAGCTCCTCGGCCTTCTTGAACAATCCATTCCTCCGCTTAGAGTATGTGACCTGTCGGTTGGTGGCGTTATCGATCCGCTTGATCTGTATCTTCCCACGAGCCATAGCTTGATCAAAAAGGTAGCTTTCTCTCTCTAGGTTTTGGGATCTGGGGTTTGAATGGATGGAGATAGGATGAGGAAGATGATGGTAATTAATTGAAGGAGGAAGGCAGAAGGATGTGTGCATATTAAGCAGTGAGGGGTTTAGTGGGGATTGTAATGAAGATGATGATTGGAAAGCTGAGATGGGAAGTTACTGAAAGTGGGAAGGAGTGCTTGCTATTTTGGTGAAAGGGTTTTTGATGGAGGCGAGAGTTAACTTGGTTGGTTTGTTTTGTTTTGCTATGCTTTCCGTCTGTCTGCCGTTAACTCTATTCAATATTGTAGTCACATTAATCTTGCTAATAAAAAAAGGTTTTTTTGGATATTGAATGCATACATAATTTGTCAAAGGCTATGTGTTGATTGTTGGGTGTGATCTTTTCAATTTATATCTTGGTTTAGAGTATTAACTAGTTACATTCATAATTTTTTTTTATTTTCTTAAAAGGAAATGATCGAATAACCGGCACACTCAATCCGATTCAATCCTTATACATATTCTATCACTCTAACCGGCCTATACTCATACCGATAGAAACTTACACTTTCACTTCAATCAAGATTTGAATCTCTTATGTTTTATGTTTGAGCATTCAGGTCATGTCTTAGAGCATCCCCATGGTTTTTTCAATCATAGAAAAGTATCATGAGACATGATCAAAAAAATCATGCACCCCCACCATGATCTTTTAGATCATAAAAAAGATCATCTCATGATTTTTTGTAAAAAAGATCATCTCATGATCTTTGGTTTTGATCATGAGAGTTGGGCCAATCGCAATGCGACACGTGTCCTGTGTAAGAAACAGTACCGTTTTTATTTTGATCTTGCAACGAATATATCTTCTAAATTACAAAGTAAAAAAAAATACTAATATTCATAATTTTTTGAGCTCTATAAAACGAGATACACTTTGATATATTTTTATTAATCTTAACATTTATGAGCTATAATTTATGTAGTGATGAGAGAGATTGATGATAAACTTTTTTTTTGATCATGAGTGGGGTGCATGTGATTGATTTGGTCATAATGGATGATTAGATGAGAGATAAAAAGAATGAGAGAGATGGATGACATGCTTTTTTTTATCATGGTGGGGGATGCTCTTATGTTTCAGCTTATGGTTACAAAATTTAAGTCTCCTTTACCTGAGACGCGGTCTTTCAAAATTTATTTTACGGCCAGCTGCTTATTTATTTTTATTTATATAAACAGTAAATTTTATTGTATATGTTCCAAGTAGATTTATATTCAACAGGCCAAAAATAGAAAAAATCATTAGATAACTCTCATGACAAAATTAAAACACAAATAAAGTCAAAGAAAGCTACTACATCATATAAACCCTATGAAGATCTGTCACAAGTCACAACAGACATAAAGATGAAAACGGTGACGTTTGGGGTACTTTTCTGCTACATCCGGCACGGATTACGCAAATTAAGGACTCAAGGATTTCAATGTTGTCAAAGTCATCACAAATGCATCGAACGGCGCCCATTTGTGCTTGTTTGTGATCCGGCGGTTTGTGTAGTGAGGTTGCATGGTATTACTCAGTGGTCGAAGCATGTGAATCGTTTTTTGTGTTAGGCTTCTTTTTTTTTTCTTCGTATTTGCAGTTATATTTGGGGAGATGTTTAAAGTAAAATTGATGTCAACTCCCCAGTTTTAATTTGTGGCACACCAGTCTATTCACACGTGGACTTAATTTGCATGAATTTATAGGATGTTTCAAATGAAATCTGTCTAATATTTTAGAATTTTGAGAGATTATTTGATTTACTGATAGAAAATTAATAATTCGATTATATTTTATTTAAATTTAAATAAGTAAGACTGTAGCTCAGTCCTAGCTAATACGTATATTTTAGCGTAGTGAATATGGTTTTACTTTTACCTTCAAAGTGCATTACGTATATAGAAAAAAATATCACTAATTTTGAATGAATCTCATATGTAGGGGTGTAAACGAGCCGATACACTCGCGAGCCGCTCGTGAATATGTTCGGTCAAAGTTCGGTCAAAGCTCGGCTCGAAGTCAAACGAGCCGAGTACGAGCCGAATGGTGCTCGACTCGTGTATGTTCGTGAACAACTCGTTTATATGCTCGATAATTACTCGGTTAAAACTCGTTTATGACTCGATTATTACTCGAGTTATTATTTGAAACACCATCTCTCAAACACCAATCCTTCATTCCAAAAAATGTCAAAAAGTCATCTACTCAAAAAAGAGTTGTGGTGTCTTAAGGGCATGTCCATTTGACTTTAAATTTATGCTTTATAAATTAAATTCAGCTAACATAACATAAATTAACATAAATTAAACTAAATTCAGCTAACATAACATAAATTAAATTAAATTCAGCTAACATAAACTAAATGAAATTAAAATAAATTGTATTTGATTTAAGTTTATCATCATCACATCATCATCACCATCATCATCATCATCATCATCATGTCACCATCATCATCACATTGCACCATCATCATCATGTCACCATCATCACATGATATCATCATCATCATGTCATGATGACGATGATGATGACATAATGAATAGTAATATGATGATGATGAATAGTATTATGATGATATGCTTAATAGTATTATGATGATATGATGAATAGTAATATGATGATGATGGTTGTGATGAATAGTAATATGATATGATGATGATGGTTGTGATGAATAGTAATATGATATGATGATGATGTTGTTAAGTTGGTATAAACTATAAGTTAAATTAAAATAAATTAAATTCAGCTAAGCTAACATAAATTAAACTAAATTAACATAAATTAAATTAAATTCAGCTAACATAACATAAAATAAAATAAATTAAACTAAATTCAGCTAACATAACATAAATTAAATTAACATAACATAAATTTAAGCTCAAGTGGACAGGCCCTAAGTCCCACATTGCTCACACAATAGTGAAAGAATTGAATTTTTAGAATAAAAGAAACAACATCTTTACCAGTTGAGTCACGAGTTGGGCCTTACTTGAAGGTCAGGCAATGAACGTTTATATTGAGTTTGAGCTCCTTAGACTTTCCAAATGTTTAAGCTAAGTTCGAATTCATTAAAATCTTAATTCGAGTAATCAACTGCTCGTTTAAAGCTCCATTGAAGCTCGTTAAATATTCGCTTGAATTCATAAAAAGCTCGGTTTAAGCTCGTTAACTATATGAGTCATATGGTAATATAATAGGCACTGATTTATTTCATTTTTCTTGCTAACTAGGCTGCTGCTACATCGTGAATCTTTGATTTGGGCCGATTTAGGCCGAGCTCAGATTGTGATTTCCTACCATGATGATTTCAACAATTTGACGTCATCTCAGTTTTCAAGAATTTGGATTTTGAGAAAGTTGATCAAGCAACTGACATCCAAACATTGAAGCTGGCGTCCAGCTAGACCTAGATATGATGAAAGTGCTTAACTGATCCTTGTGCCCTGTGTGACCTCTTGTCAAGAACACATCATTAATACGGAGTACCTTTTTTTTTTGGATTAATATCATTAATACCATTATTAATTGAAAAATTGAACGAAGAGCCACATCCCCAGATTATTCGTCTTGCCAAAATTATTAGGTTTTGCCAAACATTTAAATTATTCCAATTCTATTACTCGTTTTTTTTGTCTTATCAAACGAAAAATATTTGAATTATGTAATTGTGGGTTCACCTCTCAACCAATGATTTCTTAGATTATGTACAGTGATAGCACTCGCTACTGCAGTGAATTGAATTTTATGTACATTTTGAATAGTGCTTGATGACTGACATGTTATTGATTCTTAAATAAGTTATCCAAAAGCAAAGACTAGACATGTGAGAGTGAGAGAGTGAGAGATTGAGCATTCCTTTGGCCTCTATATTTTCACAGATGCTTGAAAGTTGAAGCTATCAGATTTATAGGCTGCTAACAATATATAACAATATATACTTAACCATGATCTTAGTCTCAGTGACTCAGTCTTATTAGTACCACCACATTGTAGATTTGTAGTGTATATAAAGTAACACTTCCTTTCAATAAAAAATAAACAAATGAGGGATTAGTTTTTTTTCAAATCAGGAGATAATAAAAGTTAAGGATTGCACATGCAAGCCCAACTCCATGGACCCACCCTAAGCCCAAAAAGAAATTGGGACCCGCCCTAATATTGACAATAATAATAAAGCCAAATGAAGACTAGAGAATTATAAAGGGCTTCTTGGGGAGCCCTAATTGAGCTTTTTATATTAAGTGTTTAACTGTGGATGCTCAACTGTGAGTTCATATATAGAGATCCAGGCCCTTCTCCTCAGGGCATTTGTACATGTGAGGAGAGACAGCACCTCCTCACCGAGCACCTCTTTTATTTTGGCTTTAAAATGGGCATAAAGATGTTCTCTCACATGCTGAATTAGCAGGTGTCAGAGCACCTCCTACTATTTTATGCTTAATTTTTGGAAAGGTGTTGAGTGAGGAGGTGCTATCTCCGTCACCGATGCAGATGCTCTTATTAAGGTTTATGGAGACGTATGTCCCATTCATGACATACGTACATATTTAGGCATATGTCGATGCTTTATGTTTCCTAGAGTTATATGTATTAAATTCCTCTTGCATATTATTTCTTATGGTGTAATGAGAAAATAGATCGAAGAAACGTTTACCATATATAAATGCAGTATGCATATATGTGTCAATATGAGAATATGTGGATCACACACCGATAACATGATTTGGAAAATCTTTTCACCAAGAAGGGTACGTACTTCAATAATCGTAGAGTGGGGGAGCATCTAAAATGTTTGAATTGCAGATCCTACGGGTCATAAAAGCTAGACTTATGGACGATTATTCATATATAAAGTCAAGGTTACAGAAATCGCTAGGCGCTAGTCGGGCGGATTGGTTCCTCGAGGATTAATCGGGGATTAATCGGGGCCTAGGCGGGGATTAATCGGTTTTCTATTTATGCATTATTTTGTATTTCTTAATAATAAAAATTTATATAAATGTTGTTCAAATATATAATTATGCTATACAAACTGAAAAATAGAGCAAGAGATCACATTTTATGATCATTACTCATTTGCAATACTGCAATAGCAGCAGACTCCCCAACCTCTTCTTCCCCATTTTCTTCTGCCCTGGCTTCAACAGCTCTTGTATGGGTCTCAACTTTTCCTTCCTCTTCAGCAGGCTCTGAAACAACAAACAACAAAATGCAAGAGGGTACTTATTGTTTCATATTGGATTCACAGATGAAAAACAAAAAGGAGCTTGTGGCCACATCATAGATGTCAACTGAATATCCTTTTACACGGACATTCACTCGCACTACATAGATATCAATTGAATAAAAGAGACAAATGGGTGAAACTATGACTATGATTTTAAAGATAAATCTCAGATTGTGGCCACATCAACAAACAGATCTTGAATAAATAATGAGTTTAAGCAACCATGTTTACCTTGCACACGGCTTGGCCGACTCGCTCAGGTTACTTACCTCCACCAAGGCTCAAAGCTCCAACAACCTGACAAAAATAATCACCCCAAATTCTCACATTTAAAGCACCGACAAGTGACAAATTACTGGACACATCAATTCATTTACCATCGGCCATCACCATACCATCATCATCAGACCGTAGGCTTCACGATTGGGTTGTCGCAGAGGCGCTAGGGTTTTGGAGACGCTAAAGTTTTGAGATGAGAAGAAGACGGTGGTTAAACTAGTCGCGTTTGGAGGCAGGTTCCAACTAAACCTTTGATTGCCCCAAGTTCGTCACCCAGCATAACCTACATCGCCAACAGAAGTAAACGGATTAATCGGCGCCCAGCATCTCAATCACCGACTAGGCTCCGCCTAGGCCGCCCAGGCCCCGCCTAGGCGGCTGGAAATCGCCATCCCGATTTGTTCCTCCGCCTAGGGTAAAATCGGATCGGCTTCAAGAAAATGGGCGCCTAGGCGCCGCCTAGGCGGGTCTAGTCGGGGATTTTTAGAACACTGTATAAAGTTGATGCCTTCACTAGTAGGGAATTGGTAAGCATGCTTATTTAGAGGTTACACACATTTATTAATCAACATGTATTTTTATGCTGGGACAATTATATTTTTTGAATAAAGAATCAGACAATCTCGATATTAAGTCGTGACTTGAGCAGTAATCGTCACTGTTTTTATCACTAGGTCACGCCCCCAGATGGACACGTCAAGACAAACTAAAGTTGGTCCATTGATCATATATGTGATCTAAGTCATAGTAAAATGAGCAAACATTCTCATCTATGAACGTATAGAACGGTGCAATATCACGCTCAAGCAAAATGTACTCAATCATTGGATAAGTATCCATATTGGCGAGAGGTTAAGGTCAACATAAGAGTTAAGAGACAGCTAAAAACCACCTAAAGATGGAATCTATTAGGGTTTACCATGATCTTGAAAACAACAAAATTTCATCAATTTGTTTATTTTTCATTTTTGTAATCTAATGCACAAAACCAAATGTCTGAAGGAAGAAAACAAAAACAATTAGCAAGTAAGAGAATGTAAAAGGTCAAACACATGGAGAGGGGAGAGAAAGAGCACAGGGCTCGAGAGTGAGAAAGGATGGAGTCATGGAGACACAATTATTGGGAACATCACACTCGCACTCGCTCTCCTGCTGCATACTTCATTCTCACAAACACACACCATATTCAGTCCAGTCCCATCCCTTAAATCACTCTAGCTCAATGCTACTACAGCACCTACTAGGCTACTACTACTGCTTAATACACTTGAACTAAACGACAGCCATTTAGAAATTTTTGCTTCACAAAATTACTATCAGAATTCAGTAGCATGTGAATACAGGTAGCAATTGGGTACAAGTAATAATCTCTAAAATATGTTGCCCAGACCCAGAGGATGAAGAACCTAAATAGTTTTAATCTAGTTCTACTACAATCTTTCAGATGACTTTTACTTATTTGGATGTCTGCAAATGTTTGACTCCTTTGGAGTTTTAGATTTTGCTTTCTGCACTTTTGGGACAAAACATGCTATATAGGCAGTACCAAGTACTCCAGCAGATATAGAGTACACAAACTTAAGCTCATGCGTATAATCAACGACCCCACATTTGTTGTTTTCAATTTCCTGCAATATTAACCATCCTGTAAAGAAGCAGCATGTATTTTAAATTAACTCTTAGTTTGTTCATAGGTTAATTTGATTGTATTAAGTGCTTCCTTTCTTCTTATTTTTTGACAACGTATTAAGTGCTGTGCTTCCTTAATCATTAGTTAACTGACAGTAGATAATAATTTCTCATTAGATTTCTTCTGCCACTGTTCCAATCCCCAAAACTCATTTCGTTAATATCATATCCCCACACAACACCTGCATGACAATCTCCTGTCACAAAAGACCTTTATTCAATCCTAATTAAGTAAAGTCAAAGTAATTACTATTAGGGAAACATATACTTGGGTTCATGTCCAGACTTGAGAGTTATTAAAGAACTTTCAAATTTGTTTTTAAATTGATTTTGACTGGAAACATATAAATTAATATCATGTTCATGTTTAGGTGAGTATACAAATGAGAATTCCTAAAAATTGGAGAATCGGTTATATTAAATGAAACTTAATTAACCTCCGAATTCAACTCTTACAAATATAAAAGACTTTTTTTTTATTGGGTGTTAGGTGTTAGCGTAAAGATTTGAACCCTGAGCAGGCCACTCTACGATCAAGTCTTTTATACAAATATAAAAGACTTGATTGTACTAAAAAGCGTTTTAGCTAAAATGTACTATAATACGTTGCTGCAGTACAAGTAACAACACCAACAGTATATACTCTCAATGTCCCAACTGGACCCGGAAAGCAAATAACACCTCTCGTAGATGCAGCAAGCATCATCTTAACACCAACATCAACAACATCTTGTGAATGAGAGAGACTTCTAGAGAGAGAGAGGATAGATTTTTAGAGAGAGAGAGAAGGAAAGCGAGTGGGAGAGAGAGAGTGGGCTTTTTGAGTGGCTGTCTATTAATTGAGGACTTGCAGTATCCATGGCGGCGTTTGCAGTGCAGCTATAATTCCGTGCCATTATTATTATAATAATTATCAGTGTATGTATGCTTGTATCTAATTTGGTCTCTCTTCTGAAACTTCAATCCCCAAACATGTCACACCAAAACCAAACCTCTTGTTTTCTAGGTCAGATCACTCTCCTTCACAAACCCTAATTTTGCCATCTGTTTCTGTCAACAGAGTCTTCAACTACGATCAGCTTCAGAGACCATAACCCAGCTGTTCCCCTCTGTGCTTCCTAGTCTTCTCTACATCCTCTCACTTTTTGAAAGGAGCAAAAGTTTGATCTGTTAGGGAATTGTAGAGTTGAGGGTTTTAGACTTTAGAGAGAGCCTTCAAGATCATAAGGTCAGACCGTCAGAGCAGGTTGTGTTTTAATCACAACCAAACCCTAGCTTTTGATTTCCTCCAATATACTTTTCTTCAAGTGTGATTATTTTATTCTTACCATTTGGTGATGTTGAGTTTTTTAGGGTAAACTTTGAATCTTGATACCTTTCTGTGATGTTTTTTATGGCAGAGAAATTAAAATGGCCAGTTTTTTCTCGCCCCTCGGCGGAGAAGTGAGAGACGACGAACAGGAAGAGGGTCAAGATCAGCAGCAGCGGCCTCCAGCAGCAAGCAGCCTCTTTCCTTACCGGAGCGAAAAAATCTTCATGCAACAGCAAGGGTTAGAGATATGGCAGCAGCAACAATTCTACCGACAACAGCAGCAGCAGCAACAACAACAATATCAACCTCGAGATCATCAACATCACCACCACCACCACATTATCTCCTACGCATCACCGGCCGCTCCACCAACCACTCTAATGGCACCTTCTTCAAGTAGGAGGCTGAGCTTCAATGTTTCATCAGATGCATCTTCCTTGAGATCAGGTGGTGGTAGCATGCTGAATTGTCAGGATTGTGGGAATCAAGCTAAGAAGGATTGCCCACATTTGAGGTGTAGAACTTGTTGTAAGAGCAGAGGTTTTCCGTGCCAGACTCATGTTAAGAGCACTTGGGTTCCGGCCTCTAAGCGCCGAGAGCGGCAGCAACAGCTTGCGGCATTGCAGCAGCAGCAGCAACAGTCGCAGGAATTGCAGTTAAGGAGCCAAGCAGACATTACTACGCTTAAAAGGCCTAGAGGAGAGCTCAACACTACCAACACTTCATCAGGTACACATATGCATCTTCTTTTAAGTATAAGTTCTAACTCTTTTTTTGATCTCCGTTTCAATCATGGAAAATAGGGCGGAAAGAAAATGAAATCGAAAACTTGTAAGAAAAGTTATTTTACCATGGAAGGAAAAGTTTGCATCGAATCATTTTTTCATTGAAATTCCTATAACAAAACATGAGATGAGATTTTTTTTTCCATCCCACAAATTTCCCATGAACTAGCAGTCTAAAACTATTGTTGAGTAAAATTTGTACAAATTTCCTTTTGGAAATAGGGCGTTCTTGAAGTTGTAATATTTGATGATGACAAATATATATGTATCATTTCATCTTATGTAGGGTTGGATTTGAGCAACATATTCCCAAGTGAAGTGAATTTCGAGGCCATGTTTCGCTGTGTGCGAGTGAGCTCAATGGATCGGCAACAAAATGCTGACCTGCAGGATCATCATGGGCGTCAAGAAGATCAATTTGCATATCAGACAGCTGTGACCATAGGCGGACATATTTTCAAGGGAATCTTGTATGATCAAGGCCCCGAAAGTCGCTATGGGGAAAGCTCATCAGGTGGAAGAAGTGGAGCATATCAGCAGCTTAATCTCATCACCTCCGGACCGACCACCACCACCGCAGCAGTAGCCACTACCTCATCAGCTATTGCAACTCAGACCTTGTTTGATGGTTCTACTTCTATCAACTACCCAACTCCGATCAATGAGTTCATGGCTGGTACACAATTCTTCCCTCTCTCAAGATCTTAAGAAGCACAAAATTTCAAGAAAGAGAAAATTCAGATAACCGGCCCTAATTATTATTCTGGATTTATTTCTGTTAGTCTTTCATTAAATTTTTGGAAATTTGTAGGAGTATTTGATCAAAGCTAGAAAAAAAATTGCTTTATTAATAAGATTATTACTTACATTTGGTTTAAATTCTGTTGTAGAGGAGTGAGTGATCCATTAGCAATAGTTGTCACTTTCAAATTCAAACTCTAATAATAATGTGAATCATTACACACTTATTTTAACAACTGGGAGTAGCTGGTGTCAGTGTACCTGCACGATTACAATAATTTAATGAAGTAGAAAAGCTGCCTAACCCAGATTTAAACCCCCTTTTTTTTTTCTTCTGAAATATGCGATTTTTTTATAGAAATTGGGAAAAATGATTCGGTGCAAATAATATATTTATTGTAAAAAATAAAAATTAATAACAGATATTGATTTGGTCATTTGGACGGATGAAATTAAATCACGTCGTATGTATGAATTTTCAGCGACGAATTATAAATCACTTTTGACAAACTATATCATATATTTTTATTTTTCGACGACGAATTATAACCCATTTTTGACGAATTTTATAATTTCCACCAAAAATATAATTTGGCATATATCTTTTCCCAAAAATTGAACATAAGATTTTACCCATTAGATATAAGATCAGTTTCTACGTTTTCCCTCAACCATGGATGTCAGTGCTTTTTATGATGTTTAGTGATATTAGAAATGATGAGTGATTTTGTGAACAAAAAGAAGATCTGATATTGTTCAATCTCATGTGTTTTGTTGAACAAATTAAAATGAGATTGGTGGTGTTGGTTTTGAGCTCAATGCAGCTTTTTCCCAGTTGACCCGGATCACAAACAAGTTGTACGTACGACTTACGAGTGTGAATATGATAGAGACGCGAGATGAGGTTACGTGTTAGCTTAACCAAAATCTTTCAAACACCCCCATCTTTTCATGACTTTTTTTTTAGCGTGGGTTTACATTGAACAGTACAGAGAAAACATCACATACATTATATTTTTCGAGTACACTGATCAGTCGAGTTTTCGACTGATTTATAGCCATTCTTCACTATAGTTTTGGGTCGTTTTCGACGATATTTTGATGTCAATTAACCTCTATCTCTATGTTTCAAGTAGAAAACAAGTTTCCCCCATGGTCAAGGCCTAAATACGAAAACTCGGGGAAGAATCGGAGACTAGAGCAAAATCTGGGCAGAAAAGAGCTCCAGTTGGTCGACTGGGAATTTTCCCTGCTCCAGTCGATCGACTGGCTGAATATACAGGAAAGGACTTCAGTTCGCCCACTGAGTCGGTCGACTGGACCTCCAGTCGGTCAACTGACATGAAGCTTAGGCCACTCAAACTGCGAGTCGGTCGACTGGCACCTCCAGTCGATCGACTGAGAAGAAGCTTCAGATGCCCAGATCTGCCCATTTGCACAGTCGGTCGACTGGCACCTCCAATCGGTCGACTGGGCGAACACTTCATCAGACAACTTACTCACCGCCAGTCGATCGACTGGGCTTCCAGCTTCCACCAGTCGACCGACTGGGACTGCTACAGTGTAAAAATCTACACGAGGCTATAAATAGAAAGCTATGGTTTTGACCAAAGTGTGGAGGTTTTTGGGGAAAAGAAGATTGGAAAAGAGGCTCATCCAAGGTCATCAATCAACAATCCAACCAAGGGGAAGAAGAGAAGATCAAGAGGGAGTTCTAGGATTGACAATCTCCTTCCTTTGCACTTTTCCTATTCTACTTGTTGTTGCCATTAAACCCTACTCACACCATGTTGTCTTACATGAGGTGTGAGTAGTGGATCTAGTGTTTTGAGGGTCTAATGACTCTCCTTGGTACTCTTTGATCACATATATACATTGATATTCATGTGGATGATTGTTGATTCATTTTCTCTTGTGTTATGAATGTTATGCACTCTAGGTGTTTGATAAAATGCCTAAGTGATAATTTGGACTAAAACTTGAACCTAGGACTTGGAAACCCTTGGGAATAGTTCTAGGATGGAGAAAATGATCTATATCTTGAATCATGCAAGTGAACCTTAGGATATGGATGCTTGACTAAGGATTGAATGTTTGATTTATTGGAGTTAGTCATTAAGCGAATCATCAATTAATCCCATCTAATGGTGTCAAATTCATGTTCTCTATGCACTTCATATGTGACATGCTACTAAGTGTTTGATTAAATGCCTAGTTTGGATAATAGAGAATGTGATCCTATCCAATGTATGCATTTGTTGTTAACTAGGAGTCGAGTTCATAGTAGTTATTACCTTAGGAAGACATTCCAAGGATAATGGTGCTATGGAATGAACCAAATCGAGAGAGTGAGGTTCGAGCTATAAGAGAGCTTGGCTAAGACTAGATTAACATAAACATTGGTCTATCTTAGTCTAAGCTAGGTTTTCTACAATGCATGAATAGGAAGTGAACTAGGAGTCGAGTTCATGGTATTTATTGCTATGGAATGAACCGAGAGGTTCGAGTTATAAGAGAGTTTGGTTAGGATTAGATTCAAGTGACAGTTCGTCTATCCTAGTCTAAACTAGGTTCAATACTATTTGACTACCATGAAATGTTTGAATATCGTGTATGTGATCATTGAGAGAATGCCAAGGAGGGGAGTAACCCCTCGAAACACCTCTTACTTATCTTTTATCCCTAATTACTAGCCACATAGGATTTAGAATATACATCTTTATACATTTTGGATTAGAATAGCCGAACGGAAACACAATCTTAAATAGTGCATGTGCTTAGCTTGCTCCTCTTGGTTCGACCCGGTACTTTACCGGTATTATAAATGTTTTGACCTACTACATTCGATCCTCTCTTAATTGATACTATTCTAGAGGTGAAAAAGAAATAGTTCGTCATACACATAAAACATTCCGTTTTGAAGAACATATCACACAAGGCACCATCTCGGATTTGAACTTGTACTTGAATCATTCGTTGAAGCACGGAACATATGACACCTCTAACTTTGAACCCACGACTTGACACACACCTCCATTGTAAGGCCATATCAGCGCCTAAGCACGTCTCCATGGGAGGATTTGTCATAGCATACAGACCATTTGGCACCTCTAACTTTGAACCCACGACTTGACACACACATCCATTGTAAGGCCATAGCAGCGTCTAAGCACGCCTCCACGAGAGGATATGTCATAGCAACGCCTAAGCACGCCACGAGAGGATAGTGCATAACACCTGAAAACGTCCACAAGGGACGAGGAATAGGAAAATATAGGAAAACATTCATGAAGATGGAGGAAGAGGTCCACACCATAGGTGAGACTAGAAAAAACTCACATAAATTGTGAGAGGAAGATGTCATGGGTGAGGTTGAACCCTCCACCTTGTGGATGTAAGGTAGTGACTCAACCACTAGACCACACTTTTTTCTCTTTTTTTTGAACCTTCATTTTCCTTCACTATTCAATCTAATATGATAACTGTTTTGCAGTACTTCAAAATTCAAATCCGTCTCCATGTAATTTGTAGAGAATAATCTTCAAATCTAATGTTTTAGGTACGATTCCGTTTTTGAAAAATGGAAACTTATGAATCATGATGATAATGCAATTTTACGAACTAATTCAATGTTTATGCGCCCATACGGATACAATGTACTTATATGTTTTTTTTATGGGGTTAGTGGGTTAGAGTTAGTATCTGCTCATTTTGAGTTTGTGAGGATTTGAACCGTAGTTGCTTTGCAAACTTAGGAGGGAGTACTCCACTGAACCACTCCATTTGACCTCAATGTACTTATATGTTGGTGTTGGGTTATGGAGCCCAACCGTTTCCTTATGTTGCCCTATTATACGTGCGCTAAGTACAGGGCCGGCTCATAGGTGGTGGGGGCTAAAGCCAAGTTTTAAAAGAGACTTTATAAATATTTTATTTTATATATAATAATAGTATATGAAATACATGTTTCCAGACTTTATCAATATGAGGCTTTTTAAATATATTTTTTAGAAATTGTGGGCATGAATATTGAACTACATTTGCTCTTATAAATTGGGGCCTAAAGCAACTTCATTCACCTCACCTATTATTAAGTCGGGCCTGGCAAAGTATTATAGTTGAATTTTATCAACATACTGAAAAATCCATAGTTTGGTACTCTCCAAGGCATAGTCACAATTCGGACGAACTGGGTAAACAATTCTCGTATTCTTGCGTTATTTTCTTTGGTTACTGCTTTCGATCCTAACAGTAGCTATCGGATTCTGACGTGCATTCAAGTTCATGTACATCTGCATGAATTGTCCTTCATATCATCAAAGCAAGTGAAGTAGAGATTCAAGAGTGTGACACACCCAGATCTGAAAATTGCCTAATCAAACTACAATATTATATTATGGCATCTAGAGGTAAGCAGAGAGATGGAGAAACTAACTAGCTAGAACTTTGATGAAACCAATAATATGCTCCCTAGCTATGTTATAAGTGATTAATGAGACCTAAAGGGATTATTGTGTACATGCTTACAAAGTGAATGAATTGAAACTTTGAATGCTTAGCTTTCATGCTTTAGGATCTGTTTCGGAGATTTCTATGAGGCACAAAAGATCATTAAAAACAGCGAAGGAACACTGATGCACAGAACTACACAAAGACACTAGATTCCTGATTATGAAAACGTTTCCAGGAACAAGGGTACCGGTACCGGTACCGGTACCGGTACCAGTACCACAATATCTAACACGAGCGTTTTCAGACGCATAATGATGTAATTTGTACAGACACAAACTGCATGAGATAAGGATGTTTAAATAATAGTCTATATATTGATCAACTTTCACTGCAGCGTATAATGCAGTTGAAGGATCTAGTTGGTGGAGGTTTTGATGGCAGCAGTGACAGTGGAGACCATCGAGTCCATACCGCAGAGATTGTGGGTTGATCTGCAAATCCTGTAATATCCCTTCTCACCCCATGTTTCGCCCCATGAGTTTTTGACGATCCAGAATGGCTTTTCCTTGAATCTGATGGGAGCGTAGGCACTGGCACCGTAACCTACAAGTAACACTCCGTGGTCCTGGCGCTTTGAGCAGATGTAGGGGCACGATACTCCACCTATGTAGGTCTGCATGTACATGGCGTTGATAGCAACTGCAGTGTACGTAGATAATCAAGCTCATTAATCAGAACCAAATGGACTGGGAATTTAGGATCAAGAAGAAAAGTTAGTCATGGTAAAAATGCCATTACTTGCGAGAGGGCCATTCTTAACCAAGTTTGCGGCAATCTGATCCTCATCGAGAGCTACGACACTGAAGTTGGCAACAGAAGCGACTATTTTGCTCTTGTCTAACTTGCAGGTACCATCAGTTCCTGAGTAGGGATAATCCTCCTCCCTGACGAGTCCACCGGTCTTCAACGTGTACTCAAAGGCGTTGTTCATCAGCCCACCATTGCACCCGGAGTCACAAGATCCTCGTTCTTCTGGATCACACTGCAAAAAGTTGCAAGCTTGATAGAAAAAACCCCTTAACATATATATTTAACTCCCTTTAAAACAAAACATACTCGACCAGCTTATCACAATCCTTAAATATCTACACATGAAGGTAGACGAACTAAGACTATTGTTCCAAATCAAGCAATCTCCCAATTTTATAATAATAACACTTCACAGGAACTCCGAATATGTAGTCATGCTCAAAATGAAATCCTCATCAGCACATCTTACCTCCGACAATAGCTTAGCGGATGTCTTCGACAAGGTAAAGACATGAAAACAAACCGCATACCCTATTGGAACGCACTGCCTATGGAGTAAAGATATGCCTCTAACAACCCAACGACACGGACTTGAGCCATAATAGATAGGCCACTAATAAAGTTAGTCACAAAAACAAGAAGGCGTAATCCCCTGATCAAACCACGCCGAGCAGTCCATGTACCATAGCTCAATCAATTGGCCAGTAAAAATCGTATCTTTATTCAAGCATCAATCAGAATCTTAAAACTGTGAAAATTTGCGTGAGAAACAAGAAATTTTCAAACCTCATGGTCACAGTCCACAAGCTGCTGCTCACTCAAGCTCACCAACTCCCCTGTGGCCAGAAAATGAGCTCCTTCCAACGCTCCAGTTGTGCTGAACGACCAGCATGATCCACAAGACCCCTAAAAATCAAAAAATCAAAATTAACAACAAAATTATGATTTCACAATAATTTACAAATCCGAAATTCAACTACCTGATTTTTAACATCAGTCACAGCGCCTTTCTCACGCCAATCTAAATCCTCTGGAAGATCATTCGTTGGAAGAATCGGCGCCTTCCTGGCATCAGCCGGAAGCTTCAACTTCCTCTTCAACCCCAAATAACTCCTCTTAAACTCATCCGGCGTCAAATCAGAGAACTGCGTCACTCCATGAACCGCAGACGGATCGATCCGCTGATGTCTCTCCGCGCGTCTCAAATTCGCCTTAAACACTCCTAGTCTGTAATCATGCTCCTCTGCCGTCGCATACACCTTATTGTACTTTGACTTGAACAGCGTGAAGTGGTGCTCGGCGCTCAGTTTCTCGCCATCGGCGCTGGGGACCACTTGCCTGATCAGGAGATCGTCCGAATCGACGGAGGCCGATGAGAGGATTAGGGTTTGGAAGAGGAGGAAGAAGAAGACGATGAGGTTGCGATTCGCCATGGGAGATTGAAGATGCGAAATATTCTGGTTGAGTGGTTTTTCTGTTCGTGCAAAATTAATATAATAAATATCTAGCAATCAGCGAGAAGTCTTTGTTTGTATGTGGACGAGTCATATGCGTACACGTGGAGGCTTGTTGACCATTTATCTTCTGATATTTTGGACGATTTTTTTTACATTTATTAGCTGAAAATTAATATTGATATTGTATGTGTAATTGTTTTATTTTATATTTTTGTATCACCCTATCAAAAAAAATAATATTTTTTTGTATCGAAATTAGTGTTAAGAATTTCGATATTTATAACAATCTTTTAAAAATTAAGGGAAAATGTTCATCCTTGAATAGTTTAAAAAACAAAAATACAATTTAATCTAAGATATTTTATTAAATGTGATACCTTCTCATTAATATTATTGTATTTTCAAAATTGAAAGTCCATTCATTCATCAAAATATCACTTTCATTTTATTGTTTTTGATAGGGCACTTTCATTTTATTTAAATGTGACTGTTTGGTGAGGATTGCAAGAAATAAGATAATATTTGCGTCCACTTTGAATAAGTAGAAGATTGTAAGATAAGGTGAAGTGCCAAAAATGTCAATTTTAGGATATGTCATGGATGATGAATATGGGTAGGAAAAGCTTCAAGGAGTCTCTAGTTTGTTTTAGGTTATTAAGATGTACAAGACAAACCAATATGGACTCCTAATTTACAACATACACAATAATGATGATTCATAATATAATTTATTTTCCCATTAAAATAATTAATATAAAGTCTAACGGGCGCGTTAAGTTGAGGCATGGTTGTAAAAATGAGGCAGCACGTTGTGAGTCACTCATTTAGATGATGTGGCAGGCAATAGTGAAGGAATAATTGTTTGCTGTTTGCTTTTTACTTTTTGATGGATTTTTGATAGTGGGATGATCAGTCGAGTTTTCGACTCATTTATGGCCATTCTTCACTATAGTTTTGGGTCGTTTCCGATGATATTTTGATGTCATTTGACCTCTATCTCTACATTTCAGGTAGAAAACAAGTTTCCCCCATGGTCAAAGCTAAAATACGAGAACTCGGGGAAAGACCGGTGATTTGGAGCAAAACATGGGCAAAAAGAGCTCCAGTCGGTCGACTGGGAGATCACTTCAACATGCAGCTTCTTCACCGCCAGTCGACCGACTGGGCCACCAGCATACGCCAGTCGACCGACTGGGACTGCTACAGGGCGAAATTTCTACCGAGGTTATAAATAGAAAGCAAGGGTTTTGGACCAAGGGTGGAGGTTTTTGGGGAGAAGAAGATTGGAAAAGAGGCTTATCCAAGGTCATCAATCATCATCCAACCAAGGAGAAGTGAAGATCAAAAGGGAGACATTAGGATTAACCATCCTATTTCTATTCCTCTTCTATTCCCTTGTTGTTGCTATAAACCCTACTCACACCATGTTGTCTTACATGATGTGTGAGTAGTGATCTTGTGTTTTGAGGGTCTTATGACTCTCCTTGGTACTCTTTGATCACATATATACATTGATATTCATATGGATGATTGTTGATTTCATTTTCTCTTGTGTTATGAATGTTATGCACTCTAGGTGTTTGATAAAATGCCTAAGTGACAACTTGGACTAAAACTTGAACTTAGGACTTGACAACCCTTTGGGATAGTTCTAGGATGGAGAAGATCTATATCTTAAATCATGTAAGTGAACCTTAGGATATGGATGCTTGACTAAGGATTGAATGATAAATTTATTGGAGTTAGTCATTGAGCGAATCATCAATTAATCCCATCTAATGGTGTCAAATTCATGTTCTCTATGCACTTCATATATGACATGCTACTAAGTGTTTGATGAAATGCCTAAGTAACATGTTGGATCTAGTTCGGATAATAGAGAATGTGATCCTATCTAATGTATGCATTTGTTGTTAACTAGTCCCCGAGTTCATAGTAGTTATTACCTTAGGAAGAGATTCCAAGGATAATGGTGCTATGGAATGAACCAATTATCTCGAGAGAGTGAGGTTCGAGCTATAAGAGAGCTTGACTAGGACTAGATTCAAACGAGAGTTTGTCTACCTTAGTCCAAGCTAGGTTTTCCACAATGCATGGGTAGGAAGTGAACTAGTCCTCGAGTTCATGGTATTCATTGCCATGGAATTAACCGAGAGGTTCGAGCTATAAGAGAGTTTGGCTAGGATTGGATTTAAGTGACACTTAGTCTATCCTAGTCTAAACTACGTTCAATACTATTTGACTATCATGAAATGTTTGAATATCATGTATGTGATCATTGAGAATCATCCAAGGAGGGGAGTAAGTTCGAAACACCTCATACTTAACGTTTATCCCCAATTACTCGCCACTTAGGAATTAGAATATAATTTTTTATACATTTTGGTTAGAATAGTCGAACGGAAACACGATCTTAAATAGTGCATGTGCTTGGCTTGCTCTTTTGGGTTCGACTCGGTACCCTACCGGTCATTATAAATTATTTTTGACCTCTACGACGACCCTCTTCTAAAACTGACACGTCGGAAGGGTAAAAATAGACGTTGTTATGGGACGCGTGACGCGCCCACAAAGCACGAAGAGTTTGAATGGGACACGTAATTGACTCAAATAGTGCCTCAGTTTAAGAAGGTCCCTAACGCTTCTCAAAGTCTAACCATCTCAACCATTTATGCGTATACACGTCATCATCTTTCTGATGCTAAAAGTCAAATAGTCAGTCAACTTTCACACAGGTCAAAGTTAAAGCTCGAAATTTTTTCACTTTCCTCTCCGACTAAAGCACCTGAACGACCACTATGATCTCCGGCCACACCTTCATGCTCCGCCTAGGTTTGCCTCCATTCCTCGATAAATTTTAAAATTGACTCATGTGTTTTCGACCGTGGTAAACTTCTCCCTATTTTGAATGTTAGCTTGGTAGATGTCAATCAACGGAATCAGACGATTGAACTATGTTATGCGTTGAATGCAATACGTATGAGATTCAGTAGTTCAGTGTTCGTTATGGAAATGTGAAATTCATAGTCTTCTAGGGTTTTGATTTTTGAAAGCTAGTTTGATTGTGCATTGTGCCACAGATTATGTTGAGTAAGAGTTTTGAAATCTGATAGTCTGTCAAGTCTCATGTTTTCCATGCTTTTGATTCAGTATGATTGGATTTGTGGCGCCCATCCTGCAAAATGGCTTCAGATTAGGCATCTTCGCATAAAATTATGATTTGTTGGTTCGCATGATTTTTTTTGGATTGAGTAGTTGATTACTGTAACAAAAGGAGCGCATAAGCTCTTGTTCTTTCGTTACAATTCCCTGGGGCATAGAAAGGAGTCATGAGTGATCTCACATTCTCACTGATCTCATTCTCTAAAGATTGAGAATAGACATTTTTTTGAAGCGTTTCTTTTTTTTTAGGAAGGGGGTTAGAAATACATATAATAGATAGGACCCGAGAACTTTGAGTTAAGAAGATCTTCCAAAACATGAATTAAGCTATAGTGTCCATCTTAAGCCACTTGTTAACTGCTAGCTGCTGTTGTTTTCCACTTCTCATATATACATTATATCGTTTCCAAAAAATAAAAGCTTGTTGAAATTGGCGATCCCATGATTTCGCATAACCATTCGCGTATGTTCATCTTAAGTCAGAGCGTCCATCTTAAGTCACTGGCTAACTGCTTGCTGTTGTTTTTTCCGCATCTCTTAGAAAAGAATAAAATGCCTATCATTATACCCTTTAATTCCAAATAATAAAGGCTTGTTAAAATTGGCATCCATGATTCCGCATAACGATTCGGGTATGTTTGTATAGATTTTATATTTTTATCAGACATAGAGGACTGGTTGTATTATCAGCTCTGGGCCGGTTTATTTTTTGTGTGATTAGTTTAAATCAGTTATACACGCCAAGTGATTTGGGATGATTAAAATAAGGTAAGCTTCTTTTGTTTCACTTCTGTGTTTTGCTTTATACTAAAAAGGCAAACTTAAGTCCATTATTGTGATAGCAGGCACTGGAAAGCAACACAATTAAGCAAGCAAGCATGTTATCCTAGGACAACGAAAGTTCATGCTGTAATAAATACCAACATTGTACCTTGTCTGGACATATTTGGGATCTTAACAATCCGTAATTCGATAAACGTAGACTTCGGAGGCATGCACACTTTGAAAATCTCTGAATCTCAAATTGCTTGGATTTATTGTCGGGGGAGACTAGATATATGCTTCATCTAGCTGTTAGAATTTATAGCTCACTGAAATGTTAATTATGCATTCCAATCATACACTTATCTTCTGCTCTGATAGTCCGTGGAGTCATTGGTCTGGGACCCAGTTAGGTGTTCCCCTTCCCCAGTTATGTTAATGCAATGTCTCTATTGTCCATCGTGACCCGCAAACATTGTTGATTATGGCCTGGGAAATGGGAAAATGCAGATTTAGGTACTTAAGTTTACCCGTTTAAGTACTGCCAATGGTCAATCTACACCCTTATTCTCCTTAAATTTGGTTTAGGCTCATGATAGAAATGTAATGCTCATTTAGTCTTCAGGGTTTTTGATTTACCGTAAACCTTTATTTTTATGGTCCAGACCAGTCAACTATGAAAAATGAATTTCTATTGAAGTTTTCGTATCAAATTATCCGTGTTTATTTATGTTCTTTAATTAAAATTTAAGTGTTTCGTTATATTCTCTTGTGCCAACTAGTTCTGTTTGAGCTGTCAGTGTTGTTGTACTTCTGTGACCCAGCAAAGAAAAATGATGAAGCTCAGCACGTGGTGTCCACTTTTTACAACCTGGTTTGCTTGCAGGTACCCCCCGACCAGTACATGCAGCCTGGGTCTGAACTCTGACCCACCTTCCTGACTCCATCCTGCTGAAACCCCGACTCGTTTTCAGACACTCATTAGTTTTCATTTTTCACTAAGGTATTTTTCATACCAAAAAGTTACTATTCAGTACAGATCCAACATCATGAAATTCTTTGCTTTATCATTTTGATTAGCTTCTTTAATTACTTTTAAGAATGTGGTGGTGCTCTGAATTGTTAAAGCTTGGTAGTGGACACTGTAGTTGATCAAGGAGTATCATTGTAGATTAGCATGTCAATTGATTGTCATATTCAGAATAAAACAAGTAGAAAAACTGTGCCGTAAACTTTAAATAAGTTTATTTTATGGAGAATGTAAAGCTGTTTTCAGATTAGTTAGATCTTTCTTTTAGTTGGGTATACACTGCAAAAAAAAAAAAAAAAGTTGGGTATACACTGCCTTTTTCTTTATGACATAGCATCAATGTAAGCAGGCGGTTAACACCTTTCTCATTGTTTTAGCTTCTGATAATATTCTAAACGGTTTCTGTCACTGTGGGTCACGGTCGTATGATAAATTGGATTCGTTTTAAGTAGATAACTTGTTCTTTGAACATATAGTTTGAAATATAATTAGTTTGATGATATGTTAATATGATTTCACCATCAACAGTCAATACATAAGTTTATTGTTTTTGGCCAGAAGTCTTGTATTCTTTTGTAGTAGCTGGAATGTCTATATCAACAATAAATAGCCAACAAAGGGTGACCATGTGAGGGCCAAATGATCTGTATGTGTTCCCAATTGAATCAATATAGAAGAGAAAGTATGTGGTTTTTGGATAGCATACTAGGATGATCATGCCCTAAGGTGTAGGCATATACATTCTCACACCCCGATTCAATACCCACAATTGACAAGTTAGGTGCATGTCTAAACAAGAACTCATTGCTATTGGAGAGAAATGCATGCCCATAGGTTTTGTAGCTGTGAGCTGTATCACGGATAACCAGAGCGTGTGGGTGTGTTTATATGATCTTACTCGTGTGGGTGTGTTTGTATGATCTTACCTGCGGTGGGGTTCAATGTCTTTGGTTATTTGCTCACTGGAGCCGTGCCCATGGATCTATCCAACCACCACCTTACATTCGTGCATTGTGTACATCTCTTAATGGTGACCTCCCATCATGCCTCAATTATCCATCATTATTAGCATGCTTCCAAAACCAAGATGTTTAACTAAATACGTTATCATCTTCATTAGTGCGATCTAATTCATTTTATTTTTACCCACACATGCAACTTTCTGATACGTGATTTCAAATATGAGACAGACACCATCCAACCATGCCCTAACGGACTATCATCGTATTTAATACCTTGTGCAACTCTTTGAACATTCATACCTTCCTGTTATATGTACAATTCAAAAGATGAAATAGTGGATTGTTTCAACAGGGATTTTGTCTCTGTCAGCTAAGGTGAGAGTTACCATGGTGTGGGAGACAGGCAGAAACATCTTCAATACCTCCTTCGAGCCTTCCGGGCCCATGGTACGGAACGATGTACCCTTGATTCATTTTTTCTCTCTTGAAAACTTCATGTTCTTGATTGGAATACATGCAGGCTTTGTGCCTTAAACTACACTTGATTCTTCTGATTTTTACAAACAATGTCCAAAATCAGTATATAATGTTGAATTTCATTGGAATTTAGTCGACGTTTAAAAAATATATACATACAAGTCATGATTTTATAATTGAGTATAAGATAGCTGGTTGTACTCATCTTATTCAAAATGGGATATTTCACTTGTCGCAGGTTTACCAGTTAGATGATAATATCATCATGTGCTCAGGTTGTTATTGTTCTTTTGTAGTAAAATATGATGGGATCTTAGCACTTAGCTTAGCCCAACCGAGTACTTGACCTTTATTTATGATCCTAAAGCTAATGTTGGGTGATTGGGTCCTACATGGAAGGCAATATAAGGCCACTTCCCTGGTCAGTTCTCCACACATCAAACTAGGCTCATTTCATTCGAGTTTTAGCTCTCCCTTTTGTGTTCTCAAGCTGCTTGGTTTCAATGGCGGATGGCGGTTCAGCCACTGCAGTAAGGTTTAGAACAATGTGCTCAGTCCCAGAGAAACTCCAGCTGCACATGGCCATGCTGGCCTTGCAGTTTGGCTACGCCGGATTCCATATTGTCTCCAGGGCTGCACTCAACATGGGGATCAGCAAGATTGTTTATCCTGTTTACCGGAACATCATTGCCTTACTTATGTTGCTCCCATTCGCTTATTTCCTTGAGAAGTAATTACACCCAACTTGTCAATAGTTTCATTCTTACTCGATCTTGCTTCTTCTCCTTTAATAGTTTCATACCATGTTGTGTCTTTTGACAGGAAAGAACGGCCCACTATGTCACTGTCATTCCTAGTTCAGTTCTTCCTCCTTGCCACAGTCGGGTATGCTGCTCAAAATTGAATTTAAATGAACTTAACTGAATTATTCAGTAACACTGGTAAGCACTCGCTAGCTTAAATTTTTATACAACTTATGTCAGGATCACGGCAAACCAAGGTTTTTACTTGTTGGGACTGGAAAACACATCCCCCACGTTTGCTTCAGCCATTCAGAACTCAGTCCCTGCCATCACTTTCCTCTTGGCTGCTATTCTCAGGTTTTCAGACATGTGATGACTTTTGGGTTTGCTGCGGATAGATACTAAATGCTTTGTTTTGTATTGTTTGAGTTTTTGTATCCATGTGGTGTGTGCTACTCTGGTTAGCACGGGATCTTGCTCTGTTCTCACCCTACTGGAACTAGAATCCCGCCACCGTCAGTATAATTAGTCAATCCTTATGTCAGTGGACGTAGCTAGCTAACAGTTTGTTAATGAACCTTATAACTCTTATGTTTCGTTTTTTTATTTTGGTGTTATCTTTCTAACATTAGGTATAACATGTCTGATGTTGCAGAATTGAACGAGTAAGTTTTGATAGAAAAGATGGAATATCAAAGATGGCCGGAACCCTTGTAAGCGTTGCTGGAGCATCAGTGATCACTCTTTACAGAGGCCCTACAATTTACACCCCAACGACGGTGGCAGCCCCTCTCTTCGCCTCACTAGGAGATGCCAAGGGAAAAAACTGGACTCTCGGCTGCATTTACCTTATTGGCCACTGCTTATCTTGGGCTAGTTGGTTAGTCCTACAGGCTCCTGTCCTAAAAAAGTACCCAGCAAGATTGACTGTCACGTCCTACACATGCTTCTTTGGCGTAATTCAGTTCTTGATCCTTGCTACCTTCATCGAGAGAGACTACAATGCTTGGGTTTTTCACTCTGGCAGTGAAGTTTTCACCATCTTCTATGCTGTAAGTTTTTTTTATTTTGAATTCTTACCGTTGACAGTATTTGCTTGAATTGTTTGGATAACTAGGAATGGAAAAAGATGAAAGTTTATATTGAATTTAATATCAGAATTTATAATTTCAGCCTTTTCAGTCGGGTTAAAGTACATATCAACTGAATTTTAACTTCTTACTACTGCAGCTCCAACTTGATCTTCATTTAATCATGTCCAATAAGGCATATTCTTATGAAAAATAACATTTACCAGGGAGTGGTGGCATCTGGGATCGCATTCAGTGTGCAGATATGGTGCATTGATAAAGGTGGACCAGTCTTTGTCGCAGTGTACCAACCGGTGACAACTCTAGTTGTGGCCATTGTGTCCTCAGTAGCTTTAGGCGAAGAGTTCTACTTAGGCGGGTATGTTCCACCAACCCAACTTTGGAATCCTATTAATCATATTATTTATATGGCAATTCATTTCAATAACTAATTAGATAATTATGAATTTGAATAACTGGAACATGTCCTGACTTTGTACAGGATCATCGGCGCTTTCCTGATCATCACAGGACTCTACCTTGTTCTCTGGGGCAAGAATGAAGAGAAGAAATTCCTACAAATAGAAAAGAATATGATGATCCAGAATACCCCAGATGGTGTCAGCAACTCAGCAAGCCATGTGAAATCCTCAATCACTCAGCCTCTGCTGTTTTCATCGCCCGAAAATGTCTGAAACAGAAACCTTTCAAGGTCCTAACATTTGACCAACATTACATTCCTCTAGTTGAAGCAAAGCTTCAACATCCATCCCCCCTTAAGCTATGGTGATCTGTCAGTTACTGAAACCTGCTGTGTTCCAAGCTTGTACTGTACTTTTGAGTTTCTCTTTTCTCGGTTTTGCTATACAGCAAAAGAAGTTGTGAAAAGGCTAAGAAAAAGATGTTAAAGCCATTATATTGTTTGAAAAGCTTCAGTCGTTATAGATTAATGAACACTCTGTTTCATCATTTCTCTGTACCAAACTTTACACGGCGCCAAAATTGGATTCCCCTGCTAGCTTGACTAGATCAGAAAACTGAACAAAGCTAGACTAGAACCTGATCCGCTAAGTTAAGTCATGAGAATGTTTACCTTGAACTGGATGGGAATCAGAAACATCATGATGTGCTGCTATGTTTAGTTGCTGCATTTGGTGCGACTGAATCAATCAACATACTCTCATCCGCTACGCTCCCTGGAGCACTACTCCTGCCTTGGAACCTCAAATAAACAGAGAGATACACTAGAAAGTTAACGATGTTGATCCCAGTTAAAATCAAGTAGAAACTGTCTAGCCTGCTTTTGTTTAGATCACTTATTAGCCAGCCCTTGTCTGGACCGCCAGTGGCTGCCTCAATGATTCTCACAAGCACTGAACTCAGCCAGCTCCCAATACCAATCCCACTCAAAAAGATTGCACTGCTTATACTTTTAGTCCCATCAGTAGCTTCATTGTAGAAGAACTCTAACTGTCCGACGTAGGTAAACACTTCGGCTGAACCCATCAGAATAAACTGCGGTAAGAGCCAGAACACACTCATGGAGTGCATTTCAGGGTAGCTTGTACGACGCATGTTTTCCACCAGCGCGGCGGCTCCCATGGCGAAGATTGAGATAAATAGGCCAACCCCAATTCTTTGAAGTGATGTGAGGCCTCTGGGGTTTCCAGTGAGTTTGTGAAGGACAGGAACTATCAGAGCTTCATATATGGGAACGAGGGACATGGCGGTGAGGGAGCTGAAGACAGGGCCTGCACCAGCTGGGATTTGGAAGTTGGGGCCAATGTTGCGGTTAGTAATCTTTGCCTGGCTGATGAAGAATGTGGAGAGCTGAATGAAAGAGGTGGATAAAGCAATAGTTGAAGCCCATATCGGCATAATTCTGATCACGCATTTCAGTTCTTCAACTTGAGTCACTGTGCAGAGACGCCATCTGCTGCGTCTGTTGGTCTCTGGGTCTGTCACTACTGCTGCTTTGTCCAAGAAACTGAAAAAACAATGGATAAAATTAAGAACAATATTCGCAACCTCTTTTTCTTTTTTTTCACCTGATAACAGAATTTTGTTGGTACTTCATAAAGCACATACCTATATTGGCTGGTGTGAGCAATCTTCCTTGCACCAACAATATCCGACTCTTTTGTTGGTACCTCATACAGCACCCCATGTATTGCAACCTTTACCCCTTTATGGTAATTTCTTATAGCAGCCACGATCACTTGAGCGAACCGTGTGAAAGCGCTACCTGTTGGCTTCTGGAACCGATAATTGCTAAAACCAGACACCAAAATCAGAATTGACATTATAATGGCCAATGTGGGAACTGCAAAGCCCCAAGTCCATCCTGCCCTGTCTTGAATGTAAGACAGAACTGCTATACCAAAGAGTGAGCCCAAGCTGATAGCAAAGAAGAACCAATTGAAGAAGGCTGATTTCCCTTGTGCTTCCTTTTCATCGGCTTCATCAAACTGGTCTGCTCCGAAGGCAGCTACACATGGTTTGATACCACCAGTGCCAATAGCGATCAGGCCAAGTGCGATGAAGAGGAACAAATCTTGACCGATAGTAGCAGGGGTGCAGTCAGTTCCGGTAACACATTCTGGTGGCTGCAGACTTTCTACTGATGCTGACAATGTCAATAGGATCAATCCCTGACAAATAATACCAGTGGGCTATTAGTACTACGAATTATGATGATCACTGCAAATATGAATCATGCCACTGCGTACAGGAAAGAGAAGATTGCAATGGTTCTGAAACGGCCCAAATAAGCATCAGCCATGAAAGCTCCACAGAGAGTGAGGAGATGGGCAGCTCCGATCCAAGTGGAAGTATGTGCAAGTGGAAGTATGTGCAGCGGCATTCGGGAGAGGTTGGTTCATCTCTGTGGAGAGATACGATGCCATATGGACTGCTATTCCAAAGAATGCAAGCCTCTCTGCTACCTCATTCACTAAAATCACAGAAACATGCACCAATACATTTTTCAGTCAAAAACGCTTCTGCAATCTTCTTGTAGCTGAATTATTTGCTATTTTTCTTACCAATGATGAATGGAGCAGCCCTCCAGCCTCCAGTTGTATGCTTATGGGCTAAATTTCCTTTGTAATCAACGGAACCATTGCTCACCAGTACTGTTGACAGGCCAACTTCCATATCCAACGAAAACCAAACAAGCAAATAATTGGTTAACAAAACTCGTCCGAATAAAATAGAAAATTCATTTGGTAAAGCAATATATAACTCATCCCTGACAGATAAATTTTACACAAAGAAAGAAATGCCTGATCGTATAGAGAAAACAATGCAATTCAAAGTTGCACAGAACAAACTGTAAATGAAGAAGTGAGGCTGTAAGAATATATACTCATGGTCAGACTTCATGCTTACTTAAAGCTACAAGTTAAAACTGGCAACTCTTCGTGAGGAAACTTTAAGAAGTTAAAAATCTATTTACCGAGCTAAATTCACAGTATGGTGAGGCGAGAATATTTTACAAAGGAAAGTCTGCAGTGTCAGTTAGCACGCCAGAGGCACGAAACTGGCTTCAAATAAATGTATGAGATTACATACACATAATTTCCACGAAAAAAAATTATGCGTTCATTCACTTACAGATCATTCCAATTTATCTTTTTGCAGCTAGGTTGCAGCAATTTCAAAAGGTTTCTGTAGTAATTGAATATTTAGTAATTGAATATTTATAAACGTGGACATCGAGGAGAAAAAGCCTCCATTTACCACGAGGAGATACAAATATGCCTCGGAAAAAGAACTTACTCAAGAAGATGAACCTCACCTTTCCTCCCATCTTTGCAAACCTTCTGGCCAAGTTAGGTTTGAAAGATGGCCAAAGGAGAATTTCCTTCCAAGAAAGGAAATCGAAAGGGTTTGGGCTCTGTTGTGAAGAACCCAGAAGATGTTGTGGAGAATATAACCAGTACTATTTCTCCTCTTATCTTTGCATCTGCGATTCATAAAGTCATGCAAAGAACCTTTTGCCTATTTTCCCAGGTTTACTATAAATGGAAACTACGATTTCATTCTATTTTTTCTGCGACACAATGGAAACCATAATTAGCATGTCAAAATTAGTGCGACTCCAATGAACTGGATTAGATGGTTTTGTATCATTAATAATATGCTTAGTTTCGTGTCCAGTGTTTGCGTGACTCCGATATGTTCTGTAAAGATCAGGCTCCGAGTGTGTGAGAAGCCACAGGCCCCCAGAACTTGGTCAACTATGCTATTATACAAACAAAGTTCAGCAAAGACATTCAAAATGCCCATATATATGCTTTTGCAAATGCCACTAGCCAAGCAACCAAGACTCAAAACTGAATCACTACGGCGATGCTGGTTCCCTACTAAAGGAATAAGGCCGGTCATTTACTCAGCAGATATTCATTGCAACCATTCATTAATTAATAACTACCATATTTATTTGATATTTCACATGGCGTTTAAAAGCACATCCTTCAAAATATAATCGAACCAGAGGCAGCACCATGGTCATATTTTAGAGCATAACTTGATAATTGGATGATTGATGAAAACAAGGATACATATCAGACCAAATCTAAAGAATAAAAAAATCATGTGTGATATCCAAACAATAAGTCCCCATTTTCTTAACGAAAAACTATTAACAAAAGCAAACATATTAACACAAGACGCTTAAGGTGAATAATACCATTCGAGCAATGAACCACGAGCATTCATAAAGTGTTAAAATGTAGATAAAGATTGCTTTACCATATGCTAATATGGATTTCAGCTCAGAATGCCTTGCTTTCAAGATCAGTGTCAGCCTTGGTTCCATCGCGTGCCTTCAGATCAGCCACCAAAGTTTCATCACGAAAGCTCCCAATTTTAGCACTATTTTTGCCCTTATAACTCGATGATACCCACAAATAAACTAGAAAGTTAACGGCATTGATTGCTGCGAGGATCCAGTAGAAATTATCAAGCTTACTCTTGTTCAAATTACTTCTCAGCCAACCCTTTTCCTGACCACCAGTAGTAGCTTCAACAATTTTCACCAATGCAGTACTAAGCCAACTCCCAATCCCAAGTCCGCTCAAAAACATGGCACTGCTAATGCTCCGAGTCCCATCTGTTGCTTCATCATAGAAAAATTCCAACTGACCAACGTAAGCGAAGACCTCAGCCCCGCCCATCAGAAAAAACTGCGGAAATAGCCAAAAAACACTCATGGAAAAGGTCTTAGGAAAATGATCACGACGCATCTTCTCAACCAAAGCAGCTGACATCATGGCAAAAATGGATATAAACAGCCCAACGCCCATTCTCTGCAGTGATGTAAGCCCACGTCGATGTCCTGTATAATGGCGGAGAACTGGAACAATCAAAACTTCATAAATAGGCACAAGGAACACGGCATTTATGGCACTAAACACAGTCACTGATCCAGCAGGAATCTCAAAATTTGGACCCAAATCCCGGTTTGTCACGGATGCTTGACTGACAAAGAATGTAGCCAGCTGCGAAAAGGACAGAGCCAACGCTATGGTTGTAGCCCATACAGGCAGAACTCTGACAAAGCATTTGAACTCCTCAACTTGAGTCACTGTGCAGAGTCTCCATCTGTCTTTTAATCCAGCCTCTGGATCCGTCACCACTGCAGCCTTGTCCAAGAAGCTGGCACAAGCAAAGCTTCACTGTCATGGCCAAACAACAAATCCAACTCTACACTTAATAGATTTCTACACTACTACTGCAACCAAATTCACCAGGAAAAAAAATTAAAATTAAACATACTAAAAATCTCACCTGTACTGATCGGTGTGAGGAAGCTTTCTTGCACCAACAATGTCGGACTCAGTGGTTCCAACTTCGTACAACATCACCGCCTCTCCTGCTCCTGCAGCCCTCACTCCTCTGAAATTATTTCTCACCGCAACCACCAGAACCTGCAAAAACCTAGTGAACGCGCTACCAGCCGGTTTCTGATGCCGATAAAACCTCACTCCGCATAAAAGCACAAAAACTGACAAAATCATCGTAGCAGTCGGCACTCCGAATCCCCAAATCCATCCCGCCTTCACCTCCAAATAAACCAGCAGTGTGATTCCGATCAAAGCTCCAGTGTTGATCGCGAAGAAGAACCAGTTGAAAAAGGAGTACTTCTTCACCAACTCCTTCTCGTCCGCTTCGTCGAACTGGTCGGCGCCGAAGGATGACACGCAGGGCTTGATTCCGCCGGTTCCTAGCGCGATCAACGCGAGCGAGATGTTCAAGAACGCGCTCTGTTTCGTCGTCGCCGGCGTGCAGTTCGGCCTCGCCGTGCACGGCGGCGGACGGAGGTCGTCGATCGAGGCTGAGATTGTTAGCAGAATCATTCCCTACACATAATAAAATCCAGAGCGCGAGTTAATGGGCCGTATCAGAGGCCCAATAAGATTACTGATTAGGAGGCCCAATAAGCTTACGGCGGCGTAGATGCAGGAGAAGACGATGATGGTTTTGAAGCGGCCCAAGTAGGCGTCAGCAATGAAAGCTCCAAGGATGGTGAGGACAAAGGCAGCACCAATCCAGTTAGTAACATTAGTTGCTGCGTCCGGGAGGGAGTGGTTCATCTCAAAGAAGAGGTAGGAGACCAAGTTGACGGCGATCGCGTAGAACGCTATTCGTTCCGCCACCTCGTTAGCTGTAAAATTCAAATCATATTTTGTTACCTAGAATCCGATAGATGCTCTAAAGTGATCGAAGTGCATATATATATAAATAGAGCAGTTTTGTTATTACCTATGACATAAGGTGAGGCCTTCCATCCTCCGGTGGTGAGCTTATTCGCAACATTTCCCTTGTAGTCGACTGAGCCGTTGGTCACCAAGTTAGACCACTCGACTTCCTACAACGTTTTTAACACACATGCATCATGACATTTTTACAAGTATGCCTCACATGAAATCTTTTTTTTTTTGTAAAAAATGATACCTTAGTCGTCGTCCTACGCCGGGGACCTGAAACTGCGCTATGGTCCTCATCAGAACCTACGGACGGGATTGCTTCCATATCAAGGAGAAGATCAATGCGTCACCAAATTAACTTGGGATGGAATGGCACTTGCTTGTCAATGACTACACATACTTATAAGCAGAGACTTAAATAATGCTGCAAAAATATAATTTTAGGGGTTTAAGACAAGGACTTAGTAAGTTGGTATAATAGAACATAGACAAAGTCTCAGTTGCAGGCCCAAGCAGCTTAAAGAAATGGACTCAGCTGACATTGGTTATATAGAATGAATGAAGTCACATGCCGACCTGACACTGTGATTGGTGGACGCTATAAATCGAAGCCAGAGTTTGACAGATGGGTACAGTATCGAGTAGTCGTTGAATAGAAGTAAATGATTCTTCCGTGATGAATTATTATCTAAGCTGGAGATTGACGTTTTATCTTGTCTGAAAAGTGTGAGTATTTTTCAATGATATATTGATTTTGATACTGAGATAATATGACAACGTGGGTAGGTTATGATATATTGAATTATTGTAAGTCTGTGTGTCGTATATACCTTAAGAACAAGACAGTGAAGTCAAGCAACCGGCTTTTGGTTGATACTCCCAAAGTTCCATCTGACGAGATCATCACAAACGTTCTAAGTCTGTATTTGTTTCTTATAATGTCTCCTCCTCTTGACATCTGATGATGAGTACTTGATAATATTTGGTTTTGGGGTAACAATAATAAGCAAATGCTAATTTACAAGTGACCAATTGACCAAGCATTAAATCTATTGTTTGAAATCAAGATGGGGGAGAAGCATGAGTGAGTGTAAATGCTGACATTGATGAGTAAGATGGATATGATGGGGCTTGTCCATCGATCAGAACTCAGAGGTCCTTTCTAGCGTGTTGCGTTTATCGAGGAGCTTTTAGTTTCAGGCAAGTGTGATATTTATTGCATATTGAAGGTGAAGGATATGGTAGCAACCATACCAAACAACCGATTCTCATTTCTCAATTGATTGCTGTATGTTTTGTTTTGTCAACTCATTTTACATAGGATACTTTGTTCCCAAGCCTAATTAGGATTCATTTATCATTTATGTGTACTCAACCTAAATGGACAATATTGCTTCCCAATGTAATTAACCCAATTTCCGCAATATGAAATGTGAATTCTAATCTTTTTGGTCCAACCAAAGTCGGAACAAAGCATTTATTGATCAATAAAATACCACGTTGAATTGAACTAAAATGAATCAAACACATGGAATTGCAATAAAAAAATATGAAACTGACGGGATTCAATAAGTAAATAAGGTAGATGAAATCCTTAGGGGTGTTGAAAAAATGTGTTAAATGAGGAAGAAAATGATGGTGACTATCATTTATGATCTTATTTAAGCCTATTAAACTGCCATCCATGTGTTATTGCTTCCTATTTATTTATTTATAAATGTTTTGAATTTTTATATTAGTTTAATATTTTTATGTTTATCAATTTTTTATTCTAAAATTTATGAATACTTTTTTTAAAAATTTAAGATTTTTTTAAATTTAAAATAATGTTGAAACTTTTTTATATTTTAAAATATTTTTTATATTCTATAGAGAAACGATCAAATGAGGCACCAAAATTAGAATGAGGCACGTGAGGCACGATCTGAGCCACACATCTAACCCCTCGTGCATTTGTGGCGCGCCACGTGTCCAAATAGTAAAATCACTACCAATAGTAGTGTGAACGCAAATGGCGGCTCAACTCACGTGGCGAGGCCGAGATCATGCCTCACGTGCCTCATTCTACCAACCCTGCCTCCACCGAGTACTCCCCATATTCTATATATATATTTTTTATGAGGAGCGCTCAAATGAGAATCCCTTTAAATTTCAAGAACTTGAGACCCTAATCTTCACCTTCCAAACTGCAAGATGCATTTTCTAAGATGCACTTTGGTGGTGACACGTGTCCCATGTACATTTTCCAAGATGCATTTAATGCAAAGTTAAAGTCATCTTTTTTTTACTTTGCTTTTTGGACATGTGTCACATTCAAATTCAAAGATGTATCATGATCTAACGGTGAGATTTGGGTTCTCAAGTTCTCGAATTTTTAAGGATTCTCAACCGAGCGTTCCCCTATTTTTTAAAATTCTAAGTTTTTAAAATCTTTAACATTTTAATTTTTTTTTAAAATTTTCAAATTTTTTTTTTGTATTTTATACATTTCTGGATTTTTAATTTAAATTTTAAAATATAACTAACAGTGTTAACGATTATAACACCGTTAACGGAATACCATTCTTTTAAAAATTATTGTTAATTCGCCCTTTTTTGTTGAAATATTTTATAATTCGACATATAGAGAAATGATCCGGTGCAAAGGATATATTTTTATAAAAAAAAGTACATGTCAATCACAGTCTTGGATTTACCACAGTCATTGATTTGGTCATTTGGACGGATGAGATTAAATCTTCTTTATGATTAATTTATCAGTGACAAATTATAAATTATTCGTGATGAGCTATGTCGTACTTTTAATTTCTCGACGACGAATTATAATTCAGTTTTGACAAACTTTACATTTTGTACCAAAAATATGCTTATATGATGTATCATAACCCAAATTGTCCTTTCCCTATAAGTAAAATGCATAAAGTACGAGGACCCGTTAGCAAATTAAGACTATACTGCAAAGGCAAATAAATTGGGATCGTGTCTAATTTTTAAACTAAAATAACTCCGTACAACTTTGAGGTGTACTTTAGTTATCTAAAGTTTTGAGTTCCGAGGAATATTCTAGTGTTTTCAGTGTCACTGTCATTTGTAGTTTTACCTCGCTTAAAGCCTCACAGGCTCACAGCATTTGAGCCAGCAATTGCTCTTTAAATTTGACCATAAAATTTAATTTAAAGCAGGTGCTGCCAACATGCTCTCAAGCCGAGGTCAAGTGGAGTGGCTTAGTGAAGCACTCCCTCCTAAGTTTGTAAAGTAATTAGGGTTCAAATCCTCACAAACTCAAAATGAGCAGATACTAACTCTAACCCACTAACCCCATCAAAAAAAAAACATGCTCTCAAGCCTCAAGTCGATACAAAAAGAAAGCAATTAATTTTCTTACTTTTATATTTGATATTTTATATAATGGATGACGGAATTCTTTTCAATTTTTGTCTTAAATTATTAAATAATGATAATTATTGATGGCCGGATTTTTTTTGCCAAAAATAAATCGAATCAAACTAAGAGCTTAATTACCTATTTACAAGGGGAGCGTTCGTATAATTTCTAAAAATTGGAGAATCTGAGATCAAAAATCTCATTATTATATCAAGTTACATCTTTGAATGTGGCAGTGACACATGTTCCACTAACTTTTTAACATTCATTATGCAGTTTCGAGCATGCATTTTGCCTAGATGCATTTTAAACTTTCGGAAACTACACTTAGGCAAAAACTAGTACATTTTCAAAAATGCATAACGAATGAAAAGTTCTCGAAAAAAAGAGGAGTTCTCATTTGAGCGCTCCTCTACGTACCTAGCTAAGCCTAAATCCCATTGATGATTTCATATTTTTATTTATCCAAACGACAAGGAAAACCCCTCAAAAACAAATTAGAGAAAACATAATCAAACTTCACATAATTATATAACCTTCATAAAATTACAACAAAAACACTTCAAATTCTTTTCTTTTTTTTTGAATTGGGTTGGGTTAGTATCTGCTCAATAATAAAAATAAAAAAACACTTCAAATTCAAACACTACCTTTTTAAAATACATAATTCGCACACAAAACAATAACTATTTTTTTTTTTGATAGGGCATTAAAATAACTATTGATGCTATTTGTATATGCACTCGTCTTCACTATACACACACAAACTCATCATCCATTACATATACTTATTTTATACTCACATTTTCCTATAAATAGTTACACACTCCATCATTATTCGCATATGTAGTATACAATATACACCTATATATAGTGATAGAGTATTACATCAATCTAATTTCAAATATGTAATTATTAATTAATTAAATGCACCAAGGCGAATGCATGACGACTTCTAGCCCATTTCCATCAACACAATATTGGTTATCAAATATCCCCGGCCCTTCCATGATCGGAAACTCCAACGTCTTTGCCGCCTCCACCCACAGTTCCTCATCCACAATGTCCTCCGCCCTCGTCGCGGCCGGGGCCGCATTCATGTCAAAACTGCCCCACCTCCTCTCGCCCAAAACGGCGTCGTTGATGGCAAAACCGTAATTATAATGATCAGCATTATTATTGTTGATGTTGTTGAAAACATTTGTAGCAAATGCTGGCTGATCAGTGATTGTTGTCGGGTGAGGAATCATTGAGTCCGGCAAGTTGAGCTTAGCATCAGACCCGTAGAGCTTCATCGCGGCGGCATCATAGGCCAAGGCCGCTTCACGGGAAGTATCGAATGTGCCAAGCCATAAACGCGCACCACGATTCGGCTCACGAATCTCAGCCACCCATTTACCCCAAGTGCGTTGACGCACACCTTTATAAGTGCATGCTGCATTCTCCGGACCGCCTTTTCCACGCATGCAGCCCTTCCTGGAGCTTCCCTGGCCTGGCTTCCGACCTGGTTGCTTGTCCGAGGAAGAAGAGGAGGACGAAGAGGACGACATTGTTCTGAGCTGGGAATGAAAGAACTGACGTAGAAACTAGCTTTTCAATTCTCACTCTCTAGGTTGGGTTCAATGTATGTGCATTGGGGTACGAGGATGTTAATTTTGGGGGGGAAGATTTTATAAGGGAGTTGAGGATAAGATGCATGCAAAGAGGTGTAGACGTGGAAGGTTTAGGGGAGGGAGGAGGCTGATACTTGGCAGATTTTGTGTCATGTGTGGTTTCATTATGGAACAATAGGATATATATAGATAGATGATGATGGTTTTGATGGAGTAATGTTGTTGTTTGCTTGCATGTGTTGTTATGATATTTTGAATTAAATATAATATTTTGAAAAAAGACATGTGTGAGTGAGTGTCTGTACGTGTGTTTCTGTGGTGTGGAATTTCATGAGGAAGCTGCTGCTGTTTTCTGGATGCTGAGGTATGAAGCAGAGTTCAAGTTGTAGTTGGCTAGCTATTGCTTGCTTGCTTGCTTGGAAGTTTGATTTTGATTACCGCTGACTTTGTGAGTCAGAGAGGGATAAGAATGGAATTTGGTGTTGTGTGAAGAACACGCTGATAATTATATTGAAGTTTGTGAGAAAACCGAAAGTGGGATGAGCATGAGCTTGAGAGAGAAGAAGCAACTAAGTGGGGGTCCACTTTTAGTAAAATAGTTTGTACATTGTACTTTGAAACAGTAGTGAGTCAATGCAGACTGTTCAACAAGTGGCTCAGCTGTGTGTCCGTGTGTGAAAACTCAAAGTGAACATTTTTACAAGATTGCTGAAGCAGAGACGAGGTTGGCTGAATATCAATGTTGCTTGTTGATACGGCAAACATGGTTCAATCGGTAACATTAAATTCGGTTCAATTGGTATTTAGGTTCATTCAATAGGGTCGGTTCAATTCGAATGAGTATACAGTTTATTTTTTAAAATTTGTCAAGAACACAAATTCCCGTTGACCCAACAAAACTAGGGCACGAAAGTTACGACGCTAAAATTGTAACTCCGTTCGAGAAAATCTACCAAAATCCAAACCCTAGACTAAAGAAGATGGGCTTAGAAGACGAGATTGTTAACGAATGCTGTAAGTCTTCAGCTTCAAGCATCAAGTGATTATTTATTAATTCTTGAGTTCATCGCTCGATCTGGTCTAACAGGTGGCGCGATCAATTTAAGTAAGGCGAAGCTCTACCAACCCGTTGCAATCATCGTGAGTTTCATGACGTTGGGGGGTTTCTTGTGTTACTGGATTGTGAAGTATTCACCAGACGCATCAGCAGCTCTTGTTGATGAATATGGCAGTCACATAGCGGCCGAGGCCTCTGCTATTTTATTTGTGTTGTCAGTGTTTGGGTTTGTGTTATTCATCTTAATATGCGTACTAATTGACAAGCACCAGATTGACATTGAAGATGATGAAATAATTAAAGAGGAGAATTTTTGGAAGGAACATGAGGATGAGTCAAATTCAAGTGAGTGAGAAAGCAATGGGAATTTTGCCTAAATGTCTTTTTCCCCTTCTTTTTTTTATATCATTCTTTTCAAACTGTTTCCTTTTTTTAAAAATATTCAAAAAGCTTGATTATCATAGTATTTGTGCATTCCAATCAACACATGCCTGGATGTTCATGTTTTGTCTGTTGGTGATTTTTTTTTTCACAGTAGCTTCAGAGGATTCGAGAGTTTTAGGATCCACGGACGAGGAGGACTTAGAAACATTTGGAGGCTGTAAGTAATTTCGTCGCTTGTTCAGTTCCCTTCATAACTTTTCATGGAATAAAATTCTATGTAACTGATCTATGTCTCCAGGGTGTTGTTTTCTGACCGTAAAGAAAGTAAGGCTGCGGAGATGGAGTGTGAGGCTAAGCCTTTTATCAATTTCACTATCTTTCGTTATTTGGGTACTGACGAACAATAGCCTTTTATCAAAACCTTTCATCAACGTGCTCTTAATCTTCTGGTTTATATTATTCAACCTCGGAGTTGTGATGGGATTGGAAAAGCCTGATCTAGAAAACATACTGCAGAGTGAGTGCATGCCAAGTAAAGTATATTGTTGCTTCCCATTAAAGCAGATCAATCTGGCCTCGCATTTCACTTATCAATATTTCAACTTATTGTTACCTGGTTAAATTTTCTGTTTTTTCTTCCAATCTTTCGCAGCCAAAGATTACATGACACGTCCGCAGCGAGCAACTTACATTCTGTGTTTTTTCTCAAGTCTAGTCTATTTTATTGGGCTTGGGTGTGAAGAAGACGCAATCAGTTGCAATAAGGACATTGAAAACATCATTGGGTTCTCTTTAGGTCCAGTCTTGCTCCTGGGCATTCTCATAGTTTATATCTTCAGAAGGTGCAGGCATTCCAAGAGTGTTATGGAGAAGTTAATGGAAGATAACTTCTTTGAGGCTACCAAACCTTTACTAGCGCCAAATATCGAAGATGATCTCAGTAAGCCCCAAGCTCCGCAAGTCGCTGAAGTAGTCTAGATTACTGTGTGCAGAGGTATTTAAAGCCTATGTTCAGTGGCATGTGTGTAAATAAGATCACTCAAGACTCGACTGATTCTTCTGTACCTTGTATGTACTTAGAAATTGAGAAAACTTTCACTGATTTCGGGGCTTCATGAGCTTGTAGTGTGACAAACTTTGTAATGTTTGGTTCAAGATATGAAAGATAACTTAATTGGGAAATCGATTCGAGAAAACTTACCAAAACAAAACCCTAGACTACGAAGATGGACGTAGAAGAAGGGATTAAAGAGGAATGCTGTAAGTCTTCAGTTTCAAGCATCAGTTGATTATTTTATTAATTCTCGAGTTCATCACTCGATCTGGTCCAACAGGTGGCTTGATCAACCGAAGTAAGTCCCAGCTCTACGCACGAGTCGCGATCATCGGCAGTTTCATTGCGTTGGTGCGTCCATGTATTTATGCTTAAAGAAGGATTTACCACAGGAAGCACTTCCTTTTATTGGTGGCAGGGATAGTTTTTGTCTTACTGATTTGCATATGCTTGACAAGCACCAGCCTGACCTAGAATATGACGAGGACTTGGTGGAATCACATGGAAATGGTAAGCAATTTCACGCCCTTCCGGTTCAATTCATTGAATGAAATTTTTAATAATCGATCGGTCTTGTCTTCAGGGTGTTGTATGATAATTGTAAGGCAAGAAAGGTTGCAGAGATGGTGTGTGAGTGGGGCTAAGCATTATATCAACTTCACTATCTTTTATTGTGTGGGAGTAATGGCCTTTTACCAGAACCTTAAATGGTCGAACTCTTAATCTTCTGGGCGAGATAATATTCATGGCCGCATTTTCTATGGGGTTAGGAGGAGAGCCTTATCCAATATGCCTGATCAATCTGCCTTTGTGTTTCACTATCAATATTTAATTTGACCTGTAATTACCTTATTTTGAACATCACGTTTTTTTCGCAGCCACCAGCTACTACATGAAATATCGACACCAGGAGCCAGTAATTGGCGTACTGTGTATGTATGCAAATCTAATCTATTTAATTATGATTGGGGCCGAAGAGGAATTCAATTCTAATGGCTATAAGGACACTGTAAACGTCATTGGGGGTTCTCTTTAGCTCCAGGCTTGCTCCTAGGCTTGCTCCTAGGCATTCTTACAGTGTGTATATCTGGAGAAGGTGCAGGCTACCAAGCCTTCACTGGCACTGAAGATCAAAGATGCTCTCATTAAGCCCCAAGTCTAGATTATCTTGTGCAGAAGAGGAACTTTTTGAAGCTTATGTTCAGTGTTATTTTCTAAATAAGATCAACTGATCCTTCTTTACGTTATACTTAAAATTTGGGAACATTTCCACTGATTTTTGTACGTTCATTCGCATGTATTATGAAAAACCTTTGGGTTTTTAAGGCCGGATGTTTGTGTCTGATAAAATGTGGCTCATCTTAAAAACAAAGAGGTGAAGTGTAACACAGTGATGCCGTAGAAACTGTCACTTACATTACAACAAAAAGACACAACGTTGCAAATAAATATATACCACTTGCAATGGAGCTGCAAACTGTACGACACCCATGTCAAGAGATAATTTGCGAGCGATTTTGGATTCTTAATGGCTGTTATCTCCCTTGACAAATCTTCAACACAGATCATATGACAGTTGAATGGTGCTTCCCAACACACCATCCGCTGCCAGCATATAAGCATGTGTTTTTTCAAACTAGCTCTTGAACTGATCAGTTAATGAGAATGGTGGATATGATTCCTACAATATTGGAGAAAGTTACAATCTGAATCCATGGTTAGCAGAACGAAAAATAAGTACCAACCCAATAAGTGGACATATAGTAGTTACCGTGCCGAGCTCTTGGCTCAAATATTGTCTGACAAGAGTTGCCTGTTGTAACAACCTCTCCATTGCTGAATAGCCGGGTTGATTATTATGCTCTGGAATTTGATATATTTGCGTGGCAGATATAAGAAATCTAGTAACTTAATACGTATGGTTTGTGAGGATGAAAAGAATGCCAATGGAAAAACTAACCGAGAAGTGCTCGGTTCAAACTATCTGCAACCTGCTGCCTATGGTCCGGGCTAAGCAGATGAAACATTGGGGAATTTTGCGGCTCTTCGTAAGCTAACAGTGCGATGGAGTCCTAAGTCAACAGCAAACTGTTGATCATACTAAGATAATTCATACAAAGAACATGTTTAGTATTGTAAAATGAACAATACCTCGAGCTTCGAACGATATTTCTGCACTTCACTGAAAAGGGACAACTTGGCCTGAGCGAATTCGAGAGCTTCTGTGCTGCCACATGAACAGAATTTCAAAAAAGACTGCTTTTTCTCTTAAATGGGAAACAAGTACTGTTCTGAAATGGAAAGAGGATACGAAATTGTGGTGTGTTAGCTTACGATTTTCTTGAGCAAACAAGTTCAACAAAGTGAAGGATTAGAAGATCGAAGTGCAAGTCTTTGTTCTTTTCCAACAACTCTGGTGCCAGCTTTTCTGTTAGTTCAATGGCTTTTGGCACATTCCCCTCCAATGTATACCGAAGAATCTCTACGGGAAAACAAGCAAAGTCAAACGCTAAAAATCAAGGCGTCATAATTCCCTAAATCAACTAGTGACACCTACAAAATGGGCACCAAATAAATAATTCCCCCCTCGATTTGCAATAACTGTCAATAAAAGTGATATATAATCATTAGTATTGTGTAAAAATTTACCTTTTCTTCTTTCCATGTCGTCCAGACTATACGGAAGCGGTTTCATTTTCACAGAAGCACAAAGTGACTCCGCTGTCTCATTGAAACAGTTATGCACAAGATATGATACAACAATGGCATGGATGTCTTTGTCACTAACAGCCTGCAAGTACAAACAATATATCTCTTAAGGAAACAAGTTATGAACTATTATGTCGCATTGATTTCTACAGGGGATGCACGCATACGCAGGGGTGTCAAATATTCACACTGGAAAGTCGGAAACTTTTAAGTATCATTTCTCGATGTCCTAGTAAAAAAGAGGTATATGCATCGGTACAAAAATTTGAATCTCATCACTAACTTGGTATTCAATTAGAAGTCAGCAAGAAAAAAGAGAGAATAACGCCGTATTTAACACTCTGCTATAGCTACAGCTTCACTTTTGAGCAAATTTTTTAAAAACCTCGCTTCTAAATCCGGTTGGATAACAACCTTGGAAGCTTGAAAAAACTACGGAGTGGAAACTTGTGTGCATATACAAATATATATCATCATAGCGTTAGGAGGTAATTTCACCAACAAGGCCTTCAACTCACACTAAGAATGACTTCGGATGCTGATTTGCAACCAATGCTCTACTTCGGAAGTTCTTATTGCGTGCATTTCTTGAAGGGAAGGCATCACGTCAATTCTAAAACTATCAACCCAACTCTCACTAGGGAACAATCTTAATGTAATCGCGCTGCATTAGAAAGAGCTCATTAAGCATCAACCAATGAACTCAAATCTTACAACAGAGAAAACTCAACCCCATCACTTACATTTCCCAGATGGAAACCTAAAACTCAAAAACCTAAACATCAAAATGGGCAACCCGAAAATGAAATTTTAAATTCAACAACAACAACAACAAAACCAAATCAACAATCGAGCAAAAGAAAGCTATTCAACAATTTCTAGGGCAAATCAAACCTACGAAGCCGCCAACAAGAACAAAACAACCGGAATCCACCCTCGTCGATACCCAGATAAAAAGATTCGCCCTTTAACAAAAATTCGATAAAATTATACGTTTAGAAACTCACAATCTGCTCGTACTGGCGAGGATCAACATCCATCAGTAAGAGTATCCGGCGATATTGTCAGCAATTGAGAACTTGACGCAGCAAATTAGAGTTGTTCATCTGACTCGGAAGTTGGGGATTGGGGGAAAATGATGATGGATTCGCTCAGACGATTTTTTTTTCTTTTCTTTTCTTTTTGGTTTCTCTCGTTTGATTGCTTTCCCTCTTTTGTAAATCCGTTTTTACTTTCATTTTTTTTTTCACAAATATGGAATTCTTTTTTTGTCTTTAAGGTAATAAACATGTTTTTCACTTTCAGGCTTTGTTTGTGTTACGCAATTTTTCTATTAATGATATCTTACCGATAGTTTATTAATTCAGTAAAACAATTAAATTTTCTGAAATCTCTATTTCTCAGTTATTTTTTTCTTCTAATAGATGGATTCCAAGTAGGTGTATAATTAACCGATACAAACGTAATTATCAATATAGATGCACCTCTCTCGTATCTTACTCTTCTTGCGACGTAACAAATAAGGAAAAATAACAACAACAACAAAATTCATGCAGTCATTAGAAAATCAAACTTGAGACCTGAAATATTATGGACCAACACCTCGACTATCTCTGATCCCACACCTATATTTCTCGACTCAATCAAAGAAATTTGACTGTGGTTCGTGGTTGTGAATGAGATAGCAAACTTCATATGTTAAATACTTGTACAAACTTCTCAATGTCATTGTTTGATTTGTGTGGCCAGCTAGACAACTTGCCTTACTTTTGCCAATTTACAAACAACAATAAAAACCATCACTGGATTGTGCTTAAAACTCAGAACTAACCAAGTGCCTTAATCGACAAACGTCATAAGCATGAAACTACTTGTTTTTTGCCAACTCGGCTTTCCTCCTGGAAATTATTTTGTAGCACACATTCATTTGCTGATCGGTTGCTATGAGAATGAAATCTCTCATAGCACGTGCAGCAATGCTCATTTGAGTTCAGTATTCTACCCAATTTTGAGTAGCACCTGCTGGCTGTCGATTGCTGCACACTGACGAAGAAGCTCAAGAGGAGCCCAATGACAAGTTCAACATATTTCTCCGTATACACATTCAGATCATCCATCATATCCAGCCTCGTCTATGATCAAGATTCACCAACTCGTAGCGAGTGATTTGCAAAAGGATCAAAATAAATTCCATTAGCAGACACATAAACTGACTACTGCCCTTGGTACGCTGCAGCAGCATTTCAGGCATGAACTCACATCGGATAGAAACCAAAGCTGAACTATGGCTGCTGACTCAAACCTATCAAGATCCCATCTTTGCGGCAATTTCAGCAGCGAAATTGAAATCTAAAGACGAATAAATAAACTCAATAAAAGCATCTGCACACCCGTATCTGATGAAGCAGAGCTAAATGCTCCAATTGCATTTCAACAGAAAAATTGAATACTAAAGAGTACATAAGCTCACACAAAGCTCGCATCTGAAGGGAACCAAATCTGAATATATACTAAACTCATATACCTGACTTTAGCAGGAATTTCACCATCAAAATTGAAAATTAGAGACTAATCTAACATCCAATGAAAACTAAAGCTCAACTTAAGCAACATAAAATCTATCAAGATCTCACATTTACATGCATTTCAGCAGCGAAATTGAAAATACGAGACATACAGATTAAGACATGAAAATAGTGAACTGGGATATACAGCAAAATCTTTGTATCCGTATAAAACTGATGATGATGAGAGTAAAAATTACAGTTTTCAGATTCCACTAGAAGAAGAATTAAAAATACTTACTTGATCAATCCCAGACACTCAATTTCAGAAAACCCTAATCCCCAATTTCTTAATTTTCACGAAGATGTTGGAAACACATCCTTCACTGCTGACGCCGCTGTCAAGTAATTCAAAGTGTTCCTCAGCGTCTCTTTCTCCCTCTTCAACCTCGCGGCAGTGTCCTCCAGCTCCAGCAACGCCTGCTGCTCCCTCGGCGCACCCTCAAACGTGCTCCCCACAAAAAAAGAAAACGGCGTCGGAAACAAATTCCGCCGAAGGTCCGTCGCCTCCTTCTCCTGCTTCCCGTTCAGCCTGTTCGACAACCGAATCACATCCTTCATGTAACTCTCCACTTCGCTCGCCAACGCTTCCAAATCCTCCGCGCCTGCGACGTCGTTTGACGGTTTGTCTTCAAGCCACGTCACCTGCGCGACCAGATAAGGTTTGGCCCGTACGATGTTCACCACTCTGAACCGCTCCTGCCCTTTGCAGATTAGGAAGAATCGATCGTCCACGAGCTTCTCATGCTTGACGACCTCGCCGACGCAGCCGACTTCCGCGGTTCCTGTAGTTGCGTCGGTGTATATCACACCGAATCGGAGATCGGTTTGAAGCAGCGTGTGCATCATTATTCTGTACCGAAACTCGAATATCTGCAGCGGAAGAATCGCGCCGGGGAAAAGCACCAGCGGGAGTGGAAACAGCGGCAGCTCCACCAAATCATCCGATTTCGGAGACCCAGTGTGGTGCTTTTCGGAAAACGACGACGCCGAGCAACGCAGATTGGTGTTACTGAACTTAGTTCGGCGCGAGGTTAAAGGAGTAAAAGACGCGAACTTTGTAGAACCCCGATTGAGGGATGAGAGTGGGGCTAGCGAGGGTTTGTGATTGAACGCAGAAGAGGACGGCGGCGATGGGAGGAGGTGAGGTAGCGCCATTGAATTGGGGTTTTTTGTTTAGAGAGAGAAATGGGTTGTGGATAGAGTGGAGGGTGGTGATTCAGATGGTGCCATGTGTGAGGATTTCTCTCTCCATTGATGTGAGTGAGGTTTTGGCTGCTGTGGAGGTGGAGCTCTGCAAATCTGGTGGTTGGAGAAGAAGATGGAGGATTTGGATAATATGCAACTTTTTGGGGTTTTGTTGGGATTTAACAGAACGTGCTCGAATGTTTTGTAAATTTCAAATTACGGATGGATGGAATTGGACATATTTTGGGCTACTTATGGAGGCCCAATATCGGCTAATTGGCAAGTGGCCCAGTTATCAATTAGCCAAATTTATAAAAATTTAAACTTATGGAGAATCCGATATATATTTTAAGCTAAAAAACAGAAAATCCTATTACTTTACAACTAAATTTTCTTTTGATAAGCTATAAGAGACAGAGACAAATGCATAAAGAGGACTTAAAGCTGGGAAATAATATTCAACAGGAACCGTACAGATAATAAAAGATCAACGTGAATAGACAATAATCTGCTGCTCCACTTTACCTCACGCCTAACTGAGTTGGCGCACCACCTTGTCACTCAGAGCATAAGAGAGGCAAGAAAACACTTGAAAGCAACTGTTCAACACTCGCCTGCCCAAAAGGCCGGCCTGACCAAAGCAAATACACGATTGAGAAGATCCACTAAAACACAAAATCGTGCTGACCCGGCGAAGAAAACCCAGACCGAAAAAATCGGCGGGGAAGAAAGCCCTCATAAGCGAAAATCACTTAGAGGGAAAGAAAAGCACAAAACTCCCTCTCCACTTCCGTCGTCCCAAAAAACCTCCTACAAACTCCACCCACCGCCAGCTGCCGCATGTCCCAACCACCAGCTCTTCCTTCGCTCCGCCTTCCCCAACATCTAAAAAGACTCGCATATCAAGGATGACCGGGGGCCGCACCACTCAAACCCCGCACCACTCTCATCACCAGATCTGACCTCGGCATATACTCGAAGAGGCACAGGGCTTCGGCGTGGCAAAGGCCATTGACGTCCACCGTCGAACCCAAAAAGATATCCAAAAAAAGAGAAGAAAGGAAGACATGCGAAGAGAACAAAGAGAAGATGGTGGAGTAGAGAGAAGAGAGGGAAGGGGGGTCTTGGTAAATAGAGTAAGTCCATAGTGAATTTAATAGATTGCATTTATTTATTTAAGAATACAAAAGAATAAACTGGATGAATACACAGATTTATGATAATTTTCTAGAATAATCATATAAAAAATTATCACATAAGCCCCGTGACTCAGCATTACGTCGATTTAAAATTTCAGCATGTATCTATTTTGGAAAACGAATTTAAAAATTAAGTACATACGAAAATCAAATTCGGATTTTGGCTAAATTAAAAATTTCTTCCGTTTAAAATGCCTTAGAAATTAGATTCCAACAATTATAACCCTTGCCTGGCGCTGTCCCTTGCCTTACAAATTAGATTCCAACAATTATATGGATTGCCTGGCGCTGTCCCTTGCTTGATGTGTTTTATGGGAGGTGTGGTGCTCTCGCAACAAATGCATTCATGGAGAGCATACAGGGGACATTCGTCTGATTGTCCAGCGTATGGCCTGCTCCCTCACGCCTCTGATCTCAGCTACCTATGTGCAAAACCTTAATAACCAGCTGCCTCTTGATATCCTTCACGTGCGCACTCATGTTTACTATATTTTGGCTCATAGGTGGGCTGGTTCCTCCCTCCTTCAGGGAACTCTCTTTCTTTAGCCATGAATGGCACCCATTGCGGCTATACTACTAGAGACTCTAAGGGGACTCTTAAAATGGCAGGACGCTTGGAGGTAGAGGATGCTTGTTTCCTAGCAGGGCTCTCGCAAGTATTGGACATCCTTCACCACTATCAGATTAGTATCTCTTGCGTGCAAAGCTCTTATGCGGACACCGCTGTGCTTCAGGCAGATGTGTATAAGGGTCCTTGGGATCATTTTGAGAGCTGACAGGAGATGAAGAAGCAGATGCAAGGCATTGATATTCTAGAAGTCCAGCCCGAGAGAAACAGCGCGGCAATCACCATATCCTTTTGTGATTTCGACCTTCGGAGCACATCCTTCTTAAGGGAGCTCCCACGTGCTGTTCGTATGGCGTACATGGGGGATTATACGTGCCTTCCCGTGTGGTGTAGGGCCAAGAACACGGTGAACATCCCATCAGACGACGCTAAAGTACCTCCTCCGAGGTCCTATTGGCTTCCCTCCACAGGAACTTTGTTCTAATCTGGTGTTTTCCCATGTTGTTGTTTTTTGTGTTTTTCCCTTTCGTGTATCCTTTCTGTCTGTGGCCGGGCCAGCCTTTGGTACCCTTTTATAAATAGTCCCTTCCAAAAAAAAACAATTATAACCCATACGCAATATTTCGGGTCAATTTGCTCCGATAAAAAGAAATGTACAAACTACACAACCAATCTGGGTCGAAATTCGAAAACATAGTCCGCCTCCCCAATCCGCCCAAACAGCCAAAACGCATGCTAAAACTAAAACGGCGCCGTCCCAAGACTCGCTCCAGGCTCCACCGCGTCACCTTGCAAAACAACGCTCACGCCGTGGCTCACCTTGCAAAACAGTGCCCTTCGTGGCAGTTTCTTCTTCTGTTGTAATGCCTATTGGCTTATCAAAAAAAAAATCAATAAATAAATCGCGCTCTCTCGTTCTAATCAAAACCCTAGATCGAGTGTCGTCACTAATCGATCGGAAATGGCAGCGGAGGAAGGACAAGTGATCGGCATCCACTCCCTCGACGCGTGGGAGACGTATCTCAAGTCAGCCAACGACGCGAAGAGACTGGTAATTCATTACCCAATTTTTATTACTGATTTGTTGCAGCGATTATTTCCAAGGTTTCGACATTTAGTTTCTGATGCTGGGATTCATTTTTAATTCCTGATTTGTACCATGTTTATAATCTTTAAGCTATTCGATTTTGTGCTTCGTAATTTGATTTACTTATTTCACTTTATTCTTTCTGATCTGTTGTTTATTATTATTTTCCGCCTCTTTAGATTCAAAGATTTGTGTACTGAAACTTTGTATTTATAATTAATATGTTTTTGTGGAAATTATGTTTGGACTTTGGAGTAATTACTTAGTGGTTCTAAGTTTCTTTTTGGTTCATGTAAAGATCGATTATAGAATGTACTTAGTCGAACCTTATTCTTTATTAATATTGGGACCAAATGTTAGGTTTACAAACAAGAGATTGACTCAATCTCAAAACCAAAACAAATAACAACAATTAATCCAGTCCAAACAATCGAAACTAACAGCATAAACGAAACACCAATCCAATCAACCAGTAAGGATGACTTTCCTGATGAATCGCTGCTCGAGTTCTCGCCGGAAACGTCACAGCTCCGCCTGGGTGTCCAAGAGTGCTCCTCCACGCGTTCGGCTTGCAATCCTTGCAGTCGAGCCACGTCTGAGATCGCCCACACCAGTCGGATGCTTATCAATCAAGAGCGCTCGCCAACTTCGTCTCACGCTGAGAAGAATCGCTCCAATCGAATCCGAGAGAGAAGAGAAAAAATTCGTGCCCTAAGCCCCAATTTGATTTCGCTTATATGCTCAGCTGAATCTGGCTTCAAAACCCTCTCCTCCTTCTCTCCTCCAACAAAAACCCACAAACTCACAAACCCTCTCCTCCTCCCTCCTCAGCCCCTTCCTCCTCCTCCTCCTCCTTCCCCAAATCTGGCCTCTTCCCTCTCCCTCCTTGCTTCATTCTTCACTGCCGATCTGATCCAATTTTCAGCAACATGCAAGCTGTTTTTGGATCAGATCTGGATTTGTGGGTGTGGAGATGGAGGTGAGATTGGGATGAGCTTCCGGCGATGGGTTGGGAGAGGTGGATGGGTGGGTTGGAGGGGGCTGTGGATCTGTGTTTTTAGTTTTTTTATTGTAAATTCCTGTTTTCGTTTTCGTTTTTGTGCCCTGTGTGGCCAAATAATTGGAGACTGGATCGCCGGCGGACGATACATTGACGATTTTCAAGTGATCCTGCCTCTTCCAACTGTGAATGACGGGACGATGTGCTCAAGCCATAGGCGAAGTGAAGCGGCGGACTCCTGATTATTCATGTTTATTTTTCTTGTCTGTTCTGTTTCCAGCTGGTTAACTTGTCCCAGCTTTAAGTCCTCGGTTCGCCGTTGTCTTTGTAATTCACAGTTTTATATCAAAAAAAAAGAATCTGGCTTCAAAACGACGCCGCTTGAATGAGTAACAGAAATAACGGACATACGCGCGTCTCCAAAACGACCGCGTTCCTTTAACGCCGACTTGAGCTTCGTTGAAACGACGCAGCTTCGGGAGACACGGACAGCCGATCGGGTACACGAGATGCCAAGCCAGCCGATCAGGCACACGCTCGGGCACCCGCTCGGACACACGGTCGGAGGCAAGCTCGGAGGCACGGGCTCCAGAGCAAAAAAAAGTATTTTTCCTGCAAGACTCATACAAGCATTTGGACTGGACAATTTTCACAGATATGATCCCAATATCAACTTAATATACACAACAAGGATTATGATTTCTCAACAAATGCCCTCCTAAGACTAGTTGTGTAAATGATTAAAGAAAGAAAAGAATGAGACAGATACATCTGACCTCAATTAAGGTTCAACTCAGCCATTGAAGGCTTCAAAAAACTGCTCAGGCCAGAACTTCATCCAACCTCATCAATATGCAAGCTTTCCCTGCAGAAAACAAACTTGTTAGCAGGTACAATTTTAGTTCCAAAGTCAGCTGGGTTTTTCTCTCCAAGGATCTTGTCTACTCTTATGGTTTGTGTTTCCACTAGATCCCTAATGAAATGCATCCTAACATCTATATGTTTTGACCTCTCATGGTAAACTGGATCCCTTCACAAACATAAGGCACTTTGACTATCCATAAAGATCCTAGGAGGCTCACTAATCCCACTGATCTCCTTCACTATCCCACTCAACCAAATGGCTTCTTTTGCTGCTTCTGTTGCAGCAATATACTCTGCTTCTGTGGAGGATAAGGCAACTATAGGCTGGAGCTGACTCTTCCAAGACACACAGTTTCCATTCCAAGTGAAATAGAAAGCTGTGGTGGACTTCCTATTATCCCTATTGCTGGCATAATCTGAATCTACATACCCTACAATTCCAGCTTTTGGTTCATGGTCTCTATAAACTAATCCTAACCCTTTAGTCCCTAACAGATATCTTAACAAATATTTCATGGCTTCCCAATGCTTTGTGCCTGGGTTAGACATGTATCTACTAAGAACACTAATAGAGAAAGCAAGATCAGGCCTTGTACATATCATACCATACATAATAGAACCAACAGCAACATCATATGGCACATTCAGCATGTTTTTCTTTTCTAGCTCAGTTTTAGGACAATCTTCCTTAGAGAAAACAAGATGCCCTCCTAAGGGTATAGCATTAGACTTTCCATTCACAATAGCAAATTTATCTAACACCTTAGCAAAGTATTCAGACTAAATAAACAGATTTCTCCATTTTTCTTATTTCTGGTTATCTTTACCCCTAAGATCTTTTGAGCAATTCCTAAGTCTTTCATGTCAAAATGTTTTTGCAAACCAGACTTAGTCAGTTTTATGCCATGCAATGAGGGACTAATCAGCAGCAAATCATCCACATACAGCAGCACAAACAATGGGGCATTATTTTTCACTCTTTTCAGATAAAGGCATGTATCATATTTGCTTCTTAAAAATCCTAAGTCAAGCATGCAACTGTCAAATTTCTTATTCCACTGTCTAGGTGATTGTTTTAGTCCATAGATGGATTTTCTAAGAAAACAGACATGATCTGGTTTAGTTTTATCAACAAAACCTTCAGGTTGGCACATATGAATTGTTTCAAGCAAATCACCATGCAAAAAGGCAGTTTTCACATCCATTTGTTCAATGTACCAATCATAAACAGCAGTCATTGCAATAAGTAATCTTAAAGTTTTATACTTGACAACAGGAGCAAATATCTCATTAAAATCAATGCCCTCTCTTTGGTGAAACCCCTTAGCCACTAACCTAGCCTTAAACCTTGGTGGATCATTAGGTGAGTTACCTTCTTTTATTCTATATATCCATTTACATGCCAAAGGTTTCACATTAGCAGGCCTAGGTACAAGTTTCCAAGTGTTGTTTTCATGCATAGATTGAATTTCTTCTATCATGGCAGTTTTCCATTTTTCAGCTTCATTACTAAACAAGGCTTGCTTATATGTATCATGTATTACATATTTTATTTTCTCAGCAGCCATTAGAGCAAACTCAACAATATTATAGCACTTTCCATCATGGTTCTCATCATACTCAGCTATGTTGGCTTTATATTTTGGATTTAGCTTTCTAGTCCTAGGTTCCCTGTCTCTAGTCAGTTGATAATTAGCAAGACTAGGTTCACTTTCATGCACAGGGGACTCAGAAATATCAGATATAGCACCAACATTTTCATGCACATTTTCAGGCACATTCACACTATGATCAACATACAAATCATCAGGAAGATTTGGCAAGTCAGATATTGCAGCAGAAGAAACATTCATGCCTAAATCAGATGATCCTATAGCAGCATTTTGATCACTAGTGTCCATAGAAATTGAGGCTGAGTTTGAGTGAGAAGGACTTACAGTGCTAGCTCCCCCACCTAATTGGTGAGGTAGCTCATTACCTGAAACAGCAGGGGAATTCGACCCCTCATCTGTTACCTCCTGCAGTCCAGCACTTATGTCCAGTGACTGTCCCATCTCAGCTGCTTGGTCTCCATTGTTTCCATCATCATTTCCCTGGTTCAAGTTGAATCCTGATGGAATAAAACTGGTCACACCTTCAGGTGTGCCATGAGACTCAATAGCATGGTTTAGTTTAGACTTAAAGTGGAAATTCAGTTCATCAAAGGTAACAGAATGTGACACTATTACTTTGTACCCTCCTGGTTGTATCATTAATAGTTTATAGCCTTTAACTCCTTCAGGATACCCAAGCATAACACATTTAACAGCCCTAGGCTGGAGTTTACCATCAGACACTTTGGCATATGCATTGCAGCCAAAAGGTCTGAGGTGGGAGAGGTTTGGAGGTTTCCCAGTCCAAAGCTCTTGGGGAGTTTTGAAGTTAATTGCTGAGGAAGGACATCTGTTAATCAGATAAGCAGATGTCATCACAGCCTCTCCCCAAAGAGTTGGTTTAACTCCAGCACTAATCATCATGCATCTAGCTTTCTCTAAAAGGGTCATGTTCATCCTCTCAGCAGTTCCATTCCGCTGAGGAGTACCAGGTACAGTTAAGTGTCTTTTTATCCCATTCTTAGTGCAAAATTCATTAAAGGCCTTGTTACAAAACTCCAACCCATTATCTGTTCTTAAGCATTTAACTTTAAGCTCAGTTTGACTCTCAACCATGATCTTCCAATTCTTGAATTTTTCAAAAGCCTCATCCTTAGTTTTTATAGGAAAGACCCATACTTTTCTTGAGTATTGATCAATTATAGAAAGGAAATACGACCTTCCTCCAATTGTAAAGACCTGTGCAGGTCCCCACAGATCAGAGTGGACATACTCCAAGGGGGTTTTTGACAACAAAAGAAGATTTGCCAAAAGGATGAGCAGATTTTTTTACCAAAAACACATGTTTCACAGAATTTCAGATCAATAGGTTTACAGTCAATCAAACCAGATTTAGACAGATAATGCAGTCCTTTATTCCCTATATGTCCAAGCCTTGAATGCCAAATGTTAGTGTTTAACAGAATTTTATGTTCATCAGCAAGATTAACTTCAGTAGGAGAAGAAATAACATGGTATAGCCCTCCCTTTTCAATGCTCCTCATCACAATCCTGTTATCCCTTAATACTTCTCTAACTCCCTTAAAGGTTGTTATTTTGCATCCAAGTTTATCAAGGGCTGATTCTGACATCAAACTTCTCCTCAAATGGGGAACCCATCTCACATTTTGGAGAGTTCTCACAACACCATCAAACATCCTTAAGGGGACTGAACCAATTCCCTTAATTTGTAATGAGGTGTGATCACCTAGCATGACCTCCCCACCTTCACAAACCTTCAGTGAACTGAAGAGATGTTTGTGTGGAGTGGCATGCATGGTGCAGCCAGAATCAAGTATCCATGAGTCACCCTCATGCCCATCAGACATGAGGAACATCTCATTAAGATACTGGGGATCTTCTTCACATACATTGGACTGTCCAGATTTTTGGTTGTCTTTGTTTCCTTTATTTTTCTTATCTTCAATTCTTTTGTAACAAGAGCTAGCATAGTGGCCCAACTTGCCACAATAATTGCACTTGACAGGGGTATTTCTCTGGGAATTATTGTTGTTTTGAGTGGATTGAGAAGACTTGTCTAAGGAATTTTTATCTGAAGAATCATTGTTATTCTGAAAACTATTGTGGTTCTTTTTCTTTGGTTTAAATTTGTTCTTCCCCTTAAACATCATTGCCTCAGATTTTACTTCAGATTTAACACCATTTTTAGTCTTAAAAACTTTTAGACTGTCATTCTTGGAAGTAATAGCTTCAATAATCTTGGAGACTGTTACTTCATCATTCCCATACTGAATGACATCCTTAAGCGTGTCAAACTGTGGTGGGATTGAATTAAGGAGAATGACACAAAGGTGTTCTTGTTTAACTTCATCATTACACTTTTTCAAATCCTGAGTTACTTTTAGAAATATGTCAAGGTTCTCCTGCAAACTCATAGACACATCCATCTTGAATGTGAATAATTTTGTTTGCAGAGAGATCCTATTGGGGAGAGATTTAACCAAATACATGTTATCTAATTCATCCCACAATTTTTTAGGTTCAGTGTGTTGCATTACTTTCCTAGCAACATCATTAGTTAGCCTCATCATGATTTCAGAATAAGCAAGTTCTTTCATGTCTATTTTCTGCTGATCTGAGGTTGGAGCAATCCATTCCTCAGTTACAGCCCTATAGCATTTTCCTTAACTAATATAGCCTTCATCCTCATCTTCCACATATTGAAATCAGAGGTCCCATCGAAGGGCTTGATTTTCATGGCATCAGCCATCCCAAAAGAAAATCAAGTCCAAGGGTTAACAAAGAAAGGTAGGCAAGCACAGATGATGATCAAGATGAATCAAGATCAATCAAACAGGCTCTAGATACCACTTTGTAAAGATCGATTATAGAATGTACTTAGTCGAACCTTATTCTTTATTAATATTGGGACCAAATGTTAGGTTTACAAACAAGAGATTGACTCAATCTCAAAACCAAAACAAATAACAACAATTAATCCAGTCCAAACAATCGAAACTAACAGCATAAACGAAACACCAATCCAAGCAACCAGTAAGGATGACTTTCCTGATGAATCGCTGCTCGAGTTCTCGCCGGAAACGTCACAGCTCCGCCTGGGTGTCCAAGAGTGCTCCTCCACGCGTTCGGCTTGCAATCCTTGCAGTCGAGCCACGTCTGAGATCGCCCACACCAGTCGGATGCTTATCAATCAAGAGCGCTCGCCAACTTCGTCTCACGCTGAGAAGAATCGCTCCAATCGAATCCGAGAGAGAAGAGGAAAAATTCGTGCCCTAAGCCCCAATTTGATTTCGCTTATATGCTCAGCTGAATCTGGCTTCAAAACGACGCCGCTTGAATGAGTAACAGAAATAACGGACATACGCGCGTCTCCAAAACGACCGCGTTCCTTTAACGCCGACTTGAGCTTCGTTGAAACGACGCAGCTTCGGGAGACACGGACAGCCGATCGGGTACACGAGATGCCAAGCCAGCCGATCGGGCACACGCTCGGGCACCCGCTCGGACACACGGTCGGAGGCACGCTCGGAGGCACGGGCTCAAGAGCAAAAAAAAGTATTTTTCCTGCAAGACTCATACAAGCATTTGGACTGGACAATTTTCACAGATATGATCCCAATATCAACTTAATATACACAACAAGGATTATGATTTCTCAACAGTTCAGAAGATTTATGAATTTACCTGTTGTAAGGAATCATTTTGAAAAGGTGGTTTATTTACGTGATCACTAGTTTTGGTCTTTTGGATCCTTCCTGCAGTGGACAGTGGTTGGAGTTATTTTTTTAATGATCGGTACCTGAAGTTGACTGTTATTCTGAATTTATTATTGAAATTGTGTGCATTGTTATAGTCAATATATGTCCTTTTGTTTAGTTGAAGGCTTGAAGCTGTTAATTTGTTGGCTCTCTGTGTGTTGACTTTGTTTTTTTGGAGTTGAGAGTTCACGCACTGAAATGATGTTGACTGATGGAGGTGTTTGTGTAGATTGTGGTGGATTTCACTGCTTCATTGCGCCAATTCTTTCTGAGATTGCTAAGAAGTTGCCTCAGGTGACCTTCCTCAAGGTGGATGTTGATGAGCTGAAGGTAAACAGACACCTTACTGATGCAATTACTACCATCGATGTTTACTTCAAGTTTTTCTTTTTGTAGTGACATTCCTGAAACACATTGTTTGGGTAAATCACTGAAATGAAAATTTAGGATAATAATTGTCATGTACAAGGGCAGTAAAGAGTAGGTTTGGCTAAAGATTGAAGTCTTTGTTTACCAATTGTCACAAAAAACGCGTGTTGAAACAGTACTTGATTTGCAGAGTCTTGCCGAGGACTGGGCTGTGGAGGCCATGCCAACATTCCTTTTCATTAAGGAAGGCTTTTTAGTGGACAAGGTTGTTGGTGCACAGAAGGATGCTTTTGTAGCAACCATCCGCAAGCATGCTGGCGGAGCCACTGCTAGCTCTTAACTAGTTTCATAATGTGGTTCTTTTCGCATACTTTCCTACATAAGGTTAATCTCATTGAAGTATAGTCGTGATGGATTTAAACTTGCACATTTATCCGTGCTTATCAGTATGTTTCAAATTAGCAACCATGAACTATGGTTATACTGTCATAAATAAGTTTGTGGTTTACTATTTGCAATCAAATGTCTTTCTCTGTTGATAGTATGGATTGAGCTTGCTCTGGCTGAATAAAGGCCAAATGAGATTGAATTGGATCCATCAACATTGAATTTTTATAAATCTTAGACCCAAAATACTTTGGGCCTGGTCAGTTGTTGGATTATTTGTGATGCTTGTGTTGGAACTTGTCTATTTTGATCTGCAAATCATAAACACTTGAAAGCTTCATCATCTTTGATACTACAGGTAGCTATCATGGTTTCAATTGTTGGCATGTGACAGCAGACTTCTCTGGTCCAAACCGGAAGTCCCCATCCCAAATCAAAATCACATGATGCCCTTCAGTTCAGTTAAGGTACGACCTTCATGTAGTCATTTCGTACAAGTTAACTCATCTATGATAAAAGCCAATGACAATCCTTATCACATAATTATACGCACTTGAAGACCCGAATCTCATACAATGACCTTATGCATCCATTTTGTTGGATCATTTTCATCTTTCGAGAAAAATTAATCCAAAAGTCCCTTTTATCTGTTTAAGTACACGTAACTTCAAATTAATATAAGAGAAATGAAATAGCCCATTAGGAAAAACTAAGAAATGTGAATATGGTATGAGAGGCCGACATGCTTCAATTATTGGATCCCTGATATATCAATTCATACCACTTCAGAAACCATACACGAAGTCCCCCTCTTCAATGTTGGTTTCTCATATCAAGGACATGCCCCCCCATTAGTCCTTTTTTTCAAAAATTTGCATTTGCCTCTTTTGTATTTTTTTATAGCTAGCATGAGAAAATCAGATCTGCATTAGATATTCTCAAAGTACCTTTCACTTGTCAGTCTGGACTTCAATTTCTGATATGATTCCAATTTCCAAACCCTTCACCAAGGCCACAATAATTTCAGCCCGTATACAACAACCTTAGTGGGCAACATATTCTCACTCTAATAGGAGTATAACCGTAGCTAGCTATTAGACCAATAATATGGATAAGTACAGAAGTCAGACTAGTGTTGTATAATCTTGAAATAGTTAGGCCTGACAGTTACTTGAAATGTCCATGCAGTCTTTTAAAGGAACATGAACTTCCCAAACAATACAAGGAAAGTGTTCATGTCTAACAACATCTGGCTTAAATCTCTAGGCGGATAAACCTTAATTTGCGTTTATTTATTTATTAGGGGTTAAGATCATGTACAAACAATAAAGTTCGTCAAAATCGATCTATAGTTCGTCGCCGAAAAACAAAAAAGACCACATAGTTCGTAAATTTTTCATATAATTCGTTATCGAGAAAATGCATCAAAAATCTGGATTTAATCTCATTCATCCAAATCACAAGATCAATGGCTATGATTTGTTTATATTTTTTAACCAAAAAATCAACTTTGTACCTGATCTTTTTTTCTCTTACGGATTTTATGTATTTTTTTCTTCCTCTCATAACACCCTTTACGTATGCCATCAAAACTCTAACTTTGGTCTTATTTAGCTTGTGGAGCGATTGCTATTAAACGAAGGTGTCAGCATGTGAGAGATGAGGTAATGTTCAAAACTAAGCTTAAAACGAAAACAAGTAGCAACACTTCATCCTTACAGCAACCACTGCACATGCTCTAAAAATTAATTCAAATAATTATTAAGTGATTAATTTGTATGACATCTTCTCTTAATATCGGATCACACCTGACAATACTTCAACAAAAATTGTGTTCTCCATGAAATTGAAGAGAAAAAAGAGAGGTAAAAAATGGACGACGTCTCATAGTCATGGATGATTTTATTAATTAACTAACTGAATGGAATCTATTTGATTTCAACTTAATTATTATTTAATACTATATTATGTGTCAGATTAGGTTTTAATTTGAATTGTAGCATCAAAACAACTAACTTTGGAAACTTCACATGCGTCCATGATTCTCCATAAGCCACATTTATGCCCACAATTATTGGCACATTGTTTTGTGTTTTTAGATACGCATTATTAAACTAATCTTAAAGCTAGTTCGCAACTGGATAACACCTAAACATCACTATTATAACTAAAGCATAAAAACATCTGAGGTGTGGTTAGACGATTATTGTATTATTCTAGTACTTAATTAAGGTTAAATTTTGGGTAACCCTTTTTCTTTTTGTGTAACTTCTTCTTTTGAGTTGGAACAAAAGATACAACATTAAATTATGCTATGATTCTCTTGTTTCTCATTTAGATCTTGCTATCTTAATTAACTCAAAAGTTGAACTCTTTACAAGATTTGGATTCTCTTATTGGCATCAGCTTTTAAATATTATGCTTGTAATTGTTTTTTTTTTTGAAGCTTTTGAGAGATTTAATTACATCAAAAGAGAAGACAAAATAAAGAGCTAGCTAGAGGATACAAAAGAATCTCTCTTTATCCTTTCTGAGGTAAACAATTGAAAAGGCAACACAAATAAATGATGTTTGTATGCTGAACACATAACAGAAAAGAATCATATAAATAAGCAAACCCATCTTGTTGGGTAAAGGGAGAAATATATGGAACTCCATGTAGGACAGAGGACACCCCGCACATTAAACCCTAATGGCATGTTCGAAAAAGGCACGTACCAATTTGTTTAGAGTATCAAATAATTAGCCCTGATTCTGTTGATATCATTACCTGTCCGAGCACCCATTTTATGAAAATTGATGTCATTAACCGTTTCTTATATAGTATACTTAACTATCTTCTTTTAGGTGTTCGATTGAGAACTCCCTTATAACATGAACAACCGCTAATAATACAAGTATGGTCATTGAATCAAGACGCATTTTCGAGTGTGACATGTATCACACTAGCAAAGTTAAATTTGGTGATTTTGCCTTTTCATTAAATGCAATTTGAATATGCAAGTGGAATACATGTCATCATCACAGTGAGTTGATGATGCACTTTTAAATATACAAATTGGGTTCTTGAGTTCTCGAAATATAGAAGAGTTCTCGGATAACCACTCCTCGTCATTATTATGGCTACATAAGTTTGCTATACCAAGATGCTTTGAGATCAAACATATGCAACTACATCATTTTTGTCACTCGGCATATTCCTTCCAAGAGCCTATATTGAAGTAATGTCATTGTTGTACCTTTTCTCTTAATCAATGTCTTCACAACTAGTTGGATGATATGCTAGAGGTCACTAGGTCGGATCATTTTCAAAGAATATAGATAAACTAATTGCAGCTTTATATTATCAACTTGTTGCACTTGAGATTATACATTTAAAGGGCGATCCCACCCTAGATTTTGTGTATCTAGGGTAGCCTCATTGTACATCATCAGCTGGTGGAGGTGCTTAATAATGTTAGACTAGGTGTAAATCAAGCCGTAATTGAATCATTGTATGACATAGTTTTTTTTTATATTCCGATAAGGGTATGAGAGTACGACATAGTTGTTAATTAGCTATGGAGTAGGAGTCCATTACAGTTTGTCATCCCTATATCAAAATCAAAGTAGTGGCACTGTTCATATCTTTTCTACAAATCAATTATTCAGTCCACAAATCTTTTTGTGTCCCATGTATGTCAATAATGCAAGATGGTCCTCCATCAAAAGAGAACAATAATAAGCATGATGACACAAGCATCATAATATTGTAGGCATTCCAACACAATATTCAGTTTCCTTATTTGGAAAGATGGATCCCTAGAATTGGAAACTGTGCAAAAGCTCCCAAATTCATCAAACACTGACTTGCACTTCACAACTATTAACATTTTAGCCTCTCCATTAAGGCTTTGTTAGTATGTGCATATAATTGTAACTAAAGAACCAATAATGACCATCTTATCGAGCTTCAATTTCATTCTTTATCAATAATGTGATCACACCACAGGTGATCAGGCTGGTCATGTGTACTATTATTTATGGATGTCAATTAAATCTATTTTGCACCGAAATGATGCTAATAGTGATTAGTGTTTCTGTTGATCCTGCGTTGAAAAGATATAATTTGATCTTGACCCTTTTGTATTATTTCTTTACCACCTTTTCATCTAATAGAATAATATTTAAAAAAGAGATTTGGGCAAGTTCACGGGTTCAAATCCCTCTAAACGCTCAAGGATAAAAAAAATTCCCGTACTCGTGCGAGTCGGTCGCCTCACGGGTGGTCACACCTGGATGCTCGGTTTCCAGGCTATCCGTTCACTCGGGAAAATCCTTCGGAATTATCCCTTTTAAAAAATAATATTTAAAAAAGAGAAAAAAAAATCAATAATGTGATCAAAACCAATGGATTGATTATTTGCGAGGGGAGCTTATAGGTTATAGGTGATCAACATCAAACACCAGCTAACTAGAAAATGAGACCTTAACACTAAAGTGGTGATGGTCTATATCACCATTAAAATGTGTTGAGCAAAATTTCTCAATAATTCGAGTGCGGTGGACAAGCCCACGATGTCCCATTTTAGTGGCATAATGCCATGGGTCCATGGAAGAAAGATTGTGATGTTTCTTTTTTACTTTTGTGGTACTTGATGTAACGTGATCTGAAATGTGTCTCTTACCATTCCATTAAAAGAGCGGTGATCTGATTGTTAAAGAGTTTGTGAAAGAATCTTCACAACTCACATGAGCATAAGTTTAGTATTGTCTAATAGTCCTATCCTTTAACTAAAAAAATACTATATCTTATCGTAATGTTTAATCCTTGATCGAGTAGTAGAATAACCTTATTGATAAATAAGAGTTTTTCTTTGTTGCAGTTCAGCATGGTCAATTTTTTTTCCTCATTTATTTGTGGACGTCTTCTTCGTTTCTTGTGGATTCCTTCAATCACTACGTCGTGTCGATTCCATGTGTACTTAATAATGATCGTGTCATAAGTGTTAATAACTGTCGATACTTGTTTGAAGTTTAGATTGGTAATGGTGTGACAAGTGCATCAACATCCCATATATATGTATCTGAAGATAGAGTGAGGTTCACGTGAGAAATGGAAATCTGATGAGAAATGCGAAATTATATTAGCCGTCAGATTAGTGTAACAAACGGTTTAGATTAATCGTAAATGCGTAATTGTTTTTCTAATTAATTCGTGTTTGAGGGCAAATTAGGTACAATTGACAAAATCAAAACCGCAATCCCGTATTTGTCTCGTCTCGCGGAAATTCAAGAGAGCGCTCGTGATACGAAGACGGAGAAAACTGTGCGAACCCTAGTTTTCGACGAACGGAGGCGACCGACTACCGGACGACAGCACAAATGGCAGACGAAGGGAAACGGCAGAAAAAAACTACGCAGGACAACGGTACGAAAATCTCAACTCATTCTAGATTTTACGCATGTAGCGGTGATTTTCTTCAAATACGGTGGTTGCTACCCGATTAGATTTGACTACTGTTCGCATTCTAGGGTTTTCGAGTTTGGGATTTCTAATTTTCGCTTGGCTTGCGAATGTTGTGTATCCGTTCGATGGATATATATTCGTAGCACTTAGGGTTTAGATGTGAATACACTGAAGTTGGGACTGCGGCTGTTAACTTATTTGAAGTATGAGAAACTACAATCAGAAATGCGTAAGATTTATTAGTAACTGTGTAGTCAAAAATGTTTCGAATCTGTGTAAATTGCGTGACATCGTATAATAAATGCGTAACTTTACATGTGAAATGCGTAAGTAAATTAGAAGTTAAATGCGTAAGATTTATTACTGTAAAATGCGTGACATTTTGTAACAAATGCGTAGCCTTACATGTTTTAAAATTGCTAAAATGCTTAGCATCTATTACAGATATACGATACAACCGCCATTTTCTAATTACTAACATTCGTAAGTATTTGCAGAGCGAAAAAGAAAGAACCAAGATGGAAAGAACATTAAATCTTCGGATAAAAATCAGTACTAGCAATGTAGACTCATCTATACTAGCAAATTGAAAGAAAAGCTTCCAATTTCTCTGCAATTAAGCATGCACCATTTATTTCTATGTTTACGATTGCAATATTCATAGAGCTGTTCTCCTTTCTGTACTTCTTTTGCTTGAGAAAAACGTACCGGTGCTCACTTATAATGGTATCATCACTATTTTTATTTATTTGTTGCAACAGAATACTGTAAAAAATATGCCAAGCCAGAAGATGCAGCTGCTCCTGAAGAGATATCCAGTGATGAAGAGCTGAGCGAGGATGAGTATAATTCAGGGGATGAAGACATAGCCGGACATGCTGATCCTTAAATGCACGAAACTAAACTACTCCGCTCTTTCTTTCACTATCTCTGTACATGGACTGGCCTACTAAAAAAAAGAAAGAAACAAAAGTAGAAATCTCCCATCCCGGTGATGAATTATCCTTTGAAAGATTCAAGTCTTTCAAAATATTGTAATGTGGTGTCTGTTGTTGTTGACTTATTGTAATTTATGTAATCAACTTTCATGTAAGCAAATGATTGTCCTAATTTAAAATGAAGTCTCAACTACATGTGCATTCTGTTGTGGCATGTCAGAGCCTTTCATATGCAAGTTGGTGTATCAAGCAGTGCAGAGACAAACGGACCATTTGTTTATGTTTAAAATGCGTAAGATTTAATGTAAATGCGTAAGATTTAAAGTAAAATGCGTAAGATTCCTGGTAAAATGCGTAAGATTTAAAGTAAAATGCGTAAGATTCCTGGTCTATTACAAAAGCTACGTAGACAACTACACATTAAACAATTCGTGCTTGGAAACGAAGGATTTGAGGATGTTCTCCAGCTTTGTCGGATCGTTAAAGCCTTCTTTTGCTTGCATGTCCAATGTAATCGTTCTTTTCTTCCAGTAAACAAATGCTGATTTCTCTTCAGCAAATGCCCTTTTGTTGTTGTTCATGAGTTTCATAATCATTCTTATAATCCTCGGAGCCAGATAGTTGCTCCAGAAGCAAGACCCAATGCTGCCACGATCAGCGATGTCTGCTTCATGGTGAATGCCATTGTCATTGCTCTATCTGCAACCAATGTCGAGAAACTCAGATACACCAAAATATGACGACAAAACCTATCTGCACTACAAACCCTCATCACAAAGCAACCCAAGCCGAGTCCAAAACATGCAACTAAAAAGAAGCTAGAAAACAAAAATCAAAAGTTCCTTTACTATAAGGACACTACTAGAGAGGTGAATTTCACATCAACAGTTGAGCACTAAACAGATTCAGGAACTTCGAATTGAAACAAAAACTATACTGAACTCAGAGAACTTGTCCAACACAGAAAGCTTCAACCTTTGGATCTGTTCTGTCACTAACCAACTAGTTACCTAATTCTACAGCTGATAATGTTCTAAAACAGAACCAATTGTTACACATAGGTATAAAAATTGCAAAATATTTACACTCACTATACATAAAATGGCTTACATACAACCTTACATGCATCAAAATTGCTCAAAATGCTTATCATCTCATACAGATATACAAGAACTAAATGCGTAAGATTTAATAGTAAATGCGTGAGAAATTAGAAGTTAATCAGATGCAAATAATTGGTTCCGTAATGCCGAATCTAAAAATCTATGAACATGAATAACGAATTTTGCGAACAAGAATTGCGAATCTGACAACATAATTACGATTCCGGCGAACATGAACTACGAGTTGTGCGCTATTTGAGTGCCGATACTGCCCAATTACAGAACGAGTATTCGTTTAATATGGAATCATACCGTTCTAATCAAACGGTTACTACAATCGTATCACGTACCTGGAATCGCTTCGCCGGATGCGCTCATTCTTCACACAGGGACGAACGGAAACGAAGGCGACGGATGAATATGGGTTTTGCCTTATCGACGAAGAACAACTTTCCAAAATAAGCTGAATCGAATATCGAAACCGTACGAACGTGTGCGACATAATAGGGAATAATTAACAATTAGATTAATCAAATGACAAAAATACCCTTAATCTCGAATTTATTAAGAATTAAATGGAAATATATTAGTGCAATCATGTCCGTTAGATGCAAAATCGTACGGTTTTTAAAATTTCTCATTTCTCACCAAAGATGTTATTTCTCATATGATCCCAACTCTCTGAAGATAATCCATTGTGAAAAAATTTGTCTCATCATTTATTGTCACACTTACGCTACTTGATATTTATTGCTCCACAAATCAAATCCAATTGATATAATTGCAACGTCCGGTTCATCTAATTGATTAAGGACCCATCTTAACAATGTACGGTCGAACCTTTACTTATATTGACAGGGCTGAGTTCTCATGAGAAGTACAAATTTCATGAGAAATGTGAAATTTATGGATCCATTTACGATTCAAATCAACTCCTAATTATATTTTTGATTCATTTTTTAATCCGATTAATTACGTAATATGGGTATTTTGGTCTAATAAAATATCAATTTAACCTTAACCCTAAATCTAACCCGATCGATCGCCATTGATTGACCGATTAATCGGGAGGGCCCGTTAATGCAATTGTTTTTTTATAGTGGGTGTATACAACAACTAAGAACATTACAATGCATATGAGCTTTATCATCTAGTACATATATATTGATCTTAGGAACACATCTTGATCGGATCCGCAAGGATTTGGTACATCTCTCCACTTATGAAGCGCACGCTACGTTCGACACATTTACCATGAATCCGCACACATCCACCCAAATCATCGGTACATCTTTGACACTGGAGCTCAGGCCACATTTGGGCACCTTTACCGCACACATCCACCCAAATCATTGGTACATCTTTGACACTTGAAGCTCAGGCCACCTTGGGCACCTTACCGAATAGCACCTCCACATGGGAGGAAGAACACATCATGAGTGAGGAGTGAAGAGGGAAGGCATCCAAGAGGGATGTAGGAAACATCCACGCGCGAGGCGGGACGAGAAAGAGGAAAAGAAAAAGGAATTAAGAAAATTGGTACGGTGGCCCCGGAACTCGAACCCAGGGCGTAAGGATCAACCATCTTAAGGTGGACTCCTTAACCAACAGGACACCACTATGTTAGCAATGCAATTATTGATTGGCCTCTTCAGTACTTGGAGATGGAAAAAGACTACGTCACTAGCTCACTGCAAAAGCTTTAGTAAATAATTGGGTTCCAATATTGCAAATCACCCTCATATTAAATCGTATGCATGTTTGACGGTTGTTTCTTATCGGATATGGTTAGTTGGAGAGCGACGGAGGGAGGCATGTCGAAATGAGGAGCAATATTTTTTTGTTAATGAGCAAAATTTGTATTTTGAAAACTAAAATTCGTAGCAATTAGTAACAAAGCAGTCCAATTAAATTTGTGATAGTCAATGACCAAAATTTCGTATTTTAAAAAGTAAAATTCGTAGCGACTAGTGACAAAGCAACGCATCAAAATTATGTGACTGTTAATGAGCAAAATTCGTAATTTGAAAAACAAAATTCGTAGCGACTACTGACAATGCAATGCAATCCAATTAAATTTGTGACTATTAATGACCAAAACTCGTAATTTAAAAAGAAAACTTCATAACAACTAATGACAAAGCAATGCATCAAAATTTTGTGCCTGTTAATGAGCAAAATTTGTAATTTAAAAACCAAAATTCGTTGTATATGTGTCACTAATTATGCATTGCGATTTAGGAACTCAAAAAAAAATTGTATTCGAATTTATAAAATTCAGACATGTTTATCATGCACACAGAAACAAAAAATTGTCTCAAATGATGCACAGGACAAGTGGCTTTTACAAACCCACCGCTGCCATCCCTCATGGAAATTTGAAGCTCCATGATGTCATGCTAGATGACAACTGAAGATCACCGACTAGACTATGGCCTACAAAGCTTATTTCAGAAGGATGAAGCCACTTCTTCGAAACCCCACCAGAGAAAGACATATCTAAGCGCGTTCCGATGTACTTGTGCTGTAAATTACCATATCATACCGAGCGGGCTTCGTAACCAACTATCAATACTTGTGTATTGAAAAACATTGTCTATTGGACTTTCAGAAAATAATGAATACTTGTGTGTATTAGTTCGATATTGCCTTTTTTATAATACATTTTAATTACAATTAATTTTCTATAAGAACGCCCTGCCAAAGAATCAATAGTTAGTTCTTTAATAGTTCGTTACTTACATAATTTTTCTACGTACTCTAATATTATAATTTATATACATTATTATTGTGGATTAATACCTAATTAATAACTACCAAACTGATTAAAAAAATTAACTCAAGCTTGACTGGAGACCAATAAGAACTGCCAGCACAATATAACACCAAATCATATGATATGTTTGGTAGTACAAGATTTCCAACTTACTTAATTAATGCCAAACCGGAGACCTTACAAAAAAACAGTCAATCACGAAAGTTGATTTAGATTTATTTTTTTTCGATCAAAGTTGATTTAGATATTTTAAATACATAAAAGTTGGAAGCCGAAATTGGGCACATAAATGGCTCATTAGGTGTCGCAATTTGGATGTAATTACAAGATATATTGTACAAGTTATTATTTAATAAAGACAATTAATTATAGCACATTAGTACAACATGGGATTTGTTTTTTGGTTGGGTATTAGAGTTTGGTACCATGTGTGCTCACATTATAATTATTTATTATGATTAGGATTTGTCAAACTGTCTTAATCTTTCGTATTGGTCCAAATTATTGAGCTACGGATTTCAATCCCAATTCTTACGTTCATCATTCAATTCCACATCAACATGGCTACTTGTTCAACTTTAGTGTGTATGGAATGTCAATATGATTTTTTTTTTTTTGAAGAAGGGTACAATGATATATAATACATCCTGTTGACGAATCGATAGTCTTTATCAACGAGGAAGACATCCACAAGGGATGTAGGAAGCATTCACGCGCGAGGCAGAATGAGGAAGAGGTATAAAATCTCAATAAATCATGAGAAAAATAGTGATTTCAGGACTCGAATCCGGGGTGTAACGATGCATAATGAACTCGTTAACCAACATGTCACCACACCTGTTGACGAATGACAATATGAATTGAAGATTCAAGGAAATACATTAATGGAAAATAAGGTATGAGACCAAAATTTTAAACTAAATGAGGGCAAATAAAATTGTATTGTTCTATTAATAAAAATTGGTAAGTATTGAAGTTATAAAACTATATTATTTTGGGTAGTACCCGCAAAATACCCGATCCGTTTAAAAAAATATTTTTTTTTCTATTTGACCTCGTCTTTAATAAATTTAATGTTTTTTTTCTAACACATCCAAAATTATTTTTGTTATTAATGGTTTCGTTAAAATTAGTATATATAAGTACTCATGTGAAGTTTCTATCTATTCAAGCTCAGGTATCTCAAACCGAACTCCTATTTCCATCTAAATATTAGACTTTATCGATCTATCAACATTCGGAGCGTACACTTTCACCATCACTATCAAAGTCTTAAGGCAACACACATGTACGGTAACACTACAGAAGACATATAGATACAAAATAAGTAATGGAAACAAATGAATAGTAATATTAAACCAACTAAAGAAAACACAGATTATTCTAGTTAAAATTAAGTTTTAATTTTTGTAAGACATATAATAAAATTAAATGACATCATGTAATACATGGGAGCACTCGGTTGAGGCATGGTTGGTAGAGTGAGGCACGTGAGGCACGATATGGGTCACTCATTTAGATGATGTGCCAGGGAATAATACCGAAATAGTATTTTGCTTTTTGAATAGTGCAGGATTTTGGTAGTGGGACACGTGGCGTACCCACAAAGTCCGAAAAATTTAAATGTGTGGCTCAGATCGTATCTCACTAGTTCATTCTTAGAAGAAGTGCCTTCATTTGAACGATCCTTATGTAATACATACCTATGTAATCCGGATCTGAAAGTGTACTGCAGCGGTGGGAGTACCAAAACGGCAGCGTACGAGATCGGAGCGACACGCACGCGAGCGGGCAGTACGGAGTCGTAAAGTCACGTGAGTTGTCGGCTCGCGTGCCGATGCAGATCTTGCGGATCAACTCCGTGGACCCGGCCAACCTACTGGACTGCATGGGAGTATGGACGACATACTACCGCGCACGTGCCACTCATCATCCTGCACGTGAAACGTCGCCATGGTTGCAGGGACGGATCCAGGAATTTTGGGAGGGGTGACAGACAAAAAAATAATTGCATCATGAAAAAAATAATTCTGAAATTACTTGGGCATTTTACAAAAATTGTATAAATTTCTTGAAAAATACACTTCAAATTCTATATATAAAAAAATTGGTGCCAAAAGCCCAAGATTTTTTTTTGGAAATCGAAGTTAATAGAATTGGTTTGTCAAAATGAAACAAGTATCTCTAGAATAACATGAAGCAAAATACAACTGATACAAAAACTGAATATATCAAACCAGAGAGAGCCTAATATATCCCAATGAACTCAGCCTATTCCTTAGAAGCAGATCCTTCATCGCTCTTGTTGTTATGCTTCCTAGCGTACCTCTGCCCGAGTCATGAAGTCAATATAAGATTGATGAGTCAAATACTTGACTAATTTTCTTCTATTTTTCTTAGTAGTTTTGATTCGTTTCCAAGTAATTGTGATGTCATTTCATACCCTTCTTGGTCTATTAGGTCCCAACATGTATTTTGTCTCACTCGGAGCCTCAAAGATCAAATGGAGCACAAATTTGAGCCAAATATGGAGTTTCGGGCAAAACAGGGCAAACCGATCTCGCTGGCGTATTTTCCATGCCCAGATCGCATACGGTGTCCGAATTGGTTGATTCAAAGCTTGTTGGAAAGCTAACTCAAAAAGCTACAACTCTCTGGTTGACGTCAAGACCTAATTCGGATATTAAGATTGTGAAAAAGCCGCTGGAAACCCACTCAGGCCTCGCCCTCTTGACGCAAACTTGCTCGAAACAGGGCAAACCGACCTTTCCGGTGTATTTTGCATGACCAGATCGCATACGGTGTCCGAATTGGTTGATTCAAAGCTTGTTAGAAAGCTAACTCAAAGGGCTACAACTCTCCAGTTGACTCCAAGACCTAATTCGGACATTAAGATTGTGAAAAAGCCGCTGGAAACCCGCTCAGGCCTCGCCCTCTTGAACGCAAACTTGCTCGCCCGAAAATTTTTCCGAAAAACTTGGGGGTGACATGTGCCACCCCCGGCCCTTAATAGATCCGTCCCTGCATGGTTGTCACCCGTCCAACGTCATGCACTCTGATTGTCTTCATATTTCACAACCTGTACCGAATATTCATAACACATTTACTTTCATTTACAAATTCAAATTGGACAAATGTGATTTGACTATTTTTTAATTAGACCGAACCCAATTTTTTTTAATCTCATCCATGTGTTTTCGTTAATTTATTATATGAATTTTTTTTAGATAAACACATTTTTTATCTGATAAATCTTGAGTTTGACGAAAAAGAAATTATACTAATTGAGTCCATCTTTTATCAGAATCTTTTACTACTACAACAGAAGCAAATTGACATGAATAATTTCAGAGATGGTAAGTTCAAATAATTGTTATATTAGCATTCAAACCTTATCTTCTATATTTTGGCCATTTACATTCTTATCCCTTTTTTTTTTTGCAAGCAACACATTACGTTTCAATTACAACACTAAAGAGACTTTCAATTTTAGATAGTCACTCAAAGTGCCAACCATATAAATTTGCAATTTTCTTTCTACATGTGGTAGTCATCTCTAATAAATGGAAATATTAAATGTACGATTAAGTCTTATTTATATAAAAAAAAATAGAAGTGTAAAAAAAAGCATGTCATACTAAATAAATCATTTGGGGAGGAATCAAAAACAACTTCTTCTTTTTTGTTAATTTAGTTTAAATCAGGATTCGATTCATCTGATTTTTTTAAATTTAAATTATGTACCTAACAAAAACAAAATAAACCATACTGTAATTCTTCATTCAAAAGTACAAGACTTGTCAGAGTAGCTCCCTAAAACAGTGAACCTGTGTAGCTACAAGAAAGGATATCATATCAAATCTCAAAAATAGCATCAAAATATGCACACCAATTAAACTTTTTGTTTTTTTTATAATAACTTTTTGAAACTTAAAATAAATTAAAATCAATTCTTATTCTCCGAATCTCTGCATGTTACGTGGTAAATCTTTAAAGTGTAATCCAGGCTTACGTTAGCACCACGTCTTCCCACAAATCACAACAGAAAAAAGAATTTAAAATATTAAAAAACAAAAAATATTTTCCTCCTTTTTGTTTGTATTTTTATTTTTAATATTCATAATTTCTCGCGTATAAATAGAGTCAAACCGATGAACGAATTCTTCACTGTCCATCCGCAACCTCTTCACAAAACATGGCCACCGCCAATCTCCTTCTCCTTCTTCTCAGCCTGGCCGTCATCATCGGCGTCAGCGCCGCAAGCAGCTTGAAATTGTTATCCATTAATCTCCTCCGCCACACCACCTTCGACGGCCAACTCACCACCGACTCCTCCGCCCTCATCGCCGCCTCTCGTGATTTCGGATTGATGACCAAAAAACAGCCGATGGCAGTCCTCCGCCCATCCTCCGCGAACGACATAGCTCGGCTCATAAAAGCGGCCGCTAGCCCAAATAACCCAACAGCCTTTCCCGTCTCTGCCCGAGGTCACGGCCACTCCATTAACGGGCAGGCACAGACCCAGAACGGCGTCGTTATAGACATGAACCGATGTAGGTATAGCAAGGTGATGTCCGAAACGGCGTCGTTGGAGCCTAGAGTGAGCGTTGAGGGGAGGTATGTAGATGTTTGGGGTGGTGAGCTGTGGATCGACGTGTTGAATGCCACGCTGGAATTCGGTTTGGCTCCGAGATCTTGGACGGATTATTTGTATTTGACTGTTGGTGGGACTTTGTCTAATGGTGGGATCAGTGGCCAGGCATTCAACCATGGTCCTCAGATCAGTAATGTTCATGAAATGGATGTCGTTTCAGGTACATATCCATGTCGTTTACTTTAGAATTGGCACAAACACAAATTTAGTGTGTAACTTTTTTTTTTTTTTTTTTTGATTGAAAGTGTGTAACTTTTGATGACAACATTTTTTTTAAAAAAAATTTCAAGGCCAAGGAGAACTGTTGACATGTTCAAGGGAGAAAAACAGGGAGCTTTTTCATGCGGTTTTGGGAGGACTAGGACAATTTGGGATCATCACAAGAGCAAGAATAGCTCTTGAAAGAGCTCCCAAAAGGGTAATTTGGTCATTTAAGCATACTTTTGTTTGTAGCTGAAGGAAAATCCAATTTTGTTGTTTGATGGCGGGGCACAAATATTGGTACCAACAATAAGTTTCTTCCTAGTATCAGTAACTGACATGCTCATGAACGGTCACTTTCATGTAAAAAAATACATTTCTTTGATCCAAATCTTAATATGCTTATGTTTTGATTTCTCTGCAGGTGAAGTGGATTAGGGTTTTGTACTCTAATTTCTCTGCATTTACTCAAGATCAAGAGTACTTAATTTCTTTGCATGGAAAACCGTCGTCTCAGAAATTTGACTATGTGGAGGGGTTTGTGATTGTGGATGAGGGCCTCATCAACAACTGGAGGTCTTCCTTCTTCAGCCCTAGAAACCCCGTTAAGATATCGTCACTTGGCCGTGCTAACGGTGGCGTCTTGTACTGCTTGGAGATCACCAAGAACTATGACGAGTCCAATGCCGACTCAGTTGATCAGGTATACCTCGACTGTTAATAGTACTTTTGACGCATTAGGGAACCTTATGTTCCCCAATTATTCTATCTAACAAATTATGCATTGGGTTAGATAAATGACTAATCAGAATCAATAATTTTAAAGCTTAACTAGTTTAAGATGTATCTTAAAGAAGTACTTGTATGAACCAATAATGTTAGAAGAGAACATGGGATCAAAATTAAAAAGTCTTCCACAATCCATGCCTTGGCTCATTCTATAGTATTGCTTTTTTTGTTTAACTGGTTTAATTAGAATCTCTTAAACAATTATTTTCAGGAAGTAGAGGATTTGTTGGGTGAGCTCCATTACATTCCGGCCACCGAATTCACGACCGACCTGCCTTACATCGACTTCCTGGACAGAGTTCACAAGGCTGAGTTGAAGCTTCGTGCCAAGGGGCTGTGGGACGTGCCTCATCCATGGCTCAATCTGTTCATCCCCAAGTCCAAAATAGCTGAATTTGACAAGGGTGTTTTCAAGGGCATTTTGGGTAATAAGACCAGTGGACCAATCCTAATCTACCCTATGAACAAAAACAAGTAAGATCACGTTCCACCCTACTATTTTTGTATTTACACTTCGCCCCCCTTATATTTTACAATCCGATAGTTTTTACTTTTTATGTGTTGCTTACTTATGAGTGGTTTTAACTTTTATATGATGGGGTAACATAAAATAAGTTAGTAACTATAGGGACTTTAGTTCAATACTAGTTTCTTCAAGTGACTTGGAGTCCGGTAGTTGCCATGTCACGAGTCAGAAAGTGACGCGTACGAAACAAACGACGACCTCTTATCTTTAAACAGCGACATAGAGCCCTCTGTCCATTTCCTCTGTCTCTTAATATTTGTTCATTTTCTTTCTAATCATAACTTTAATAATTAATTCTAACTAATCATTTAAAAGTCGGTGATCTGTATGTTTAAAATCCTGAATTTTCTATTGATTGAAACTAAAAATTTAATTATACTTCAAAATCAATAAATACACTTTGTATCTTTTCTTTTCTCTTTATTTAACTTGTTAATTGTCATTTTGGACAAATATTATGTGAGGGAGAAATAATAGCTTAGATCAGACAGAGAGACACGTGGCCCACATGCACATGTCTAGTTTGAAAACATTTTTCACAATTTTGCAGAAAGTAGGAGGACCCAGTTTAGGGTTTGTATTTTGGCCTTTTGGGTATGATTTTGGTGAAACATTGATCTGGACGGGTGAAAATGCATCATGAGAAGATTCAGTAGTCAGATAAAATCTTTTGACAAAGATTATCTGTAGGGGATAGTGTCTGTCCACCATAGTGCATAGTGTTTGTTGATTGTGAGCAAACCAGTTCCCAACACTTAGCCGTTAATGCATGTTGCTTTGTAACGAGCGACCCATCCCTCTTGTAGGGTCCCCAACCCACCCTTTGTCAAAATTTCTATTTTATTTAGTTTAAAAGTCAAGTACTGTGCAGTCAAGCAAGTTGCACATGCTTTGTTTAGAACTTTTGAATGAGTACTTAATTTAAGTCAAATTTCTATTTTTAGTTTAAAAGTTAAGTACTGTGCAAGTTAAGTTTGTCAATTTATTTCTCTGTTTAAATTATATCATGTTTATAGTTTGTTTGGGTTTGGTTTTGAAGGTGGGAGGAAGGGACATCAGTGGTGACCCCGGACGACAATGTGTTCTATTTGGTGGCCTTGCTAAGGTCGGCTTTAGAAGATAGTGTTGACGAGACGCAGACATTGGAGCATTTGATGAACCAAAATCGACAAATCCTCAAGTTCTGTAAGGATTCGAATATTGGTGTGAAACAATACTTGCCTCACTACACTACCTCGGGAGAGTGGATGAGTCACTTTGGACCTCAAAGATGGGAGCAGTTTAGTAGAAGGAAACAAGAGTTTGATCCTAGACGTATTTTAGCGACCGGACAACGAATATTTGACATGGAGATGGATGATTATGACAAGGAGATGAAATTTGATTCATAGAAGGAGATGTAATTGGTATCATATATTGATGCAGTAGTTTGACTTAGCTGATCTGGTAGCACCTGACTTGGTTGAGTTTTGTACAAATAGAAGGAAGTAACTACATTGTTGTAAATGAATAGTAAGTATTCAATCAATTGCTAATTGCCGATTTATTTTCCCTTTGTCTATAGTTACGTGTCAATTTGATGCAATTCATAGTTTATAAAATTAGAAAAATATGAACATACCGATAGAAAAATGATCCGGTACAAAAAGTATATTTTTGTAAAAAATACAAAATTAATGACAATTCTTGATTTGATAATTTTTTTTCCGATTCAAACCAATGACAAAAAGTATATTCTTGATCCGGTAACAAACCAATGACATTTTTTTGATTTGGTCATTTGAACGGATGAGATTAAATCCCGTCGTATAGATGATTTTTCGGTGACGAATAATAAATCACTTTTGACTAACTATGTCGTACTTTTAATTTTTCAGTGACTAATTATAACACAGTTGTGACGAATCTTGCAGTTTGAACGAAACACATGGTTTGAGTGGTGGGAATGTTTCGTAATGGTTGGAAAATGGGGAATTTTCTTTCCAATTTTGTAAAATTATATACTTAGATTATAAAATTAAGATTTAATTTGCAACACCCCGTGAAAAATAGACAAAATGGGAAACAATTAAATAGAAAGAAAATTAATATGTTAAATTGAGGATATTGAAATTTTTGTCTTAACTGGGCCTGGGCGTATGAGGTGTATGTCAATGTTTTTAATTTGGTCTCTCGACTAAATCATACTAATACATTACTGGACATGAAATATGATGGGCGAAAGTAGTTAGAATTCGATAACTTGATTGGGCTGACGCCTTAAAACATCAACCTGGTAGACAAGGTCCAAGTCTTACCTACAATTGTATATATATCACACTCGACCCCGTTTGGGATTCTAATTTAAATATCCTCTCGATTCTTTGAACGGCGTCGTTTTGATTCAGTTTGGATTTTAATATTAGAATTTCAAAAGTTGTCGAGATTAACGATCAAGGAAATCTCTACAAATATCTCATATTATTTAATTATTAGAGTACAGGGGGCGTTCGATTGAGGATATGATTTTTGGTGAGTACTGGAGACAAATCTGGGCCATTGGATGAGGTTCATCCAATGATCCACAAGCTGCCACGTGTCACATGTGGTAGTGGATTTTACTGTTTGCTTTTTGGGTAGTGGGATTTTACTATTTGCTTTTTGCTTTTTGGTAGTGGGACACGTGGCGCACCCACAAAGCACGGGGGTTAGATGGATGCTGATCTAATGGATGAGATTTGTCCCTACGTCCTTACCAATTTTGGATGTCCTCATTTGAACACTCCTCTAAGAAGACATATCCTGGACCGCATTTGATATAGTACAAAATACCCCCACTCGTTATTCAAGTGTCAAAATTCAAACCAATAATACATGTCTAGATACATCCTCCACGGATGAATACACGTTCCAAACTTTCACAAGCATGAAAACAGCATCAATCATAATTAAATTTAAATTTAAATTTAAAAAAAAATCATAATTAAATTTTGGCCGCAATAAATTCGAATTAGAATGGTACCAAAAGGACGCGGTAAGAGCAGCCTAAGGTAATTTTGTACAGAAAGTAGAAACGACCGATGTCAAAGTAAAACGACCGGTAATTTTGTGTGTGTGTGTGTGTAAAAGGTCATAAATTTTAAAGTCTATCCATCGAAAAATATTATTCCTCAATTTTCCTAAACTAGAATCCAATGAACTTATTAATACTCACGTTCGCCCCGCCACGTCCATGATATTACCACAAAAATCGTAATCTTATAAAAAGAGGAATGATTATGAAATAGGGGCTGATCCGATGGTGGAAATCTCTAGCAATCCAAGTTCTCATACCATTATTGGGCCAGTGTATCCATACTTATCCTCAAAAAAATATATATTTATAGTCTCATGCATGGACCACACTTCTCACAATCAATGCCCATTTTTTGAAACACGTGTCGAAATTCATGAAACAACAATAATTCATTAATTCTCGTGTCCAGAACCAGAAACATCCACCAACAGTCCACATATTCATACAAATACACACACACACCTATCACAAAAATCACAACCACCAAAAATAGCGTCAAATGGCTGAAAGAGTCATCCTCCTCATTTTAGCCTTCCTCGCACCAATCCTAACCCTAGCATCGTCATCTCTTCATCCAGACGATCAGCCTGTTCTCCTGACTACAAACGAATCCGCGTTAGAAGCAGCCTCACATGACTTCGGCTTACAGACCCAAATCAAGCCCAAAGCAGTCTTATATCCAGCTTCAGTCAAAGACATTGCTAAGCTCGTTAAACAGGCGAACAAAGGTAGTGGCAGATTCTTTGTATCTGCCCGTGGTCGCGGGCACTCGGTCAACGGGCAGACCATGACCTCTAAAGGGGTTGTGGTGGACATGACCAGAACGTATAACAAGATTTTGAATGAGAGTGACAAGTACTGGCCGAAGGTGAATGTGGAGGGGAAGTATGTGGATGTTTGGGGAGGAGAGCTTTGGATTGATGTGCTGCTTGCGACATTGAAATTCGGCTTGGCCCCGAAAACTTGGACCGATTATTTGTATCTGACCGTCGGTGGGACGCTGTCTAATGCCGGTATGAGTGGCCACACTTATAATCACGGTCCTCAGATTGTTAATGTCCTGGAATTGGAAGTGGTTACAGGTACATAGATTCTCAATTAAGTACCATACATTTAAGTGTAGCATTGAGGTTTTGGAATATTAAGAAAAAAACTTATCTTGATCAGGCAAGGGTGAGATAGTGACATGTTCAAGAGAAAAAAACTCTGAGCTGTTTTATGGGGTTCTCGGAGGACTAGGACAATTTGGGATCATCACAAGAGCAAGAATACCTCTTGAACCAGCTCTGGAAAGGGTACATTACATAATTGCTCATTTTTCATCAAAGGAAATTCACATTATATGAACATCTATTTTTGATTATTTGTGTTGGGAATTTGTGTACAGGTGAAGTACATTATTGTGCAGTATACTGATTTCAATAAGTTCAGTAAAGATCAAGAGTACTTAATTTCTCTACATGACAAGCCCTCAGCTGAAAGATTTGACTATGTGGGAGGACTTGTTACTTACAACAATTCGGCCTCCGATGGAAGCTCTGGAGCCGTGTACAACTTAGAAGTCGCAAGGAACTACGTCAAGTCAAGTGCCAATTCCATCAATCAGGTAAGCAATTTATAAATTCAGTTTGAAATTCGATGTTTTTATTTGAAGTCAATTTTAGCATATAATGTGTGTTTTTGAATATTGTCTGCATTTATATGTTTAGGAAGTTGAGGCCTTGTTGAAAAACCTCGAGTATATTCCTAACTCGGAGTCTAGAAAAGATCTGACCTATGTTGAGTTTTTGGACCGTATCCATACGAACGAGCTGGTTCTACGAGCTAAGGGTCAGTGGGTCGTCCCACACCCTCATCTCAACTTATTCATTCCAAAGTCGAAGATGGCTGAATTCGACCAAGCCGTTTTTAAAGGCGTTCTCAAGAATAATACCAATGGAGGAGATATTTTAATTTATGCTGTGAACAGAAACAAGTAAGTTCCTTTCACTTTAAATCAGACGTGTACTAGAATTCGTATCCTAAGACTTGTCAGCATTGTTTGAGATCGGAAAATGTCTTATCTTGAGCTTTACTCTATTGTTAAAGGTGGGAGCAAGAAATGTCTGCAGTGACGCCGGATGCGGATGTCTTCTACGCAGTGTCATTCCTTTGGTCAGCAACAAACAGCACATCAGATGAGCCTAATTCAGTGAAATATCTGACAAAAATAAACAATCAAATTCTCCACTTCTTGAAAAAAGGCCAGATCAATGCCAAGGAATACTTACCATACTACACATCAGTAGAAGATTGGAAGGCTCATTTCGGACCTAAGAAGTGGGATCAGTTTAACAAGAGAAAGTTGTGGTTTGATCCGAAGCACATTCTTGCGTCCGGGCAACAAATTTTTAACGCGGTGTCTTTCATCAAAAAAGAGGGGCAGTTGGCGGACCGCGAATGGTTGATTTAACGCTATTGTATCAGATCTAGGCTCATATATGATATATGAGTGATCGGAATTTTCTTGTGCCGTTTTTGTATGCTTAAGTACACGCTCAAATAAATAATGAGAACTTTATTATATGCTTCATTCTGCTAAATAGTTTTGCCAGGCCCAGGGCCGGCTAAGGGATTGAAAAACATGAAGCAAATAATGGATAGAAAAAGTAATAAATAGGGCTTTTCAAAAATCTTTTTATTATAATATGAGGCCTTCTTAATAACTTAAATTCTTGAGTTTTTTTTACTTGTTAAAGGGGTTTGGTCGAATGACTTGAATTTGTCAAGATGTCGACTCCCCCGAGTAGCATAATTCTCTCACTTTTGTGTAGGAGTTTTTTTTTCGTCCCGCCTTGGCGTGGACGCATTGTTCATCAGTCGTGGAGATGTTGTTTGTTCTGCTTTGGCGTGGACGTGTTGTTCTTCCCTCGCGAAGGTGTTGTTCGTCCCGCCTTGGCGTGGACGTGTTGTTTTCTGCATGTACTACTGCTTCGTCTATTCCTTCCATGGACGCGTGAAGGTGTTGAATGTCAAGTTAATGCTCGTGAGAGTTTAAATGATCGGTTACGGTTCTCATGCAATATGTATAAGATGTGTATTCGTGTAATGATTGATATGTATAGGATGTAAAAATCCACCATTGAAAAAAGAGACATTTTTATACTTTGAATTGGGTAATTTTCCTCTTAAGCTTTTTACAATTGGAAGAGGCCGAAAGCAGTAATATACATAAATCTTTTTATATCGATGAGTTTTTTTTTATAAATCGGTACTGATTTATTACACTCTGCCATTATTGAATATATTTTCCTATCAATTAAAGTGTTGGAATATGTGTATATAATGTGTGAATAAAATCAAGGCGGGACGAACAACACCTTCGCGAGGGAAGAACATAGGAGCGATCAAGAAGTGCTTGGTGAATTTGGTGACATGAGTGAGGGAAGAACATAGGAGCGAACAACACCTTCGCGAACAACACCTTGATAGCCATTATTGATTTTATTAACATTACCTTCGCGAGGGAAGAACATAGGAGCGAATAACACCTTCGCGAGGAAGAACATAGGAAGAACAAAGCACTTCTGCACTCATGTCACACAACTGTTTGGGGCTATACAAGAAATTATAAAGCTACCTGAAGATGAAAATATGAGCGATCAAGAAGGAAGCATACTCGATGGAAGATTGTCTTTGGATGAGGATGATGAGATTTATTGATTAATTGGTCTTGTCTCCTTTTTCTGGTTGCCCTCTTGTGGCGCTTCTGCTGTTAGTTGGTAGTTTTGGTAGTTTTTTTAGGTGTTGCTTTGGCGTTTTGGGTGCTCAGCAGGCTTTAGTTGTTTAGCTTTGGTGGAAGCTCTGTGGGTTTTTGTAGCAGGGCTTGTTTTGGGTGGTTGTAGGTTGTTTTGTTAGTTGTACAGTTTTTTTTGTTTAATGATATCGCTCATTCTTTCAAAAAAAAAATCAAGTCAAAGGTTGACTGAGTCTTCTACTGGGAAGTTGGATGTCATGGCATCCTGGGGAGTAATGTAGAATCTCTCCTACAAATTGGAATTGTACATTTCATTGAGTAAACACAGAAAATATATACAGAAAGAAAACTGTCCTCCTCTCTCGGTTTTCTACTTTCGTTTTTCCAGTCGGTGATAGCAGAAGACCAGAATAAGTTCGATCAGCAAGACATTGGTGCACATCGCTTGCTCAGATTCTTTTATCCTGGGAGGCATGTTGTCGGTAATATCCAGCACCTATGTGCAACAATTCTGCTTTAAGGACAGCGTATAAGACGTGACTGAATCACCTACGATTTGTTGTCCTTTTATGTTCATGTTTTCATTCAGTATCACCTGTAATGTGGTGTTATGTTACTTTATTATTGGCTACGACCAGGAATAGACATGTGGGTCTATTCCGGGAAATACCTGTGGGTATAGCCCCAAACAGTTGTGTGACATGAGTGCCCGCCGAAGTGCTTGGTGAATTTGGATGGTAATGGTATATCCAAATGTCATTTTTATTTAAAAGCACAAATATAAAATTTGCGTTGAAGCAATTGTGATAGTAAATCCTTTCATAGTATTGAAAGTGATGAGAAATCCCTAGAGTCAATCCATATTGAGTTATGTGATTTGAGTAGTAACAAGTATTTTGTGACTTTCATTGATGATAGTGCAAAATATTTGCTTAAATAGCAAAGTTGCGACAATTGAAGAAAAACATGTCATGTAGAGTTGAATATCAACTTCAGAGGTTGAGTAATAACTAGATGAGTTGAGAAAAGTGCTATTGGAAGTGAACATGATCAATGCATCATACTTTCTTAAGTCGAACAGTGTTTCGAAGCGGAAAAGTTATACTTCGAAAGAGACGATGGTAAGCTCCGTGTTACCCCAACGAATGTGGGGGGAGGCCATCATATCAGCAAAGTATCGTTTGAGTAAGATACCTTGCAAGGAGTATACGTTTCTTTATAAGTCATTTAATGGAACAACGCCTTCCTGTAAATACTTGCAAATGTGGGGTGCCTAGCTATGGTAATGGCCCCTGATCCTAAGAGAATGAGGATATGACCAAAAACAATTGACTATGATTTCATTGGTTATACACAAAAGAGCAATGTATATACATTCGTTGTGCATGAATCGAAAAATTCAAATATACACAAGAATACTATAATGAAATCAAAGAACGCGTCGTTCTTCGAAAGTGTATTTCCTTATAAGGATAAGAAAAGTATGTCGGGTTCTTCTCAGTTACCGGACGATATTGAAGAAGTATCTCAAGAACGAGAGAATGAGGAAAAACCTGAACTTGAGATCGATTCGGAGAAATTAAACAAAGTAAGCGAGGAAGGATATGTAATCATATGGACCTGATTATCTAACCTACATGCTTGAGGCTGAACCTCAAACGTATAAAGATGTTGTCAGTTCAGTGTATGGTCCTTTATGGAAAGAAGCTATAATGTGTGAGATGGACTCCATCCTTCAGAACCACAGTTGAGAGTTGGTTGATCTTCCTGTTGAAAGTAAACCACTTGGTTCATGAGCTTTCAAAGAGGAAGATGAATGTGGATGAGTCTAGATATAAGTACAATGCGAGAGTTGTGCTCAAAGGGTATAGACAAAAAGGTATATACTACTTTAACATCAAGGATGGAAGTGGTCATTGCTACTTTGCGCAATCTAGAATTTCACCAGATGGATGTAAAGACAGGCTTCCTCAATGGAAACTTGAGGAAGAGATTTACACTGAATAACTTGAGGGTTAAGTTGTTATTGCTAGGCAAGAGAGCAAAGTTTGTAAATTTGTAACTTCTCTCTATGGCCTAAAGCAAGAGCCAAAGCAGTCACGTGAAAATTTTGACAATGTAATGTTGTCAAATGACTTCAAGATCAACAAGTGTGACAAATGTGTATACATTAAGAACATTGAATACGGATACATGACTTTGTGTCTTATTGTTGATGACATTTTCATTGTGGGAAGAAATGAGAATATAATAAAGTCCACCAAGTCCTTATTGAACTGCAAGTTCGATATGAAGGTTTTGAGACTGACCAATGTAATTTTAGGCGTTAAAATTACACGACGGTCAGATGGACTTGTTTTAAGTCAGTCACACTACGTTGATAAACTCTTAGAAAATTTTGGAGAAGACAGTCCAGGACTTTAGAATCCATGTTGACGGGAACTAACACATGTTTAAGAATAAAAGTGAATGCATCTCCCAAATGGAATATGCTAGAGTGATAAGATATCTTATGTGCTTGATGACTTGTACTAGACCAGACATTGCTTACACTGTGAGTTGACTAGTAAGATACACGAGTAATCCAAGAAGTGAACATTGGAAGGCTATCGTGAAAGTACTGAAGTACCTACGATTTACTCGTAATAATGGTCTACACTATACCAGTTGTCAGGAGGTCATTGAGAGTTTCACTGACACGAGTTGGATATGTGATATACAAGATTTCAAGACCACGAGTGGCTATGTTTCAACACTGGGAGGTGCTGATGTGTCTGGAAATCCTCAAACAAATTGTGATAACCAAATTCGTTTTGGAGGCTGAGTTCGTCGCACTAAATAAATGTGGCGAAGAAGTTTAGTGGTTAAGGTATAGAGGAGGATATTTCTGAATGGACACAACTTGTGCCAGCAATGTGTTTACATTTTGATAATCAATCATCAATTTGTAGGGCACATAGTGTTATGTATAATGGTTAGTCTCGACATATACGTCGAAGACATAATACCATTAGACAACTTCTCTCATCCGGAGTCATAAGTATTGACTACGTGAGGTCCAAAGAAAATATAACAGATCCGTTAACCAAAAGGTTAAATAGGAACCAAGTAGAGAAGACGACAAAGGGAATGTGGTTGAAGCCTTTTGATTGCTAATATCAAAACACATGCTTAAGCCCTTTTGAATATAAAGTTGAGGCAACGGAAAATCCTACCATGATGACTGGAGATCCCAAGAACTTGGTTTAAAGGGACCACCTAACTGCTAAGACTATGTGGTCACTATGGGGGTAACACCCCAGTCCTATTCCCTGATAAAACAGTGAATCCCGCACGAGGCTATGCTCGAAGCTTTTAATGACTCTAGTAATTTGAATAGTGAGATTCAAATGGGTAACACGAGATTACTTTAAGAAAGAATCACCTATGTGAGAGAGAAGTGGGGCCGCTTCAAAGGAGAATTCAAATTAGGGGTGAGCATGACCCGTCCCGACCCGGTGACCCGTCCCGACCCGGTCGATATTTTGGACAAACTTGAACCCGACCCGGTACTAAATAAGTCGGGTTCGGGTTGCTCCTCGGGTGACCTGGTCCTATAACTATATTAATATAGAATAAAATAATTTAACTTCAATACAAAAGTCTATCGTTTTGTCTTGAATTTTGTTTCAATATGAGCTTCACATCATTTTGTTACAACAATGTTGGGCGGTTAACATATTTAAGCTCACTTTCTTTTTTATAGATTATTTTGTTTTAGGCTTTTAGCTACTTGATATGTTATAAGTCTATCGTTACGACGGGATCGAGTTATCAAATGCGACCCGGTCAATATTTAGTGTCGGGTTCGGGTGGACCTAAATGACCCGGTTGTCGTTTCGGGTCGGGTTAAGGACGAACCTTACCCTTCTTAACCCGTCCCACGATCACCCCTAATTCAAATGGCTTAATTCTTTAGAAACTCTTACAGAACCAGGAAAGGGGAATCATGGCCAAAATGAGCCCACCAGTAAAACTGAATAATGGTCAGGAAAATATCTGTGGAGAACATGGTTTCGTTTACAATATAAGACGAACAGTTCAAAGACATCACGTCTACTGAATAGTCAGTAAAGAGAACATGTTTTCCTGAAGGAAGGTTCAAGAGCGTTGCCTACCTATCCTATGCATGTATTAACTGTATAAGCTATCACCACGTTAAGTCGAGTTTGATTGTTTATCGTTTTCACTACTCGATTTTCTTCATGTGGGGGATTGTTGGAATATGTGTATATAATGTGTGAATAATATCAAGTCCAATGTTGACTGAGTCTTCCACGTAGTGGGAAGTTGGATGCCATGGCATCATGGGGAGTTATGTAGAATCTCTCTTACAAATTGGAAATGTACATTCCATTGAGTAAACACAGAAAATATATACAGAAAACTATCCTCCTCTCTCGGTTTTCCACTTTCGTTTTTCCAGTCGGTGATAGCAGAAGACCAGAATAAGTTCGATCAGCAAGGCATTGGTGCACAACGCTTGCTGAGATTCTTTTATCATGGGAGGCATGTTATCGGTAATACCCAGCACCTATGGGCGGCAATTCTACTTTAAGGACAGCGTCTAAGACGTGACTGAATCACCTACGAGTTGCTGTCCTTTTATATTATGTTCATGTTTTCATTCAGTATCTTCAATTTCGCCTGTATATTCAGATTAATTACAAAAATCTTAAAGCACGTGTTATATTGATTCAGATTTAAATGATGCACTAACGTGCAAATGGGGCAGCTTCCCAACTCCACCTCAAAATCTTGAGGCACAGCTGCACGAAGGCACAACAAAATGCAACAAAATTCGAAATTGATTGGGGACTAGAATTGATTTGAATATTTGGGCTCAAAACAACATATTGTTTATTACTTTATTTACTGATTTTAGGCTTATTTGATGGTCTAATTACCAAAGTTTTAAAGCTTAAGTTATAAAATATAGGAAAAAGTACAGTTTGGGGACCTGAACTATCACTATTTTCCAACTTGTGGACTGAACTATAAAAAAATTCCAAACAAGGGGCGAACTATCGAATAATTTTCCAAACAAGGAGCACCGTCTAACGCCGTTAGGGTTTTCACTAATGTCATTGGACGACGTAACTCCGTTAGTTAATAAATTAATATAAAAATAAAAAATTTAAAAATCGCCAAACTTTTTTAAAATATGTTAAAAAAATTGTAAAAAATTAAACGAATTTATAAAAATTATAAAAAAACTTTAATTTTTAATAAAAAGGAATTAATTTTTTTTATCCCTTGGTTAAAAAATGTAAAAATAATTTTCATTTTGTGTTTATTTTTTCTAAAGTTTGTAATTTTTATTTTTCAAAAATTTTATATTCTTTTTTATTAAAAATTAAATTTTTTAATTTATTTTACTATTGGAAGAGGGCCTAAAGCAGTAATATATATAAATCTTTTTATATAGATGAGTTTTTATTATAAATCGGTACAGATTTATTACACACACTGTCATTATTGAAATTATTTTCCTATCAATTAAAGCACGTCTTATATTGATTCAGATTTAAATGATGCACTAACGTGCACAATCCACAATATATGCACAATATATAGGCAGCTTCACAACTCCACATCAAAATCTTGAGGCACAGCTGCACGAAGGCACAACAAAATGAAACAAAATTCGAAAATGATTGGGGACTAGAATTGATTTGAATTTTGGGCTCAAAACTACATATTGTTTATTTACTGATTTTAGGCTTATTTGATGGTCTAAATTACCAAAGTTTTGAAGCTCAAGTTATAAAAACAAAATAATTGATATTAATAAGGGAAATGAACAAGGCAGCAGATTAGCTGGCGAGAAAAGCACGCACGGAGGAATGGGGATGGTCGAGCTTAGAGCATCCCCACCATGTTAAAAAAAATATCATCCCTCTTTCTCATCCATTCTTATTATACCTCATGACTATTTTGATCAAGTACACCCCACTCATGATCAAATAAAAAGTTCATCATCATTCTCTCTCATCACTACATAAATTATAGCACATAAATATTAAGATTAATAAAAATATATCAAAGTGTATCTCGTTTTATAGAGCTCAAAAAATTATGAATATAGATATTTATTTTGATTTTTTTACTTTGTAATTTAGAAGATATATTCGTTGCAAGATCAAAATAAAAACATAACAGTTTCGTACATAGGACACGTGTCGTGCGATTGGTTCACGCGGCTCATGATCAAATCCATTTTTTGAGCATGAGATGATCTTTTTTACAAAAAATCATGGGGTGATCAAAACTATGATAAAAAAAATCATGGTGGGGGTGCACGTTTTTTTATCATATCTCATGACACTTTTCTATGATACAAAAGATCATGGTGGGATTCTCTTATCAGCCATACCTAAAGAACTGTCTTCTGTACTCAAGGTCTTGTTTCCTTGTTGTTGTTGTCTTTGTTGTGTTTTTGTGTCTGGTGTAAGAGTTTCCAATAAAAAAATTGATATTAATAAAAATAGCCATGGAAGTAATTTAGAAAAGTGGTGACAATTTCAGCATATATCAATCGCTCATTGGTCCAAAGATGATGTACAGAAATCGTTGACAAAAGATTCTTTGACAATTTCTAAGTTCTAATAAACCACTAAGCATGTAACAAATGGATTTGTGATGCCGAGGTTGGTGAGGGGTTTACTTTTGATCGACAGCGATGTTAAAAAAATCAGGTCGAATTGTTTCATCATATGGCTAAGGGTCGGCTTTTAGTGTGCAATGAATCTCGTTACATATTACATTATTACTTGCTATCAAAAGATTTTGGCAAGATTATGAGAAATGAGAATAAATGCTGTGTTTTTGTAACGATAATGATGTGTTCATACAACTATGTTATAATTATGAGACTGAGAGTTTTTTCTTTGAATGGAATAACTGGAATTTAAATCTAATTTAAACGTGATGAATGAATTAAAAAAGGATTTAATTTAAATATTTACGTTAGTTTAACATATCAGACAATTAACTCACTAATGACTACGGGTATGAAAAAATCGCCCCGAATTTAAGAATCGCCCGTACCACACTGTAAAAGTGTGTTTGGTTACTGCACACTGCTTATGGATAAAAATCAAATTGCTAAAAACCACACCGCAATCGAATATAAATGTGCGGATTAAGTTAGATATCTCAAGTCACCCGGTTTAAACCGCACCTTACCGCAAATATAATTTAAAATTTTATTATATAAAGTTATTAACAGAAAAAGATCTTCAAACCAAGTGCAAGTAATGTTATTCCTCTTTTATATGAGATTTTTTCAACTCTGCACCCAACTGCTACACAGGACTAGAACTATCGGTCGATAGAGTCTTTCTATCATTGATCTATAGTCGCTTGTCAACCATTTTGTATAAACAAATTATAAACTTCAAATTTTATTTTTGTCAACTTTAAAAACGGGTTTTTAAAACCAAACTGCACCAAATAAAGCGGCGCACCATATATTTGATTTTGACTTTTATAATGCGGTTCGCGGTTTTGTAAATGGTGAGATCAATTATTGTGGTGCGGTATCAGATTTACTGTAAAAGCACAGCAAATCGCACCGCACCCATTCCTACCTATGACTCTCGGCTAAAAATACAAAAGAGAAATAGTAATATTTTCCCAATTTTTATGCAAGTTCCAACAATTTTCATTATACTCTACTCCAAACCGTTACATCCTAGAAATTTGCAAAATCGAATCCGGGCAATCAAGGACTAACATTTTTGTATATATATAGTACCTGTCTACTAGATAACACAAATCTCGAATGATTTTAGAGTATCCAACATATTAAGCGTTACGTACAATTATTTATATTGTCAAACTTTGATTGCTACATGCTAATCAAATCTTTAAGTTCACTTTACCAAAATAATGCATATGGTGGAAGGGCTCACTACTACAGAGCAGGCATTATGCATCGGTTCAAAAATTACAATAAGCATCGGTTTATCTTTATGCATCGGTTTATAATTAAACCGTTGCATAATGGTTAACATATGCATCGGTTTTATGTGAACCGATGCATAATGTTCAGATATTATGCATCGGTTTTTTATGAACCGATGCATAATGTATGGACATTATGCAACGCTTCATTATGCATCGGATCCAAAACCGATGCATAATATAAAAAAAAACCGATGCATAACCCTTCATCTGTAGTAGTGGCTGCCCATTTAATAAAACATTAACTTGTCAAATAAGCTTTTATTGGCATTTCTGGGAAGCTTATTGAGAGTTGACCTTCACAAGTAAAGTCATATTTGATGTATGATGTAGAGTATTCATGCATATTCATATTAGAGATATTATTCGTTTTGTTATTGAGAAAATCCTTTAAAATTCGAGAACCTGAGACCCCAAATCTCATTATTTGATCATGATGCATCTTTGAATCTGCATGTGACACATGTCCAAAAAGCAAAACTTCATTTTATATGAGACTTAGAATCTATGTGATTAGTTGATTTAAAAAGTTAAATGAATATGATTAGTTACGAAAATTAGGAAAAAGATCAAGCGCATTTGTACAAACTACAAACTGGCGAAGTATATGGTATACTTTCTACTAATTATGTCATAATTCGGGAAAGAGGCATGTAATTCGTTTAAATAAAATCATGACATAGTTCGTAGGAAGTGTACCATAATTCATCGGTTTCTAGTTTGTACCAAAAACCAGGTTTACACCGGATCCTGACTAACAAATATTAATAATAAAACTCATATTATCTTATTTATTAATAACAATAAATTAAGGGCAAATCAGAGAACATTTTAAACTGATTTAATTAATGAAAATTGATTTAATTTAACGAACATAATACCTTATATTTCTTATTAAATTTAATTAACGATTAAACTTAATAAGACTGACACTTTTTATCGTCTTCCTGAATAAGTAAAAAATGCAAATATTTTATATTTTAACAAAAAGTCAAAAATTGCAAAACCTCATATGTACATTTTAAACGTTTTCTAAATATTTGGATCATTTGATCGAAAAGTTCAAAACATAGTGGACATTGACCTCATTTTTATTTAATATTTTAAGTTTAATAATGAATTTAGGACCTGTTTAACCATTTAATTTAATTTCAATTAAATAAAGGAAAAAGTACACATTTGTGCCCTGAACTACCAGTCTTTTCCAATTGAATGTCCAAACTATCAATTTTTCCAATCAAGGGCAAAGTAAAAAATAAATTGACCAATTTTCGAACACCGAGATCGGCACCGTAACTTCACCATGATTAAATTGCGAACTCAGTCATGTGAACCATGTTGAAAATAACACGATGATCTCATCATAAACTCTTAACGTATTGAATCGATCTTTCTTCTTTAATACCAATACAATTTTTTTATTGAGTCTTTATTAACAGAATTCACATGATTGAGTTTGTAAGTTAATCACGGTGTTTGGTGTTCGAAAATTAGTCAATTTATTTTCATTTTGCCCTTGATTGGAAAAATTGATAGTTTTGACCCTCAATTGGAAAAAAGACAATAGTTCGGGGCGCCAATTTATACTTTTCCCTTAAATATTTGATTTTCTTAGCTCAAAAGTCAAGTATTATAGTGCATTACTAAATTAAAGCCTCTAAATTGAGTTTGTCAATTCAGTTCTTATTTAAATCAAGTTAAATTTTCAGTTTCATTTCCAATATATAAAAAACTATGTTTCATTTCAGCTCAAAAGAACGCACCAAAAAAAAGAAGTTCACATTAATGGAGCATTTGCGTTTATTGCTCTTTATAAATAAATAATTAGGTAAGATCACGAATGTTCAATTCGTGATAGGGTCCAGAGTTTCCTCTGTTGATAGAGCCAGTGGGATAGAAATCATAGAATACATATAAGGATTGGGAAAAAGGTCAGGTCAGAATCATAGCATTCCGTTAGAAATTAGAATTTTTAATATCCGTGCGATTAAATCAAATACGGTTTGTAATTTTAGGAAATACAATAATTAGTTAATTACAAAATATACGATGAGAGGGTATATTAGTCAATTTGAAAACAACTCACACGATTTTATATCAACAAAACACCTCGTGCGTTCATCAGTAACAGAATTATGCTCGTTTGACTTTCACAGTCGACGACAGCAGTATGTTCGTATTTTTTTTTTATCTCAAATCTTATATTAAAGTTCTTAGTTGATCATGATGTTCGTGGTTCTGATAAATACAGCAAAAACCATTGTTTGTGGCTTTGCTTTATATGTTCGTTGGTTTGCTTTATATGTTCGTGATTCTGATAAATACAACAAAACATTGTTCATGGTTTTGCTTTATATGTTCGCGGTATTGATATATACAGCAAAACCACGATGCATATGTTCGTCATTATGTTCGTGTTTTTGATCTCAAATCTTATGTTAAAGTTCTCAAATCGGATTTCGTAGTCCCACTAATGAATAGAAATTAAGTAAAGCAAAGATGAGATCGATCGAAGTTCGTGTGTTTGTTTCGAAATTTTAGGTCTCGTACATGTAAACAGATATTCACTCGATATTTCGGGGATTTTAAATATAAAATATATAATGTCATTTCGTAATATACCCTTTTGACCATAAAAATGATTAAAAGATTATTTAATTTGAATTCATCTTGAATAATCTAAACCGTTGAAATTATCAGATCAACGGTTATTAAAAGTTCTGATTTGTAATGAAAACAAATAATTCTAACCATAACTCAACATGAAGGATTGACCCCAAGAATGTGCATTCTATTCGTAATTAAAAATTATTATAAAGATTGTTATTATTATCCATTTTATTTTTTTACGGTATTAAATCTTTTAAAAGTCAAAACGAGAAAGGCAATTAATGTAATATGTAAAACGTTTATTATGATTTTTTTCTCCATTTTAGCCCTCAAGCATATATTATTTACGATAAATGTAATTTTATTCACATTCCCAATTAATTTATTTACAAAATATCATCCTTTTACTATTCTTACGTTACAATTCTCAAATAGGCATAATTTTTTTTGTCCCCGTAAATCTTCCAACAAGTGCATATACCTATAAATACAATCAAACCCAAAGCTTAGACAACCATCAAAAAATGGCAAAAATGGCTGCAAGATTCCTCATCACTTTCGCCATCCTTGCACCAATAATCCTCACTCTAGGATCAGCCTATGGTTCAAGCAAGGAGCTTCTTGATCATGGAGAGGATCAACCTGTACTCCTGACCACAAACGAATCCGCCTTAGAAGCAGCCTCACATGACTATGGCATGCAGACCCAAATCAAGCCGAAGGCGGTCCTCTATCCAGCTTCTGTGGAAGACATTGCTAAGCTCATCAAGCAAGCCAACAATAATGGTAGTGGCTTCCTTGCTGTGTCCGCCCGTGGCAACGGGCACTCGGTCAATGGGCAGTCGTTCACGTCAACAGGCGTTGTGGTGGACATGAGTAGGTGGTATAACAAGATCTTGAATGGGACTGAGAAATATTGGCCGAAAGTGAATGTTGAGGGGAAGTATGTGGATGTTTGGGGAGGAGAGCTTTGGATTGATGTGCTGCTTGCGACTTTGAAATTCGGCTTGGCCCCCAAAACTTGGACTGATTATCTGTACTTGACCGTCGGAGGGACGTTGTCGAATGCCGGTATGAGTGGCCAAACTTATAACTTTGGCCCTCAGATTAGTAATGTCGATGAAGTTGAAGTTGTTACAGGTAATAAACCTCATGTTGACATTTTACTATATCATAGTGGTTTTGGAAAAAAGATTCGGTGCACAGCATTTGAATGTTGCGAGTATAAAAAATATTATTTTGTTTAGAGTAACTTTTAGAACAACTCAGATCGAACGACCTAGTTTTGAACGTTTGTATAACAAAAACATTATTTTGATCAGGCAAAGGTGACATATTGACATGTTCAAAAGGGATTAACCCTGAGCTGTTTTACGGGGTTCTCGGAGGACTAGGACAGTTTGGGATTATCACAAGAGCAAGAATATCTCTTGAACCAGCTCCGGAAAGGGTACATTATTAACATAATAAAGGATTACAAAAATGTTCTCAAGTAATTAGTAATAGTAATTCCCCATCAGGGTTTATGCGTTGACTTTTTTTGTTTTTGTTTATGCATTGACTTTGATGATTGAGCCGTGTTGGAAACTTATGTACAGGTCAAATGGATCACGGTACTCTATTCGGATTTCAGCACGTTCACCAAAGATCAAGAGTACTTAATTTCCCTGCACGACAAACCCTCTTCCGAAAGGTTTGACTATGTGGAAGGATTTGTTGTTTACAACCAGTCGGCTTCCGATGAAAGCTTGCGGATCGTGTACAGCTTGGAGGTCGTCAAGAACTACGGCAGGTCAAGTGCCAGTTCCGTCGATAAGGTGGGCATTTCATCGCTTATATAATCCGTGTAGGTCAAACCTTATATTTAGATTGAATTTTTTTTTGGATAGATATATATATTTAGATTGAAATAATTGATTGTTGAATTATATATATATGAAGTCAACTATGTACCATGTTTCTAATTTCTTTGAACTCAATTTAAGTATTGCTGTACCATGATGTTGGTTACTTAAAATTTGAACAAGAATCATCCAATTTATAAATTTTTTTATTTGATAAGTCAATCTTAATATTATACTCATTTATTAAAATTTATCAGTGTCCTTTAAAAATTGCTTGCAATTACATTCACAGGAAGTTGAGGCTTTGTTGAAGAAGCTCAAGTATATTCATAAGTCTGAGACGAGGAAAGATGTGTCTTACATCGAGTTCTTGAACCGTGTTCACATCAAGGCGGAGCTGCCTCTTCGAGCTAAAGGACTGTGGGACGTCCCACACCCTTGGCTCAACTTATTCGTCCCGAAGTCGAAGATTGATGAGCTTCACCAAGGTGTGTTTAAAGGCATTCTAAGGAATAACACCAATGGAGGTCCACTTATAGTTTATCCTGTGAATCGAAACAAGTAAGTTCGATTCCTCTCTCATGTGTCCAAACTTATAAGTCAGATTTTATATAGAAAATGTCTCTAAAATTGAGTAGTGTTTTGATTTAAAGGTGGGAGGCGAAGACCTCAGCCGTGACACCGGACGAGGATGTGTTCTATGGAGTGTCATTACTTTGGTCAGCGACAAACAATGCATCAGATGTGACTAATACACTGGAGTATCTGCAAAACATAAATCACCAAATTCTCGAATTCTGTAAAAATGCCAAGATGAACATCAAGGAATACCTGCCTTTTTACACATCAGTGGAAGATTGGAAAGCTCATTTCGGACCTCAAAAGTGGGATCAGCTTAACAAACTAAAGTTGCGATTCGATCCGAGGCACATTCTGTCACCTGGACAACACATTTTCAACCCAGTATTGGCTCAGTGAAAGGAAAGGGGCGGTTGGGTGAATGTCAGTACGGAATTTATTTATGTGATCAGGACATGTTTTTATCATGCTAATTTTAATTAATTTTAATTTGGTTTTAAAAATAAATGCACGGTTATCTCGGGTTTGTCACAATAATTCTAAAATTTCGATTAAGGGTTTATAGTATTTTGTATGCATATATTGTACAAAACAGTCTCATCAAAAAAAATTTTTGTATAAAACAGTGAAAAAGTGCAAAAACAGTCAAATAAATTAGTAGATTATTAGAATTTCGTGCAAAATTCAATCCATTTCTCTAACTCACTACAATGAAAAAAGTGCCCCAAGACCAAGAGTACTTATGCTTGATACCAACCAATTTATTTTCGTTGCTGTTTCCTTGCATACATATTAGTACATGCGTCACTAACGGCGACGTTTTGATCGGATATACCTTCGTGCTTCGTCACAACAGCCGCGTTTCGGTCTCTCCAATGGCTGCTAGCATCGCGTTTTCGCTTCCGTGGAATTTGCGGCTCAGACGCATCTCCATGATGATGGCGGCGAAAGCGTCTTCGAGGTCGGTAGCCATTGCTTCCGGAAGTTATTATTGTAGGAATCGATTGGTCACTTACTGTAGCTGTTCTGGAAATAGCGAAGGTGGTAACGTGGAGATCGACTCGAGGGAAGAACCGAAAGGAGTAAGTAATTGACTGTTCAGTGTAAACATTTGTTCTTTTGCACGGTGTCTGTGGACTGTGATGCTGGTTTCAATGTTTACTGAAAATTTTCTGATGATTCCAACCCTAGAGAAAAATGTATAAGGAATTATCATGTTGAAAAACTAGAGTAACTCTATGAGATTTAAGTTATCCGACATTTAATTGTTTGTTCTGTTGTTTGTAATTAAAGTGACCATTTTTCAGTAGTAGTGTTTAGTGTTGATTGTGTCAATAGAGCTTGTGCTTATGATGATTTTCTTTTTGGTGTTTTAGGGTCCTGTGAAATCTGGATTATATTTAGTTGGAACACCTATTGGGAACCTTGAAGATATTACGCTACGGTAGAGCAAACTACTCTGGGTTCTTTTTATTTCTGTCTCTTTTGGTGAGACCGATATCTTATTTTTGTTGGAGATCGCAAATAGATTCATACTTAAGTAGGGAGAGAACGTTCGCTTGTAAATTGCCTCTTCATCTCGAATTATAAGCCTTTTAATTTTATTAGTTGTGTAAACTGTCAGTGCACTTCGTGTGTTGAAGGCAGCTGACGTGATACTATCTGAAGACACCAGGCATTCAGGGAAGTTGCTTCAGCATTACAACATTAAAACTCCTCTTGTAAGTCTTATAACTTGTCGGCTGGTTTATTTGTCAATTTTTTCATACGATCGTCTTAGTTACGGGCTCTAAATTTGCAGTTAAGTTACCACAAATTCAATGAATTTCAAAGAGAGCGATCTGTGATGAGGAGACTTCAGGAGGGGGAAATAGTGGCATTAATCAGTGATGCGGGGACTCCATGCATTAGCGACCCAGGCATGGAATTGGTGAATGCCTTAATTATTTGTACTTACGTTATTTTACGTTGAATATATTCTCTCAGAGGTTCCGTTGAGAAATATGAATGCTTGTGTATACTGTATGATTGTATTTGGGGTCCTAACTGAGAGGTAAGCTGAGTCTTCTCTCACTGAAAGGGATGAGACTGATGATAATTCACGAAGACTCATGGACACAAAACCTCACGACTGGACATATATGCTTTAGCAGCTTAATGAGCAGTTACTTCTAAATAACTACTGTAGTTGATCAACTGGTGATAAGAAAATCGGAACAGTCTCACAATAGCCTCTCAAGCGGTCTCTTTAATGGTATATGCCTTGTTAAATGTGTGACTGAGATCCTGTAGCTTGTTCTTAATTATAATTTATTAAGACTTCTATTGATGATGTGTGTACTACTTTTGTAGGCAAAATTGTGTGTGGATAAGAACATTCCTGTTACTCCCATTCCTGGGCCATCTGCTGTGATAGCTGCACTTTCTGCATCAGGGTTGCCTACAGATCAGTTCACTTTTGGTAAGTTGCTTATCGGAGATCCTCTGGTACAAGCCAGTTATTCTGTGAAGATGAGCAAGGTCGCAATCTTATGAAGCTCTCTGCCCTTTGTTTTCCATGCAGTTGGATTTCTCCCTAAGCATACAACATCAAGAAGAGATAGACTTACGGTTTCTGCAAATGAGGCAGCAACTCAGATATTCTTTGTTCCTCCTCACAAGCTTTTACAGTTTCTTGAGGAAACGAATGAGGTTTTCAGCCCCACTAGGTACATTTACGTAATAGTTATCCTCATGTGAGTACAGTCACAATGGGTTCTAAGCTGACAGTAATGTGTTGTGTTCCAGACGATGTGTCATTGCTCGAGAGATGACGAAAATGCATGAAGAGGTAAAATTGACAGTTATTGGCAGTTAGCTCTTTTGTAGTGCTTTCTTATAGATGAACTCTTGTTTTGGGTTTAATCAAATGCCTAGTCTTGCAATGCTGCTTTGCTCATCCGATGAGCAGGAGGGCAAGCTATATTACAACATTAAGGTCACAGTGTAAAGGGGTCATTACATATTGGCTCATCTCAGTTTTATTAGACCAGCCTTTTCCTTTCCATGAACTTTGTATGTCATGGAGGTTATGCGTATATTTTTGTTATTAGCCTTAATCGCTTAATCTCTTAGTCGAGCAAAATTTGTCCACAATATCAAAACTAGTAAACCACTATGAACATATCTTCACATTATTCAACAATTGTTACCCAGGCCTTTTCTGTTTGTACTCGTACAGTTCTGGCGGGGTACTCTGGCTGAAGCAAGGGATGTGTTTTCCACTCGCCAACCTAAGGGTGAAATAACGGCTCTGATAGAAGGGAAGGCACCCAGTATAGCAGAAGGCCCAACTGAATCACAACTAGAAAGTCAATTGGGAGATTTGATATCTAAAGGGCATAGTCTTTCCATGGTAATTGATCCAATGTTCTTTTATTCAAGTCATATTAAAGCTCAACTCCAAGTCACATACAAAACTTTTCTTTGGTCTATAATTACCTTTTGCTACAAAATTAGTCTTACTTTTCTACACTCTCAGGCAGTCAAAATAGTGGCTGAAGGAACATCAGCCAAAAGAAAGACAGTTTACTCATTTGCATTAAAAAAATTTGGGAAGCAGGCTGAGGAAGATGATTGAAGTTTATAGGCAAGGCATTCACGGAACATCGAGTCTATAATATCCATGTGCATGTATGTTGACGCGTGACATATTGAAATGTTGCATGGGTAGGCAAAGTGACTGAGACAGAAACATTTATATAAGGGTGTGGCTCGGACCTACACAACCCCCAAGAATACTCTTGTCCTCTTACTGAAGCTAACTTCATGGGCCGATCGAGTCTTGCTATTAGTCCTCCTTCAATACGTGACGAGCAAAGTCTTCTGAATAACAATCTTTGAAAGGAGTTTTGTATTGGTTCATCGTCTCCCTTGAATCTTGATGACCTCCCTGATGTATTGCCCCTGCAAATGGCTGACACAACGAGTTACGTCTCGAAACAAATTGTCATTTCAGGTCTCAAGTCTGTAATCAGTCGGCATCTAGCCACTCAAGTTAAAATGACAAGATTTATGGCCAGTTAGAGATCCATTTATGTTCTGATGTTGGCCTAAACCCTTCGATTCCGAGGGAGGGTGCTGCAGTTTCTCCCTAGTTCAATTCTCCTCTTTTCAAAACCCTGAAATACCAGTTGTCTGCATCTGCATGTTCTTCTCAATCCTTTCATGGAGCAGGTGATACCAGAAACACGGTCAACATTATTCTCTTCCTCTACATCATTCCTCGTCTCACATTGTACTTTAACTTGATCTCACCACCCACACCAAGTCATACCCATTTGGTATTCAGTTACTGGAGTTGTTGATTTCCAGGACAAGATGCTTTCACACCCTCTGAAACCCCCTACTATAAAACACCTAGCTATGCCCTGCAAATACCACAACTCACCTCAACCTCAAACCACAATGGCCTCCAAGCCTTTCCTAGCTCTTCTCCCTTTCACTGTCCTCATCTTTTCCTCCACTCATTCAGCAGCCAACCCAGGCTTTGGTTTCGGCTGGGGTGGCAGCTGGGGCTGGCCTGGAAGTGGTGCTCCTGCTGCTGGTAGTGGCTATGGTAGTCCTGGTAATGGCTTACCAGCCAATGGTGGCACTCCTGTCATTGGCCAAAGCTCTTACAGTCTTTCTCCGCATTACTACGAAGGGACTTGTCCGCAGGTTTACGATATTGTCTTATCTGTGCTGGAGAAGGCCATTGCTGCTCAGCCTAGAGTTGCAGCTTCCCTGCTCCGCCTCCATTTCCATGATTGTTTTGTCCAGGTAACTAACTGTAACTGATGCTACATGCCTACAACTACTTTGTTTCAGAGTTCTGAAAAAAATTGTGACACTTTTTATGGCAGGGCTGCGACGCATCTGTCCTGCTGGATGATGCACAGAACATAGTAAGCGAGAAGAATGCAGGACCGAACAAAAACTCCCTGAAAGGATTTGAAGTCATTGATGAGATCAAGGCTAAGCTGGAGCACACATGCCCTCACATTGTCTCCTGCGCGGATATACTCGCCTTGGCTGCTCGTGGCTCCACCATTCTGGTAAAAAAAAAAAATCACCAATCAAAGCTATACTCTACTTTGAAGCTTCAGCACTTAACTGACAGACATGGTTTTTGCAGAGCGGCGGACCAGTTTGGGAACTTCCACTGGGGAGAAAGGACTCGTTGACAGCAAATATTAATGCAGCTAATACCCAAATCCCTGCCCCAAATTCCACTTTGCAGACTCTCATATCGAAGTTCAGTCAAAAAGGCCTCGACGAACAAGACCTTGTTGCTCTTTCAGGTACTATGACTTTGAAAAATAATTATTTGGATCGTCTACATTGCTAAAAATAAAAAACATATGATGAAAGCTTAAATTGAATTCTAATAGAAAATTTTAGAAGTACTAATTTCAAGTGCTTAATTTTTGTTGGATTAGATGCTAACATTTTGTTCCATTTTGCAGGAGGGCATACAATAGGGATGGCCAGATGCGCGACATTCAAGCAACGACTCTACAACCAGAACAACAACAACCTCCCAGACCAAACCCTGGAATCCTCGTACTACAAGAATCTGAAAACAATATGCCCCCCAAACGGTGGTGACAATAACATCACCCCTCTGGACTTTGCCTCGCCTGCAAGATTTGACAACACTTACTACAAGCTGATATTCTACGGTCGAGGCCTTCTTTCATCTGATCAAGTTCTGTACACAGGAAATGTGGGGAACGCAATGCAGCTTGTGCAAAGTTATGCCCAGGATGAGGACCTCTTCTTCAGCCACTTCGCGGCATCTATGGTTAAAATGGGGAATATTAATCCGTTGCTGGGAACTAACGGACAAGTTAGACTCAACTGTCGTCGACTTAACTAAAATGATTTGTGCCTTGTGTAGAAGTGTGATAGTTGACTACCAGATGTGATATCCTTATCTACTTAAAATTGTCTGAATGAAGTGGTTCATGCCTTGGCTTTTTAAGCGACTTTTGTACTTGTAATCTTTGCCTGATTCACTTTTAAATACTTGATTCTGAATAAAGCCCCAATAATTCTAAAATTCATTCAAATTATTTTTTTATCACAGATAGTCAGTTAACGTAGATTAGTACATGAAGCGGAAGTTTCACACTGGAAAATACTACAAAAGAAAAATTGGAGCCACAGTTGCAGATTCAGGTCAAGCTCGTTACTGACCTGTTTTCAAAATATAGTTAGGCGGTATACACTGTAGTACGTCGTCGTTTATGCGGGGTTGGGATATGATACGACTTCGTTGTCTTCATTAAGCTCTTGCAGGTGTTCGTCATGCGATCGGCGTTCTTCCACTCAAGATTCGACGGTGCGAAAATATTCAATGGAAGAGACGAGACGATCGCCGCCGTGAAGTGATACAGGCTCTCCTTAAAATGCAGAAAGAGTACTGCAGTGAGTGTTTGCTTCTAGTGGTTGTGTAGGGAAACCCTAGATTGAAATCGAACCCTGTTGATGTTCACCGCGATGATAGTATTTTCGGGAATTTTTCACTTTTTATCTGAATTCGAGTTTAGATGTTTTTGGTTATAGATTTAATTGTTTGATCTTGCAGCTGATCTCCGCCATGCACACACCAAGACTGAAAGTTGGTGGAAGAGGAAGACCTTATGAAAGCAAGGTATTTGTTCCATCAAGCTGTTCTAACAACATCATTTCAAGTTCTCAGTTCTTATGCATTTGTCTGCAAAGAAAGTTTTATTTAGTGGAGTGAGACATGACAGGCATTCTAGTTTAGCACAGTGCATGTTTGAGTATCTTCAACTGCATATTCAGGTTAGCGGAATGGAATATAGTATTCATTCAAGCAGCAAGTGTACAGTTTTTTTTTCATCAATCCGATATAGATCATACATTATATTGACTAATTCAATTAATGAGTTGAAAACAGTTTTTACAGTTTGATGAATCAAGTTTTCAACTTTTACTTCCTGGCAGTGCGCTGCTAAGCACTAGCTAGCTTCTACTATTTTCTGCGTGGACGTTCTTTTGATGAGCTTGTACTTAACCATCCTTGCAATCTTGTAGAACCAGAAGACGCTAACTAGCTCCAGCCCCAACGCCATCGCCTAAAATCACATTACATGTGCCAGATATTTTCGCAATTAAAACTAGCTAACAGATAAGAAGACTGTAAATCATCTTGGCAGATGGTATCTGCAGTTACAATTTCTTCTCACCTTGATCAGAAATGGGTTATCAGCAGAGAGAGTCACAAAGCACAGATAAGGCCCTCCAATCATCCGCGCCAATGAGAACACTACTGCAAATGCAACCTGCGAAACACAAGCCTCCCAGTCATCAAAAAAACTCAGGCCCTAAAATGTCTCATAAGGAAAAAGTTCCAAGCTGCTTACATCTGCTGCTAAGTTCAGGTCAGTGTCTCTGTATCCAACCTCCTTGAGAATTTCTCTCAGGTGAAGCAATGGGCTGGAAATCTCCGTTATCCATTGCGCTGCAACCATCTCTGATCCACACTGCAAAAGGCACTCATTGTTACTCTCCAGAGATTCTTTTGCAGATTTGGGTATGAAACATATAGTCAGCTATCTCACCCTCTGGTAATACAGCCCTGCTCCAAGTCCTACTATGCTTACTATGTGGTGTACTGCATTGTCTATGTTGACCCGCTTGTCGAAAAGACAGCATATTAGATCGTATATTAGATACCCAACTGTGATAGCCAAGCTCTGCATCTGCACATCCCAAAATCAACAACAGCAGCAACAACCAGTCAACAGCAAAATTCAAAGTCAGATCCAAAACTGGAAACAAGTAAAGCTCTTGGCCTGTTGTTGCGTGTTGGTGGACTAAACAAAAGACGTCTGCTTTCAGCATTAGTATCACAACAAACCATGTCGATGTCAAGTTCCAAGATAGCATATGCCAACATGAGACTACTTTACCTGCAAATGGGATGACTGCGAGGCAATAGGGTGCACAGGCCTTCGCCAGTCTACAACAGACTTGGAAGCCAAACCCACCGCCACAACAGCATGAATAGTAGAAACAAGGCGATTGCAGAAGTCAAATGATCTTTTGGGGAACGCCCATCTGATAAACATGAAGAGGGTTGTCCATGAAACCACAGCAACCACAATCAAGTTGATGATGTAGTCCTCAATCATCTTCAACCCAGTCTCTCTAAATCTCTCAGCCCCCCTGGAAATTCCTGTGCTCTGATCTCAAATGGGTGCTCAAAAACATCCAGTTTTCAGCTTTTCAAAGAAAATTGATGATTGAATTTAGGTAGTTGGGAGTAGAAGTTAGTTGCTGGATTTATTAGTTTCCAACCAACTTGTCACCTGCCAGAGGGATTTATGACGCAAGTTATGATCTGGCCTTTTGAATGTGGGCACATTGATGCAAGCTTGAAGAAATGCATGAGGGTGTCCAGTTGTCTACTACTTTGTGACAGCAACATGCACTCAAAAGTCTAACACTACACAGGGGCGGAGGATGCACAGATGTGCAAGCAAAGGATGTATGAAGCAGTGTGAGCATGTAAGAAAATCAGATGATTGAAAATAGATTTTGAGATTTGATAAATTTGGTAGTTTGACTTCTTGACAACAAAGATCAATGAAGCAAACGTTGTCTTTGAGAACCAGAAAAAAAAAACTATCTAATTTGTGTTCTGATAACAAGAAACGTGTCTAATTTTTTTATTTAAAAAAGCCGTATCTATGCGCATAAATATTTATCAAAAAATATGTATCTACGCCCCCGATGAAGTTCAATCAAAAAGAAACCTGAACGTTAAGGAAATTGCTCTCTTGCAAAACTATGAAAATCTAAACGATTTAGGAAATTGTAATGATAATATTGATCGTTAAAATTTTCTGAAGATTTATTGAATCTACTGGTGCGTAAATTCAGCTATCAAACTTATTAAACTTAAGAAAAGAAGATGAGCTCAAAAATAAATGTGAATGTTAAAAAGAATGGGGTTATTAATTAGAGAACGTATTCACATTAGTTTAATAAATTCAGATTTGTTTAGCACAGCAAAGCCCGAATAATATTGGGCCGGCCCATTGAGTAACGGCCCGGTCTGATGATCGGATACGGATAGGGAGCTTCAGCGTGCTCCTCCCACTTTCGCCGGATTTCTCTGCCTCAGATCGCAGCTGAGCCTGACTTGGGATTCAATTGGTGTTCACCGAAGCTTGATTCTAAGTAAGTTGGAGGTAATTCTGTGTGCAATTTATCCAGTTCTAAATTGGGTAGTGTTTTGGAGGGTTTTCGATGCTGTTCATTCTAGGGTTTTTGTGTTTGGAATTTTTTTTTTTAAAGTATAAATTGAAGGTTTATGTTCCGAGTTATGGATGCGCTTTGTGTGTCTGAATCGTGTTTGAGTTATCTTATGGAAATTGGTGGCGTAGGGGTTATGATTGGGTAAGACTTGAGTAAGGTTTAAAAGAGAATATGACAGCTTTGAATTTTGAAAGTGAGATGCTTTATGCACTCATATGAATTGCTTAATGTATTATGATTCTGCGTGACATGATTATATTTATATGTAGTGTACAGTAGGCGAAATGAAGTAGATTGCTGTGAATGTAGTGGAATTGATATTCTGGTTGACAATTTGTTTGTTGGGATGATTTTGGTGGAAAGAGGCAATTTTTCTCAAGTCGTGTGGTTCGATTTTTTTTCATGGTTTCTCATGTGTTTCGTGTCCTGTTGGCCGTGTAGGTTTTGACTCACTTGGAAGGCTGACAATTGATGAAAGATGATATCAGGATGTCTTCTTACGCATTCTCTGCCTTTTCAGCCATTGTTGGTGGGAAGGACGGGTAGTGGTAGAGTTCGCTTACCACCACCAGCAAAAGCTAGATTTTTGCCGCGTGTGTCCTGCCAGTATAGTACCTGCCTCTCTGCAGGTATATAAAGGCTTTGTTAATATTCCTTGTATTGTTGATGTATCGTCAAAATGTGATTCATGTTTAACTAGTTTTCAGAAATGTGGGATATGGTCCCTGGTTTGTTGACAAACTTCTTTCATAAATCATAATTAATCAAATGACATTGACATACTTGAAAGTTTCTGATTAGTGTTTACTAACAAAAAATTTATGTTCATAGTTTTTTTATATTATGGACCGTGACCGATCAGGATGTGCAGGATTTCCACGCTTTTCAGGTACATCGTCCGATTTTCTCAGCAAGAAATTTGTTGGCATATCACAACCAATCACCAGTGCACCTGCTAGACGCAGTTTATTTGTGACTCCCAAGGCATCGTCCAAGGATGTTCCGTACTCATATCGATATCCTCCTATGACAAAGAAGCCCCAATGGTATTGGAGAACTTTGGCTTGCCTCCCTTACCTGATGCCACTTCATGAGACATGGATGTATGCTGAGACAGCCTTTAATTTGCACCCTTTCCTAGAACAATTTGAATACATGACCTACCCCTTTCTGGGAGTCATTGGAAAATTGCCTCCTTGGTTCTTGATGGCATATTTCTTCTGCGCCTACCTAGGGGTTGTAAGGAAAAAGGAGTGGCCTCATTTTTTCCGGTTTCATGTTGTGATGGGAATGCTTCTGGAAATTGGGCTTCAGGTGGTCGGCACAAGCAACAGATGGATGCCTAAAGGTCTCTACTGGGGTAAGCTTGGGATGCATGTCTGGACAGCACTTGCATTTGGATTTTTATTCACAGTATTAGAATGCATCAGATGCGCCTTATCAGGTATGTATGCTGATGTCCCTTTTGTCTGCGATGCTGCATACATTCAAATTCCCTACGACTAATAGCCCTTCAGTATGTGTACGCTACTCTCATATATTCATGTACAACTATTTATTATTATTGGAGTATACACTACCTTGTGAGACCTTCATGTTTCTGGATTTTTGCTTTTGTAAGAGATGCATCTTTATGCAATTGAAAAACACATACCAAGAATTAGGTATGCTTATGAATGCCTTAATTGGCAACACTTCTTGGAGTTTAGGCACATGAATTTTTAGCTTTTATACTGTCGATGCACATTGCACTTTCTGACTTAACATTGGTAGCGCCATTGTTAGGTTCAGTGGATGTTGGCATTGATATGATGTCCTGATCTCTGCTGGCCTTTTTTCCTCGTGTAATTTTAAATAAGAATCTCACCGAACCTTGCAATGATAGGATATGGCATTTAAAATGATGCAGTGCTCACAAGAAACTCCATTTGTATGAATTTATAGTTCGTAAGCAAATTGATTACGTCCTGTAAATAGTGATCATACTTTTGGCACTTGGATGCACAATTTGTTTAATAGTATGTCGTAACAGATGCAATCAGTCCCCCGTCTGAGGGTATTTTGCTGGTAAAATTTTTCTTATAGGTTTACTTTTTTCTCTGCATTTCTACTACCTGTATCTTGTGGGGCTGAGCTTCTTTTATTTATTTATTAATATCCCTGAAGCTTGTTTTACAGTTTTAGAATATAATTTTGGTCTACCCACAGAGTTTATTTAAGTGGTTTTTGGCATCAGTGAAGGAGGACAAAAACAGTAATTAAGAGGCATATTCCAAGTATCTTAAACAATGTAGATAAGTTGGCCATATGCATTGCATCCTCTCTTTTTTTTTCCCATTATTTAACTTGCTAAAGTCTTGCAATCAACCTTAACATTAAGTGACAAGCAAGGTAGGTCTGTCTAATTTGATTTTCTAGAGTTTTGTTGCTGAAAACCCAATCATTGTGGGTGTATATTTTTACTTAAATGGGTATCATCAAGATGATTAGAAAATACAAGAAAAGTTACAAGCATCACACCATTTCTTGAAGTAAAAAAATTACATACCATAGAGCAACCAAGTTGGACAACTTCTCTACATACAACCAGAAGAAGAGGAAAAAGCTCTCTTCATGTCATAAAATTATTTGATGACCCAATATTTTAACAAACCCTAGAATCCCTCTCCTCTTTGAACCACACAATTTTTTTTATGACACCGGCCTCATTGATTTATGGTTCCAGGCTTTTAATATTGCAATCAGTGGCTGGTGATAATTCAGTATTGGAACATGTCTGCGGAGGCCATTATTGGCTGCTGATTCAGGTATCCCATGTTGTTCCAAGGGTTGATGAAATCTGCCTGAAGATCATCATCATATTCACCATAACCATAATCAATTACTCCAATGTCGAAGCTTGTGGCTGTTGGCTGTGGCGGTGGTGTGGTGTTAATGCAGTGGATGATTTGGTTGAGGGATTGTAGCCTCTGGCTAAGCTCACACATCTGAGCTCTGAGGATAGAATTCTCAGCCTCAACATTCAGGTACTGCTGATTAGTGATGCTTAAGCTTGACATAATCTGATGATTCTCCTTCCTGATTTGGTTCACTTCTGTCATTAAATCATCCAAATGCTTCTGTTTCCTCATCCTGGACCGGCGAGCTGATTCCCGGTTCGATTGCATTCTCTTCCTCTTCCTCAGATCAGTCACTCCAACCTCCTCAGAGCCTCCTGAGTTTTGAATTTGGCTTGTAGATATAGAGTTCCCACTAGATGTTGCCATAACAAAAATAACACTAGTATAACAAACTATTACTTAGAGATCAGGTTTATAGTCGTCCTTCCTCAATTACAAAATATATTAAAATCTTTAATAGAAATAAGTCAATATGAGATTAGTAGCAGACACAGGACCCAGAAAGAAGATCAGAGAAGAGATGGTTCATGAAAAGTCATAGAACCAGTAGAGGAAGCAAACAGATAAGGATTGAACTAAATGGGTCCTGCGCCTTAATGAGGAGTTGATCATAAACCCGGAACGAATCAATTCGCTAAGTATTGAATACATCTAAGAGACCATGAAGCTCATATTCAAATGGGTGTTTCTGGTTTTGTGCAAAGATTGAATCTTTCTATCTGGGTTTTGGAGATTTGAGGATTTTGAGAACTGGGTTGTTGAGATTGGATTGAAATTGAAGAATATGGGGTTGATCTTTGGAGGAATTGGGCAGAGTTTGGGGTATAGGAGAAGAGAGGAGATCTGAAAATGCAGATCTGGGATTGAAGAGAGCAATCTTAGAAGATGGAGAGGAGAAGAGGGAAGAGATTGATGAAGGAGATTGGGGTTAATTTATAGAATTATTGGTGAGCTAGAAATCAATTAGGAATTGGCAACTTGTACTAGTTTAATCATTAAACCAACCAGAGGCAACTTATTTGTAAAACTGTCCCTAAACTACAACTTCTTTCATTTCACTACATCAAGTATTATTTTGTATAACTTCTGTAAAATTTAGTAGTTTTTTTATTAGGGAAAGAATTGGACAGTTTTGGGACTCAATATTTATACCTATACTACTCTTATAATCTCAATCATCACAGGAAATTCATTTTTCCGCAATCAGCACTAGGTCACGTTCCTGATTGGTGCCAAAAGTTCCTCAAATGAGATAACTTAAGCATCGACTTGTCCCTCGATTAAGCATCAACCCCCTTATTAAATTCGGAAAAAAAGAGCATTGAATCAGCAAAAAAAAAAAAACTAATTTTGAGTTTTGAGACCTTGAAAGGCATATTCAAAAACATGCAGAGGTGGCCTGGTGAGAAATCGAAACTTGGGGGAAATGCTTTACTTTATTGATAACATTAGGGGTTAGAATTGTAAATATGAACATGGAAGTCATCAACTAGAGGGGAAAAGAAGAGTGGTAGGTGTGATTGGGGCATGTGGGGGTGGCGACGAAATGCTGGGGACAACAGTACAGGTCTCCCAGCTGGCCTTAGTCATTTCTTTTACACTAAACATTTCTTTATCATTTTATTTTATTTTATTTTTCTGCGATATTCTTGTCACAAAGAAAAAACATCAAAAGAGAAACAAATAAAAGTTGAAAAAGTAATGTATTTTCAAACAATATATACAATTATAAAAGTTCAGACGCAAGAGTAGACAGATATAAATATATAATTTTGGAATAAATGCAATTTTGAATATGTGTATGTGATACGTGTCACCACCAAAATAACTTAATGATGCATTTTCAAATATGAAATTTGAGTTCTCATGTTCTTGAAAATAATTGAAAGGTCAGTAATTGAAAATATTTCAAAATTAAAAAGGTTTATTAATTTTGTACTAACAAGATAGCTTTTTCAAGTTCTTATTTCGTAGTTAATATATTCTGAATTAAATAATAAAAGCAATCAAATTGTTTTTCGAAATGTGAAAAGAGAAACAACCAAAATAAGGGGAAATTGGACATGAATCTATTCTTTATAAAATTGAGGCAAGTAAAAAAAAGAAATAAAAGAACGATTTTGAAGCACAATTCTTACAAAGTACATAATTTAATTAAACTTTTATAATTAAGTATGATGGTCTAGTAGTATAAATATCTAACTTGAGTCCCACCATGTCATATTTTTGATAAGATTCTCACGTTTTTCAATTTTTACTAATTTTTTATTTAAAAAAAATATATTCAAGTATTCAATTTTACACGTTAAGATTTTTTTAATTAGGATTATTAAATTGTCTGGCAGAATATGCTGTCTGCAAGCAATCGGATTTACTGAAGTTGAAATGATTCCACTGACAAAGTGTGATTTGATGAATCTACTTTTCTTACATGACTTTCACCGCCACTTCTGGATTTGTGTTTTTTAAACAGTCATGTTCAAACTCCGCCGTTGATTACAAAATACACGTGTCGCACAAGCATTGGAACGATATGACACTCATTGAGTCATGGGTCACATTCCTGAATTTAATTATCATGGATGATACTCGAAGCACCAAAATGCTAACTAAATGGTATATATTAAATAAATGGTTTTTACAAATGAGAGCAAAATAATAATTTGATCAGGCGATGAATAAATATATATAAGTATTTGCTCATAACAAAGTCATCATTGACATCATGTAAATATATATTCGACATTTTGATTCATGAAAATAATTTGGGATGGAAAGAAAATTTGAGGGAAAATATATTTTTCATTTTTTTTGGTATGTCATGAAAAGTTTCTAAGTAAAATAAAAAAAATCCAACACAAACTTTTCCGTGACATTTATTCCATGCAAATTATCTTTTATTTGAGTTTTCTGTTTCATGTTCTTTCCGTCACATTTTTCATGAACCAGATGGAAAGTTAGACGACGAATGAGGAGGGGTAACTTATTGTTAAATTGAAATTGATGATGTTGATGATTAAGATAGCGAAATAAGAAATTGAGGGCAACTCATGTAATGACAACCATTTAGTGGTTGTTGTACCTTGACGAAAAAGAAGGTAAAAAAGATATTTTAAATATGATCTTGGTTAGGTATCGTATGACATATGCATTTTGGTAAGTGCTTAATTTATTTGAAAGTGAAAGGCGCTTCGCTTCCATTGAACTTCTTATTATCTTCAACAAGCCTTAAAAAGCATATTCTCTTTATATTCAAAGAGGAAACATTTATTTTATAAAAGTCCCAGCTTCTACACTCAATCAAAAATCAAACTCAAAATCTTGAATGACTGATTTTTATGACGTTTACTCTTACTGTCAGGGACGGTTGTATGTACGAGGCTTATTGGGCCGTTGTCCAAGTAAAATTTAGTAAATAAAAAAATCTATACATAATATGCAGAAGGCAAATATCGAATCCCACTCCCTCTATTGTTCTGTAAAAGTCCTAACCATATGTGTGCTACGTTAAATATTGCTTAAATACTATCAACAAAAAATATTGCTTAAATTATGCTTATAATCTTATATAACAATAATTGGATTTATATTACTCCATCTAATTGATTTCCTTTACTTTACCTATTAGCATTGTTTCAAAAAAATTCGCCTAGTAAAGTAGAATTATTTATAGCAAAAATATGTTTAAGAATTTTTTATTTTTGAATTTAAAAAATTCGAAAAGGTATATTAAGAAGTTATTTGAGCAATTTTGAAAATTTTAGTCTTATTGAGTTTTAGAACTCAAAATCTTTAAATATTATAGGCATTTGATTCTGCCCCAGTAGTTTTTGAATCCTGGCTCCGACCCTGCTTACTGTTAAAACAATCTCTGATATATACTAAATGCTAAAGCACTTGAGACTAGTCATGCATTGTTAAGTAGCTTGGGAGCTTTTGGATTCATATTTAATCACTTACTTCGTCATATATTCCACTTAAGAGACATCAACTCATTTTCAAGGAAAAAAGATAAGGCAAAAACATCAATTATTGTTGATGGTACCAAAACCAAAAGGGAGTCTCGTGTTGCTCTAGTTTTTCTTATGTACGTGCATTCGTGTGCTTACATGGTGTCATTTTGGTCCACTGCAACAAAACATAAAGCCAACACAACTAGCATATAACGTTACAAACGATAAAAAGTGAAAAAAAAATCATTTTACTTTCTCATCATAAATTCGTCTTGTTATTTAGAGAATCAATTAGATTTGTGAATTGGAATATTTCCACCAGTGGCTTGAATCTCAATCATCAAAAATGCAATTAAAAAAAAAGATGATGAAATCATTAAAATTTTACTATGGATTATGTGCCATGCTCAACTTTTCGGTCGCACGTATTTTATTGAAATTAATAAATAATATGATCAGTCCCCCTAATACAAACCGGAAACAATTCACTCTGGCACCATCAAAAGATTCGTAATATATAATGTGATCTTTTAAATCTGATCGAGTGTTTAATGACATAAGGATCATGGTGACAAACAACAAATTAGACTTATAAATGTTTGAATCTTCAAATCAGTTGGTTGTTGTAAAATAAAATTTTGTCAATGCATAAAAATCGTGGGTGAAAACCTTTTTCATCACTAACAAAAAAATAAAAATGAGAAAAACAGGAACGAAATGATGAGTGATATCAGTTATCAGATAATGTTAGGTAGGATTTTATAGGTACTCACTCAGTCACTCATATATTTTCTTTTTCTTCATATATGGGTTCCATCTCAAAAGACTATTATCGACTATATATGGTAGTGTACTCTTGAACATACATGCTTTACTACACATGCCTTGATTCGAGGCTTTATTAAGGGTACCCACCCCTACAGCTTTAATGGGTTATAGCCTTATCATACTTCTCATCTTTTGCATGTGTCTCCACTTCCCAACATCTGCAACATGCATGTACGTATCCGTCTTGCTCTATATATTTTTTTGATTTGGGGTTAAGGGTTAGACGTTAGAGGTTAGAGGTTAGTTTTTGTTAGCACGAGGACTTGAACCCTGGACCTTTTTTGGTACGCAGGAGGGAGCGCCCCACTTGGCTACGCCGCTTGGCCTCCATCTTGCTCTATTTTGAACAAACGTAATACGAACTACTCTCAGAGTATGTGTATCGATTCATTTGGAGGAGAAGTTGCAAAGTATAAGCTATTATTGTAGCAGTTGCTGTTAAAAAAAAAACAAGCAGTGTCGCTAGCAGCTGTTCCAGTTACTTCACATTTAAATGAAAAACAATTAACTCAATATAGTTTTAAAATGAAACGGACATAACCAAATCTTACCTTACGACATCTCCTCCAAACGACCAAAAATTGTCCTTTAAAATTCAGAGAAAATAGTAGCATATCTTTTTGGTGTTAACTAAATTTAACAAATTACATTTCAGGATATAGGGTCGATCGGAAAAAGAGACGTGTCTCTACGGTTCTTTCCAAATGGGCTAGATGGATACATTTTGGGGTAATCAAAAAATGTTGATTTTTTTTTTGATAAATAATTAAGGGATGATATGCAAGCATCAAAGTCTACATGCTGTAATGTAAAATACGAAAGCCTGTTCTTTTTTTTAACGTCATTTTAAATATAAAATACAGAAAATACCATTTTCTATATTTCACCTCTTTTACTGGGGATAATATACACAAAGACATGTAATTTCACTTTATTCAATCTTTACCTTAACTGAGTTTTCAGCTTTATGTCCAAGGCATTTTAAAAAAAAATAATTTCTCAATAATCATCACTATCCTTCAAATCAATTTAAAGTACAATTTATGCGATCACGTCTCTTCTTTATCATTGCCTATGATCTCTTGCCGACACATTACTTCGTGTTATCGTGTAGGGTCGTGGCGGCGGGCAGTGACGGTTCCAGAGTATTGTAAGAGGGGTCCTAACTTTGGAAGGTCATAAAACTCACATCAATTACCCTATCAGTTTGACTCATATGTCATTGGAAAGATAATTTAATAGGTTATGACTCTTCAGTTGATATTAAGATATAAATCGGACGTTAAAACAGCTGAAAACATGATCACACTAAGGTCACCTACAGGTGTGCCCACATATAACCGTAGCAACTTTGCAACGGTATTACAAGTAACCAGAGCACCATTTGGGAAATCGATCACCTAGAACATAAGGATAATGGCTACAAGTTTATGTTTACACCTAAACTAAAATATAACATTAAGGTAACTCAAAACCAAATCGAAATAGACCGTATGTTTGAAGTTACTAATGAGCGATTAATCTTCTGGAGCTCACAAAGGCCTCGTCCGATATCCGTTGAAGAGATCTATATATCGTCAGAAAGCTAATTGAATGTTCTACAACTTTCATGTTTACATCAAAATGAAATTCAAAGGTTAAGCTGGTGAAATCAGCGACTAAATATGACTGATTGATAATAAATTGCCGAAACGGAGAGGGGTCCTGGGACCACCCGGGACATGGCTGGAACCGTCTCTGGCGGCGGGTTGTGAGGTTTTTGGATGTATGGTAGTGTGGTTGGGGCGTGGTCGTTGGTGGTGATGTGGGTTTCAATAGTGGTCATGCTGCTTCACTTTTGACGGTGGACTTCGACGACATAGCCTTGGGACGGGGGCCATTGGCGCGTTTTCGGTGACTGTTTTGTAGCTGTTTATAGGTTCTTTTTCGATTTTTCTTGCTTTTGGTTTTATTTGGCTGCGCTTGTTGCAATAGTAGCTTTCTGTCTTCGGTGGTGGTCACCTCCCTGAGCGTGAGGCAAAGTGGAACATCTCACTGTTCCCGACTAGTTGACTTGTCCTAGCTTTTAAGTCATCATTTATGCATTTTATGGAGTTCGGGTGACGTGCTTCCCTTGGCAGGGAGCCGATATATGAAGAACACATGTGTAGCCTTTTCAGTTATGAAGGCCAGAGCTTAAGCGAAGATTGCAAACGAGTTTCTGTCTATGTTGGGGCCTTGCAGGCTTGGAGCTTTTCAGGACACAGCTGATGAGTTTTTTAAGTGTTGTTTGTCTATATTTAGTTGTCGACCGACGATTGGTTTTCTTGTCGACTGTGTCTTTGTTGGTTGTTTGTCCAGTCTTTGGTCAGTCATTGTATAACTATGTTAGTTGCGTTTTTTCCTGTTGTGTTTAGGATATTTGTGTTTTCCTTTGCTGTATAATCTCCTTGTCTTTTATAAAAAAAAGAAAAGAATATGATATGATTAGCAGCTTTGATGAATATGTATAATGATAGGCATTACATAGTGTGTGATAGTTATGAGGCCAAATAATAATGGTTGTTTCTTTCATCTAATTTTGTTTCCTGAGAAAAAAAAAGTATCTTTTCAACTTTATCCCACTAATTTCATTCACAAAGTTATGCACTTTCGAACGAAATTTCTACTAATAAATATATTTTCTAATTTAAAAAAAAATGCATAACGTTATCTAAATACAAGTGAAGCACGCGAGAACATCTTATGCATTCAATAGAAATGCATTATATTAAGGGAAAATGACAAAGAGGGGGTATGAACTACCACTCATTGACAAATCACGGTCCGAACTATGAAAATTGACAGTTAAGGGCAATTTGAAAATACTTTACTTCTCAATTTCAAAATTAAGGTCAAGAAGATTTTTTCAATTCATATATTTAGTTAACTTTGTTAATGGACAGAGTGATATTTCGTCAATTAAGTGCAATTAAGTGTTATATGAGGATTAAAATATTTTGGAATTGCCCTTAATTGTCAATTTTCATAGTTCGGACCGTTATTTGTCAATGAATGGTAGTTCATACCCCCTCTTTGTCATTTTCCCTTATATTAATAGCTGAGATTGAAGTTTTAGGATCTCTCCAAAAGTTAGTAGTCTCAACCAAATTAAATGCCCCATTACCTAAACTTTTAACTATTTTATTTTACGAATATGAACTGCATTAAAATAAGTACATAATTTAAGACAAAATTCAACCAAAGTGACCCATTGAAACATGTGCATGTTCATATTTAGTGGACTGCTGCAAATTTTTATTTCAATTCATCCACCCCTTTTTTTTTTGACTCGCAATTCATCCCCTTTGAACACTCCTAGTCTTGTACTTGGAACAGCCCTATTACTAAAGCAAGCACTAAAGTCTAAAACCTGCTGCTTTTTTCTTAATTAGGCGCGGCAGCATCTTAATTATGTTTACTTTATCTTTGATTAACCATGTGATTAATTCATTGATGATGTCCTTTAGCCATCTTTTAAATTCTAAATTGGACCGCCCCTCTCTAACTATATGCTTTCTGAGATTAGTCTTTAGTCCAACATTTTTTTTATATAGTTTTATTGATTTCGGAATACTTTTAAAATTTCAAACAGTGCTAAATTAGTAAGTGTTTTTTCTTTCTATCGCAAAGCTCTCCATATAAAACAAAACGGGACCTTCCACACAAAGACCAAAAAATATGAAATATTTCAGATAATATTTTTGCAGAAAAAATATATTAGGTAAAGCTACAATTGTAAATGGAATTTTAATAAGGGAAATTGATGGTATTTTTTTTAGAATGATGATAAAAAGAAACACATATTTGAGGACTTTTGTGAGCTTTTGGGTATCTCATACTAGTATTATTTGTATTACATGATATGATAATATCAAAGTTGAAATGGGTCCTTCCTTTCAAAGGACAAGGGGGACAACATTGGCCATAAATGCCTCAAGCTCCCAATTATGTTGATTGCATTCTTGGCATTTATCAAACTCTTGATATCATTCAAAACAGACTCAAACTTAACCCATTGAAATAATAATACAAATACGTAATTTGAACTTTATTTCATAAGTCCTTTGAAAAATAATTTAGTAAAAGAAACTTTTTTTATTTTATTTGATGGGGTGTTAGTTTGTTAGTAATGTTAGTGTAGGGTCTTGAACCCGGACTTCTCAAGCACCGGAGGAGAACCATCTCCGCTGAACCTGTTTCTGCAGCAGGTAGGAGCATGTTGGGCTGTTGAAATATTGATAAATTATTGCTTTTACATCTAAAGATCTGAAGCTGTCTGTTCCCATTAGTGCTTGTCTGCTTGACAACAGTGCTCTATATACAAAGGAGGCTATTTCTACCCCCACAAAATATTATACACATTTCTAAGTCTGACTGGCCAGTGCTTAAGTATCTGGAGTGTCCATTCTTTGCAATGGCTGCAAGAACTCATGGTGGTGCCGCAGTGGTGGTGGAGCAGCTTAAAGGTTAAGTATGCATAGGTAAATAAAAGATAGACATATTTATTCAACATGGTACCAGATTGCATCATACGTTTGTGCCATGGAGATATTGAAACTTGAAATGCATTATTCAGGCAATGTATGTGTTACAAGTTCACAAAACAGACAAGCATACACTACAGGGGTTCCTAGATTAAGACAGACAGGCTCGCCCGCCATAGCTTATATGTTACATATTTGGAACTCAATTTAAGGACAATGAGTTCTGCTAGGAAATGATAAGAAAGGAAAGTTACATAAGTAAATGAGAAAGAAAGAGTGTACATACATACATACGGGAGAACGGAGTGGTTGTTGCGAGAAAAATGAAAGGTTATGAAGTGACATCCATTTGGGGTGCAAGAGCTTTGGGATGGTAGTGCAGCATTTCATCCCACATTAAGTCTCTTATTGTTTCTTCCTCCATATCCTCGTCTATGTCAAGGTCATCAGGCACCTGCGCAGGTGGGTTGCTGTTAGGATCATACAGTCCAGCCATATAAGGATGTTGGAGTGCCTCAGTGACACCGATTCTCTTTGTAGGATCAAAAACAAGCATCCTCTGAAGCAGATCAATTGCCAAGGGATGCGCGTTGGGGTACAAGCGTTGTAAGGAAGTGCCTGGAGTGTATGGCAGAGTCTTGATGTACCTACGTGCCTTGGGATTATCGATGAATTCAGTATCTTCCTCTCTCTGGCTTCCTAGGATGTTTATGATTAGTTTGAGCTGGTTTAGGCATTCAGTTCCGGGGAAAATCGGTTTGCGGCCAAGAAGCTCTGCAAATATGCACCCAACTGACCAGACGTCAATTGAGGTGCCGTAGTTATCACAGCAGAGAAGAAGCTCTGGAGCTCTGTACCATCGAGTGACCACATACTCTGTCATAAACTGGCCCTTGCTATTGCTGGTGCGTGCCAACCCAAAGTCACAAATTTTAAGATCACAGTTCGCGTTTATTAAAAGATTCCCAGGCTTCAGATCACGGTGTAGAATATTAGCTGAGTGTAGGTACTTCAAACCCCGCAGCAACTGTCGCAAAATAAAAACAACATCAAACTTCACTCCAACATGTAGCGAAAATTTACAAGCGCATATATCTTTAAAGAAGTATAGAGCTTAGTCTGTGAAACAAGATACGATGAAGCACATCTTTTGACACTAAAATATAGACTTATCGAGTACAATTTGACCGACACGCAAATGTATACCTGAAGGAGAAAGTACTGGCAATGATCATTCGAAAGAGTTTGAGATGATTTAATAATCTGATGCAGATCCGTGTCCATAAGCTCATAAACCAAATACACATCCTTAAAAGTTCGCCTTTGCACAGGCATCATGACATCTTTCAGACCAATAATATTCTCATGTCGAAGATGGCGAAGCAACTTCAGCTCACGCAAAGTCCTCAACGCGTCTATTCTGTTCTCAAATGCATTATTTATCCTCTTAATAGCCACCTTCTCGTTAGTCTCCCTATCAATGGAGGAGCACACAATGCCATACGCTCCACGCCCTATAGGCTTGATGGGCACATACTTTGTATCTATCTCAAACAACGTTTGCCACATAGAGTAATAGTGCTTCCCTTCTGCTCGTATCCCGTTAGGCGGCTCAACTGGTGTCGCCATTTCTCTGCGTAAAGTCCACAAAACTGTTTAGCCGAAAAACCCATAAACAAGATCAATGCAACACACACACACACACACAACACATTACCTCGCAATTCAGCAATAACATAATCTAAAAGAATCGAAGGATTGAATCAGCTATTGAGCTGCAGTTACGAAGCACCAAAATTTTCACTACAAAAACCTCTACAAATTGCTGGAAACTATGGACCCCCAACCAACCACCATAATTATTAATCTGATTATCGAAAAGTGTAACTAGTATGAAAAACAGTAGGCAGCAGCTTCGTCCTGCAACATATGATCCTTGAACAATATAAACCGAGCAATTTGACATCCAAGTTATGAGTCAAGAAAATTAAGATGATCAAAGAAACAGGAAAAAGAGAGATATGACAAGAGAAATTTCCAATCCCATAAAAGGAAATAAATCATAAAAAAAGTAAAAAAATTCAAGTACAGAAACATCACCAAATATGGAAATAATAACAAATAAATAAAAATAAAATGTAATATAAGTGAACTCCTCACTCTGCTAAACCGATCTATCTTCAACAACTCAACTCAGAAACCCTAAACACGTCACTCTCAAACTCAATTACGCCCCACTTTCGACCAGTCAAACATCTTCACTTAAATCACACAACCAAACCCTACATCACCCACTCCACTCCTCAGCCCCAAATTCCACACAAATCCACGCAAGTCGCCATCTTTTACAGAAACTACACCGATCGCATCGCCCAAAGCATAAATTAAGTCAGAATTCGACGAGGGTTTCCTGCATTTGGCGTAACGGAACGGGTTCAATTGATCGACGGATGGATCTAAGGAAGCTAGGGATCAGGGATCGGGAGATGAAATAGTGGGGGTGGAGAGGACGATGACATCGTGGCTGTTGAAAAGCTGTCGCTGATGGAGAAATTCGAGATCCGATTGTTCGTCGCGATCGGCGATCAGAGAAATTGAAGATGGATTTTTTTTTTAAATTCTTTTTGTAGAAGCGACAAAACGAAGACGATGGAATGTGGACAAGTGCAGGAGCATACGTCACCTGTCCGTACCTTCGATTTGAAACGACATCGTATAGCAACGTCATGTGATACTACAGTGTCGTTTAGAGTAGTGAGCTTGTCTTAGCGTTAGGTTTGAGATTCGGAGCGTTGGCTGTTTCCTTTGTTGGGCCGTTCATGCTTAAACCATGGCGCTTCGTTATTGATAGGCCATCACCTGGCCCAGTATAAGTTCGATATTTGGCCCAAATAAGAGGAAGCAGTGTTTTTTGAGAGTGGGTTAGGGTTTGGGGGTAAGTGAAAGATGACCCTTTTTTTTTTTTTTTTGCATGCACTGGGGCAAAATTAGTCGAAGGCCCCAAATGACCATTAAAAAATAAATTAAATACAAATATTGAAATTGATAAGAACGGAAAGGAGGCATTAAATTATTCACACATAAATAACCCTAAACGAAACGATTTCATTTTGATTACAACGATATCGTTTTCGTGCTCGTAACATTTAACTACAAAACACCAAGTATTTTTCCGTCTAAGCTCGATATTGGAGGACTGTATAATCACGAACATCAGACAGAAAAAATGTTGTGTATACATGATCATATGAGAAGAACATATCTATCCCATATGAGTTTTGCGGCTTAATATTGGTGGTGACAAGTTAATAAAGGGCCATATATTTTGCAGCATTGTAGATTGTGATGTTCTGTCCCCCACAATGAATCCCAAAGTAAATACAACATTAACCCACAAGGCGGTATTTATGTCCCATGAGATGCATGCCACCCATGTTACATGTCGAAATATATATACCTCGATGTTTAGGAATAAATGAATAAAACTCACAACCTGCTAGCAGCTACGCTCGCACTGGAATTAAAGGGGCTTTGGAGCCTATTTAGAGTTGGCAATATGTCTCACATTTTCCTCTGTATTTTTGCCCCTAAGCGGCTGAAGAAGATGATGCAGAAAATGATATATGTATTAGAAAAAACAATGTTTATATTATAGCTGTTCGATTTATGATTTATAAAGTCAAATTGGTACGAACACCGGTCATCAGTGACCAAATATAGCGGCACACTTGGGGTTTAATCCATGAAAAATATTAGGGTTAACATATTAATTGTTGTCATCAGTGACCAAATATACCGTCACACTTGGAGTATGGGACCTGCTTGTGGAGATAGCAGATTAGGGTTAGAGATATTAGGATATAGAGATTGAATAGGAATATGTTGCCTTTCGGAGCGGCCCTAATCTAAAGAACTAGCTCACAGCTGAATATTTATTCAGATAAAAAAAACCAGCAAATAAAGAAAGGCAGAAGAATAATATTCCAATACAGATACCAATGCGTCTTCATTTGTCATCTTCTTCAAACATTCTTTACATGACAACTTTGCTAACATCTCTTTTCTAGGGCTACTTCACTTTGGACCCTTCTTTTAAGGGCATGCCATATATATATATATATGTTTTTTAAATGATCAAATAAACAATAAAAGCTTACCTGCTCAATCTGCACGCAGATAGATTCTTCAACATCTTTTTACTAACAGTTCGAGCTCTCTATTTACTACTGTGTGAGTGTGACCTAGCTCATTTACAACTTAATTACTATAGCTGCGCCTGAAAAGAAGTCTTTTTTGCGGGATTCTCTCTCTATGTTCCATAAACCCTTCTCTCAACATTTCTCGATCGTATCGTTGAACCTAGCTAATCAATGGATGCCCGGTTAGTAGAGAGCGCAAGCGAAACAGGACTGTTACATGTATACATACTTCGGTCGGTGTAGATGTCTTTATAGTGATTGATGATCAACTCAAATGAATATTTTCAAAGGTGTACTTGGTAGGGTATATGAAAGGGGCATATATAGTTTGACCGTCTAAAAGCATAAATCAAAAGTGTGCTTCTTTATCAAGATGTTGCAAGGCTAGCTGTGTGACCAATTTGAACATCTCTCAGGTCACTTGATCAATTTGCAGCCTGCTTGGCCCTGCATTGTTAAGGCTGTAGCTGTGTGTGACTCAATTTCACCAACTTGATTGCTCGCATTTCTCATGATTCAATTAATTAATTATGATATAGAATTGCTTCAGGTTTTTTGTATTTTCAGTTATTTTGCGGTTAACTTCTACTCAAATAATGTGAGAATGTGAGCAAGCAGATTGAACGGTCATGATCACTTTGGATTGTCTTATCATACTTTTTTTTATAAAAAAATAGACTTTTAATTTAGTTAAATAAATAAAGAGAGATAAGTTCATTAGTTTTAAAATAAAAGAGAGTATCAAATTTCCACTACAGTAGAGTACAATCAATAAAATGTACACTTGCAGAAAAGTAGATATTAAAAATAAAAATGTGAGAATCTTTTGGGATTAATGAAAGTAAAATAAATTGATACAATATATAATGAGATAACAGCCTTTTAGAAATTAAATCTTGGAAGATAGTGAGACTGGGAAACGTGGGAAAGGTCAAAAGGCAATTATACAAAAAAGCTTACAAAGAAAGAAAGTGGGAGGAGCTCCAAAATAATTAAATGAAGGGGCAAAAGCTTGTTATTACCAAAAAGAAATACTAAATAATCAAAACATACAGTACACATCAAGAATATGTGATCTGATAAAGAATTAAAAGTCGATGAGAGCTTTGCCCATAATATGTGTCTCTCATCTCACACATTCTCCCATATGATTAGCTTTTTAATTAATCTGACATTGATCAAACAGTTTTCGGTGGGAGAATGATTTCTTTGTCAAAAACTTTTTTACTTATAATAATAAATGGCCTAATTAACATTACCGAGATGAATAGTTCCTTAATTAAGTTTATAAGCTTATAATGTGCACATCGAACTTTCGCTTTCTGACTGACTCATGATATTAATTCCAATCTTCCAAGGCATATTATCGCATCAAAATAATTGAGAGCCTAAAGAAGTTCATTAATATTTATCAACTTGGTCGGCTCAAATAATTGATCTAGCTAGTAAATTGAAGTACGGAGCTATATTTTTAGAATATGAGAGCCTAAATAGTGCTTGAGATTTTTTATCATCATAAAACTGCCCTACGTACTATCTTTATGCATTCAAAAACAAGACTTCAAAAGAAGAGAATGTTTGTGTAGGGAAAGGAGATTATATAAAGATAAGAGAAGAGATCTTAACTCAACTTTTCTCCCTCTAATAATAAGCCATATGAATACATGTAATGAAATGAAGTACAAGCTTCAAATAAAGACACAATTGTTCAGCGAGAGGGTGTAGGATTTTAAGGAAATTTTGTCATTTTGACACAACGAACGGTTAATGGAAAAGGTGACATAAGTGAAACGTTTTAAGACAAATGAGATGACAGTTTTGGATCATATGATTTTTTTTTTTGGTTCTTATTCAAATCTAATTTTTTGAGGCCAACAATTAAGGTTGTTGATGAGTTGGTTCACTTGTCTTGTAATATGCAAGGTTTTGTGTTCAAACCCCAATGTGACATTTTTCCTTTCCGCATTTTTGTAGAATTTTCCTAGTCTCACCTATGGTGCGGACTCTTCCTACATTCTTGTGGATGTATTCCTCTTCTCGTACCTTTGCAGATCCTTCCATAGAGGTGTTTGTCGATTCGTGAGTTTTAAAGTTGGAGGTGCCGAGAGCATGCGCTTCATCGAGTGACTCAAGTTCAAATCCGGGTGGTGCCCTTTAATTGGCCGTGCTTCAAATATGCTAAAAATTAGACATGCATAACCCCGGGTTCGGGACGGGCTTTTCTAGATTTGATAACACATACAGTCGGGTCGGGCTAAACACGCCCGATCAATTCGGGCTTAAAATCTTGTCCAAGCCCGCCCTATTTACCGGGTCGGCTTACCCATTGGGCCAACCCGCTACAAATACGTATCCATACATTTTAATTTTTCTTTAAACTAAAATAAAATACTATAATTTTCATGCACTACAAGAATACATTCTCGATGATGTATCATAATATTCACCATTGATGCATACCTAAACATTTATTACACTGATGCATTTCCAAACATTCACCGTACTTCTTACTTTCTTTCTTCTTCTTTTTAAAATAATAAAAATTAGGATATAATTGTAGTGGGTAATAGGCGGGCCAGTTAGCCGGATTCGGACCTAAATATGTATTCAAGCCCGGCCCTATAAAAATACGGACCGGATCGGGCTTGGTCCGTCGGGCTAGTGTGCTTGTCCAAGCCCGTTATATTGACCGGGCGAGCGGGCCAGTCCTATGTGAGATGTAAACCGAGAAATATCTTGTATGATGTATTCCTCTATATGCCATATGTGAGATGTAAACCCACTATAAAAAAATCTAATTTTTTGAGGGGTAAATTTAAAAGTTACTATTCCGAATCTTATTCATGTCCTCTTTTTCATGTAAAAAGTTGTTGTTTTACAAACCCTTCCAACCTTTAGCCTGATACCATGAAGCATGCGGTTTTGGTAAACTGAAAAGCCCAAAACTCTCATCTATCTGATCGATGAGGTGTAAATTAAAGCCTCGTGCCTTAGAAACACGCCTAAGATGCTATTGGAGTGTAAAGAAGGTTCAAGGATCTTCCAAAACTACACAAAAATCTGAAATAACTGAGAAAAAAAAGTTAGATATGAAACTGAGATATTACACGAGAGTCAATGAAGTTCATATTGAGAACTGGTTCTCCACCCCTCATATATTCATGATCCAAGATCATAGGCAACTTAATTCCACATAAAATTCTTTGACTTATACAAAGTTCATCATGATTAGTCTGCACTTTTCAAATAATTAAAGGGCGGTGTGAGAGATCTTTCCCTTTTACTGCACATAAGATAACAACATCACTATCTCAATTAAGCAACTTTATACACATCTAAATCATATGTTGCCCATTAAAACTTCTCATCATGAAAACCCTAAACCCTTTATCTTCACATTCTAGGGATTGAAGGTGATGAAGAAAAGGTATGTTAATCATGTATACATAAGTTTGTGTATTAAGTATATTATGATAATGGCAGGCCCATAATTTGCAGGGTTTCCCTGAAAAAGATGAGTGAGAAATAAAGTGTGGAAAAGGGAGATGGATATAAAAGAAAAAGAAAGTTGAGAGGGGTAGTACCCTAGTAGAGTGTTTCCTTGGCTTGGCTCTTTTTCAAAATTACCAAAAGCTTGTGCAAAAGCACAAAGATGAGAGATATTCATGATATGTTGAATGAGGCTCTGGGTCTGTATTTTGATGCTTAATTTGCAGAAAAGTGTTTTTGCAACTGGTTCATGCTCTCTTGGGATTCACAGGGAGAGGAGAAAGAAGAAATCTTCCCTTTAATCTTTTTTTTTGTTTGTATGAAAGGGAGATTTAGGTTTAAGTAGTTGGCTTTTTGATTAATGGAGTCTGCAAACATCCCTCATCATCTTGATCTTCTTCAAGAACAGCAGCAACAGCAACTCCTTCTGTCTGGTTCTTCTAATTCATCTTCTTCTCTGGATGCTTCATCAGCTCATGGCAGATGGTATGGAGCTTCCAGCAATAGCAGTAACCATTTTGCTTGGTCACCAAACAGCCCTCACATGTATGTTTTCTATCTTTTAGTTTATATTTTTGTAACTTGTAAGATCAGAAAGAACTCTCTCACTATTAGGTCATGCTGGACCAAACATTCCCATATCCTAAATCTACAATTCACTGTTTGAAATGACAAGTTGTCTAATTCGACGACCCACGGGTGTCGCTAACTTTGTTCGTTGCAGGAATGTTGGCAACAGGATCTATCAGAACATTAACGCGCAGCCGTACAATACAAGGCCATATACGGGAGAGAGAGATGAAACTGAAGAAATACAAATTCCTTGGAGCAACAACCTCAACAACACTAGTAGTAACATTGATGATGATCATCAACACCAAGCCCTACTTACTCATGACCAACAACCTTCAAACTCAAACAAACCCAAATTAGATCTCTTCAACTCCTTACTGTTCCCAAAATTCACCAACATGATTAGTTCAAATCAGTCCTCCATTGAAGACCTCCAACACCTATCTACAACTTGCTACATGCCAAATGATCATTTTCAAGACCTAAACCACCATGACACTAAATTGCTAATCAAGCCTGCTTTACTTTCTCCATCTGGGTTTATTCAGCCTCAGTTCCAGTCTGGCCAGTTCTTACCCGGATATGGTGGATCATCATCTTCCCCTTTGATGCATAGTAGAGGGACCTTTAGTCAGATTTTCCCAAGTGTCAATATTTCTAACCTGAACAATAATACTCAGTCAAATTCAACGATTTCCGGCTCCTTGGACATGAATCTACAGGCTTTGGATCTCTTTAACTCCTCAAGATTTGGTGATGGTATAAACCATGATCAGTCTCAAACTCATCATCTTGGCCTACCCAAAGAGAGTCCTGCTGCTTTTGGACAGCAGCATGTGCAACAAGTTGCGCATAGACCTACAAGTAGCCCTAATAAAGTAAGGTCTTTAGAAGGTCGATCATTGCAAAGATTCTCTATACTCTTATTGTTCTGCTGAGTTACTTATTGGGATCTAATGGTCATTGTTACTCATGACCTTTCTCTCAGCTACAGCCTTCCTTCCATGGAGGATCTACAACTGAAGGGAAAAGATCACAAACAGAGCCAAAAGCGTCTCAAGTTTCATCCAAGAAATCGCGATCAGAGTCTCGAGCTTGCCCTCCCTTCAAGGTCAATTTTACATGAACTGTATTTCCTTATTGCTGAATTTAATTGGCCTTTTTATTCAGTCTGTATATCAACTATAATGGGTCATTTATGTTGTATACTACATAATTTTCAGGTCAGAAAGGAGAAGCTTGGGGACCGAATCGCAGCTCTTCAACAGCTAGTTGCACCCTTCGGCAAGGTATACATATATATGTTCTTCAAAAATGTATAAAAACGTTTCAAATTATTTTATTTCTTATGTGCAGACAGATACAGCATCAGTGCTAATGGAGGCAATAGGTTATATCAAATTCCTCCAAAATCAGGTTGAGGTAATAAATTTGAAAAAATTTCATTTCCCTAAACATTCTGTTGGGAGACTGAGCCCTAATGTCCTCTGGCCTCTCTAAACATACCTATGTGTACTTGACTATGTATTATGCATTTGAGTTAAAGTAGTGAGGGTTAATTACTTGTTAGTTTGGACACACTTGATCTATTGGCAGGCCATGCACTTCCTTTCAATGCCATTAACTAGGGAATTCTGATTTAGGGTTTCTAAGTTTTTGTCTTTAGCCAATTCTTTCGGGTTTTCATGATGAAGGGGGTGTCTGTCTTGAGTGGCGTTCTGCAAAACATGTTGAAGATTGAGAATGTTTTCTTATGCAGACATTGAGTGTTCCATACATGAAATCATCACGGACTCGTCCCATGAAACCAACGCAGATGGTAAGTTAGATATAACATTTAATTATGAGGTCACAACATAACCCTATTTATGAAAACAATATATTCATCACATCATTTCTAAAAGACATTTGAATTAATGAAGAAATGAGTGACCAAATATATGTTGTTATTTTCAGGCACAGATAGCGGACACCGATGGCAGTATTGAGTCAAGGCGAGACTTAATAAGTCGTGGTCTTTGCCTGGTACCACTTTCATGCATGTCTTACGTAACCAACGACGACTGTGGTGGTTGGCCTTCATCGGAATACCATGGTGCAACCTAAAAGAGTTTGAAAAATTTTACCCCGAAGATGGCTTTAGCCGACAAAGTTCCTAAAGTTTCTCAATGGCTATTATCAATGTTTAGCACCAACACAAAATAATCCTCTCCTCCTGTGTTAAGAAAACAATATCTTTTAGTCCCAATAGTGGAGCAAATTTGGTCATCTCCTGCTTTACAGATTGTTGTAACAAAAGATGGACCAAATCTGATCCATCAACTGGACAAGCCAGTAGTACTTCAATATCTCAACTTGTAGCATGTAAACCCTTATTGCGAAATGTCGTGCCCCTTGCGAAGTATTTGTGTCTGACTGAAATAGAGAACTTATTCATTTCCAGACACCTTTTCATAATATGTATCAGCATGTACGTACTACGTAGTGTTGTAATCTGTTAACCAATACGGCGTCGTTCGATCACCTGTGTCGTTTTGGGACCTAAATAAAGTGCAAAACGAAAAGCGAGATTCATATCTTTAAAAAATCGCACACGAAGATTCGCGCTCCGAAGCAAATCACTTCGATCCATCCAACAACCGACACAATCGATCTCCGCCCTTATTGGTCGATCCAGCTGTTTCCTAAACCCTAGCCAGCCTGCCGTTCTCTGGAGGTATGCAATCTTATCGCCGTTTAGTTTTCGTCCATTTATTTTACGCTTTGTTGGTTCAATCGAATTTCTAAATCTGTGGCTCCACTTGGTTTTGGGAAATCTTGTTTACTCTGTTGTGTAGTTTGAGCAGATTTTTTTGATGTTATTACGAGTATGTTGAGGTTTTTGATAGTGTGAATTGTAGTTAAAGATTGTAGCTTTATAGGGTTTTATAGTTTAAGGTGAGTTTTGAGTGGTCATCGAGCTGAGAAATGATTGAGCTTTGGGCTATAGGCTGTGTAAATGAAGGTATGGGGTTTGGTGTTGAGTTGTTGTAAGCATGTTGAAGTCAGATTCGAAACTATTTGTTTTAGCTTCTGAAGAAAGGATGAGCAATCTTATTCTTATTCTTCTTTGATTTACTTACTTCAAGGATATAGATTTTTTTTTGGCGTTTCTGACTTCTGTACATGTATGTTTGAGTTTCAAGCTGTGTGTGGTCATTGAGTGATTTTTTTGCGTATCATATCAGACTTTAGATTTATGTGTAAAGTTCAAGCTGTGTGTGGTCATTGAGTGGTTTTCTTAGCTTGAATGTTAGAAGGAGAGTAAGTGGGTGAGTGATTTTAGGTCTATTAGTGAATCCGCTTATAAAATTAAGTCTGATATGATATTTTTGTCTGGGCATTTGTTCTTAAAGTGATATTGATTGTCTTGTTTTATATTTATCAGCTAGAAAATTTATGCAAGGAATTGGGGCTGATAGTGCCTCTGCAGTGGCTCATATAGCCAAGTGGAGGAGTGACTTTTCTAGGGCTTTCCAATACTATCTGGATCGATCCACCCTGCATCCAGTGCAGAGGTGGCTGGGTACCGGTGTAGCTGCTGCCATATATATCTTGCGTGTCTGCTATGTGCAGGGGTTCTATGTTATTTCGTATGGTCTGGGAATCTACATTTTTATACTGTCGATTGGGTTTCTGTTGCCCAAGGTCGATCCTGAACTGGAGAACTCGGATACACCTTCTTGCCCACTAGAGGCGCTGATGAGTTGAAGCCATTTGTCCGCCGTCTTCCAGAATTTAAATTCTGGTATTGGCTTGAACTTCCCTGAATGTTTGCATTGGTTTCAGTTTTGTTGGCGTGCACTTTGTTGTCTTTGATTGTTTCTTACTGGTTTTTAATCGCTGCAGGTACTCCATCACAAAGGCCTTCTGTATAGCATTCCTGATGACATTATTTTCAATCTTTGATGTCCCTGTACTTTGGCCTATACTCCTCTGTTATTGGATGGTACTATGTTTCCTGAATATGAAGCGCCAAATAATGCATATGATCAAGTATAAATATATCCCATTCGACCTTGGTAAACAGGTGAGGTCGCTCTGTCATTTAATGATCCACTTAGTTGACTTATATACACTTCTGACCTTACTCTGTACTTCTCCCTTCAGCCTGCAAGATATCTGACATTGATTATCTTTTTCACCAGAGGTACACCGGCAAGAAGTCCCGAGCTTGCCCTCCCTTGAAGGTCAGTTTTACCTGAACTAATTTTTGATATTGCTGGATTCAATTGGCATTCTTATTCAGTCAGTATATCAACTATGGATCATTTATGCTGTTATTACACAATTTTCAGGTCAGAGAGGAGAAGCTTGGGGACCAAATCGCAGTCTTCACCAGCTAGTTGCACCCTTCGGCAAGGTATACATTTATATGTTCTTCAAAAATATATAATAAAGTTTCAAATTATTTTATTTCTTATTTGTCTCAAACCCTAATGGAACATGGCCAAGACCTAATTGATATACTTATTCCATTGAGATATTTATGACTTTGCAGACAGACACAGCATCAGTGCTAATGGAGGCAATAGGTTATATCAAATTCCTCCAAAATCAGGTTGAGGTACTAAATTTGAAAAAATTTCATTTCCCTAAACATTCTTTTGGGAGACTGAGCCCTACTGTCCTCTGGCCTCTCTAAACATACCTATGTGTACTTGACTATGTATTATGCATTTGAGTTAAAGTAGTGAGGGTTAATTACTTGTTAGTTTGGACACACTTGATCTATTGGTAGGCCATATTAGGTAGGGGGTATGCACTTCCTTTCCATGCCATTAACTAGGGGGGCATCAGGGGCGCGACCTACTTATAAGAGCAGTAGTCAACACTACTTGTGTCGCGGGTTCGAATCCTGATGGGCCAGAGTGAGTTTCCTCAAGTGGGTAGGGTTAGAGGGATGGAATACGGATTGAGTCCGGGTTTGTTCAGTCCTTTCCTTTAAAAAAAAAAGGTTAAAGAAAAAAAAACTAGAGAATTATGATTTTGGGTTGTTTTGTTATTAGCCAATTCTTTAGGACTTGCATGATGAAGGATGTTTATGTCTTGAATGGCGTTGTTCTGCAAAAAATAATATTGAAGATGGAGGATGTTTTCATATGCAGGCATTGAGTGCTCCATACATGAAATCATCACGGACTCGTCCCATGAAACCAACACAGATGGTAAGATACATATATTTCTGTAGCATTTATAAAGTCAACATAACATATTTATGGAAACAATTTGCATCATTCTTAAAAGACATTTGAATGGAGAAATGAGTGTGACCACTATATACTGTTATTTCGGGCCCAGATGGAAGACATGGATGGTAGCGTTGAGTCAAGGCGAGACTTAAGAAGTCGTGGTCTTTGCCTGGTACCTCTTTCATGCATGTCTTATGTAACCAAGGACGGCGATGGTGGTTGGCCTTCATCGGAAGACCTTGGTGCAACCTAAAAGAGTTCGATAACCTTTATCCCCAAGGTGGTGCATTTTCCCGATGAATTCCTGAAGTTCCTCATGACAAGTAAGGCTTTGCACCAACACAACACAATCCACAATTCTCTCCTGTGTTAGAAAACAATATCTTGTCCTAAGAAAAGATGAACCAAATCTGATCCACCCATCAACTGGACGAGCCATATGAACCAAATCTGATCCACCCATCAACAGGATAAGCCAGATGAACCAAATCTGATCCACCCATCAACTGGACTAGCCAGTTGCTGAATATCTCCATTTCTCTAGCATGCAAGTAAAATTGCTAAATATCGTGTTGACAAAGGTTTTTTGTCTGATTGAAATGAAGAACTTATTCATTTCTCGGAGTTTTTTCAGCATACAAGGCCTTCAATTCACAAAATCTTTAACATGAACCTCTCCGTTTTTTTTTTTGCTTCTATGGTGCTGACATAACAATGGAAAAGGATGGAGAAAAAACAACACTTGACAAAAAAAAAAGTAAAAAAAAAAGTACAGCTATAAATTATTTTTTGGAATGCTGAGCTTTTAGGATATTTTCAGATATATGGTCCTGACATACCTTTTAATGTTTTTTTATTGGATTTGTGTGCCTAAGTTTTTTTTGTTGTTCGATTCAGTTTTCAAGCCAAACAGGCTACAAGACTCTTGCCTTAGAAGGGCACAACGAAAAACTGGCGGTAAAATAGCCGACACTGAAACACAACATAAGTACCAACATGCCCGACAAGAGATACCGAAAACTCAGTCGAAAACACCCCGGAAATACACCACCACAATAATAGATTATCAGCGGATAGGAAATGTGAATCTCTAGTTGTAACAAATAACAATGGTCCAAAATTTGTAGAAGCTCGGAGACTCGATCGAAGCCAAACGTTTTCCCCCACCGGCAGGGGCTGGGGGCGTCGTTTCCGGTCGGCTTTTGGATGCTGATGGAGTTGGGTGGGGTGGGTTCCTTGGGCGCTGTTTTCTCTGCACGGTTGGGTCCAGTTTTCCCAGATCTGCGGGCTGCAGGAGGGTGGTTGGACCAGCTCGTATGGCTTCTTTGTTGGCGGCGGTGGCTTGATGTTGGTGTCGGCATCGGTTTGCTGGACGAAGGGGGCAGGAGCTCGTTCGGTTGGTCTTTTGGGAACTTCGGCTTGGGGGATGTGGAGCAGCTGTGGTGGGGTTGGTGGTGCTTGGAGGTTGGGCTCTCGGCGCTGGCTGGATGGATGCTTCCGGCTGCTTGCCGGCGATCGTTTTGATTTTCGATTCCGTTTGTAGTTTTAGGATACGTTTAGGCTGGTTAGTTTAGTTGTAGTTAGTTTAGTTACTGATCCGTAGTTTAGTTGTCTCAGCCGCTTTGCGGTCTGAGTTTGATTTCTCAGCCGATTTTCGGTCTGAGCTTGATCCCCAGGAGCTCGCCTCCTGTTTGGCCCTCTGTTCGATCTCACGTTGTATGTTGTCGTCTGCCTCGGCTTGACGACCGAGCTTAAGTGAGTTGGGTCTTGTAAGTGCCGGATGGCCTTTAAATCAAAAAAAAAAAATTTGGGAATTTTGAAATACAACACAAAACGTCGTCCCATTTAAAACAATGACGAAATCAGTTGGCCAAATTGCACCTAACTACTTATAAAACATCGACCACTTTCCATTCTTATCCATTTAAAGATTATTTTCTATGAACGTAATTTAGTACACGTGTATTTGTAATATCTCCACACCGCTGCCTCAGAGTCTATTGTCCGCTTTCTTCAACTTAGCGCAAAGTCGAATACACCCTTGTCCTCATCCGACCGCTGACGCTTCTTTCGTCCGGCTTTCAGGGGTAAATTCGTCAATCAGAGTACAACTGTCCGTGTGCAAAGCCGGCAACTGCAATGAGATATTTCAAGCATCGAGCATCAGCGAAGAATCTCTACCGACGAAGCTCTCCATCCCTCTCTTCAATCGGTAAATTCCGACTCGATTCATCGGCTTCCGATTTCTCTGTTCGACGATCGATAGTCTGAAAGATTTGAGGGATTTTTCGATCGTGTATTTTGATTGGTCGGAGTGTTCGCTTGGTGATTCGTTGATCATCTGATTCGCAGTTTCTGACTGCTGCTTTGGTTCAGTTAGGTGCGTTTCATTTTGTCGAGTTTTGGAATTTTTTTTTACGTAATCGAAAGAGTTGCGTGTTGATTTCGATTTCATTCTGCTGTTTATGTGGCTTCTGGTGCGTGGAAGTAAACGTGGTGATCGGCTTGGTTCTCACATGTGGATCTTCAGAGGAAATGTTTTTGTGTATATAAAAGTGGTTTAGATGTGATATCTTGAAATTGTGCTTGCCTTTTTTGGTTTGGGAATTGGGATAGGTCTGGTGGATTGATGATTTTCTGATGTATTTGGGGGTGTGATTTTTTTCATATAAATTAAATTTTGCTGCTTTTTTCAGGTGGAATATAATGGCTAGTGTTCAAGGACTTGTTATTATCCCTCAAGTGAGTGCGAAACAGGCACTCGCTATTGCTGCCTCTGTACGAGGTTCTTCTGTGAACTCTGTGGTAAATGGAAGTCAGTTTTGGGGAGTTAAAAGAGTAATTGAGCTCAAGAATAAGGTGAATGTTGCATCTCAATCATTGTATGTGAGGAAATTAAGTCGCACACCTAGATGTTGCTTGAGTTCATCCTCTGGTGGCCAAGGAAGAATTGACAATTTTTATGGCAGTAGTGATGACTATGTTGAGTCTAGTATACTCGAAGCAGGTATGATTGGTTTTGCTGTGATTTTGTACTGTGAGCCGATTGTTTATTTCATTGCTTTACATGTGAGGAAGTTTATACAGGTTTGTTGTTAATTCCTTATATATATATATATATATATATATTTTAAATTATTTTCATTCTGTATAGTTGAGGTGACGAGTGGTGCTAATGGGTATGTTATCAAAATGAGAGATGGAAGGAATATCAGATGTGCCCATAATAATCCTCAAGGTGGGCCTGTGACTGATTATGCTCCACATCCAGCTATTGTATTGAAGATGGAAGATGCAACTGGTCTTCTTCTTCCAATTATTGTTTGTAAGTCTCACCATTTACCATACATTAAAAAGTAGTTCCCTGAACACATGGCGTCTGCATTCACTGACCGATAATCAATTTTATTTGTTGTAGCGGAGCTGCCTAGTATTCTGCTTATGGCTGCAGTTCGCAATGTCCAAATAGTACGCCTCAATTCGTGTAGATTATGTTGTATAGTACTTGTAGTTGATCTACTATGTATCTCATGCTCTGGTTCTGTTAATTTACTATTGATCTCCCTTTGTTTATTTGACTTGTTCATTTGTATACAGTCTAGGCCTACTATGTACCAAGTTATACAAGATATGATCGACAAAATGGGTTACACTGTAAGTCGCAACTCACATTCAAATTACTTGATATCTGCACCATGAAGGCAACTCATAATTATCGTCTTATAAACTGCGTCCTGTGCAGGCTAAGCTTGTTCGAGTGACAAAAAGAGTACATGAAGCTTATTTTGCAGAGTTGTACCTCTCAAAGGTACTGGGGTCCAACTCTTTTAATAGAAATCGTATTTAGGTGATCCCGTGTTCATTGCAAATCTTGAAATGGCTTTATGTTCAATAATGGCGCAGATGGGTAACAATTCAGAATGCATCAGCTTTGACCTTAGGCCTTCAGATGCTATCAACATCGCAGTGAAGTGCAAGGTGGGTTTTGTAACTGAGGGTGTTCGATTTTCATGACCTTCAGATGCTATCACCGGATAGACATCTCAAAAAAGAAGAATAACATGGCATGAACTTGGTTTTCTCTTCTAATACAGGGTAAGATGTTTCTTCATGTAGGTACCAATACAGGTTAACAGGCATTTAGCCTACAGTGATGGTGTGAAGGTTATTGAATCTGAGAAGCTCATTCCTCAGTCTCCTGCTTCAGATGGTTTTATGTTCACCAGTCTTGATCAGTATGTTCACCAGTCTTGCTTTTGCCTATTCAATCTAGGAGATGTTTATATTTTTATAAATTGAAACCTTTATATGGCAATCAGAATTATGATTAATGATGAAAGAGTTCTCCTGCCTCTCACTCTCACAGTACTCACGTAATGATCTTTTCAGCCAAATACTATTTTGACTTTCTTATCTTGCGCTTACGTGTTTCAGACCTAGTGGTAAGTCTTCTTCTGAAACGGAGGAGTTTGACCTTTTACGCAATATGCTCATTGCTGTTGATGAGGAGCGTTACAAGGATGCAGGTAATTTCAATTTCCTGTTTAGTCTCTAGTACTACAATTTTAGTTAAACTAGATAACTTAATCAAACTGTTTATGTTGATTCATTCATTGAATATTTGCAAGATTGAGTTTATACAAATTTCAGCTAGAGTTAGCTTACAAGCAATCTTTAGAGAAAGGAAAATGATATTCTAGACTCCGTTAGACTGACATGCTTTGTGTGACCACTAGTAAATCAACAACTAATATCATAAACTGCCGTGAGATATGCTGTGCAAAGTATTCGGCTACTTGTGAGTCGTCCATGGAGTTTAGATAACCAGATGTTTGTAGCTTTATCTTTTGGTGCTCAGTTGTGCATAAAAGAACTCAGCTAATATTGGACTCAGAACTGAATTTCTGTTTCAACATACATACATGTATGTAAGCAAGTTATGGGATACACCTCATATACGATTTCTGGTGTCTTGTTGCGCAGCTGAGTGGAGGAACAAACTTACACAATTCCGTTCAAAGAGGAACTGGACATAGGAGTCTGACGTCAACGGAGGATCAAATAGATGCATGTGTAGATAAAAGAATACATTGTCTGAACTTAGAAGGCAAAGTTGCTTTCCTACCACAATTCGAGTAGGTGCAGTTCCATCTATCTTATTGGCACCAGCAGCAAGGAGATCATGTTCATGTATAAAATATAAGCTATATGTATATAATGCTAAGAATTATGATGGTATTTGTGTAAGTTATTGTAGTCTCTGTATATAATCATTATTGATGGGGTATAGTACAACAAAACTGAAATTGGTTACAAGAACCCAATTAAGGTTACCATGGTAAGTATTGAGCATAATATTTTGTACAACATTTGTCTGAAATTGTTGGACAAGAACACATGAAATCATTCATACCGCATGTCCTTCAGATTAATTATGTTTTTAAATTCGACCTACTCCCCTTAACTTGTTCTGTCCTCCTAATCCAACTCACTTTCAGTCGGCCATAGGCTCTAAATTTGCACACATGTACCGTACCTCTTTCACAAATAGAAAAAGATGGAGCACTGTAAATCAAAGAAAAGCTCCACAAAAGAGAACTTTCATTACAATATAAAACCACAAAAATACAATCTCATCCAAACCCCACACACCATTGAAAGTGACTCCATATATCTTTCTAGTTCCATCTAGTATCACATTTCAAAAGTATGTAATACATATTCATCGACAACCTATCCAACTTTATGAGGAAAATAAAATCCAACTGCAGTTCGATTTGTTTTTATGTTTCTACTGTTCTATCCTTACTCTGCAAAGCCTCAATTTTAGTGTCATTACGAATGAATCTAAATGATTTTTGAGAAATTGGTTCTTATGACGTCTTCTCTTGTCATCAAAAGAAGAAGACGCTCTCATAACACCTTAGAGTTTAATTGTTTAAAATATATTTTAGACGTTTTGTTCAATATTCATTTTTAGAGCCAAATGTGCATTGCTCAAAATGACATTGAAAATCAAAATTATGCAACTCTCATTCATGAGCTATATTACAAACTACACTACACAACTTCACAGTATTTACCTCTTCATCATAATTGACAACTAAAGAAAAATGAAAACAAAAATAAAACAGAAAAAAAAAATCAGTTGGAGACAACAAGCGCCATATTTTCATTTCTGACAAACCTCTGCTGCATAGCTATAAAAGCTTCAACCGTCTGCCTGCTGCTCAGATCGTCCACCACCCTCACTCAGCGGCGCCTCCCTCTTCATCCGAAAATCCACAGTCCTCGATCGCCGCAGCTCCTTTCCCACATTCAAACCAACAATTGTCTCCGACTTTGTCCTTCTGTAACATTTCACTCCCAAAACTCCACCTCTCCGCACTCAATCAGAACTCCGCCGCGAGACTGTATGACGACGAACTCTTCATAAAGATCGTTTCTTGAACCTAATGAGGATTGGAAGCTTCCTACCAGAGCGACGACGATGGCGTTGCCGATTAAGAAAACAGAAGGCATGCTTAAAAGCAGAGCGCCGAGCTGCTTCGTAAACTCGATCAGCAGCTCGACAGCGATTGGGAGACGCGTCGTGGACCAGAACACAAGGATTAGCGCCGAAGTAATCTCCAGCAACTTGATCATGTTGCGAACGTTGCATCTGTAATATCTCATCGTAGCGGACTGATCATCAGTCTTGGCATTGTCGATTTTACAGAACTCGGTGGTTTTGAATTCTTTGGTGTGATTTGTGAAGTAGAGGAAACATAGTCGGAGAGAGAGAGAGGCTTTGGTGTTTTTGAAATTCTCGTGTCGATTGGTTCGGTTTAAATAGACATGGTTCGGTTTGAATCACTAATTATTGGTTTTTTCACCCCTCTAAGCCCAGATCAATTTAGCCCTCATATTACACTGGGCCCAAATTCATGAGGCCCAATAGTCCTAACTTTTCCTATTTGCAGTTTGACCACAATACTTGTGATACTTTACAATCAAATACCACTCCACTGTCTTGCCCGATACGAAAACAACGCCTTCTCCTTCTTCATCTTCCATCTCCAAACCCAAACCCTCGGGAATCGCACAACGCCAGAAATCGTACAATGTTCCGAAACCAGTACGACACCGATGTCACCACTTGGAGCCCCGCCGGCCGGTTGTTCCAAGTGGAGTACGCAATGGAAGCAGTGAAGCAAGGCTCCGCCGCCATAGGTCTCCGATCCAAGACCCACGTCGTCCTGGCGTGCGTCAACAAGGCTAACAACGAGCTTTCGTCGCACCAGAAGAAGATATTCAAGGTGGATGATCATATTGGAGTGGCGATTGCAGGACTGACCGCTGATGGAAGAGTGCTGTCCAGGTATATGCGATCTGAGTGCATCAATTACAAGTTTACGTATGAGAGTCCGCTGCCGGTTGGGAGGCTGGTTGTGCAGCTCGCTGATAAGGCTCAGGTGTGGACTTTTAAAACCCTAATTTTTTTTTGGGAAATTTGGTTTGGCAAATGTTGAGCATTTGATTGATTTGGAGCACAATTTTAGCTTTCGGTTTGAGCTGATGCGGATGCTTTCTTTTAAATGTTCAAGTTAGTTTGATGCATAGGGATGGTGGAAACAGTTAGGGATTAGGGCTTTTGAGTGGTTAAAGTTTGGCTCTTTTAAGTGAGATGGAACATAAATTTAGAGGAAGTGATGGAGACTTAAAATCGCATCATTTATAGCCATTTTGTGACACATGATTTTAGGATTTTGTTGCCTGAAATTTGTGTGGAGACTGTAAACACGAAGTGCTGTAGAGATGATTGAGGCTGCCACTGTATTCAATTTATATATTAGTTAGCTGTATGGTTTTATGTACTTTTTGGTTGCTTGACCCGAACGGTTGAGCTGGACTTGTTTCTAGATATTTTACTGGTTTCAGAGAATAGTGTCTTGAAACATTATCTGTGGACTAAAAATACATGGAACACAGTTTGTAAATAAGGATGTGAGTTGGATAAAACAAAAATGCAATTTACTCATTTTAGAAGGGTAAATATCTTCTGTTCGGTTTCATTAATATTCGAGATTTATGTCGTAGTGTGGCATGAGAAACAGTTCTCAACATCGGAAAACGTTGGGCTTTTTTTGACCTGGTGTTGATAACTGCAGCTATTTTATTAGTTCCCTAATTTGTGGAGGCTTCCTAAGGTAGGTGCTATAGGAATGAATGAATCTTTAAGAACAATGTATTTGATGAAAAATCAGCAACAAATAACAAGATATGTCGAGGAGAAATAGCAGGGTGTTCAAGAATTTAGCTTTGTGTTTGGTTTCTATGTTGTGTGGCGGTCTGAATCTCTAGTTTGCCTGGTCGTCTGGAGTAGTCATTCTTCTCAGAGTCTAGTTCTATCTCACTGTTCCATTCTCCTCTGATACATGTACCATTTGTTGATGAATTAGTTTTCCTTGCTCAATAATTGTTTTAAAGCATATTCATTGTCCCCATTTTTCCATAATATGTTCGTGGCTTTTGTTGAGTCCTTATTTGGCTGATTCAGGGACGAGTCTAATCTATTGTTATCTCTGAATTCCATTGTCGAAGTGATGCCTCATATAACAAATGTCCACCCCAAAATATAAGTTGACTATATCTGATTTTAAGCTGATTTTTAATGGACTGCATCACTTGTTCTTTCCACTTTTACAACTTTTGAAAAGTTCTATATCATCTTTTTGGTATTTCTGGTGAGCATTGAGGACATTCTAACAGTATTGATGAATATGGTTATTTGTACCTAAATATGGCAAATAGATATTAAGTGATATAAGTCTACTACAAGTATTCACCTCATTGATCTGTTTCAGGTGTGCACTCAGCGTTCCTGGAAACGACCATATGGTGTCGGCCTTCTGGTAGCTGGATCAGACGAGTCAGGAGCCCACCTATATTACAATTGCCCAAGCGGCAATTACTTTGAATATCAAGCCTTTGCCATCGGTTCTCGTTCACAAGCTGCCAAGACCTACCTAGAACGCAAATTCGAGACCTTCACTGGTGCCTCACGTGATGATCTCATCAGAGACGCACTTTTTGCCATCCGAGAAACCCTACAGGGCGAGAAACTCAGTAGCTCCATTTGCACAGTGGCAGTTCTAGGAGTAGACGAGGCGTTTAAAACACTGGACCAAACCACTATCCAGAGCTTCATAGATGCTTTTGAAATAGTTGAAGAGGAACCAGCTGCTGAACAAGAACCTGCCACTGAAGAGGCTGCTGCTGCCCCAGCCGAAGGCGTCGGCCAGGGTGATGATGCTGATGCAGCAGCTCCTATGGACATTTGATTTCACATGAAACCAAATTCCATTTGTTCCATGTTTTTATTCAAAACCTTGATCACCTTTCGGACGACTGTCAACTGTCATGATTTTGTTGCTATTTTTAAATGTATTTACGAAGAGAAAAAAAAAGACATTCGGGAAACAGACTAGTAAAAACGTCCTATTTTAGTGTCATAATTTCTTAACCAACACGGCATCGTTTAACTACCTGTGTCGTTTTGGTGGCTTTGGCTATATAAGCGCAAAACGAAGAAGGAGATTCATATCTTCACAAAGTCGCACACGAATATTCGTTCCAAAGCAAATCGCTTCGATCCATCCAACAACAGACACAATCGATCTGCGTTCAACACCGACCTTATCGGTCGATCCAGCTGTACCTTAGCCTGCGGTTCTCTGGAAGGTATGCAATCTTATCCCCGTTCAGTTTTGGTCGATTTTTTACAGCTTTGTTGGTTCGATCGAATTTCTAAATCTGCGGCTCCTGTTGGTTTTGGGAGATCTATTTTTACTCCATTTTGTAGTTGGAGCTGGTTTTTGTGAGTATGTTGAGGTTTTTGATATTATGAATTGTAGTTAAAGATTGTAGCTTTTTAGGGTTTTATAGTTAAGGGTGACTTTTGTATGGTCAATGAGCTGAGAAAAGATTGAGCTTTGGGCTATAGGCCGTGTGAATGAAGGTATCGTGTTTGGTTTTGAGTTGTCGTAAGCTTGTTAAAGTCAGATTCGATACTATTTGATTTAGCTTCTGATTTGGGATGAGCAATCTTATTTTTATTCAACTTTGATTTACTTCAACAATGTTGATTTGTTGGCCTTTCTGGCTTTTGTATGTGATTGTTTGTGTTTCTAGTGTGCGACAATAAGCCTCTATGTATATTGGGGAGAACGTTAGTTATCTGATTGCTCGAATATTTTAACATTCGAAGCTCAGCTTTATGTATGACGTTCAAGCTGCGTGGTCATTGCTCATCGAGTGGTTTCCTTGGCTTCAATGTTAGAGGGAGAGTGACTGAATTGTTTTACGTCTACTATGTACAAAAATGAGTCTTATATGATATTTTTGTCTCGGCATTTGTTCTCAAAATGACATTGATTGGCTTGTTTTATATTTTCAGCTAGAAAATTTATGGAAGGAATTGGGGCTGATAGTGCCTCTGCAGTGGCTCCTTTAGCCAAGTGGAGGAGTGACTTTTCTAGGGCTTTTCAACACTATCTGGATCGATCGACCCCGCATCCAGTGCAGAGGTGGCTGGGAACCGGTGTAGCTGCTGCGATATATGTCTTGCGTGTCTACTATGTGCAGGGATTCTATGTTATTTCGTATGGTCTGGGAATCTACATTTTGAATCTGTTGATTGGGTTTCTGTCGCCCAAGGTCGATCCTGAACTGGAGAACTCGGATACAGCTTCTTTGCCCACTAGAGGCTCTGATGAGTTCAAGCCGTTTGTTCGCCGTCTTCCAGAATTCAAATTCTGGTATTGGCTTGAGCTTCCCTGAATATTTGCATTGATTTCAATTGTGTCCGTGATTTTGTTGGCGTGCACTTTGATTGTTTCTTACTGGTTTTATTCGCTGCAGGTACTCCATCACAAAGGCTTTCTGTGTAGCATTCCTGATGACCTTCTTTTCAATCTTTGATGTCCCTGTATTTTGGCCCATCCTCCTCTGTTATTGGATGGTACTATTTTTCCTGACTATGAAGCGCCAAATAATGCATATGATCAAGTACAAATATATCCCATTCGACCTTGGTAAACAGGTGAGGTCGCCTTGACTTTTGATGATTCATTTATTTGATTTATATACATTTCTAACCTTCTTATACACTTTCCCCCCCCCCCCCCCCCCCCCCCCCCCCCCCCGAAGCCTGTAAGAAATTTTCATCAGTGCTCGCCTTGGCCATAAGTTTTGTTGCAAAACTGTATCTAAACATTAATTATCTTTTTATTTTATTTTACCAGAGGTACACTGGCAAGAAGTCAGAAGGGCGCAGCATGGGGAGCTCGATGCGAGACTAGAGTCATCCATCCCACTGTCAAAAGCGAATATCGTAGTTTAGTTTTCAGCTATTTATCATAGATGTAATCTTCAAATTTCAACAATGGGTGATAGTCTATACTGGTTTATCACGTGACAGTTACTGTAGTATTTGAAACTTGTAACTTTTGGTTTCTTGTTATTTGTCTTCTTTTTAGAGAAAATTATGTATGTATTTTTATCCATGGAACAAGCTACACCAAATCAGGAAGTGGTCAGCATTTACATATAGGGTGACCGGGGTGCCTCACAAAACAAGGCCATTTTAATTGACGAATTAGCCTTTTTAAACAAAGAAGTGAAGTCATTTCAGCTGTTTTAATTGTTAATGTTTCTTTAGGGGCCTGATGGGGGGAATGAGTGCATCAAAGTATTGCTACGTACATGGGTGGATTTGACGCAACAAGGTAATTGTCCAGCAATATCCGTTCTTCTTCTATCTGACATGATTTGAGCCTCCTTACCATGTGTTGCAATTTGGTAGATTATCTGACCTTTTTTAGTGTATTTCTTAAAATATAAGTATCCTGTCATATGGTGCAATTTAGGATGACGTTTTTGCATTTGGTCTAGCATTGATCTCGTGGGAAATGCATCATGAAGTTATTTAAATGGGTTTTAATGGTGTTTGTTTTTCTTTGTTGCATTAACAGCAATGTCGCGGCTGGTCAAAAATTTGGGATACCACTTCGTGGGACACATTCTCATGCATTTGTCAGATCTTTTACGGTGGGTCTACTGTCCTTCACAAAAATCAGGGTCCAATGGTTAACATCTTTTGTGGAGATAGATGTTGAACGTTATCAGTTTCCTATTTTGAATTTCGAAAAGCCATTGTGATTTGTGTGATCTCCATTAACTGACTGTAATCTTTTGCGTTTACTGGGAATATGAATCAGATAAGTATGCGACTTATTGGTTAATGTGGTGACATTCTCTGAACTTGGATGTCGCCTGCCTCTTTGGAAATCATTGAAGATGTGATCTTGCTTATCTTAACTCTATCATGCTGTGAAGCACACAACCTTATTGTCCTGTACATCAACTATATTATTTTTTTTCAAACCCGATGTATTTTGGCAGCGTGGCCTTAAATCCAAAACCAATTGTTTACAACAATGAAATGTGAGGATCATCTCCTTCGCTCAGAAAGTAGTTAAACCAACGATCGGACTTAGAAATTTTTTGTCTTAAAAAACATTTAGAAAGTTGCAACTTTATATTTCGTAGACAATTAGACATACATTTTCCTTGGGCGAAGGCAGCTGGTGGGCTGCTCGGGCTGCAGCCCGGGTAGATTTTTTGGCCCTTTTTTTTTTTTTTTTTGTGTGTGTGTAGATTTTTAGATCTGAATGTAATACCGATTTGGGGACAGGGGAGCCGCGAGAGACGAGAACGTCCGAGAGGCGAGAAACGAGAACGTCCGGGAGCCGTCCAAGACGAGAACGTCAGAGTTTTGCCTTCGAAAACATCCATTGATCCTGTTAAATCAACAGCAGTGAATCCAGATCCAGCATACTTGTTTCGGCTCGAGTTGTGCGGGATTTCAATTTCAATCAGGTTAAATCTCGACTTCAGTCAAGTTAAATCTCGACTTCGATTTCAATCACTATTATTCTTCTTCTGTATTTGGCGTTCCACTAATTTTATGTGAACAAACATTCCTTTTGTCACCAAAATGTTGATTGTTGATGTTGAGTATTGCTGTCATAGAGTGGCAATTTTGACGTTGTTGTGATTTCGATGCTGGCTGATTTTTAGGGCTCTAAGTAGGAAGTTTGGTATTTGTAATAAAAAAAAAGTAGGAAGTTTGGTATTGGTTTAGGCGATTTACCTGTTTTTTTGGACTAAGGTGGTAAATGGGGGCTCTATTTGCTGTTGGCTTTCAAGTTTTAAATTCGTCTGTTTCCGTGTTCAATTTGGTCATGTGTTGTGTTGTGCTTAAAGTAGTTAAACCAACGATCGGACTTAGAATTTTTTTTTCTTAAAAAACATTTAGAAAGTTGCAACTTTATATTTCGTAGACAATTAGACATACATTTTCCTTGCAAGTTGCATGCCTATGTTTGCTGTTTAGTTTAATCCATTTCCATGGCAGAGCCCTGACGAGATAATTGAGAAATCACTTCGAAGTAGCGACTGCTCAAGCACCTGTGAGGATTTTGTTGGATTGGCTCAAGCTTGGCTAAACAAATTGCAGGTGTTGTTATTTAGGTTTCAAAGTGTACCTGGAAAATTCATTCTTTATCAAATCTTCTGAGTTAACTCTGTTTGCTGATTCTTTCATATCAGTGCTTGCGTGGAGTATTTGGCGAGACCAATCAAAGTGAACTTGCTGCTTTCACTTCATATGCTCTGGCTTTTCCTAGTAGCTTCCTTGCTCTCGTGGACACATATGATGTAAGTAAAAATATGTCATATTGTTAAGGAAATAGAAGAAGTTTAATGCTCGGTCTGTTTACATTCACATGTCACTTAGACATTTTAGGATAAGTATTGGCATGTGATCTACAAGTAGAATTTATCTTGCTACGGTGTTTGTTTTTAGCAGCATCACATTTCAATCCAAATGTATTTTAATAGTACTATTTTTCATAGTTTTTGGCTATCTAATTTTATTTATGGTTAAAGTTGAGTATGCTTATATAAAACTAAATATGCAGTGCCACTGAAATATTTGAATTGCGGTTTCTTTCCTTATGTTTCATCATGCTGTTTTTTTATTCACTACTTTCTCTTTGCGTGTTGCTTGCAAGCTTCTATTATCCAGTGTTTAAATTCTTCAGAGTACCTATTGAGATACCATATTTCATGAATGTGATACTTGAGATCTTTTTATAGTATTTTTGTAGTATTTTCTATTTTGGGCTTAGGCCCAATGATACTTTTATATATCGAGAAAAAAAGATCTTTTTGTAAATAGTATATTTCTCTACCGACACATTACATTATTTGTTTGAGTTTTTTTTTTTTTTTGATTAGATTATTTGTTTGAGTTTGTTAGGTCACAAGGAGTGGAATTCCCAACTTTTGTGCTGTTGCTTTAGCGCTCAACGAATTGGGGTATGACTTGGTGAACCAAATTGATATCGGCTGCCGCACCTCTCTATCTCTCAAGCCATCAGTTTCTTTTGATTTCAGACGATCCGAATTTTACTCTCAAATCTATACCGTCGTCGCCATCCAGCTATAGGTTCATCCAACTATCGGTTCGTATCTCATTGATCTAGATATGATGTAGACTGAGATGTTTTCATTTTTCTAAATTTCTGGTTTTTTCTTCTTCAGATTTTTCTGCACTGACGTGACCGAGTGCCGATCTGTGCTCGGTTGATTCACTCATGCATGTTTAGATTTGTTAATTAGCACACTTAGTTGTTCGAATCCGTTTGAATATGTGTTAACTCTGTGCATCTGTTTAGATTGGTTCAGATCTATATGTTTTCATTTTGTTACTAATTTTTTTTCTGTTTATTTTCCTGACTTAGCTAGTTTGATTTAGTCATATTCATGTATTTTCGAAACAACACTGCTAATTTTATTAATAAAATTGCCTTTTGAAAACTATTTAGTTTCTGTGTCTATGTTAGTAGAATTGTTAAATGATTATAGTCTTTAAAACTGCTTATTTTTTAGTTAAGTTTATGTTACTGGAACTGTTTACAGTGTTCATTTGTTGGTTTTGATAGAGAATTGTGGACTGGCTTGCGGAAAGTTTCAGGAGGGACGAAGGTACTTACTATCTGTTGTAGCGATTTTACTTGCTTATTTTTACTGTAATCTTTTACCTGAATATATTTGTGCTTGGTTATTTTTGCAAATGTATTTGTGCATATTTACTATCCTTTAACATATCTAATATGTATTTGTGCTTGAATATTTGTAGCTGCATAGTTCAGATTCTGCAGTGAAGGTGAACGTGAAGGTGAAGGTGAAGGTGGACTGGTACATAGTAATGTGTTCTGCAATTTAAACAGCTAAATTGTTGTTTATTACTGCAATCTAAACAGCTTTCGATTTATGAATTATGAAACTAGCTGGAGGTTTTAAACAATTTTCGATTTCCGATTCGCAAACGATTCTTCCACTTTTCCGTCTTTTCAATTTCACATTCAAACCGCTCCTCTGTCTTCCGCGTAGGTCAGCCTCTCTCCGTGTCGCTGGCAGCATGAAAACCCTAAACCCTAGTAAAAACCATCTCCTCGTCCGAGCTTCCTCCATGGCCACCTCACCTCCGCCGCCCGTCCATATCAATGATACAATTGTTTTGACCGAGAAGGAGCAGCTGATATTCGATCGCCTTCTTCAAGTAGTACGCCATTACAATCTCCAGACGCAACTCCGCGTTGCAGGTGGATGGGTTCGCGATAAGGTCTGTTCATTTCATCCTCCTCCTGCTTTAATCGATTTCGTTATATAATAATTGTTTAATCGAATAGGACCAGTACTGCTTAATTGGATAGTTTTGTTATTGTTGGTTGTAAGTTTGTTTAATTATGTAGTTGTACCGTGGTTTGTTGTTTTGCAGCTACTTGGAAAGGATAGCGATGATATTGACATTGCACTTGACAACATGAAAGGAAGAGAGTTTTGTGACAAGATAACTGAATACTTGTCTAGCACTGGAGAAGGGATCACAGTGGCTGCTGTTATTGCATCGTAAGCAGTCCGTGTTTAGTTATAGGTGTATTTGGACATTTTTTTTTGTAAAATCTTTATCTATTATAATGTTTGTGAACATTTGAAGTGTAACTTATATCATTGCAGCAATCCTGATCAGTCAAAGCATTTGGACACAGCAAGAATGCGACTCTATGACATGTGGATTGATTTTGTAAATCTGAGAGCCGAGGATTACAGTAAAAATAAAAATAGTCGCATTCCGGATATGGTAAAACTTTGACCCGCAAAGCTTGTCCTATTTTTTGGATTTTGGTCTTGGCTTTGCAGAGTAATTAATACCGCCAAAAAGTAATTCGCACCAATGTATTGTTGATTATTACAAGAAATTGGCTAAAATATAAATATCTTCCTAACCATCATAAAAATGTAATGTTCAATTACTGAAGTCGCAGTCGCAGTCGCTCAGTGATAATTGAAATTATTTATTTTCACTAAGTATTATACTTTGGCAGAGATTTGGTACTGCAAAAGAAGATGCTGATCGGCGGGACCTAACAATTAACAGGTTCTACTACCACCGACTTTGTGGCTCTAGCCATTACCAAATACAATCTGTAATTCCAGCTTGTACTTGAAGTGTTTAACTCAATGTGTCATCTCATGTTTGTTTTCAAGTATCAATATAGTATCACACTAGACAAGTGCGGAAAATAAAATTTAAGTTGGCTGTACAATGTGCTCAAAGGTACTAATCTGATTGTGAAACATGGCAGCTTATTTTACAATATCACCAATAGCGTAGTTGAAGATTTTACTGGAAGAGGTAACTCTGATGTAGATACTTGTCCTTCATTCCCAAGATGAGTAGTATGTGGCTTTTTATTATTTTTTCCTTGCTGGTTAATACTTCTTTTTTATTTTTCTTTTCAGGCATTAACGATCTTAAGTATGGAAAGATAGTGACTCCTTTATCACCCAAAGAAACTTTCTTAGATGATCCTTTACGGGTTCTTCGAGCTATTCGATTTGGTACATTGTTCTGCTTCCTTTTTCTACCCCAAGCTACATTCTTTCTAGATATACGCAATTGGTTTTTCTTGTATCGAGCTACATGGTTGGATCTTCAACTTCTTTGCATTCTTTCCCCCCTTCCTGTTCCCCTTTATATTGAAATTTTGAATTATACATTGTTGGTAGAAGACATGTAAGTTAAAAGCTTCTTTCCTTCTACTTCTCATTTTGTTTCTCTTCATATATTCTACAAGCAATATTAAGCAAATCTTATTTAAGCTAAAACTACCAAGCAGCTAACATGATTTTGTGCTTATTTTCCAGGAAAGCAATTGTCTCATAGTGCCGTTTTACTATTTCAGGTGCTCGATTTGGTTTTACGTTAGATCAGGAGCTGAAACTAGCTGCAGCCAGTATTGAAGTAAAAGCTGCTCTTGCCGAAAAAATCAGTCGGGAGCGCGTTGGTCATGAAGTATGCTATGCTTATTCTGCTGAATAAAAAATGTTTTTGGCTTTCTTGAGCTGAACATGTACTCCATGGTAATTGGTATGATATACTGCTGAAGCATATCAGTTTTGACCTCATGTTTGTATGCTTTCAGGTTGATCTCATGGTATCTGGCAATGATCCAGTTAAAGCAATGACCTATATATCCGACCTGTCATTGTTCACTGCTGTCTTTACTGTTCCTCCAAATTTTGAGCTGACTTCATTGGAAGGATTTGACAGGTCTTCTATATCTTTTATTTGTTTGAAATCTTTTTATCATAGATATATTGAAGTGAGTATCACTATCCAGGCTGCAAAGATAACATTCAATTGTTTTCTCATGCCCAACTACAAAATTGCTGATATTGACTGCAGGCCTTGCATTATGAACATGGAAGCCATTGCAAAAATATTGAATTTACCCGATTGTTGTGCATTTAATGTAAGTTTTCTGTCACCTTCAGTTAAATATCAGCTTGTTATTTTTCTTGTTAAACTTACTATGAAATACTCTGGGTGAAATATAATTTTGGGTTTCTACTCTCAAGAAGCTGCTTGTTTCGCATATTAGAATTGGTAACTATTTGTGGGCTTGTGGCCAAGCAGCTTACTTTCATTGGTCATACTTGTTGTATGAATAGCAAGTGGTGTGAGCACTATATACCATGCATTAAGTTTTCGTCAACCCTCTATGTTACTTGTGATGTGTACCCTCATAGTTTCTGGATATATGGTAAAGCTCCCAAGTTATTCTCTGGCTCAACAATTTGAAACACCTTATGATTTCAGGATGGGGAAAAAAGAATCACCTTCTATGCTGCTTTGCTGCTACCACTACGAAAGCTCACATACAAAGATAAAAAATCTAAAGAGGCAAGTTTATAAATTTATAGTAGCTAGCAAATAGCATTGTGTACATGCTACTGGCTTTTCTGATTAGTCACTATATGCATGACTTTCATGAACTAGTCTACACGCTTCCATGCCCAGCTCTTCTCATGTATGATTTTCTAGCAACTCATAGTAGTGTAATAATAAGATAGTGAGAGACATGACGCATTTAATGAATTGGTCTCTTAGTGTTTTGCTTTTGTAAAGTCACTGGTGTTAGACATTTCTACGAATGTCTTCACAGTGTTAGACATTTCTACGAATGTCCTATACCATCATCTTCAACGTCACTGGTGTTAGACATTTCTACGAATGTCTTCACAGTGTTGAAATGTATTCAGTGAAAATCAACGAGTTAAAGCTTGTCGGGCGCCGGCATTAATTGTTAGAAAAATTTAACATTGTCAAATCACTTGGTGGGGCTTAGGCATCGTGCTGCTGGGAATTTTCTCCACTTTAATACAGCACTTTGAAACAGGTTAATACGAGACATGTAACTAATGCTGAATTCTGATCCGCCATAGAGAAACGCATGATACTTCTTCTACATTGTAAATCTTCTATGTACTCATTTGTGAATGTGACGCTGAGTGTATATCAATTGGTTTCTTGCAGATACCTTTGGTAGATTACATTTTTCGGGAGTCTCTCAAGCTAAAAATGGACGATGCAAAAGCGGTTAGTTTTGAAACTTGTAACTTTTGGTTTCTTGTTATTTGTCTTCTTTTTAGAGAAAATTATGTATGTATTTTTATCCATGGAACAAGCTACACCAAATCAGGAAGTGGTCAGCATTTACATATAGGGTGACCGGGTGCCTCACAAAACAAGGCCATTTTAACCTGTCATAGTGCAATTTACTGATAAAAAATGTAAAGACCAATGGTATAAGCTGCTGGGCTACTGCTAAGGCATCCTTGAGACCATTTGCATCTGGTAGACATGAATCAATTACGAATCTTGAGCCAATCTCATTTGGTGTCTTCTAAACATCACTCCACTTAGCTCCCAATTTTTTCGAAGCCTTTACAACTACGCCAGAGTCAATCTGAATTATAACATAGAGACCCATCAGTATTAAGTGCTATAAGCATCTTTGCAAGCTTTAGGCTTGATAGTAGTGTTACTAATTCAGCCTTTGCATCTTGAGAAAATCAACTGGAGATATCTTGGACAGAATGAAAAGAAATGAATTATGATTCTATCAAGAGTGAAAGCTAGAATTTAACAATTCTCTTAATATTGTTACATATAACTAATTCGTTCAAATTGTCTTCCTTTTATGCATGCACTGTTAACATTTTTGCTCACAGCTCAAAATACGTGATAATCATGTTCTAATTATAGGTGAAAATAATCCACAGTGCTGCAGAAAAGTTTGTCTCCTTGATTCCGTACTTCGTATCCGGCAAGAACATGGAGGCTATTGAAGTTGTCTGGGATAAAGAACAAATCGACATCCCCATAGCAGCTAAACTGCGAGTTTATGCAGGTTGAATTTCTATTTTTCTTCCTCTTAGGGTAACTATCTAAATGTGTGTACAATCGTTGTTCTCTTGGTTTCCGTGATGATCTACACTCTGCATTATGCTGCCCCTGATAACCATCATTCATTAGTGCTGCTTAAGTCTTTTGTCCAAGCCATTAAGCCCATTAGGTTTCTAAATTTGTAACAACTTGCAATGTAAATGATAGCTATTAGTTGATTGTTAAATGAAAGGTTTAAAGAAGATAACCCACCACATGATTGACACATTTTAAGCAGGCAAGGAACTGTTCATGGCTTTACATTGCTGGTGAAAATTGCAGAACTATACATATTGTTCGATACTTGTCAAGTATATGTGAGAAAATAAATGCATTTTCAATAACCAGATATTCAAACTAAATTATGTATCCATAGTTTCTGTATTTGAACTGTTTATCCCCACACTTTATTATCCATTCAAGCCTATGACACATTATCTCAGGGGACTGACTTGGTGTTATTGCATCTTATCAAGGTTTACTACTGGATGAAGCCAAAGGCTTGTGGCGAATATCATTGCTGGTTTCCACATTACTCTATCCCAATATCCTTGACTTGACAGATTACAAAAATGGCAATTTGGATCTGACTGATAAAAAAGAGATGTTTACTACTGTTGAAAATGAAATCGTTAAATTAGGTACGTCCTGCATCCATTATATGGTCTGTTACTCTGACCTTTTATCTTAATTCACCTATATATGATGACTATTATTCATGACATTAGGTCTTGAAGAAGTTGGATTAGGAAATCTCAAACCGCTCGTTGATGGGAAGGGTATAATGGATGCTTTAGGGCTCAAGTCTGCCTCAGCAGATGTCGGACGATGGGTATTCTATTGTTCTCTCAATTCAATCCTTCAAACATATGTTGATTAGCCTGTATAATTAACTCCAAATATTTGCAGCAACGGAAGGTTCGCCAGTGGCAGCTGGCTCACCCGCAAGCAACCAAAGAGGAGTGTATTGACTGGATAAAAGCTTTGAAAGCGTGTGAAGACAGAAAAAGGAAAATAGATACCCTTTAGATTTAGATCCTTGAGGTTGAGGCCACGTCTTTTTTATTGCCAGAAAAAAAGCATATTTTTTGTTGCTCAATACTTAAAATCAAACAAATGAGAAAATTTTGGTCAAGTCATGTAATGTTACATGTTTATTTGTTCGTGTTCTTTTAAACTGAACTTGAACAAATGAAACTGACTTATCCTAGTGACTATTAAATTTGACGATGGTATTTGACTTTTATAAGTTCTAGTCATAATTAACGTAAAAAAGTGTTTGTTAATGTCGAATTGTAATCGTCTCTCAAAAAAAAATGTAGAATTGTAATCGAACTAAAATTAAGCTGAAACTTCAATTGAGTAGAATTTAACTGAACTGAATGGTATTGAAGCTCAACGGGAGCCCGGGTGTTAACTTCCGCATAAAAAAGGGGAATTTCAAACTTTAAGGGTCATAATGTAAATATCTAAAATATTCACGCACTCATCTGATCGCATCTCGTTCTGCAGTCTCGCTGATCACTCTCGTCGTCTTCAACTTCGATCGGCTCCAAGTCCAACTGAGTGCAGTCATGCGTCTGCCGATGACCGTCGCCTCCTCAGTCCTCGCGGTTCTTATTTTCATACCTCTCTACTCTGTTTCTTCTCATGTGTCGACGGAAGAGTCATCGAGCTTGTCGATTCCAACATCGACGCCGCCATTTCTACTTTTGATTAAATCCTCATCGATTTCTACGCCCCGTGGTGTGGTCACTGCAAGCGTCTCGCCCCTGAGGTTTTTTAGTTTTTCGAATATATTACTGTTTTATGATAGTCAGGAGAACTGCTCGTTTTCTGGACTTCTGGTGGTAGTGAGATTGTGTGTGACTAGGTTAAAGGCTTAAAGCTAGTGTAGAAGTGAGTTTCTCATTAGTTTTTTGAGTATTTTCTATAAACTGCGTCTGAAATTTTTTAGCCTTTTTATACAATTTTCCAACACGCGTGAAATAATTATGGGCAGATGACAATGTGACACAAAGTTGGGGAACACAGGCTATAATCATTCAACTCAAAAGTAGTTTCGTACTATTTTTTGGTTCTCATCTGTAAATTTTGGCTCTGAATGATTTTGATCTTACCTGTCATAAGTGTTTACATATGATTTTGTGTGGATACTTTAAATTTGATGAGTTGAATGTTTACCAGTTAGTTTCAGACATTCAGTTGCTGCTTCGTATTTTGAAATGAAGGCGTATGTAGGAGTAGAACTAGGATGAGGAATTTTTTTTTGGATCTTGTTTCTTAGAATTGCTTTAAAGAATGTAATGTTGCCTTTTATTTTTACTGTTTCATCATCTGATGATATAGGAAGTCCTCATCATCTGAATGGGTGTACTCTAGAACTTTTAAACCCCTTCTTTAAATTGATAAAACCTTTATAAATACATAGTATGACCGTACACATATCATCTTTAACATAGATAGAAGAGCGGAATGGCCTTAGTTGTATTTAATCCTATCCTATCAATGACAAGTTTCAAAACCGTACTTTCCAATATAATGGTACATCACTAGTATCTACAATCGCTTAGTATTTGATTTTCACGTGGATCTTTTCTTTACTTTCTTTAATAAAAAAGATAGATGGCCTCAATTTTTAATAAATTGGGCAAACTGCTGTCTGAACAAAATGTGACGAGGGAGTGGACATATAACCATAATCTCGTGCAAAGTCTCTGACGTTGATCTTTCAACTTTTACCAATTGTAGTCATAGACTACATCAAGTTTCTGTAGGATATTAGTTAGAATAATTCAGAATGATCTTTTGATTTTCTTTTCTAATTTGAAACCTTTTTTTGTTCAAATGGCTGCAATACGTTTATATGTTATGTGTACAGTTTTCGGCATTAGTTCAAACAGAAAATGACATTCAAGGATTTTGCAGTTAGATGCTGCTGCACCTATTCTATCTGGACTGAAGGAGCCTGTTGTTATTGCTAAAGTAGATGCAGACAAGTATAGCAGTCTTGCTTACAAACATGAGATCGAGTATGTTTCTAGATCCTTATCTTAATAGATGTAGACAAGTGACGCGCGTCGTCTGTCGCGTCAAATTTAATATTTATAAACTCCTGCTATTAGCTAGTAAAGCGGCAAGCGGGGTCGAACCCAAGGGAGCTGGTTGTTGAAGTTGTATCTGAAAACAAATAAAGAGGGGATTTGTGAGCAATAATGAGTGCAAAAGAGAAAAGAGCAAACGATTCCAATCAGAGAGAGTGTTCAGTTAGGGTTTCTATTGTGACATGTTTATCATCGACTGCTAAATATCTAATTTCATGTTTCTAAGTGTGGTTATTCCGACAAAGGTAACAACCCTAAGTATCCCGACAAAGGTGATACACCACAATCTAACCCGACAAAGGTGTTAGACTTCTAGTTCTTTCCTAAACTTAATAATCCGACAAAGGTATTATTTAGCCTAGGTGTTACGATCTACCTTTACGACAAAGTTTCCAGTAGATATTAACGGTAAGAATTAATTGTTCAATCAAGCTTTGCGACAAAGCTTCCACTTAATCTAACAAGTTAATTCATGTGATGAAGCAAGAACTAGTAAAACATAAAATAGCATTAAGAACGAAGTCTCAAAACATGTGTCACAATCAACGAAACCCTAAACTGAATTAAAGGTTTAGCTACACATAATTATGGAAAAACGCATAATGAAAGTGGGAAATCTTCTCTCTCGTCGAAAGCTTGCGTCTTCTCCATAGCCGTCTTGGTCTTCGTAGAATGATGGATTGATACTGGTAACCCTAACCCAAGCTTCTTATATAATAAACTGGGTTTCCAAATCTGTTTTTGGGCTCAATTTCCAAGTTTCGGGCTTGCTGACGTCATCAAAATGCGTGCTGACAGTAGCGACCGCGTTTCGCCTTAACATTAGCGACCAGGTTTCCTTTAGACATTAGCGTCGAGCTAATGTCTCTACGAAACGCGGTTCCCACTGACCCCCGACTTCGGCTACTGATTTGACAGTCCAAACGACCTCGGATGCTCTCGGTGTGAACTAGAGAGTTGTAGGGAATTGAGTTAGCTACGCAACGGCATATGACTCGCATTTTTCTGATCAGCGGTTCATTCCCAGCGCTCCGTCGAAGGTCCAAAGGTCTAATCTGAAACTGTGATGTTTTTGGCTCGAAAAGCCATCTTTTATGCGCGTTTCCTCCTAGAGCTTCCGAAACACCTGAAATGCAAAACCATACTAAAAAGTAAACGTTCGCATATAAAAGTGTCGAAATAAGTGGGATTAATTGATTCGACGAGACGTATAAATACTACTCATCAACAAGTATGTTGCTCACAATAATGGAATTGTGGTTACATCATGTCATCTTAGTTACCTTGATATTAGTGTGTGGATAGACATTGAAAATGAAACCTGAAGTCTTAGACAAATGTTCTATTCCTTCCCTAGATATCTGCATGCAATTACTCATTTGACTTTCATGTTCTGCCCCAGAAATCGAACATCATTGTCTGTATGTGCATCTGGTAACCACTTGATTAAATACATATCGAAGTATACATCATCAGCCTTCACAGAATGATATAATTCAAAATGTTCGCTATAGGCAACTCTAATACTTCATGAATTTAGTGGAGACTGGAGAGCAGAGATACTTTTTTGTTTTGATCAATCCTCACTTTTGTTACTTGTGGCTTTTCTTCTTTTCTTGAAAGCTGATTATTCTTTATTTTGATCTGTCTTCCAATTAATGGGATTTAAGTTACAGGTGAAAATCTGATCTTCTCTTATTGTCTAGATGCAATTTATCTTCATCAGATCAATTCATAACTAGATTCGGAAAGTAAAACCTTAAAGTAGTGATTATGAATTATCAAGCATTATTTAATTCCTGACAGAAAATTATGGCCCTCTTGTTCTCTTGGCGTGACACGTCTGAATCGTTTGATGTGTGTACCTTGTTTAATGTTCGTGAATATTTGGTCTTCTGTTTTACGTTGTGTTAATATCAGTTTAATGGGATAAGATTTACTTACTGAAAGTAGACTTGGGTTTTAGAATTCATAATGTTAAGATTTATTGATTTGTTGATGTTAAGGTTTATATCTCGTTTACCCAGTGTGTTAAGCATATGAAGATTAAATGATGATTGTTTTCATATTTTTATCAGGACAAGTTTTTTGTGATGTTGTTGGAAGTCCGTATTATGTCGCTCCTGAGGTGTTGTGCAAGCGTTATGGTCCAGAGACAGACGTTTGGAGTGCTGGTGTGATCCTTTATATCTTATTGAGTGGGGTTCCACCTTTTTGGGCAGGTACAACATCATTACATCTGTTAAATGTTTGTATTTTTTACTTCGTGGCTCCTGCTTGTTCTTATGAGTTATTATCTTACCGATTAAAAAGAGTCGGAAAACAAAAAACCTTGGTAATCACTACCCTTCCATTCTTTGCAGAAACTGAGGCAGGGATATTCCGCGAGATTTTGAAAGGCAAACTAGATTTTGAGTCTGACCCTTGGCCTAGCATTTCGGATAGTGCTAAAGATTTGATACAGAAAATGCTTGACAGGGACCCTAAGAAAAGAATAACTGCTCATGATATTCACTACCTGGCGTCAAACTGTTTTTTCTGTAATCCATTACACAGATGTATATTAAATCTTGTTTATATTTGCATCAGGTCACCCGTGGATTGTTGATGACAATGTCACTCCTGACAAACCTCTGGACTCTGCTGTTATATCCCCGATTGAAGCAATTTTCTGCAATGAACAAACTCAAGAAAATGGCATTGCGTGTATGTTCTTTTCAGACCCTCTTTTTCCCTTTTTGATTTTATTATCTTACTGTATGCTCAACAATGTTCGGGAATTTCATTGGGTATAAGATATATTTTTTGATTTCGATGGAGTGGCTGAAGACAGTTTGGGTAATGTCCTTGCCAAAAGTCAGAAGTTCCTTTGAAATGCTTGGTGTTTTGAATTTTTTTTCTTAAAATAATGTCTCGTGGTTACTTGTTTTCCCACCATCTCTTTGTTAGCTGTCATGCATAAATGTTATCTTTCCTTCATTTCTGAAACGGCTGGATTCCATGTGAGAAAGTTAGCCAATACCACTGAAGCCGAAACATGCAGCATGTTAAACTGAGTCATTTTATTGTTGAAAGTTGATCATGCGCCCATCTCAGCACAATATCAACCAATAGTACCACACTTGGGGAAGACTGGAGAGGCTTTAGGCCGTTGGGGCTTGATCTCTACCCTTACGAGTTTTCCTGCAAAACACGACAGCCAATTTATTCGACACAATGGAAGGGGAAAGGATATGGTCATAGTCATAAGGAAAGTCAAGTCATCAATCAAATAGGTGAATAACTCTGTTGTATTCAATATGGTAAGTCTACTACTAATAATACATTGTGCATATAAATATTCCATGCACAAATTGGCTGAGATACTTGATTTGTCCCTTCACACAGTTATTCACCTGGTCTATATGACCGGCAGATATCCAATTTGAAGTTTAGAATACTGTGATGAAAGAAAACCTGTTCTCAAGAATGGCATAATTTGATGTTTTTCAGAAGCATGGGTTATATTCCTTTCGTTAAGGACACATTATTGAAAGATTATGCATGAGCCTCCAGCAAGCGAACATAAATTACGTGTTTAAACTAACCATTTAAAGCACAAATCCAGGCTAAGAAACCAAACAAATTTCTTACACCAGACTTTCGCTGTGTGTTTGTTCTTCTCCAGAAGGTATCTATGTATGCCAAATCCACTTATTGTCTTGAAAATGGTGCTTCCATCCTATCATGAGTAGCAGCATTGTCTGAAAGATCGCAGGTTAGCGGTAGCAACATAAACCCATCTTCGACTTGGGAAGAATTTGGCACATCACCAGGCATTGAGGTAATAAATAAGTGCAGAAACTGTGTATCTGAGATCAACATAAACTGCTAATGTCATACATAGAGGAGTGTTCAATTGAGGACATGGTTTGGACGTGTGGACAATTTTGGGTCATTGGATCAAATGATCCCTTAATCCTCCTTTATCCAAAAAGTGTAAGTACTTTGTCATTTTGAACTTTTGTCTTTTACCTAAAAGACAAAAATACAAAATGACAAAAAACAACTTTTTGGAATCATTATGCACCTTTAGATTATTGTAGATTTGTCCCTACGTCCTCATTTCTGAAGGTATCCTCAATTGAACGCCCCCTCGTCAAACATATGTAGCATGCATATAGTACTATGCAAAGCTTTTAGTAGTAGGACTCCTAAAATAATGTGACATGTTAAACTGTACCAGCAAATCTTCCATCAGATTGATAAAAATCGATTTATCCACCAACTAGACAAAGTATTAAAAAGTTTCTTATGCAAGGTTTTTTTTTTTTTGAACTAGAGAACTGGACCGTGAACGGAGGATGCAAGGGATACTGCGTGCCGCAAGGTCTTTCCGAGACGCAATGAAACATGCTAGAAATATTGCTGAAACAAAGAATGTGCTTGCGAGACTTGGAAGTGTTACCTCCTCTATGCATCAGAAAGGGTTGGAGAATACGACTGTTGCAGAAGTATTGATGTCTAAAGGAGATGAGAGCCCTGGGTCATGGCTTTGGTGCCGTAGCAATGACACTGTTCATGATGCTGTAAAGCAAGTGAGCATGTTATGCACTATTGTGACCGACAATAAGCATAGAAATGTAATACAATTCTGACCATGTCTCACTGAATGTGTAGATGGCTAAGCACAATGTTGGTTCCTTGGTGGTTCTGAAGCCAGGAGAGCAAAACCTGATTGCAGGAATCTTCACAGAAAGGGGTGAGTAGCTACGTCAATTACTTTAGCAACTTCAGGATGCTGATTTCATTGCATATGATTGAATCCAATGAATATCAGATTACTTGAACAAAATAATTTCAAATGAGAGGCATCCGAAGACCACTTCAGTCGGTGAGATCATGACAGATGAGGTATTTTACAATCATTCGTGGATAACTGATATTAGCACTCAAACCTGCAACATAACATTTCCGTTAGTAAAATTGTTGGCATCCACAGAAAAAGCTGATAATGATGTCTTCAGATACAAATATTCTTCAAGCAATGCAACTTATGACAGGTAAAAAACATCCGGAGCCTCCAGAAACTGATGTTTTTAACTGATTGCAAATGTCATAGTTAAACTAAAGTTGTCCAATATAATTAATTGTTCACAGAGAATCAGATACGCCATGTTCCAGTGATAGATGGAAAGGTCGTGGGAATGGTTTCAATAGAGGATGTTGTGCGCACTGTGGTGGAGCTACAAACTAGAGAAGTGAAGCAGCTGAACCAATTTATCAAAGGAGATTACTACTAAAAGCAAATGTAAAACATATGTGCCCAAACTTCAGAAACCAATAATATATATTACTTACAGTTATGGTGATAATTCTATTGAGATGAATGATTCCCAAATGAAAAAAAGTGACATGCCACTAATGGACCGATCACTGGTGTCCATTGATGCATTATTCTCTCCTCAATATATTCCTATGTTTTGTTTTGGATAACTTGAAAATGGACTCCGTAAGATTCCAATGAAGGCGTAGGTAGACAGCAATGTAAACCTACCGACTTCAATATGGTGCAAATACTATCTAAAATAGGTACTATTGCATCTAAAAGCAAAAAACTTTCACAACAGAAAGCATATACGATCCATCGGCCAATCACGCCAAAGGACCGACCACATGTAATAAAAATTCCTGATTGGCTCGCCCCCCAATAAATACAAAGCGTATAATATTTCCCAGTAATATATGGACTACAGTTACTACTAATTGTTTTTTTTTTTTTTTTTGAGGGATGACAAATAATACAAGAGTTGGACAATGCCTAAAAACTGACTCAATCCAGTACCTAGAACCAAACTGAAGCACAGCCACTAACGGCGTCGCATCTCATACACTCAGAGCCACTGCAGCTAATGCTGCACGAAAACACCACCATATAGGTAGGAGGACACCGCCAATCAGGCGGGAGAACACCACCAGCAAAGGTGGGAGGATACCACCACATGGTGGAAAGACACCGGACCGAACCGGCCGGAAAACCTAACGTAAGAACAACAACAACTACTTGAACATACAAAATACAAACTGTACAAACGGAAACAACCTCTAACCTAACCTACAAGCTAACCACAAACTACTAACTTGTTGATCCGGTAGAATATGTGCCACCAAAAAAGAGCAGAACCGATGGAGTCCGGCCACACCGCCACCACCCAAAGCATAAACCAGTTCAGCCGCACCGTCCATCCACCCCTGCAGGCGAAAGCAGCGTCGTCGTCAACTCCACGCCAGCAGCCCTGGAAGAAGCCAACAACAAGCCACCCGCATCCACCATACCGCCGGCACCATCTCCTCCGCCACCACCGGAGCAAACAAAGAAGAACCTACTGAAATAAAACAGAACGAAGCCAAAAAGAAACCCACAGCCAACCAGACTCGACCTACCACCCCGAACCACCATGGCATCACCCGCTGCCCTCCCCTTAACCCAACAACCCCACTCAAGCCACCACCAAAGAGAACCGGCCGATGACTAAACAGAGAAGGAGAGGATGAAACGGGCAAAGACATGGCTGGATCCGACAGGGGACAGGGGCCGGCGGCGATGGGAAAGAGGAAAAAAGAGGCTTGTCTCGGGTCGGCAAAGGGCCGGGTCGAGTAGGGCTTTTAGTGAACTCTAACCCTAGTCCTTTACACATTAGGGCCGGACTCTGAGAAAATTCATCAGCCCCAAAACCGTTATTCGGCCCTTCGTATCATAGGGCTTTTCGGATTAGGGTCGAGTTCGGGCTAATTTCGGCCCTAAATGAATGATTAATTAATTGAAAAATAACTCTTTAAACGCAAATACTATTAGTTTGGACGTGTGAGATTTAATATATGTGAAAAAATACATCTTTTTATATGAATAACGTCCTTAAATTAATAAATATACGATTTTAAATCGGGCTCGTATTTCGGACCAGACCGAATAATCGAAACCCTAACCCGACCCTAAGCCCTTCAAATCGGGTCATAATAGGGCTTACGTATGGCTAGGGCCGGGCTCAGACTAGAGCCGCCCTAAGGCTTTTTTCGACCCAGAGCCAAATGCCGGCCCCTAAATATAACTGGCATCTTTACCTCATCTTCTATCTTTATGACAAACATATGTCCTCCAACTTAATAAGTAGTTTAGAAAACTGTGAAAAAAAATAAGCATGTGTTTTACAGATATACCAACACAATCACGAGTTATATTTCATTTACAAGGTAAAGACAGAAAAATAAGTAAATGTTTAAACTGACTAAGGTTGACCTGAAACAATTCAGCACAGATTATAATAATTAAGGTGTCTATCAGACCTTTCATAAAGAAGAGTCCTCAAGAGACATAATGACAGTTACAAAACAAAAATAGTCTATTTTTACCATCAAGCTGGCTTTAGAAAGGTTTAGTAAATGGACAATACAAATTGATATATATATATATTATGCCATCAGCTGTTTTCATTGAAAAAAAAAATACTAATCTAGACCGACTATCACAAGAGCCTAAGTGACCGACCACACAGTCCTTGATAAGAGATGGAATCTTACATCGACAAGTCAACTACTGTTCTCCGTGGCTTGATCTCCAGTCGATAAACTAGCAAGGGGAAACAGTTATATAATTAATACTCGAGAAGAACAGAACAGTGCTCAGTAGGAAACATAAACGTCATCATTGTCGAAAAGAAACAAATCAAGAGAAAATACATATCATTAAGCTAACAATTAATGTGGCACATACATTCAAAACAATGTTCATCCCATCGCTCTACGGCGCAGTTAACTACCAAACAGATCATCATCTACATATATTTTTGAAGTGTGTTAGTTATACTTGGAATGCAGGGGAGGCTGTGAAAGATGCCTAAACCCGAAGTACTACATTTAAAACATCAAGTACCTCGGATATGATCTTACACCTTAACTGGCACCAAATTTTTGGTTATCAAATTATCAATATAGTACCATACTACACTAAAGACATACGGAAAAAAATACAAGTAATAGAAAACCTGTGGCTCGTATTTGCAGTTTACACAGCAAGATTCGCCAAGGATTTCAATCATCTTTGGCACATAAATGAAAAGAGATGCCAGCCTAGAAGCTAAGAATCTTATCCCAGCAACTTGAAAAATCAATTTCTCATTGAAATCTGACTTTGAAGCTGGGACGATAAGAAATAAGTTCAAGTGGACTTATCAAACAATTGATTCCTAAAGCAGTGCTTCCCCAACATGGTGGGCATTTGGTCTAGTGGTATGATTCTCGCTTTGGGTGCGAGAGGTCCCGAGTTCGATTCTCGGAATGCCCCTTTTTGGTTGGTCCTTCAAAGGACTTATAGTACTGCAACCTCTTTTCAGACTTTCTAAGTCCCAATCTCTCTGCCTTGCCCTTTTGAAGATTTGAGAAACCAGAATAAAATCTTTTCATCACATCTTAAAAAGTTATCCCAGCACCAATGGCGGCCTTTCCCTCCTGTTTATAAGGAGCAAGCACGGCAGCCTATTTTCCACATCGGCTCCTGACTCAGCTCACTAAAAACATACAGCCCCTCCAGAAATACATTAGCATTTCACTTCACTACTGCCCGCAGCTACTGTGAGTAGAGATTTTCTAACACTTTAAAAATATGTCTTCCGGCACTGCATATGGTTATGGCTCTTCATGGACAGAAAAGCAGAATAAGCTATTCGAGAGGGCGCTGGCTTCGTATGGCAGAGAAACCCCTGACTGCTGGCATAAAATAGCCCAGGCCGTGGGTGAAAAATCGGCAGAGGAAGTGAAGAGGCACTATGAACTGCTTGTTGAGGATCTCATGCATATTGATTCTGGCAACGTTCCAATGCCAAATTACAGGTCTTGTGGAAATGGAAACAGAAGATGCTGAATGGAAAGGTGGAGAAGGCGCCACTGAGATATAGAAGCTCTTCTCAAAGTACTTACTGCTCCATTTGATTACTAAGTAAGGTCTAAAAACCACTATTTGTAATTTCCCCTGAAATATCAATTATGAAATGATGTCATATAAAGTATCTGTTTCCTATTTTTATCGGCTAAATTATTGTATACTTATTGATCCTTCAATGAAGTACGATTTTAGAAAGAAACAAAAAACAGTATGCTGCAATTCTTCTTTGGAAAACTATCTTTTATCTGAACAGCTATAAATTTACATGAACACACAATCCATCTGTAAAAATTAATCACGGGAAATTATCAATCGTGAACTTAGTGAATTTCTTTTTCTGCTTAGAAAGACTGCAGAAGGAGATTATGTAGATATAATCAAATCCAACCGACTTCAGTGCAATAGAATAGAGCGGACACAGAGTATGTCAGAGGGTAAGAAGAAAAAGTAACATGTTTCCATAAGAGCTAACTCCATTATCATCAAGCAATTTGCCTTGAGTTTCTCATTACCATTACCTAGGTATAAGGGCTATAAGACCCCTAATCTTCCTTCAGTCATATAAACTCTAAAATAACTTCTCCACGTGATTGTGCCAACCAACTAATAGCCCATTTGAAATAGTAATCATAGTCATACACCAATTACCCTCTATTAGGAGAAAAAAATGCCGTGTAACTGTTTATCATAAATAAATCACCTGTGTAGATAAAACGATGTGGCCAGCATAGATATATCTGCGATCCATAGTACCTTTCACTCTTCATAAACACCCAATGGCCCGTAATCTACTGCAGTACTGCATACCCAAACAAAACCTGGTTAAGATCCACATGGCTCAAATCATAAATCCAAAACAGAAAAGTAACGTAAGAAAAAAGTTAACAGCCACAACAACAGAGACTTTGCGGGTCTAGCCGACAACATCCACTAACCATATTGAAACATTAGAGATGATCAAAAATTACTACCAAATATAATGATGATGTCATTGAGATGCTTCCCGAATGGGGAAAAAACCATATGTCATTCATGAAGAAAAATCTATTATGAACTTTAATTGATGGATTCTCCTCAACATGCTCCTATGATTTGTTTTGGAAAACTTAAAAATGAACAAAGGAGGGTAAATGGACTTCTTAAGATCTGCAGTGAACTTTAAATGCATAGATATTTAATACAGCTTCAGACTTAATGGTGCAAGTATTACCCAAAATATGCATTTTTACTGAGCTGAGCATCTAAAATAAAAACTTCTACACAGAGCTTGAAGATTCCAAAAGCCAACCAAGCCAATCTACAGTACCTTTTACTCTTCATATGCAACGTCTGAAATAGAAGAAAGTTATTTTGGATGTAGACTTGCATATGATAAAAACTCCCACAATTTCAAAAAAGGTAAGCTTATTTTGGGCTATGGCTATGGCTATAGATACCAAGCATATAAAATATTTCCCAGAATATATTGTCTATGGCATTTAGGCGTCAGACCCTAACCCAGTGCAACTTGCATCTCCACTTCAATAGTCTATCCTGTGACAATCCCAATTCCCATGTCCTCCAATGAAATAATTCAGAAACAACGAAAAAATAAGCATGCCTATTAAAAATCTACTAACGCAAGCACGAATAAAAAATGCAGTCAAAAGATAGAGAGGGTCCAATTCAAAAGTCAAAGAAACAGCAAACAGCATCAGCAACAGCAAATAAAAGCTGATTATGGTTGCTAACTTAAACAAAACACAGACTAAAATAGTTAAGGTGTCTAGCCGACGTTGTATAAAGAGAGATGTCAATGGAATGTGAATGTCAAATTGATCTAAATATGAAATGAATCTGCCCATGGTTCTAATTCTAACATCAAACAGATTTGTTTCAGATATAAATGATGAAAGGGATACATACGGAAAATTTTGAACAAACTCAAGTTATGCCCATCAGCTGCTTTCAGTATCAGAAATATATAACACTGAGTAATCCTATTCCTAACCGTCCGAGCAAATACACAAAATACGTGGGAGCCTTTTAATGGTACACAACCAGTCCTTGATTAGTGACAGAGGCTTTCAGAGAATCTTACAGCGATAAGTCACAGATACTCGTGGCTAGATCTCCAATCAATAACATAGCGAGGAGCATACAGTAATAAAATTTTCGGTGTAGCCAACAAGCTCCGTATGGGTTGAGTCTACCATCTGACAAACATCAGAAAATATCAGCAAAATGACAAAACAACAAAAAGTAAAGGCCTTTTAAAAGGCCAATCATATCATATCGTTAATTCTTTCACATCCCATTCCAGTTGGCAATGTTCTTGCTTTCACCTATGGAATAAAACTCTCTTTGAAAAAAAGCAGTACGCATAGTAGGAAACACAAATATCGCAAAACGAATGGAATTATAACAAATACATATTATTAAGATAACAAGTAACCTCGAACCAAAAGTTGAAAGTAATAATTATCCCATCCTTCTATGGATCCAATTCATGGTCGTAACTACCTCCAAGTTTCCATTAACAAACTAAGCTTCATAATCGTAAGGCGAACCCAGCAAGTTTCAGCATTTTTAAATTAGTTTGTGGTAAGTTTGCTGCTTGCAAAGAGCGTAGCACATATGATAGTGGTCATAGTGGAATAATTGTAGTAAAAAATACACTGTTAACTGCCAATTAACATGTAGATCATCATCTAGAGATACTTTAAAGTGTCCTGTAATGCACGGAGGGGTATGGGAGATGCCTGCACCCAAAGATCTGATCCTATACCTTCAAGAACACCAATTTTTAGTGATACAATAATCTATATAGCACCATACCACTCTTAAGACATACAAAAAGAACAGAAGAAATAGAATGCCTGTGGCGTATGTGTTTACACCACAGGAATCGCCAAGTAGGGTAAAAATCAGCTGTATCACATTAATGAAAGAACCTAAGAATCTTATCACAACAACTTGAAATAAAAGCAAATTCTTATTGAAATCTGACTTTGAAGTTGGGACGATAAGAAAAGAGTTCAACTGATTTTATCAAGATCATTGGTTCTAAGGCAGTACTTCCCTACAAGGTGGGCATTTGGTCTAGTGGTATGATTCTCGCTTTGGGTGCGAGAGGTCCCGAGTTCGATTCTCGGAATGCCCCTTTTTGGTTCTTGAAAGGACTATAGTACTGCAACATCTTTTATCACTTTCCAAGTCCCAAACTCTCTCGCTTGTCCTTTTGAAGATTGAGAAACCAGAATAATATATTTTCATCACATCTTTAAAATGTTATTCCCCCACTACGAGCACCAATGGCTGCCTTTCCCTCCAGTTTATAAGGAGCAGCATGGCAGCCTATTTTCCACATCGACTCCTGACTCAGTTCACCAAAAACATAGTCCCTCTAGAAGTACAGTAGCATTTTACTTCACTACTGCCCGCGACTATTTTGAGTAGAAATTTTTCACACATTACAACGATGTCTTCCGGCACTGCATATGGATATGGCTCTTCATGGACAGCAAAGCAGAATAAGCTATTTGAGAGGGCTCTGGCTTCGTATGGAAGAGAAGCCCCAGACTGTTGGCATAAAATAGCACAGGCTGTGGGTGGGAAATCAGCAGAGGAGGTGAAGCGGCACTATGAACTGCTTGTTGAGGATCTCATGCATATTGAATCCGGCAATGTTCCAATGCCAAATTACAGGTCTTGTGGAAACGGAAACAGAAGATGCTGACATGGAAAGTTGGAGAAGGCGCCACTCAGAAATAAACATTCACTTCAAACTACTTTCTGCTCTATTCAATTCCTCGGTAAGGTCTAAAAACTAATTGTTATTTTCCGTTAAATTTCAACTATGAAATATTGTCATGTAGAAGCTGTGTTTCCTTATGGAATCATGGAACACCAAATAATTAAATTGCACCCATTTGTCCTACAATGAAGTATGATATTTCAGATATTGTATAAGCTGCAGTTCTCTTTGGAAAACAATCTTTTATCTGACGAGCTAACAATGTCATGAACCCACAAATCATGTGTGAAAATCAATCAAGGTAAAGGTGACAAACAACTGTTTTCTCAGAAGAACAAACTCTAATGTCACGAAATATCTAAGTTTAACTCCTCATTTTCCTGGTACAAGGGTTTTAATTTTTAAGACCCGTAAACTTTAAAGTCATTTAAACTGTAAAAATACTTCTCCATTTACGTGTGCTGGGCAACTAATAGCCTTTTCAAAAAACGTATATCTTGATTTTATAGTATATTACCTCTATTAAGAAAAAAATGCACTTCAACTATTTATGATAAAAAAAAAAAATTTGATTCAAACTATTTATGATAATTAATTTCACCTGTGTTGTTACGATGTGGCAACTTCAGCATAGATTTGTCTTTGACGTGAAGTATTCTTCACTCTTAATGAAAGCCCAATGGCCGAGAATCTTCAGCATAAAATCACGAAGAAGTTGGTTCGATCAACATGACTCAAATCCTAAATACAAAACAGGAAAGGAACATTAGAAGAAGGAAAAAAAAGTCAACAGTCGCAACAACAGAGCTTTTCCAGGTCTAAGTGACAGCTCCATTAATAATATGCAACCATATTACTAACAACCGAGAAGCCGCTAGTAATTTACTAACAAAAATCCACAGAACCATTCACTCCAAGATAGTTAACAGTCCAAAAGCATACCACAGTTTCTAATAAAGTGGGTAAACAACAATTATCGTTTTCGAGATACACTACACAAAAAATCCTTAAACACTCCACGCAGATATCATCAGGTTGCATCTGCTTCACGATATATTTCTATTTATACTGTCCTACTTGGCTTCTATAGACTGCAATCAACATTGAAATTCATTACTCATTATCTACGGCACAGGTCAGAAGAACACATTATGAGATTATGTAGATGTGATCAATTTCGACACGCTTCAATGCAATAGAACTTAAACAACGAGTATATCACAAGGTAAGGGTAAAGGCAAGCATGCATTCAGAGGACAAACTCTATTATCATCGAACTTCCTGAGTTTAAATCCTCACTTCGCAGATTCTAGAGTTTAAACACCTCTCAACTTCATAATTATATAACCTGTAAATGATTTCTCCACTTGAGTGCACCCAGTAACTGATAGCCCATTTTGAATCCTACCGCTAGGAAGAGAAAAATTGCACTTCAACTGTTTATCATAGATAAATTCACCTGTGTAGTTAAAATGGCATGCACTTCAGCATATATGTCTCTTTGATGTACCGTTCCCTTCATCCTTCAGTAACAGCCATGGCCCGAATCTTCAGCATCCTTGAAAATAAAGGAGCTGTTTAAGATCCACATGACTCGGAGCATTTACCCAAAACAGGGAAGGAGCTTAAAAAAATACAAAAATCAACAGTCAACGCAACAAAGTCTTTCTAGGTCTAGGTGACAACATCACTAATCACATGCAAACATACTACTGATAACCAATAAGCCTTAATCCTTGAATAAAAAAAGCAGAAAAACCATTCACTCCTAGTTAATTTAACAATCCATTAACAAAATGCATAAACAAATACAAGTGGTAAACAACATTTAAGCTTTATATATTACACTACACAATATACATCCAAACACTATCAGGTAGATTAGATACTCTACGTTGTCAAGTTAAGCATACTTATTAATGGATAATCCCCAGTGAAACTCATTGACTGAGGCAGTGTGATTTCAGGCGACTTTCCCACTTTTTCATCATCAAGCAACAACCCTAATGCAATCCAAATCCCTAAATTTCATAACACAGCAAGTTGATAACATCAACAAAAAAACTGCAGACACAAACAGCATGAAATTAGAAAAGTGGAATGAAAATATGCAGGAACGAGTGAAAACCTAGAACTGGTCCCGATTAAAAATGGCGATAGTTAGTGAGCCGTGAGCGAAAGTCAATTGTATTTTCTAGACGTTTTGGAGTAGATGGAGAGAGAAACGGGCACGACGACGATCCGACAGAAGGTGAGAAAATCGCTAGTGAACGGCGCCAGCTTCAAAAATAAGATTTATGTCAAAGAAAAAGCTCAAAAAGTAAAACATTTATGGAGATGCGGGTTATCGATCCCCGTACCTCTCGCATGCTAAGCGAGCGCTCTACCATCTGAGCTACATCCCCTTCTTGTACTGCTCATTATTTTTATAATATAGTATGACACCGTTGCCTAATTTTGGATAGATTATGTTATTATTGGGCTTTGTATTTGCCATATTGTCCCTTCCAGGAGGTGCCATACCGAGATATTAGTTAGTTCGTAGACGGTTTTTCAGACCAGTGATCAGGCTCAAACCATCATAAGAAAAGTTGTATTCACCCATGTGAATTGAAAAAGCCATGAATATTCCCCATTGAACGCATTGTATATGTATTATCAGAAACACCAAGTAATGTGAAATCAGGGGAGCACTCGGTTGAGGCAGTGTTGTAAGAATGAGGCAGTGAGGTATGATCTTGGTCATTGTTCATATTGATCTAATGGTTGAGATTTAAAGATGTGGTAGTAGGATTTACTGTTTGCTTTTTACTGTTGATGGATTTTGGTAGTGGGACACGTGGCACACCCACAAAGCACGGAAGGTTAGATATGTGGTTGAAATCGTGCCTCACTGTCTCATTCTTATTTTGACTGGCTCATTTGAACGCTCCTCTGCTGAACCAAACACAAACAGCATATGCGAGACTAAACTTTCACTTTCAAGTTTCAACAGTATCATTTGCTTTTAAAGCACAAAAAAAAAAATAGAAACCGCATAGACAGACAAAGAGAAAGAAAACAATCTTCGAGAATATTAATGTTGTTGATTTTCATGAGAGTCCACTCCAGATGATCAGTTTCAGTTTCACTATCTGGTTTTGATTTCCCAAGGAAATAGAGAAACAACACCACAACACACAATCATTAAAGTTGACAACTTTATACATAGATTTCAACAACTGATCCCTCATCAATCATTTTACACAAATGGGTGCTCAGATCTCATCCTACAAATCAAACCCTAATACTTAAATAAATCATCAGATACTTCCTCATATCCCAGCTCCTCAGATTAGTTATAGTGTCTCCTGCTCCTTCTGCTGCTGATGGAGATGGAGAAGATGGTGGTGCTGAGGCTGAGGCTGAAGTGGTGGTAGCTGCTGATGGTCATTGTCTGAAGGCTTCTTGAATGAGTTCTTGTTGTTATGCATCCAGACTTTGAGCACTTGTCTTCTGACACCAACCTCATTACAGAACCTATTCACCATTTCATCATCTTGCCTCTGCAACCTCCATCCCAGTTTGTCGGCAAACTCCAGCATTTTCTCCTTCTGCTCCTGCGTAAACTTAGTCCTAAACCTCTTCCTGGCAGACCCAGCATCAACTTCTCTTTGAGGCATTTCGTCGAACACCTGGACTAGATCGTCGCTTGACGACTCAGTAGCTCCTCCACCGCCGCCGCCGTACGCCACCGCCATCGGCTGGACGAGCTGATGGTGATGCGGGTGAGAGTGAGAGTACTGGTGGTGGTGGATGGAGAGCTGAGGCGGTGGAGGGAGGTGGAGAGGGTGAACGATAACGCTTCTAGCGAAATTGCTGCTTCCGGACTCATGACCTTCGACCTCGCGGCGGTGAAAGTTTCGATGACATTGACACGCCGCGCATTTCAGAGCTTCCAAAGTCCCTTCCTTTCCGCTCGGCATGAACTCGCCGCAGCCATCGACGACGTTGGTTCCTATGCTCGCCGCGTGATTCTTCAAACACTCTCTATACCGAACACCATACGGAGAATTCACCTTCACCGGCTTGGATCGCGTCCCGATCGGGGAAAGCTTCAAGCTTTCCGGACTCTGCAACTCGCCGCCGTACATGGCGGATGAGGTTGCAGAGATGAGAACGACGCCGTTTTTCTTCTCATCAACCTCGGTTTCACGATCCTGGCTAGTGTTTCTGGGAGCAGGTTCAGGAATGGCTGAGGAAGGAGCGTAAGTGAGTGGCTGTGGCTGCAACGGTGGACTTGGGGTGGTGGTGTACTGCTGGGTTAGCTTCAGTTGTTGATGGTGCTCCATGTTTCACGAAATGAGTGAAACCAGCTGGAGAAGATGATGTTGGTGAGGTGCTTCCTGAGAGATGGCAAGAGACAAGTTGGTTGCTTTTGAAGAAGCTGCTTCTCCTTCTCCGGCTGGTTCCTTCTTGCTTTCTTTCAAGAAGATAAATTGCAGGTTTAAGAGAGAGAAGGGTTTTTATGAATATGAGTGTCTGTTTAGTGTTTAGTGGAAAAAGTGTAGGGTTTCCTTTTTTTTATTTTCTACATTTTTTTTTGAGAGGTTTTCTTTTATTTATTTCTTCTTATAACTTTTAATCATTATTAATCCTAATTGAGATCAAAACAAGCTCAAAGTTCTGAACTTCTTCTTCTTCTTTTTCTTCTTCTTTTAAGTTCAGTATTTAAAGTAATTATGTGACAATCTCACACTTGTGAGAATTTGAATAATTGATTTATAGGTGACCAACCGCTAGATTACTATTTTTAACTTTACTCTCACTCACACTATAAAAAAAAAAAAACTTTACTCTCACTCTACTATTTAAAATTTGTTATTTCAAATTATGATTTTCATATGCTACCTTATATACATATATTAAATACTAATCGCATCTCATCAAATAGTGAAAATCACTGACTTAGTAGTGCATGAAACATAATTATAAATTGCTAACCTAAATAACAAATAATTCTCGCATTTTATCGTGTTGTTTTTCTTCATGTATACTTGCGAGATCCTAATATCAACAACATTGAATCTCAATGTACGAATATTTAAACGAAAATGGAATAGGAGTTTAATTAAGATTGATTAAATTTGTGTAATTAAGATGTTGCGTTTAGTTATGGAGAGGGATTATAAAGATAGATGAAGATAGATGATGTTGAAAGGTGCTACCGACAATGTCACGTTCAATACTCTCCCACGCCCTGCCATATGGTCCCCATCCTCATACAATCTCTTTACCCTAATTATTATCATCCATTCCATTTTACTCAAACTTTACATTTTAATAATTATCAAAATTAAATGGGTAAACATTTTTTTTCTTTGTACCAAATGATTCTTACTTTTTAAAATTCACATTCAATTGGTGGATGATCATTATATTCTTGTGATTGTGACCTAAGTACCTCAAAAAGAGATTAAGATTAAATCACGTGTTAAATAATCAACAACTCTGCATGGGAGGCTAGGGCTATCTGTAATCAATGATTAGCACATTGTTTAGAAAGTACAATACTAAGTTGTAATATACGGTGAAGTATAGTGTACTTTAAACAGGGGAAACATTGGGGTTCTAATTGCAAATAATGGACATAGTGGTCAAATAAATTAAGATTAAATCACGTATTAGACATTTGTAACAACAACAAAATCACGTATTAGACAATATAACGTGTTTTAATCAACTTGTCTGCATGGAAGGCTTTCTATAAGTATAAGTGTATAACCAACCGTTAGTAAGGGGTTTGTTCTGTAGAACTTAAATTTCATGTTGTTAAGTTCAGTAAAATTAAATAAAGTTTAGTACAGTTAAATAAAGTTCAACACAGTTAAATAATTTTTTTTTTCATTTTTCAGTTGTGTAGTTCAACATGATTATAACTTAAAATAAATATATTTATTTAATTACTTTTTTAAAAGTTAAATAAAGTTCAGTACTATTACATTAAATTAAGTTCAATAAAATTAAATAATAAAAAAATTCAACTCTATCACATAACACCTTAGTAAGACTGGACTGATTTGTAAAATGAGGATAAATATGGGGTAGAACGGTAAATAGTGAAAGGGTGATGGGGTCTAGGGTAGAATGGTGAATTAAGATGATTGTCGTTTAGCTGAAATTGAGGTAAACATAGAGCAAAATTTGTCAAATCAAAAAATGGGAAAAAAAATGTAAATAAAAGTGATTGAAATGAAATGAGAGATGTATTGAAGTGTGGGGCTGTTACGTGCGTGTCATCTCTGCGTCCTGCAGCAACCAGAGGCAGGACACTGCTGCTGCAGTCCCCCCATGCTTTTGGTTTTAGTCACTTAATCCAGTTACTTAAAATAGATTAAATCTTTATTATTAATTAGGCTTAAACCACATCCAAGAGCATGTGTAGTGCGTATTTTATTTTTAAGATAGTTTTTGATTGACAGCTTTTGGACAGCTAATAATCGCTTATTAGTAACTACTTAAGCTCTTAACGAACTGCTGATATTTGGAATTCGTGATTGGTGTGGTGGAGGATGAAGATGAAATGAGGCTGTATTGCAACATGGCTTAATGACAGCGTTGCTCGTTTGTTTCTGATTTCATTTCATAATCAGCCAACTGGGGTACCAAAATTACTAGGACACTGGTGGATTTGTCGCCCATTTCACTTTTAGATAGACGCGTGTCGCTTTCTTGTTGGGTTTCCTTGTCATAGCTAGTCACACAGATGCCTTTCAAAAGTACAGAGAGGTTCTTTAGCTATAGCTCGTGGATGTTTCCTGCGAATCTGGGGCTCTGTGGCCACACTGATAAAACGTGCAGAAGATTCTTGTGATTGTCATTGAGGACCAATTGAATGACAAAAGCACCATTCTAATGAGTCTTTGCATCAAAACAGTTTCTCATGTTTTAAATTGAGCATGTCCAAAATGAAAATGAGACACTTTAGTTTGAGAAAGCCTGGATTGTACATCACTAGTGTCTGGATACTATTTACTTAGAGGATAGCTCTTTCAAACCCTGATTGTCAGGTTCAAGATGTGGTGCCAAGTAACATGGAAGTGAGTGATGTGCAATTGAGGAAGATCATTGCCCCCATGATAAGCTGAAAACAAAGAAGGAGATGAATGTGAGGCCCAGGAGAAGTTTTTAAAAAAAAAAAACCTAAGAAGCTCAAGTTCAGGAATCAGGAAATTATCAACTAGTAACAAAAAAACGCACGGTCCGTGTTTCATGTTTGCTTAAACAAAGCAGCATGTTTTGCCACATAAAATAGAAAGGAAAAACTAAATGACAACTTGAAAATATGCGTACTCGTTTTAAGGAATCAACAGATTGCTGTCAGGCAAGAATAAATTCTGAATCAGGTGTTTTAAATAGGAGATGGTCACTACAGTTTGAAAAGAGATAACCAATTAACCATAAATGACATCACATGTTCTATATGTTGTGAAACAGCAACTTCTCACGCTCTGATAAATAATAATTGGACTATATAATATTCACTACAGTGGCACTCAGGTTTCAACATGCTATGGATTATCAAAGGACACAAAAGTCAATCAATTTACTACTCACTTCTCTCACATTTTTTATGTGCCAAATTCAGCCTCAACTTGTAGGAATGAGTATGGATTATGAATTCTGATGATCTTAATGAACAAATTAAACACCCAAATGAGATACTGTACGAAAAAGGACTAGTTACTAGTACATGTTTAATAAAGCTTGCTATATGGTATATTTCAAGTAGCGCCAGAAGGAAATATGCGGAGGAGAAAGAGAGGAACATGAATATCTAACATGCCTTTCACATGAAATGTTTCTCACTGGTGGCGAGAACAATAAACAATGACCATAACATTTGGAATACACATTAAGGCATAAGCATAACTTTAGACGACTTCAATGTTTTATAAGCTACATAAAAATTGCAGTCTTCTAATAACAACCATGCTTAAAATGTGAATCAATAAGGGAAGATGTGCACAGTGCTAACACACCACCTAAATCATGTCGATGAAACTAATTGCAATATCGAATGACGGGAAAGGCTCATGAAGTGTGCTCGTGCATTAAAACATAAAAATAATTTTAAAAAAAAAACAGATGTCTAAAGGAAGCACCAACAAGAATTACCATACTATCCAAGTAAGGAGAGATGAAAACATACTCTTCTTTAAAAGTGACTAACCAAATCAGAAATATTAGCCAGCACGACAAATCCCAAGCACCTTCATAAAGAGGGAATTGGTGGTATATATAGTCTACCTCCAGCATTATTGTACTACAAATAACATTACTTAACACAATACTTGTACGAAAATGCATAATAGTTGTTAGATAGATCATAATGGATATACTACCAAATCAAGATTTCATAGTGCTTACTGCTTAATAAGAGATTGTTGTTCCTCAAAATCACTCAAGTTAATGATTATCAATGATAACGTAATTATAAGGCAACTGGCAACTCATGGCTACGGTAGTCAGGTAACCTAGTGACACATATATAACATCCACAGAAAGTTGCAACTTGACACAATATCTTTCGACGATATTGCATAATTACAAATTTAACGAATGTGGAACATAAGATAGACGCAAGCGCAACTGGAGCATTCAATGATTAAAAATAAACTCAAAAGTAAATAAGGAACCAAATCATACCTGACATTCAGCATGCCATAATTTGGATCCAAAAAATGCTGCTGGGTTTGTTGTTGTTGCTGCTGCAGACTAGCAATACTGGCACCAGGCGGTGTATGATTAGCAGCCCCTTTTGACTCATTAAACCTCCACAAATACCATGAAGCAACCGACCTATACGGCCTCCACTTCGCACAAAGCTGCTCCATTTGCGACGGCCTCGGCAGTTCCTCCAAACCAAACAAATGCTGAACGCCTTTCCTAACTCCTAAATCATTTACAGGCAGCACATCCGGCCTATGCAGCGAAAATATCATAAACATATGAACCGACCACGACCCAATTCCATTCACCATAGTCAGCATTGTAAACAGTGACTTATCATCCAACCCCAATATCACCGCATCAGACAAAATCCCATTCTGATACTTCCTAGCCAAATCATGCAAGTAACTAGCTTTCCTACCCGAAACCCCAATCTGCCGCAGCTGCTGAGGATCCAAAGCCATCACAGTCTCCGGAACCACACCATCCTCTCCACCACACAACCCCACAAACCGACTGTAAACCGAAGCTCCAGCCTTGAATGCCAATTGCTGGTACAAGATGCTTTTAGCCAAAGCGTGAAACGGCGAGCGGAACTCGTCGAACGTCGGACGCGGGTAGGCGTCGATCAATGAAGCTAGCAAAGGATCAGCCCCGCGCAGATGCCGAATCGCGAACTCAATCTCGCCCTCGCACGTCAGCGACCGAGCCTCAATTCGTGGAACTACTTGCAGCACCCGCTGCGGAACGAGCTTGCTCTTGCCGCCTCTCTTACTACCCACAACACTCGTTGAACAAGTGGTTACCTGCGACTCGCTCGACCCCTCCTCCGCCACCGATTTCCCATCAAAGGTGTCAACTTTCCGGATCTTCCTTGGCCGGGAAGGTAGCTTGCCAATCTCCGACGTTCGCTGGAAGATTCCATTGGTCGGTTCGAGTGGATTCGTAGCCAATTCACCCCCTGGGTGTGTTTCAACCTCGTTCCTCGAGTCCGAGACAATTAGGGTTCCGGCCGGGTGTTGTTCCGCCATAATTGGATGAGGATGTCGAGATCGGTAGCACGTCGGATTTACGATGATGATCGGACTAATGGAGTAATAGAGTGATTAGATTTTGACGATCAGAAGGACGACATGAGTGAAGTAGGGCAACGCGAGCGATCGACTTCTGCCGGAGAGAGATGAGTTTCCTACGTATTTCGTAACCTGCAACTCGGTCCTCGGTTCAATTCTGGCTTGTTTATCTCAATTGAATGGTTCAATTAGCGTAAATCGGGTACTTTTTTCGGGCCGGCTAAACGAAACTCTTTGATTTAATATTGGGCTACTGGGCCGGTCAGTATCCCAACATTTATCAGGCTAGTCTAAATTCATCCATAAAGAAGATTTTAGACACGAGAAGCACGTGTTGTTTTAATTAAATTCAATTGCACTATCAAATTACAAATGCATAATTTTTTAAATTGAAAATATTAAAGAAAATGACAAAGGGTGACTAATGATAAGGACCATGTGTGTGCTGTGCAATAAGAATGGCAGGTATATCTAATTTTAAAGACGTGCTTGTCACATAGTTATAAATATCTTACAAAATCTCATTTTTTATTTAGTTGCCAGTCATGTGTTGGTTGTCACATTTTGGTCTTTGGCTTTGTATGGTCAAGTATGCTCTAATCTCATCCAAAATTCGACTCATACTGAATTTTCATTTACTAAAATCGTTGTTTCAAAAAGATTCTTTAAGTCGGTCATGGACTCTTAAATCAAATTGTAATTCCATCAATTAAAAATACTATAAATAAGACATAAGAGAAGATTAAAATCCTGGGTATCAATTTTCAATTGCCAAATTTTGTAATTCGTATAGTTTTATTGTGGTACGGAAGAATTATAATACACTTCCTACACCTATGTCACATTTTGGAAAAATGACATATTATTCGTTTGAATAAAAACTACTGAATATTTCGTATGAAGTGTATCATTATTTTGCACCTTATCTTGATTCATATTTTAGAACATTCAATTATATAATTTCGTAATAATTATTTGTGGTAATTGTAAAGGTGAATCCGAAACAAAGAGACATTGGTCTGTGAGTGTGGAGCTCAATAGATCTTCTCCCGCTAAATACACTCCTCAACAACAGCCGTTCGATCAAATCACTGGGCCAAAAACAACGGCTACGATCTCGTGATGCTGACTCATCACTCCGTGCCTTTCTCTCTCTCTCTCTTAAAACCTCTCCTCATTCACAATTATCATTCATCCTCACCTCCTTAAAAAATCCTCAGCAAAAATCCAATTCCCGATCTCAATCAGCACCACAAAAAATATAATTGCCGCGTCGCTGGCCACGACGGAATCGCTCGCATCCGCGATTTCGTTTGAAGGCGTTATTTTTGTGGCGAGAGGGTTGATTGAAGTAGTGGACTGAAAATGAGTTTCAGAGAGGAGGAGGATGGAAGGGATCTGCGGAAGCCGTTTTTACACACTGGAAGTTGGTATCGGATGAGCTCCAGACAGTCGAGTATGATGGGATCGTCTGCCGCGATTCGAGAGAGCTCAATTTCTGTTGTGGCTTGCGTTTTGATCGTCGCTTTGGGACCTATTCAGTTCGGATTCACCGTAAGCTTGGCTTTTTGCTGATTTTTTTATTGATATTTTATCTTCCCTCTAGCTCGAATTTGTTGTGTGCTGCTAAGACTGGTGCTAGTAGATGTGGATTTTTTTTTTTGAAGTTGATGTATTGTTGAATGATGATGTGAGGGTTGCTTATGAGTGTCATTGGTTGGTTGTGTTGCAGTCAGGTTACTCATCCCCTACACAATCGGCTATCACATCTGATCTTAATCTTACGACATCAGAAGTAAGAGGGCATTAGTTTAATTCGACATATTATGACTGATTTGCTTCTCTTTATTGTGTTATGATCTGAATGTGGTTTCTTTTGATGGTGACTTTTGTCCAGTTTTCTCTATTTGGTTCACTTTCTAATGTGGGAGCTATGGTTGGAGCTATTGCAAGCGGTCAGATAGCAGAATATATTGGTCGGAAAGGGGTGAGATATTTTACTAGTGTTTTCCCTCCTGACTTTTTTGGGGCTTTTAATGTGTTGGTCTTGATATAGTCCATTTTTTTGTCCATTCAATGCAGTCGTTGATGATAGCATCCATTCCCAATATCATCGGCTGGCTTGCCATATCATTTGCCAAAGTGAGTGCTTTCTTTCGGCATTCTTTTGTGATCCTCAAAAATTGGGTGAAAGAAAATTTTGTGGATTGTTGCCTTTTTCTTTATTGGTATTCACTATTTATTTACATTTAGGACACATCATTTTTGTACATGGGAAGATTATTAGAGGGATTCGGTGTTGGAGTAATTTCTTACACGGTAAATCCACAGGCCTCTGACATGGTACCTATTGTGAAGTAAAAATATTACCATTTGACAGCATTTAGTTGTTCTTAGGTTCCTGTATACATAGCTGAGATCGCTCCACATAACTTGAGAGGAGCTTTGGGCTCTGTAAATCAGGTCAGGCATGTGTGCGGTCTGTTACCACCCTGAATCATTGTCATCTGCTCTTATTGATGCCATCGGTAGATGGGCTTTTGTGGGTACTTTTCGCACAGCTAATAACCTTCCTTCTATTGCCTTTGTTTCTGTAGCTTTCTGTGACGATTGGGATTATGCTGGCTTACTTACTCGGAATATTTGTTGAGTGGAGGATACTTGCAGTTATCGGTAACTACTAATTGCCCCACAATGTAAATGCTAGAAATTGAAGTGAATTGAGTTCTTATTTTCTTTCTTTTGTCAGTCATCAACACATCATTTATTGTTTTCTTTGGATACTTTCTCGTGCAAGGCTGTTTCTCATGCATGGCTTCTGTAGCTATATGACTGCTCGCTTAAAAAGACATTTGTAGATAGACTTGATATCTGATATGTTCATCTCACTGCTCTATGGTCCAATTCACAATAATTGTCCATACACATGTTTTGTTGGCTACTGTCATGGTTAGAATGGTGAAGTGGTTGTTGGCCAACAGACCTATAATCTTATTTGTTCATGATCAATCTGAAAAATTGATACTTGTTGAACTGGCAATTTTACTACTGTAATGGAGCGCACCTGTGTAGTTAGAGCATCATCAAGTGTGGCACTTTAGGAGCTTCTTTTGATTTGCAGGAATCCTGCCCTGTACGATACTAATTCCTGGACTCTTTTTCATTCCTGAATCTCCACGCTGGCTGGTAGCTTCTAGTTCATATTGCCTTCTGTTTTTGGAAATTTTTACCTTTGCTTTTATTTCCTAATTTTACCTTATCAAACAGGCAAAAATGGGCATGACCGAAGAGTTTGAAGCCTCGCTGCAAGTACTTAGGGGATTCGACACTGATATATCAGTTGAAGTGAATGAGATTAAGGTACCCCAATAAAATGTAGACTGTCGAGTCAGTCTAAAGTGAAGGGAATTTACTACTCTGTTTGTAAGTTTTACAACGTATATGTCCCTGTCCTCAGAGATCTGTAGCCTCATCAACAAAAAGATCAACTGTTCGCTTTGCAGACCTCAAAAGACGAAGATATTGGTTTCCTCTTATGGTACTACCAATTTGTTTTTCTCTATTTTTTTCTTCACTTGATACAAATTTACTACTTGTTGATACTTAGGTCTTTTGGTGAATTAAATAAGGTTGGAATCGGATTGCTAATATTGCAACAACTGAGTGGAATAAATGGCGTTTTATTTTACTCCAGTACCATTTTCTCAGCTGCTGGTAAGCATAAAGTGACAATTCTTTTATTATGTCATGAGTGTTGTTAATGACTTACTGTGCATGTAGATAATTTATGTTCTCACACTATTTCTTACACAGTCCTTAATATTTGAACAGGAATTACATCAAGCAATGTAGCTACGTTTGGGCTAGGGGCTGTACAGGTGAGATGATTTCTTAATGTGACTTCTGTGAATGCTTCAGCTAATTAATGATAATGTAGATAGTAAGCTATACATTTCTGTCAAACTTGTTTCATATGCCAATCAGGTTGTTGCCACTGGAGTTACTACGTGGTTAGTCGACCGAGCCGGTAGACGTCTTCTACTTATTGTAAGCTTTGTGACTTGCAAGAAAAATAAAGTCAGTTTAAGCTGTTACCTTCTCTTCTATTTCTTGAAGTAATTGTTTTACTCGTAGATTTCCTCGGTTGGGATGACAATCAGCTTGGCAGTTGTTGCAGTTGCCTTCTTTGTGAAGGTAAAGATTGCATCCGAAGAGCAGTGGAGCACTATAATCCTAATCATAATTTTCTAAAACACTCTTAAATCTACCTTCTTCGTTACTCAATTCAGGATAACATATCATCAGATTCCAGTCTTTACAGTATCTTGGGCTATGTGTCAGTTGTTGGAGTTGTGGTATGACACTATTTGTTATAATTTATTTTGGTGATACATTGCATTCTTATTTTACATTCCAGTTCATGATTGTTGTTTGCACTTTCACAATGGCCCTTTTTTTCTTTCAGACATTGGTAGTTGCCTTCTCGTTGGGCATAGGTGCCATTCCATGGGTCATAATGTCTGAGGTAGGATCAATAAATCATGACATTTCTTCTGATATCTTTACCTGGCGACCTGATATGCAAGTATTAAAAATTCGTTTTCAGCCACATCTTTACCTAACCCCTACAGTTGGCAATGGCATTGCAAACAGTAGCCAACCCCTACAATTGTACCTGAGACTTTTCTTAATGCTCTTTACCAGTATGAGATTCATTTGACGCTTATCCAAATCCGTTTTTTACAGATCTTACCAGTCAGCATCAAAGGCCTTGCTGGAAGTATTGCTACATTGTCCAATTGGTTTTTCGCCTTTGTAGTCACAATGACTGCGAATTTGATGTTGACCTGGAGCAAAGGAGGTATGTCATTCCTAGTCTTTCGCTTGTTCCCTTTCAAGACTCAACGGTCTTTGTAAGTTTTTTTTACCTTCGAGAGGTAGAGCCATCCATATTAACGAACTTGTTAGCCATCGTCTAGTTATGATCGAAATTGAAATATACATTGTCGTTAATTAACGGTTAATGAACGACGTCCTGACTCTCCAATCTGGCCTTTTCTTGCAGGAACTTTCACCATATACATGGTCGTTAGTGCATTCACTGTGGCATTTGTAAGCTTGTATGTACCGGAGACAAAAGGTCGAACTCTAGAAGAAATTCAGTCTTCCTTCAGATGATCACTCTTTCCTGTTGGGTCTCCTATACAATTTTCCAGATTAATTTTCCTTGGGTATTACCGGCCTTGACGCCTTTCTGAGTGTTGTTGTATAATTAGATATTCATTCACATTGAATTTTAGAAACTGTGTTATCGACTTGATGCCAATAAGCTTGCACATAAAGCAGAGTTTTGAAGTTGCATTCAGGCTTCCAAATCTCCCTTTTACTCTCTGCAAGTGGGTCTGTTTCGATGACATATATAATTTGCATCGAACTCCAAGCCCAAAACACACTTGAACTTTGGAGGAAGCGCCGTTTAATCTGTTTGATTTCTTACTACAAATAGTTGAGGCAGGGTGATGGTTTCTCACCATATTTTTAGTCCCAAATTCAGGTAGAATATGATGATGTTGATTTTAGTCTCATCTCAATTAACTCTCAACTTTAAAATTGTTTTTTTTTGTTGCATCATTATTTCGGGCAATATATAGGTGACGTATCTACTTAGCCAACTGGATAAATACTTCATAATAACAATAATATCGGTTGATTCATCATTATAAGCAAGGTAAGATCATAATTCTACATATATATATAGAGAGAGATTTGCAGAACATTAAAACGGACTCTCATCATACTGCTTCATCACACTTAATCATAATTTCATCATTCCTCATATCATCTCCAGCCAGCAGACAGACAGAAGCTCTCTCACACCTTCCTCATCCTGCATCCAATAACCACACATCTTCAATCATGCAACTTTGTTCAAATGTCTAAATATGCATAATCATAATTAATTAATTACCTCTGCTTGAAGTGCCACTGCTGGAGCTCGAGCCCGATCCAGAGGCATTGTCAGCCGGTGCAGGTGCAGGATCCTCCGGCCTGATCCTCCCAGAATCCACCATATATCGATACTGTGCCCGCACTTCAGCAGCAGTCCTGCCTGCGCCCATGGCCCTTGCAATCACCTCCCACCTATTCGTCGTCTCCTCTGCGTGCAAGATCAGAGCGTTTTCAAGCATCATATTATCAAGCTTTGTCCAGAAGTACGCTCGGCTAGGACCATTTCCACCTCCATTATTGTTGTTTCCAGCCATTAACTATCTATCAAAACACTCAGACTGCTTATGTTTTTTTGTAATGAGAACTGAGGTGGGCATGCAGGTTTATATAGTGGTGTAAGTGAGCTATACGACGCCGTTTGATTTGTTGTGACTTTTTTGGTGCTATGTAACTCTTTGTTCCATCTAATATGGTGAAAAGGAAAGAAGCTACTTACAAAAGCAAGTATACTTTTTTTTTTCTTGTTACACAATGTATTATATTTTTATATTCGCATTTTTGAACTGATTTTATTTTTGTTACATTTTATTCATATATTTTCAATTAAAATTGAATGCATATATATAAACTATGATTCACATACATCAATAAGTAATGATCTAACAAATGTGTTCTCTAATAACAAGCAATATATATAGCTCCCATAGCTACATTGCTATTAGTTACAATATACCGAATACGATCGAGTATAGTATATGACCATACATTTTTAGCTAACGATCGAATTAAACGATGAACGAACTCAAATGCGATATGCATATACATGCCTTAGCGATTTAAATTGCATTAGAAGATCGCAATCGGGCACGAGTAGAAAGAAAGTGTAACACCCCGAATTCTGAATTGACTATTATCCCACATCGAGTGGGAGTAGTGCTTGTGCTAGCTTGATAAGCTAGACTACTAGCTAACTTGTCACCAATCTACCATGGTCTTTTGTGATAGACTCTAGGTTGTGGTGACTTAGGGGAGGGCGGTGACATGAAAGCTAGGACATGCTAGGCTTATAGCGGCTCAGATCGGATCCTCCGGTCGGATCTTTACAGAAAGATTAATTCACTGAACGACTAATTGCAAGCGTTTTTTTAGATTTTATGTGCCACATTTTGTGATTCCACAAGAAATGATATTTGCTTCAAAAGAAAAACATTTCTATGCAAATATGTTGTTGTTAATTATATTATATAAAGAAACGCGTTTAGATTGTTAATAAAATGACGAAATGTAAAGAGACAAGTTTCATGATATCATTTCATTTTCTTTTTTCGTATGTCAGCCGTAGTTCTTTTTTTAATAACTGAAAAACAGTTTTTTACAAAGTCGATCGACAGAAAACAGATTATTTGTTTCCTCTTTTTTACCTTTAACCAATTTGGCTTCTTCATCAAGTTATTCTCCAATTCATTTTGCTTGAATTCATGGAAAAAAGATGACTAAAGTTTCACTCTTCACGTTTCTAATATATTAATTCTCGTGTATGTCGTTAACAGTCATATTTTGCGCAGTCTAGTCAAAACTTGCACGTTTAATTTAATTATGAAAATCGTTCAAGCTATAATAATAAGCATGGGACATGATTATAACTCTTATACAGCTGAGTTAATCTAAATCAACTATCAGATTCTTTTCTAATTTTGTTTAAAAACTATTTCTTTTACAAGATTTATAAATTAATCTGTATTTTTTTTATATGAAGAGATACAACGGTACAATACATATTATCTAGTACATATATATTACATCTCAGCCAGATTCCAAAATCATGCCAGGTTTGACACATTTTACCTTGGATCCTCCCACATCTACCCCATAGTCACTAGTACATTTCTCGACATCTGAAGCACATGCCACAACATCCACGCGCGAGGCGTGTAAGAGGAAAACATCTGCGGGGATGAAGAAAGCATCCACGCGCGAGACGGGACGAGGGAGAGTGAAAGGAAAAAGAAAACTATGACTCATTAACCAACAGACCACCACCCCTGTTAGTATAAATTAATCTGCATTTTGGTTTGATTAAATCTGATAATATTAGGAGGAATCGATTGTTGACATCCAAATGTCATTTTTAAAATATCACGAGTCATTTTCGAATGTGACATAAAGGTGTTACGCCAAATGGTAAGCCAAATAATAATAACTTCAATACTCCAATTCGATCCTATGAGATCGACCAGAATGGTTAATGTATCAGCTGCGATTCGATTTCCTTTTAAAGCATCTATTGATTCCACTTTGGTGGCTCGTTTCCGTAACTATGAGATATAATAGATGTTGAGTGAGATAATTAGAAAAAATTCGGAAGAGGGTGAAGAAGCTAGTTTATATGATTCCTTGGAACTAAAACTTAAAAGTAAGATTTTGAGTCACAATGAGGTTATGGCCACATAGTCAAAATCAGGTACAAAGTTAATTTTTGGTACAAAATTTAAAATTCGTCAAAATCATTTTATAGTTCGTCAGTTTATTTTATAGTTCGTCAAAATTATTTTATAGTTCGTCACTTTTCGAACCGAAAAATGAAAAAAGATGACATAGTTCGTCAATTTCATTTTATAATTTGTCACCAAAAAATACACCCAAAATCAAGATTTAATCTCAGCCATTCAAATCACAAGATCAAGGGCTATGATTTGTTTGTATTTTGTACCAAAAAATCAACTTTGTACCTGATCATTTAACATATGCACGTGACCTGCATATTTTGTGCTTCATGTGTTGGTTTAATAGAAAATGATACTTTGTTATGTATATATATCATTATCAGCGACTGTCGTTCAAGTTAATGAAACATAGACTCCCGTTCGAAGAAGTCCAGACAAATCAAATCGGTAGCCGAAGATGAAAGAGATTAAAGGAAAAACAAAGGTTACGTGAGTTTTTTAAAAGTGGACAAAACGACGCAGTTTAGAAATGACATTAAGTAGCTGTGCTGTACCGGATATGATTCTCATGTGACACATGTCCCAAAAATAAAGTCAAATTTAGTGGCTTTGATTTTGCATTAAATGCAACTTTGAATATGCACATGAGACACATATCACCACCACAATTACTAAATGGTGCACTTTTAAAGGTGAAGATTGGTTCTCAAATTATCGAAAAACGAAGAGATATTCTCATTTGAGCGCTCCTATCTTATTGTCATTGGGTGACTTTGTGGTCTAAGATGTTTTTCAAGAGGGATGAAATATTGTCAGCTCATATCATTACATAAATTAACTTAGTTATTCTAAAATTTATGACGACGAATCGACGATTGGAGATAATTCTTGAAGGAGCAAAGATCATATGAGTATTTGTAGTTTCAAGGGTTAATTTTAGATATGTCATTTTTGGAGTTTCATATTTCACAGATGCCATAGGTTTGAGTTTTATTTCGCAGATGTCATAGCTTCCATTTTTGTGCTGATGTGGCTGCTGAGTTGGATAAAAGTGGGCCACCTGGATCATAAAATTGATGACGTGGATAAAAATTAATAAATTAATATAAAAATTCAAAAACTAATTTTTTTATATAAAAATACAATTTTTAATAAAAAGGAATATAAATTATTTGATAAATAAAAATTAGAAACTTTATGAAAAATTAAACACAAAATGAAAAATATTTTAATTTTTTTTACAAATTTCCCCTAGAATTTTTTTAAAAAAAATTAGAAACTTTAGAAAAATATTAAACACAAATTGGAAAATATTTTTTGAATTTTTTTAAAAAGTTCCGCTTCAAATTAAATCTTTAAAAATTATTAAATTGAAATATTTTCAAACAATCAATTCTTGTCAATTCATGTAATCGAAAAAAAAAAATTCTTGTCAATTCTACCTAATGATTGAAGAAAAAACTTCATTTTATGTAATAGTGAAACCAAACAAAAGGCAAGACTTAGACAATAATATATGGTTGAATAAAAAGTAATTTAACCATTTGATGTGAATATCAATTTTTTTCCATAATACCCTTATATTGTTCAAACTAGATAGGAACAATAATTAATATTTTCTTTATTTGTAGGGGAAATTTGCAAAAATAAAAATAAAAATATTTTTCATTTTGTGTTTAAATTTTTGTATAGTTTCTAATTTTTATTTATCAAATAATTTATATTCCTTTTTATTAAAAATTGTATTTTTATAAAAATTTTGAGTTTTTATATTAATTTATTAATTTTTATCCACGTCATTGCCACATCATCATTTTATGGTCCAGGTGGCCCACTTTTATCCAATTCAGCAGCCACATCAGCACAAAAATGGAAGTTATTATGGCATCTGCGAAATAAAACTCAAACCTACGGCATCTGTGAAATATGAAACTCTAAAAATGGCATATCTAAAATTAACCCTAGTTTCAACGAGAACTTAGAACTTATGATAACCGTCGATTTGATTATCATGCGGTCCTGACATTTCGTATTCTTTTAAAATCTAATAAATCTGTTTAATATGGTTTGGTAGGCATACTTATCTTCAATCGAAAATAAAATCAAATCTCGTTAATTATGAAATCATTTTCCGGTGACCTCCGACCAGATTTTCTACAATATATCTACTGCAATCGGCATCTCCTCACCTTCCACTTTCCGATTGACTTTTATAGTAGAGTTTTGGTAATGATGGACATTGGGTGGAAGTGTGTAATTGATACATATTCATTATTCAGACGCCAGTGAAAATTTTTGGTTTTTAAATTATGAATTTTGGTCATTAAAAGTCTCGAATTTTGATGCGGTTACTTTGTTACTAGTCACAACAAATTAAGTTACGAACTTTGGTCATTAACAATCACGAATTTTGATGTGTTGCATTGTCACTAGTCACCACCAATTAAATTACAAATTTTGGTCATTAACAGTCATGAATTTTGATGTGTTGCGTGATCACTAGTCGCCACGAATTTTGATTTTTAAAATTTTGGGCGTTAACAATCACGAGTTTTTGTTTTCAAATCACGAAGTTTGGTTCGTTGCTCTTTCACTAGTCGCCACGAATTAAGTTGCAAATTTTGGTCATTAAAAGTCACAAGTTTTGATGTGTTACATCGTCACTAGTCGTCACGTATTAAATTACGAATTTTCGTCATTAACAGTCAGGGGCGGATCCACTTAGAGTGGAGGAGGGGCCATTGCCCCGGGTCGATTTTCCGATTTTTCTTTAATAGTAGGCTAATGCAGTGCATTTTTGACTGATTTTTACACCTTGCCCCTACTCATTTTGATTTTATGCCCCCTCTAATATGAAAATAAATTGCTGGATTCACCCCAGTCCGAAAATATTTATCTTGCCCCCGGTCCGAAAAATTTCTAGATCCGCTCCTGTTAACAGTCACGACTTTTTGATGTGTTGCATTATCACCGGTCGCTCCGAATTTTTGTTATTTAAATAATGAATTTTAATTATTAACACTCACGAATTTTGATGCGTTGCTTTATCACTAGTCGCCATGAATTTTGATTTTTTCCTTGCAAAATTTGTTCATTAACACCTTTGAAGATCAATCAAATTGCTGCGCATACACGAAGCTATCAGGAGTAACGATGGAGATGAAGGTCGACAGAGCGACGGTTCTACACAACGCGCGGTGATTTTGATGGACTCGGAAAGACGATTTTGAAGAGAGTAGACGACTTAGGGTTCTGCGTTAGTGTTCGTAGAGAAAATATCGGGATTTAGGTAGTGGTTTCCCATATATTTTAGTCGAGATTACGGTTATCAATTATTTCATTAAGTCGGTAATATTCTTATTACGTCATTAATTTAATTAAAAATGAATAATTAACATTATTTAACATTAATATGAACGGCTAATTATTTAATCTACCAAACTAATAAGTAGTAATAAGTCCAAAATTATCATGAAATATCAGACACACATTTTGTTCAACTAAAACGTCTATTCAGGCCGCCTATAAGGTGGTTGAGCACTTGATATTGCAAGGTCTTGTGTTCAAATCATACCGTGACACTTTTCCTTTCCACAATTTTGTAGAATTTTCCTAGTCCCACCTATGGTGCGGACTCTTCCTACATCCTTAGTAGATGTTTTCCTCGTCCTTTGAGAACGTTTCAAGTACTTCCCTTTTGCGGAGGCGTGCTTAAGCATCGCGAAGGTCCTTCCATGGAAGTGTTTGTCGATTCGTGGGATTCAAAGTTAGAGGAGCCGATATGACCTGCGTTTCATCAAGTGACTAAAGTTCAAATTCGGATGGTGCCCTTTATGTGGATGTGCTTCAAATATGCTACAAATATATATATATATACCCGAGAAATATCCTGTATGTATTCCTTGATACGTCCTATATGAATGTAAACTCACTTTAAAAAGCGTTTATTTCAGCCTTATTTAAACGATTCTATCACTTAAAATAAATATTTCATGATATCGTGAGTAAAGAATAAGTGCTTTTGGAGTCAGTTATCACATTAATTATTGACCAGTTGATGAATATTATGACATTGTAACATACGATCAAGATTGGGAGGCCTATATATACATATGCAAGAGTTTCTTTTTTCATCATAAGAAGTTATTTTCAATAGAATTATATATCTTTCGAATTAAAAGTCATGGATTGCGGCAAAAGGATTCCAGCTTTGATGCAATTCAACATTTTTCTCTTCGTGATTTTCACTTCAGGTGCCTAAATATACCGTAATTAATATTATTACACTTCATTCTGATTAATTCATTAGCCGTGAATATGTTATTATGTTTAATAATATACTTGATGACAGGGTTGGTTGTTTCATCAAGAAATCATATTCAGACTAGGGGTGAGCATGACCCGTCCCGATCCGGAAATCCGTCCAACCCGGTACTAAATAAGTCCGGTTCGGGTTGCTGCTCGAGTGACCCGGTCCTAAATAAGTCGGGTTCGGGTTGCTCATCGGGTGACCCGATCCTATAACTATATTAATATAGAATAAAATTTTACATGAAACCCACCCGACCCTCTCATTTCAGGGCAGGGTAGACCCGGACCCGGCCCAGTGCCGACCTCTAAATCGGGAGTTAGCTCAAATTGATGAGAGGAATGCTCAAATCACAACTCCTAGTTACAGTACCACATTGAAGTTACTCAAAAAATGGCATACTAATAATTAGTAAGCTAAACAACAATTTGAATTGCGTGGCATTACTCGCACAATATGTGCACTCGAACACCAAACTAAAACGAAGTTCCCCCCCAAGTCCCTTGCAATACAAATTTCGACTGAAATTGGCTATAACATGTTATCGTAATATATTTACGATAACGGAAAGGCAACATTTGCAATAACGGACACAAATTCTAAAATTTTACGATAACGTTATTAGACACATACGATAACCCGTGAATGTGATAACATAATGTTATCGTACTGTTACCGTAAAAATTCGATTTTGTTTTTCGCCTTTTCCAGTAAAAACACTTACGTTTTGTAATTTCTCACTGAAAGTTGAAAGATGGCCTAGTTGAAAAAGGAAGACGAGGACCTACGCGGCGATTACTTTTACCATTTGATCTTTGATAAGTATGTACTACAATTTTGTCAACATTTCACAATCATTTTGGTTATATGAAATCTAGTGATTTTATTTTGTGACATGAAAAACAATTTATTTACTGTACAAATATTTAAATATTTAATTCTCATTTTTGTTCAATAAATTTTATTTATTTTAAATATTAATTAAATGACCATAATAGCAATATAAGTTATTTACAATGTTATCGCACAGCAAACGCATGGTTATCGCAAGCGTTGTCTAATTTAATGGTTGTAAGAGGAGCTGGTGGAGCATTTGCTTGGGGTTATGAAGTTGGTTTTCGAACTTGTAGGTGGTTTCTAGAGTTTCGCCCGACGTATTTTTTGTTATTGGATTTGGTTTGAATTTCGCGGAGAAGAGAATCGAGATGAGTAGCCGGTCGTTTGAAGGGGAAGAAGAAGTCAGTTATCTTTTTCTTTCCATGCTCTTTTTTCTATTATAAACCAAACATGATGTCATTTTTCATTAAAATTTCTATTAAAATTTTCATGTATTACCAAACATGAAAAAAAAAAAAATTCATATTCCATTAAAGTTTTTAAAGGAAAATGACAAAGAGGAGGTATGAATAACAAATCACGGTCCGAACCATGCAAATTGACAATTAAGGGCAATTTCAAAATATTTTACTTCTCAATTTCACAATTAAGGGTAAGAAGATTTTTTCAGTTCATTCGTTTAGTTAACTTTGTTAATTGACGGAGTGATATTTAAGTGTTATATGAGGATTAAAATATTTAAAATTGCCCTTAATTGTCAAATTTCATAGTTCGAACCGTGATTTGTCTGGGTGGTAGTTCATACCCCCTCTTTATCATTTTTTCTTTTTTATCAGTATTTTCTATCATAGATTCTTCCTCTATACTTTCTTACAATCAAACACAACATTAGGGTTAACTGTTCGTGGGGTTGAACTTAGACGTAAACTTTTCAGGTACGTTCAGATTATAACACTCTTAAATTTGATCTACGAAAGAAATTATTTATCAATATAACCGGTTGACATAAATGGGTCTGACGTGCGTGAAAACCATGGAATTTTTTTTTTGTTACCAATGAAATCATTTTAAACTTACCCCTATTTGGTTGTAGAAAATTTTAAGGGAAAGTAACGTTTTAGGGGTAGAAAACCAATTCAGACCGTTTGGTTATAGCAAAACAAATGAGAAAAAATAATTGAAAAATAGGTTTGAAAGAGTGACAGATTTTTCATCGAAAGTTTTCCACCAAAAATTGAGAGGAAAGTCAAAATCCAACATCCACGATTTCATCTGATGTGTTGAACACCTGCAGTTACAAGCGTCTTCATCTCCAATGAATCTCACGGCGGGAGGTATGACAGCTCGCAAGAGCAGTAGGAGGACGTAGTGAAGAGATGAAATCAATCGTCGTCATCAGAGACAATGCGTCCGTACAAAAACTAACTTAATTATTCTAAAATTTATGACGATAATTAAAGATAATACTTGAAGGGAAAAAGATCATATGAAAATTTGTAGTTTTCATGAGAACTTAGAACTTATGATAATTTGTGCACTCGAACACCAAACAAAAATGGAAGTTTTCAGGTCCCTTATACTAAGATTCTTGGTAGTAATTTCAAAATGCTAGGTGACTAGCTAATAATGCTTACGTTACTTTTTTGTTTGGTATAATACTTCATGTGAAACACGTGTTATATATTTTGCAAACTCGATTGTCCCAGATCGCACCATGAGCTCTAATACCATGTTAAAATTTGCTAGCTCATAGATGGACACATTGTGACTCAAAAGATCAAGATTGTGGGTCATGGTTCTATAAACTCTTATAAGCTATCACTTGTTACTCATCTATATATTTCAATGTACCTTTTTTTTGATAATGGGTGCGTACAACATTACACCAACAAGGTGGTGGTTGAGTTGGTTGAACACTTGTTACTCATCTATTCAGTTTAGGGTTTCGTTCATTGTGACACATGTTTTGAGACTTCGTTCTTAATGCTATTTTATGTTTTACTAGTTCTTGCTTCATCACATGAATTAACTTGTTAGATTAAGTGGAAGCTTTGTCGCAAAACTTAATTGAGCAATTAATTCTTACCGTTAACATCTACTGGAAACTTTGTCGTAAAGGTAGATAGTAACACCTAAACTAAATAATACCTTTGTCGGATTATTTTATTTAGGAAAGAACTAGAAGTCTAACACCTTTGTCGGGTTAGATTGTGGCATATCACTATTGTCGGGATACTTGGGTTGTTACCTTTGTCGGAACAACCACACTTTAAAATATAAGATTGATCATTAACAGTCGATGATAAACATGTCACAATAGAAACCCTAAGCTGAATGCTCTCTCTGATTGAATCATTCCTTGCTTTTGCCTCTTTTGCACTCACAACTGCTTAAACCCCCATTTTTTCTCGTTTTGCAGATACAACTTCAGCAACATCAGCTCCCTTGGGTTCGACCCTGCTTGCCGCTACACTAGCTTATTGCAGGAGATATAAATATTAAATTTGACGCGTCAGACAACGCGCGTCAATTAACCATCATCACCAGAATGGGAGCAGATAACATGCATTAAACTCCCTCACTTGATAAGAGCTGTCCGCCAAGCTGGCCTTATGGTGACTAGGGTCAGGGATCCCATGCATGGTAACACAATCAAAGCTCCATGCGGCCTCAAGACAGACAATGTTGTACTTACGCGTTGGTTGTCGGTCCGATCGTCGCCAACGACGCCGTAGTTAACGACGTTGGACACTCTGCAATGAACCAGAGAAGCGGAGAGAATGTGGGTGAAGAGGAGATGAGACAAGGACGCCATTGGACTCCGACAAATGAGTCTCTAACCAAATGCAAACTCTGCCAGAATCAAAGAATGTTAATTTGACTTGAGGCTTAAATAGCCACATCAGCAATTTGACACAACATCACTTTGAAATACATGCGTGAACAGCGCCTTAAGTTAAATAGCCACATCAACAATTTGACTCAGCATCGTTTTGAAATATATGCCACGCACCTTAAACCGCCGTCCTCAGGAGCGGCTTATACAACGGCGCCTTAGAAAAGTGAGTAAATTGGGAATGAAATTTGAAGATTGAGTAAAAGGCAAATTTGAGTATTTTGGGAAATTTTCCCAATTCCTTCTAATGTCATTTTCAAAACTAAATAAATGACAACTGGGGGCGGCTGTCGAGTTCTCTCTTTCTCATTTTGTTGAATATGTCACATTTTCAATTTCATTTCAGACTTTTACAATTACTAAGCATTTCAATTCAGTTTAGCTCTGTCAATTTTGCAGTTAATATAAGATCATTATTATTTGTATGAAAATAACACATTTTAAATATTTTACTACTCGGGAGAGTTAAACTCTTGATCTCTTGGCAATCAAGTCACTAACCAAGACCCTTTATTTCATTTCATTATAGTTTGTACAATTTAGATTTGAATGTCTCACAATCAATTTAATTAGTTTAATTTCCTCGGCTCCGCTTTATCTGAATGTAATTAGTTTATACAACGATTCATAACATTTCAATGCATATTACATATATATAGATCTTTGAAGCTCCATTTCTGAGCAAGCGGGACGAGGAAAAGGGAGAGGAAATGGAAGATGAAGAAGAAAATCTCACAAAATTGTGAGAAAATTGGTGACACCAAACTCGAGCCCGAGGTGTAAGGAAGCATGTCTGACTTCTTAACCAACAGACCACTACCTTTTGGCAATTAGCTTACATTTATACAACATATAAATAAACACAAAATCAAATGATTCCTCATTCCGATCCATAACATTTGAGTCAATAAGTAAGAAAAATAATTTTGCTAAAGTTACCGTCAGAAATAAGTAGGAATAAGATTGAAATGGCATTTGAGATGAACTTTTATTACAATAACACTCCTTTTATAAAAAAAAGAAAAAAGAAACTGTCATGAAAAATTCTGAATAGTTTCACGATATTCATTTTCAAGAAAAAATTTTCAATTTTTTATTATTGTTATTCACATGACAAATCAAATTGTTTATACTTTTTAGTTTTCAGTTTATTTTCCTTTGAAAATAGTAAATAGTTATATGTTCCTAGGCCTTAGCATTTGGCCAAGAGCAAAATGAATTTTAGGATCGTCCGAGTTCGACACTGGTCCTAGTTCGATCTACCTCTGTACAGATTCTATTATGGTCAGATTCGAATGGTTTAGGTCAAGCTAAGGCTTCGATTATTAGGCTCGTTCCGAACTACTTAAAATTGCATATTCATTGATTTAAGTACGTTTTTGATATAAAAAGAATGTGTTTTTTCACATCCTTCAAATCCCACACGTTTAACATTTGCATTTAAAGAGTTATTGGTAATCCATTTAAGGCCGAAATTAGCTCGAGCCCGGCCCTATGAAATGAAGGGCCGATAATGATTTTAGGGTTGATGAAATTTCTCAGGGTCCGGCCCAACTATAATGTGCAGATAATTAGAATTAGGACTCACCAAAAGCTCTATTCGATCCGACCCGATAGGATTAGAACTTATTCGGTCCTACCCTTTGCGGACCCCTACCCGTACCTCGTTTATTTTTAAATATATAAAATATCATTTTTTTAAAAATAAAAATCAAGTCAAACATCATCTTGACAAAATGTCAAAGTTACCAAATAAATTAATCAACCAAACCAACATTCCCATTAAATTAAACTTTTAATCACATACTTAGTCCTAATCACGGATTGCTCCTCCTCTCGATAACCCCCAAAAGGCAACAAAGTCAAAGTCAACCCTTCCCCAAACCCTCATCTTTCCCGCTATACAATCCTTTCAACTCCAATGGCTGCCCGCTCCCAAATCCGAACCTAACTCCAGCGACCGCACCCGACGCAGACCCGAAGGTCAGCTTTCTGTTCTCATCATCCTGATTGAGCTTCTGACTTTGTTGTTGTGGAACATTCAGTGGTCAAGCAGAGCAGAGAGACTTTGATTTTGTTTCTGAATCGACGCTTGGATCGAGGCTTATTGGCTTCATTTACTATCGCCGATTAGGTGGAGTCGTATTAACTGCAAAGATCGGTGTCGTTGGGGGTTGTGTGCAGGTAGCTTTTTCGAATATTTTTTTTGGCTTCTTGGTGGAGATTGGATGTAATGATATGCACGGACTGGTCGGCGTCCGTGACACGAGCTTGATCTGACGAAAAAAAAACGAGCAGATGCGTCTTTATGTGTTGCGGTTTGGAGTTGCTGCTGCGTTAGGGTTTTAATTTGATTCGGAAATGGTTGTAAACGGAGGTCTGGGGATGAGGTGTAAAACCTTGTCGTTGTTGTTGTTGGTACATCTTGCGTTGTTGGTTGTATGGGCGGACAGAGTGCCGCTGAAATCGGCGGTTGAGAAATCGGCGTTGCTGAATCTGCGCACGTCGCTAGGCATCAGGGCGAGAGACTGGCCTAAACTGGCTGATCCGTGCTCGGCTTGGGTGGGGATTGATTGCTGGAATGGCAGCGTGGTGGGTGTTAATTTGTATGGGTTAAGTCGGACGAAGTCGGGAGCTTTGAATCCGAGATTTGATGTCGAGTCTCTGGTGAATTTGACAAGGTTGGAAGTGTTTAACTCCACTGGATTTGCACTTCCTGGTGCTATTCCTGAGTGGTTTGGAGAGCGGCTGGGTTCACTCCAGGTTCTTGATTTAAGGTCCAGTTCAGTTGTTGGGTCGATTCCTGAGTCGTTGGGCGGATTGAGAGAGTTGAAAGCTTTGGTTTTGTCTGATAATTTGATTGATGGTGAGATTCCTGTGGCATTGAAGAATTGGTCGAGGCTCGAAGTTCTTGATTTGTCTCACAACAAGCTGGAAGGATCAGTCCCTTTGGTGTTCCAGTTTGTGTTGAATCTTACTCGTATTGATTTGTCTTCAAATCGCTTATCTGGGTTGCTTCCAGATAGTTTGAGTAGCCTCTCTAAGCTGAAGTATCTTAATCTTTCAAGCAATTATTTTACTGCAGATATTCCTGCTCAGTTGGGTAATATTTCTGAGCTGGTTGAGCTTGATCTTGGGTCAAATTTATTTACCGGTGCTTTGCCAAAGAGTATGGCTGGGTTGAAGAGGTTGCAGAAAATGAGCACTGCGAATAATGATCTAGAGGGCCCACTTTCCGACGATATGTTTTTGGAACTCGAAGAATTGGAGTACCTTGATTTAAGTCAGAATAGGTTTGGCAGAGCTTTTCCATCAGCATTATGGTACTTGCCCAAGTTGACGTTTTTTGATGCATCTGGTAATAATTTCACAGGCACGCTTACGGGATTAAGTTCAAATATTAGTGCTGCCGATGCAGTGTTTAATCTTTCAAACAATTTATTGTATGGTGGTTTGGCGTCCCAGCTTGGGAAGTATAGTGTATTCGATCTTTCAGGCAACTACTTTGCAGGAAATGTTCCCAGTGATGCTATGAACCACTCCATTCTTATTAAGAACTGTCTCCAAAGTGTGGGAAGTCAGAGAAGTTTTGAGGACTGCAGATTCTTCTATGCTCAGAGGGGCTTAAGCTTTGATAGTTTTGGAGCATCGAGTCCGATTCAGCCTCCGCTGCCAGAACCTTCCCCAAAAAGCAGCATGCGCTTGCCTTATGTATTAGCTGGAGTTTTTGGAGGAATTGGATTCATTGTGATCGTGGTAGTTGTTCTTCTGTGCATTATCAAGACATACAGTAAGGGTCATGTAAATCAAAGAGGGAGCGCAGACGTTGGGCCAGTTCCTGATGATGGGAAGTCAAATCCATCAGGTTTTGGAGAATCTTTCACATTCGATCAATTAGTCCAATTGACGGGAAATTTTTCAGAAAGCAATCTCATCAAGCATGGACACTCAGGGGACCTTTTCAGAGGTGTCTTGGATGGGATTCATGTCGTGATCAAGAAGGTTGATTTAAATACTATCAAGAAAGAATCATACTTGTCTGAGCTTGAATTTCTCAGCCAAGTTTCACACACGAGACTCATTCCATTTTTGGGTCATTGCTTGGAGCATGACAGCAATAACTTTTTAGTCTACAAGCATATGCCAAATGGAGACTTGTCCAATGCCTTGTACAAAAAAACCAAAATGGCAGATGGCACCTTACAGTCGTTAGACTGGATTACAAGATCAAAAATAGCAATTGGGGCTGCTGAAGGTCTATGTTACCTTCACCATGAATGTGTTCCACCATTCATTCACAGGTACGATGAAGCTCTATATTTGAGTGACAATGTTTATTATCAAGTTTGTCGAGTTTCAAATTTTGATCTGATTAACTTACGAGATTCTTAATACCCATGCAACATATCGAAAACAGTGCATTTAGTGAAAAGTTAGTTTTGTTGTACAGAGATATTCAATCAACCAGCATTCTACTTGATGATAAATTTGAAGTGCGGCTTGGAAGTCTGAGCCAGGTGCATGCCCAACAAAATGTGATCACTAGATGTTGGAGGTCCTCCTGGTAAGCCATTTATACCCTGTTGAAGTTGACAGTGAATTATAAAGAAGAGTCCAATTCGTAACTAGTGGCAATTAGTGTATACCTTTATCCGCTTGTCAGTTTCTTCTTATTTTCTACCCTTAGTATCCATATACTCTGTCCCCAACCTCTAACAAAGTGTTTCTTTTGCTGATCTTGCAGTTCCTCTGATCAATTTCGTTCAGGTGTGTGATTCAGCTAACCTTACCTTCTGTTGTAAATTTTAGAAAATGTTTAAATTGAGCAACCCGCAGTTGAGGAGCTTCTATATTGAGTTCCTGATAATTCTGAATTCTAGTGATGGTATAACTTCTGTTCCTGATGCAAAATTTCATAGGTTCTCCAGCAGCTACCTGTGCGTATGACGTATACTGTTTTGGTAAAGTCTTGCTTGAACTTGTGACCGGTCAGGTTGGAATGAGCAATGCAGATGAAGCAACAACAAAACAATGGTTGGAACAGACATTACCCCATATAAGCATCCATGATAAGGAACCCATGTCAAAGATCATGGACTCATCTCTTGTATTAGATGATGACCTTATAGACGAGGTATGGTCAATGGCCATTGTTGCAAGAACATGCCTCAACGCTAAGCCCTCTAAACGCCCTTTAATGCGACACATCCTTCAAGCATTAGAAAATCCTTTGACACTCATAAGAGACGTGAAAGTCAGCTCTGCAAGGCTAGAAACCTCTTCATCCAGAAAATCCTGGACTGCTGCATTTCTCGGCAGCTGGAGACAAGGATCCTTGGAGAGCACAACTCTCCCTAGACAGACAAACAGAGAAGATCACAGTGGCTTGAAACATTCAGGTAGACTGATTACCCAGTGGAGCAGTCGGTATAGCCACTCATCGTCTAGGAAACGGCAAGCCATTGAAATCTGCCCTGAACCGGTTGATTTTGAGAGACAGGCATAATGTTTAGGTTCATCAATTTCATACATTCTTCACAGGGGTACCAAAATTGAATAGACCCAGAGTCCAATCCCATTTTGAATTTTGATATTGTATATGCATTTCAGATCATAGTTTCTGCATCTCATATTTTGAAAAATCACCTTTGTGAAAAATCACTAGCTTGTTACTTCACTTCAGGTAGGCCAATGCCAACAGGGACAAGGATTTTCTAATTCAATATTTCAACACTACAAAAATTCTCCAAATTATTATTATTATTATTATTATTATTTGATAGAAAAATTCTCCAAATTATTAGGTGGGAATAAAAAACGCGAAGCGATGCAGTTGGTTCAACTTCCCAAGCCAAGCAACAATCTCCTCCATCACGCACGTCTTCCCAGCCCACGACAAAATGGCGGGATATTTTGGCGCCATTCTCTGCAAATCGCTCCTTCCATCTCCTCTATATAAACCGATCATCATCTGCAGCTCCTCCTCAATTCAATTCCAATCCACTATATCCCTATTATACAAGCATCGGACTGTTTCAGCAATGGCGCAAGTTGAGAACGGGAGCGTCCAGGAGCCGGCTTCGAAGATTCAGAAGCTGGACCAGAACGGCGCTGGCGTGGTGGTGAAGGCAGCGGTGGCGGTCGAAGCTCTTAAAGTGAAGAAGTTGTCGGAGAAAGCCGTGCTGCCTAGTCGAGCCTCTCATCTCTCTGCCGGTTACGATCTCTCCAGGTTCGTCTCGTAAATCCAAGTGACTCGGCTTTCTTGGTGTAGATTCTTTTTTGATATCTGGTTTTTTTTTTGCAGTGCGGTTGAGACTAAGATTCCGGCCAGAGGAAAAGCACTTGTTCCCACTGATCTGAGCATCGCCATTCCAGATGGCACCTATGCTCGAATTGGTTAGATTTACTCATAACCCTAATTTTTTGGGATTCGCTAAGCCCTAAATCTTTTTTGATATCTAATTTTTAATTTGATATATTAGCGCCGAGGTCTGGGCTGGCATGGAAGCACGCCATAGATGTTGGGGCAGGAGTGATAGATGCAGACTACAGAGGACCAGTTGGAGTGATACTGTTCAACCACTCCGATGCGGACTTTGAAGTTAAGGAAGGCGACAGGATTGCGCAGCTCATACTGGAGAAAATTGTCACTCCTGAGGTGGTCGAGGTTGAAGACCTGGATGACACTGTTAGAGGTGGTGGTGGGTTCGGATCCACTGGAGTTTGAATATCTTCATCATGCGTATTAGTGTTGACCAGTTCCAGTGATAACAGTAGCTGTAGTAAGTGTTTAGTTTCTGGTCCATGTGTTGAAGTTGAACAAGTAATTTAATGAAGAAGCTTTTATGCATAACTCTCTAGTTTGCTTCCCTCAATTCCCATCGCCAAATTATCTAACAAAATGTTACTTGTTGCAAAATAATTTCATGCTATGGAGAACCGACATGTTTAGTAGTCGAAGGAGTCTTGTGGTCTCAGCATCTGATAACCTGAAAATGCTGATTAGACTTGAGGTAGATGGGTGGAGGGCGTGGAGCAATCGGATGGGATTTCCGAGCTTGCCTGCAACAGAAGAACCGGGTTGAGACGTGAGTAAAAACTATGAGAGATTGAGAGGAAAGTGGTAGTAATTTTATTTGGATTTGGGAATGATGGTGACCTCTAGATATTTTGATAGAAGGTAAGTGGTGCTTGTGTTAAAGCCTTGAACTGGTTCTCCTGCTGTGCGCGACTTGTGCAGCTGGTTTCTCACTGTTGAAGCTAGTGACTGCAGGTCACACGTTAGTAAGTGAAAGAAAACAAACAGTAAGTTAATTAGGACTTGAGAACCATTTAGTTAGAGTGTTACCTTTCCTAACTCAACGCCCCACTGGTCGAAAGAGTTGATGCCCCAAACAAAACCTTGAACGGCAACCCTGTGTTCGTAGATTGCTAGTAGCTGCGATATGAGATTTGGTATCATCAGTTACTTGTGTCCCAAAAAGGGGATCAGATCAGCTTCTTCGTGCAGGAAGAAAATAATAGAAAAAGATATATTCAGGTTGATCGACCTGTCCGATGTTGTATGCATTCAATGATGGGAGGAGAAGGCTGAGAGAAGGGCGGTTGCCAGTGAAAGTCTGCGGATTGAACAAAGCAACATAAATACAAAAATTTACTCTTGCAAATAAATAAAGAGATGTTGATTATGTGAAAAATAATTACCTTGTGAGGAATGAGATGAGGCGCCACATTCTCTTTCTGCAGCTCTTCAGCTGTCTGTTCAGAAAAAGAAAACTCAAAATTAATATACTTACTTTACAGTTTACAGTGAAAAAATATAATGGTGTACCGATTTTCATTGATCATCCTACGCATGATGCTACATGACTCTAGTCTCATATGCATAGCAGTTTTGACATCCTCTATGGCAAGCATAGAAACAAGGAGCTGAAAGAACACTATACCTTTCCATATGCTAGTGCATCTGGTTGGGCAAAAAAGTTGGACATGAGCTCATCGTGATTGCTCACTACTTCATCTGTAAATAAACACCGTATAGAGCTATATTTTAACATTACAATTTGTGAAATTCATTCTTTTTTTACCAAGAGCGCATTACATACCTTTTAAATAAATAGGTTGCTGACTCTTTACGATCCCAATGAAATCACATGGAATTACTCTTCCCTGAAATTCAATATTATCTTAAGAACAACAACAACGACACCAAAATCCACACTCAAGCCAAAATTAACGAAAACATAAGCAAACATGAAGTTTCACAACATGTTGTGTGAATATCAGAAAAGATGACAAAGTCAATACTAGCACATGTAAATGTAACTACCTGGTGAATCAGCTGGTAAAAGCTATGCTGTCCATTTGTTCCAGGCTCCCCAAAGTCAATTTCACCCGTTTCATATGGAAGAGGGATGCCATCAATTGACACACCTTTTCCATTGCTTTCCATGCTCACCTGTTTCAAACATCTTTAAAAACAGTAATGACAATTATGGACAAAGAGTCTTACTGAGTAACTGAAAATACTTTACCTGTTGGATATGAGGTGCGAATTTTTCTAGTGCCTGGGAATAAGGAAGTATTGCCTGGAAAAGGTACAACGGGAAAACTTTTAACCAACAGTTTTAGAAGACAAATCAGGAAAATAAGCCCCGCAAACGTATTCAGATCTTACTCGTGCTGGATATCCAAGAAATGTCACATTCCATACACTTAACAATCCCAAAAGCACCTAAATGACCAAAATGGAATCAGCATGAGAATTGAAGAAATCGTGATACCAAGTTGCTAAACACTTACTGGAATGTTCTTCTCCAATGGTGTTGAGTAAAAGTGCTTGTCGATGCTAGCAGCACCCTTAAGAAATCTGACATAAGAAGCAATAGAGCATATTTTAAATTTGAAACAATTTCTTTACAAAACTCATCCATTAAATTAGCGTGATGGAAGTCATCATCTATAAGTTTTAATATAAGGAAGATGGAGCATAAATGAATAGTGATCATGTAACTCAATAAGAGCTTATGGTTGGAGACAGATGTTTGTCTTACTTCTCAACAACTGGAAATCCATACTGAAGAGAGAGGGGTAGGACTCCAACAGCACCGCACACTACAGCCAATGAATTTAACATCAACCGAAGAATGCAGGGTCACACTAATGTGAGATAAATGACTGAACCTACCACTATACCGCCCTCCAACCCAGTCCCAAAACCCAAATGCATTGTTTGGATCAATGCCAAACTTCTCCACCAGCTGACATGCGAAAAAAATGTGATCAGAATGTAAATATATGGCTAAAAACAAATGCCCTACGTAAGTGGTATGAAATGTGTGCCCAAGTACCAATCAAACTGAACAACATTAAGCTCTCCCATCAAACGATACATGACAGTCAATTTAGACAGACTGGACCATTCATGATTAATCTTGGTTGATTTTCAACATCTCTTCCACCAAAACCTAAACCCTTATTATAATTCCAAAAACACAAACAGAAAAGTGAGCACGCTGTTGCTTCATTAAGGTGAGGACTTTAGTACCGCTAGATTGGTGCTGACAGCTACCATATGCTTCGCTACAGCATCAGCTCTGCGATTAAAAATGTTAAAATCATAAGGGCCCTTTCAAATCCTAGAACAAATTACTAAAGAGTCATATTATAAGCGTATTATTTTAGCATTCCTAAAAGTTACTCAAACCAATATTTAGTATGCTTCATTGAAACGTCAGGTCCTATATTGACACTTCGAACAGTAACCAGACCCATTAGTCTTTCCTAACAGGTGATATTCAAATGATGATAACACACTCATAGTTACCCAAGAACTGCAACTATCCATGCTTTCATTGTTCGAGCATTTAGCATAGTTTCAGCTGTAGTGAATGTCTTCGAAACCACAACAACTGCCAATAACAAAAAGAAACTGGATATCTAGTAACTCAGGATAATATTTCAGGTGTGAAACACAAAAACTATCAAGCACAAGATTTTACCAAGAGTAGAGGCAGGGTCAAGCCCCGTAAGATTTCTTGCTACATCAATGGGATCAACATTGGCAAGGCTGAAAAATGTGAAGGAAGCATAAAAATATATCAAAAATAGCTCACAAAATATGAGCAATTTAGGTGCTTACATAGAAGTCGGTATAAAACATTAGTGAAATCAGATTTAAGAAAATTCCTAATCTAAAATCTTCATCGAGATTATTTGCCGTGGAAGTACATTGGCAAAACCAAAAACTGGTGACTGCAAGTTACATGTTTTAACTGATAAAAATGTTTAAGCACTTACAACCGAAGTTGACGTCCTTTCGCACTTTCGGCTGCCTCCGGATCTGTAATGTTACACCATAAATCAGTAGTAGTCTGGTGCATTGAACAACTTTAAAGCCTCTGTCATTGTTTTTCATTTGGTCACCTGTTTGAAGAGAAGTGTGCACAAAAAGAGGACCTAAGAAGCTGCCGCCAATACCAATTGCAACCACATTCGTCAATGCTTTCCCAGTGGCTCCAACCTGGCAAGATTGATGTTCTAATTATTCACATCGAAGGTATCCATCAGAGTCTAATTAATAGCTGAAAATTACCCATGAGCCACTTCGGATCTTTTCAGTAAATTCCTGAATCTTGTCTAGCACTTTCCAAACTTCAGGGACGACATTCTTCCCATCACTGTTAATGGTTGCATCTCTTGGGGCGCGAAGGGCAACATGGAGCACCGATCTATCCTCTGTGCTGTTAATCTAAGAGAATTAAGAGAGACCAATTACTGAATATATAGAGACATTCTAAAGAACCAGCATTTCTACAGAAGAGGTGGCCATAATGTTTTTACGTGACCTTAACTTAGTAATGTATAGCCATCTGTTATTTCAGCGAGAGAATGAACCTCTACATAGTTAAGACATTTTTTAAATATCCATCCCTTTTAACTGTTGTTGTTCTCACAAGATGGAGAAATTTCAAGAGTTTACTCAAAGTCAAACCACACGAGAACAAGACAGTTAACAGTTTAGATAAAATGGCAGCTTACATGCTCCCCATTAAACATCCTGTTGATCTTCTGTTTGACTGATGCGGCCTGCCAGCCAAAAACGGTTAGCCAAGTGTGAGAAAGTTTCATGCACTTTCGTTTAGCATCATACACTTGATGTGAGTTAAAGTGATCAAACCTCAGCCAAATGGATAAGCTTATCAACAGTGTCAATCGTTGCACGCTGCCGTGAGAAATCCAGCAGCAAGCCATCTAACTCACTGTAACACACACAACGGAAGCATGAATTGTTCAAATTAATATTTCGGGTTGATCAAAAAGACAATAGACAAAAATCAGAATGAATACAGTGAAGAAGCATACACCATCATAGCTTTACATCTGTCGATGTCATTCATCAAGTCCCGCAGGTGCGTCTTATTGATATCCTCGACATGGGACTGCATAAATTCACGGACACAACCTAAACTATGCTCAAGGAATTTTCCATAATACACATTTATAATGAAGATGTAAGTTACCTTCAAGTCCTTCCATTGCTCAGTTTCACAAATCAGCGCAGATGAAGATGATGCCATCTATCATAAAATCAAAGTACTCGTAATTAAATTCTTAGCCCAAAAAACTCGGCTATAAAAATGTCAAAAGATCAAAACAGTGACTGGTAAACACCTAATTCAGAACCCTATACCGACATGCCAGATTCAATATAAAGTTCTCAATAATCTCTTTTCTTACAAAAGATGCAAGACCCAGTTCCCTTATGATACCACCAGAACAAATCAGTGTGTTTCAACACATGGTGCAAGAACCTCTCAGCGACAACGTACACCATCACTAACCCCATTTCAGAACTGAATTTCCACATTTTCAGAAAAACACAAACTACAACAACAAAACCACACATTTTCATTATTATCAGGTCTCACATTTCATATCTAAATATACAATTTCAGAATCACACTTAGAACCATCAGAAATTCAAACAACATATTCCCTATTTCGCTCCTATCTACACCGCATCAAACTCTTTCCAATCACACTCCAGATCGAGAATAGCATCAAATAAAATAGAGAAATTATATTATCCATTCGTGCTGAGCGCTGTAAACTTGAAAAAACGAATCGAATTAACTCCATTCAGTGACTAATCAAACGAATCAAGCAAACAACAACGACTAAAAAGCACAACAAAATTAAAGACAGAAAGAGGACAAGGAGGACGACAACGAAGAGATCTTTTTACCTGTTCGGCTCGAGCTTCTGATTTTGGAAGCTGTTTAAATAATGGATAAACTGGAAATTCGAGGATGAAGATGACAACAAAACAACAAAAACCAACACCGGAAGAACACTCCAGAATAATATTAATATTCTTTTTTGAGGAAATAATATAATTAATAACAATATAGGACAAGAAGGTTGAACATGGGACCCACGTGGCGTCCCCGAAAGTCTTTTTGAGCATTTTTTAATAGAATGGTAAATACTCTATATAAAAAAAATAGAATGTTAAATAATTTATTGGGAAAGTGTATATTTAGATTTACACTGCGTTCGATTGAGGACGTCTCCATAAATGAGGACATAGGGACACATCTGAGCCGTTGGATGACTCCACGACGCGTCACGTGTCCCACTCACTCAAAACGCGTTCACACTGCTTTTGGCACTTGGACACGTGGTGCGCCACAAATACACGGGGTTTAGTGGGACGCGTGGCGCGTTGTGATTGGTCGTACTCACATACTCATTTCTGGAGGGCGTACTCCTCTACACTGCCTTAATTAATCTCTTAATTACGAATTAACTCATACATCGAATAGTTTTCAACGTATGACGATGAAGTTCATATTATCCAATTCTGCTATTCTAAATATATATAAAAGTTTCCTTATAAATGTAATTTAATAATATTTCATATTTGAAAATCGTAAATGAAAAGTCAATAATCTGAATAATTAAAATGCATGCATTACTAGTTAGTCCTATGGTATATCTGGAACATCAGAAATACAGCTGGGCATCAAAAAAAGATTATGTCTCTCCTATATTAGCTAATCAAAGAATCACAGTCCTGTGGTCCCAATACTAAAAATACAACAGTGATATGTTAGATTGTCTATATCTAGCTAGGTGACTTTGAATGGAGTAATTACGGAAGAAGAACTATATAAAGATTAATTGTGACGCTTCCTGGATGGCATAAGTGAGAGAAGAAGGTGCTGGGGCGATAGCTAGAGATGACGCGGGTGTAATATTGACAGTTCGAGCTAAACATCTATCCAATGTCACAAGTATTTGTAGACTGTGAAGGAAAAGCTCTACAACTTGGCATGCAGATGGCACACAGCTTGCAGATGGATAAAGTCATTTTTGAATCCGATAGCACAAAGCTAGTAAAGAGCATTAACTGCAGAATAAACTCTAGTTGCTGGAACAGCGAATGGTATCAGTATTGTACTAGCTGCCTGTCAAAGAATAGTAACTGGAACTTGTTTCTCGTCAGGTGAGAGACAAATGAATCAGCCGATGCAATAGCAAAAAGAAGTGCCCATCAGAGTTGGAACTGGTTCAAATTGGATGCTCTTCAAATCGAGTTTAGCCCAGTGGGGCAAACTCACCCAGCGTCCACGCCACGCCTGGTTTCGATTCCGCATGTTGTCATAAGACACGAACGGATACTAACTAACCCCTTGTATATCCAGCCCTTTCAACAAAAAAAATAATTCTTGTCTGATTTTTTTAAGTCCTCTCTTTTGCCTTTTCTCAGTATTGTATCCTCATCAACAAAACAAAAAAAATGCATGCATGCATTATTATTTACTAGTTTAAGTAAATTAAAGTATTCAAACTAGTGTGCACATGATTGATGATTTTTATGAAACCAGTTTTTAAAATATTTATTGGGACCCTCAAAGAATAAAAATGTTTCAATTAGACCCCAAGACTTGAGCCGATGTTGCAATCACGGATTTTAGCTGCGACGACGGTAAAGCTTAAGATGCTTGCTGATGACGAACGGGCTGAGTCCGTAAGATGGAAGCCGATTCATGTATGAAATTGCCGAACGTGTCATGCAATTGTCAGGTACGCCACAGAAGGTAAATTTAGGGTTTGTGGGAGATTGAAGCAAAGCTGAGAATGTTCGATCGTGATCGAGGAATGGTGTTTGTCATGTAAATATTTTAGTGATTCAAAAATGTCTGAAATTGGGGGTTGAATCCAGAATTCTTTGCCATGCAGTAGAAACAAAGCTAGTGGCTTGGCTTAAGATGTGAAGCTTAACTGGTTTAAACAGGAGCTGCTAGAGCTAGCTTGCACCTGGGCTGAATATCAGGGAGAATGTCATCGATAAGGTCATCAAGTATGTACCTTTCGAGTTCTTGTATAGTATTGTCTTTCTCGGCTAATGCAAAGGATGAGTAATTCCAGCCATAGTCCCACATGCAGTTAATGTCCGGATCTTCATAGTACATGTCTCTCTCGACCATTTTGAGTAGGTATGCACCAGTGTCATCGCCACATTTTCCGCCATAGGATTTTAGCGTCTCAATGTCTTTGCACAATTGCTTAACCAAGTCATCCAGTGATCCCACCTTTGGAAAAGTGATGAGTGTTTTTGTGAATGGGTGGAGGTTGAGCTCTTGTTTTCTCCCTTTCTTTTTCATGATTTCATATACAGTGTCTAGGATGTCTTTGTTCTTTTTATCTCCAAATTCTTGATCGCCAGTTTGCAGAAAGTTAACTGGAATGCCCAGCTTGAAAAGTGCCTCTGCAGTATTAAGGAACTGTTGGGTTGAAACTAGTATGTGCTTCAGTTGGGTTTCTTCTTCCGTCAAGTCCGGTTTTTTCGTCATGTGGGTTTTATGGGTCATACATTGCAAGGGATCAGAGATGTCTGGACTCATTCTGTCGACTCCTGCAATAGAAGGATAGTAGTGATTTGTATACATCTGTGTGCACTGATTGCGTTAAGAAGATGAAATTAAAAACATTTTCAAACTGTCGTAAGTCATAACCACATTTGATGATATTTGTCAACTTACCAACTTCTTTTGGCTGTATATTACAGGATATCGTTTCCTCGGTATTATCAACTCTGTATAGTGGAAGCTCAGGGGAACTAGCTTCTGAGGGTGTGCGTTTAGTCTGTATACCAGTCAGAAGGTATTAATAGCTGTCAGACATTTTAGGGCAAATGTTTGGATGAAAAATATCACACAATAGTGTTAACAAGTATAACGATATTAAACTTACAATGTCTGTTAGATATGATATTTGTAGTGCTGAGGGGCATGGAGGATTCTCCACTTGATTTTTTGGTGTCTTCGTAGTAGATTTTAATGGTTGTGTGCCACTTCCGGAACTATCTTCGGCGATAAATTTGGAATTGTTTCCATCATCGTGTGGAAATTCCGTTTCTTTCAAAGCTGCACACCAATGCTCTTGTGAACTGTTAAGTCTTTGTGGCATATCCTGGTTCCTACTTTTCATTTGGTCTGTCATTTTAATGGAGCTGATTTTATGCTCCTTTGACTTCGGCACCTTGTTCATTGTGGATGTCACCTGGACATACTTGTCTTCCTTCAGTGGTGGAGCACCAACCTGATCCTTCGAGAAGAGGCTATGATCAGAATGGTGATCTGTTTCCGTGGCATTTGTGAATATACAAGAAGTTGTGTCATCTGAATTTCCACGGTCTCTCCTAACTAAAGAAAGTACTGCTGAGGAAGCGGAAACTGAATCTTCGGTTTGGTACTGTTTTGTTTCATGGTTTAGTTCAGGGTTCTCTTTCTTCGAAGTTGATAAATCTTGGCTCACTTGTTTCGAAACAATGAGTACTGCTTCATTTCCTTCCTGATCCTTCATATGCAACCTGTTTCTTACCGACTTTTGTTCCTTATCTGGTTTATACCCCTGGTTGATAGTTTGAGGTTGTCCAAATAGTGTTCTCTTACACAGTCCAAAACCATTTTGTGTCCTCTGTTGATTTTGAGCAAGTCTCATATTTGAGTTTCTGGTTTCCATTTTAAATTTGCTTTCTTTCCGAATTTCTGTCACTGGCAAAATATCCCTAACCGTTTGGTTTGATCTCTTTTCCAAGGACTGAATGTGAGTGCTTGTAACAGGAGTGCTTGGCACTCTTTTCATGCTGGTTTTCAGTTTTCTGTCATTTGCAGAGTTGCGCTTTTTGTCCAGGATGACTTGGTGTTGGCTTAGTCCGGTGACCTTTCTTTCTTGCATATTGGGATTGTTGGCTCTCTCTGACAAAGCTAAGCTTTTCTCTTCTGCCTTTTCTGCCTCTTTACGCAATTTATTTCTACCTTGAGTAGCATTTTGTTGACTGAAATTGCAATTGATTTGCCTTTGCTTCTCATGTATGTCAAATGAAGCGCCCTTAAATAGTGGTATCAGGTCTGCCTGTAATAACCTTGTCTTTAACATTTGGGGATGGCTCACCTCAGCCCCCTTATTCTTCAGATTTGACTCAATACTCCCTCCGGCCAGTTTAATGGCTGTCCCATCCCTCTGATTCGATTCTGGTTCTTTACGCAATTCTTCCTTTGACTTTACATGTTGTGTACCCTCCTCCAACCCCATTAATTTTGCTATTATGTTTGGAAGACCTTTCTTTTCTGACTTCAATGTGTTTACACTTGTTTCTTTTCTCTTATCAGATGCTGATGTGTTGCTGCTAAATTCATCGCCATAGCTAGATGGTTGCTTTTGAGACATAATTGAACTGCTTGGATCTGCATTTGGGATTCGCACTTTGGTAAGGTATGACAGTGCTGCTGACCGTTGCCTGAGACTGTTAGTTGCCTCTCGGTTTATACGAACATTGTTTGAGCTGGACAGCTTATCAAAAGAAAATCTAGGCCTGTCAATTTGCTTCTGGCTTTCTATTATGCTTGAGGTATTGTTATCTTCGTCATCTTCATTTCCTTCAAGCAATCTGATTCTACTTTTCCGCTGCGGAGTGGTCATATTACTCGCAGCTTCTTGCAGGCCTATTAGCATTCTTAAAGATTCCTCCAAATCCTTCGCGCTTCGAAATAATTCTTTCCCTATTTCATGCGAGTATCTGTCCGCATTAATCCCTTCAGAACAAACTGCAAGGATGTTATTTAGTCTTTGTGCCCCTTTTGATATTTCATTTATATGAAAAGTGGAAATCTTTATGTTGCCTTTCCTTTCAGAATTCCGGAAATCTATGACCGACCCGTGAGTTATTTGCTGGAGGAACGCGAGCATTGATCTACTCGTTGAAGAATCCATCATGAGCTTCTGTCCATTTTTAAAAGCAAAATCAAGGGCTGCAGACGCATCACTCATTTTCTTTCCACCATAGCCTTGGTTAAAGCAAACTAGCTGGTTTGAACTGTTTTCTGCGACAAAGGAACCGCTGCGACTGGATGACCCTCTATGCATACCATCCGTCTTGGAAGTACCCTGTGCAGGAGTTGGGACTCAGTCATGAGGTTATACGCGTACTTTCTTTACTTTCTCATATTCTTTAAGTCTCAAAGTCTTTACATTACTTACAGTTCTCTTCGCTATTCCTCTAGGGCCTCTTTGACCTTTCATGGATTGACCATGTGCATCTGCTAGCAAAATTCATCAAACATAGTTCAAAATAAATGTATGCGCAGGCCCAATTCTTTCCTTGGTGCCGTTGATTCAGTTTATCTTTTGAAATTATAGATTTAGAAAAATAGAATGAAATGCTGCATCTACAAATTGAGTAATGTTTGCATTTCTATCCCATATTGTCCACTGATGAGCTCCAATGTTTTACAACAGATCAGGAATAGCTGTAACTCTGAAAACAAAGACATGAGACACACCTCTGGCCGACATCGAGTTATGTGACTGGCTGTAACTCTGCCCTGCCCCAGCAGCTATCCGTTCCTTCCGCATCCTCAAATCATCCAACAACCTCTGCGCGAATTCAGACTTCTTCGTCATCATCTTTCAGCCTGACAACCACCCTCTCCTTCCTGTGCCCAGATCTCCAGATTACATTAACAGTCGTTCGTCGCAGTGAATGTTGGCATTGCAGCTATCTTGTAGTTGTGGTGGATCTTTCATTGTTGGGTGAAGTGGGAAGCACAGTGGGAATGTAGTACATATGTTTTTGGAGTTATGTTTGGAAGCATGTTGTTGAGGTTTGGAGCTCTCTCAGTTGGATTGACGTGCAAGTCTGCTCATTAGTATGTCGAATAGGATCATCACTTTGATTGTAATCCAAGTAATGTCAGGGCAGTTTTTTCAAAGGGAAGTTATCTTCACTTCCGACGTTCCGAGTCCTACCTTATGCCTTATGCATAATTCACCTTTACCAACTCAACTTTTTTCTTGCGGTTCAATTTTAAACCAAATTCCCTATCAAACCGGAAAAGACTCGTACAATTGCCGGGTCAATTAAAATTGGCATCTGTCTTAAAACTCGAAACATGCGCGACACGCATGGATCTAGAATATTCCTACTTCAATTTAAATTTCAACCGCTGCCTTGAACTTCAACCATATCTTCTCGTAATGATAATCACATTCCAATTTCAGACCCTCCATTCCTTTCCACGTCGCTTAATCTCATCCGTCGAAAAATCCTATATATTTGAAACCCTAAATCCGTAGTATTCTCTATCAGCCGTCCTCATGGCCTTCCTCCCGATCCGTCCTTCTCCTCCAGATCTCTTCAACACGGCGTCTTCGTTGACGCTTCGAGCCCCAGATCTTCGTAGATCGTCATCCGATCTACCTTCCAATGCTACTCTCGTTGAATTCGTCGTAGAATAGGAAGATGCGCTGGTAGGATTCAGCTATCTGTTTCCCTCTCGTGGTAGATCTGCTGCTTATGATGACTTGAGGTAGGTGAGTTTTCGAAATCGATGTTGTTCTATCTCCGGCTTGCATAACGTCCCTTATTCAACTCTTTTATATTTTATTTTTTGCAGGTCGATCGGATCCCGGGAGATCAGATTTTTATTTATCTATTTTTAGTTTGTACCAGCTCCGCAGATGGATGATAATCTGAAGTTGACCAAAGCGAGAGGGATCGAGTATCGTCAAGACGCCGAATTGGGTGAGACGAGTTCAATTTGTTATATTATTAGATGCTTAGTTTAGATAGTTACCTGGATGTCATGTTGTTTTGAGGCCTTTGCCATGTAGGGTGCGCTCGCATGGCAGGTCAATTTGGATAATAAGAAAAATATGTATTGGTTGCTGAGGGGAGGTGGCACGGGCTGTTTTGAATTTTATTTTTTGCCCGGCTCTCCCCTCAGTTGTGTGTGTGGTTGTGTTCTGCTCCCTTTTTTTCTTCTTCTTTTGCATTGCACCGCATCCACCCTATCTCCACCTAAAGTACACGATATCTCCTGACTAATTCTTAAATGGCGAATCTAACTAATCGTTTCCACCAAGACCTCACTGCAAGACAGACCAGGTATGAAATCTGCATAATTCAACTGTTCCACTTTCTTCATTCAGCTAAGAATTGCAATATAATTAGTTAAAAAAACTCATTTACACACTACTTGGGCCAAAGCGTCCTGGCTAAATAAGGTTCCCCAATAAACTATCAACTATTCATTTAATCAGCTGTCTAATAGCACAACCTGGTAATATAATACGGTAGGTTTCAATATAAATTGGAGGGTTACACTTATATTTTGGATTTTTCATGAAACTTCAAGACTTCTCCATAATCCTAATGTGTAATTATCTGGATTTGACCAGTCTGTCCATCTTGGACCATCTGTGCCCTCACCCTATTCAAAGTTTCAATTTTTTCATGTGGGCTGGTTCTATTTATATTGTTTTACTTTCTATTCAACTGTTTTATCAAGAAGTGTTTATGTATGGAAGTTGTGATATTGTCAAAAAGTGACAATGTAGAGTTGGATGTAAATTATGATTTAGTAGATGAGCCTAAGATTTATTGTATAGGTTGATTGTTGCCTGTCTTACATGTAAACAACACTATGTTTACTCACCTTGATAAAGAAAAGGTGGAAATTAAAACGGAAGACGCTGATGGTGATGCATTGAATATAAGCAAGGAGGGAAGATTGATTTGAGTTCCAGTCTCAACTGGCGTGATTGTGAGCGCATATGCTTGGGGGAAGACGGTTGCCTCAGTGAGATGGAAGGCTGGTCTGTTTGAAGGTTCTTATTATTCTGGACGCTTGCAAAGAAGTGTGCTGACACGTTGATTAGGATTCTGGTAGGCGTTTCTACAGTGTTTGGTTAGGACTTCCTTAATATACAAGTGATTTTCATGTTGGCAACTGTTTCAATTATGCTAGTATCTGTCTGTTTGTATACAGAAGGTGGTGGATGATCAATTGGAACTTTTTTTTGGGTCCTCAGAGACATTACTGTGGCACCCAATGGTGGAGTCGGTAAAAGCATTGGCCTTGGCAAAAGCTCCCCATGTCTTTTCTTCCCACATCTCGATGGGGCATATGAATTTGAAGGATTCATTTTGAGAGATGGGAGTGGAGTTGGTTACTTATCCACAGGTTAACAACATGAAGCAGTTTAGTTAGCATGATGTTCCTAATCAGTATTGGCTCAAAAGTCCATGGCATTAGCTAATTCGAAGTTTAGGTTAGTGATAGGTTGCCTGTCAATTTTATACTTGAAGTCTATGTAAACTAGCAGATATCAATATCCGATTTTTTTTCCCGATAAGATCAATATCCGGTTTAATGCAAGGGAAATGAGCATATCCGGTAGCTAAGCAGTTCAATGATTTTCCAGCGGTGTCCCTTGTATGCGAGGATCCAATAGCTCAAAATGGAAAGAGCGCTCTAGCTGACCCTGTTCGGCTTAGAGAGGTTGGTGGTTCGATTCCATCTGGGTCTGGTTTTTTTTACCCTGTATCGTGAACATGCTTGGTGTGGTCTACTTATCTATGCTTCAATCTAATGTGACATTTGGTGTATTTTTACATTATGCGTAGTTTTGGATGGTCCCGCAGGCTAGTGGATAGGTGTGGTTAACGGTTTTGGTTTTAGAGACTTTTTGTTTGTTTGTTTGTTTGTTTTGATTACATGGTTTTAGAGACTTGAAGCTGTGGGAGCTGCGAGCTGCCTGATCTGGTTTCTTGCAGAACTCTTTTAGTCCTTACAAATGAAACAATGGGATAAGGCAACCACACGACTGGAACCGGCACAGCCAACCACTAGCATACTTTTCACTAGAAGTTCCGTTCTTTTTCCTTTCTCATTTATGCATTTGAATTTCGACTTTGAACCGAGTAGTAAGACCTCTTGACTTTACTTGGTACGACCACTCGAGTGGTCATGTTAGTGAACCTGATGGTTGTTTGATTCTTTTGATTTTGATGGAGGACAATTGGTTCTGTACCCTCTTTTTGGACTCATGTAAATGGTGGTCATATGCAACTTTAAGCTATAACACTGGCTGCCGGATCATTTACATATCCATAGCAATAACTTCATATCTCCATCCTGTGTGTCATTTGGTTAGTATACAATTTGACACGCCTCGAGCCAAAAAAAAAAGATCAAGTCTTAACCAGACCCATCACTATGCCCTTGATTATGTTGGAATTGCGCAGTTGATAGTTTTCGCAAATGACTTGGAGATGTATGGGGTTTGGGTATTTGTTGGTTCGGCACTCGTTGGACTGTTTATTCTAATGCAGTGTTTGGTGGTTGATTTTATTGCGACAGTGATGGATGGGGTTGTAGACTCCCATACGAATTATCCATGGAAGCTTTGGCAATATGCAATTGATTCAACTTTCATCTGTCCCAGTGCCAGTGGCGCTGGCAGGCTCGTCTGGTCTATTTTTGCAGGCCTATAATAAAGCCAAAATTCAATGAATCCACCAGCCTCACCAGCGCGCCAAGTCTCCTGGTCGCCCTTCTTAATTATACAAATTGCTTCTTCTCTTCTCAAGCTGCTGCCACCACAAAGGTGAAGTTTTTTTTTTGTGTGTCTCTAACTGCAATACTTGTCAGATACTGGTTAGAATGACCTTTTGTCGCTTGTTGTGACCCATATTGCAGGTCTGGCGACACATTTTAGCTAGTTAACCAACGTGCTATGTTTCGTCGCAAAACAAGCTCTCATGAGGAACCAAAATCTGATCCTGGACAGTCCGAAACAAAGGTACTTGCTTGACTGTCATTCAGATGCCAGTTTTAAAAGTTTATAACTTTGTATATGATAATGCCAGATTAAGGAGCTCAGAGAGGCAATGGGTCCTCTAACCGGCCGAGATTGTAGACACTAAAAGTTTAAGGACCAAATCAAGATTATTAAAGTATAAATGGGCTGGCCCACAAGGGATATTTGGGTCAAAGCTACAAGCCCGGTCCGTGAGTTAGACTCGGCCCAAAGCACGGGCCCAATCTCAAGCCCACTAGTGAACTCTATAAATAGAGCACTTCACTTCACAAAGAAGGGGATTCTGAAATTTGAGAAGAAAGCACAGAGAAGAGTGCTCTCAAAAGAAGTGTCAACCGTCAGCCGCCAGTAAGTGACAAATCAACCGTCAGCCGTCAGCAACTGACAAATCAACCGTCAACCGCAACGCAAGCACGTGAGACCAAGTCCCCGCGACCCTCACTTCATTGCGCACGTGAGATCAAGTCATCAAGACCCTCGCTACGCAAGACACGTTGCACTACGCCTTCATCCGCACACATCAAGCCGAGTAGACCGAATCAAGCAACACCATAGAATCAGAGGAAGCATTTGAGATAACGAACACAACTTCCGCTTCAAGCATAAATCATTTGTAAAACATTATTTTGTATTTGATACGAAATATTGTGACGTTACAAATTTTGGTGAACCCGACGTGAAGATCTCTACCTCTCATCCCTACGCTAAAGCTAAGATGTCTGCTCAACCTACCAGTCCACAAACTCCCAAGAAGACTTACGCCGCAACCATGGCTCAACCAACCGGCATCTGCACAAGAGGGATGACTCAGAGGATGGCTGTCAACGCCGCTGCTGCAAGCCTACGAGCTTCTCAAGTGCCAAGGAGGGAACGCACATATACCGTTGCTTCCATCATGGCTGCAGCTACGGCACTGATTGCCTCCAACTCCCCACGACACAAGGAGAGTGCGAAGGCTGACGGAACACCCTCACCAAAAACGAAGGTGTCTCTGCCAAAACAAGCCGAGACACCCAAACCCTGCGTAGCTTCTGTCATGACCATAGGCACCAAAACCATGGAGGAGCAGATGCAAGAACTAAGAGAGATGCTTGAGCTAGTCCTGAAAGACAACCAGGAGAAGAACAAAAAGCTTGAAGAGCTCCAGAGAGAGGTGGTTGGGCTCGGGAAACAAAAGGTTGAAGAAGTCAATCCAACGATAGAAGATGATGACGCTAATAAGATGATCCCTGTAGAAAACAACAGGAACGGAGGTGTTGCGTGCAACGAAGACCAACTTCAAGTGCTGATAGCCAACGCGGTCAAGAGCCAGCTAAGTGGAGATTCTTCTGGTGGTGCACGCTGTGCCAAACCCTACAGCAAGAGGATAGACGGTCTGCGCATGCCACAGGGATATCAGCCCCCCAAGCTCCAACAGTTTGACGGAAAAGGAAGTCCAAAGCAACATGTTGCCCACTTCATAGAAACGTGTAACAACGCCGGAACTGAAGGGGATCTGCTGGTCAAACAATTTGTGCGATCTCTAAAGGGCATTGCTTTCGATTGGTACACTGACTTGGAGGCAGAGTCTATTGACAGCTGGAGTCAGATGGAGGATGAATTCTTCAACCGATTCTATAGCACCAGAAGGGTTGTCAGTATCAGTGAACTAACGAATACGAAACAATGGCAAGAAGAACCTGTGGTTGACTATATCAATCGCTGGCGTTCATTGTGCCTTGAATGTAAAGATCGCATCAGCGAGACGTCAGCTGTAGAAATGTGCATCGATGGAATGAACTGGGATTTGCTATACATCCTTAAAGGTATCAAACCTAGGAATTTTCAAGAGTTAGCCACACGCGCACACGACATGGAAATCACCGTGAAAGGACATGGAAGGAATCGCATATCCTCGTCAAAGGAGATCATCGACGAGGCCATGGCCATCAGCACCAACGACGATCCTGTGGAGATATCATCGAAACCAAAGCAGGAGAAGAGGAACGAAGTCACCTCAAGAGACTTCAAGCGCACGAAGCCTACACTGAAGAATTACAAGCCAAGAAGTATCCATTCCTTGACTCGGATCTGTCAGGCATGCTCGACGACCTGTTGGAAAAAGGCATCATCAACTTACCAGAAGCAAAACGCCCAGATGAAGTCAACAGGACGAATGATCCCAAATACTGTCGCTACCATAGATTGGTTAGTCACAGTATCGAAAACTGTGTCACTCTTAAGGAGCTTATAATGAGATTAGTCAAAGAAGGACGCATCGAGCTTGACACAGATGAGACAATAGAAGCAAACCACGCCTCCGTGACGACTAGTTGCGACTCACTTTGCAAGCCACAAGAATGGTACATGCAACAAGTCCAATTTGGCACCCTTGAGCCAATAAAAGTGTGGATATCAAGCCATCTATTGAAGCTGAATCAAAGAAGTTGAGATGCGATTATAACCCACAAAGAATCGAAACGTATAGGATCACGAAAGAGGTTGAATGCATGGAGGATGATGAAGGATGGACTCTTGTAACTCGAAGAAGGTCAAAGAAGCAAGTCAGTCCACAACCAGAACCTGCCCACCGAAAGAAGAACCAGGTGACCAAGGAGAGACTACGTCAGGCGAAAGGGAAGAAAAGACTCAAGAGGAGTCTGAGCTCACATATACTGCCTATTGATCCTTTGAAGCAGATTCCACCAAGTCCCATCACCTTAGAAGACTTCTTTCCAGAGGATTACTTCGATAAAGTTGGTGTCAACGCAACCTCAGGGGCATACAAGATCGTGGATCAAGAAGGATTACGCGTCGGACCAATCAATGGGAAGTTCTTAAAACGCTACTACTCCTAAAGGTGAAGATCGACACTCCTGGCCCGCAAGAGTATAAACTGTGAACGGCTCAAAAAAAAAAAAAGAACTACGTTGACTTGATCTTGCAAAGTGTCACGCACGTGACTTCGTAAGTACGTAGGTAGCTTGAGTACAAAAAAAATGTGTTCAAATGCAGTCTCAAAAAAAAAAAACAAAAAATATAACAAAGTAGTTTGACGGTTCTAATGCATAACTGCCTGGATAGCCTTCTTGCATTGATCCAACTCACGCTTCACCTTTACCAAGTCGTCAGAGCTCGCTCGAAAAGTTTTCAATTCCTCTAACCTCTGTTGAAGTGCACCAACGTTCGACTCGGCCGCAGCAATCACGTCCGCTTGGCGGCTTTGCTGGTGTCTTATGCTCTTTGCCTCATCGTGCAAAGCTCGTAATCTGGCTTTAGCTTCCTCTATTGCCTGCGCCACTACTTCTCCATGTCTCTCCAAACTCTTGCTAGTTTGGAGAGCGCCCTTGTAAGTCGCTCGAGCAGAACGTAGACTGCCCTCAACCGCAGAAATCTCACAGGCATGACGGGCGGAGTTGCTAACAACACCCTGCTAGACTGCAAGGAGTTTGGCTACACTCTTTACATACGCATCAACGGCCACCTGAAGAATGGAGGTGTCATCGCCAACATCTCGAAGGCTAGCAAGGAAGTGGGTAACATGCGCAGCTACATCGCTGACTTCTGCGTAGGGGGCTTCCGTAAGTTCTGAAGGAGAACCCTCACGAGCTGGTCAGTCGTCTTGACAGTTTGGCATGAGGAAGGTGGAGCGGTGACAGCTTCAGCACTTGGTGCTTTGTTACCCTGCGGTCGCCCGGAGGAAGATGAAGCATCGGAGACTTGTTGGCTATGTCGTACCGATCGTGTAGAGCTCTGTCCTCCATTATCGACAAGTGTCTCATCCGCGGCATCACCAATTGGCACTGGGACAACAGCCCTCTGAACCTCTTCAGCGGCAGAAGAGCACCATTGCGCCTGCCTTCTTTTGGTAGAGACTTGTATCGCACCGTGGGTTCGTCACAAAATGAAACGACTATGTCGAAGAAATTAAGACAAGTAAGGAATTCCCAGGAAATTGGAGGAGTCACAAACGGTCTCACTTAAAAACCAATTTCCTTAGACTCGTAAGTCTTGGTGACAGAATCCTCAAAAGCTTATTTTTCTTACACAATGAATTCAAAGTGTGAAACTACCCCGATGGATAGCAGTTTTACGCAAAGAAGGATAGCGGGTTGGTCTCTCAACAACAAGCCAGAGTACCGTCAACAACAGCGCATCAACGTCAGAGCAGTAAAATCGGCAACTGTGGATAGAAGGGGACCTAGTCATGAACAAGGAAAAGAAAATCAGTGAGACAAGACGTAGTCACGTTGCTCGAGACAGTCGTACAAAAAAAAGAGATCACCTACGATGATGAGGGTGTAGAAAAGCTCGCTTTAGACAAAGAATGATGGGAACTGGTCGTTAGAGTTCAAAGCCTAAAAAAAAATATCAAAAATCTATGACAAAAAAGAATGAAGTCTGCTGATGTTTATTCCAAAAAAAAAAGAAAAAAAAGAAAAGAAAAAAGAAGTTCAGCTTCAAGGAAGACAAAATCTCAAATATTCGCAAACTGCATTCAAACTGAAATTAGGGGATATACACGGAGCATTGTTAGACACAGATTTCGCAATGCGTGAGGGTGAAGATAATGTCAAAACATTGTTTCAGCAAGGCCAAGCATATATGGCGCTCAATGACATTGATGCTGCTGCTGAAAGCCTTAAAAAGGCACATGATCTGGAACCAAATAATGCTGGAATAAAAAGAGAGCTTGCTGTTGCACGGAAGAAGGTTACCTTGCTAGCCAAAAGCGACAGCTTACAGCTCCTGTCTCTGCCGGAGAATCAATCAAGAAGCCGCCCAAAATCGCAATGAAAAACAAAAAAAAAAAACCTTCAAAAGAGTTTCAAAACCCAAATCATCAAAAACACGCAGCAAAAGAGGGCGGCAGAGAACTAGGGTTTTTAGAGCTGATCAGAGGAGTGAATATATAGCATGACCAATGCAGATTTTTTTGGGATTATGGTTACCAAATCTGTCGGCCCGGTTTGAGTTACTTAAGCCTCTTCCAGATGATATGTGGGCCTAATCCTATGCACTGAACCGACTTTATAACGCCGTGCTTCTCCCACACGCCAAACCTCCAAATTGGCAAACCCTAGACTAATTCAATTTCTCTGGTTTCGCCTCTGTTCACGAGCCTCGAGATAATACCCGCCTGGGAGTCGTGCTGCTTGCTAGCGGTGGACATTTTGCTGGTTGTGTGTTGATGGTAACTCTGTTGTGGCTCATAAAACTTTTCATAGGTATGTTGTACGAGCAAAGGCTGGCAAGAAACAATCATTCAAAGATGCACAAAAATGACTTTGCTGGTGCCCGAAAGCTTGCCCTCAAGGCCCAACAAATTTATCCTGATATAGACAATATACTCCAGTTGCTTGCTGTCTGTGATGTTCATTGTGCCTCTCAACAAAAGATTGATGCGTATGAGAGCGATTGGTGCAGAAGCTGCCTTCAAGCTAATTGGAGAAGCCCAAAGATTGTTGTCTGATCCGGTTAAAAGACGGATGCATGATATGAAAAGGAGACCCAACCAGCAACCAATGAACCAATATGCTGGGAGACAGTTCAGAATGGTTTTAAAGGTCGTCCTGCACCACAGTATGCAAATGTGAATCTTCGGCAACAACCTCAGCCCCCAGCTCAACCAGCATTCCATCTCAGTAATTTTGCAACCCGATGTCCTTTTTGTACTACCATGCGTCATGCTAGTGTCTCAGTTAGGAACGCGTCTGTGTTATGCCTATGAAGTTACGTCTGCAAAATTGACTAAAGAAAGGGAAGATAGAAAAAAAAACTGCCTTTGTTCAGAAGGAAGTCCCCATCCAAGTAAAGGCGATGTGAAAAATAATAATGACAACTACAGATGACAAACACGAAGAAAAAAGTGAAGCTCTTACGACAAGTTCGACGTTCACAAAAATCTCAAGTCAACCGTCAAGTTGGAGAACGACATGGTGACTCAAAAAAAAATTATGTGGAAGCTCTTACGACAAGTTCGACGTTCACGAAAATCTCAAGTCAACCGTCAAGTTGGAGAACGACATGGTGACTCAAAAAAAAATTATGTAGAAGCCCTTACGACAAGTTCGACATCCACAAGACTCTCAAGTCAATCACTCACGATCACGTCGCGCTGAGACACTCAAATTGTGTCGCACAACATGATCATGAGGGGGCAATTTGTAGGCACTAAAAGTTTAAGGACCAAATCAAGATTATTAAAGTATAAATGGGCTGGCCCACAAGGGATATTTGGGTCAAAGCTACAAGCCCGGTCCATGAGTCAGACTCAACCCAAAGCACGGGCCCAATCTCAAGCCCACTAGTGAACTCTATAAATAGAGCACTTCACTTCACAAAGAAGGCACATTCTGAAATTTGAGAAGAAAGCACAGAGAAGAGTGCTCTCAAAAGAAGCGTCAACCGTCAGCCGCCAGCAACTGACAAATCAACCGTCAACCGTCAGCCGCCAGCAACTGACAAATCAACCGTCAACCGCAACGCAAGCACGTGAGACCAAGTCCCCGCGACCCTCACTTCACTGCGCACGTGAGATCAAGTCATCAAGACCCTCGCTACGCAAGAGACGTTGCACTACGCCTTCATCCACCGTCATCTACTAGAGCATCCGCCAGCAACCGACAAGCACGTGAGATCAAGTCATCAAGACCCTCGCTACGCAAGACACGTTGCACTACGCCTTCATCCGCACACATCAAGCTGAGTAGACCGAATCAAGCAACACCGTAGAATCAGAGGAAGCATTTGAGATAACGAACACAACTTCTGCTCTCAAGCATAAATCATTTGTAAAACATTATTTTGTATTTGATACGAAATATTGTGACGTTACAAATTTTGCGTGTTGAAATCAGGTATCTGATGCATTGGCTTAGGTACTATTTGGGTCAAATTGGCACCAATTAGGTACTAATTAGTGTGACGTTAGGTACTATATTTGGGTCGCATCAAACACGCTTTCTCTAAATTTGATCCGAAATTTGATCCGAAATTTGATCCGCGTTGGCTAAACGCATCAAACACGCTTTCTCTAAATGTGATCCGAAATTAGGTACTAATTAGGTACAAATTGGCTTCAAGCGTGTTACAAATTTTACAAATCCGGCAGGTCGGACCAAAAATTTGTAACGTCACAATATTTCGTATCAAATACAAAATAATGTTTTACAAATGATTTATGCTTGAGAGCAGAAGTTGTGTTCGTTATCTCAAATGCTTCCTCTGATTCTACGGTGTTGCTTGATTCGGTCTACTCAGCTTGATGTGTGCGGATGAAGGCGTAGTGCAACGTGTCTTGCGTAGCGAGGGTCTTGATGACTTGATCTCACGTGCTTGTCGGTTGCTGGCGGCTGACGCTTCCTTTTAGAGCTCTCTTCTCTCTGTTTTCTTCTCCAACTTCAGAATGCCCTTCTTTGTGAAGTGAAGTACTCTATTTATAGAGTTCACTAGCGAGCTTGAGATTGGGCCCGTGCTTTGGGTCGAGTCTGACTCATGGACTGGGCTTGAAGCTTTGACCCAAATAACCCTTGTGGGCCAGCCCATTTATACTTTAAATAATCTTGATTTGGTCCTCAAACTTTTAGTGCCTACAAATTGCCCCCTCATGATCATGTTGTGCGACACTATTTGAGTGTCTACAGCGTGACGTGATCGTGAGTGATTGACTTGAGAGTCTCGTGGATGTCGAACTTGTCGTAAGAGCTTCCACGTAATAATTTTTTTTTTGAGCCACCATGTTGTTCTCCAACTTGACGGTTGACTTGTGATTTTTTGTGAATGTCGAACTTGTCGTAAGAGCTTCCACATAATTTTTTTTTGTCACCATGTTGTTCTCCAACTTGACGGTTGACTTGAGAGTTTTGTGAGTGTCGAACTTGTCGTAAGAGCTTCACTTTTTTCTTCGTGTTTGTCATCTGTTGTCTTCCAACTTGGCGAATGACATCTCTTCGAACTTCAAATGAGAATTTTTTTTTGTATTGATCCCTTTTTTTTTTATAAAAGGTGAACAGTAACTTCGGCTCGTGAACAGTATTTTCGGGATGAATAGTAACTTCAGGCCGTGAACAGTGATTTTCGGGATGAACAGTAACTTCAGGTAGTGAATAGTAATTCCGGGCTGAATAGTAATTTGGCCGTGAACAGTAATTCCGTGCGTGGCGATTCTGGAATCTTCTGGAATGACTTGCCAACTAAGTTAGCTTAAAGATAAAGCAGAGTCGGTTAGATGAGATTAGGAAATCTTTCCTAAATCTACTTGGTTTGATAATCCTTGGGCATAATCTTTAGGAATCGGCCAGCCCTAATCCTCTCTATAAATAGAAGCTTAAGTCAAGAGTTCAAGCCATCCCAAAATAGAGAGCCTCACTCCTCTGATCATCTTCCTTCGTCTGACACCGTCTCTAGTTTCATATTTGTATAGCCTCATCGATGGCCTTATCGTAATCCTCAAATGTGTATGTCGCAGGCCTTCGATTTCGGCATGACCGAGTGGTTCCAATCACAGAGGAATTTCGATAATTGTTTATAAGTGTTGCTTCCCTCTGCTGTTTCTCCAAAGCTAGTTTTTTTTTCCTTTTCAAGTTTCTCTAAAGCGGATAGTGCATCGTTTTCAATAGTTCTGCCAATTGAAACTTTGAAAGGAGATTTGCTAGATGAAAATTCATCCACTATTTGCCGAAATTCATGAAGATTCGTGGCAAGGGTTTCCCATTGTCATATCCGCAAACTCTTTTTTTTTTCTTTTTTTTTCTTTTTTTTTGAACAACGTGACTACATCTTGTCTCACTGATTTTTTTTTCTTGTTCATGACTAGGCCCCCCTTCTATCTACAGTTGCCGATTTTACTGCTCTGACGTTGATGCGCTGTTGTTGACGGTACTCTGGCTTGTTGTTGAGAGACCAACCCGCTATCCTTCTTTGCGTAAAACTGCTATCCATCGAGGGTAGTTTCACACTTTGAATTCATTGTGTAAGAAAAATAAGCTTTTGAGGATTCTGTCACCAAGACTTACGAGTCTAAGGAAATTGGTTTTTAAGTGAGACCGTTTGTGACTCCTCCAATTTCCTGGGAATTCCTTACTTGTCTTAATTTCTTCGACATAGTCGTTTCATTTTGTGACGAGCTCACGGTGCGATACAAGTCTCTACCAAAAGAAGGCAGGCGCAATGGTGCTCTTCTGCCGCTGAGGAGGTTCAGAGGGATGTTTTCCCAGTGCCAATTGGTGATGCCGCGGATGAGACACTTGCCGATACTGGAGGACAGAGCTCTATACGGTCGGTACGACATAGCCAACAAGTCTCCGATGCTTCATCTTCCTCCGGGCGACCGCAGGGTAACAAAGTACCAAGTGCTGAAGCTGTCACCGTTCCACCTTCCTCATGCCAAACTGTCAAGATGACTGACCAGCTCGTAAGGGTTCTCCTTCAGAACCTTACGGAAGCTCCCCATGCAGAAGTCAGCGGTGTAGTTGCGCATGTTACCCACTTCCTTGCTAGCCTTCGAAATGTTGGTGATGACACCTCCATTCTTCAGGCGGCCGTTGATGCGTATGTAAAGAGCGTTGCCAAACTCCTTGTAGTCCAGCAGGGTGTTGTTAGCAACTCCGCCCGTCATGCCTGTGAGATTTCTGCGGTTGAGGGTAGTCTACGTTCTGCTCGAGCGACTTATAAGGGCGCCCTCCAAACCAGCAAGAGCTTGGAGAGACATGGAGAAGTAGTGGCGCAGGCAATAGAGGGAGCTGAAGCCAAATTACGAGCTTTGCATGATGAGGCAAAGAGCGTAAGACACCAGCAAAGTCGGCAAGTGGAAGTAATTGCTGCGGCCGAGTCGAACGTTGGTGCACTTCAACAGAGGTTAGATGAATTGAAAACTTTTCGAGCGAGCTCTGACGACTTGCTGAAGGTGAAGCGTGAGTTGGATCAATGCAAGAAGGCTATCCAGGCAATTATGCATTAGAACCGTCAAACTACTTTGTTATATTTTTTTTGTTTTTGTTTTTTTTGAGACTGCACTTGAACACATTTTTTTTTTGTACTCAAGCTACCTACGTACTTACAAAGTCACGTGCGTGACACTTTGCAAGATCAAGTCAACGTAGTTCATTTTTTTTTTTTTTTGTTTAGCCGTTCACAGTTTATACTCTTGCGGGCCAGGAGTGTCGATCTTTTTTTGTTTTTTTTTTTGAGCCGTTCACAGTTTATACTCTTGCGGGCCAGGAGTGGTGAGCACCACAGATGCCGGCATGAGCTTCTTGCATAACTTCCACTGCTTCTTCTTCGCTCAAGCATCTTAACCATTGCCCCTGGAACGAGCGTCTGTATAATGTCCCTTTGTAGTGGATAAACCTTGGGGCACGTCGACGGATTTCTATCTTGTGTCTTGGATCGGCTGGTAACTTTTGATGATCCAAGAAGTCGATGATAGGTTGACGCCAATCTTCTCTTTCGATTTCATAAGCATATACCACGTTTGACGACTTCATGTTTTTTTCGTTTTCCTCCAACGGCGGGACTACCCAACGATTGCAAACTGGAATGGACATGGTCTCCTCTGCCCCCAGTGCCAAATTGGCTGCGAGGTTAGCAAGCGCGTCAGCCAACTTGTTGGCACTTCTCGGAACATGTCCTAAGCTGATGGAGTCAAACTCGTTAAGCAATTGTGTCGCATGTCTATGATAAGGGATCAAGTCGTCCTTCCTAACTTCGTAATCGCCAAGCACTTGATTGATTACTAGCTGTGAGTCTCCGTAGATATCCATTTTGTCGATACTTATTTGTCTGGCCATTTGAAGTCCCAAGAGAAGTGCTTGATATTCAGCCATGTTGTTTGAACATAGTTGAGTGAGTGTGAACGAAAAGGGGAGAAGATGATTCTCTGGTGATACAAACACAACTCCAGCTCCAGCTCCATCGCGTCTTGCAGCTCCGTCGAAGAACATCTGCCATGGGGGTAGCACATCGATGTAGAATATGTCTTCGCCTGGAAGGTCGATGGAAAACTCCCATTCGGCAGGAACTGGGTGGTCAGCGAAGAAGTCTGCTATGGCTTGCCCTTTTGTTGCCTTCTGAGGTACGAATACTAGATCATACTGCTTGAGAAGCATAGCCCACTTTGCTAGTCGACCTGACAAGACTGGTCTTGAAAGTATGTATTTGATGGGATCAGCTTTGGAAACTACGTGTACTGTATGCGCTTGCATATAGTGCCTCAACTTCTGTACAGCGAACACCAATGCAAGACACATCTTCTCGATTGGAGAGTAATTGAGTTCAGCTCCCACCAAAGTTCGGCTCAAGTAATAAAGGGGTCTTTCTTTTCGTTTGTTGGTTTCTTGTGCACACATTGCCCCAAGCAACTTCTCTTGAGCGGCGACGTAAAGTATCAGTGGCCTTCCTGGAGTCGGTGCCCCAAGCACTGGTGCAGTAGACAAGTACTTCTTTATGTTATCAAAAGCTTTGCGACATTTGTCATCCCAAACGAATGGAGCATCCTTTTTCATGAGATGACTGAATGGTTGACAACGCCCTGCGAGGTTGGAGATGAATCTTCGTATGTAAGCCAGTCGTCCTTGCAATCCGCGCAGTTCTTTTAAGCTTTTTGGTTCGGGCATTTCTTGAATAGCTTTGATTTTTGTCTGGTCTATTTCGATGCCCCTGTGTGTGACTACAAAGCCAAGGAATTTCCCCGATGTGACGCCAAATGCACATTTGAGTGGATTCATTTTGAGCTGGCACTTTCGGAGTCGTTCGAAAACCGTACGAAGATCTTGGACATGGTCACTCCTGGCTTTTGACTTGACCACCACATCATCGACGTAACATTCTATCGTTTTATGCACCATGTCCTCGAAAATCTTTTGCATCGCACGCTGATATGTGGCTCCCGCATTTTTTAGGCCAAAAGGCATGACTTTGTAGCAGAAGATCCCTTTCGGAGTTCGGAATGCTGTAGCATCTTGGTCTTCAGGCGCCATGTGTACCTGGTTGTACCCAGCCGTGCAGTCCATGAAGGAGAGAGCTTCATGTCCAGTTGTTGCATCTATCATGAGTTCCGTAACTGGTAAGGGGAAGTCATCCTTTGGCATGCTTCGTTGAGATCTCGGAAGTCCACGCACACTCGCAGCTGCCCATTCTTCTTCCTTACTGGAACAATGTTGGCTATCCACGTCGGATATTTAACTTCACGAATGAAATCTGCGTCGATGAGCTTATTAACTTCTTTCTCAATTTCAGGAACCAGCTCTGGCCTGAATCGCCGTTGGGACTGCTTCTTTGGTCTGACTCCCTTCTTGATCGCTAGACGGTGCAAAGCTATCTTTGGATTAAGCCCTGGCATTTCTGTGTAGTTCCAAGCGAAAACGTCTTTCTATTCTGCTAATAATTTGAAGTACTGCTCCTCTTCTTCTTTGGTTAGGAGGGTGCTCACATATATTGGACGTGGATTTTCAGCGGTTCCAAGATTCACCTCTTTCAAGTCGTCAACAGTTGATTGCCCCCCGTCTTCGAGCACCTCAGGAGCTTGATCAGCCTCTTGTTCTTCGACTTCGTTTGGAACTTCTTCGGCTGTTACGTGGTAGGATGTCGCTACATCATATTCTTCGACTTTATTATCTTCGATTTCATCTGCAGCGATTTGGTGAGCTGATGTAGAGCTGGTGGAATCTTTTTGACGACGAATGGAAATTTTCACAGGTGGTGGAGGCTCGTAACCCAGACCAGCATGTTTGTGAGCCGTTCCGCGCATTTGGCTAAGACTGTAAGGATGAGGTTTGATCACTTCTCCGAGCATAGCTGGTCTTTTGAAATCGTATCCTGCCTTCTCCATCAACTTATAGGCGCTTGGACCGAATTCTCCCTCCAAACTTACATTCCCTTCATGTGGTTCAACTGACTCTGAAATGAATTCTTCTGGTGGAGGCCTCAGAACTTGTGTTGTATTTGCGCTGGGTAATGGAATGACTACTTTCGCCACCCATTCTTGTTTGACCATCCTTTTGACCTTCTTTTGATCTGCAAAACTTGTCTCTGATTTTTTATAGTCTTCCAAAGGTCTTTGTCCTGCTTTACGTCGAGACTTAGGTATATATCGCAAGATAGGGAGCGTGCTCTCAGGAGTCGGCCTTTGCGTTTGTACAGGTGTCACGACACATGGCCTGTTCCTAGCTTTTGATTCAATTTCTGATTTTATTTTCGGCCGGTTTTGGTTTGCTTTCGGTCTTTCCTTATCGTTTTTTCTAGTGGAAGGGATGATTGATGGCAGTAATTCACTTGACACACCGTCTTCTTCAAAGAACTTAGCATCTGCAAAAAATGAATCTGCCTTGGTAAATGGTTTGACGTCCCCATTTATCTTTCTTTCACCGTCACGATAATACTTCAAGCATTGGTGAAGAGTCGATGCAACAACTCCATTCTCATGCTTCCATGGTCGACCGAGTAACAACTTGAATGAAGTTTTAACGTCAATGACATGAAACAAGGTATCAGCAGACAGCTCTCCAATTGCTAGATTGACACGGATCATGCCAATTGCACTTTCAGTTTTTAGGTTGAATCCGTGAATTAAAAGCTGGCTATTAGAAAGTTCGTCCATAGTGATTCCCAATAAATCCATGGCTTCTTTTGGCATGAGGTTTACTCCAGATCCTCCGTCCACCAAGATTCTTCCCACCTTTTGTCCTCGGATGTAGCCTGTAACATATAGAGGTCTGTTGTGAGCTCAGACTCCTCTTGAGTCTTTTCTTCCCTTTCGCCTGACGTAGTCTCTCCTTGGTCACCTGGTTCTTCTTTCGGTGGGCAGGTTCTGGTTGTGGACTGACTTGCTTCTTTGACCTTCTTCGAGTTACAAGAGTCCATCCTTCATCATCCTCCATGCATTCAACCTCTTTCGTGATCCTATACGTTTCGATTCTTTGTGGGTTATAATCGCATCTCAACTTCTTTGATTCAGCTTCAATAGATGGCTTTGATATCCACACTTTTATTGGCTCAAGGGTGCCAAATTGGACTTGTTGCATGTACCATTCTTGTGGCTTGCAAAGTGAGTCGCAACTAGTCGTCACGGAGGCGTGGTTTGCTTCTATTGTCTCATCTGTGTCAAGCTCGATGCGTCCTTCTTTGACTAATCTCATTATAAGCTCCTTGAGAGTGACACAGTTTTCGATACTGTGACTAACCAATCTATGGTAGCGACAGTATTTGGGATCATTCGTCCTGTTGACTTCATCTGGGCGTTTTGCTTCTGGTAAGTTGATGATGCCTTTTTCCAACAGGTCGTCGAGCATGCCTGACAGATCCGAGTCAAGGAATGGATACTTCTTGGCTTGTAATTCTTTCAGTGTAGGCTTCGTGCGCTTGAAGTCTCTTGAGGTGACTTCGTTCCTCTTCTCCTGCTTTGGTTTCGATGATATCTCCACAGGATCGTCGTTGGTGCTGATGGCCATGGCCTCGTCGATGATCGCCTTTGACGAGGATATGCGATTCCTTCCATGTCCTTTCACGGTGATTTCCATGTCGTGTGCGCGTGTGGCTAACTCTTGAAAATTCCTAGGTTTGATACCTTTAAGGATGTATAGCAAATCCCAGTTCATTCCATCGATGCACATTTCTACAGCTGACGTCTCGCTGATGCGATCTTTACATTCAAGGCACAATGAACGCCATCGATTGATATAGTCAACCACAGGTTCTTCTTGCCATTGTTTCGTATTCGTTAGTTCACTGATACTGACAACCCTTCTTGTGCTATAGAATCGGTTGAAGAATTCATCCTCCATCTGACTCCAGCTATCAATAGACTCTGCCTCCAAGTCAGTGTACCAATCGAAAGCAATGCCCTTTAGAGATCGCACAAATTGTTTGACCAGCAGATCCCCTTCAGTTCCGGCGTTGTTACACGTTTCTATGAAGTGGGCAACATGTTGCTTTGGACTTCCTTTTCCGTCAAACTGTTGGAGCTTGGGGGGCTGATATCCCTGTGGCATGCGCAGACCGTCTATCCTCTTGCTGTAGGGTTTGGCACAGCGTGCACCACCAGAAGAATCTCCACTTAGCTGGCTCTTGACCGCGTTGGCTATCAGCACTTGAAGTTGGTCTTCGTTGCACGCAACACCTCCGTTCCTGTTGTTTTCTACAGGGATCATCTTATTAGCGTCATCATCTTCTATCGTTGGATTGACTTCTTCAACCTTTTGTTTCCCGAGCCCAACCACCTCTCTCTGGAGCTCTTCAAGCTTTTTGTTCTTCTCCTGGTTGTCTTTCAGGACTAGCTCAAGCATCTCTCTTAGTTCTTGCATCTGCTCCTCCATGGTTTTGGTGCCTATGGTCATGACAGAAGCTACGCAGGGTTTGGGTGTCTCGGCTTGTTTTGGCAGAGACACCTTCGTTTTTGGTGAGGGTGTTCCGTCAGCCTTCGCACTCTCCTTGTGTCGTGGGGAGTTGGAGGCAATCAGTGCCGTAGCTGCAGCCATGATGGAAGCAACGGTATATGTGCGTTCCCTCTTTGGCACTTGAGAAGCTCGTAGGCTTGCAGCAGCGGCGTTGACAGCCATCCTCTGAGTCATCCCTCTTGTGCAGATGCCGGTTGGTTGAGCCATGGTTGCGGCGTAAGTCTTCTTGGGAGTTTGTGGACTGGTAGGTTGAGCAGACATCTTAGCTTTAGCGTAGGGATGAGAGGTAGAGATCTTCACGTCGGGTTCACCAAAATTTGTAACGTCACAATATTTCGTTCTGATTTCAATACCAGATTTTTTAAGTCACAATATTTGTACCAGATTAGTACCTAATCTCATCCCTACGCTAAAGCTAAGATGTCTGCTCAACCTACCAGTCCACAAACTCCCAAGAAGACTTACGCCGTAACCGTGGCTCAACCAACCGGCATCTGCACAAGAGGGATGACCCAGAGGATGGCTGTCAATGCCGCTGCTGCAAGCTTACGAGCTTCTCAAGTACCAACGAGGGGACGCACATATACCGTTGCTTCCATCATGGCTGCAGCTACGGCAGTGATCGCCTCCAACTCCCCACGACACAAGGGAAGTGCGAAAGCTGACGGAACACCCTCACCAAAAGCTAAGGTGGCTCTGCCAGAACAAGCCGAGACACCCAAACTCTGTGTAGCTTCGGTCTGACCATAGGCACCAAGACCATGGAGGAGCAGATGCAAGAACTGAGAGAGATGCTTGAGCTAGTCCTGAAAGACAACCAGGAGAAGAACAAGAAGCTTGAAGAGCTCCAGAAAGAGGTGGTTGGGCTCGGGAAACAAAAGGTTGAAGAAGTCAATCTGACGGCTGAAGATGATGACACTAATAAGATGATCCCTGTAGAAACTAACAGGAACGGAGGCGTTGCGTGCAACGAAGACCAACTTCAAGTGCTAATAGCCAACGCGGTCAAGAGCCAGTTAGGTGGGAATTCTTCTGGGGGTGCACGCTGTGCCAAACCCTACAGCAAGAGGATAGACGATCTGCGCATGCCACATGGATATCAGCCCCCCAAACTCCAACAGTTTGACGGAAAAGGAAGTCCAAAGCAACATGTTGCCCACTTCATAGAAACGTGCAACAACGCGGGAACTGAAGGGGATCTGCTGGTCAAACAATTTGTGCGGTCTCTAAAAGGCATTGCTTTCGATTGGTACACTGACTTGGAGGCAGAGTCTATTGACAGCTGGAGTCAGATGGAGGACGAGTTCTTCAACCGGTTCTATAGCACCAGAAGGGTTGTCAGTATGAGTGAACTGACAAATACGAAACAATGGGAAGAAGAACCCGTGGTTGACTATATCAATCGCTGGCGGTCATTATGCCTTGAATGTAAAGATCGCATCAGCGAAACGTCAGCTGTGGAAATGTGCATCGATGGAATGAACTGGGATTTGCTATACATCCTTAAGGGTATCAAACCTAGGAATTTTCAAGAGTTAGCCACACGCGCACACGACATGGAAATCACCGTGAAAGGACATGGAAGGAATCACATATCCTCGTCAAAGGCAATCATCGATAAGAGGGAATACAAGAAGCCTGAAAGGGTCAACAAAAATGCTCCGAAAGAGGCCATGGCCATCAGCACCAACGACGCTCCTGTAAAGATATCATCAAAACCAAAGCAGGAGAAGAGGAAAGAAGTCACCTCAAAAGACTTCAAGCGCACAAAGCCTACACTGAAGGAATTACAAGCCAAGAAGTATCCATTCCCTGACTCTGATCTGTCAGGCATGCTCGATGACCTGTTGGAGAAAGGCATCATCAACTTACCAGAAGCAAAACGCATCAGATACCTGATTTCAACACGCAAGCGTCATCATGCGATCCGAAATGTGATCCGAAATTAGGTACTAATTAGGTACAAATTGGCTTCGTGTAATTAGGTACCTAATTAGTACCTAATTTCGGATCACATTTCGGATCACATCCGAAATGTGATCCGCAAGCGTAATTAGGTACTATATTTGGGTCAATATTGTGACGTTACAAATTTTTCCTCTGTGGGTCAAATCAGGTATCTGTGGGTCAAATCAGGTATATTTGGGTCACAAATATTATTCTGCACTGATGCATGCCTTAGAAGGTATCTAGTTGCCAGAAACTGGAACTTAGAGAAAGCGAAGAATATGCTGGAAGAGACTCTCAAGTGGAGAGCCACGTTCAAGCCCGAAAACATTCACTGGGTAAGATCCAATCAGTATAAATACCCTTCGATTAATAAACTGTCTAACTATTTTCTCCCTTCTGTCAGAGTGATGTTGCCAAAAGAAGGCGAGAATGGGAAAGTGTTCAGGGCTAATTTCCATGACAAATTCGGTAGAACTGTCCTGATCATGAGACCTGGAAAAGAGGTAAATTGTAACTCATAATTTTCAGTGTCAATTTCAGGCTAGATGTGAACCTTATGCCTGTTGCAGATAGCGAAAAACTTTGAAAGCCAGGATAAGTTTCTTGTGTATAATTTAGAGAATGCCATCTTCAATCTACCAGAGGGTCAAGGACAAATGGTGTGGCTGATCGACTTCACAGGATGGTCTATGTTACGTATATCGATCAAATCTTCCCGAGACTTTCTATATATATTGCAAAACCACTACCCTGAAAGACTGGCTATGGGATTTCTGTACAACCCTCCTTGGGTCTTTGAAACATTTTTCAAGGTATATAATCAAGCCAGACCGTCTGCTCTTGTACTTAAAATCTTTTATGAATTTGTTTCCGAAAATGCTCTACTCTTATCTCAATTTGTTTTTTGGTTTGTGCCAGATGGTGAAATACTTTATTGATCCCATAACGTTTGAAAAGATCAAGTTTGTGTATTCGAAACACGGAGAAAGTGCAGATATCATGAAGACTTACTTTGACGAGGAGAATCTGCCAACTGAATTCGGGGGAAAGGCTACTCTGAGCTTTGATTATGAAGAGTTCTCGCAGATAATGGCTCAGGATGATCTGAAGCGTGACGCTTACTGGGGACTTAAAACTGATTTAGTCAATGACCAGTCTCAAGCTAGAGCTGCTGCTCCAGAGCCAGTCACTGCACCAGCACATTAGTATACTTACCTGAATTCTCCATAAGCCATTGCAGCAGGGCTCCATTAACTGCTATGTGAACCAGAGAAGAAGATAAATGCACCAAAAATTAGGTGTATAGGGATTTTTATCTACATCTACATTAATAATAAGAAACGCAGAAGTGCAAGCCGCAAAATGCTTTTTTCGACAGTTAAATTTCGATTTTGAACCAAGTAGGAAAGACCTTAATTAGTGTAACTGATGGTTGTTTTTGTTAAGGACAATAATTGGGTTGTTAGGAAAATAGAGCGATTTATTATTGGTAGTGGTTATACAGTGTAGATATAAGGAAAGATAATATCATAATCAAAATGTGCTCTAATCTTCCTAACAAATATCTAACGGTCTTCACCAGACTCGCCCGAGGCTTGAGCACTATGAGCTTTGATTTGATTATGAACTGCAGTTGTTCACATAATTTGGAGATGAGTGGGGGGTATTGAGTATTTATTGATATGTCTCTCATTCTTTGTTTTACTGCTTCTAATGGAGTGCTGCTTGGTGGTGAATTGGGTTTGAAGACTTTCATATGCATTTACTCATGGAATCTTTGGCAGTATGCACAATTTGATTCAACTTTCACCTGTCCCAGCGTCGGTGGCCTCCTCTGGGGGTGTCACTGGTCTGCCGAAATTCAATGAATCTACCAGCAGTGCTTTAATGCTTAAGCGCCAAGGTCTCCCACGGTGGCCCTTCCCCTCTGCGCAACAAGTACTACTATGTTTCGTCGCAAAACAAGCTCTCATGACGAACCAAATCAAACAAGGTGATGTTGGCTGGTACTTGTGTCAGTGTGATGTTGCCAAACAAGGTGAGAATGGAAAACTATTCAGAGCTAATTTCCATGACAAATATGGGAGAAGCGTCCTGATCATAAGGCCTGGAAAAGAGGTAATTTATAAACACTTGTAACTCATTGTAGTCAATTTCAATGCGTAACCTGCAGACACCGAAAAACTTAGAAAGCCAGGATAAATTTATGGTGTATAATTTAGAGAAATGCCATCTTCAATCTCCCACAAATGGTGTGGCTGATCGATTTCACCGGATTTTCCCCATGTTACGTGTATCGATCAAACATGCCCGGGATTGTCTGTATATCTTACAAAACCACTACCCTGAGAGACTGGCTATGGGTTTTCTGTACAACCCTCCTTGGATCGATCTTTGAAACATTTTTCAAGGTATAATATCATCAAGCCTTCTTTTTTATAAAAATGCCACTCTTTTCTCAAATGTTCGTCTTACCTTATCTGCATTTTCCTAGATGATTAAATACCTCATTGATCCCATAACGTTCCAAAAAATTAAGTTTGTGTACTCGAAACACGAAGAAAGTGCGGACATCATGAAGGCTTACTTTGATGAGGAGAATCTGCCAACTGAAAGGCTACTCTGAGCTTTGATTACGAAGAGTTCTCGAAAATAATGACTCAGGATGATCTGAAGCGTGACGCTTACTGGGGAATTGAAACTGATTCAGTCAATGACCAGTCTCAACCTGGAGTTGCTTCAGAGCCAATAACTGCACCAACACCTTAAAGGCTTAAACAATGATAGTTCACCATCTTCACGTAATTCCGTTCTCCTCCATTATTAATTGGTCGTTGTAAGTATTCATGTCCGGTTTCGAGCGGGTATTTTCTGAATTCAGATTCCTGAAACAATACAAGTCACAGGGTCGTGTGACTGCCCGTACTTTTCAAAGAACATGCATGCGCTTTCCAGCAACAAACATGTTCCAGGTCAGGAAGCACAAACCGCATTTATCCCTGAAATATTTCCATGATATATTCCCATCGATAATTTTATCCTAAGCTAGTCACAAATTAAATCACATTTAGTAAATATATCTTTTATGGTAGCCCATACAATATTTTCTACACATTCGGTTCCAATTAATTAATTTTAGAAATTAATCAAACGTTATAAATACAAGCACGTCAATGTGCTCAAAGCTCAAACAAAAAAAACAAAACAAAATATCTCAGAACCTTAAACCCTAATTAAATTCTCTTGCGCTCACTCAGTTCTGTCGTTCAATTGTTTATTCGCACCTCAACTCAAACCATATGGAGAATCAGCAACAAGCCATCCCTTTTAGAAATCGCTTCACGTTCGTCGTCCATGCAAACATTGGCAAGCCTCAGAGCGACGGCCAAGTGTCTCAACCTTGCAACTTATCAGCCCAGTTTCTCTCTGAAGCATTTAATGTCCGGATTCCTGTTTCAAACCCGATTCAAGGATAACTATGTGATCAACACTGCGTCCCGATGGACGACGGAGTTTTTGGACTTGAACAGGTTTTGTTGGATTTCTTGCCGCACAAGGTAAAGGTGAAAGCCTGCTCGGATGCTTTGGGGCTGCTTTACTGCGAGAGCCGACAGCACCAGAGTCCGTTTACTGAGAAGAATCATTACGTCTGCAAATGGGTTACAAAAGAGTGGCTGGAGATACCAAAGCCTAAAACGTATGATTACCTAAATTATACTTCGGAGATCATAGTGATGAAATCGAATCCTGTCCGATTCAAAATTGTTAGATTGACCAGTCCGAAGCCGAACTCGGGGAACATGCCCAATTTCTACTACATTTGTCAGGTTTTTGATTCAGAGAAGCCGGGGAAGTGTGGAGAGAGCTCGAGCAGAAGATTCGGTTGCATGAACATTACAGAGAAGAGTGGATCGATCTGGATTGGCCCATGGTCACAGTAAATTTGAATTTGCATATTCTGGTAGGACGATATCGGATTCTGGCATTCGATTCGCTGACTGAAGAATGGAACAATATCTTCACTCCCGAGCCATGTCAAGACGTTAGCTTGTATCGCAAGTTATCAAAATACCAAGGCAAGCTGAGCCTCATCGTTGAAGACAACATGGAGGAGATAATGACATTATGGGTCATGGAAGACTACAAGAATAAGATTTGGGAGAAAACCTATCAGCTATGCACCCAAGAAGTTCATCGGATCAGGCGATCAGTGTTACCATACCGCTTTTGTAACTCAGAAACCGTACTCTTCATCGATTTGTTTGCATTCATCTTGTACAACCTCAAAAACGGATCTTATAAGAAAGTGCATCTTGACCCCTCCCACCCAAAAACAGTTTTCGGGTTCGAATCCGATTTTGAGAAGTTGGGATGGAAAAGCAGGAACAACCCTAAAGCCAAGCTGCGAGCTCGACTAAAGAACCCAAAACCCAAATGGAGATAATGGAAGAGGTAGCTTAATTCTGATATTACTGTGCTAGCTATAGTTTTCTGGCTGTGGCTGTGGGTTTTTTTGTTCATATCGGGCTTTTTATTTATAGTGCTGAATGTTCTTTTTGAACTGATAAATAATTAACTTTACTGGGGAACTAAAATAATTGACCAGTCTCTTTCAACCTGGAGCTGCTTCAGAGCCAGTCACTGCACCGCCACCTGGTTGTCTAGAAAAATCTGTGACACCAACTAACTAATTCCCCAGTTGCCGAAACTGGGGTCTACTTGGTCCTCAAAGTAGATCACTGATTTAGATTCTCCTAAGAGCATCCTTCAGTAGGCTTTAGCATTTGGCATGGGGCCAAAATGAGCCTAGTCATACGCAGATTCTATTATGGTCTAATCCGAAGGCTTAGAGTCGGGGTTAATACTTGAATTATTAGGTCGGTCCGAAATACGAGTTCGATTTAAAATTACATATTCATTGATTTAATGACGTTCTTGACATAAAAATATGATATTTTTTCATATCCATCAAATCTCACACGTCCAAACCAGTAGCATTTGCATTTAAATAGTTATTTATCGATTAATTAGGGCCGAAATTAGCCCGAGTCTGACCCTAGCCCGAAAAGCCCTATGAAATGAAGAGTCGATAACGACTTTAGAGCCGATGAATTTTCTCAATGCCGGCCCTAATGTGCAAATGGTTAAGGCTCACTAAAAGCCTTACTCGGCCCGGCCCAATAGGGCTAGGGCTTACCCGACTCGGTCCTTTGTCGACCCCTATCTTTCACCATGACCAAAAAATATAGCATCCCCCTCTCTCATCTTGTTATGTCTCGTGGCTATTTTGATCAAGTGCACCCCACTCGTGACAAAAGTTCATCATCATCCTCTCTCATCGCTACATAAATTGTAGCTCATAGGGGGCGTTCGGTTGAGGCAGAGTTGTAAAAATGAGGCACGATCCGAGCCACTCATCACAGCCGTCAAACGCATGTGCGTTGTCATGTGTCCCACTCACTTGAACGCGTTCACATTACTGTTGTGAGTGGGACACGTGGCGCGCCCACAAAGCATGGGGGTTAGATGGACGCACGAGATCGTGCCTCACTGCCTCAATTTACTGTTCACTGCCTCATTTGAACGCTTCTCGTAGCTCATAAATATTAAGGTTAATACAAATATATCAAAGTATATCTCGTTTTATACATCTCAAAAAATTATGAATATTGGTAATTATTTTGATTTTTTTTACTTTGTAATTTAGAAGATGTATTCGTTGCAAGATCAAAATATAAACTGAAAAGTTTCTTACACGTGACATGTCACGCGTTGCAATTGGTTCACGGCTCATTACCAAATCTAATTTTTGGTCATGACGTCCCGCGGCAATTGGTTCACGACTCATTACCAAATCTAATTTTTGATCATGAAATAATCTTTTTTTTCCAAGTTGATCATCTCATGACATTTTCTACAATTGATTTAGTCAGGGTGGGGATCCATGTTTTTTATTATCATCTCTCATTATCTTTTCTTATGACTCAAAAAAATCATGGGATGCTCTACGGCCGTCTTGAGGGCCGTTGTTTGCATGATCCATTAGATGTTGGAACTTGCGGCTGAAGCTCTCTCTCCGAGTTGAGGTCTGATCTTCAGTTACTCAAGTTTGGTTGGAGAGATCTCAAATGACTTTATTAATGACGTCTTATGCTGTGTTTTCTCAACTGCTGCTGCCCTCCAAATATGTCTCAACAACAATTTACTACAAATCTAAAAAGTATTAAATTATTGAAGATAATAGGATGACAACGGAAGCTAAATGAAAACCTGGTTTGAAAATTCACAATCAATAGTTTCCCACAAGTAGCAATGCAACAATGCAATGCCTTGTATTAACTGATACCTGGTTGCCTGTTGATCCTCTTTTCTCCTCTACAGCCAGCCGGAGACTAATAATAACAGTAGAACATACCAATCATCCGCAACTTCACCTCGGTTTAATGATACCATTGATGCACACATCTCACGTAATGTGAAGTGAAGGTCTCTGCAAACACTACTCATAATCTCCCATTTTGCATGCTTCAGAGCGACTGATAACAACAGCTTTATACAGATATATTTGACCCACAACAGCTTCTGAATACTAGGGTCAGAATCTTGTAACGTACCGACGTGGGCAATAGCTTAAATGAATCGACTTTTGAAGTTTCTGGTTCCTTTGTACGTGCGGACAAGAAGTCCAACGCCTACGCCTAATCCGAGGCATACACCCATGCCGATTCCAACTCCAACTCTCACGCCTGCATTAAACCATGATAGTTCACCATCTTCACCTTCTAGGAACTCCGTTCTCCTCCAGTATTGGTCATCGTATTCATGTCCAGTTTCGAGTGGGTATTTTCTGAATTCAGATTCCTGAAATAACAAAATTCAATGTCATACAAAAACTCAAGGCTATCACAGTGAGTTATAGTGAAACATATCATGTCACTCGATGTAATTGGCAATTTTAAAACCAAAGATTCACAAAGGGGTGACATGAAACCTTGAGATGCAACCATCGCATGAATGGATAGATCTGCTAAGTTGGAGGTTGGAAAACTGAAGTTAAGCACATAGTAAATATTTAATGCCACAACTGAGGCCAATCGAGATAGAAACGAGACCTAAATGAAGTGCCATTTGCCACAGGTAACTTTTTCAAAGAATCTAAGACGGTATCTAAGAATATCAAAAACATGCAGCAATACAATATAGACAACACAAGTCACAGGCTCGTGTGACTGCCTCAATACTCAAAAACTCATGTGCTGCCCATATTTTTCAAGATCTAATCAGGTTAAGATGATAAGTTCTTGAATATACACATGGGTCGGGACCCTGAACATACGTTTTCCAGCTACAAACATGTTCCAAGTCAGGACGCAGGTAGATAGCCATTTCGGATTAATGATTCCACCAGTCGAGAATTTATTGCAACTATCAACTATGATAACTAAAATAGCTATCCTGACTGCTGTACCAGTTTGTAATTTAGCAGTGGGATTGCAAGATGGATAAGATATCATCAACCGAAGCTTATGACTTCGATAAAAATTAAAATGTATTACCTGATAATCCAGTCTTGGAGCAGCATTCTTCTGTTCTTCAGTTGTCTCATTTTCTGGTATAGCATCCAACATGCCCTTTCGATCAGGCTTCTTTTGGCAAGAAAGTTGAAAGGCCTTAGTTAAGACGATCGGCGTTCCCGAGAAGCAACCAGCAACATACACTTCAATGGTTGGTGAGACTAACTCATGACCCACAACATGTCTTCCTTTCAAGAACCCCTTTCCAACAGTCATCTGCGATTCGCAGTTCATACTCCACCTTTTGTAAGATTGATTAGAATCTCCAAAACTTCCGTCAGCGCTTGACAATTCCAACTTTCCAGACAAGATAACTCTATCCTTGTCAAGTACATCGAATTTCACACTTCCGGTTATTCGTATACTGTCTGTACCGACAAACGTTGCTTCTTCGCATTTCTTGTCCACCCTATCTCTTCTTAGAAAAGTAGTGACTCCGTCTGAGCAAAGGCCACATCTCAGACCATTCACTTCCAGCAGAGTGTCGGGGCTCAGAGGGATGTGGTTTATACTGAGAAACTGTGGCGTTGAGTCGTCCACCAGCAAATTACTAACCCTCACATAAAAGACTTTCAGATCGAACCAATCTAATGAAAGTTTACTCAATGGCTTGTACGATGGATGCCTAATGATTTGTCGCCCAATACTCATCGATTCCACCTTGTTGCGAGTTTCAAATGAGCAATCCATATCCTTGAAACTGACTCTTCCTCGAATCCCTCAAAAGCAAATTATCTGACCAAACCAAAATCCAAATACGCATCCATAAGACCGACAGAAACCTGTTCAAAACAAAAATATGAACGTGGTGGCATCATCACGTGGAAAATGCAGCCCCAATTCAAAGCAACATCAGTTTTTCCACATAAAATTTCCAGGAAATCAAAGTCCAGAGACTATGCAAAAAGGTAACGGAAGTCTAAACTCCAAAACGGGATTTTCTTCTACGATGTATGACCCGGACTAAAATAAGATAAAAGAAAAGGATGTGATAGATCCCTAAAACTATTAATAGCAGAGCAGGCACAGATTCATCTCCTCTACTCATCTATATGGTTTTATAAAAACACTAAATTTGGCAAATGGTAGAAACATCAATGAATAGGTTGAAACATCAATGAAAACCGGAACTAAAATCTTATAATCAAACACTAAACGGCAGAAAGACGAGTATTGTAGACAATCTGGTTGGTAAACCAAAGTCATCAAATTAACCTATAACAGCTTCTCAACACCTAATATCTCAGGTAACTCAAATCCCAACCAAACTACTAACTACATCATCAATAGAAGACTATTATATAAATTGTTGAACAAAAAATTGAATCAAATGAAACTGATTGAATCTGGAAGGAGAGAGACACCCACCAGCAGATCAACTGATCAACTCATAAGCGAAAGTTGAGACTAAGCAAAGGACTCACTAATAAGGCACTAAGCAGCGCAACTGCTCCAAAACACATACCATGAAACAAATACTACACAAAACAAGGATATTTTTAAAATCTTAATAAATTCACACTGCAGCAAACAACTACATTCCACTCAGAGCTCAGACACATGACTGATAGAGAAATCAAGGAAGAAAACGCCACATCTTCACAATTACAACACATGCCAGCAATCTCCAATGCCCAACACATCACAAAACCCGCCAAAAAAAAAAAACCCTAACACCAGCTCCACCCTCTCACCACTCAACCAACTACTCATTACAACTCAAGAAAACAAAACACTCAGTCTCACCTTTAATCATAAACCGCCAAGTTTCCACCTTTTCGTCAAAAAACGATAAAAAAACGGACACCCTGATACAAAATATGTCTGTAAAGTTCTCCAATCGACGATTCGCGTCTATCGAGCAGCAAATTGAAGTCAATTGGAGAGACTAAGTTTGTTATTCTGAGTGTGAGTTAGCTATATGGGGTTGTGTAAAATGAGGAGGCGGTTACGGGATGGGGTTTCCGATCTTATCTCGATTTTAGGAAGTGTAATTGACAATCACGAGGCTGGAGAAGGATTGGTAGGGATCGGCCATGAAAGCGACGATGATGCTCTTCTGTCGCCGGCCTGACCACATGAAGATGATGATCATAAAGTTGGGCTTCTTACTGGGCCATACTATAGGCTTTGCGTTTTAGATGGCCCACATCAGATCGTATCTATTTATGTGGTGCTGGTTAGCAGTTGGGCCCACTTATGTTGGTACATTTTGTTTACTCCGATTATTCAATTTTATGATAAATTTTATTGTTAGTTTTTTTTAATGTTCAAGTCATAATCATTTTACTAATAAAAAATATTTAATACTGGTTTTTTGATAAAATAAATTAAAACTTAATAACATGAAATGTAAGTCTGGAAACTTATAATTGCATTGAAATTTCCTAAAAACGAATTATTAATTAGAAATAAATGAAATTATTTTTTGACAGATGAACGGATTCGCTGCATCACAAATTCACGGAAAAGAAAACGACACGAAACCCGTCAGATCTGAAACTCTGCGAAAATTAAACCAAGAAAAGTCAGAGTCATCCCAAATCCAACTTGTGCGTAAAATTCCCAAATTAGCCCTTTTCCTCCGTAACCTAACCTAACCCAAAAATATTCGAAAGAAAAAATATATATGAAAAAGGCTGAAATGTTTCTGCTTTGTCCCCTTGTTGAATTATTAACCAGAAAAGGAACATATGAATGGATATATATGCAAGTGTTTCTGTGTGCTTATTGGATGCGGCCTGGATTTGTATGACGCTGAAAAGGTAGCGAAATCTTTCATCGCCGATGGAGCTTCTTTGATTGATAAAGACTCCATCTTTTGTATCTGGGCTCTGCTCAAAACATAGTTTTATTTGTTTTGTTTGTAATTGATTGGATGGGGAAGAAGAAGGTGGTGAAGAAGAGTAAGGAGGAGGAGGAGGAAGAGGAATTGGGGATGAGTGTGTCAGCTGGTGAAGGTTCATCAATGGCTGAGGAGGCTCAGCAGCTGGCGCAGACTCCGAGGAAGAGAGGGAGGCCGAGGAAGGTGGTGGTTGTGGTGGAGAAAGATGAGAGTGAGGAGGAAGATGGAGATGAAGTTCAGGATGTCACCAAAAGAGGCAAAACAGAGGATAAGAAAGATGGAGGAGAGGCAGAGGAGGAGGAGGCTGCTGTTTCAGGGCAGTGTGGGAAAAGAAGCAGAGCCAAGAGAAAGAGCAGACCCAGAAAAAGCTACTGAGTTAGAATGATTTTCAGATTGAGGTCAGTTAGATGAAATGAAACAAACTACCATGTAAACATCAAGCTTCGTTAATTGGTGCTTCCAGCTAGGGTTTTGTAATGGTTCAATTTGATTTTGATTTCTGACATAGAATGAAGTCTTGCAAGCTTTTTAATTCAATTTGATTTTGATTGGTTACAGAATTCAGCATCTGGGTTTTGAATTTTGACATAGAGTGGGTTTTTGCTTGGATCGAGTTTGAGGAGATGTAGAGTGTGAACAGAGGAAGTGAGCTCTGTTTTTGCAACCTTTAAGACCACCAAATTAGGTAGAGTTTTGACTCACTTTATTAGGTTTTCATAAAGTTTGGCTTTTGTTATTAATTGTTTAGATTTGGTTAGTGGATGAGTAGGCATATCAAGGTTTGAATATAGTTTGATTATCAAGAGGAACTTTAATTAAAATGTTAGTTTCAAAAACAACAAAAAAACCATCTGTTTGTTCAATTTGAGCAAATGAATTCTTCTTGCACTCAAATTCATTTTTTTTTTTGAGTTACACTCAAATTCATTATTGATTGCTTAAATACAAAATTAATTTGGTCAACGACAAAGCCAAAATAAAAAGAATCAAAATTCCCAAACATTAAAATACTCTCCCTCTCTCTCTCTCTCTCGATCCAAATCACCAACTCCAGCCCTCACGTCGTCGACGACTTCCTTCCTTCCTTCTATCACCTCCTCAAAAACCATCTCCCAAATCAACCTCATAACCCTCTTGCATTGCGCGATGCGCCCGCGCCCCAATTCCCAACGATCCAACTGACACTGCTGAATCCCGAACTTATCAGAGCGTATTCAGACCGGTGGTCATGGCGGGCCGTTCGAGCTTGCGCGGCGGTACCCAGGTCTCTGTAAGATCGAGGATCATGGGCGCTGTTGCTGTTGGGGTTCTTCTTGGGTGCGTGTTCGCGTGGCTGTACCCTCATGGACTGTTCAGGTCCGATTCGGACGTCGAGCGTCGCTCGGTGTTGAAATCCGGTCTACAGGTTTGATCTCTAATGGAATTTGGATCTTGATTGACGGCTCTTTGTGTCTGCATTGGAGTTAGTGTTTCTTGTTTTGGCCAAAATTAGGGTTTTTGAAATGCTGGAAATTTATGTGTATCGTTGTTGATTTGGTTGGGGGCTTGATGCGCTGACTTAATGGAAATTAATGCGTGTTTCAGGTTTGATTTTTTATGTGGTTTTGGGTGTTGCTTGATTGAGCCTTGTGTCTGCATTGGAGTTAAGGTTTCTAGTTTTGGTCAAAATTAGGGTTCTTGAAATGCTGTAAATTTACTTGTTTGTGTGTGCTTGTTTAACTGCTTTCACACGATTCAGTTTAGTTAGATCCCATCTCATTAATTCAGATGCATATATATTTGAAGTAGTTCAAGAAGTTGCAGATACGTGGAATCCCTATTTTACGTATGGTTTGTGTATCATGCATAATAATGTTTTGTCCGGTAGAAGTTTTGATTTTTGTCTTAACAAGAACCAGAACTTGGCTACTGAAAGTCGGAGTTTAATTTTGTGGAAGAATCAGGATGATCTGAATCATGGAGATTTTACCCGTTGCTAAGTAGATAGATAGATAGATAGATAGCATGCTTGTCTTTGATGTTATGCACGTAAATTTATTTGTTTGAAGCCAAAAGTTGAAACTGAGAGTATTGTATTTCGGGTGAGCTGATGGTAATCAGGGGTTTGATTGTTTGCTTTATGCTCAACAGGCTGGTTCTTCGGAATGTGAATCATCCGAACGGGTGAAGATGCTGCAGGCAGATTCTTTGGCATTATCAGAGAAGAATTCCGAGCTGAAGAATCAGATCAGGGAGTTAACGGATAAGTTGAGGTTGGCTGAGCAATTTAAGGACAATGTGCAGACACACTCTTTGGTATCGGGTGCACAGCAAAAGGCTGGGCCTTTCGGTATGGTGAAGAGTTTACGAACCAACCCAACCGTGCTACCTGATGATTCTGTGAACCCTCGTCTGGCCAAATTGTTAGATTCAGTTGCTGTTAATAAGGAGATCATTGTAGCTCTTGCAAACTCGAATGTCAAGCAGATGCTCGAGGTCTGGTTCACAAATATTAAGCAAGTAGGGATACCAAACTATTTGGTTGTGGCGCTGGATGACGAGATTGAAACTTTTTGCAAAACAAATAACGTGCCAGTTTACAAAAGTGGCCCGGATGACAACATAGATTCAATAGCAAAGACAGGAGGTAACCACGCCGTCTCTGGCCTTAAGTTTCGGATTTTAAGAGAGTTTCTGCAACTGGGTTACAGTGTCCTGCTCTCGGACGTTGACATAGTCTACTTGCAGAATCCCTTTGATCATCTTTACAGAGACTCAGACGTGGAGTCGATGTCGGATGGACACAATAACATGACAGCGTACGGATTCAATGATGTGTTTGACGAACCTGCCATGGGTTGGGCAAGATACGCACACACAATGAGAATATGGGTGTACAACTCCGGCTTCTTCTACATTCGGCCCACCATACCTTCCATTGAGCTTCTGGACCGTGTGGCTGACAGGCTGGCACGTGAAGATGCATGGGACCAAGCAGTTTTCAATGAGGAACTATTCTACCCGTCGCATCCAGGGTACACAGGACTACACGCTTCGAAACGTACCATGGACATATACATGTTCATGAACAGTAAAGTTCTTTTTAAAACAGTGAGGAAAGATGCCAAACTGAATAGGCTGAAGCCGGTCATTGTCCATGTAAATTACCACCCCGATAAACTTCCCAGGATGCTCGCTGTCGTGGAATTCTATGTCAACGGAAAACAAAATGCACTGGATCCATTTCCAGATGGTTCAGACCGATAAAAGTCCGAAACTTGGAGACACTTTTTTACTCGACTCTGCAGGCTGATTTTATGTGGAAAGTATCAGGGCCAACAGCAAGTTACTTATACTTCACATTTGCCGATTTATTGATCATATCTAGGGACCCTTTTGGATTTGAAGCTCTTTGTAGCTAGCTTGATGGAATGATGAGGATCAACAGACTTTTGCTATGTTATTCAATTTTTTTAGGCATCTGACCTTTCAGGTGGGGTTTGCAATATCAGATCATGTTTTGGATGATGAGTCTTCCCAATCCAATGCAATGTCACATTTCAACTCGATCTGAGTCAGAAGAAATCCCCACTATAACCCAAAAAAAGGAAGCAAAATGATATAGAAACGGCTAGAAATGACAATGAAACATTTTCCAATCAGATGCTGCATTTCAACTCAATCACAGCCAGAAAAAATCCAAAAATAATTGAAGCAAAACTAAAATAGAAAATGCCACAAATGAGAAGGAAATAGTGGAATTTCCACGTAATCTCTTTGCTTAGCTGTAGCACGACGTCGTATATAGGACTGTTTCTTATCCAAATCCATCGGCAGAATTGCGAGATTCTCTGTTCGAAGCTTTCTGTGGTTTCAGTTTGTCGCTCAACTCAAACCCCACTCGGATTTCCTCTGTCGTTTTCCTCGATTTTTCTCTCCTAATTTTTTATCACAATATCTGCGGAAATTTCCCCACTAAAGCTCGATACTCCGGCGATCCATTTGCGGAGCTCAATGGTTGAATTTTGAGCACGATTCAAATTCCCGCCAGATTGGGATATTTGAAAAATGGAGAGGTTTTCGAGCAGGGAGAGTGTGCTTTTAGGCTACAGTCCGTCGAGATCGTTTGCGGAGGATCCCGGTGGCTCATCTTCTAAATCATCGTCGTCGTTCAGCGACGCGGTGGTGGACTTTCACGACGTGTTCGGCGGGCCGCCGAGGAGAGTTTCGATTCAGGAAGGGAGGTATAGCTTCAACAGCGATAGTGTTGGAGCGGTGGAGGAATTAGGGTTGGGAAGAAGAGGGAGTGACGAGGCGACGGGGGTAGTGGCGAGGAGGAGTCCGTGGGGAGGATTAGGGTTTGGGGAGAAGCCGGTGTTTGGGGAAGGGAGTAGTGGAACGCAGACGCAGAGGAGGAAAACGGCTGATGATTTTTTTGACGATATTTTCAGAGGTGGTAGTGATTCCACTAATTCGACGGTTAAGAGAGCGGAGAGGGATTTGTACTCGTCGTCGGCGCCGGCGGACGTTGTTGTGATTCCCAGAGATGATGTTTTTGGCGGCTCGTCTGTTTCGCCACAATCCAGGTTTATGCTCCATCTTTGGGCAAAAATCCAGATTTGTAGATTAGTAAAATTTTCTTGTTTTGCATATTTCTTCCGATCAGATGTCTTTATCCATATCAATCTACTCGAATTGAAAATGGTTCATTGAAATCTTAGTGACAGTTCATCTATAGTTGAAATCAGAAATGGAACGATGATTTTAGGTAAAAGCTGACTGATGCTTGGTTTGTCATTTTTATGGAAGATGTGAGCAGCTTATGTCGAGGGGATTGGTGTATGAATTTTTGATGATTCTGCTTGTGGTACTGGTAGGAGAGTTACACAACTTGTTTCTGATGATATTTCATTGTTTGTTCTTGGATAGTTGAGTTAGCGGGTTTGTTGAGTAGGTTATGTGCACAATGAACAAGTAATTCCTCGTGTTGAATTGAATTTCTTTCATTTCAATTTTGCAGTATTCCTGCCAAATTGGGTAAGGGGCTGGAGGTTCCCTTGTTTACTTCTGTCAGCCGTAGCCCACGAAGAAGCAGGGAGAACTATCCACCCTCGCCAACTGCACCATCATATAGGCTTTCAAGACATGGGAGTCTGAATCAGGCTGATTTGACAAATGAAGCGCAACTATTATATCGCCAAAGTCCGCTATCTATTGAGTTTTCCTTTGCCAATGATGGATCAGTCAAGGTCACGAAAAATGAGAAAGGAGATGGAGAAGTTCTGAATTCAACCCTTAGTGATAGTCTTGTGAATAGCAGCCAGTTTCATTTCTCAATATACAAATGGGCAAGCAAAGGAGCACCTCCTATGATACCCATCAGAGGTGGAGTTAATTTTAGGCTGAGAGATAAGAGTAATAAGAAGTCCCCAAACAATGATGGTAAACCTGAAGTGGATGGCGAGACTGAACACACTGCAGTGAACCTTGCAGGTGAAGGATTAGCCTCTGTGAATGACATCGAGCTGAAGAAGAGTAAGTCATCGAGAGAAACTATGAAGGAACAAGATACTGAACCAACCAGTACAACGAAGAGTAAAGATCTTCTGAATGAAGACTTGAACCGAACTGTTGAGGAAACAAAACTTACTAGTCGTGTACCAGACCCTTCCATCATCTCTGCAAACAGTGTAGAAGATATTTTAGATGATTTCAACTATCATGAAATCAGAGCTCGTAGTAAACCACGTACAGTAGCAGATTTAGTGAGGCTTGGAATTAAGGAGGATGAAACTACTGAGACAAAGAAAGAGAATCAGAAGTCTGGTCTGACTACAGTAGTCAATGAAAATGAGGGACAAGGTTGTGCAATTCACACTTTCTATTATAAACTTTCATACCCTTGTTTTCTCATTCTTATTCTAAGGCCATATGTCACTTGCAGCTGAGAGTCAGACTCAGACAACTTCAGAGGCTGGAGGAAAGTTAAAAGGCATAACAATCTTTTCAAGATTTGCTAGTTTTGGAAGTTATATCAAGAAACAAGGTGGAAAAGATACAGTTTCTGATACTAACTCAGATGTGGACAAGAGTAGTGTGCCATCAAGTCCTGGAGAGAGTAGCCGGAGAAGGAAGGTAAAGGAAAAGGTTAAAGAGTTTGTTGAAATGTTTAACCAAGACAGTTCTTCCAAGTCCAAGTTGGATGCTGAAATTCATAGTCAGAGCTCAGAATGGAATGACAAAGGCTCTAATAAATCAGATGGTGGTGTATCTGTTAGCACAAAAAAAGCAGGGAAAGACGTTCGCAAACCCAAATCGGATAAGAAGTTTGAATCATCAGATGCTTCTCAAATGATGGATAAGAAAATTAAACCGGAAACTATGTCTACTGCAGTAGACAAAAAGAAAATGTCTCCTGATGTATCTGTTAAATATGAGAAGGGTATAGTGTCACCTAAGGCGAAGAAGGTCACATCTCACATCACTGACAGCATGGTGGACATAAATATAAAGTCTTCAGCTGCTCTTATTACAGACCGGAAGAAGGAAGCATTTGAATCTACTGTTATAGACAAGAAAATAACACCTCCAACTGAAGTTAAGATGGATTCACCAAAGGCGAAGAAGTTCTCATCTCAAAGTGCTAACACTCCAGCACTAACAGACACTAACTTAGCATCTCAAGTTGCTCCTACTACAGAACGCAAAAAGGAAGCTTATCAAAAGGATTCAGCAACAAAGAGCAAGAAAACCCTTCCAAGTAACTCTTTCAAAGTGGGCAAGAATGTGGAGCCTACAAATAAGTTTCCAAAGGTCTTCTACAATTTATACTAATATTTACCAATCTTGTTATCTTGTATGTAGTGCTCTCTGATGACTGCTTCAATTTCTCAGGTAGATGGATACAAAAAACAAGATAAACAAGACTCCCGTAAAGAACCAACTACCCCTGTTCATAAGGATGCTTCGTTGAAGCAAAATGACGCCTCTTCACCAGGAACTGGTTAGTTCTGGTACATATTGTTGCAGCCGTGTTTTAGATTTTACTTGAGCATAATTCTTATGCATTCTCTGCTCAGGATCACTTCCTGATATTTATCAGGATGCAGCTGAATCTTTATTTGATCCAATAGACGCATTTGAGGTATGCATCCTCATTCACCTAAACGTTTCTTACACATGGTTAACAGATTATAACTTGATGCCACTGGCATCTAGCCAGACACACAATATATTTTTGCATGCTTTAGTTTTTTGTTTCTATATTATATGTGTGCTTTAGTTACCAATGCGTTTCACCCATAAATCTCATGGTTTTAGTTGTAATCATCTCACATGGGCTTTCAGATTTTTATTCCAACTCTTTTAATTTGTTTCTCTCTTTTGACAGATCAAAGAGTTGACCCAAGAACTGAGCAATATGCCTCAAATGGACGAATTTCAGCAAGCAATACAGGTGATAAGAGTTCAACAACTTTGTATTTAGCAATTCCTCTGCAAACCCCATGATGCGTCATGCATGCGAACAATTATTGTAATTACCTCGTCAATCTCAAGCTGCTTTTACCCTAACTTTTTGTGTGTGAATAAAAATCTGTTGCAACGCAGGATTCAGATGCTAAAATACGACAATGGTCAAGAGGAAAGGAAGGAAATATTAGGTCACTGCTTTCGACGTTGCAACATGTAAGCACTCTCCTAGTACCTTAAAGCTCGATACACTTGGGCTGTAACAGGTTCTGCTTACATCATCACATGCTATAACTTCATTCTGCTAATATCTTCCAAACAGGTTCTGTGGCCTGGGAGCGGATGGAAGCCAGTTGCCCTCATGGATATAATTGAAGCAAATCAAGTAAAGAGGACATATCAAAGAGCTTTATTGTGTCTGCACCCTGATAAGCTACAGCAGAAGGGCGCAGCCGAGCATCAAAAATACATTGCAGGGAAGGTCTTTGATATATTGCAGGTAAACAAACACTCCTGAACAGCTAAAAGCAAAGTTTATTCTTAAGTATCAATTCCCGGACTTAACGTGAGACACTTTTATCTCTTTGGCAATACAGGAGTCATGGAACCATTTCAACACATTAACTTCATTATGATCAGGCCAGCTGCACGGTTGGTTCCTCGTCCAATCTCCAGGAAAAAGATGAGATATATTTATTATCAAGCAAATCATACATACACGAAATTCCGCATAGATGACACACTATCCTTGTGCATACATACCAATAACATTCATTGCATTGTCTATGAGCAAGCATCCGATCATTGTGTGCCAAACGACACGATTTGTAGCTACCAGTTTGATGTAACGAATTCCAGATACTTGTATCCACCTCCATGTCTTCTGTATAGCTTTTTCCCCAGGTGAAGGACATCAACAAAACCTTAGCTTTAATCTTGCACATCTTTTTCAAAGCCTGGATTTCAGAGTATCACGTGAGAGGAAGGTAAGGCAAAAGCCACCAAGAAGACATAAGACAACCGTGAAGGTATTGATTGCACTGGGACATGAAATGAAATGAAACCAAACTCATTATAAGCAATAGTTGTACTTGCTTGAGTTTCGCTATTCTAGTGTTCCACACACCACATTTCACATCAATAAACCCCAAACCCATTTTTGTAACAACTAGAAGATAAACAATAACGTTAATCCTCATGTATCATTATTGATCATTTATTCGTAATATGTTTGTTTTGAATGTTTGCTAACACAAGTTGTGGTTTTTGAATGAAGTAATATTTTCTTCCAATCAATAAAATTTTGAAAAGCATTATTATTAAATAAGCACATCTTGTAAAAGAAATTTTTATTAATAATTAAACAATAAGGTGAGGAAAAGGGGGGGACCAAGGAATATGTAAAGGCTATAAAATAATGTGAGTGAAGAAGCAGAAGCACATGCAACCACAGTTAGTTTACCACATTCACAACCCTCGATCTGTTTTTCAAAACCCATTTATAAAAATTGTTACTTTACAGCCCATCTGATTGATGGCGAGTTCGATTTGAATGAACCAGAATTCACCAAGCAGCAGCACAGTGTTGTCTTCTGCAAGAATTTTTTTGATTTTCAATTTTTGAAAGATTTTCTGCCCTCTCTCTTTTTTGTTTCTCTCTCTTTTTCCTCGGATTTTGTTGGGTTTCCGGAGATTGTTAAATTAGCCGTTGGATAGAGAAAGAGAGAAAGTGGGGAGAGAGAGGGGGAATCAATGCCAGTCCGACTGACTTGCCTCAGCAACTCAAAGGTTGGTTAGATGTGGTTTTCTTTTGAATTTTATTCTGATTTTTGGGATTCTTGTATTGCTTAGTGATTTTCTAGGTCTGTGTTTATTTGTAGACACTCAATCTTGCACCCTTTTTTGCGGCTTGTTTGATGACCTTTGATTGTAATTGGTTTCTGGGTTGTGTTCAAAGTAGTGAACTTTGAGGCATATGAAACTAGGGCTAGAAATGCTTTCTTTTTGGTAGATTCAGATCTTTGGGATTTTTTTTGGACTGCATTTGGTTTTAGGGATTCACAGGGAAATCAATCAGGCTTCAGTTATTGTTGATTTTGTATAGGATCCACTTGACTTGCTTTAAGATCTGTTCTTTCAGCCTTGCACTTCATTTGTAAGATTCATGGCCATTTGGCCAATTGCTGCAATAAGCTTCGTGGCCAGTCTTTTCTTTCGTGAGTCAAGATCACAGTTTCTGAAATTAATGACCTTTTGAATCTGTTCCAGAGTTTCTAATTGGGTTTTCATTTTCATGTGCTTAGTAGTCTATAGTGAACTTTTTTTGTTGTTGTTGTCATGTGGCTTGGGACTTCATTATCCTTTTCATCATAATGTTGTAAGCGAAAATAGGAAATGGTATCATCTTTCTGTGTTTGTAGGAGTAGCAAAGGGTATTTAACACCGACCAAAGTAGCCAGCTACCTTTAAATATTATCAGAATCAAAGTGATGTTTGGCATTTTTAGTTTTTTCTATCTACCAGTATTATGTTCTGCTGAGAGAGGAGCGGTTATGAAGTTAGGTAGGTTGTTATGCTTCTCGTTATAGCTTAGCCCGTCTGTGTCATGATTTTATCTGATTTTGAATTTGACGCTAGTAAAGTAAGGACTAATTTGGAGTAGGTTATTTAAGGTGTGATAATTGAGGACTAGTTTTGACATTATGAAGTTAGGTTGAAATGATAATCAATGTTCTCGCTCAATGTACGACATGTTACCATCTATTTCAATGATGTGATCTATATTTATCAGTGTTTTCATCGGTCAAGATGGCCTAATTTACTCAATTCGTGAGCAGGTACAAGTCATGCCTTGAAAGTTCCCTTCTTTTGGCGTAATTGATACAAGTAAAAGAAATGAAACTAGGATCAAAGAAAGGATGGAAGAACGTTGTTCCTCTTTGTCTAAGAGGGACATCAGCCATGAGGTTTCGCTTGTTTCCAAAAGTGAAGTCTGCTCCGTTTGGTCCTGGAAATGCTCCAGTTTATCTAAATGTGTATGACTTGACTCCCATGAATGGCTATGTCTACTGGGCTGGCCTTGGAATCTTCCATTCCGGAGTGGAAGGTGAGCTTGGACACATAATTATACATTCACTTTACTCGTAAATTTGATAGACCAAAGTATATTCATAGCATCACACCAATATGAGATTTTGATGTGTATTGTAGAATTAATTTATGTACAAAGTATCTGATGACCTTCGATTTCGCTTGACAGTTTATGGTGTAGAATATGCATTTGGAGCTCATGACTACCCTACTAGTGGCGTGTTTGAGGTTGAACCACGTCAGTGTCCTGGCTTCAAGTTTAGGAAGTCAATACTCATTGGTACAACGAGCTTGGATCCGAATCAAGTTAGGGAGTTTATGGAGCGACATTCTGCAAATTACAATGGCGACACGTATCATCTGATAACAAAAAACTGCAACCATTTTTGCAAGGATGTTTGTTATAGATTGACAGAGAAGCCTATTCCGAAATGGGTGAATCGGCTTGCAAAAATAGGTACCCTTTCCTTGTTAACTATTTTCCGTCTCTTTCAACTTATGTCAACTACTAAGACCTCTAACATGCTATTTTCTCCTTTTATCTAACAACACGCCTCTTCATATTGAACCCCTTTCATTAATGCACAATCTCCGATTTGATCACAGGCTCAACTTGTAACTGCATACTTCCGGAAGCCTTGAAAGTTTCAGTGGTGGAAGACCCTGATTATCAGGTTTACGACCATGAGAAGAAAAGACTAAATAGCCCGTTCAGCTGCTTATCGTCAATCTATACACGTCAAAAGCACCTGCAGACGTCATCTTTGCTACTGCATTCGAGGTTCAGAAGCTGCCTACCACCATGGGATCTTAAGAGGCCGTCAAATGGCTCACTCAAGGAAGTCTGACCCTCCCCTGGACACAGGTTCGTCTGCTAGTTTGACAGAAGATCTCAACGCCACGAGGAATTTGAATGTGCAGAGTTTGTTCTTATGCAAAGCTGGCCTTTGCTTGTTTTTGAGAAGTGTATATGACACTTTGCAAAATGGGTTTCTCATGTCTGGATATTCAACCATATACAGATTGCATTTGCTTGCAGCTAATGTCAACATGTCATAGTTGGTGCATAAAGTGTCATCTTTTTCAAGACATTTTCATATGTTTAAAAAAAACAGCAGTTAAGAAAATAAGATGTTGCAAGAAAGATATCATTTTGGTAATTCTTTTTAAGTAAATATTCTGCGCAAAAAAAAAAGGTTTGGAGAAGGAAGCATTCAATTGTATGCACATTCTCATCTGTAACACTTTTTAAGTAGCAGCCCAGAGGAGGAAGACAAGAGTTTAGTCGAAGAAAGGAGGAAGGATGCAGAGAAGACCTACGAGTTCGCTAAGTCGTTAGGGATAAAAGCTAATGTATCGGACGAGGAAGCAATTCAGGTTTTCATCAACCAAGATGAGGATAGGAGAAAAGGGAGGCACTAATCGTCTGAGGAGTGATTCAGACAGTTTTTTTTTTTGCTTAGTAGAGGTATCAGCAGTTGTCAGGGAGAAAGTACCTGAGCAGGTGGAGTTGAGAGTCACCTGGAGGGGCTGAGTGGGGAGAGAGCAGTAGCGGCTTTTTTGGAGGTAGTTGGTCCGCGGTTTTGGGATTCGTCCAGCGTGAGTGGGTCGGTTCTGGTCAGTAGAGATAGCTGTGCTTCTTCTTTAGGGTTGTGTGTTTTTTTTTGTGTGAGCAGTGGTTGTCTTCCCCCGGTCGACAGCTTTCGCGAGTGTGCTGGTTAGGGATCCCTAGTTTGGGTTTAGTGTGTCCTAGCGAGAGCTGTTTGCTAGGGTCTAGAGAGGTTGGCCCCGCAGGTTCGGGCCTCAGTGTTTTTTTTGTAGCACTTTTGGGCTATTATGAATCAAAAAAAAAAAAACACATTTTGATTAATGATCATATAAACAACAAACAAAGGCCCGAATAAGGCAACTCCAATATAGTTTATTCCGAGGTGGGCCGTTGAGTAGAGTCTAAAATGTTATCAATCATCCTTATGATGCGATACTTTAGATTTGCTGTATTTAGCACTTAGAGCGGCATGGTACACTCGCTTCTCAGCCAGGCCGATGTCTGATAGCTTCAAGTTACCCTGTGAACGATATGAGACTCAATGAGCACATAATACATAGCATAGGACACAACATAGAAATCAGGTATTTGTCGCTCAATTTAAGATGAAGTAAGCATAAATGTTATCATCTTGCTACTACTAAGTAATTCATACCTCTCTAGCCATTAAGTTCCTCACATTTTCAGCATATAGTTTTGGATTTTCTTTTTCTTCTTCTGATGGATAGTAAACAGGTAACTCTTTGACCTCTATGTAGTTTACAAATTGGCATAAAAGAAGGAACACATGACGCGCCTGTGAATAAAAACTGAAGTATCAAAAATGGGACTATGACGAATCAAATTCAAACTACATAAAAGTATAAACTTTGAATGCTATGACGGAAAGCCAGCAGATGGGTTCGCTCGGAAAAAAAGATTGTGGCAGCACATTTTGAAACCGATGCAAACTGTATTCAGGTTATTCAGTAATTAAACAATGCTTACCCCAGAGATGGTGTCCCATGCAGGACTAAATCTTCGATACGGATATCTAAGGATCACCGGTAGTACCGGGGCTTTGGATAAAAATGCCCCAGTCTTGAACGGAAGAAGATAATCCCCATTTGTAGTTGTTCCTTCTGTTGATGAAATCGAAGATCGTAAGTTGCGGAAAATGCAACATGCAAGACTGGCATTTGAATCATCACCGGACACCTTACCTTGCACCTAACTAACTAGGACGAAACTAACCCCATTTGTTTAAACCTTAGAAAAATATGCAACCCATATATTAAGTCTATATGCATGATGCATGCAACAAGAAGAATCTATTTTGCAAGAGACCTAAGGAGCGGTAAAATATTTACATTATCATTAGCTATGCTTGTTTTCCCGGATGACAATATATATATTCGTAAAGATTACATCGCTACATTTTCTAATTCATAAAACGGAATTTTCATTTCATTAAAACATTAGATTCATATAGTGAGAGATTCCAAATAAACTGATGCAATGGGTCCAGACCTGGAAAAAGCATCATCATCGGAGAATCCTTGATTTGATGTGCTTTGCTCACTCTTTCAGTAACAACACCTGCTAATGATTAAGATTTTAAATAAGACTGATATTTTGAAAGTTTAAGAGTGTCACACAAGAAACAACCGGTACTAATGTAGTGATTTTAATTGCTTCGGTAGTTCAGGAATAACATTTATCATTTAACAAGGCTAAAATAAACCAAGAGATTCAAGAGACACGCACAACTGTGATTTCCAATCTTCATCAGTTGGCAACCTTAGTAAGATATCCAACTATTCAGAAAAACATCCATCTACTATTGAACGCACCTGAAACTCCCTTAGAGTTCGACGATTTAGACTCTCTTTGGACAAAGACACAGCCAAGGCATTTGCTGGCAAAGATGCATACACTTAATAAGCTAACACTGATGTGAAAGGCATGCATATTTCTTAAATAAGTCACCGTATGATATAAATTCGAAGTCACAGCCAGTAGCATACAATAGAGACCAACCTGATTAGACCAACCAGCGGAAGTTTAGCCACAGATTGCTATCAAAAAGCATACAAACCTATGGTAAGTTTCATCTTTAAAACATAACCACCATTTGCATCGCTTTTACATAATCTATGTACACAAACAATCACAAACCTTCGCAACGAAGCTTGGAAATGCAGAGGACATGTGATACAATATATCCAAATATGACACATGGTTGGATATAATCGCTCCTGGCTTTCCACGCTTCTCATCTTGGTTTACTGTTCCCACCTGACCAACCAAACGGACAACAAATCAACAAAACAAACACACAGTACAACTTTCTTATCCTCCATACCGTTAAGTTAATTCAGAATAACTGACTTTCTGCCATAGCAATAACTCTTAATGAAAATGCAACAAACTGGCCCTTACATTGGCAACAAACAAAATGTCATCCAACTCACACTTCAGTCAAGTAATAAACAGCGAGGCATAAAAGTCACAAGCCAAACCATTCTACGGCGATTCCCAAAAGAACATAGACATGAAAAAACAATAATTTCTTGACACTGCCAAATTAAAATTCTAAACTACGAATTTGATGTTGCAACTAAGACAACAAATAAACAAGCAAAAATTTAGCATATACAAGGAGCTGAAAATGCTGAATCAGAAAAGAAAAGACTGGGAGAATTCGAATTCATTCAGCTACTAAACTACTACCCACCTTCTCATCTGGATTAACAACAGTCACATCAATCCAATAAAACCCAAAAGTGAACAAAATAGCCCTAGACAGAAATCTCCCACTCCTGACCACCACTGCTCTCCTCCATCCACCCATATGCGCATAACCCTCTTGCTCATCCTCCGCGCCACCTCTCTCCGGCGCCTTAAACATCGTACAAGCCCGACAAATCAAGTAATAAAACACCAAAATCGCCATCGAAAGCACCACCCTCAACGGCACCAAACTCACCACCGCAAACCCTAGTTTCACTTTCTCCCACCAATTCAGCTCCCCAAGCCCCATCGTCCCATACGCGTCGTTCCTTACATACGCAGCGCATTTAGCCTCCAATTCCTCAATGCTCAAATTGCTCAACTGCGCTGTGGGAGACGAGGTCGGAGAAGGGTCGAATCCCGACGGCGAGTAGTCGGATTTATGAGCGGAATTTGGGGATTTGGGGTCGGATTCGGTTGCGAAAGACATTAAAGATCAAATCTTTGGGGGTTAGAGGTGATGATTCATTGAAACCGGGTGTCGGTGGAACTTGGGTTTTTGATCGGAGGTGCTGGAAATCGGAGCTGGGATTTATAGGTGTAGCCCCATTGATGAGAGCACGCAATTGAGGGGTCCGAATCAGGGGTATGAGGGTGCACCGTAACATTTAATCCTGGCCGTTAGATTGGAGTGTTTTCGTTAGTTTTATGTTTGATAATAGTTTAATCTGACTGTTACTCAATCAACTTCACTTTATTTTTTAAACATATTTAAATAATGAATAGTGAGTCATCATATGACTTGGGCTGATATGCTTAGTTAAATTCCGGGCCAGTAATAGCCCATTTTTAGCCCAAATATATATGGGGCCGCACTAAGCCGCATTTGTTTCGTGACAACTCTATATCATTTTAAATGTTTTTCTTAAATGATGTATTGGATTTTAGAGAAGCGTTCAAATAATTCAGTGAACAGTAAATTGAGGCAGTGAGACACGATTTCGTGCGTCCATCTAACTTCTGTGCTTTGTGGGCGCGCCACGTGTCTCACTCACAACAGTAGTGTGAACGCGTTCAAGTGAGTGGAACATGTGGCAACGCCACGTGCGTTTGACGGCTGAGAATTGTGACTCGGATCGTGCCTCACGTACCTCATTTTTACAATCCTGCATTAATCGAACGCCCCCTTGGATCTTATTATCACTTATCAATCATAAAAGTAATATTATTATAAAAAAATATCATAAAATTAATATTTAAATACAGAACTGAAAGCACATGTTCCAAAACTACTACAATTTCCGATTCCATTACAAATTTACAATGACCTTCCCTTACTTTACCAATGCTTGGAACACAATGTAGTGACATGACTAGGAGCCTCTTAATTTTCAGACATCAAATTTAATAAACATATTTCGAACTTCTGTATTTTATTAGTATTTCGTTGGTGGCCCAGATAACGATGTTTAATTTGGCGGGAGTTGCAGCCATTGTCAGATAAGGCGCGCCAAAATCAGGTATGCTCTTATGGACATGGATCCCGCTTCTTCCACCCATAAGATAATAAAAAATTTTAAAACAAACTTGACTGATTAATAATTAATGTTCTCGCTCAAAATATCTTATTCAAATTAATTATTATTTTGATAAAGTATTTTTCATGATAGTTGTTTTTTTGATAGGGTCATGATAGTTGAATATATGAATTTTTTTTTTGATATTGGTACAACAATTCTGAACACTATAATGTATAAACTAAAGTTTTATCATCTAGTATATATATATATTGCTTTTTTTAAAGATCTAACAAGACATCTTGATTGGATCCGAAATCATATAGTACATCTACCTACTTCTGAAGCGGTGGTCATGTTCGATACCTTTACCATAGATCCGCACATCCACCCTATCGGTACATTCTTCGACACTTGGAGCTCAGGTCACCTTGGGTACCTTGGGCTCCTGTACCGTTGGAAGACACATTCACAAGAGAGGAAGAACACATCCACGAGGGATATAGGAAGCTCCACGTGCGAGGCGTGAAGAGGAAGGCATACACGTGTGAAGCGGGATGCAGAAGGCATCCACGAGAGATGTAGAAATCATTCACACACAAGGTGGGATGCGGAAGAGGGCAAAGAAGAGAAAATTGAAGAAAATCTCATAAAATTTTAAGAAAATTTGGTGATCACAGAATATAAGAATTAAAAGAAATTCCTTAACCAACAGATCATCATCTGGATATATGGAAGTTACTGTTGTGATAAAATTACAATTACAATTTTTTGTTTATTAAATTTAAACAGTTTATATAAAAAAAATATCTAAAGGGCTAGAATTAAGAAGGACAGGTGTGTGGAAGGGTAATGGTCGTGTCGGATAAGACAATACCGACGCGGACCAAGCTACCCCACTAGACCCCACATTCCACCCACTTTCTATTCCCTTAGCCCACCGTCACTTTTTCGTATCCCATTATTGCCCCTTGTTTCCCGCCTTATTTACCTCACACTGCCACTCAAGTTATCATTGATCTAATGACGACCATAAATCTAATAACCTCAAATAAATTCATGTCATTTAGAAATGAAAATAATATAATACTAGTTAAGAGTAAAAATCAGTTATAAAGTATATATATTTTTGTAAAATATAGAGTTCGTCAAAACTAAGTTATGCGTAATTGGTTGCCGAAAAATTAAATTTACAATATAGTTCGTCATTAATAATTTATAATTCATCTACGAAAATTAATCATAAACTAAATTTAATACGTGATTTAATCTCATCCGTACAAATTACTAAATCAAAGACTCTCATTGATTTGTATTAAATATATTTTTTGCACCATATCCTTTTTCTACTAGTTAAAATATAATTATTTTCAAATTAGCTATTCACCTTTAATATCCATCCGATTTTCTCAAAGTTTAACATTCAATCTAAAGACTTCTCATGGCGAAAAGGAATTTGGTCGAGCGGCTTGAACTCTTGACTATCAAGGATTCGATTCTCTTGAATACTATTTTCTCCTTATTTTTATATAAGAGTATGATTCATTCCTTATGTAAGTATTTTCGTCCCGCCTTGACGTAACCGCTATAAAAAAAAACTAAAGACTTATCCTGAACCACACTTTCCCTTTTAAGTAACAATTTAATGAAGACGCCACTAATCTCACCTAAAAAATAGCCTTCCCAGGGGCCAAAATCGTCCATTAAAAAGTCACTAAACAGCCCAGTTCGAAATTCAGCGGTAGTCAAAAGGTCAGACATCCGCATAATTGACGAGCCTCATGGACACGTGTTTTCATCTTATTGGTGGAATCACCCTCGTCGGGATTCAGGCAAGCACAAAAACACAACTCTCACACACAAAGAAAACCAGTCAGTCTCATCATCATCAATCTTCGTCTTCTACTTCTTCTCTCTTGTCCTTTTCTCGCTCCAATTTTCGGTTTCTGAATTTCATCCGAAACCTATTTTTCAAACTCTGCGATGTGTGATCTCGCAAATGGTGGCTACAGTGTTGGTTTGAGGTTTTGATTGTTTCGTTTTTGTGGGGTAGGAGAAGAAAATGATGATTGAGGTGGAGGCAGTGGAAAGCTCGGTAGTGAATGTTGGATGTGTACGACAGCAACATCAACAGCAGCAGTTGGGTTTGAGCTGTGGAGAGAGTAGTGAGGAGGAGTTGTCGGTGCTTCCACGACATACGAAGGTGGTGGTTACTGGGAACAATCGGACTAAGTCGGTGCTGGTGGGTTTGCAGGGAGTTGTTAAGAAGGCTGTTGGGCTCGGTGGCTGGCATTGGCTGGTACAATTTTATAATTTATAATATTATTTTTTTTGATTTTTTGTTTGGATTGATTGTGGGTTGATTTGGATTTTTTTTTGTTGGAGATGTTGATTGGATTTTTATGGATTTCAATTATTGGCTAGTAATTTGAAGAAACGAATTCTGTGCTTTGTCAGATTTTGGGGGCCTTTTTCTGCTTGTGATTGATCATCTGCTTTGTTCATTTATGTTTCTGATTTGCTCATTCATTGATGAAACAGGGTTTTGCTTTTGATCATCTGCTTTCTGCTTCTTTTTGTTGAAACCCTAATCTGCTTGGGGAATTGGGTCACCTGTAGTGCTTTGAAGCCCTGGCATTAACTTGCTGTTTTAATACCTGAGCTATGGTTATTGTTGTTTGATTTGCCAGTTGGATTGCATGTTGGTTAAATTAATGACCCTGAATGTGTAGTGTATTTTGAAATTAAGTTCATTTTTATGCATCATTGCTTGTGCTTTAGGTTATTGAATTATGCTTCGTAGATTGCTGTTCTCCTGATGCAGTTATACATCTTAACACGCTGGTTTGATTCAGGTTCTGGCTAACGGAATTGAAGTGAAGCTCCAGAGAAATGCTCTGAGTGTTATTGAGGCTCCAACTGGTAATGAGGAAGACGATGACATTGAACTCGACAATATGATGTGGAATGGCTCGGAAATGAGTAAGTGATGGGTCAAAAAATTTGTTCTTTACTTGCTGTGTAATGTGTATGCCGGTTCATCAACAGGATTGTTAAGTGTGAAACTAGCATGAAAAAATTATGACCAACCATCACAGTTAAGAGGATTGTACTGGACATCTATATAAAAGAAACCGTTATTTGTTATTGTCATGAACATGCAATTACATCCGTTTAATTGGACTCCTTATTTCATCGAGTTCGCTTTATTCGACATTGTTGCTAAAATATTGTACTATAAATCCTCGAATTATTTCCTTGTTTGTTGATCTGTCGTGTGAATTCTGAGCTGGTAGTAGATTTTATGAAAAAGTTACTTTAGCTGTTAGATAGGGTCCATTGCTTTTGATTACCTTTTGCTTTTTGTACTAGAAAATTATGTTGTCACTCTCTGATTCTCATCAAATTCTTACTCATGCTTATATTCACCAGCATCCGATGACACTCAAAAGTCCCATCGATCAAGGCATCGCACTCATAGGTCATCTGGATCATCTCATAAGACAATTAGCAGAACAGTGTCGTATGAATCTCACTCAAAAGGATCTGTTTCTCCTCGTGGGTCTGCAGTAAGAAATCCTATGGATATTAGTTTTTGATTTGCTTCGTGTGGCCCCTGATTGTGAGTGTTATATTCTGTAACCATAATTGATTGATTTATATGGTCAACCCATTTTCTCAGAAAGTTGACCTCAGCAAGCTGGAGATTGATGCGCTATGGAGATATTGGCGACATTTCAATCTTGTAAGTTAGTATTACTTCCATCTAATCAAATCTCAATATGTTTGCTGGGTATGGGTGTCCTTAACCTTTTTTTAATTGGTGGGTTGTGCAGGTGAAAGCAATCCCTAATCCATCTAGAAAACAACTAATTGAAGTCGTCCAGGCCCACTTCATGTCACAGGTATGGCACTTGTCCTCTTCTACATCCTATTTTTGGTCCTTTCTGATTAACAGCATATATAATCTCATATAATTGCTAAATCTAGACAATGATGTAGTTGGAGTTTAGCCAAATAAAGCAAACTTCATTAATTCGTGGTAGAGGAGCTTTAATATCTGCCGTATCATCTGATGGGTGTGTTTTGAGAGACAATTATGATAGCCGCTAATAGTAATTGGTGTAGGGACCGAGTAGGGGTGGCCGATTTCAATAATAGATCAAGATATTGAATTATTCAAGCTAATGTATCTTTTGTGTTTCCGCTCTATGATAGCCTTCTGTAATTTAAAGCCAATAAATTTGTGTGGTCACTGCACTACATATGACAGACTACTGTCTTAATAAGGTTATGGATTGTGAACATCTACTCGGAACATATTTAGTTAGCAACGGATCAGATAATGACAGCCAGCACGTGAACACACATATTCACTGTTTATTGCATGCTCATGCTTTTTATTTCAACCCACGTTTCTGACAAATCAATTTGGTTCTTGGTGGTGAAGCAAATCGACGAACTACAAGTGATTGCAAGCTTTGTGAAGGCTGCAAAGAGGCTAAAGTCTATGTAAGCTATCATCACCATCAGCATCCAGAAAGTGAAAGATCGCAACTTTTGGTTCCATAAGACTAATCCTCTTTCGTCTCGGTTTGGGTCACTTGGCTAGCCTAGTGATCTATCTGTATGTAACCGTATGGACATCCTCTACCTCCGCACTTATTTGTAGGCTTGTTGACAGAATGGCTGCCAAGTGTGAATCTTATGTCTTTTGATCTTGTCAGTTGTATAGATATGTACGTAGATAAATATGGGAATTGATGCAAGGACCTCTGAAGGAGAAGCTCTGTTGGCTTCTTTTAACTATGTGTTGGATGAATGCATTGCTAACCTCAGCAAGGAATCACTTGTTTGTTTGAACCTTAACTATATGCTCTATTCGACTTCTGTCCCTTCGGGGCAGTTTGTTCTTGTTTTATAAAAGTTTGATCAAAAAAAAAAAAACTATATGCTCTATTCTTGTAGAGTTGCAGTCGACGTGAGTGATGACGTAAGCATCTCATGTCAGCTATTACTTATTATTTGCCATTTTAATCAAACTGACAAGCATTATTATTTCCTGTTACGAGTATATTTACTGTTATTCTATTAATTTGCCATTTTATTTTCACCAAAATTTCTATTTATTTGGTGATAGGAATATAGAAGGAAAATTAGTATCAACTAACAATGTCAACCTCATATATGCCAAAAGAATTTATGGCCTTGTAGGCATTGATCCCCAAATTAGAAGAATATTTTCAGAATTATGAACATCTATAAATCCTTGGTTCCAACTCAAACCCTAACTGACAATAATATTCTTTTTTTTTTTTGATTTTGGGTGTTAGTAGTTAGGTGAGTTAGAAGGGACTTGAATCCGGGCACTTAAGGTGCGGGGTGGGACTGTCTACCACCAGGTCAGTCCACTTCGCCCTTAACTGACAATAATATTCAATCAGATTGCTAATCCTGATTGTCCAAGCACCCAAATTTGTGGGAGATTCTCGTCCCACGTAACGGTGACCTTTTGTGGCTTCCGAAAGGCAGAACACACTGCTGCCTAATGGATTGGCATCTGAATATGAATGTCTGAATATTGAAAATGATTTCAGTTGAGATTAGATTGAATTTACTCATGAGTATGTCAATATATACTCATGCAATGAACTCGAACATAATATTATCTCCACTCATGTCATTTTCTTGTCTACTAATTAGATTATTGCTTTACACATATGCATCAGTAAAGAAAGCGCCACCAAGTCAAGAATGTGATTTGGCTAATGAACACAACTAAAATGGATAAGTTAATAATAACGAAATGGTTGGGTCTAGCTTATATATAATGAATGAATTGGGTACGTGTGAGAAGTTGATGTTGAAGAAAAATCAATCAGTTATCTTAACATTTATTAATGCTAATAACTGTTAGGTATTCTGATAATTGTACGAGATTCTCTAGCACACATTTTTATAGCTAGAAAATCAATTCGATATGGATACATTCTCATCTTATTCCCCATTTACACCCAGAAACATATTCCTTTAGAGCCGAACCAGAAGATATGGGGATCGATTGAAGAACAATAAAATAATACTTGGTTTGTTCCGTGTCCATGATATCACACGAAGAGCACTCAATTAGGAATGCATTTTTATCTTTCGAGAATTTGAAAAAAATTGTCTTTACCTTTAAATATAATGCATTATCAACTTGTTACTGTTGTAGCGACATGTGTTTCATTTGTATTAAAAGTCAAACACTAAAGTCATCAAATTTGATTATAGGTTATCGATTTATAAGATATTATCAATCGAGCACTCTCATTTCCCACCATAGAGGAACGCTCAAATGAGAACCTTTTTTCGATAACTTTGAGAACCCTTTCGTTATGCAGTTTCGTCTTCGTTATGCAATTTTAAAAATGCATCAGGTTTTGCCTAAGTGCAGTTTCCGAAAGCTTCAAGTGCATCTAGGCAAAATGCACGCTTGAAACTGCACAATGAAGAAAAAATTTGAGTGGGACACGTGTCACCTCCACGTTCAAATATACAACTTGATCCAATGGTGAGATTTGGGGTCTCGGTTGAGAACCCCTAAAAATTCGAGAACCTGAGACCCAAAATCTCAACATTGAATCAAGTTGCATATTTGAATGTGGAGGTGACACGTGTCACACTAACTTTTTTCCTTCATTGTGCAGTTTTGAGCATTATTTTTCCCTAGATGCATTTTCAAGTTTCGGAAAGTGCACTTAGGCAAAAACGAAAATGCATAAAGAAAGTTCTCAAAATTCTCGAAAAAAATGATTCTCATTTGAACGCACATCTATATATATATATAGAGGAGTGTTCAAATGAGGACACCCAAATTTGGTAAGGACGTAGGGACAAATCTCATCCATTAGATCATCATCCATCTAACCTCCTCGTGCTTTGTGGGTGCGTCACGTGTCCAAGTACTCAAAATCCAATAAAGCAAATAGTAAAATCCCACTACCAAAAAGCAAACAGTAAAATCCACTACCACATGTGACACGTGGCAGCTTGTGGATTATTGGATGAACCTCATCCAATGGCCCAGATTAGTGCCTACACCCTCACCATAAGACTCGTCCTCAATTGAACGTCCCCTATATATATATATATAGAGGAGTGTTCAAATGAGGACACCCAAATTTGGTAAGGACGTAGGGACAAATCTCATCCATTAGATCATCATCCATCTAACCCCCCGTGCTTTGTGGGTGCGCCACGTGTCCAAGTACCCAAAATCCAATAAAGCAAATAGTAAAATCCCACTACCAAAAAGCAAATAGTAAAACCCACTACCACATGTGACACGTGGCAGCTTGTGGATCATTGGATGAACCTCATCCAATGGCCAAGATTAGTCCCTACACCCTCACCATAAGACATGTCCTCAATTGAACGCCCCTATATATATATATATATAGAGGAGTGTTCAAATGAGGACACCCAAATTTGGTAAGGACGTAGGGACAAATCTCATCCATTAGATCATCATCCATCTAACCCTCCGTGCTTTGTGGGTGCGCCACGTGTCCAAGTACCCAAAATCCAATAAAGCAAATAGTAAAATCCCACTACCAAAAAGCAAACAGTAAAATCCACTACCACATGTGACACGTGGCAGCTTGTGGATCATTGGATGAACCTCATCCAATGGCCCAGATTAGTCCCTACACCCTCACCATAAGACCCGTCCTCAATTGAACGCCCCTATATATATATATATATATATATGGGAGCACTCGGTTGAGGCAGAGTTGTAAGAATGAGGCAGTGAGGCACGATCTGGGCCACTCATTGTGACACGTGGCGCAGCCACGTTCACAGCCGCAATTGTTGACTTTTCAAAAGTTAGTGGGGTTTACTATTTGGAACACGTGGCGCGCCACAAATGCACGGGGGGTTAGATGTGTGGTTGAGATCGTGCCTCACGTGCCTCACTTTACTGTTCACTGCCTCATTTGAACGCTCCTCATATATATATATATATATATATAGAGGAGTGTTCAAATGAGGACACCCAAATTTGGTAAGGACGTAGGGACAAATCTCATCCATTAGATCATCATCCATCTAACCCCCCGTGCTTTGTGGGTGCGCCACGTGTCCAAGTACCCAAAATCCAATAAAGCAAATAGTAAAATCCCACTACCAAAAAGCAAACAGTAAAATCCACTACCACATGTGACACGTGGCAGCTTGTGGATCATTGGATGAACTTCATCCAATGGCCCAGATTAGTCCCTACACCCTCACCATAAGACCCGTCCTCAATTGAACGCCCCCATATATATATATATAGGGGAGCACTCGATTGAGGCAAGTTGGTAGAATGAGGCAGTGAGGCACGATCTCGGCCTTCTGTGGTTTTGATCGGACCCACGTGGCGAAGCCACGTGGCAAGCCGCAATTGTTGACTTTTCAAAAGCTAGTGGGTTTACTATTTGGACACGTGTCGCGCCCACAATGCACGGGGGGTTTGATGGACGCACGAAATCGTGCCTCACAGTCTTATTCTAATTTTGATGCCTCATTTGAACGCTCCTCTATATATATATATATATTATAAAATGAGATAAATATATAGTTCCAGCAGCTCTTTCCTAACAAATGTTTTACAGCATTCGAATGGCAACTAATAATGAATAGTTAGTTTACAAAATATCTTTATATTTCATATTAGTGAAAATGAAATGACTAATTCAGATTTGAAACCCTAACCTGAGAGGTCATTGATTAATAGAAGAACCTCCTGTGTGGCTGACCCACTACAAAAAGATTGGATGATATTGATATCACATAGCATTTCCTCATATTATAGTACAATTTTCTTAATCTGTGTCATCATCCAAAACACAGCTTACCTACTAGTGCTTCACTATCGGATAAAGGAGTGTTTAATTTCTTGCTGATGCTGTCAGTGGATTAGAATCTTCCTATAATCAAATAATTATTTTATCTCTGACACGAGATATGGTACTAGCATTTACATGGATTATGGAATATATATATTCTTAGATAATTTTTTAGTAAATCACCGCTGTGGTGTTTCCATCCAAAACTATAACTGTCAAGAATGTAAATGAAAGATTATCAAAAAAAGAATGTAAATGAATGAGAGTCTTATTTTTCAAAAGTAAAAGATTGACTAAGTGCAAACTCAAGTCTTATTCTACTTTAGGATTTCCCCTCAACCAAAATTCTTATTTAGGCCTAATAATTCGAACTTAATGACTTACATAGTTAATACTTTTGACATCTCTTCTTGTCACTATGGTACAACCTTTGATAATTTACAATACACTAAAACTGATATATGAATAAACTCAAAATATGAATAAAATTAATTTTTTTGTGTACAAACGAACAACCTTAATCTATTTTAAGAGTAAAGATCACATGAGAAGTGGTAGTTATGGTGAGAAATGAGAACTAATCTTATCCGTTCATCTTTGTTATTAATGGTTAGGATTAGATTTAATTAGATTTAATTAAATTACATTATTCGTAAATTTTCAAAGGATTCTTCGTAGCAGTACATTATTCGTATATTTTGAAAGGATTCTTCGTAACATGCATATACATGAAGCTACGAAGAATCCTTTGAAATGGTACGAATAATGTACTAGTTCTCATTTCTCACCGTAACTACCACTTCTCACCGGAACCGAACTCTTTATTTTAAATGTAATTTGTCTCGGTAAAATTCCAAGTTAGGCATAAATATAACACTCAACGTAGTGGTTCAAATCCCACGAGCAATATCTATCAAAATAAATAAATAATCCCACAAGCAATAGCATTCCTTCAAATTCGGAACTTCTTTATATAAAGCCAATAGCCTTAATTGCACCCTTTTATAATATATACTCATTTGTTTATATAGAGGAGCGTTCAAATGAGGTAGCCTCCTAAAATTGAGGCAGTGATGCACGATCTGAGTCACACATCTACCCCGTGCTTTGTGGGCGCGTCACGTGTCCCACTACCAAAAATTCATCAGCAAAAAGCAAATACTATTCCGATACTATTCATGCACTATTCTCTGCCACATCATCAAAATGAGTGGCTCACACTGTGTCTCACTGCCTCACTTTAACTACCTGTCTCAACCGAGTGCTCCCCTATTTATACATATATTATCGTTGTAGGGCACCATTTCTTTTGACCAAAACGCAATACATGAACATGTGATGTACAATATATGACGTCATCCAAATAATTGAGAGCAAAGAAAGACCCAAACGTTTAGCAAGTGTGAGATTATTTTATGGATGTTGGGTAAGCATTTTAGAGTAAATGGGTGTGTTAGATTTCCCACTAATGTCTTCTCTAGAATCTTGTTTCACACAATCTCACCAAAGCAAGGTATCTTAAGTGTCTCTGATATAGATTCTCTCAACATGACAGAGATTCCATCAAACTCTAATTGATGAATTTTGGTTCGATTGCGAAACAAATACGTAACCACATTTCGAACTTGTACATTTGACCTTACATTTCAGTTGTGATAGTGTCTAACAGTTTAATGTTTTACCTGATTAAGAATTCGACGATTCAAATATCCTGAACGTATCTATCCTTTCAACCTAATCGATAGTTTATTCAGTTGGTTGTCAATGTCATCAGAGTTATCATCCGAATCCCGACAAAGTATATTGGATCAAATTAGACCGAACCAAATGCACAACCACATTCTAAACCGTACTAGGCCTTAGAGACGCGGGTTAATCACCCGCAGTTATCCCATTCAGCTGACATTCGTTTATAAGATCCTAGATGGGTAGATGTTTTTGGCATGAATTCTATCCACTTTTTGATAAATACTCTATTGATGTATTTTGGTTCAATTTCCATGAACCAGCGATATATATTGGTTATTTCTTTCAAATCAATTGAATAAGGTTCAACCAAATTCCAATCACGGTTTGATAACCAGGCCGACGAAAATTGAATCAATGTGGCATTAATAATTTCCAGGGTGGCAATACCAACTCTTCCCCAACGTCCCATTCCACCATTCCTGGAGTGGAGCTATAAAACACCACCAAGCTCCACTAAATCTCTGCAACTTAAAACCTCCGATCACCCCTTTCCAATGGCGCTTCGGCGATCTCTCACCGCAATCTCTAAACCCCATCATCTCACACAATCTTCCTCCCTCACAATCCCATTACTCCCAACTTCCCCTATTCCCTGCAAAACAGAGCACAGTCGCCACTTCATCACCTCCCCAGACCCCTCACCAAACCCCACCTTCTTTCAACGCCTCTTCCACCGCAGATCGCTCTACCAGTCCTCTTCCAGACTACCGGAGCTCTTCTCCCTACCCGTCGGCGACAAGCTGAGAGAAAAGCTCAACCGCATCAACTCTGTAAATGTAAACGACCGCTTCCATTTTGACGGGCTTGTACCTCCACCAACACCGCCGCCGCCTGCAACTGTTGCCGGAATCTCGATTGAAGACGCGAGGAAGCTCCTGAGGGTTTCCCAAGTCGAAAAGATGAAACTTGCGTTGAGAAATATTCAAAGGAATGCAATTTCGTACGGTGAATATGTTCGTCTCTGCGTTGATGAAATTGGGGATGAAGAACAGGGGATGGAGTTTTCAAAGCTGATGGATGCGACTGGAAACGTCATCGTTTTGGGAAACACCGTCTTCCTCCGCCCCGAACAGGTCCGCAAAAACCCTAATTTTCAGTATCTCCTCTCACCATCTTCAATCCCAAAACCCTACATCGGTCAACTTAGTAAAAAACCCTAATTTGACGTCGATTGGTCTCGATTTCCAGGTGGCGAGGACGATGGAAACCCTGATTGCGCAATCGATTCCTTCCCCGGACGACCCGCGGAGAGCGAAACTGGAACACATGGAGGCCGAATTAGAAGAGATTGAGGAAAAGGCGAGGACTTTGGTGCGAGGCGAGATGTACTGCGGACTAGGGTTTGTGATTTTGCAGACGTTGGGGTTCATGAGGTTGACGTTCTGGGAGCTGAGCTGGGACGTGATGGAGCCGATTTGCTTCTTCGTGACGTCGCTGCATTTCGCAGCTGCGTATGGGTTTTTTCTGAGAACTGCGACGGAGCCGTCGTTTGAAGGACTGTTCCGACGTCGTTTCGAGGTGAGGAGGAGGAAGATGATGGAGGCCCGTGGGTTCGATTTTGGTAAGTATGAGGAGTTGAGGAAGGTTGTGAATGGGGAGGGGAGTGTGTAGGGGCGTGGTTGGGCCTTGGATTTTGATTGGGCTTTTAGCCCATAGTATTTTAAGGCCCATTTAATTCCCAAATTAAAATTAAAAAATTGCAAATAACAAACTGAACCGAATGACTTGACTAAAGGATTAGAATAAATAATGATGAAGAGGTTAAATGAAATGAAAAGTCCAGTTGGGACCATCCAAATCATCCATGGCTGGTTGAGGTTGAGGCAAGTCGGACTACACGGAACATCGATGATCCAGAATTATTTGTGGAGCTTTAATCGTTGTAAGACATGATCAATATCTCAAATAATTGTTTGTATCAGAAACTTATGTAAAAGACAATATCGAGTTTTCGAATTAAGTATTCTTTAACTCTCAGACATATCTAACAAGCTTGAAGACTGAAGATGATTACAAACACTATGTAAATCTATGCATTTTTTGGTGTTCAAAAAAAAAACTCAAAGATATGTACCACGTTATGCTTTTAGAGTCATTGATCTATCGACACGCAACTATGCCAAATGACCTTTGGATGTATGGAATGTATTACATGATCACAAGAATGTGGTTTCCTCTATAAAAGCACTACACCTACACGTATGGGTTAAATATGAAAGTAATTTGATCACTAAAACATATCAACCATCTTTTATCATGTGAATATCTCTCTACTCATTCATTCACCACATAAAAAGCTTAGCTAAAAAAAGAAACTGAGGCCACCCTGAACTGATAAATCAACAATTTTGGAATGCTCCATTATTATTCATCATTTTGTATGGTTTGATTGAGATTGAAGAGGCCTAGTAAAATGATGAATGTTGGGTGTAACTTCAAATCTTGCTATTGGCTTGGAAGCATTTGGTCCAATTTAACAAGTTGTAACAAATGCATAATAATGACTAATAATTTTAGTCAACCTCTCATAGATTAATCTACTTCCCTTGTGTCCACTGGCGGATCCAGCGGCTTTCGACAGGGGATTCCAATTTTTTTTTATCTCAGAGTCGTCAAAAAAATTAATTTAAGGTATATTTAATTATTAATATTATAATTTAAGTTAATTGGAAATAATTTTAATGAATAAATATGTATGTTATTTCATGTTTATAGCGTGGTCGAAAAAATAAGTTAATTAAGGTCAGAATGTGTAAATAATACGAAGTTGAGTTTATTTAGTGATAAAACATACTTAATTGAAACATTAAATCAAATTATTAGCTTAAACTATTCAAATATTATGCTTAGCTAAACCAGATATAAACACATTATAGCCCAGCTGGTAGAAATGTACCTACATTGGTTGGCAACTGAGGTTCGATTCTTGCTGCTCCTCCCAGAAACCGCCCCTGCTTGCGTCCAAATTGACATGATTGATAGACTAATACTAATAATCGATGACCTTCCTGAAATAATTAATTCATATACCAACTCCTCTAGCTATGTAGGTTAATGACAAATCCAGCAGATTAGCTGATGACAAGAAGAAAAAAAAAATCCAACAACTTATTTCATAACTGTGAATTTTTTTTTTGATGTCAAAAACTATGAATGTTAATTTTTAAGTCAATGAATTTGTCTATTAGAGTTGTGCTTCATCACTCATATTTCGGGCTTAAATATTCTACTAACATTTTGAGTCTATTTAATCGATAAAATTCAAATCAGAAAAAAATTGATAGAATTCGCTCGTTTCTTGAACCACTGGTTTCTCGACCGTCGCTGTATGTTAAAGAATCACAGTTTGCAGGACTGTTGTCTAGACTCCTAGGTCATGAAACTTGTTCCAGCTCCAGATTCATCACGGCAATAATTACATAATTAATAAAAAAAGAGTATCCAATTCAAGAATAAAATATTTTCAATTTTTTAAAATTAAAATTTGAACAGTTCATTAGCTTAACTTAAAATCGTAATCTGCAGATAAACACGCACTCAGTTGGGGCCTGTACCATTGAAACGCCAACTTTTACGAATTTGTGCAAGTCACAATCTTTTGCTGCAAAAACCCAACTTGCTCACCCCATCAATTTCTCTACCTTTTATGCACACACCCTTTTGCTTGTTTTGATTGAAAAAAGCTGTTGAGAAGCTGGTGAGTTTGGTGGGATTAAGTGGGTTGTGAGATGATGGAATTTCTGCAGGTTTTATGGGTGGCGCGTTGGGTGTAAATTTGAGGAAATGGGGATTGAGGTGTTGGGGTTTTTTAGTATGGGAGAATTTGATTTACGGGGGGTTTAATGTAGACAGTTGCTAGTGTTTGGGGAAGATGTCTGGAGTGAAGGTTGCGCTCGTTGTGCTCGAGGTAAGTTCACTTAGACTGATTTTCAGCTTCTGTGAATTTTTGAGTGATTTTGGTTGTGTTTTCGGTCAGTTGATTGATTGGGAAATTGGAATTTTTTTTTATCTTTGGTGTTTTAAGGTTTTCTGAGTGTTGTTTGGAGATTTTATGGTTTTCAATGAAACAAAGGTTTATTCAAGATTTGGGAATATTTTTTGAAGTTCATGAGGCTATCTGTAAGTCTGTGGTTTATTTCTTTAGTCTGAATTCATGATGTTTGATTTCAGGCGTGCTGTTTGCTAGGCTTGGATACTGGCTGTAGCGACATTTAAGTCTAAGAGAATTTTTAGTTGCCCGATTGAAAATGTTCTGGTTATCGTGTGTAGCTAGACTGCAGTGTCGATTATGGGGCATTCCTTTTCGTGTCTGATGCTGTTGTTTTCATAGTTTAACATGCCTAGTTCAGGATTCCTCTTGTATTTTGTCCCTAGCTTTTCTGGTCACTGCCTAAAATGCAAATGATTTATGACCTGACGTGTGTTTCTTTTTTTGTTGGTTGCTCGCTTCAGGTTATATTTGCATCGCTAGTGTTCACACCCGTTATTTCAATGTCTCGAGATGAAGTACAAGGGGATAGCCAGCAAGATGAAATTCATCATGTATTTTCACATTCGTGCATCCATGATGAGATAATTGAGCAGAGAAAGCAACCTGGCCGCAAGCTGTTCTCTGTTAGTCCACAAGTTTACGAGGAGTCGCTGTCAACGACGTCTCACCACCGATCGTTGCTCGATCTATCTAACACTGTAGAAGGGAATGATAACCTCAAGCAACCGATTAGGATACATTTGAATTATGATGCTATTGGTCTCACAACTGGCCGGGACTGCCAGAAGGTTAATGATGTTGTGAAAGTAAGTTTCTCCGCGACAGCGCTTGTGGATGCATGGCTCAACAAAGTTTTCTTGATAAATCACTGAAACTTTTGTCGCTTCATCTTTTTCTTATTAGCTTGGTGAGCCTTCTTTGAACTCAATCGTTGGAGTGCCCTCTTGTGATCCTGGAGGCAACCCTCCTCTAACCAGCGACTGCTGGTATAAATGTTTGGTTAACGATATATCTTCAGAGGAAAAAAGGATTCGTCTTGAAAAGGTAACGTATGTTTTCCAGTATCATCTTTCCTATATTACGGGACTAAGTTGTCAATTGAGTTTCACAACTTAGTCATGACCTGGTTTTCCTCTAATAACTAATGAGAAAAATAATCCACAACATGTCAAGCGGGTAACAAATATAATGATAAACACATACAGGCCCTAGAGCAGACAGCCGACTGGTTTCGCAAAGCGTTAGCGGTAGAGCCTGTCAAGGGAAATTTGCATTTAAGTGGGTACTCCGCTTGTGGACAAGATGGAGGTGTGAGCCTTCCTCGAAAATCGTTAGAAGGTATGATTTTCCGTTATAAAGACGTGTGGCCGTTGTAATTAGTTTCCCAGCAAACTATAGTGACAATTTTGGTATTGTGTCAAAGTTCATCGGGTATCTAACGATAACTAATAGGTATGTCTTTCTATGCGTTGCAGAAGGCGTTTCCAACACTGATCTGATTTTATTAGTAACAACTAGACCTACAGCAGGTAACACTCTAGCTTGGGCAGTTGCTTGTGAACGAGATCAATGGGGTCGTGCAATAGCTGGTCATGTTAATGTTGCTCCTAGGCATCTCACTGCTGAAGCCGAGACCTTGCTTTCTGCGACACTTATACATGAGGTGAGCGGATTTGAATCAAACATATATAATTCGTTCAGTTTGGGTTCATTTGTCGACCAAAGCTCTAATTTGTCATTCATTGCAGATTATGCATGTCCTTGGATTTGATCCCCATGCCTTCACACATTTCCGAGATGAGAGGAAAACACGGCGCCATCAGGTATGTAATATTCCACCCTGGGTTACCATTTTTGAAGGATAAGGTCAAACAATTTTCCGTCTCTTTAATTTGCAGACTACTGAGCTAATCATGGACGAATCACTAGGTCGGTTAGTAACTCGTGTGGTTCTTCCCCGTGTTGCTATGCACGCTCGTCATCATTTTGGGGTAAGATACATTATGAACTAACAAATTGCTTGGGAAAATTGTGAATCAACGTTCAACATAATCTGGCTAGTTTTTTCCCAAAGCCGATAGGTTTTTATTGTTAAGTAATTTTTACTCGGCAGGCCTTCTCTGAAGAATTTAATGGCTTGGAGCTGGAAGATGGGGGAGGTCGTGGTACATCAGGTTGTCGTTAATTTTAGATGTTCATTTTGCTAGTTGACCATGACCTGTTTTCGCTTAATAACTGTCATCCTTAGCTGACTTGGTTATCTGATTTGGTAATGCGTGATTAGTCAGATGATCGAATAATTTTTTTTATTACAGTTATGTGTGAACCCATGCTATGCTATTTTTTCCCTGACAGATGATGTATGCTTTGCAGGATCACACTGGGAAAAGAGGCTTCTGATGAACGAGATCATGACAGGCTCAGTAGATACAAAATCGGTAGTTTCAAAAATGACATTAGCATTACTAGAGGATAGCGGATGGTACGAGGTTAACTATAACATGGCTGAGCGTCTTGATTGGGGTCACAATCAAGGAACAGAATTTGTCACCTCGCCTTGCAATCTCTGGAAAGGCGCGTATAATTGCAACACAACACAGGTATCAGGTTGCACCTACAACAGGGAGGCAGAGGGTTACTGCCCGATTGTAAGTCACACTGAAGAAATCCCGTCATGGGCTCAATATTTCCCGCAGCGAAACTTGGGTGAGTTAAACTCATTTCCCTCTTTGCCATTGACATCCCTCGTGTATGAAATTTTAAAATATGAATTTATCATTTTACACAGGAGGACAGTCAGCACTCGCCGATTACTGCACTTACTTTGTAGCTTACTCTGATGGGTTGTGTAAAGACGCAAACAGCTCAAGAGAGTCTGATGAAATGCTGGGTGAGTTGCGAGGCGGTGACTCCAGGTAAACCACATTCATCGCTTATGAGTTATGATTACGCCCAAGGCCTAATGCATGGATAGTATATCAGGAAAGTTCTTTATCCTCGTCCAGGTGTATGTCCTCGTCTTTAGTACGCAGTGGCTACGAAAGAAGCTCAACGGCACAAGGAAACGGATGTTACCATCACCAGTGTGTAAGCAACTCCCTACAGGTACAGATGTACAACTTCAAGCTACATTGTCAAATATCAAAATTCTATCGTCAGCGCAATTTTTATTTCCTTATGTGTAACTCAAAGCCTTGTGTTTCCATTGTATAGGTCAAGGTGGGCGGGATTTGGAAAGTATGCCCCAATGCCGGAGGACCACTTAAGTTCGCTGGCTTTCACGGTTGGTTCCGCTTTTAGTAAAATTATAAACTCAGTCACAAGATGTCAGTTATCGGAACATATCTGATATTGACGCGGTGTCTCCAGGTGAACTCATTTGCCCAGCCTATCATGAACTCTGCGGTTCAGCCTCTGCATCCTCGAGCTGTCCCAATTCTTGTAGTTTTAACGGGGACTGTGTTAGCGGCAAATGCAAATGCTTTTTGGGATTCAATGGCCAAGATTGCAGCAAAAGTGAGCAGAGTTGCCTGTTCTTTTGCCGTTAAAATTCACAGGTGGAAACTGACTTAACCGTCTGATTACTGATTTGCAGGACACTGCGTCAATGGCTGTAACGGGCATGGAACCTGTCTCCCAACAGGCATATGCTCGTGTAAAAGTGGATACACCGGGATTGACTGCTCCACAGGTACATACAGAGACCAAACATTGTATTATAAATTTCAAGCTGCTAATTCAACACGGAACAGTTTTAACTTAGATTTGGCGACGCAGCTGTTTGCAACGATCAATGTGGTCCACAAGGAGGAGTCTGCGACAATGGAACCTGCGCTTTCCGCTGCTCCGACTCTATAGGCTACACATGCCAGAAAAGCTCAATCCTTGCCAAGAATCTGACCTTCTGCCAAGAAGTCTTAACCCAAGATCAATCTGCTCAACACTGCGCCTCTAGTGACCCAATAACGCTGCAGCACACGGAACACGCAGTTAGAGCTAACTACAACCGGCTGCTCCCCGTACTTACTCATAGATTGAGAAATTTCTTGGACAACGGATACTGCGATTCATCTGCTAAGCATCTCGCTTGCTTGGTAAGTCCTCTTAGATCGGATCTCTATAAAATTAATTCCCAATTTTTCCTTCATAACACTAATGTCTATAAATTTTCTTGTTGTTGCAGATTTCGATTCAAAAATGTGACGAGGGTGGTCAGAACAGGCTCCGAGTATGCTCGTTAGCGTGCCAGTCGTACAACGATGCTTGCAGAACGAACCTGAATTGCTCAGACCAGACACTCTTCAGTAATGACACTAGTCGCTGCACGGGTGAACCGAGTAAGATCAGGCCGGCATTCTTTAGCCGAATTCTGACTTGGGCTCCGATTCATAACAGTAAAGAAGCCAAAAGCAACCGCATTGTTTATCCTAACAGAACTACTCCTTCATTCTTGTCCTCCTTAGCGCGCAAGCTCCTTAAGAGGCTCATATTAATATAATTCACATAGAAAATTCTTAATCATCTCTCAAATCTGATTTTTTTTTTCCTTCCACATCTAAAGAGTTCACTTTGCACTGTTTTCATCTAAAATCGAGAAAAATCAGGGCGAAGTGGTGTGGTCCGGTGGTAAGTGCACTCACCCAGCACACAAGTGGTTCGGGTTCAAGTCCCTCTAACAACAGATATTAACTTAACAAATCGAAATCCAAATTTTGAATGGGTCTTCAAATTAGGAAAAATAAAATCCTCAAATCTTCACATTTTTCCAAAATTACTTGAATTATTACAATTTTCAAAATCTGATAAAAATGATGAACATCAAAGAACTAAAATCTCAGTTTGATAGCCATAACATCAAATTTATTTTATGTTGTATTCCAAAATGAAAACAGATTTTATTTTATAAAAAGCACCCCATATAATTGGGAAATTTAGAAAAAAATAATAATAATTCAAATAGTAAAGCCTATATTAAGCTTACGCCCCGGTTGGGCAAAACGTGATCAAATAGTCCGACCCGGCGCATGTGCGTGTACTCGACGCGTCATCGTACGCGTAGCTATAGGAAGTAGGACACGCGCTCTTGAAGATCTGCGAATACCTCGTCGGCGCGCAAGTTCCCGGCGTCGAATGCTCGCCAGTGCAACAATACTGCGCCGTGTTAAACGCCGCACAAGCACTCTTACAAGCCACCACCGCTCCATCAGCCACCACCTGCAGCTCAGACGGACAGCTCGAGTTCAGGTCGGCGACGCAGCCAGCGTAGCTACAATCCCCTGTTCCAGGGCCGGTGGTTTTGACCCCAACTCCGACATTGTACCCGTCGACAAGGCTGACGTCGTAGAAGTCGTTGGCGGTGGGAGTAGAGCCGAGGGTGAATTCGGCTAGAGTGACTGGAGGTTCACCGCCGCCGGTGCATTTGATGCCGCCGGGACAGTCGCCGGTGGTGCAGGTGCCGGCTCCGGAAGCGTCGAATTTGCAGCCGGTTCTGGCCCAGATGCGGCCTGACCAGGTGGGTGGAGCTTGGAGTTGGGCGGAGGCGCCTGGAGCTAGAGCTAAACCGCTGTCGCTGATGGCGCCTCCGCTGCCGGTTAGCGTCCCTGGCCAGACCGTGAACGAGCAATGATTCTCTAGTTTGAACACCGCCCCGTAAACCCCATTTCCTGCAAAACAAAAAATCACATTCCAAACATCAAATCAAACCCCCCAAAATCAAAACTTTTACACTCTCCAAAATCCAAATCGACACAGCTCAGCAGAAACAGAGACAGAGCTCGAATTCAACCTCGTAAAAGCTCAATTTCGGATCAAATTTCCACAACAATTACCTGAAACGAAAGCGAGGACGACGAGGAAGAGGTATTTCGCGGGGATTGCCGCCATTGATGGACTTAACTGACTACCGAAGATTGAGGAGGAATTAGTTGCAGAGTGAATAAGTTGATGGGAGTAGTTGAGTTGCAAGTGATGATGAAGTTGTGATATTTATAGTTAAACCCCGGGAGATTTCTGTAATTTCTGAATGGGGCGTTTCGTGATTTAGTGGGAGAATGTGCAGCGAGTCAGTTGGTGACACGTGGAATAACTGATTTTTTGAGTTTGTTGCGACTCTTTGCATGGGGGAACGAACGAGTGTTTAGTGGTTAATAAATTCAGTATTTATCTTATTCCATGTTTGATTTTTTTTTTTAGTTTTTAGATGAGTTTTGGAAAATGGTTTTTGTGACGGAGTACCAAAGAGCATTTTTGTGCGTGAATGAAATATCGACAAACCACGTGCCACAACGACTACATGTTCAGAACTGTAGGTTGGAAATTAATTTAGGTTATTTTTTGTTCGATTTTTTTGCAGACACCTGATTAATAATTAATTTATTCAATCAGATTGGATGATATATTTATAAAAGTCATCTCGAGCACCAGCAAAGCGAATATCGTTAGATTAATATGAAAATTAACATTGTTGTTATTCGTGAGTGTACGAGTTTTGCTTGTCGTGTAAGTGACAATTTATCGAATTTAAGGTTTGAATAATGTGGTTGAGACATTGATTGGTGAAGAGAAATTCTTATGTGAAAGAAGTTAATCATCGTATGTGTGTAGACTTTAAAATTCAACTTTTCAAACAAGGCAGTATATCGAGACATTAATATTGTTGTTGTCTTGGTCGACTTGCATTGCCGTATCGAATGCATTGGAATTTTGAACCGTCGACACCGTAGTCAATTTATAATTTTTAACAAGCATTTGAGAATTTCTGCATTTTTTAAATCTTAAGACAAATATGCATATTGTCGCACAATTCTTTATGAATTTATAGTGTATTTCTTAACGTAACGGGATTTGAGTACATAATTTTAAGCATTTCGATCAGTTATAAATTCGTACCCTTGACTTTGTAAATACAATCAGCTCACATCATTAGACTATCTCTCTATTGACATGCTAATATGCTTTGATTATTGCTCATTTGAGATATATCATCATCTGGAACACGCAAAGATAGAACTTTTTGTTGTCAATACACGTAATAAAAAACATGAAATGACGAAATACATAGGAATATTGACTCGGATTATATCTTCCATAAATGTCCCCTTGTTGGATCTAATTAAGCCCATTATAGTGTTCTACTAGAACCTTTTGAGACCGAAACACACGCCATATTCAGTTTCCTCTGGACACTTTCTACCATTTTGGAGGATCAGTCGTGTCACCTAACATGTTCGACGCGTTTTAAAACTGCTGTCACACCGGCTTTCCTCATATAGCCATACAGTCCGGATAAGCCTAAGAATTGCATTCGCCTATAAACTCTAATTAAACAACAAATGACTACAACGGACTCTATCCAGTTCTCTTTTATGTAATGGCCATGATCTAAACATAGTTCGACAGAAAGGAGGAGGAGATACAACAAATGTGTAGACAACATGCATGTTTTGGTCCCCAAAGAGTCACCTGACATTGGTTTATGAACGTCAGATCTAGTTGACGTACATTTTAGTGTCTTCAGGGTGAGATGGAGCTGAACTCAAGAAGTGAATAATAAATTTATATTTTTTTTATGTGTTTCTTCTTTGAATATTTGGATCATCGGATCTAATGATTTTTCTTCTAGTGCAAAGTAGTCTAACATATTTAAACTCACTCATCAGTTACTCAATAAACTTGTCATTTATTCATTGCATTGAAATGGTCTAGTATACTTCTGCACCTATTTTTTTTCTTCAATAAACTAACAGGGTGATGACATGTTGGTTTAACATATTTGAACGGTTGGTCAACAATGACTCAGGTCCAGATTCGATTCTTGGTGAGTGCGCCAATTACACTTTTCTACTCTAGTTTGAAATGGTCTTCACCCTTAATTACCCCCTAGTGTTATCGCGTTTGGGATCTCATTTTTGTTTTTGTTTTTATTTTACTATCACTTCTTTAGTCGCGTTCTAGAATATTCATTCTAGTTCAGTATAAACGTAATTATAACCTGAAGAAACATACATATTCAATTCAAATCGCAGAACAAGAATCTCTACGGGTCGATCAAAATTCAACAACGCAAGCCCACGTAGGCCCATAAACGAATTACTTTTAATATGCTCATCAATTTTTTTTTTTTGATAATGGATACAACAATTCAGAATATAATCTTATCATATTTGGAATATCATTTTTGTGTTTATTTTATTATCACTTTCTTTAGTGTCGTTCTTGTAGCATATTCCTATTTGTCTCGTTCAATATAAACATGCTTATATCTCTTTCTTTATTTCTTTTTTTTTTGATGGGAAAACATACTTATATGTCTTGTAACATATAAAGCCAAATCAAATCGTAGTACAAAAGAATCTTTACGCGTGGATCAAAAATCAACTACGCAAGCCCACACTAGTCACCAAAGCCCACTAAATCAACCAGCCTTCAACTTCATTATATTTTCATTAAACATAAAAATAAATAATTAGTATATAAATTGTGTCAATGGGGAGCACTCGTTTAATGCAGGGTTGGTAGAATGGCGAATCCACGTACCACAGCCGTCATTTTGCGTTCACACTACGAAGTAGTGGGTTTTACTATTTGCCACGTGGCGCGCTACAAATGCAGGGGGTTAGATGTGTGGTTGCGATCGTGCCTCACCTGCCTCATTTGATCGCTTCTCTTGTGTCAATTGTTTATATAAGTATGTCGTATAGTGAACATCCTAAAACTAAGAGTCACTTTTTTTATATTGGAACTAAGAGTCACTTTTAAATACCAATACCAACACATAAAATCAATATTTATGGGGAGCACTCGGTTGAGACAGGATTGGTAGAATGAGGCACGTGAGGCACGATCTGGGCCACTCATTGTGACACGTGGCGAAGCCACATGAGTTGAGCCGTCATTTGTGTTCACACAACTATTGGTAGTGGATTTACTATTTGCCACGTAGTGCGCCAACAAAGTACGAGGGTTAGATGTGTGGCTCAGATCGTGCCTCACTTGCCTCATTCTAATTTTGGTGCCTCATTTGATCCATTCTCCAATATTTATAACTTTATAATTTCTATTAATACACTACATTTCTATTAATACACTACATGGATCACGTTCGAGTACAAGTCCATTTTTATGTGAATATTTTAAAACGACTAATATTGCATTAGTCTTTTGAATAATGATTATATAGTAAACATTACTATTTGTGAATAATGAAAATTTTATTATCACTGTCAAAATCTTGGAATTGTTGTTGTTGAAAATAATATGAATTTTTAGAAGAATTCTACATTTTCACATAACGTTGACACGTAATGGACTCCATATGCTCCTTATCACTAAAATATACGTAATTTAATTGCGTTCCGATTTCCAATATAATATGACGAAGTAATGCAAGAATCTAAAATATAGAAACCGCGTTGTTTCATTTTTTTCCATAAGAAATGAAAAACAACCCATTTTTCCAAATAACGCGAGCCAAACAAGCCCTTAACCATTCATATTAAAACCATTCTTCAAAACTTCAAATCCAATTTTCAAATCTCGAAACTCCAAACTACCATGAAATCCCTCCTCGCCGCCACCTTCCTCACCGCCGTTATTATCTCCTCCACCACATCCGCCGCAGCTGCACCTCGGCGCCAGACCTTCAAAGAAGCTCCGCAGTTTTACAATTCCCAGACCTGTCCCGAACTCCACAACCACGACGAGGATGGCACTGAAATCTGCTCCACCGACGCTATCCATGTAGCCATGACGCTCGACGCCGTCTACCTCCGCGGCTCAATGGCTGCTATTCTCTCCATCGTCCAACATTCATCCTGTCCAGAAAACGTCCGCTTCCACTTCGTCGCATCCTCCGCCGCCAATCTGACGGAGCTCCGATCAACGATTCTGGCTTCGTTTCCGTACTTGAGTTTCAGAGGTTACGAGTTTGACGACTCGGCTGTAACCGGACTCATCTCGACGTCTATTCGCTCCGCGCTTGATTGTCCGCTGAACTACGCGCGGTCTTATTTAGCCAACATTCTGCCGCGCTGTGTCCGCCGCGTCGTTTACTTAGACTCCGATCTGATCCTCGTCGACGACATCGCGCACCTGGCGTCAACCGAGCTCACGAACGGAGCCGTATTGGCGGCGCCGGAGTACTGCGACGCGAACTTCACTTCCTACTTCACTCCTTCGTTCTGGTCAAATCCGTCGCTGTCGCTGACCTTCTCTAACATTCGAGCGTGCTACTTCAACACGGGCGTGATGATAATCGATCTGGATCGGTGGCGTGAGGGTGACTACACGCGTCGGATCGAGGAGTGGATGGAGTTGCAGAAGCGGATGAGGATCTACGAGCTGGGATCGCTGCCTCCGTTTCTTCTGGTTTTCGGTGGAAGGATTGCGCCAGTGGATCATAAATGGAACCAGCATGGTTTGGGCGGGGATAATTATCGGGGTTTGTGTCGAGATCTTCACGCTGGATCGGTGAGTTTGTTGCACTGGAGTGGGAAGGGGAAGCCGTGGGTGAGGCAGGATGCTAACCGACAGTGTCCCATTGATGCGCTGTGGGCGCCTTATGATCTGTTACAGACTCCGTTCGCGTTCGATTCGTGAAGCTTCTGGAAGAGGAGGTTATGTAGTATATTAATTAATGGACTGAAGTTAACAGGTATGTGCTTGCTTTTCTGGAAATTTGAATGGATTCTAGCGAGGTTATAGTTTTCATTGCTGGGATTTTTAGATGTGGATTTGCAAAAAAGTGTTCACTACTACATATTATATTACACATGAATGTGAGTTACATATTTTACTAAAGTGTATAAAAGTCCCATGCAATAAGATTGAGCATTCTGAGGTGCTGACTTGGGGATCACCATTTTCTGGTAAAAGCTCAATCCTGCTGTACTTGCATTTGCTCAATTCCTGCATAAGTGCAAGACTTACAGTCAGGCTTACAACAATCGTACTAGGATAAGTTATGCCAGCATTTTCTTTTGTCGCCACATCTGGCTTTATGCTTTGAAGTAGGTAGTTTCAAAATCATATATTATTTTTCAAGTTTCGGGGTGCCTTAATGATATTTTCTTGGTTGTACTTGTATTTTACAATCATTTTTTTTTTCGATTGTCCCAGAAGACATACAACCACAGGGAACGAAGTCCCTGAGTAGGAAAACAGGCCCATAAAGAAAAAAAAAAGGCTTATCAGCCCACTTCGAATAAATCAATTCAGCACTGGTCAGAGTGAGACAGCAGGAGACTACTCCTGAAACCTAAAACTAACACCGAAAAAAACTAAAAACTATACAAAGCGACTAACAGGTCGCCATCACGGCGACAAAAACAAGCTCAAAAAAGGCGTTAGAGCCGCACACACGCCAGCGAGCCAAAGTTGCCACCCCGTCAGGGCGTTGAAAACCCACGGCCCACCACCGTTCAGTCTGCACAGTCGCCACCGGAGACCGCACCAGACCTCGTACGCTCCTCCGACCACCAAAACCGAACCACCCGCCACCTACCAGCAGCCCGGGCAGCACGACGACAACCGCCCGGAGACGAACCGGCCTGACGCCACCATCCGCACGAAAATCCAACCGGAAGGCGCTGGGAAAGAGGCACGCGAACGACATCCACCGCCGAGGAGAACGCCACATAGGAAGGAAACGCCCAAGACGGACGCAGCAGCTAGCGAAATCGAAGAAAAAAAAAGTGTCTTTAATGAAATTAGGTTAATCATTGTAACCGGAGTAGGTTGTTCCAGTACATTGACAAAAAAAAATTATCCCCCAAAACCTGTTGAAATCTATAGCTATTTGTCCCTCAAAATAAAGCACAAATAATTTCAAGGTTCCCTTAGGCCTTTGAACTCGCTGTATTTAATTTTTTGTACTCAAATTAAAGACTCATAGTCATCACTTTTCAGAAAATAGAAATTAACAAGTTATTTTATGAAACCTAATCATGATAAAGGTAGCAACAACTACTTGCAAGTACTTGATTTTTTTTGGCACATTAATTTGCCAGCAGGATGCTCTGGAAGTGAAAATGTGTCGGCAGGGATGGAAATGGAAAGGGGAACCAAAAGAAGTTCCAAGGTAATCATCGAATATATCACTTTGTTACCTTCTTGGGGAGTTTTAGTCCTTCATGTCACATCGAATTTAACAGAAAATAGACATAAACCATGCCCTACTCTTACCACATTAGATTCAAAAACCCTACCCAACCCCACCTAAGATCCAAGTGAAGACTTCATGTCTTAGGAAATCCTATCCGCATTATGAACTGGCATTTCATATCCTTCAATAGTTCCCAGTCCCTGCAGTCCTGTTGTCAACTTAACACAATATCAATGTACTATTTCTAGTCTGAGAGGCGAGACTTAAATTGCACTTTTACAGAAAATAAATCACTTGTAATGGGACTTATAATACATTTTAGTTAATTTACACTCATAAATATTTAGGAACAGCCAAGGGAGCACCCCAATTGGGGTAATCCTGAAGATCACTAAACTGTTACTTCCCTATTAATGTCATAAATGCTTATGTTCTAGTTAAGTGTTTTATAATCACCATAAATCACTACACAAAACATTGCCCTAATAAATTAACTAAAAATCTTAGGGGATTCTGGCAGTATAGAGACCATGACAAATGACAGGCTTATATTTGAGATGAAATAATATAGGAAAACTATAATTTTATAAATAAGCACAGTGGAGTACAAAAAATGTCTAGTGGATTGAACAAGGAAAATGAGTAGCCCAGCCGGGGCTAGCTTTCTTTTTCTAACAACCTTGTCCAAAGATTAAGGACATACCTACGACGAGGGCGCGGCTTTGGTATTGCTGGCATACTAGGCTAGAAAGTTCCGAGCTTCTGGCCGAACGCTGTATTTGTTCTGTTTACTCTTTTGGTATTTGTAGTATGCAAACTGAAGTAGAATCTGAAAGAAAAAAAAACATTCCTGGAAAATAAGCATGGGCAGTGGGAAAGATATTCACATATTCTGTAGCTAGAACTTACATCAGAACGATAATAAAAGGAATATTAATCGATACGTACCAAAAGGTCAAGTGAGACGCAGAATGCAGCGTCGAGCAGCCAAGGCATGTTGGCTTTTACATCAACCCACTTACTGCTTCTCACCAAGATACTGCATTATATGAATTTTATTGGTCAATATGAGTTACCACTTGGTCCGAGGATGCTCGATTATGTAGAGTCCTAAGATATGATTAGGAGTGTAAGGCAACAATTACCTTAAGATATAAGTGGTGTTTCCCATCAGAGCAAATATGAACATAAGAGGACTAAGGCCCTCAACATTTCCCCTCCTCATCTGGAGTTCCAATCAAGACGAAGTCATGATAGGCTGTTAGTTTATGTGCTATTAATATACCAAACAAAAGGGTATGATAACAAACAAATAAATCCTCACATTGAGCAAGATCTGAGGTACGCGCCCAGATATGTATATAACAGCCATCCCCCATCCCATTATTTGTCCGTACGGGCCAGACTGATCTTCATCGAGAAGATTCTTTTGCTTCAATAACAAAATCAGAACATTAAAGCAGATCCCGACTACCAATTTATTAATCTAACTTTGATTTTTGAGCAAAGTACAGTAAGTAGTTCTCTTGACGGCTTACCAATACCAATCTATTTAAGGCACCTGTTTGATTAGGCAAATTGGCAGCAGCGGCTATGAATGTCCCATACCCTGCAACCTGTGTAGTTCAAGCAACATAAGATGCAATCTAGCAACTCACGAATATACGCAAAAAAAAAAAAGAGAGGACAGTTTTCACATACTGAATTCACAACTCTTCTTGGCTGATTCAAGAATGAACCCCTGTTCGATGGTGTGGCATGTTTCTCATGTTCTCCAATCAAGTTGGGGAACCTAGCCTCAAAAGACGATGGACTAGTAGCCAAGGATCGTGCCGAACTGGACCAATTTCAATAAACTCTTCAGTATAAAAAAACAATCATAAAAAAGAACTAAAAACTTGGCTGCACTTTAAATCTCACATGTAATACGCAGGGCTTCTAGGCACTGGACGAGCGACGTGCACATTGATAGCCTTGCTGGAATCTACACGTTCTGGACTCAACAATGGCTTAGCTATCGAATCCTCATCCTCCAGAATTACAATCAAACCAAAAGCAACAAACAAAAAAGTCAAGCCTATCTCCCCAAAATCAGAATCGAGGCTTTGTTCAAACATTGCATCTCTAATATCACTCACCTGGGAATCTTTCCTTCCTGATTTCTTAAACCAATTCATAATGTAATCATAATATATAACCTGACCCACTAAAATCAAACTACCCACTGTATACAACTGCAAAAAAGTGAACCACAAACCAATTAATGAACAAATCAAATACACAGTCGAGCACAAACTCATATCATAACAAATGACAAAATCCAGAAGAAGAAAAAAAACAAATAAAAAAAGCAGAATTCGATACAATACATCTACTCACCAGAGCTGTGTAAAATTGAGTTGGAAGCTGCAAAAAAATAAAAATAAAAATCAGGGAACAAAGAGCAAGTACGTATTGAAATCTTCCCATTAAAATCAACAATCAGTTCTGGTAAATTAAATCAAAATTCAAAAATTGGCTCATCTTACTGTAGAAGTCTCGAGAGCGCAACCAGCCAAGTTGAACAAATCGCTGCAAATCACATCAACCAACCCAATGCGGTGAAAATTGTGACCTTAAATTCAAAAATCAAAGCTCAAGTTCAAGACCATTCTGAGCCCTAAAACTAACCCGAGGATCCACGTCAGCAGCAACATCAGTGACACGCCCTGACTCGACTTGGCCTTAAAATTCGTAACTATCTGCGGAATCTCAGCCAAAGCCCAGCAGGTGACGCTCAGCAATCCGAGGCCGAACGAGACCTCATCTTTCAGATTGCATAGACAGTCCTTGAAGTAGACTAGAACCCACTCCGTGCATGGCTTCGCTTCGGCGTGGCAATAGCCTCGATCTCGACGCAGACCCATCGCCAGGTCGGCGTTGACTGGCTTTGACCGGCGCTGGAAAAGTTGTATTGTAGGGTTTTAGTTTGAGCGCTTATTTTATGATTTAGCGATTTATAGGGTTCAAGGAGTGAAAACTGAATAGATTTGTCCTCTGTAGATTTATTTTTTGCTGAAGTAATTAATATTAATTTTTAACAATATTTGTGCTAAAATGACTATTACTATACTAAGGATTCAAAATTTGCTAGGGTGTATATATTCTATTAGAGAGCTAAAATTAAAATTGATTCGATACCTAATTAAATATGTCATTTTATTAAAATTGTATTATTACCTAAATATGTCATTTTATTAAAATTGTATTATTTTTGGCCTTAGTAATTACTATACCTTATTTGCTACATTATAATTTGTGAGATTTTGAGATCAAGTTCCTGCTGATGGATTATTCCTTTCAGGATTTTCCTTGCATTCTGAAATTTACACTATGATAGGAATGAACAATCCAAACTCAATGGGGTAAACTGATCGTAACGGTCGGAATGCGAACTCAATGGGGTAAATTTCCTTGCATTTTTTTTTTAAATTCCACTATGATAGGAATGAACAATCCAAACTCATACCATTAGATGCATTCTGAAATTTACAGCAGAAGTTAAAGTTACTGAATCACATACCTGAACGAAACTGATCAGAGGAATTGCAAGATCAGCAAAAGAAACACTTTGTTAGAGGTTGGGGACAGAGTATATGGATACTAAGGGTAGAAAATAAGAAGAAACTGACAAGCGGATAAAGGCATACACTATTTGCCACTAGTTACGTATATTGAACTCTTCTTTATAATTCACTGTCAACTTCAACAGGGTATAAATGGCTTACCAGGAGGACCTCCATGCATCTAGTGATCACATTTTGTTGGGCATGCACCTGGCTCAGACTTCCAAGCCGCACTTCAAATTTATCATCAAGTAGAATGCTGGTTGATTGAATATCTCTGTACAACAAAACTAACTTTTCACTAAATGCACTGTTTTGGATATGTTGCATGGGTATTAAGAATCTCGTAAGTTAATCAGATCAAAATTTGGAACTCGACAAACTTGATAATAAACATTGTCACTCAAATATAGAGCTTCATCGTGCCTGTGAATGAATGGTGGAACACATTCATGGTGAAGGTAACATAGACCTTCAGCAGCCCCAATTGCTATTTTTGATCTTGTAATCAAGTCTAACGACTGTAAGGTGCCATCTGCCCCAATTGCCTCAAATATAGAAATTTCTTGTATAAGGTGTTATTGGACAAGTCTCGTAACTGATATTGGGTTTACATCCCATGGAAGACTTCCGCACCGAGGCGGGACGAGGGAGAGTGAACGGAAAATAATCAATAAAATGTCCTATACCTTGTAAATGCAAGCAAGGTAAGAAGCCTTCAACCACTTGACCATATTTTATATATTTAATATGATGTTTCCATTTCCGAGTATATGTAATGAGAGTCCGGTTCCTCTGAGAATTGACATTTTGGTGAGAAATGAGAATTAATCTCATTCATTCATCTTGTTAATCAATGGCTAGGATTAGATCGAATTAATTTACATTATTCGTAACTTTTCATAGGATAATGCGTATCATTACATTATTTTTAGTTTTTCAAAGGATAATGTGTAGTATTATGTATATGAATACTACGCATTATCCTTTGAAAAGCTACGAATAATGTAATGGTACGCATTATCCTTTGAAAAGCTACGAATAATACGAATAATGTAATTTAATTCGATCTAGTCATTGATTATCAAAGATGAATGGATTAGATTAGTTCTCATTTCTCATCAAACATGTCAGTTCTCATGTGATCTTTATTCTATGTGATGATCTCACTAAGATCACATGGTACATGTACTCTCATTTCTCAAGTCATTCAAAGTAAATTCTAATTCTATCACACCCTAAATCACGTTCTTATAAAAACATTTAAAGATGAGATTTTGTTAAATTTGAGAATTGGGATCATACGAGAAGAAGAGGCAATTTTCATGAGAAATGAGAAGACGTAATGACCATTAGATTATTAATATGATGGCTGTTAATCAACACTAATTTATTCACATAATCATGATTTAATAACGATTAAAGGGTAAATTAGTAATAACGTTTAGAAATCAGATCATTCAATCATCCTCTCTCCAGTAGCGTTGGATGCTTGAACGTGTAGATTTAGTACAGTCAAAAACAATTTATAATGACCGGTAAGTACCGGGTCGTCCAAGGAGCAATTGTAAACCTAGGATCACTATTCAATTTTACTCAATATGTCTATTTCCAGTCGGTTGTGAGAAATGTGATTGTCAAATAATGATTAATGCAATGTAAAAGGTTGTTTTCAAGGTTTTCAAAGGCGCTCCTAGGGTACTACTTCTCTCCTTGGTGCATTCGACTCTTAACGGTTCAATTTCATGCAAGAACGAATAATGTAAATGTTAGATTAAGGCGTGTCCCTATTAAATCAAATTCAATCGCTAGATGTTGTTATTCGATTCAAGGAAAAGACACCTCGCACGTGAGCTTCAATCGCTAGATATTGTTAGCTCACGTCCTACTCTAGGGCTCTCAATCATCAATACTAGTTGAGTGATCGATAACCAATGAGCGGTTTAAGTTCAAGCCTATCTCAATGCCAAGATGGGTCACGCTAGTGATCACCACCTAACAAGGGTGAATCTACTTCGTTCTAGAACTCTTAGTCTCGTTCGCTAGAATACTCAACCTCAAATTCATGTTTCTAGACCACTTAGGCATTTTATCAAACACTAGGTGGGCATAGAATAGACATTTAATCCAAGTAAATTCACAAATCATAACAAGTACTCATTCATGCATATAATCAATGGGCAATGAGTTTCCTACACCAAGGAGGTCCATAGACCCCTAGAAACTAATGGACTACTCACTACTCATGTTCATAGACAAACAAAAGTAGTGTTGTTACAAGTGAAATGAAGAAAACACAAAGAAGAGTAAGGATTTAGAGTGAAGGATCCCCCTATATCCTTAGAGTGCTTTGATTTGGTGAGTTGATCTTCAAAGCCCTTGAACTTGTCTCCAAAAACCCTTGATAATCGTGCCCAAAACGAAACTTTCTATTTATAGCCCAAGTATAAAAATCCAGTCTTTGGGGAAGACTCGCCCGGGTCTTTATGGCGCTCGGCCGAGCGTTTGGTGGAGATGAGCTGGGACTCGAATGGTCTGTCGAGACTCGGGCGAGCGTTGGGATGACTCGGCCGAGTCTTTGAGGTCTAGCTGAGCAGGGTGCAGGGTAGACTCGCCCGGTAGTGTGGGAGCTCGGGCGGGCGAAGGTTGCATGATGGAAGAGGAACTCGGCCGGGGCTTTGAGACGCTCGGGCGGGCATTGACTATGAAGGATCGAAAGACTTGGACCTTGCCGCCAAGCGCTCGGGCGAGCCTCCTCGAGCTCGGGCGGGTCTTGCTCATGCCGAAGGTGTTGTCGATCACGCCCGACCGGGTCTGCTCACGCTCGGGCGAGCGTAGGCCTTCATGGATTTGCGCTTGGGTTTTGCGCGAAACGCTCGGGCGGGCGTTCATCTGACCCGGGCGAGCGCAAATGCTTGCATGGGATTTCATCCATTTTTGGCTCGAAACTTCGGTTTTCTTCGAGAATTGATAGTCTTGAGTCCGAGAACCATGGGATTGGTTTTTCGCCTGAAATGGCAGATACGAGGGTTAAATGACATCGAAAGAGACTCGGAACGACTCAAAATATCTAGTAAAGGTAGGAGAAAGATAGTCGAGAAATCAACTTATCAATGCTTCGAGAAATTCAGAAAAGACGGCCTTCTACTCGCCTCCGATGAACACCAAGGAAGCTTCGAGAAGCGATTCGAACACCGGATCATGATCTCCGACCACACCAACAACAACATGAACAACGAGCGGTGGAGTGATTTACAGTCGTCGAATCTGATCTACCCGCGGTCTAAGATGATAATCAACGACAGCCGTCGATACACGAGCGCCCGTGAATCGCCGAATCGAGTAGCTGAACGGGAACCAGAAGAAGAGAACGGTACTGAAGAACAAAAGAGAACAAAAGAGGAGGATGCTTATGGTGCAGTTGATCCGTTGCAATTGATCGGACCCTTATTTCTTAGGCATTTGTTTATTTAGTTGTTTCTTTTGATTCAAGGGGTAAAAAGTAGCCCCTTTGCCCATATAAGTCAAGCCAACGACGGATCCTTGTAATCCAATTTTTGTTAATCCGGTTCTTATAATTGTATATAAAAGCTCGGTTTGGTTATGATTTTTATCGAATTTATGTTGCATTTTTCTACAATCTAGATTCATAAGGCTAGATTCTGTATTTCTAGTTAAAATACGTAGCTTTCTAGTTAAAATACGTAGCTTTCTAGTTAAAATATGTATCTTTCTAGTTAAAATACGAAACTTTCTAGCTAAAATACGTAGCTTTCTAGTTAAACTATGTAGCTTTCTAGTTAAAATACGTAGCTTTCTAGTTAAACTACGTAGCTTTCAAGTTAAGATACATAACTTTCCATTTAATATACGTAGCTTTAAGTTTAAATACAAGCTTTCTCGTTAAAATATGTAACTTTCTAGTTAAAATACGCAGTCATTCTGTTTAAAATTGTAGCTTTTTAATAAAAATACGTAGCTTTCTAGTAGCATGGCTTTCAGATGGCTCTAGTTAAAATACGTAGCTTTATAGGTTGAAATACGTAGCTTTTTAGTTGAAATACATAACTTTCTGTTTAAAATCTGTAGCTTTCTAGTTTCTAGTTAAAATACGTAACTTTCTAATTAAAATGCATAGCATTCTTTTCAGAGGTACCAGTTATGAATTAGAAATTACGAATGATAAATATAATTCCATTTTCTTCAAAGCTATCAATTCAAATAAATATAACTACAAATGCCGTTCCCAGCTAGTTCCATTCAAAGCCTTCCATTCAAAGCCTTACCTCTCACAACAGCCAAAGTCCAATTGAAAAAAGTAAATCCAACTCTAAAGAAGTAAAAATTTAATCTTTTAGTAAAAGTTTTTCGTAAAGCTTTTCACACCAACTCCAATCCAACTGAAGCTTTTCACGCCAAAGTCCAATTTAATCAAACTGAAGCTTTTCACACCAACAACCCCAAATCCAGCCGATCTCCTCTGATTCCGGGATTGAACGAGATTAGGGTCTGGGATTTAACGACAACTGGATTGAACGGGATTATGGTTGTATTTGATTTTTTGTGTGCCTAATTTGCCCTTTATTCCTAATTAATCTTGTTATAATTACGAATTTAAACCAAAATCAATTTTTAATTCTGACCCTTGATGAATTAAAATGAAGGGATGAAATAAATTCTCATTTCTCATCTAAAAAGATCTTCTCATGAAATCACAACCCAAAATTTGAATTCAATTCATGAGATTCTATTTGGGTTGAACTTTGGAAGTGCTTTTTATCTTTGGTTCTCTAATGAGAAATAACTTAAAGCTCAATTATTTGGTGTCCTCAAGTCTTCCTTTTTAGCAACCCTAATAATGGTTTCATTGGATATTGGTATGTCGTCCCAGCCATCAGCAATTGATGTCGACCAATCAACAACCACGATGTAATACCCCAAAATATTACGTAGATGGATTTAGTATGATTACAGTCCGGTTGGTTAAGGAGTCAGACGTGGTTCTTTGTATCCTGGAGTCGAGTCATGAGATCACTAATAATTCTTTCACAATTTTGTGAGAATTTTTTCTTATGTATATATATATTAGATGATAAAACGACATAGACATTGTAATGTAAAAGGATGTAATAAATATTCATAAATTTGGAAAATGAATGGATTGAAGAAGTGGGTTGGTTTTTTCTCATCCTAAATAAAGAATAAACCTACAACTCTTCTGAGCATGATTGAAGAAGGTAGTCACTTTTTTGTAAAAGCTATATATGAATGTACTTGATCATCTTGAGGGGTGTGGCCAAGCTTAATGTCGTCTTGCACTTTTCTCATGCATTTTTGTTGAGTCTAAAGTAACTTAATAGACTCATGTACACCAATAGATCGGCAGCCATCATTATTAGCTTACCAAAGACTTTGATTTGCCAATTCGTATGTTCACAGGGACTTTACTGGGGTTGTAAAAACAATGAGATGCGACTTGGTGTCTGTTCTAGAACCAAAGATGTTGTTGAGCCACTTATGAAAACCCCAATTGTATGTTAATTGCATAGTCCTTGCTCCTGAAGCACTTAAGGCTGTTACGGATGATGTGAACAGCAAGTTCGAAATCAATCTGTTTTTTTGGGTTGCTCGGATGGTCATGCTGGGAATGAATCTAGGTGGCGACGTGACTTTATTCAAAAGGTGCTAAAATGTATCTGTAATTATCGATTTTAGCTATAGTTTAGCACTACAACATGACTTTGCTTCTTTATGTCTTATATGTCGATGTGCCTATGTGATAGTAATTTTGAGTTTAGGTCGTGTAAGAATGTCACATGCGACATGTTTAAAGCCACAAATCAATGTGTGTCGTATATGCTGGCATTTCCGACTACATCTACCACACAGAGCCAAAAATGTCGCTCAACTGTTCATATGAGACATTTTCTAAAGCGTCACATCAAATGATATCCCTTAAGAAGACATGTCTGACAATTATACTTTTTGAGTAATGAATGATAGGTAATACCGAGGAGACATTCAGTACAACGTACAAAGATTGGTCAACTACTTTTATCTTATACTACTATGTATGATGTCGTATAAAATCATCACATTTAATGAGAAAAAAAAACAGATGTCATGTACACTCTCCTAGGTACCAAGAACATTCAGAGAATTAAGAATGTTGTTCAATTCGGGTAAAAACAGTAAGTTTTGGGGTCCCCTTTTGATGTAGTTATATATCTGTATGTTGTTTAAACTCATATATGAACTCAGGAAGTTTGTTGTTTGTAATAAATTTGCTGAAAATCGAGCTACATGCTTGTTGTGCAAGTACACAATTGAGCTTCATACTTGTTGTGTAAGTACACTTTTTCATTTATAGGTCCCTCATTAGATTAATTAATACAACTTTATTTGTATATACTCTTTTGTGAATGAACTCTGAAGAATTGTGCAAACAAGATAGTGATTGAGTTGGTAGAGTACTTGACTTGCAATAGCAATGTCAAGGATTCGAACCCCACCGTGGCATTTTCCTTTCCACAATTTTATGGAGAGGTGCTTTTCGTCCTGCCTACGTGTATCACAATTTTACAGCAAGCACAATTTTTTATACCGAGCATACTACAAAAAAACGAAATGGTTTGTAAAATTTGCAGCAAGCACAATTTTTCATCTTCGAACAAGATACCCTTGTCACCACTGTGATATCATTCGTATTGATTTGAGATGCAGGAGAAGGTTCTTACTCCTTCCTTAAAACAATTCTTGAGTTTGTTTTTCCGAAACTTGATGCTGCAGCCTGCAGTAGAGAGTTGGGACCCTTGCCGCGAAACCACTCCAATTCATTGCTGGATTCATCCAATGGCTACCACTGCTCCTAATGCTCTTCATGCCTGGCATCCGCGCGATGGGTCTGCGTATACCTTTCTTTCACCTTGGAAAACAGTTTTTAACGCCAAAAAAAAAACATAATAGATCACTCCACAGACCACACCTACATCACCATAAATCACAAACAAACACGCCATAACCACTATCAATAATTTTCTTTGACTCTTGTAGAGCGTAAAAAAAGTCAACTGCATATCTTACCGAAACTTCCTTGTACCCCCCAATTGGTAAAGTAGCTATTTACGTTATAGAGTTCCATAATTGGAAAAGAATAGAATTCAACATGATTCCTTCATAACTTGTACGTCAAACTGATTAATTCCAAACCAAATCTCTTGAAAACCATCACGCATTTTTATTAGTAAACTCATAAGTCTGAACTACAAAAACTCTCCTCATATTTTATGATCATTGAACTAACTTATATGGTGACACCCAAACCTTCCCACTCACTCTTCCAATCCAAAATCTGCATCCAGATGAGATGACCCCCACAGTGCCGTGTTCAAACCCACCACTGACGTGGTATCCCACATTTCAACCACGTCTTCAACCAACATTCAAACATTTAATAGCAGCCAAAGTCAATACCAATTACCAACCGTTGAAGAAGTTCAACCCCCCAATATCTCACTACTATCACAAACCCAAACCCTAAATCCCCAATTATATAAATACTCAAACACACACGCACCTGGAAATGTCTAAGTTGAGTGTACAGAGGACGAAATGGAAGCTCCGCTTCTGGAAAGCGAAGGATTTCCATGGAGCTTCAGAGAAGACGAAACCGAATGGAGCGTTTGGGAGCGTACTAAAGCCGAGTCGAAGCGGTTGTGGAAGATCGCTGGACCGGCAATTTGCACTTCTATCTGTCAGTACTCTCTCGGAGCTTTGACGCAGACGTTCGTTGGCCATGTCGGCGATCTTGAGCTTGCAGCTGTCTCCGTCGCGAACTCCGTCGTTGCTGGTCTGGCTTTCGGCGTCATGGTAATTAAAGTTTGATTTGAGCCTTTTTCTTGCAATTATATTTGTTCATTAGCATCTTTTTGAAATTACGTAAGTTTTAGAGCTGAAACTGATTGTTTTTTATTGTTCATAAATCATAATTAATAAAGCTACTAATAAGAATAATAATATAAATAAAAAGCTGCTAATGGATTCTGATAATAAAAAACAATCCTGTTATTTACAAGTTGGTCCTCAGAGTTTATTTGATGGACTTACCCAGCTGAATACTTTCTTTGAGCATTTGAACAGTTTGATATGAAGATGTTCTGTAACTAGGGCAGAGTACTATTCGGTAAATTCCGATTTTACCGAATTAATTTATCGAATCGATCGGTAAATTTCGATTTTATCGAATTAATTTACCGAACCGAATTGATTCAATTCGATTCGGTAAACGGTAAAAATGGTAATTTACCGATCGGTAAATTTTTGTCGGTAATCGGAATAGATTTTCTAATTCGGTAATTTACCGATTTACCGAATAAGAATTTTTTATTATTAAAAAAATAATTTTTTTAAAATGAATTATTTGTTTAAACTTCCGATTTTAATCCGTAATTTTTGAATACTTTTGTGATTTAATTGTGTAGATCAAAGTTTTGAACTATCTTTGTGTTTTTTTGTTATAAGATGATTAATTATTATGTTTTAATAATTTTAAAATTAGGAAAAAATTTATCAAAAAACAATTTGGTAAATTCCGAAAATTTACCAAATTTCTCTTTTACCGAAATGTCGGTAAAACGGTAAATTCAGTTCGGTAATCGGAATAAAAATTTTGAATCGGTAAATTCGGTTCGGTAAATTACCGAATGCGCACTCCCTATCTGTAACAGCTTATTTGAATACCACTGGTGTCAGTCAGTCTGATATTTTTCCGGGTTCTTGGAATGCTAAATTAACTGTCTGTGGGCTGCCGCGCAGTTAGGGATGGGGAGCGCGACCGAGACACTGTGCGGGCAAGCATTTGGTGCAAGGAGAATGCGTATGCTGGGCATATATATGCAAAGATCATGGATCATTTTAGTTACTACAGCATGTCTTCTGGTCCCTATCTATGTTTTCTCTCCAGCTATTCTCAAATTGTTTGGTGAATCCGACGAGATCTCGGAGGCCGCTGGTGAGCTTTCTGCGACTTTTTAACCAAATATACTTTTATCAGTTTGGTGACTGATTTTTCGATTTAAATGAATGCTGTAGGAGAATTTGCCGTGTATATGATTCCTCAGCTTTTCGCGTACGCGCTCAACTTCCCTGTACAAAAGTTCTTGCAAGCGCAGCGCAAAGTATTAGTAATGCTGTATATCGCAGTGGCCGTGTTAGTCTTCCACACGGTCTTCAGTTGGTTGTTCATATTGAAGTTGAGCTGGGGCTTGGTTGGGGCTGCAGTGGTTCTCAACACGTCGTGGTGGCTCATAGTTATTGCACAGTTTCTTTACATTGTCGTCACTAAGTCTGACGGGGCTTGGAGTGGATTCTCATTGTTGGCTTTCTCTGACTTGTGGGGCTTCGTGAAGTTGTCGTTCGCTTCTGCCGTCATGCTTTGCTTGGAGTTCTGGTACCTTATGATTATCATTGTGGTCACAGGTCACTTGAAAAATCCGCTGATTCCAGTTGATGCAGTCTCCATTTGGTACGATTCGATATCTTTATCTTATCACATTCCATATTTGATTCATCATTATATATATCTTTTGTCGCTAACATAATTTCTTCTCCTCGTGAAGTATGAACATTCAAGGATGGGACGCTATGATCGCTATTGGATTCAACGCAGCAATAAGGTAGGTATGGTTAAAAGTTTACTCTGCGTCAAAACCTGCTCACGTAACTTATGACCTCTACATTTTAACAGTGTGAGAGTTTCGAATGAGCTGGGAGCAGGCAGATCACAAGCTGCAAAATTTGCTGTAGAAGTCGTGTCTGCAACATCCACATTCATCGGAGTACTTGCAATGATCCTTGTCCTAACAACTCGAGACTACTTCCCCTATCTGTTCACTTCCAGCGACGCAGTCGCTAAAGAAACAACTAAAATCTCCTTCCTATTAGCATTTACGGTACTCCTCAACAGCCTGCAACCGGTTCTTTCTGGTAATCACAAATAAACAAAACTCAGTTTCTACTCAAAATCCAACAATCTTGTTAACTTGCTACCATCTTATCTTTCAGGCGTTGCGATAGGAGCGGGCTGGCAACATATTGTCGCATACATTAACATTGGCTGTTACTACGTCGTTGGGCTACCGGCTGGAATACTCCTCGGTTTCACGTTGGACCTTGGCGTCATGGTAGGAAAAACTAAATCAAAATTGTGTATAATTTGCGGACGATGTGTTAATGTGTATTTTTATGAGGTTGCAGGGTATATGGGGAGGCATGCTTGGGGGTATTGTTTTACAGACCATAATTCTAATCTTCATGACATTATTCACCAACTGGAAGAAGGAAGTAAGCTTTGTTTGTCAGATCGGCTTGGACTGTGATGGATGTTATAGATTGTACTGACTGTTGTTGGATGGCAACTTTACAGGTTGAAGAAGCTGGAAGCCGAATTAAAAAATGGGGAGGATCTTTAGAACAATGATCAAACTAGAGTATATGTTTATTTGGATAGATAAATAAATGTCAGGACGTCAAAAGAGCTTCATTCTATGGTGTTAGTTTTGATGAACAAAGTGGCAATTTATTTTTATTCCTAATTGTGCTAAAATGGCTATTTTGTTATAAATGGTCAATGGTCTACACATAGGTTGGGAAAAACATGTCATGTGGGGCCCACACCAAAGAAAATAAGTGTGAATTGAGTGAAATGAGGATGCATGTCGGGGAAGGTGTGATATAAATGAAGAGGTGCGGGTGAAGGAAAACTTACACCTTCACCTCCTCATTCTCTCTAAATCCTCAATAATATTGCTGTGCATTTGAGTTCTAACTAGTCCCAAAGTTCTCTATATTTTTCAAGATAATTATAATATATTTGAATCCTACCTAACATTATCTGATATCACTCATCATTTCGTTCCTGTTTTTCTCATTTTTTATTTTTTTTTGTTAGTGATGCAAAAGGTTTTCACCGACGATTTTTATGCATTGACAAAATTTTATTTTACAACAACCAACTGATTTGAAGATTCAAACATTTATAAGTCTAATTTGTTGTTTGTCACCATGATCCTTATGTCATTAAACACTCAATCAGATTTAAAAGATCACATTATATATTACGAATCTTTTGATGGTACCAGAGTGAATTGTTTCCGGTGTGTATTAGGGGGACTGATCATATTATTTATTAATTTCAATAAAATACGTGCGACCGAAAAGTTGAGCATGTCACATAATCCATAGTAAAATTTTAATGATTTCATAATCTTTTTTATTATTGCATTTTTCATGATTGAGATTCAAGACACTAGTGGAAATATTCCAATTCACAAATCTAATTGATTCTCTATATAACAAGACGAATTTATGATGAGAAAGTAAAATGATTTTTTTTTCACTTTTTATCGTTTGTAACGTTATATGCTAGTTGTTTGGCTTTATGTTTTGTTGCAGTGGACCAAAATGACACCATGTAAGCACATACACGAATGCACGTACATAAGAAAAACTAGAGCAATGATCGGTCAATATTCTGACTAATTATTCACTACATTCGATGAAGGATAACGTTCATTCTCCCGGCAAATTGTCTCTATTTGATGTCTTTCTCTAGTGTTTCAGGTAAAATAGACATATCATCGCCCCTTGGAGCCAAAGTGTCGAAAAGAACGAAAGATCGATCGAAAAAGGCCAAAAATCGAGAATATGCAGGGACAGCCCGTTACAGGCCTCAGCAACCGTTACACCTTGGGTTGTAACGGGTGTAACGGCCTCAGTTCCAACAGAGATTTCGAGCAGCCCCGTTACAGACCTCAGAAACCGTTACAGCTGGACTGTAACGGGTGTAACGGGACAAAATTTCTCAGAGATTTCAGCTCTACCCGTTACAGCCGTTACAGCCGTTACAGGCTCGGCTGTAACGGGACAGTCGGTTGGGCTGTTTTACAAGATGTTTCTAAATTTAATTTTTGGGCTTTCCGGCCTTTTTAGACGGTCTATATAAGGAAACACAATCAGAATAGACTGGGTTGTTGTTAATTTGGAGAAGAAACCCTAACTTGGGAGAGAAGACAGAGCTTTCAGCGTGAGGATCATCGAGCTTCACCGCGTCTTTACGGTTTACTCGTTTCTTCCTTTCAATATACACTGTTTTTGGTTTAATCACCATGAATAGTGAGTAGTCCTCTTATTCCGGGATCCTACGGATCCCGTGCTATGTAACCCTAACTCTCATGTGATCAATTGAAGTTTTTATTTATGCGATTCGAATATTCAATTTCATTGTGTGCTTAATTTTATCGTTCTATGCATGTATTTACATCAAAGGGTATGTTTGCATTGGTAGAACGTACTTATGTTAATCACCGAAAGATGGATGGGTCCTAGGTATTAACCGGATTACATGAAATTGATATTAGGTCATGTTTACATGAATTAATAGGAAAACCTTCAGTTTAATAAATCGAGATCGTTGATAATCCGTGGATGGGCGGCGTTCAACGATTGAGATTAATCTAGACAATGATCCGTGGATGGGCGGCTTGTCTAGTGTTATTTCGGTTTGATTCCATATTCGATAGCATGAATAATTTACTTTACATGATTACATGATTAGTGGGGTTGGCACGGGTGAAGTATGGATTCTGGAATTCTTTCTCTGATTTAAACACAACCATTTAATTTTCTGTTATTTAATTTCCGCAATTCTCGTGACAACAAAACCTTTTTAAAAAACTCATTCAGAATAGCTAAATAGGTCACACTGTTTGCTAGTATTCACACGCACTGCTCCTAGGATCGACTCTTGGCTTACCAAGGTTATAAATATTGTTTGACTGCAACTTGACCCCTAAAACATATAATTTGACAACTATAAAGGGTTAAAAATACACTTGTCAAAATGGCGCCGTTGCCGCGGAGCAGCGTTTAGTGTGATATTAGAGTAACGTGTGTAGTTTAGACTATTCCACCTCGTTTGATATCTGTTTTTCTGCTGTGATTTCTTCGCTCACGGTGGTTCTTGGCTTTTGCAGGTACTAGGTAGTTCATGCCAAAGAAAACACCCCGACGAAAGAAGCAAATTCAGATTTCAGACGACGACACACCGGACCAACGAAAGAACAATCGTCAGGCCCAGGACGAAGCTCGGAAGCTACGAGCACTGAACCGCAATTACGCAGCAATGGCTATGAATCAAAATTTGCTGAACGACAGGGTCGAAAACGACCAGCCTCCACGAGTGCAGCCACCAGTGCGCAGAACCCTTGGAGATTACACTACTCCACGTGTCACTGGGTTTCAGTCAGCTATTGCACCACCCGGCATTGAAAACAACACTTGGGAGCTGAAAACTGGACTCATCCAGATGGTGCAGAATAATCAATTCTCGGGAAGGATTAACGAAGACCCTCACCAGCACCTCAAGCGCTTTGTTTAAATGTGCAATACAGTTAAGACAAATGGTGTCTCTCCAGAGTCTTACTATCTCAGACTGTTTGCATTCTCACTGTCCGACAAAGCCAGCCGGTGGCTAGACAGCCACGCTGAGGGGACCTTCACCACCTGGAACAAGCTGGCCGAAGCTTTTCTCCAGCAGTACTTCCCGCCATCAAAGACAGCTCACTTCCGGAACAAAATCATATCGTTCCGCTCTATTGATGGTGAGACTCTGTATGACTCGTGGGAGAGATACAAGGAGCTGACGAGGATGTGCCCACACCACAATCTAGAGCAGTGGCAGATTATCGACACCTTCTATCAGGGGATCGATCAGGGGATGCGTACCTTAATCAATCAAGTAGCAGGTGGGGGACTAAACCAAGTTCCACTAGAGGACGCCTATGAGATTATAGAGAGGGCAGCCCAGGACTACCATCTCTGGACGAGTGATCGCGGTAATCCTAAGGACAGAAAGGGTGTGCAGGATTTATGCCAAGCCGAGAGCACTAATGACATAGCTCGGTTGGCTGATACAATGAAGATACTCGCCACCGAGATTCAAAATATGAAGCTAGCAAACACCATGAAGTCCTCGGACGTCGCTCACATTGGCGTGTACTGTCAGATTTGCGGCTCCCCTTCTCACTATGCAGATAGTTGTCCAGTGATCGGATCAGATGATAACAACGGTAATCAGAAGGACGCAAACTTCATCGGGCAGAATAATCAAGGGGCTGGTCCCAGCTATGGACCACCCACAAACAGATGGGATAATCCAAACAGAAATAATCCTAACCTGTCCTACAAGCCCCAGAATCAAGCACCTGCGAGTTTCCCTTACAAACAGCAGCAGGGCAATGCTCCGTATCAGCCACGAGGCCAATACAACGTTCGAGCTCAAGAGCAGAATAATACTTCCTATCAGCCGAAGTCTCAGTACAACAACCAGTCACAAGGGCAGTAAAATCAGAATTCAGGTGGCTACTCATATCAGCCGCAGCAGCCCAAGCAACAGGATACTGGCGGATCATCTAGCTTGGAGGCCATGATGGCTAGTTTCATGGCAGAACAAGATAGGCGAGCTCAAGAGACAGATAGGCGAGCTCAAGAAGCAGACAGGCGAGCTCAAGAACAGGATCGGCGAGTAAAGGAGCTTGAGCAGACGATCCGAATGATATGGAATCAGGTGGCTCAACACGCAGATTCGGCGACTAGGGAACAAGGGAAACTCCCTTCAAAACCAGAGCACAACCCTAGGGAATCGATCAACGCCATCACGCTCAGAGGTGGGAAACAAATCGAGATGATACCAGCTCAGGGCACTCGAACAGGAGCAGAAAAATCAGCACTCAATTCTGCTCCTGCTGAAGCGGAATCATCAATAGAAGCTGAAAACCGAAATGAAAATTCTGCGCCGACAGTGGAGCCAGCTCCTTATAAGCCTCCGGTTCCGTTCCCTCAGCGTCTCAAGGGTGCTCGAAGGGACAAAGAGTTCATGCAATTCGTGGATAAGATTCGTACTCTGTACATCACTATGCCCTTCACAGATGCAATCACGCAGATTCCAACATACGCCAAATTCATGAAGGAGATTATGACTGGGAAACGGAAGATGGACGGAACCGAGACAGTAGCTCTAAGTGAGGAGTGTAGCGCTGCCATGCACCAGCCCATGCCGCCTAAGCTTAAGGATTCAGGGAGTTTTTCTATCCCTTGTGATATTGGTGGCATTACTATTAGACGTGCTTTGTGTGATCTTGGTGCTAGTGTGTCTATCATGCCTTATTCGTTGTATGCTAAACTGAATTTGGGTGACCTTTGTCCTACCAATATCTCTATCCGACTTGCGGATCGTTCTTGTAGACTCCCGAAAGGGATTCTAAGAGACGTACCCGTCAAGGTGAAAAATATCTACATACCTGCTGATTTTATTGTGCTAGAGATCTCAGAGGACATAGACATCCCGATTATACTTGGTAGACCATTTCTTTACACGGCAAGGGTAGTCATTGACATGGATAGGGGATCTATAGCTTTGCGAGTGGGCAACGAACGTGTTGTCTTTTATTTACCTAACATGTGCAGAACTCCTAGTCTGTTAGCCGATTGTGATGTGTTAGACTCTGCTGATGCTGATCAACCCATTTCACTAACATGCATTGAGTCTTACAAGGTTGTACCAGGCTGCCCGATAACGATGGATGTCTGCGCCATGAGCATAGGGGGCGCGGACGCAGCTGATGCCGCAGGAGACGCATGTAAGGAATCTTGCACGGTAGAACTGAAACCTCTACCTGCAAGTCTCAGGTATGAATTTCTGGGCCCTAACTCGACATTCCCAGTGATTGTTAATGCATCCTTGACTGATGTAGAGACCCAGAGATTGCTTGATGTCTTGCGAAAACATAGACCAGCCCTAGGATATTCTATAGACGACCTCAAGGGAATTAGCCCAGATTTATGCATGCATAGAATTAACCTTGAGGACGATGCTAGGCCTAGTAGGGATGCCTTGAGAGCTTGAACCCCAAATTGAATGATGTTGTTAAGAAAGAAATTCTGAAATTACTAGATGCCGGCATCATTTATTCTGTTGCTGATAGTAAGTGGGTAAGTCCTGTGCACGTTGTCCCTAAGAAGGGAGGCTTGACTGTTGTACGAAATGAGCATAATGAATTGATTCCTATTCGTACTGTGACTGGTTGGCGTATGTGCATTGATTATAGGAAGTTGAATAAGGCTACTCTTAAGGATCACTTTCCTTTGCCTTTTATTGATCAAATGTTAGAACGTCTAGCGAAGCATAAATTTTTCTGCTACCTCGACGGTTATAGTGGATTTTTCCAGATCCCTATACACCCCGAGGACCAGGAGAAAACTACTTTTACTTGCCCTTTTGGCACTTTTGCTTATAGACGTATGCCCTTTGGTCTTTGCAATGCACCAGCCACATTTCAACGTTGCATGATGGCAATATTTTCTGATTTTTTGGAACACACCATGGAAGTATTTATGGATGATTTTTCGGTGTATGGTTCCTCATTTGATTTGTGTCTCTCTAACCTTGCTGATGTTCTTCGTCGTTGTGTTGACACTAACCTGGTTTTGAACTGGGAGAAGTGTCACTTTATGGTACAGGAAGGTATAGTGCTTGGACACATGGTTTCTCACAGAGGTATCGAAGTTGATCGCGCAAAGGTAGAGGTAATTGAAAAGCTGCCCCCACCAAAAGATGTGAAAGGAATCAGGAGTTTTCTCGGGCACGCTGGATTTTACAGGCGATTTATCAAGGACTTCTCAAAGACAGCAAAGCCGCTCACTGATCTACTCTGTCAGGAAGCTGAGTTTAAATTTACTGATTCTTGTTTGAATGCTTTCAACAGTCTAAAAACTGCTCTTACTTCCGCTCCTATAGTGCAGCCTCCCGATTGGGAGCTGCCATTTGAACTAATGTGTGATGCGAGTGATTTTGCAGTAGGAGCAGTCTTGGGGCAGCGCATCGACAAGAAACTACACGTAGTTTACTACGCCAGCAAGGTCCTCGCCGGCGCAGCGGTTAATTACACTACAACTGAGAAAGAAATGATGGCCATCGTCTATGCTTTTGAGAAGTTCAGGCAGTATTTAATTGGTTCGAAGACCATAGTGTACACCGATCACGCTGCCATCAAATACTTGTTGTCAAAGAAGGACTCCAAGCCACGTCTCATACGATGGGTACTCCTCCTCCAGGAATTTGATATCGACATTAGAGACAAGAAGGGAGCAGAAAATCTGGTCGCAGATCACCTGTCACGCCTCGAGCTAGGAGAGCTCAACCGCGAAGAGGACACACTCCCGATGACGGACTCGCTAGCAGGAGAACAGCTGATGCGCATTGATGCGGACACCATACCATGGTACGCAGATTTCGTTAATTTCCTGGCCTGTGGAATCCTCCCTCCCGACCTCTCACACAACCAGAAGAGGAAATTCCTTTCCGATGCTAAAAGGTACTTCTGGGATGACCCTTTCCTTTATAGATTATGTGCTGACGGTCTCTACAGGACTTGTGTCGACGAGGACCAGATCCCGTACATTCTGGAGCGCTGCCATTCATCCCAGTATGGTGGACACGGCACCGGTTCGAAAACAGCTACAAAAGTCCTGCAGTCCGGTTTCTTTTGGCCATCTCTTTTCAAGGACTCCCAAGAGTTCGTCAAGGCTTGTGATCAGTGCCAGAGGACTGGGAATATTTCGAAGCAGCAGGAGATGCCCCAGCAGAGCATTCTCGCAGTGGATTTATTCGATGTTTGGGGGATTGACTTCATGGGGCCATTCCCACCTTCTTATGGAAATCAGTACATCTTGGTAGCAGTCGACTACGTTTCCAAGTGGGTTGAGGCAGTGGCCACTCCTACTTGCGATGCCAAGGTTGTTATTAAAATGTTTCAGAAGGTCATCTTCCCTCGGTTCGGAGTTCCCAGAACAGTTATCAGCGATGGAGGCTCTCACTTCAAGGAACGAAACTTCGAGACATTGTTGAAGAAGTATGGTGTTTATCACAAGATTGGCACTCCTTATCACCCTCAGACCAGCGGGCAGGTAGAAATCTCTAACAGAGAGATCAAGAGCATCCTCGGAAAGACAGTCTCAAGCCACAGGAAAGATTGGGCGTCCAAGCTAGACGACGCGCTGTGGGCATACAGGACTGCATTCAAAACTCCTATCGGGATGAGTCCGTTCAGACTTGTCTATGGAAAGACCTGCCACCTGCCAGTCGAACTCGAGTATAAGGCCTTGTGGGCTATTAGAGAGCTAAATATGGACATGAAGGCAGCTGAGGAAAAGCGCATACTACAGCTGCACGAGCTCGATGAGATCAGACTAGATTCATATGAGAATGCCCGCATCTACAAAGAAAGAACAAAGAAGTGGCATGACAAGAGGATAGTGCGCCGCGAATTCAATGAAGGCGAGCGAGTTCTCCTCTACAACTCCCGCCTCAGATTATTTCCTGGCAAGTTGCGCACTAAATGGCCCCTATACAGTAGAACGAGCACATCCAGACGGGCATGTAGAAATCAGCGTAGAAGGAGGTAAAACTATGGTAGTAAACGGGGAACGCCTAAAGCACTACCACGTACTCAAGCATCTGGCACCTCCCGAAGGCATTGACGATAACCTACTTCTCGGGGAGGGATCCTAGCTAAAGGACTCTCCGAGAATGTTTCTTATGCACTATGAGTCTGTCTAGACCCAGCTATGTCTCGCCAAGACGTTAAACTAGGCCTCTTCGGGGAGTAACCCGCGCTGTAAGTCTTATTTATTTCCATTTTGCATTGTACGAATTGTGGATGCACTGTGCAGGAATCAAAGTGTGGAGTGAACGGCATTGAATTTTCAGAAAAAGCACATTTTGGCAGTGAAATTGGGCGGAGCCGTTACAGCCGTTACACACTGGACTGTAACGGCTGTAACGGGCAGTATTTTCATCCGAGAATTTGTAAGGAGCCGTGACAGCCGTTACACATGGGCTGTAACGGGCTGACAAGGGCTGTAACGGGCTGACCATAACTCAGTGAATTTGGGGGTACCCGTTACAACCGTTACAGCCGTTACGGCTCAGTTGTAACGGGCAACATGTCTTCTTCCTCAAATTGAATTCCAAATCTCAGATTTTCATAAACCCTAATTTCACAACTTCAAATCCCTCAACCGTCATTCTCTCCCCCTGCCGACCGCCAACCTCCAGCCATCCCGCCGTCCGTCACTCCATCCCGCCGCTCATCTCCACCCGTCCGCCAACCCTTCACTCCATGGCTAGATCGAGACGGGGCGGAAACCCCCCTCCCAGTCGCTCCAGTCGAGCCAACCAAGCCAGCTCCTCCGCCGCAGCTCCTCCACCATCATCTTCGACCGCCATCATCCCAGCTCCACCGCCCATCCAACCCCGCTATTACCCACTGGCCAATGCTGGCCGATTCACCACGCCTGAGCATCAGGACCGATACGATACCATCTTGTCCACAAAATCGGTAAAACCTACTCTCATCCCTTGCATTACACTCTTCAAGATTTACAAAGGGATATTTATTCACAGTGCCGTAGTATGTTTATCGCCTCCGGACTTGATATATTGTTTGCTCGCCGAGTCAAATCTACATATCCTATGTTAGTCAAGGAATTTCTAGCGACATTTGAGATTGTTGGCAGCCCATTAAAAGTTACACATTGGACATTCCAAGTAGGAGGGCAGCTTTACACTATGTCCAAGGACGAAGTCTGCGAAGCTTTGCAATTTCCTTTGGAAGGATTTTGCGACGAGTACAGTGTGGATGAGCGGTATGAGTTCTGGAAGCTCATATCTGGCTTTGACTATTACTTCCGGTCCGGTTGGGGTGCTGCGGGCATCAAGGAGCCAGTGTGGAAGATTATTCACCGTATCGTGGCCTTAGACATTAATACTCGCGCCGAGGGCGCCACGGTAATCTCTAACTCAGACTTAGACATTATGATCTCTATGAGCAAAGGGGTGCCAGTGGACTTCTTTCAAATCCTCAGTGGGATGATGACAGCTTGGGCTACGTCTCCTGGGAACAAGGCCATGGGAGGCGGCTACTTTATTTCTGTGCTCGCCGAGTCTCAAGGATGGAACCTCAGCTCACTGTACGGCACTGCGTCTAGATTTGTTCTGAGCATGAACAAGCTCTCTCTCTTCAAGTTTATTGGGAAAGACGGCGAGTGGACTCACAACCCCGAGCTCCCAAGTGGAGCGAAGCGGCGCCGCATTGATCGAGCACAAGTCAGGGCAGCCCCTCCTCCGCGCGAACCAGATCCTGTCCAGGAGGACCAGCCTCCACATGAGGATGCTACTATGGACGAGGCACAGGAGCCTGCGCCAGCTCAGCCTACTCCTCCAGTGCCCGAGCAGACCGCGCAGCCAGTTCCTGATTTCATTGATCCTCCCACACCTCCCCAGCACTCTAGCACCTTTGAGGAGCGTTTCGCACGCCTGGAGACCACCCAGATGCGGCTTTTCGCCGCGGTGCATCAGATGACAGAGATGCAGACTCAGATCTTAGCCTACCAGCTCCAGACCATGGCGAATCAGATGCCGATTGTCAGATCACATAGTCAGCTTGCTCAGAACTATGTCCAGCTCACCGCAGATTTTGCAGCGTTCAGAGATCAGACCACTAGACATCAGCAGTGGGCGGAGAATGCCATTACAGCTCTAGTGGACGAGACTGATTTCGACACACACCCCCCCCCCCCCCCCCTCTAGGCACCCTGGGAATGAGGATGATGGTGATGACGACGCTATTTAGCCCCATATGTTTCTTTGCCATTTTGTCAGTCGTTATGCATTTCATGTTATTTCTCATCGTACGCTGACTTTTGGATGTTATTTCTCTATTTATATGATATTCGATGTTTGAGTTATCTAGTCTATGCTATTCATCTTTGCTCACATCGTTTACCTTTTTCTTCGTTGGTATCCCTTTATCCAGGTTTCTTCGCAATTATCGATGCTAATCTATACCTCGTGCTGCCTTATGTCTTGCTTCGTCTATGCTTATCAGCTCACGAGTCGCTTTACACTCCCCGGGCATCGCTTACTCTCCATGGACATCGCGCCATCGCGCACGAGTGAAGTTCCTATGCACCTCTTCTTATTTAATATTTCTTCGCTTAGGGACTGAGCTCATTTTTAAGTGTGGAGTGGGTAGCGCATAGTCACCACGCATTGCATTTCACGTTCACTCTTGCATATGCTCAACAGTCTATGTATTGCGATTGAAATCCTTGTTTTTCTACGATACTCCTCGACTGATTGGCATTCTTTTGGATTCAAGGTCTAGGACTTGAAATAGTGAAAATCGTGTGTGTATTCTCTTGAGTCAGTATCATTGCTAGCATTTGCCTATCACATGTTCTACGTATTTCTTGAAGCATGCTTGAGACTTGAAATTAGTAGGCACCGTTTCAAAAATCTCAAAAACTTAAATATGCATCTCTTTTTCTAGGTGACCTTAGTACTAGTACGTGTTTCTATATACTTGTTGTGATTTGCATGCACCCGCCTTTACTTATACACTATGTCAAGTTTTAAGTGTGGAGTTAGTTAATTGGCCTTCAAGTTTTCCCTAAAGGACAAAGTTCTTGATTTTCGAAAGATGGGTGAGACATTGGCCCCAAACAACCAGTTTTAGAAAAATCGAAAAATTGATACTTTGAAAAATGTTCTGCAAGAGCAGAAAAATACCAAGGACCTGGTGAGAAAAGTCGCCCCTTGTGTATTGGAAAACACTTTTGAATAACCAATTCTGCCCTCTTTTGCTTGATGTAGTGTAATCCCATCTTCTCATTGCGTGCAAAGCACGACTTGTCTTGCAAATTCATATACTAGAAACTAAGGGACGACCCTCGTGCTTGCACTGAAATTTTGATGCAAATTTTTGTACTATTTTTCAGAAAATCCTTTAGCCAGGCTCCTCTTCTCTTACGGGTCATTGTCTAATCCTTGGCACTTGAGAATGAGCTTTGCGCCAAGAGCCCGTGGACTATCCCTAGATAGCATAGGTGAATGGCGAGCTTGTTTTGTGCAACTTTTCATGTTCTTATCACGCTGCGATAGAACTATTTAGAACCTGTGATGAGGCGCTTGCTAGTCGTGTGTACTAACCGTTTGAATGCATAACTCGTTTGATCTATGATTGTCTGAAAACTTTGATGAAGATGTTTGACTTGAACTTGAGGCAACACGATGAATCCGAGGTATGACATGACTTTACTGTGACTCGTTGAGCATCATTTCATGCATACACATTAGTTAGTTGTATAGGGGATTTGGAGGTAGTCCCATTCCTGAAAACCTTCACGAGACTATACTCGTCCTACTAGGGCAGCCTATAGGTTTAAAGGCTTGATGCATACGCTAAATGCATTCGTGTCCTCTACGACAGTGAGTTATGAGTTTTTCTTTTCGTTTTAGTTAGAATTGATCACATGTCACTTGAGTGGGTACCTTTGAAACATATGGTTGTTGAGCATTACTTTGACTCGTGTATTTATTCTGCCATTTGTTCGACATTTGTTCGGGACGAACAAATCCTAAGTGTGGTGTGTTTTGATCAGTCAATATTCTGACTAATTATTCACTACATTCGATGAAGGATAACGTTCATTCTCCCGGCAAATTGTCTCTATTTGATGTCTTTCTCTAGTGTTTCAGGTAAAATAGACATATCATCGCCCCTTGGAGCCAAAGTGTCGAAAAGAACGAAAGATCGATCGAAAAAGGCCAAAAATCGAGAATATGCAGGGACAGCCCGTTACAGGCCTCAGCAACCGTTACACCTTGGGTTGTAACGGGTGTAACGGCCTCAGTTCCAACAGAGATTTCGAGCAGCCCCGTTACAGACCTCAGAAACCGTTACAGCTGGACTGTAACGGGTGTAACGGGACAAAATTTCTCAGAGATTTCAGCTCTACCCGTTACAGCCGTTACAGGCTCGGCTGTAACGGGACAGTCGGTTGGGCTGTTTTACAAGATGTTTCTAAATTTAATTTTTGGGCTTTCCGGCCTTTTTAGACGGTCTATATAAGGAAACACAATCAGAATAGACTGGGTTGTTGTTAATTTGGAGAAGAAACCCTAACTTGGGAGAGAAGACAGAGCTTTCAGCGTGAGGATCATCGAGCTTCACCGCGTCTTTACGGTTTACTCGTTTCTTCCTTTCAATATACACTGTTTTTGGTTTAATCACCATGAATAGTGAGTAGTCCTCTTATTCCGGGATCCTACGGATCCCGTGCTATGTAACCCTAACTCTCATGTGATCAATTGAAGTTTTTATTTATGCGATTCGAATATTCAATTTCATTGTGTGCTTAATTTTATCGTTCTATGCATGTATTTACATCAAAGGGTATGTTTGCATTGGTAGAACGTACTTAGGTTAATCACCGAAAGATGGATGGGTCCTAGGTATTAACCGGATTACATGAAATTGATATTAGGTCATGTTTACATGAATTAATAGGAAAACCTTCAGTTTAATAAATCGAGATCGTTGATAATCCGTGGATGGGCGGCGTTCAACGATTGAGATTAATCTAGACAATGATCCGTGGATGGGCGGCTTGTCTAGTGTTATTTCGGTTTGATTCCATATTCGATAGCATGAATAATTTACTTTACATGATTACATGATTAGTGGGGTTGGCACGGGTGAAGTATGGATTCTGGAATTCTTTCTCTGATTTAAACACAACCATTTAATTTTCTGTTATTTAATTTCCGCAATTCTCGTGACAACAAAACCTTTTTACAAAACTCATTCAGAATAGCTAAATAGGTCACACTGTTTGCTAGTATTCACACGCACTGCTCCTAGGATCGACCCTTGGCTTACCAAGGTTATAAATATTGTTTGACTGCAACTTGACCCCTAAAACATATAATTTGACAATTATAAAGGGTTAAAAATACGCTTGCCAAGCAACACGAGACTCCCTTTTGGTTTTGGTACCATCAACAATAATTGATGTTTTTGCCTTATCTTTTTTCCTTGAAAATGAGTTGATGTTGTTATAAATGGTCAATGGTCTACACATAGGTTGGGAAAAACATGTCATGTGGGGCCCACACCAAAGAAAATAAGTGTGAATTGAGTGAAATGAGGATGTATGTCGGGGAAGGTGTGATATAAATGAAGAGGTGCGGGTGAAGGAAAACTTACACCTTCACCTCCTCCTTCTCTCTAAATCCTCAATAATATTGCAGTGCATTTGAGTTCTAACTATTCCCAAAGTTCTCTATATTTTTCAAGATAATTATAACACGTTATCAGCACGAGGCTCTAACCAACTGAGATACCGTAAGTTTCGAGTAAAGATTCGATAAAAGGTTAAGTGTTTTCCTCACTTGTCTCTCAAGCTTTCAATAAAATCCTTTGTTTTTTTAGTTCTTCATCTGTCATTCTTAGATATCATAATGGGCTCAAAGGGAGTTCTTAATTCCCTATTTCACAAATTTCTGATTGTGTTGATATCTGAGTTTTTCTGGATGAAAAACTAATATTACAATAGTTTTCAGTTCTATTCTGTAGTTTGTCTTTGGTGCGGATTGCGCTTGAAACACAGCGTGCGACAACCCAATTACATGCTGTCAGAATCGTATTGAATACGATTGTAATCTTAAGAGGTTAAGAGATAGCAGTAGTTGCGACGATCCCTTAATGTATAACAACATATTATTATGATGTGCGGATTACCGCCCCATAGTAAAATGTTGTGATCTACAAAGTAATTATCTTTACTTTAAATACTTCATTTTCTTCGAATCATATTTGCACAATTTATTTGTTGATATTACATTGTTAATTTACCATTTTACCCTATAAACGGTAACAAACGGCTAGTTTTTTTCCCCTATAAACGGTAACAAACGGCTAGTTTTTTTTCCCTATAAATTCGATTTCATTCATCATACAAAATCACATTTTTCTCTTCTACTTCACACTTCAAACACACTCAAAATTTCCAAAGCAATAAAATGTCTAGCTTACTATTGGTCTTTGTTGCAATAATTATTGTAGTACTCACTATTTGTAATTTCACCGGGAATCTAACACCGGATGATTTCTATCATAGTTTAGAAATGCTTGTAATAATGTATGTCGTTTTCTTCTTTACAATATTTGTAAACTTTTATGTTTTAAATTAATTTAATAAACTTTTTCTATTTTTAGTTACCACCATGTCAAACCTCGCAAAACTTGAATTCAGTCCACTCGACATCTCTGGAAAAAATTACATGCCATGGACAATAGACATTGAGACACATTTGGACTCAATGGATCTTCCCGAAACAATCATTGAGGGGAATACCTCATCGAAAGTGGATAAGGCAAAATCTTTGATTTTCCTTCGTCGTCATCTTGACGTGAATCTCAAGAATGAGTATCTCACTGTGAAAGACCCGAGTGATTTATGGAAAAATCTGAAAGACAGATTTGATCACCAAAGGGATGTGATGCTTCCCTTATATCGGGATAAATGGGCCGCTTTACGGTTCCAAGATTTTGCGAAAGTCAGTGAGTATAATTCTGAGATGATTAAAATAGTGAGTCATTTGAAATTCTGTGGAGATAAGGTAACTGATGCTGAGATGATGGAAAAGACTCTGTCTACATTCCATGCATCAAATATAACCTTGCAGCAGCAGTATCGTGTACGTGAATTTCAAAAATACCATGAGCTGATTGGTACTCTCCTAGTGGCAGAAAGAAACAATGAACTGCTGATAAAGAACCACCAATCTCGCCCAACGGGCTCCAGAACATTTTCTGAGGTACACTTTGCCAACTCTAATGAGAGTAGACCCATGAACTATTTTCAGGGTCAAGGGCAAGGCCGAGGTCGTGGACGTGGACGAGGTCGAGGTCATATTTTTGGCCAGGGGCGCGGTCGAGGTGGTTATCCCAATAATCCACCTCATAAGATCGCCAATTATCACCAAAGGAGACAACAAAATGAGTGGAACCATGAGAACTCCCACAAAAGGGGAGGTGGTCCAAGTTCATCAAAAAACCCTGAGACCACTTGTTTTAGATGCGGTTGTAAAGGGCATTGGTTTAAAACCTGTCGAACCCCTGAACACTTATGCAAACTCTATCAAGAGTCCGTGAAGGGAAAAGGAAAGGAGGTCAACTATATTGACCAAACTCCTATGAATGAGTTTACTCGACTTGGAGAATCTGATTTCAACAATGAACATGTTGATACAGTTGGGGATTTTACAAATACAAATGAGATCAATTTTATTGAGAATGATCCCGTGAACGAGTACACTCATCTTGGGGAACATGAACCTAGTGAGGTCTTCCTTGGTGATATAACTGGAAAAATGACTGGTGGGAACTGAAAGGGGAAGTTGTGTAAACCCATGGGAATGAAGCCAAACGGTCCGATGTCTTAATTTGATTTTCTTATGTTATATGTATGTTTTTCCTTTAAGCATAACTATGTTTTCTCATGTGTAATAAAATATGTCTACCTTTTCATCTATCTTATCATTTTCTTGTTTACTTAAAGCTTTGAAATGGACAAAGCCAAAGTCAACCAAAGGATTAATATTGAAGAAATGTGCATACTTGATAGTGGAACAACGCACACAATCCTGAAGGATAAAAGATTTTTCTTGATGATAAAACCAACACGAACCATTGTGAATACAATATCAGGTCCTGTAGATCTGATTGAAGGAATTGGCAAGGCAAACTTTGCATTGCCAAATGGCACAAAGTTTACAATAAACAATGCCTTATTTTCGCCAAAATCCAAACGAAACTTATTGAGTTTCAATGATATTTATTCTCATGGATTCGAGACTCAGTCTATGACTGAAGGTAACATGAAATTCATGTTACTCACTATGTATAGATCTGGAAAGAAATACATAGTTGAAAAACTACCAATGCTTCCCACTGGATTGCATTACACACATATAAATGTGATTGAGTCAAATGCGGTAGTTATGAAATCTTCAATATTAACCATGTGGCATGACCGATTGGGTCATCCAGGTTCAAGTATGATGCGAAGAATTATTGAAAATACGCATGGACACCCATTGAAGGGTCATAAAATCCCTCAAGGAAATATTTTTCCATGTAAAGCTTGTTCTCTTGGAAAGCTTATCATAAGGCCATCACCGGGAAAGGTTGAAACAGAATCACTTATGTTTCTTGAGCATATTCAAGGTGATATTTGTGGGCCTATTCACCCACCATGTGGACCATTTCGATACTTTATGGTATTGATAGATGCATCTAGCAAATGGTCACATGTGTGTTTGTTATCAACTCGCAATGTGGCATTCGCCAAATTACTTGCCCAAATAATAAAATTGCGAGCTCAATTTCCTGATCATACGATCAAGAAAATTAGACTTGATAATGCCGGTGAATTCACATCCCAGACATTTGATGAATATTGTATGTCAGTTGGGATTGTTGTCGAGCATCCTATTGCTCATGTCCACACACAAAATGGTTTGGCTGAATCATTGATCAAACGCCTCCAACTTATTGCTAGGCCATTGATAATGAGAACAATGCTTCCTACCTCAGTATGGGGTCATGCAATATTACATGCCTCTGAATTAATTCGCATCAGACCAAGTGCGTATCATAAAAGTTCTCCACTACAACTTGCATTTGGTCAAGAACCAAATATATCGCACTTAAGAATTTTTGGTTGTGCTATTTATGTGCCTATTGCACCTCCTCAAAGAACAAAGATGGGACCACAAAGAAGCCTTGGGATATATGTAGGCTTTGAAAGTCCATCTATTATTAAATTTCTTGAACCTCAAACTGGAAATATTTGCACAGCACGTTTTGCTGATTGCCACTTTGATGAGGAAAATTTCCCACCATTAGGGGGAGAAAGAAAACAGTTTGAGAAAGAAATTATTTGGTCTGTACCAACGTTATTGCATCTTGACCCTTACACAAAAGATTGTGAAGGTAGAGTACAAAGGATTTTACATTTGCAAGAAATGGCAAATCAACTTCCTGATGCATTTACAGACACAAAGAGAGTGACTAAATCTCACATACCGGCTGAGAATGCTCCTGTACAAATTAAAATTCCAAAAGGGAAGCCGGAAAATAAAGTCATTCATGAAATCACAACACGGTTAAAGCGTGGAAGGCCACCCGGTTCCAAAAATAAAAATCCTCAAAAAAGAAAAGGGGAAGAAAAGCAAAGCGATCCTATGGTGGTGGAAAGTATTCTTGTAGAAATACAAAATGAAAAGGATCGAGAAATTTCGATTAATTATGCTAATACAGGCATACTATGGAACCGAAAAGAGAACATTGATGATGCGTTCTCTTATAATTTGGCATGTGATATTATGAATGAAAATAATGGTGATGCCGAACCACGGTCTATTACTGAGTGTAAAAATAGACACGATTGGTTTGAGTGGAAAAAGGCAATTGAAACTGAACTAGACTCGCTCAATAAACGCAAAGTCTTTGGGCCTATAGTACTCACACCTAAGGATGTGAAACCTGTAGGATACAAATGGGTTTTCGTACGACAAAGAAATGAGAAAAATGAAATTGCGAGATACAAGGCTCGACTTGTTGCACAAGGTTTTTCTCAAAGGCCTGGAATCGATTTTGAGGAAACGTATTCTCCTGTCATGGATGGAATTACGTTTAGATACTTGATAAGTCTAGCAGTTCATGAGAAATTGAATATGCACCTCATGGATGTTGTTACCGCTTACCTATACGGATCGCTTGATACTGAAATTTACATGAAAATCCCTGAAGGTTTTAAAATGCATGAGGCATTAAGTTCCAAACCTAGGGAAAGATATTCAATCAAGTTAGAAAGATCTTTATATGGGTTAAAGAAATCCGGACGCATGTGGTACAATCGATTAAGCGAATATTTATTTCAAAAGGGTTATGTCAATGATCCCCTTTGCCCTTGCGTTTTTATTAAGAAAACAACATCCGGTTGTGTAATAATTGCCGTTTATGTTGATGATTTGAATATCATTGGTACCAATAAAGAAATTCTGGAAGTAATCTCTTATTTGAAAAAGGAGTTCGAAATGAAAGATCTGGGGAAGACAAAGTATTGTCTTGGATTACAGATTGAGCACATCCAGAATGGGATATTTGTGCATCAATCGAATTATACGAAGAAGATAATAAAACGTTTTAATATGGATAAATCAAATCCATTAAGTACCCCAATGGTCGTAAGATCCCTTGATGTGAACAAGGATCCATTTCGTCCATGTGAAGAATCTGAAGAGATTCTTGGTCAAGAAGTACCATATTTCAGTGCGATTGGAGCTCTTATCATCTTATGTACCTTGCTAATTGTACTCGACCTGACATAGCTTTTGCTGTTAATTTATTAGCCAGGTTTAGCTCAGCTCCTACCAAAAGACACTGGAATGGAATCAAGCATGTGTTTCGTTATCTTCAAGGAACGATTGACTTAGGATTATTTTATCCTAACAATACAAAACCAGTTTTGATTGGTTATGCAGATGCAGGCTACTTGTCAGATCCACATAAAGCGAAGTCCCAGACTGGCTATGTATTTACATGTGGAGGAACTGCAATCTCTTGGCGTTCTCAGAAACAAACACTCGTTGCAACATCATCAAACCACGCTGTGGTCATTGCATTACACGAAGCAAGTCGTGAATGTGTGTGGCTGAGATCTATGACACAACATATCAGAACTACGAGCGGTCTTCTACCAGCAAATGATCCAATCACTCTTTATGAAGACAACGCTGCGTGTGTTGCTCAAATGAAGGAAGGATTTATCAAAAGTGATAGAACAAAGCATATCCATCCCAAATACTTTTCATTCACCCAAGAGCTGGAAAAAGACAAAGTTATCAGCATACAATATGTTCGTTCTGATGAAAACTCAGCAGATCTTTTTACAAAGGCTCTCCCTACCTCAACATTCCGAAAACATGTCAACGACATAGGAATGCGAAAGCTGCAAAATTTATGAGCACATCACGCATGCCAATATGAGGGGGAGCTTCGCGTCGCTGCACTCTTTTTCCCTTAAGTTGGTTTTATCCCAATGGGTTTTTCCAACTAAGGTTTTTAACGAGGCAGCCAAAAACGCTTAATGTGCATCCCAGGGGGAGTGTTATAAATGGTCAATGGTCTACACATAGGTTGGGAAAAACATGTCATGTGGGACCCATATGTGGGGTCACCAAAGAAAATAAGTGTGAATTGAGTGAAATGAGGATGCATGTCGGGGAATGAGTGATATAAATGAAGAGGTGCGGGTGAAGGAAAACTTACACCTTCACCTCCTCCTTCTCTCTAAATCCTCAATAATATTGCAGTGCATTTGAGTTCTAACTAGTCCCAAAGTTCTCTATATTTTTCAAGATAATTATAACATATTTGAATTTTCATGGTGTGTCAGGTTAGCATATCAGTTTGCAGCAGGCGAGGTGTTCAACTGTTTCTTGAAAATTTTGAAGTCTCTTTAGGGCACAAGGTTTTTTTTTTGTTTTTTAAAGTAATTTTTCAGACTTTAAAATACTTTTTCCGTGAAAGCTCGTTTTGATTCGTGAAAAGTTCAACTAAAGTTCGTTAAAACTTGTGAAAAAACTCGAATAAAGCTTATTCCCACTCGTGAAAAGTACGATTAAAGCTCGTTAATAGTAAATAATCATATTAATTTAAATTACTTTAATCACACGTATAAAGTTCGAATTTGGTTCGAAACTCGTAAAAATTAAACAAACCGAACTCGAATAGATGTTTTCAAAACTCGATAATACTCGGCTCGAACTCGAACTCAACGGTGCGCTAAAGTGAAGAGATAGGCATGTGTGAGGGAACGGGATTCTCTCCTCACCAACAGTGGTGCTCATATGTCCTCACCAATGGTGACTGCCACGTGTCACTTTTTAATTGGCCGGTGGACACATGTCATATTTTAATTGGCTGAAGATGATTGGCCCATAATTAATGTAATAACTACTAAAAAAATGTAATAAATCATACAATATAAAATGAAAAATTTTATAAAATATATCAATATTTTTAATTTTCCGGACTCTATTTATAGAGACACATTGCATACATATAATATCATATAATATGTTGATAAATTAAACCACAAGTAAAAAAAGGTTGAAAAAAGATACTACAAATTTCGTGTGAAACTTGGGATAATCCATATTTATTTTAGAGTTATCGTATTGTGGATGAATGCGATAACTTTGGGATAAAATGAATTGTTATCGTTAAATCGCGATTTTAAATAATGCTCTCTCACATCTTTATGTCACTCTAATTTATTATATTCGAGCTTATTCAATACTTTGTTACTTACCCCTATTTATATTATAGTTCATTCTAAATGAAAATGAATTCTCTTATCAAAAAAGAAAAAGAAAAGGAATCCTACAGTTACAATCTACAATACACTAGACTATTTTACTTAAATATCTTCCATCCTCCTCTATTCGTATCTCTACACATTTTTTCAAGATAATTTTTCTTCTTACTTTAGACTTCCTTCTTCGGTCATTTCCTCTTTGGCTTATTTTTGGATTAGAGTTTCTAAATTTTTCTTGTTTAGAATTATGTGTAGCTCTGTATCGTATTACATCAAAATACATAGGTCGATAGTAACTCTTATGTTATCGCCTTCGTTATTCTCTTATCATGGCTTTCGTGTACCTAATAAGAAACTATACTATGATACAACCTGAAGAAACTCCCTTGTTGGACCAAGCTTTATATTTCTCATATGTGCTTCAGATTACTAGCAGCTATGTTTCTTCTATGATTTTCGCAGTTTTGATGTCGTGTTTCATTCGGTACTAGAGTTTGTTTTGAAATCTAACGACAAGCAGTGTTAAATGGATTGAGAAGTTTCCGGTACTGTTTTTACACCGGCGACTCGAGTTGTGCGTACCAAATGCCTTGTATTTTCACATCCTTAGGAGCTTTGGATCCCAAATCAGTATCAGATGGCTGTATGCTCTCAAAAACTCCAATAACCTCACCTGTCTCCGGTTTACTTCCAGTGACACTCAAAGTAATTCTTCCTTTAGACGCTGAAGTGTCCTTATTATTTTCCTTAACAAGTTCCTCCTCATCTCCTCTGCCTCCAGCCGGCAGAGCCACCGCATTGTCATACCCAGCTGACCCGCCTCTCCCTTTAGGGTCTAAAAACGACGATCCTCTATACGATGGGACTAAAAACTCCCCGCCGAAGTTATCAGGCTTTCCTGATGCTACCAACTGCTTGACTGTGAACAAAAACGGTACACGCTCACCTCCTGGGAGCTGGACAGTGACTGCAGCATAGTCTAGTCCGTCCTTCTCCTCTAACTTGACTGTTCCATCGGACGAGACTTCAAACGGACCCTCGATTTCGTCGAGGGTGTATGTCAGTCTGGTCATTAGTTTGGTTTTTTGGAAGTCAGGTGGGGCATTCTTGTTAACTCCCTCTGCCTTGACTGTGAAGGAAGTTGGCTCTAAGCATAACTTCTTCATCTGATACTTGCCTGGCTTGAAAGCGAAGTTTGGCACACCGCCTTCGATCGTCGGGCATTGGTTCGCCAGGCCAGTTCCCTTTAGTTCCATGTAGGTTTTGCTCTGGAGCTCGTCGAAGGTTAGCCTTTTCGGCACTCCTTCAGCACTTGCCCCCTGCTTAAGAAAGTCATAGCCAATCAGATTCATAAAGTTACAAAAATATTCATGAAAAAAAGTTTTAGTACTTAAAAAAAAAAAGAGGCATACAGAAACTAGCATGGCAGAGGTGGCTAAGGCCAATCCAGCCATCTTGGATACATCCACACACTTGTGTACCAGCTCCTTAACCTCACTCTGCAGAGAGCAACTAACTCTGCCACCCTTAAAAATTCCTTGGCAGGAATTTTTGCGCCTGCCCAATTTACATGGCTGCACAACACTTGCAACAGCTGATACTAAATGCAGTGACGAAGAAGCCATTGTTGCTTGTTGTGATCTGAGCAAATTGGTTGGAAGAAGCTCCCATATTTATAGGAGCACCAAGCTGCTTGAATGATCTCTTGCTGTGCTGGCTAGGTTTGATTGAGGTTTTGGATAAGGTGGCATCTCTGATTGGATCATCTTTTGTTTCACTTGGGTCCCACATTCTTAAGAGTCACACAAAGAAACAAAGTTTAACATAGTCTAGAAAATTAACACTTCCACTACACTTTGTTAATTTCTGCAAAACTGAGCCTAACCACTTTTAGCGACCAAGTTTTAAAAAAATTCGTATCCTGTATTGGCAGATATAAAACCAAGACTGGATATATGTGTCTGTGAATCCATAATTGTAGGTCCCGCTAATTCCTCCAATCGGTCAAACCCCATCACTTAAAACGACAGCGTTTTTCGGACAGCTTGAAGAAAGAACTGGTCAACGCCATTTCGTCTCCAATGGCTGTCCATGATTTTCTCCAACAGACTGTAAGAAAAAAAACATCCTCACACGACCAAGAAAACCCCCATCTCCCACCTCCACATCTCCATCCCTTCACACCCGAATCTCTCCCAATCCCCAGCCATGGTGCCCGGCGACAACTCCAACAAGGAAGAACCCGCCGCCGCCGCAGCTGTTGCACCACCGGTCTTCATGGAAACCGACAGCATCCCATCTTCCAAATTCAACCCAATGCACTCAGACCAAAATCTGTCAATGAACTCATTTCAGTCCGAAGATGATTTCATGATGCGAAAAAGCAACGCTTCGGCTTACATGAGTCCAGCATTCTACGATCCGACGAGGATGAGCACCGAGGGCTCTCCAATGATGATGTCCCCTTGGAACCAGTCATCCTCGCCTTTCGCGACTCCTTCGTGGTCTTACACCGAAGAGTCGCAGCCTGCACCAGCGACCCTCGCCGGTTCGCTGGTGCGCGAGGAGGGACACATTTACTCCCTCGCTGCGAAAGGTGACTTGTTATACACAGGCTCGGACAGTAAGAATATTCGGGTCTGGAAGAATCTTAAAGAGTTTTCGGCTTTTAAGTCAAACAGCGGGCTTGTTAAAGCCATTGTGATCTCTGGGGAAAAAATCTTTAGCGGGCATCAGGACGGGAAGATTAGGGTTTGGAGGATTTCACAAAAGAATCCAGCTCAGCATCGCCGGTCAAGCACGCTTCCGACTTTGAAAGAAATCTTCAAGGCTTCGATCCGGCCGAGGAATTACGTGATCGGGAGGAAGAACAAGAGTGGACTTTGGATAAAACATTCTGATGCAATCTCATGCTTGAGCTTGTGTGAGGAGCTAGGGTTATTGTACTCAGCTTCCTGGGACAGGACTTTTAAGGTCTGGCGTATTGCGGACTCCAAGTGCTTGGAATCCATCAATGCGCATAACGATGCGGTGAATGCGGTCGTTACAGGACCCGATGATACTGTGTACACCGGGTCCGCTGATGGGAGTGTTAAAGTGTGGAAAAGGAAGATGCAAGGGAAGATAACTAGTCATGAGTTTGTTAAAACTTTGCAGACTCAGGAATGCGCGGTCACCGCCGTGGCGATTAGTCCTTCCGGGGCGATAATCTACAGTGGGTCATCAGACGGGATGGTGAGTTTTTGGGACAATGGGAAGAAGGAAATGGTGCATGGAGGGGTTTTGAAAGGGCACAAGTTGGCCGTAATGTGCATTGTGACTGCTGGGAATTTGATGTTTAGTGGGTCTGCTGATAATACTATTTGTATTTGGAAATGTGAAGGGACGGTGCATACTTGCTTGTCAGTCCTGACCGGCCACAGTGGTCCGGTCAAGTGTCTGACGGTGGAGAAGGACGCGGAGGGGGACGGTGGGGAGAAGAGGTGGAAGCTTTATAGTGGGAGTTTGGATAAAAGTGTGAAGGTTTGGAATGTGTGTGACCGGCCTGCTGTGGCGGCCGGGGAGGTCGGGCCTCCGCGGTCGTGGGACTCCGTGCCGTCGGAACATAGCTTGTCTTCGTCTCAAGGCCATCAGTGAAGGTAATTCGAGAGACGATCAAGAGTGTTGTTATGTATTCTCAACTCTGATGGATTTTACACAGTAAACTTTTTATAAGCCATAAAGAATGTATCCCAATTTGCCCCATTACATTATTATCCAACTTTATTCAAACATTCAGATACTTGAAAAACAAAAACTAAGTACACACATAACAACACAACACTAGAAACAAATAGGAAAGTACATCATGAGGAGATCCTGCTGGACTAGTTAGTCCTGATAATTCCAGCCGAGACTCAGTTTTGGTTTGGGCATGATTCATTCGTAGAGCTCTGAAGGCAAGCGTGGCGTGATAACAACTTCAAGAGGGATGGCCTTTACACTGCCCAGTCCACAGCTCTCACTCATGTCAACAAGTCCATTGGAGGCGTTGCGGACACTGAAAGCCTGCAAAAATGACGCCAGTACCAAGTGCAAAACCTGATTGGAAAAAGTTATTCCAGGGCAGATTCTTCTTCCACAACCAAATGGTAGTAATTCATAATGCACCCCCCTGACATCAACATCCTTATGGCTTGTCAAAAACCTCTCTGGCCGAAAGTCAGATGGGTCTTCCCAAATGTCAGGGTCATGTTGGATCTTCCAAGCGTTAACCATTAAGTGTGTGCCTTTGGCGACACGATAGCCACCAATGGTGCAATCCTCTCTCAGTTCGCGGTAGATACCTAGTGGCCCGGCTGGGCATAGCCTCATGGACTCTTTAACCAGGGCTCTGAGGTATTCCAGGTTGCCAATGTCTGATTCATTTACTAGTCTGGATTTACCAACATGCAAGTCCAATTCCTCTTGTGCCTTTCTTAGGACTTTTGGATTGTTGACAAGGAAACTGAGAGTCCATTCTAGCGTCGCGGATGTTGTGTGAGTTCCTCCGGCAATCAAATTCTGCAAACCATACCAGGTGATATAAGCGGTTAACAACCTCAACTTAGGGAAACATATATTTGACAGATGAAACTTACGAAGCATGTAGCTTTGTTGATGGTATCCTTGTCCAATGAGGAAATACGAGTGTCTTCAAGCATAGAAAGCATCACGTCCATGAAATCCTGCTTCACACCAGAAGACATCTTCTTTTTATGTTCGTCTAACCATTGATTAGCAATCCTATCCAATTCTCTGGCAGTTGCCTTCATCTCTTTCTCATGCCCACCTATGTCTAGCCACCTGAGGAAAGGAAATCCATCACCAAGCAAGAAAAGCCCCCCCAGGCGAAAGAACTCCTTCAGCGCCTGCCTATACATGGTGGCGTCTGTAGTATCTTTCTCAGCATCAGAATTATTAGAGTATCGTTCATCGTATCTCTTTCCGACAACCATCTGGAGAGTAATGTTGAATGTTAACTTCCCAAACAATTCCTTCATATTGAGCTTAACAGGCCCATCATCAAGCGAATTCGTATAGCATGACGACTCGTACAGCTCTCGAATGAAGGAGTCAGTTTCACAGACCCTGACATGTTTTAGAAGCTCAATCCTTTTGGCTGACAGTAACTCCAAAGTGGCTATCTTCCGCAACTCTCGCCAATAAGGACCATAAGGTGCAAAGCCAAACATAGCATAGTTGTAGCTTAAATGGTTCAAAGACACCGATTTGGGGCGTGAACTGACGGCAATGTCATTGGTTGTAAAGCATTCTCTCGCTATCACTGCACTGTTTATTACCAAGACTCGCCTCATCCCCAAACGAATAGTAAAGATGGGTCCAGACTTGTCAGCCATTGCACCTAGCATTTTGTGGGGTGATTTGGAGCGAGCCATGAGATGTAAATGGCCGATGAGAGGCCACGCATGAGCAGCCTCAGGAGGATGTTTTTTGCACATCATCTCGGAAACATTTCTCCATATTGATACAAGAACGAAGAGCACAGCTAGGGATAAGAGTCCTGCCAAAATATCATTGAAGCTCTCCATTGTTGGGGTTTTCCTCTTGCTCGAAACAAACAAATTTATACATTGAGAGGCTAGCCGCCAGCAAACAAATTAAACAGACTTCTGCCAATTCGGCCTATTCAGTTATTCACGTCCCTTACTTTCATCAACAAAACCAGGCATCAGTTATGCATGGCTAAGAGTCCTGCCGCCCTTGAGCTGCAACTCACCACCACACAAAAAATTTATGTTTGAATTTTCATGTATAGGCCTGTTCTTTAGGTGTTGGGTTTTTAGGTCGAGACTTTATTTTGTGCTATATGAGTTTAGTTTGTGTTAGGTGAATTTAGGTGAGTTTAGCTTAGTTTGTGACTTTGTGTTGGGTGAACCAGCTTAGTTCGGGTGAATTTTACTTTAAATTATCTTATTATAAAGAAAGTATTTAACTTCTCATAATTAATTAGTTTAAATTAAATTAATATTACCTAAAATAAATATAAGTTTAATAATTTAAGAGTAATTGGGTTGAGATCCCATGAGAAGTAACAAATTTGGTGAGAAATGAGAAGTAATCACAACAATTCAATTTTTGATCCAACAACCTTTATTTTTTAGATTTTTTTAATCTTAATATGTATATTATATGTTTGTAAGGACATTATTGTAAATTTATATCCATGTAATTACCGGTGTTACGAATTTTGTTCTTTAAGTTTTACCATTTTTAAATTACGAATTTTGTTCTTAACTCTACGAATTTTGAATCTTTAAGTTTTATTTACATTATGAATTATATTCTTTAAACTACGAATTTTGATTACTTCTCATTTCTCACCAAATTTGTTACTTCATATGATCTTTTCCCTAATTCAAGGTTACAAATAACATTAACATAACTACAAAACGTAAAAAAAAAGATTCATAATGTAACATTACAATTTAGCTCGACTTTAGCTTAGTTTGTAATTTGTATTGGATGAGATTGGATTGACTTTAGTTTGTATTAGTTTAGATTATATGAGCTTAAGTCAAGCACTGAGCATCCTTCACCATGACAAAAAAAACATATCAGCTCTCTCATTCATTTTCTTTCTCATATTGTCATACCTCATGACTATTTCGATCAAGTGCACCACACTCATAATCAAACAAAAAAGTGTATCATCATTCTCTCTCATTGCTACATAAATTGTCGCTCATAAATATTAAGATTAATAAAAATATATCAAAATGTATCTCGTTTTATAGATCTCAAAAAATTATAAATATTAATAATTTTTTAATTGTTTTAACTTTGTAATTATATTCGTTGCAACATCAAAATATAAACTGAAAAATTTCCTACATAGGACACGTATCGCGTTGTAATTGGTTCACAGCTCATGATTAAATCTAATTTTTGTAATTTGTATGATTGATTTAGCCACGACGGTGATCATATTTTTTGAATCATGACTTTTCTAAGTCATGGTGGGGATGCTGAGGGCCTAAGAGCATCCCCACCATGATCAAAAAAATCATATCATCCATCTCTCTCATCATTTTTCTCTCTCATCTAATCATCCCTCATGGTTTTTTCAATCATATGCACCCCACCATGATCCAAAAAAAAGTTTATCATCAATCTCTCTCATCACTACATAAATTATAGCTCATAAATGTTAAGATTAATAAAAATATATCAATGTGTATCTCGTTTTATAGAGCTCAAAAAATTATGAATATTGGTATTTATTTTGATTTTTTTTAATTTGTAATTTAGAAGATATATTCGTTGCAAGATCAAAATAAAAACTGTACTGTTTCTTACACAGGACACGTGTCGCGTTGCGATTGGCTCTTTCTCATGCTCAAAACACAAAAAATGAGCATGAGATGCTCATTTTTACAAAAAACCATGTGATGCTTTTTTTGATGATAAAAAAAACCATGGTGGGGATGCTCTAACAAGTTTGTGGTTTTGTTGCATGAAGCAAAAAATATAAGGCGTTGTGTTTTTCCGTGTATAAAGTTTTACAGTATACAATAAACAGAAAGCTGGAATAGCTCAGTTGGTTAGAGCGTGTGGCTGTTAACCACAAGGTCGGAGGTTCGACCCCTCCTTCTAGCGTGTTATTTTTGAACGTTTTTTGTAATTTAAAATCATTATAAGCGCTTTTTGTAAACAAATTTAGCACTCTAAATAACACAGATAGAAAAGTGCCCCTTAAAAGGGAATGTGAACAGCCATAAAAAAGACTACTGCTTCCTTACTTGAATAGAATTGCCACTGCTGAATTTTGGTTGGACACTGCTTATTATGAAGTGATGATCTTTTTTACATCAATAACGAGTGGATCGGAAGAGGTTCCTGAGCCGTATAGCAACTTAAATTCACAGGCATCTCCAACTTTGAGCTTGTTGAATGTGAAAAAATTCCGCCAGCCATTTGTAATGTGCACAGCAGCTGTATTCCGGTGTTTGCCAGTTGCAATCGTCACTGGATACAACTCCCCTGAAGGATCCCTCAGTTTTACATGGCTTCCCTTTCTAAGCTTCGCAGGAACTGCAAAGGTCCCGGGGACGTTCTGAAAATCGAAACAAGAGAGGGTGAAGATTCTTTTGTAATTGAGATAATACAGATAAAAGAGCATGTGCGAACTCAGAATTGTAAGGTACCATGTAAGGACCTTTCCGACGTATATTGCATAGAAATATTTTTGTAGAGAAGCTTAGGCCTGATATGCTCATACAATCTTCATTTTCTTTTTGTTTCTCATCCTGTTCATCATTTTCACCTAAACTCTGACTGCATTTGGCCCTAAACGCAGCTTCCTTCTCGCACGATGTGTGATCATAAATGGTCACTTTGAACACCATTTCGTTATCGTATCTAAACGTCAAGAAATCCCCAGTATCCACCTCATTATCTTTCACAAAATCCTTCCACCCATCGGTAAAAAACAATCCATCTTCATTATGCTCAAATCTCACTTGCCAAGTCTCGGCGCTAGGACCAATCAATTTTGCAGGACCTGCCTTAATCACCCCCATATAATCCTTAAACAATTTTGGTATTTCCTGCAGTAAAATTGAAACTATGTAACCAATAAAATCAGCCTACAAATTTGAAATAACCTACCAAACTACAAGAAAATATAACTATCCATGATTCAGACTTATCTAGTCAGCAGCATCATGTTATAAAAAATCAGTAAGTTTTATCAAAGACCATAATTTCAAGCACACTAACCAAAACAACAACCAGCAAAACCTAACATCCAATATTGTACTTAATTTCTTTCCAATAAAACTTGAAATAGCAGAAACGTTTACCATTTGTTCCTCGCTAAACACAGGAATATACACTTTGAAAAACTCCGGCCGTCCATCATCTGACATATTCAGACTATCACTTTAGATCCTTCGGTTAACTCCCCGATGACCACAAAACCAATTAAATAGAATAAATTTTGGCGGGAAATTTGACATTGTCGACGCGCGCGTCGCATTTATATCGGTAAAGCTAAAAAAAGAAGTTTATTGGTTTTTTTTCAAAAATATTATGCTTAATATTTTATGGTTTATGACTTGAGTGCGGTTCGGGTACAAACCGTTTTATAAATAAAAACTACAAACTGAATTTTGAGTTGACACGTGTCCAATTTAGTCGAAATCCCGAACAGCACACGGAGGGGTATTATAGTCATTCCACACTAAAGGGTATAAAAAATAATAATGTTATTTTCAATTTAGTCCTCAAGTTAAGAATGACCAGACTTAAGAAAAGAATGACCAGACTTAAGAAAAGAATGACCAGACTTAAAATTAAGAATGACCAGACTTAAGGAGAGAATGACCAGACTTAAGAATTGGTAATAATCAGACTTAAAATTAAGAATGACCAGACTTAAGGAGAGAATGAGCAGACTTAAGAATTGGTAATAAATCAGACTTAAAATTAAGAATGACCAGACTTAAGGAGAGAATGACCAGACTTAAGAATTGGTAATAAATCAGACTTTAAATTAAAAATGACCAGACTTAAGGAGAGAATGACCAGACTTAAGAATTGGTAATAAATGAGACTTAAAATTAAGAATGACCAGACTTAAGGAAAGAATGACCAGACTTAAGAAAAGAATGACAAGACTTAAAATTAAGAATGGCCAGACTTAAGGAGAGAATGACCAGACTTAAGAATTGGTAATAATCAGACTTAAAATTAAGAATGACCAGACTTAAGGAGAGAATGACCAGACTTAAGAATTGGTAATAAATCAGACTTAAAATTAAGAATGACCAGACTTAAGGAGAGAATGACCAGACTTAAGAATTGGTAATAAATCAGACTTAAAATTAAGAATGACCAGACTTAAGGAGAGAATGACCAGACTTAAGAATTGGTAATAAATCAGACTTAAGGAGAGTGACAAGACTTAAGAATTGGTAATAAATCAGACTTAAAATTAAGAATGACCAGACTTAAGGAGAGAATGACCAGACTTAAAAATTGGTAATAATCAGAATAAAATTAAGAATGACCAGACTTAAGGAGAGAATGACCAGACTTAAGAATTGGTAATAATCAGACTTAAAATTAAGAATGACCAGACTTAAGGAGAGAATGACCAGACTTAAGAATTGGTAATAAATCAGACTTAAAATTAAGAGTGACCAGACTTAAGGAGAGAATGACCAGACTTAAGGAGAGAATGACCAGACTTAAGAATTGGTAATAAATCAGACTTAAAATTAAGAATGACCAGACTTAAGGAAAGAATGACCAGACTTAAGAAAAGAATGACCAGACTTAAAATTAAGAATGACCAGACTTAAGGAGAGAATGACCAGACTTAAGAATTGGTAATAATCAGACTTAAAAATAAGAATGACCAGACTTAAGGAGAGAATGACCAGACTTAAGAATTGGTAATAAATCAGACTTAAAATTAAGAATGACCAGACTTAAGAATCGGTAATAAATCAGACTTAAAATTAAGAATGACCAGACTTAAGGAGAGAATGACCAGACTTAAAAATTGGTAATAATCAGACTTAAAATTAAGAATGACCAGACTTAGGGAGAGAATGACCAGACTTAAGAATTAGTAATAATCAGACTTAAAATTAAGAATGACCAGACTTACGGAGAGAATGACCAGACTTAAGAATTGGTAATAAATCAGACTTAAAATTAAGAGTGACCAGACTTAAAATTAAGAGAATGACCAGACTTAAGAATTGGTAATAAATCAGACTTAAGGAGAGAATGACCAGACTTAAGGAGAGAATGACCAGACTTAAGAATTTGTAATAAATCAGACTTAAAATTAAGAGTGACCATACTTAAGGAGAGAATGACCAGACTTAAGAATTGGTAATAAATCAGACTTAAGGAGAGAATGACCAGACTTAAGGAGAGAATGACCAGACTTAAGAATTGGTAATAAATCAGTCTTAAAATTAAGAATGACCAGACTTAAGGAGAGAATGACCAGACTTAAAAACGAACTATAGCGAAAGTCGAATTTTACTGTAGCGAATTTTAGGACGATTATACCCCTCCTATCTTTTATATCTTTTTAAATAAGTCCGCGTGTGTTTTTTTTATTTACATAAAGAACCCCGAACGGAATGAATTTTTATTAGTCGATTTTTACACGTGTCAATTTTTTTTATGGATTTGTAGTTTTTATTTATAATTTTGGTTTGTATTTGATCCAAACTCTTATGACTTTTATAAATTTCTCACCAAAAGTAATAAATAGGACAATAAAAAAGTAAAAAAGAGTAAACTGCTCCATATTCTGCCACGTGTCTCCACGATCGGTCTTTTTTTTTCTTTTTTCGATTGCCACGATCGGTCGTTTTGAGATGTGTGATATCAGAGTTATAAGGATGGTTGATAAAAAAAATAACACACGCTGATAAATTAGAAAGTTGTCCTCAATTCATAACTGGTAACGTTTCCATAGTCTACAACATGAAAACTAATCTGCCAAACATCTCAAAGTTCGGGTTACAACTGCAGTTCCGAGCTCTTGTTACAGTCAAAAACAGCAAATCCTAAGCCTCTGTTGTCGGCCTATACCCAAGATAAACCAGCAACTCCAAAGGGGAAGTTTTGAATACTTCAAAGACAAGGACATCCCCATCAATAATATTGTTTCCGCGCAGAAACTCAGTAAAGCCTTTACCAAATGTGTACACATATAAACGTGTCCTGACTTTTACACACCAGGGATGATGACGGTTGCGTTGGAAGCGGAGTACTATCTCTTGCTTGTCCAAGGTTATAGAATGCTCTTTGAGAAAGCTACGCGGCATATTCTGTAAGACAAGAACAGAAGTCAATATACTATTTAACAGATTATATAAGAAAACACAACTAGCTTTAATAAGGATACCAGGCAGATAGAAGATTAAACAAGTTTGAACTTACCAGGATGGCTGATAACTTAGGCTGCCATTTCAAAGTTCTGACAAACCGTGGACGGGTTGAGCTCAAAGAATCAGCAACTCTTTGCTCGTCTGGAGTGGAGACTAGGAAGATGAGAACAAAAAAATAATTAAGAGTTGTAACTGAACAGCAAAGTAGACAAAGGGAAAATGTCACATTTGATAACAGAAAAAGTGGACTGAATCTGAGCAAGAGGTGATTTTTTAATCTTAGATAAATACTAACAAATGAGATGAGTCGTAGTTCATACCATGACTTCTGCCTCTTTCTCTCTTCTCAAAACCTTGTCTCACTACCTCATTTATGTTTCGGTTTGGAGACGAAGGCGACGCTGGTAATTTTGCACACTCATTCCTCCCAAAGATCTTTACATTAAACACCATCTTCCCAGCATACATGAAGACCAAGAAGTCAAAGGTTTCAATACCATTATCTGCCAAAAACAGTCCCCACCCCAGATTAAAAAACCAGCCCTCCTCCTTGAGAACAAAGCCCACACGCCACTGCTCTCCACTTCCAACAACCAAATCGGCATAGTCATTCTTCTCCCCTTTCATGTTGCGCTCCACAAACTCAATCGGAATTAGCTGCAGCACAAACACATTTTCCACTAATTAACCTGAATCAAGCACCACTTCAAACATCCTGAACATCTAAAAATGAACATCCTAGTTCGTTTTATACACATACTAGCTACAGCGACAATACACCATGTAAAAGCACTCAGATAATGTTTCTTTTAACATTTAGCCAAACATCTACTAAAAACAGCGGATCCGACGACAAGCAGATAGAAGCACTTATATACGATCCATTAAACGCGCAAACAAGCCATGCCAAGTTTGTTGTAGAATAATAATTATATTGCACATAAGCCTGATATTCCATCACAACTAACACATAGACCTGAACTCATGCGTATTGCAGTAACACCGAATTTTAGGAACAGAAAACCACATAGCATAGTAGGCGAATTAAACTTTGAAATTAGACGAGTGTTTGCTATTTGACACAAGTGAGATAATATCAGGCAGTAAGAAAAGAAACTAATTTTGTTACTTCATGTAATCAGAGTATGTACAGTGGTTCAAAAGGGTATTTGATGATGCACTTAATGTAAGAAAGACTGGAAGTGATCAAACGGCACACATGCATTTAAAAGATTAAGCCCTCTTCACTGTACTTCTCATGTTGTTTGTAAATTACTTTACTCAAATATCATCAACCATAAATGATTTTCCATGCATTAAACTGATCAAACAATTCAGACATCCTAAAATTCAACAAAACTAAAAAACTTTGTCCAACAAAAGGATCAAACAGCATCAAAAATCAAATATAAACACTCAATTAAAGCCTCTTCTAACATTCAACCAAACTACCAACACATACCAGCAGATGTGGCATAGTGAGAACAGATTTCAAGCCACAAGCAAAAAGTAACAACACCAACAGGATAGAGATCTGTGAAAATACCATATGTGCTGAGCTATACTGAGGAACAAACACCTTGAAGAACATTGGTTGGCCATCGCTCTCATTGAACCTCCCTTTTCCTTGACGAGATTTTGCTGTCAAAGCATGCTCTGATTCACAGCCGCTAGGACAAAAGATGTTCACGTTGAACCGCAAGTTACCCTCGTATCGAAAAAGCAACAGGTCAGCGGAAGATACACAATTATCTTTGATAAACTCCCTCCACCCCTCAACAAAAAACCCTTCATTTTTGCATCGACGAAATTTGACTAGCCTTTCTTTCCCATCAGGACCAATCAAATATGAATAGTTATCAATCTCTGTTTTCAACTGATCCATAATTTCTATGGGTATGTCCTGACAAATAAAACAACACATAAGATGTAGTTGTTCAATTCAAATCAAAAGCCTTGTTACACTGTCAACATCAAACTGCTTGAAAATAACTATAATTTCATAATAAAACACAAGCAAAGGATTATACACAAAGCATCTAATATAAGACTGAGAAAGAAGAAAAAACAAGCATATTGAAAAATGAACTTTTGTACGTGGAGCTTTTAAGCTTCATTAATAGTAAAAAAAATGTATTCTAATCGTCAACATACAAACATCCCATTCAAGCTACTCCAAGAGCAGGTTTAAAAAACTTCAGAAACATTGTCTATAATTAACAAGCTTAATACAAACTTTCATTCAACAGTATATAACTTATTTCAAACAACTCTTTTCATAAAATATAATTGATTCAGGGTCAATAAATCTTACCATCTTCTTAGAAATTTCATTAGGCAAGTAGAATTTGATAAACTCCAGCTGCTGCATCGTTCACGTGGTGACTTCCAAACTTGTTAGTTTTGGTCTTCAGGTAATGGATCGACGGAGGCACCGTCTCAAGAATTAATGAGGCCTAAAGAAAACAATAGAAAGTAAATTTTCAGACGGTATGAAATAAGCTAATAAATTTAAGTCCAAAACTTAAACTGTATCTTTTTTCCTTTTCGTAGCTGTATTTTGGTGCTGAGTAGAAGTGTTAGAATTTGTTTAGCATAAAAGCACTACTACCATACATGTTTACTTACTCCATATCCAGTATTATTAAAATGGATTGAAACAAACTGCACTAGAATAAAACTGCTGCCTCATTGCCTAAGCCTAGAACCATGCACTACAGTTACAAAATTACAACATAAGGTCACCAAAATGCTAACACAATCCACCATCAACATAAAGCATTACGGTTCTGTATTTTCTCTCTACATTAAACTGATCAAACCTCTTAAACATTAAGACATACACATTAACAAAACATCCACAAGCAACCTAATCAGCCCTTATAGTGTAAACAGACAATCACCTCAAGTTTCCAGTTTCCGCCACAGAAGCTTCCGAGAAGAACAGCAAAACTAAGTAGAGCGAAGCAGGCCTCCAGGTATGAGAACCCTATCAAACGAAAGAGTGGAAAATTTATAGATTGTTTCAGCTGTGTGCAATCCGTTATGTAGTTTGTTTATGAAGAGAACACAAATTGTAATATAAATAAATGATTTACAAGCTTGCATCCGTAAGCTGTTCTGATGCTCTGCGAAGGGGGAAAAGCTGCGCGAGGAATGAATCGACGGTGGTGATTCGAGGATACAAAACGTACACTGAACACGATCTGATTCGCCATTAAATTGAGAGATCAAGATGATGGCGAGGTTTTCAGAGGATCGCATTCGCAGCCGAAGAGCAGAGTCTCAACCCTTTTGTGTTTTGTTTGTTGCAGGTTGCAGACGGGATAAAAGGTCAGAAAGTTACTACATAAGTATTTGGGCAAAACGACGGCGGTTTGAAGAGTTGTCGCCTTGGTTGACGGCATGAGGCGATTAAAAGTAAAAAGGATCAAACGGTGCCGTTTTTTATTTGTAGCATTTATCTACTCTATCTCAAAGTGAAGAGCGAACCCTTGTTCATTCGTTACGAATTTTAATAATTTTGGCAAAATACAAATAAATTAGATAGTGATATTATTTTTTTGATAGGGAAATTAGATAATGATATGATTTCGAATGTAAATTTACAAGAAAAAAAAGTTCATGTTTGAGTTATAAATTTTTCAATTTTTTTTTTTTTTGCTGAAACAAATATTGTTCTATTTTAAGTACTATTTCTTCTGTCTCATAAGTGTTTCATGAATCAAAATTCAAAAGTTCGGTTACGTTGTTTGATTTCATTAGTGGATGTGGAGTAATACTTTAGCATAGAGTTAAAAACTTGGTAACTACATCATAAAAAAAAAACTTAGTAACTAAACTGCCAACATGTCAGAGTTTCGGATTACAGCTCCTTAATAAAGTTTCAGTCTCTTGTTACACAGTCTAAAAGCAGCAAATTTTAAGTACTAGTCGGCCTATATGCCAGATATACCAGCAACTCCAAAGGGGAGGTTTTCAATACTTCAAAGACAAGGACATCTCCATCAATAATATTGTTTCCGCGCAGAAACTCAGTAATGCCTCCACCGAATCTGTACACATATAGAGTGCCCCTGACTTTTACAGACCAGTGATGATTACTGTTGCGTTGGAAGCGGAGTACTATTTTTTGCTCGTTGTACAAGGTTATGGAGTGCTGTGTGAGAAAGCTAAGCGGCATATTCTGTAAGACGGGAGAACAAAAGTCAATATCCTGTTTAACAGACTATATATAAAAGAAACACAACTAGCATTAAATAAGATTAAACAAATTTAAACATACCAAGATGGCTGATTGATTAGGCAGCCATTTCAAAGTTCTGACAAAGAATGGACGGTTTGAGGTGAAAGAATTAACAACTCTTTGCTCGTCCGGAGTGGGCACTAGGAAGATAAGAACAAGAAAAAAAAAGGAATTGTAACTGAAACAGCGAAGCAGACAGAGAAATATGTGAAATTTGATAACAGAAACAACGGACTGAATCCGAGCAAGGGGCGATTTTTATATTAGATAACAACTAATAGATGAAATGAGTCGTAGTTAATACCATGCCATCTGCCTCTTCGGCTATTCTCAAAACCATGTCCCACTTCCTCATTTATGTTTTGGATTGGAGACGAAGGCGAAGGTGGTAATTTTGGACACCCATTCTCCCCAAAGATCTTTACAGTAAACTTCATATTCCCAGCATATATGAAGACCAAGAAGTCAAAGGGTTCAATACCATTGTCTGCCAAATACAGTCCCCACCCCTGATTAAAAAACCAGCCCTCCTCCTTGAGAACAAAGCCCACACGCCACTGCTCTCCGCTTCCAACAACCAAATCGGCATAGTCATTCTTCTCCCCTTTCATGCTGCGCTCCACAAACTCAATCGGAATTAGCTGCAGCACAAACACATTTTCCACCCATTAGCCTGAATAAAGCTCCACTTCACACATCATGAACATCTCAAAGAAATGAATATCCTAGTCCATCTTATACATATACAGCGGCAATGACAATACACCAGCTAAAAACACTCAGATAATGTTTCTTTTATAATCTTGCGAAACATCTACTAAGAAACCAGCAGATCCGATGACAAGAGAGACGCAGTTATATTTGATCCATTAAACGCACAAACAATCCATGCCAATTTATTATAGAATAATAATTAAATTACACATGAGTCTGATATTCCACAACTCAAACACAGACCTAAACTCATATGTACCGCAATAACAGTGAAGTTTAAGAACTGAAAACCACATGGCATAAACAAACCCTATTCACATAGTCATTTAAAATAACCTAATTCTGTCACTTCATGAAATCAGAGTATGCGCAGTGGTTCAAAAGGATATTTGAGGATGCACTTAGTGCAAGAAAGACTGGAAGTGATCAGACGGCACAAAGTCATTCAAAAAATTAAGCCCTCTTCACAGTACTACTATTGTTGTTTGTAAACTACTTTGCTCAAATATCATCAACCAGAAACGATTTTCCATGCATTTATCTGATCAAACAACAATCCAGACATCCTAAAATCCAAGAAAACTAACAATCTTTGTCCAACGAAGGGATCAAACAGCATTAAAAAATCAAATATAAACACTCAAATAAAGCCTCTTCCAACATTCAACACATACCGGCAGATATGGAAAGGTAAGAACATATTTCAACTTTTCAAGCCACAAGCAAAACTAACAATACCAAAAGGATACAAATATGTGAAAATACCATATGCGCCGAGCAATGCTCCGGAACAAACACCTTGAAGAACATTGGCTGGCGATCACTCACATTGAACCTTCCACCTTGAACTTCCGATTCACAGCCGCTGGTACTAAAGATGTTTACGTTAAACCGCAAGTTGCCCTCGTATCGGAAAAGCATCAGGTCTGCGGAAGATACACAGTTATCTATGATAAAATCCCTCCACCCCTTGAAGAAAAACCTTTTATCTTTCCATCGAGCTAACTTAACTAGGCATTCTTCCCTATTGGGACCAATCAAGTACGCTTTTCTGCCAATCTCCCCTTTGAATTGATCCAATAATTCTATGGGTATATCCTGATAAAGAAAAGAACAAATCATGAAAATTCAAATCCGAATCATTGCAACTCTGTCCACATCAAGCCTACTGAAAAATAAATAACTAGAGTCTCAAAATAAAACTAAGGACTATAGTTATACACAAAGCATACAATATAAGACAGGGTAAGAGGAACAAACAAGCATATAAAAATTGAACTTTTGTACTGTGAAGCTTTTAAGCTTCATTGGTAGTAAAATGTATTCTAACCCTCAACATACAACATCCCATTTTTAGCAACTCCAAAGCAGAGCAGGTTCAAAAAACTTCAGAAACATTATCAATAATTAACAGGCTTAAAACACACTTTCATTCAACAGTATAAAACATATTTCAAACAAATCTTTTCATAAAATATAATTGATTCAGGGTCAATAAATCTTACCAACATCTCAGAAATTTCATCAGGCAAGTAGATTTTGATAAACTCCAAATGCTCCATCTTTCAAGTGGTGACTCCCGAGTTTCTAGGTTCTCGTAGTCAGGTAATGGATTAACAAAATCAGGACCGTCTAAAGACTTATTGTGGCCTAAAGCAAATAATTGGAGTTTATATCAGACGGTATAAAATAAGCTAATAAAATTGAAGTCCAAAATTTAAAATGTATCTGTTTTCCTTTTTGTAGCTATATTTAGGAGCTGAGTTGAAGTTTTAGAATTTGGCATAAAAGCACTACTACCATACATGTTAGCAGAGCAATTCAGATCCGGAATCTGATGGGGCTGAAAGAACAGTGGGTGATGATAATACATGCCACAGTTCCAATCTTACCACTAAAGATTCATAGGAAGGAGAGTGTCAATTACCTGCTATGGAACTCTCCGTATCCCCAAAAAGAGGGCTGGGTGCTGCAATGTTAACTGATGCACATAAAATCCAGCAGCAGAGGGATGTATTAGAATAAGATTTGAGGGTAAATGAAGGCTTCTGAAGGACTGAAGCTCAGTGAAGTAGGAGAAAATGCAGAAGCCGAACCAGCTGGAAAGAGAAAGAGAAGCTGCAAGAATTTTCCTGCAGAATATGGAGAGGGCAGTTGAATTTCATCAAACCGTCAGAGCTCTTAAAGAGATTGAAATGAGTGAAGCAAGTCCTGAAGCCGTATCAAATGCTGATGATAAAGAAGGCAGCTACTCAACAATTAGGCCTGTTTGTGTTTATGAAGGATGACTACTTAGGCGAGGGTTTATTTATTCCTTATCCGATATTAAATGGTTTCAAAAGGATTGATACAAAATTGTGCACTTGAATATGCCTCATTGAGGTTTTGGATTACAAAACACAACACCAGGTCACCAAATTGCTCACACAATCCATCATCAACATCAGCATTAGGGTTTTGGATTTCATCTCTACATTAAACTGATCAAACCTCTTAAACATAAGGACATCCACAAACAACCTAATCAGCATTTAAAGTTTAAACCTTCATAAACACACTGTTACCTTTTAGTGAGGCACCGTTCAGATTTCATGTGAGCCTTCGGGTATGAAAATTGAGGTAACAGCTTGCATCCGTACGCTGTCAGGATGCTCTGAGAAGGGGTAAAAGCTGCGCGAGGAATGAATCGACGGTGTAGATTCGAGGATACAAAACGTACTCTGAGCACGATTTGATTCGCCATTAAATTGGGAGATCAAGATGATGGTGTGGTTTTCAGAGGATCGCAGTCGCAGGCTCGCAGCGCAAAAGCAAAGTCTCTACTTCTTTCGTGCTTCGTTTGCTGAAGGTTGCAGAAGGGATAAGGTCAGAATATCCACTGCATTAAGAGTTGTAGCCTCGGACGGTGTCGTATGGAGAAAGAAGACGACAGCGGAAACTATATATGGTCAAAAGTCACCCAATGTTCATAAGTTACGGATTCTGAAAAGTTTGGCAAAATAAAATAAATTTGAAAGTGATTTCTAATTTTAAATCACAAGAAAATATTCCTGTTGAGTTATAAAAAATGTATGTTCAAACAAATATATTTTTTATTGGAACAAATATTATTCTTTTTAAGTGTACAATGTTTTTATCTCATAAATGTTTCATGAATCAAAATTCAAAAGTTCAATTTGGTTATTTGATTTCATTATCATTAGTGGATGTCGAGTAACACATTTGCATAGTAATGTCGAGTAATTCTAATAATCATATTTCAGCAAGGATTCTTCAAATATAAACACAAATCATGACAATGATCCGTTTATGTTAACATTGATGATGTATCACCAGGTGACACATCTACCATCATTTCCAGTCTGTCCACCGGTTCAAATTTGCAAATGTTGCCTTCTTTAATGTTGTTATCCTGCATAAAGTCCTTCAAGCCAGATAAACTATAGGTGTTTCTGTGGCGAAGAATGTTCACAATCACAATCCAGGATGACTTTTCAACTCAGAGGACCATCTTCTCTTTATGTTCGAAGTGTAGCGAATTTCCACTGGTGAATGAAATTGGGATTGCCTGCAAGATCAGTTTAAATATGTTTTAAGCTGGTGGGTAAATATATAGAATTTTTTTAATTCACACACATTTATCACTCCATGTCCCCTTTGGATTGCCTAAGATCATTAGTGTTATATCAAGAGATGCATTGTTTATTGTCATCTTCACGAATACAATTTGTAAAAGACAAGGGTTGATAAATCATACACCAAGTTTCTCTTTCTAAGCAAGGCAGAATGATCAAATTGATGCTCACATTACTGAGTGTTAATTGGTCGTGTAAACATTTGGCATTTTATGACAATTTACTGTTGTAAGTAAGATTCTGAAGCGAGAAAGGGTTGAGAAACTACACTCACTATTAAGGGAGATCTTCCAACGTTGTGCCTTTTCATTTGTGTCACAAAATAAGGCTTCACTGAACTAGAAGTCACTTGCGGTTCTTCCTCATTCGGGATCAACAACGGACCTGAAGAATAGAAATGAGAATCAGCTCCATCACACTATCTCCATTTTGCTATATGACAGTAAGAAGCTATCTATGAGACAGATCATCTCCGCTGAGAAGTTTGACAGTTGTAACATTTACTTGTAAAACATTACAGCCACAAAATCCATATTGTAAAAGAGTTAGAATAAAGTGCAAGTTAGAGAATGAACCTGAAACATCTGGCAGGGATCATAATATGATGATTTGCGTCAATCAATATGATAAAGTAAGAACAATTACAAATAAAATTGGCAGCAATTCTTGTTAGGAATAGCTAAAGATACTTCAGAGCATTACCATGTCTGCGCGTAATCTGAGAACAACCTACATCAGATCTCTTCAATAATTCACTCCTTGATAAACCCCTCCTCGGAACAACTTGCTCTTCAGCTATCGCAACACGATGTGTCCCTTGACTGCATTTAGCACTAAACCCCAAGCTTTTCTTGCGTCGGAGCATCATAAATTTTAACATTGAACTGCAAATCCCCATGATATTCAAAGAACAAGAAATCATTTTTTTGTAACAGGTGATCTTTCACAAACACCTTCCATCCATCCCTGAAGCACATCTCATTTCCCTCTTTAACCAACTCCACCACCCAAGTCTCTCCACTTTGTCCAGTCAGCTGAGTCGCACCGGCCTTCCTCCTTCCCAAATACTCCATAAATTGATTTGGAACTTCCTGAAATGGAATAAAAAAAACTCCTAATCACTACATAAGCAGAAAATCATAAATCAAAACATAACAAACTCCTTGAAGAGCATCACACATTGTGTCTCTAATCTCATCATGTACTTAAATTGCTTAACTAGTTCGAATGGATTAACCAAACAACAACATAACAAACTCCTCCATGAACATCAAATTCTCATTGTAATTTCAGTCAAACACTGAATAGGTTAACTAACTGGACACATTTACTCCCGATCATAAAATCATCAAGTAAAACTATCAAAATCTTCAGAAGGATCCGATCATAAACAACTTCATATCCTTAAAATTAACGAAGCCTACCATTTTCTCGGAGCTGTGCTGTGGAATATACACCTTGAAAAACTCCGGCAGATTCTCATCCTCAGCCGACATCACGAAAGCTCAACAAATTAGGAGTCCAAATTCCCCCAATTCGATATTACTTAGGGTTTGATAAAAGTTCACTCTCGGCTTCCACTCATTGCTCAGACCAACTCTTAGCTTAAACTTAAAGTTCTCGGCGGCAATCGGATTTTGGAAGCGACGGTGACGTATGAATGGCTTCATTATTTGCCGTGTCTCGAGGGTCTGATGCGCGCCCTTTTTGGGAACTCAGCCATTCAACTTTGTCAGTTATTGATAAAATATGATACAATTTTAATGTATCAATTTTTTATAATTACAACGTAGGGGAAGGATCAAAAAATGGTGTTTAATGAAATGCTGAGCTACCCATCTGTTATACCCTACATTTAAATGATTAAATTTTCTTTCACTTTTGACTCAAAAAAAAAATAAATAAATAAATAAGTAAAGAAAGAAGCAGAACGTGGGCAGTTACAAAATTTAGTCGCTTGGACTAATTGGATTTGGGCTCTAGTGTAAATAAAACAAGATATGGTTAGGGTTTGGGATGGATAGGAGTCTCTTCGAGGGTTCTCTCAAAAATTTGATGGTTTCATTTTTGGCCGCCTCTATGGAGTTCAGCAGCATCGGAGGTAATAATCGGGATTGAAGTCAACTTTGGTGACTCGGGAGAACAACAAGCCCTTGGAGTTGCCTTCTAATCTGATTTTCTACCGGAGTAATGGTTTTAACCCGGAGATCGGCGGAACCATGAGTGGCGACTGAAGGCTTCACTGAAGGTTACAGTCAATTGATGTTCCGTGGCTAATCAAAGGTTTGTTGGCTTTGTTGAGTTTTGATTCGTCAGTGGTTATGCAAAGGAACAATTATATGTATTAGGGTTCAGAATTGATTTGCCAATTAGTCATGTTTCTGATGTTGGCAGTTCGTTGAAGGCAAGGTTGTCAGAATCGAGTTTTTACCTTGACTCGTTTTGCTTAGGTAGAATCGGAACGTAGAATCGCCGAGTTTATCTTTTATTAAAATAATATTAATTATTAAACATTAAATATTAAATATATTTTTTAAACACTATAAAAATATAAATGAATCAAATTTCAACTTTATAATTTAATTATAAGGATAAACATGTTAAAGATTCTTAACAATCAATTATTTTTTTAAAATGACTTTTATATAATTTTATCAATTTTTTCATATTTTAACGATTTTACCCGATTTCACCCGATTTTACCCGATTTCACCCGATTTTACCCGATTTTACAACAGTAAAATCGTGCTACAGTGCGATTTTACCTCAAAACGATTTTACATGCGATTTGACTCGAAATGTACTTCTAGAATCGTAAAATCGTACGATTTCACAATTTAAATCGCGATTTTGACAACCTTGGTTGAAGGGGTTCAACTGTTATGGCAATACCAAAGGTTAATGGTTGAGTTTTGCCAGTGACATATAGGTCTAGCGGATGTGTTTATATTTTGGCCTGGCCTGATACATGTCATAGGACAAATATGGTCATCTTAGCATTCTTGATTTATCGAATTGGCCTACATTATATTTATTGTCTACTAGAGTCTTTGTAAACTAATAGACACGAGAGATTGGTAGTCGTCAAGATGATGATCTATTCATGTAAACTGAGTGATGGTTACATTTTAATTTAGGTGACGTAAACGGTACAGTACAGTGTACAAATAGAGATTTTGTGGCGCACCTGGTGTTGGATCGAGTTCAGCAATCGGTAAGTTTATAATATATTTTATTATCGTATCGATTAATTATACATTAAAGATTATACTCGATTAATGGCGAAAACGATACGAGATCGAAATCCCCTTTCGTCTTGACAAAGACGTTAAACTATACGACGTGAGTAAATAATATGCGTATGTTTATTTTATATCATCTATATATTAGTACGTATAATACTACTTGGGTAAAAATAAGAGAATCCCCACTCGTCTTTACAAAGACGTAAAACACGTTGTGAGTATCGATATATGATAATATTACTACGTACTGATATACTTGTGGAGATGAGTTGATATTGCACATGCATCATTACATTCACGACATGAGATGATTCTGGTGGTGACATGATCCGGCGCTGTGGTGCATACGGCCCAGAGGGGAGGATGTGTGGCCCAGTACTAGCGAGGCTCAGTCCGCACTCTGATATGATGGTCCGGACCGGCAGTGACGACTGCCACAGACTCTGTGCATTCACGCATTTATATACGCATGTGATATATGGAGTTATTGATGTGAAACGAATATTTGAGCACGTATGCAAGTTACCAGAGATGTTTACGGATTCATATGTTTATGTGTGCACTAAATGATACAACTTATTAATATAAGCTATGTAAAAGGAAGAGACACGTAAAGAAAATCAAACTCACGGCAATAACGTATATTATTTACTTACTGAGTCTCCCCCGACTCACCCCCATATTTTCCCCCTAATTTTCAGATAAGTGATCTACTAGTTTGGAGCTGTCATTCATCTTCACGCAAGAGTCCTCGCGTTCACGTATGGTGCCATCCAACTAGTTCCCTCATCGGAGTCCTTGCAGTTATTTCTTTCTTCCACTTTAGAGTAGTGCTCCGTAGCTTGAGCAGGACTTAGATATTGTGTTTTGTTCCGCAAGCTATTTTATTATCCAGTTATATGTTATCATTTGTGAATTATTTATTAATATTTGTTAAGAAATGTATAGAGGCTTGCTTGGCATTTGACATAAGTGTCAAGCGCCGGTCTCGGCCTATATTTTTGGGTCGTGACACCATCAAAAAAAAATAAAAAAAATGCTGAGCTCTAAGGTGTGGTTTTAATTATGAGAGCACTAAAAACATTTTTATGAAGAGCTGGTGGGCGGTTGATTTCTAGAATCACTTGCTGAATGGGAAAAAATCGATGGAGCTTGGGTTTCATACTATGGCTGATTGGGTATGGTATTGCTTCGAGGCATATAGCGGTGAAGATTTGACCCTCATTTTTTATGGAGCTAGATGGATATGGTTCGCAAGGAGTTCATTGGTGCACAAGGATGTACTTTACAGTGTAGAGGAAGCGGTGGCTAGAGTGAAAATTCTGGTAAATGAATAATATGCTACTCCCTCATACAAGTTCAGTGTTAGTAGATAAGAAGCAGCTCAGGTCTGGTTGGCGCCTAAGCAGGGTGAGTTTAAAGTAAATTGTAATGCAGCTTGGTGTCTGGAAAGAAGAAGGGCAGGTTTGGGAATAGTAGGCAGAGACCACAATGGTCTAGTGCTATTTGCAAAAGGCCTGCATTTAGAAAAAGCACAAAGTTCGTTGGAGGCGGAAGGTAAGGCTCTCCTTATGGGATTGAAGGAGGCTCAGATGCGAGGGTGGAGTAAAGTCACATTTTCCTCAGGCATTGCGGAGGCATGCCTAATAGTCATGGGCAAAGAGGGAAGACGCTATAAAGAAGCGGACTGGAGAACAGACTGCCAGAAATTGCTTAATGCATTTACAAACTGAAACATTGAACATGTTTTTAGAGAAGCAAACATGGTGTCGGACTCTTTAGCAGTTAAAAAAGCCTGGTCGTGGTCTTCAGGCGAGGCTGTCTCTAGGTGCAGCTCGCAGGTGATCCGGAGCGACCTTTCGCTGCTAGTTCAGTCTTAGCTTTTGGTTTGTTGTTTTGGTTTTGGTGTAACAGCTTTTCATATCCAATTTTTTTTAAAATTAAATTAAATGCTGAGCTCCAAGACAAATGAGTGTGGCCAAATAGATAGAGCTCAGCAATGGGCCGGGTCGGGCTGACCCGACCCGCTTGATTGAAGACCCGAACCTCATATATCACGAGCCCAGCCCTCTATTATCTCAAATTCGGGTCGGGTCGGGCCGGGTACACTTAATATTCTAAAGCCTTAGGGTCACTTTAGACCCGATAATAAATCGGGCTTTCCGGGCTCATATAGACCCGTGGTTAACCCAACCCTCACAAATTTTGAGTTATGGGCAATTAATGCTGACATCTGTGTCAGCACTGCACCAAATAATATAATTTAAAGTCCAAAGCACCATCACAGAGCAAATGGGACCCGTAATCAAGTGCTGATGGACAATAGATGGACACGTATATATATAGTTATTTACTTATAAGTGTTAACAATTTGGGTAATGTGGGAGAATACTTGTTTTCTTTGTCAAATTGTCATCTCTCACAACCTTCAATGTACATCCTTTGCTTCTTCATCTTCTACCAACTATACTCAGATCCTTACAAGTATAATGGTATCCAGTGAGTTTGGTTAATTGGTGTGGGACCGTCACATAGTTTTTCTTCAAGCTTCATCGGCCAATATCAAATATACTCAGATGAGTATTTAGAACTTTGTCATTTGTTTATCAAAAAAAAAGAACTTAGTCATTTGGACTATTTTGAAGCATCTAGATAATATACTTGGAACACCTTTTGACACTAGAAGAGGGAGGGGCTGAGACATAAATGTCATAGCAATTCATTGAGACTGTATGATAAACAAATGGATAATAAGCTTTCAATTTACAAACCAACTTTGTCATGGTGTCTGGTGGCCACATGTTTTCATCGATGATGCTGTCCACAATTGACATGTCGTGTATGTGTCCTCCTAGGCTCAGCACTCTAAACGAGCATGCTTTCATAAGATTTAACTTAATAATAAATAATCATGCAAGGATTTACCATAAATAATCATGATAGTCGGAGTTTGCTCATCAAGTCAAGTGTTGTGCTAAACAGAGACAAAATCCCACATCGTCCAATTTGAGTGAAATGAGGGGAACAGACGTTCATAAATCAAAGGTGATGCTGCTATATTTTTTTCAAATTGTGAAAGGAGTAAAATCCTACACAGGCTTATCTAAATGGGTAAAAATTAACAAAAGATCGGGCCGAATTTTCGGGCCGGATTTGAATAATCAAGCCTGCGCCCGACCCTACAATAATCGGGTAGGGCTGATGTCGGGTCTCAATCGGGCCAGGGCCGGGTTTATGTCGGGTCGGGTTTCGGGTCACCCTAAGGCTTTTTCAAGCCCCGGGCTGTTTGCTGACCCCTACAAATAGATGGTGATAAGAAGAGTGGGACGAGTGAGATATGTGTATCGCATTCTCATGTAGATGATGACAACTGACATAGACTGTAGTGACTAGTGTGAGTGGAGCAGCACACAAAGTGACAAGCCCTTGTCACTTATTTATGATCACAATACTGAACAGCAAAATGTCTCACTCATTAGTCCTCATACATAAGCTATTTGTTCACAGACCCCCCGACGTTCAGAATCCAAAAATTCAGTCCCTTATCATTTCTCGACATTTATTTATAAATATATAATTTATATAGCAAATGACACATGCATTAATTAATAGATTATTTGTTTGGAATAAATTATTTGCCTTAAATAACAAATAATAACCTTTTTCATTTTGTTGGTCGGTGACCAAAGACAGTAAAAAAATGGTTTATAATTAAATTATAAAAAATGAGAACAAATCTTTAAAGCAAGTTTTAAACCAAAATTAAAAATACCAAAAATGGATATTAACATTTAAAGCACATTTAAACTCCGAGTCCGATACGTTCCACATCATCAACGTGGGGGTTGGTGATTCCATCAACAACAAAAAAACTTGGGGGTCGGTGAGTGGACCAAATATTGTAATCTCAAGGACCAAAAAAACAATTGAAGTTTCAAATTCAGAAATTCTACTAAACAATTTCAGATGGCAGAACTTCAGTGACCAAATTGGAATTATATCAAACTCAATATTTGGTCAGGGATTACCATGATCTTTGTCCGCCTCTGTTCTTATCAGAATCTCACTCTGTCCTCGTCGCTGTGTCCTCTGTTGCCACGCTCACATCACCAAATCCATTCCCCGCTAGACACTACCAAACAAAACACACCATTTTCCATACTTGTACACGACTTACCGTTTATAAAAATCTCGCAAAAATTATCCAACAAAAAAGTTGAAGAAATTCGGTTGATTTTTTCCCATATTTATCGACACACTACCACCAGAATTTCCCGTATAAAAATGAAACCAGAAGAAGAAGGCAACTCACCAGTCACCTCTAGATCTCATATTTGATTTTATCCACCAACCTTATTCATGGACGCCACCCAAATCCTCCAGGACCTAAGCTTCACTCCCGCCACCACCGCCGTGGCCTTAGTACTTGGTGCTCTGTTTTTCATCGTTTTGAGAAATTTGGTTCAGAAGCGGAAGACAAAATCTCCACCAGGTATGTTGAGAACGGTGTAGTTTTGTTGGTTGTTGTAGTTAAGGAACGTCGTCGTTTTGATGTGGTTTTATGCAGCGGTGCCGGGTCTGCCGTTGATTGGCAACTTGCTGCAGCTGAAGGAGAAGAAACCCTACAAGACGTTTTCCAAATTGGCGGAGACTTATGGACCGATTTACCGGATCCGACTCGGATCGTCGACGCTGGTGGTGCTCAATTCCGTGGATGTTGCCAAAGAGGTACCGATTGAAATTTGTCCTCCTTTTGTCTGTGTGTATGTTTTGTTTACTGTTGAAAATCTCACATGAAAATTGTTGTAGTTGGAAGGATATTTTTATATTAGGACTATTTGATTAAGGCTGTTATATTGAATTCGCAGGCTATGGTTACCAGATTTGAGTCCATATCAACTAGAAAGCTATCACATGCACTGGAGCTACTCACTTGCAACAAGACTATGGTTGCGATTAGTGATTATGATAGTTTTCACAAAACTGTGAAACGATTTATCTTGTCAAATGTTCTTGGTGTTAATGCTCAGGTTTTGGTTATTTCAAATCATTTAATTTTACTTTGTGAAGCTGTAAGAGCTATGTTCGAACTTTTCAGTATTATCTGTTTTTTTTTTGCCGCACAGAAACGACACCGGTTGCACAGAGACACCATGATTGAGAATATGGTGAGGAGGTTACATGAGCATGTGAAGAGTCATCCACTTGAAGCTGTGGATTTCAGGAAAATATTTCAGTCTGAACTTTTTAGATTGTCTATGAAACAAGTGAGTACTTGGTTTCGCTTGGTGCAACTTTTTGTATGCAAACTGCAAAGTGATGTTTTCTTTGATTCTTTCCCCTATGGAGTGTTAACGTGATTGGTGTTGACATTCGATGTTTGTAGGCTTTGGGTAGGGACATAGAGTCCATATACGTAGAGGAGCTTGGGGCTACTTTGTCAAGTGACGAAATTTGTCAGGTTTTAGTGTTGGACTTGATGGAGGGCGCTATTGATGTGGACTGGCGGGACTTTTTTCCATATTTGAGATGGATTCCCAACAAGAACTTTGAAAAGAGATTACAGAGATTGTGCTTCCGTAGAGAGATTGTGATGAAGGCTCTCATTAATGAACAGAAAAAACGTATTGCTTCCGGAGAGGTATAGTGCTCCTCTTTAAGCAGCAGATTCTCATATATTTTCACCAATTTAGCTAGTCATTGTCTGTAAATTTTTTCTAAACTAGGATGTAAATTGCTACCTTGACTATTTATTGTCGGAAGCAACATTTCTCACGGAGGAACAACTCCGCATGTTGCTTTGGGAAGTGATCATTGAGTCATCTGATACAACTTTAGTCACCTCAGAGTGGGCAATGTATGAACTGTCCAAGGATCTTAGAAGACAGGTTAGCTATCACTTTAATCTTCTGCTTCCTCATGCAAAGTCTGTCACTGAGTTCTGCATGGTTGAATATATTCCTATTTATCGAACAGGAACACCTACGGAAAGAAATTCAAGGTGTATTTGGGCCAAATAAGATAATAGAGGAGAATTTGGCTCAACTTCCTTACTTGAGTGCTGTCTTCCATGAAACTGTGAGGAAACACAGCCCAGCTCCGATAGTTCCATTACGATATGTCCATGAAGATACGGAAATCGGAGGATATCACATACCTGCTGGAAGCGAGGTGAACCATTCTAGTACTCTTTGTTTTCAGCATCTTATCGTCTGCCGTCTATGGGCTGTGATTTTCCATTACCATATCACAATATTAATTGATATTTTTGCAGATTGCTATCAACATTTATGGATGCAACAGGGACAAAAAGTATTGGACAGAGTCAGAACAATGGAACCCTGAGAGACTTCTGGAAGGTAAATCTGACCCTGTGGATTTGCATAGGACAATGGCCTTTGGAGCAGGAAAAAGGGTTTGCTTAGGTGCCTATCAAGCTATGTTAATATCTTCTACAGCCATTGGAAGATTTATCCAGGAGTTTAGCTGGAATTTGAGAGATGGAGAAGAAGAAAATGTCGATACCGTTGGGCTCACCACCCACAGGCTGCATCCATTACATGTGCTCGTAAAGCCAATAGAGGAATAGAAAATCAGCTCTGTGTTTTCAAGATGATGGTCAAAGGTCTTACTAGAAATCCAAGTTTTTACAGGCACCAGTTATCCCATGATGTAATGCTCTAAAATTATGTTGTTGGATGAGAAAATAAAATGTCTTCTTAAACATGAATTATGAAATCTTTACAAGGTTTTCTTGATGTAATAATGTTTTGGCCCTGCTGACTTCTGTGGTCAGTTGTCCTTGTTAAATTGCTGAGTGACTTTGTGTTAGGAAAATAGAATCGGGTTTATTTTTGGTCTAGAGTCACTATAGCTTTCCTTTTTTTTGAGGGTCGTAGAATCTGTTTTTAAGGGCTGAGATTAGAACGGCATGGCTTAACATCGTCGTTTAGGTAAGACGGGCTGGACTGAATTTGTTTCTTCGCTGTGCGGTGTCGTTTCATCCTAGCTGAAGGAGGTATAAATAGGGCTGAGCATTCGGTAAATTACCGAATTTACCGTTACCGAATTTACCGTTACCGAATTTACCGACTTGAGTTTTTTATTCCGATTACCGAACCGAATTTACCGTTTTACCGACATTTCTGTAAAACGGTAAATTCGGTAAATTTACCGAATTTACCGCATTTACCGAATTATTTTTTTAATAATTTTTATCCTAATTTTAAAATTATTCAAAAATAATAGTTAATCATCTAACAAATATAAAACACAAGAATAATTCAAAATTATAATCTACACAATTATATCTCAAAAGTGTCCAAAAATTGAAGCTTAAAATTGAAGTTTAAACCATATGTCATTTAATTTTTTTTAATTTTTTTAATAAATATTATTTTTTAAATAATAAAAAAATTCTTATTCGGTAAATTCGGTAAATCGGTAAATTACCGAATCAAAAAATTCATTCCGATTACCGACCAAATTTTACCGTTTTACCGATCGGTAATTTACCGATTTTACCGTTTACCGATTTTACCGAACCGAATTGACTCGGTTCGGTAAATTAAATCGGTAAATTCGGAATTTACCGAACAATGCTCAGCCCTAGGTATAAAGGGGGAAGCTGAGGCGTGGACTTCAGAGGCCTGTTCTTTTGAGCTTGAAAATCTCCAATAAATTAATACAACACACAATCTAATTTCATCAAATACAATCTAAACTCACCGGTGGCGGACCCGCCTTATATCTTAATGGGGGCATACCAATTTTTTGAGTAATTAATGGGAGTATTAAGAATAATTCTATAATTATTAACATATTTTAGCCTAATTATGCTAAAATAATAAGACAAAATGGAAAAACGAATGGGACAAATGACTCCATTGTTGTAGGCGTGCGTCCGTCCCTGAAACTCATCCAAATTCATCCAACACAACCTAAACTCACATAAGCTAAACTAGTCTCCACTCACGTATTATTTTCATTATATTTATTATAAAATATTTATATTTTGTATATATAATTATTTATTGATAATTATAAAATATATTTTCTTTTTATAATATTAAGTGTTATTCAATTTTTAATAAAATATTTGCAGCATACCATTAACAGTAATTGCTTATTTAACGTAATTGCGTATTTGTATTTCCTGTGAATAATAATTCCGTAATTTGCATTTACAACTTTGATAAGAAATAAATGGAAATACAAATGAACTGAGTTAAATGAGCTGAGTTAACAACTCGGCAATTCTATGTTTAATTGCATAAATTGAAAGGGCATAAAACATAACATTTCAATTGCATAACATTTATCAGCATCATAACATTTTCAATAAATACTTTACAAAGTAAAAATAATTTAAATAAATGAAAGGCCACAAGACTGGGCAACTAGGCAAGTGGAGAAGTTGATGAGCATTAAAGGCCACAAAATTGAGCAGAACAATTGCTGAGCGTCGGCATGTCGGTAAAGGAGCCGAAGCAACAACTTAAATTCCAGAGTGAAGAGCAAGACACAGTATAGTCAGGAAAAGCAAGATTTGGGTGGTTGCGAAAAATCTAGGGTTGTTGACGAAATTGAATTCGGCAATCGTTACAAAAGTCGAAGTTGGTGGCCCCGAAAACCAGACTGCTGGCCGTCGACCAAATCGACTCGTTCCTTTAACCAAAGTCGAAGTTGCTGGCCCGAAGTGGAAGGAAAATTTACCAATCTAACCCAAATTCAAACTCAAATCACCTATATACACCAAACCAAATTCAAATAATCAATCTACCCCACTTTTTAATAATTCCGGTACCACAGGAATCGACTAAGAATTCCGATTTTCCCAAATCGAAATTATTCGAAAATTGAAGACGTGGCTTGGATCGGGGCCTACGTGGCCCTACGTGGACTGAATAGTCTGAGGTGGCAAGCCAGGTAGAGTCCCGGTGCAGGACGTACCGGAATTAATGCAGTTCCGGTTCGTGCTACACCGGTATTAAGCCAACAGGCTTTTCAGAACTGGTCGGGGTATCACGGTCTTAGTTTGGATGTGACCAGACGAAAACAATTCCGGTTTACTAGAAACCGGAACCCTCTGTACACAAAAAGATTCCAAAGGTCCCAGTTGGGAAGTGACTAGACGAGCTAATTCCGGTTGGACAGAAACCGGAATTAGTATAATACCGGTGTAGGAGGAACCGGTATCATAATAATGCCGATTCCTGTAAAACCGGAACTAGATACCTATAAATTCAAGCTCGGTTTGTTCATTTTCAACACAGAATTCAATCATTTCTCTTCAATTAAATCATCTATCTCTCTTCTTCTATTGTTACCATGTCTGACATGAGCGATGATTCTGGGGAGTATATGGCCACATTGGCAACATTAGATAATCCAATAAAAGACGAGTACGACCGTGATGCGATGGAGAATTTGGATAATGTTGCCGACGAATATCCCGATGCGGAGGAAGTTCAAGATCGTATCGTCTGGCACCATCCGAGTTTCAGTGATATCTCCGCATGGGAAATATATCAAACGCCAGATGAAAATGTGAGGGTCCACCATCCTAACTCCCCGGATCTTGGAGAGGGCTCTCTTTTTGCGAATAAAGAGAATGTCATGCTTGCTGTGCAGAGATACTCAATTCTAAATCAGGTGGAGTTTAGGGTAAGAAAGTCTGACACTCGCAAACTGGTACTAGAATGTCGTAAGGGTGAAGAAATATGTCCGTGGCGCCTTCGAGTTGTGGTGTTGGCACGATAAGAATGCCGAGTTTCCTGCACGTCCACATCCTCCGCCTCCACATCCTCGTCCATCCTCGGCTGGTATAAACGACGAGTGTGTCGCGAATACCAAGTAAAATAATCTGATGTGGGATCGTCAATGTTCGCATACGGGCCCGCCATATCTCCGTCAATCAATCTCTCGTGACGACTCTTCCACGGTGCAATGTAACTAGCATGGTAGACCGCCCAGTCCCGATTCTTCTTTCTATCCATCCCGTGGCAAGGGTCTGAACTTCCAATTGGGTTTGGCGGAACGCCTTGTGTAAACCCATACTGTCTCATGACACGCGCTGGATGGTGCCACTCAATGATGTTGTAACAGATCAATGGCACATCAGCCCTCCAGGTGGTTTGTTGACCCTGTGCATACAACGGGTTCAACAACTCCAACATGGTATAGTCGTATGGTCTCCATATGAAATCGCCCGGTACCATCTTCTGTATAGCATCGCGGTACTGCAACAAACTACCTTTCGACACTCCTACCCACCGCTTAGGCCCAATCCATTTCCTGTACATAAAAGTTAATTATTCGTTAAATATAATGAAAGGTAAAATACTGTAAATAAAAAATTTCTAAACATAAATACTTACATGTACGACCACGAACCGCGCAAAGCTGGGTCGAACTCTGCATCTGCCGGAGGCAACACGACAGGAACTGATACCTTCGGCACACCGATGCGGGATAGTCTATCCCAGCACCAAAACTGCACACCGGCAAGCTGACTGTGTCCGATCATACATGTTGTACACATGTTACTATACAGACATGCCAGCACCGCACTTCCCCAGCTATAGTTCACAACCCTATCAAGGTCCTCTAACAATGGTAGAAAGTGAAGCGAAATCGCCTTACCGCTCTTATCACTGAATAATGTCGAACCTATAAGGTTGAGTAAATATGCCCTCGTGTATTTCTTCAGTGTCTCGTCATCTGCGTCCACGGGGATCTGCACCAAATGGTTCGTAAACCAACTCCTCTTTGCCATACCGGGTGCTCTGTCGTAACACTCGGGGTATGCTCCCAGCAATCTAACACAAACCTCTTCGAAATTCATCCTCGTCAGTCCCGTCACAGGCTCCCCCTCTACAGGGAGCCCGGTAAGTAATGACACGTCCTGCAACGTGATTGTGGCCTCCCCCTCATTGAAATGAAAGGTATGAGTCTATGGCCTCCACCTCTCTATCACGGCTGTCAATAATGATGGATCACTCTTCACATCGCAGATCTGAATCCATGGATAAAATCTAGCAGCAACCACATAATGTCGTATTCGATGATCAAGGGGCAGTGCACCCCCTTTGTGAATCTTAAGGGGTTCGTTTGCATTCCCTTTTATATCCAACTGTCAACCAAAAATGATGATCAATATTAGTAACATGTTAAATTATGAATGATAATTAACGTAAATTAACAAACTAACCCCAGGTTTCCAAATCGCCTATGTACGATGAGCAGTCTGCTGACGTAGGACTGAGTTGTCAATCGGACCAGGATGAACTATTTCATCCACATCCATATTCGGATGCAAAATAGCTTGCGAAGATCTCTGTCACGAGGACGGTCTATATGAGTCCATATCTGCATCACGATAACAAAATTTACCAACAATTCAACAATTAACAGTCAACAATCAACAATATATGCATCACGAATTTCATCAAACACCATATTCAAAATTAACAATTGACAATATCTGCATCACGAATTTCATTATAAACCAAATTCTAAATTCACAATCAAATAACAATCAATAATTAACATTCAACATTAACATAATTCACCAAAAAATTCACCGAAAATTCAAAAAATTAACAATCAACAATTCACTCTAATTCTTCAATTCAAATCCACAATTACTCACATTATATCAACATTTAACTAATCAAATCAACAATAACAATACCCTATTCACCAATTCCCCAATCAACAATATATTCTACTAAACCCTACCAAAATCATCTAATTATGTAACTCATTACCGGAATGGATAAGAGGCGGAGCAGCACCATCGGCGAGGCTGGTATACGGCAGAGGGAGGCGTCGGCGGAATGGAGAATGAGAAGGAGGCGTCGGCGGAATGGAGAATGGAGAATGAGAAGAAACCCTCGTGTTTTGTATTCACATAATACCGGTTTAGGAAGAACCGGAATTATTATAATGCCGGTTTCCCTTGAACCGGAACCCACGTGTATGACAAGTCAGCGCCACTTGGTCCACTCCGTCCCACTATCGTCCCACATCATCACTTTCGAATAATTCCGGTTTGGGAAAAACCGGAATTCTTAGTTCCGGTTCCAGTGGTACCGGAATTATTAAAAAGTGGGGTAGATTGGTGATTTGAGTTTGGTTTGGTGTATTGTGGTGATTTGAGTTTGGATTTGGGTTACTTTGGTAAATTTTCCGAAGTGGAAAGGGTAGCTGATTCCGACTTATACAATCAACGTCGAAAGGATCAAATGAACTTAAATTGAATACGAAATATTTGTCAGTATATTTAAAATATTAATTTTAAAAACTTAAATTGTAATGTTACACTTTGTAGATATGTTAATGTTATTCGTGACTTTGAATTGTTAAAATTAATTTAAACTAGTGAAATTATCAAAAGTTAAATACTTTTTTATGAAATTTTTTATAAAAGATTCGTAGTTTTTTTTTTTACATTTTTATAACTACAAAACGAAAAAAAAAAACCACGAACATTACAATTAGTATTTTTATAAAAATAAATAAATTTTTTTTCAATTTATTATAATATTTTTTATTATAATACAATATCACCTAAATTAGTCTTCACTCACGTAACTTAATACAATCTAATCTAAACTCATCCAACGGAATCTAAACTCACCTAATCACCCATCATATCCTAAACTCATTCAACACGATCTAAATTCATCATGTACGATCTAACACAACCTAATCTCCCAACCCCCAACCTACCGCCTAAAAAACAGTGCCTTAAAGTCGTGAGCTGAATAGAGCCACAATCTATCCCAACCTAATCTCGCAACACAACCTAATAAAATTCCCAAATCTGCGTCTAAGCCCTAAATTGGAGTTCTGGAATCCGCTGAACGATTCGAGTCGTGGGCTTCGCCTGAAGCGTCCGGCGTCCTTCTGCTATCTGTGGTGACCAAGAGTCAAAGAACGCCTTGATTGGTGGCGGTGAGTTCCACCTGAACAGCAGTGTAAGTCCATTGTTGGGTCTATTGTTGGATCTGCTAGTGTTAGGCTAGACTTGATTGACTGGTGTTGTAGAAGAGTAAACTGGTTAGTTTTGGTATGGTCAAGCTTCGACTCTCTTGTAAATTGTGTGCTCCCTGTATTGTAGTTTGTGGTACGAGCCAAGATCACATAACAAGTTAAAATGAGCTGCGAGATTGGAGGAGGTGGGCGGAAGCATGTGCTGCTGTTTCCATATCCAGCACAGGGTCATATGTTTCCTATGATGGACCTAGCTGACCAGCTGGCGAGGAGGGGTTTGGATTTGACAATACTGGTGACACCTAAGAATGCGGAGATTTTGAATCCTTTGCTGTCTGTGCATCCTGGGATTAGGACACTGGTGTTACCATTTCCGGGACATCCAAAGATTTCTCAAGGAGCGGAGAATATGAAGGATATTGGGAACCATGGGAATGTGCCGATGATGAATGCTATGGGCAAGTTTCATGTGGGAATTGTGGAGTGGTTTAAGGGGCAGGAGGATAGTATTAGGCCGGTGGCGATTGTCTCAGATTTCTTTCTGGGGTGGACTGAGAGGGTGGCTAAGGAGGTTGGTGTGCCAAGGATTGCCTTTTATTCGTCTGGTGTGCTGCTGATGGAAGTGAGTTACTACAGCTGGAAAGAGATTGATCATGTGCTGAGCTTGGATACAGTGGAGTTTGAGGAGCTTCCTGGGAGGCCTGTGTTTAAGAATGAGCATCTTCCATCAATGGTTAGGAGGTACAACAAGTCTGATCCGGATTGGGAATTTGTGAAGGATTCCATGACTGAAGGTTCGACGAGCTGGGGTTTGATTTTCAACACTTTTCATGATATGGAAGGCCAGTACTTGGATCACTGTAGAGAGAAAATAGAGCACCATAAGGTCTGGGCGGTAGGTCCACTTAAATTGATGAACAAACCTGGGAAGACATTGGCAGGGCCGAGATCTGATGTGCTCAAATGGCTGGATGAATGTCCTGATAGATCCGTAGTTTACGTTTGCTTTGGCAGCCAGAAAACATTGGGCAGGGAGCAGATGAAGGCGTTGGCTACGGGACTTGAGCTTAGCGGTTCACGGTTTCTATGGGCTGTTAAGCAGGCTACAACAGCAGCACAGATGGAGGAAGGATTTGGGTTTGTTCCACAAGGGTTTGAGGAGCGGGTTGGTAAGAGAGGCAAGGTAGTGAGGGGTTGGGTGCCACAGGAAGCTGTATTAAACCATCGGGCTGTGGCGTATTTTCTGAGTCATTGTGGATGGAACTCTGTGCTGGAGGCTGTTGTTGGAGGTGTAGGACTAGTAGCGTGGCCAATGGAGGCAGACCAGTTTGTTAACGCCAGGATACTGGTTGAGGAAAGGGGCGTGGCTGTCAGAGTCTGTGAGGGTGCTGACACTGTGCCTGACCCAAATACCTTGGCTCGGACTATAGCTGAGGCATTGAGTGGGGATCAGTCTTTGTTGTCGAGGGCAAAAGACTTGAGTGAAAAGGCTCACAAGGCAGCGGGCGCTGGCGGTAGTTCTGCAGCAGACTTGGATCGACTGGTTGAGGATTTGAAGCAGCTGAAAAACAAATGACTATGTTAAATAATGAAACCATGTCATGGCAGTAATGTATCCAAATTAAAAGCTGAAAGACCTTTATACGGCATGGAATCAAATTCATTCATTTACAAAAAAAAATAACAAGTTAAAATTGAGTTCCATTTATTTACTGATCCCATATTTGGTTTCTCTTAACAGGGTGTTTTTAACCTCTTGTATATGTTCAACTATCCGTCCACTCTACATGTTGACATAAGCCGTCATCCCTGTTTCCTTAGTGTATTTCCAATACCTCTCTGTATTCATTTGCAAAGGTGATCATACTATTTAATACAGTGACACAAGTCATATTTTGATCATGACGCTTTCAACCCTCTCTAGCCTATAAATCAGGTTGGTTGCTCTTGAACCTGCAACCAATACTTGGCTAAATTTTGGTAAAGTGTCCATTTACATTGATCCATTTATTGTTGCAAGTCATTTAACTCGTTATCGGCATTGTGATATATTGGAATTATAGAATTAGATATAGAGCTCATCTTTTTTGTGTTTCTTTGATATATAAGCTGCTTTCACTTTATGAAGACCAATTGTCACTGCCACCACCTGGTACCTTTATCTGATTTAATCCAAGAAGTGGCCCTGGGCGGTTTATTGTTATTCTTATTTGCTATAACAGCTGAGGCGTTTACGCCAAAGACTAAAATCGTCAAAACTCCTGCCACCACCTGGTACCTTAACTGAATCCAGCTGATTGGCTGAACTAGCTTTTGTTTAGATGTGTGGTGTTTTCAGTTAGTCTCTCTACATACTTGACGTTGGTCACGGTTGTTCACTGCCCTGATTGTTCATGTTGCTGATGTTTTACATCTTTAGGAATACCAGGGCTACGATTTTTGGGAAATTTGCTGCAGCTAAGAGAAAAAACCACACAAGACTTTTACCATGTGGGCATAGAGATCTATGGACCAATTTATACGATCAAGCTTGGCTCTGCGTCTATGGTTGTTCTCAACAATACTGATGTTGCAAAAGAGCTTAGCTGTTGTAATTATTCTTTTGTTGGATAATTGTACTGGTACCCTCACTATACTTTAAAATATTAAATAAGGTGCAAGATAGGTGTATCAATATACTCTTGTTGTACAGACAGTAGGAAATGATATCAATGGAGTCGTTTGTCCGAAGGGAATGTACTAATTTTCACTACTTAAGAATTCAAGATCTAACAAGCAATACCTGGGGTAAGATACTGACACTGAGGAACACTTTGAGCTTTAAGATCCCCTACGAATATATGAATTAAGCTTGTAATGTAGGCAAAGCGTGGAGTCTATCACTACTTGCCTACATAAACAGTAAATTAATACCCTGAATTGAAATTGTAAAAGATGAATATGATCCCAAATAGAAATCTTCATCATCTCTTGTCCAGTTATATCAAAAATTACTTAAACTGAAATATGAAAGACGTTTAAACCATGTGACCCAAAGCACATGTCATTAGCCTTTATGCCACAAAATATGCAATCAGATTAGTGTCTAGCCCAACCTAAAGCTTATCTAAGTCCAAACTCCAAAATATAAGTCCAAGCAGTCTAAGAAAGAAGACCAATTGTAGACAAGTATGGATAAGAAAGAAGTAGGTGTAGACAAGTCTAAATAAGGAAAGAAGTAGGCGTGGATTTTTTTTAGATATATTAATTGTTATTTTTGGAAAAATATCTTAACCTTCCATTTAAGAGTAGTTTTAGTATAAATAGGGATGTTTAAATACAATTTATTTCTTCTAAGCAAATACTTCATCCTGTGTTCTAAAAAATCTCCGCTAGACCCTGATTACAATACTGTGATTTCTTAAGTTATAGTCACTCCTCTAGTCCCTTTTCTCTGATTTTCAACTCCATTTTTCACTCTCTTTAACACAAAGGTAAACCATATCTTTCAGCTCAGACCGATTCACATGTTTTATATCGAACTATAAATATTCAAAGAGACACCTCTAATTTATTTTTATGTTATCATTATCACCATTTTGCAGCAATATATTGTCACAATGGTGGCAGCTCACAGTATGTTGGACCTGGAGGCAATGTTGCCTTTGTTTACCATAACCACTGTCTTGGGAGCCTTGTTGATCTTCTTTGCTTTAAGAAGCTGGAAGTGCTGCCCAAATGGGGGTAGTACCCTGTACAAGCTCCCAGCTCCACCGGGTAACATTGCATGTCCAGTTTATTCATAGAAAATTCTATTCCAGGCTTTAGCTATTCACTAATTTCATGTTAAAATATGAAGTTGTTGTAACGATTGACATTTTTTTTTTTTTTCGATTCATAAGTGGTAGTTAGCCACCCAAAAAACGAGACCCGTGAAGGTTCGATACTCTGAAGTCCAAATGACCAAAACTTTGGAAAAAAAACTCTGCGGCCATAGGACCAAACACTAAAAGCACTGCAAAGAACTCTAACGCTAAAAAACTCTAGATGCTACTTTCACCCAAATCTCCTTCTACATTCCAAATTCTCCTATAACGGTTCGACTAATCCAGAGCATCTCTCTTCAAATTCTCTTTGCATCTCTCTTCATATTCCCTTTGCAGGTGGTTTTCAAAGAGTTGGATCATCTCTTCCTCCGGTAAACTCCCCTTAACCCCCAAATCCAGCGCCACATGGTAGGATTCCTCAGCTTCCTTTCTTTGAACTCTTCTTCTTTCTCGCTCAATAGCCTCTATTCCCATATCGGAAGAGTTTTGAGCTGGGGCAAAACCTTTGTCCGCAGAGGGCAAATAAACCAAATCAGTACCCCTTTGCGCCTCTTCCAGCCTGTTTGCCACAGCGTAAGTGCACTCGGCTTCCATTCTCTGATTCCTCCTCCTCATTCTTTCTTCTTCTTCCACTGAGTACAACTCCAAAGGTTTCTCGAGATCTTCTAGGAAGGACTTTTTGATGCCATTCAACACAGCCTTTTTCTTTCTTCTTTGCTGTTTGCGTATTCCTTTCACCTTGGACTCTTTCCTTTTCACCATTTTAGAAGGATTTCGGACATTTCCCACTAAGTCGATAAGCTTGATGTTTTCCCAATCTGAGTCTGACTCGATACCATTCCCTTTAGAAGCATCATCTTCATAGATATCCCAGCAGTCCTCTTCCACCTGTGAGCGAGCAGCCACTAGCTCAGGGTGATTGCCAAGATCTCCAAGTGGCTTTTGGAAGTCTTTCCGCCTCAGGGGAACAGAACTCAGTCTACCCTTCCTAGCTTCCACTCCTTCGGGTCTCAAGACAGACGCCCAAGAAGAGGAGCTTGAAGACCCCTCTGGCGCTAAGTCTAAACTTGGCCCTGAAGAGGTACCACTCCCCTTTTTACCCTCACATTCCTGGACGCTGTGAATTGAACTCGCACTAGCCTCCCCTCCCCACTCCGGAGCATTCTTCTGAGATTGGTGTGACATTGATTTATTGCCCAGACAAGTCGATGAGTCAACCATCTGAGTGTCCACCTCACATCCATTTAAAAAACAATCTTCCAGAATAGACACCTCGTAAACCTTCCCTGAGATTTCTGCCTCCACCGTTTCTGAGATTCTTCCCATTGAATTAGCTTCAATCAACATTCTTGCTCTCTCAATACCAATAATCCGGAAATCCCTTTCATCCCTTCTCACAAATGAGCCATGAGCAGCAGCTAAAAGCTCAAAATTTTCTTCACTCCAAGCCTTAAAAGGAAGCCCAAAAATACTCAGCCACACTGTTCTTTTCCTTGTCTGCTCCTCCTCCTTCCAACCTTGGAACTTGCTGAAATTCTTAACGATTGACATTGTTTTCATCACTCTCGTTGATTTTATTGTCGGTGTAGCTGATGTTTCTTTTTTACAAATTTAGCTGTGCCTGGAGTGCCATTGTTGGGGAATTTACTGCAGCTGAAAGAAAAGAAACCTTACAAATTATTTGCTGAATGGGCAGAGATTTATGGGGCAATTTACACAATCAAACTTGGTTCTTCTTCCTTGGCTGTCCTCAACAGTGCAGATGTGGCCAAAGAGGTTAAGCATGAATGATCTGTATCATAAATCATTTTTTACATATAAATTAGAACATCCACTGATCTTGGTCGGTTTTAATTTAAGGAGCATGTATTTGGGTAAATGTTTGTCACAAACGTGAAATTACTTGGTGAAACTAATGGACTTGTTTAACGGTTTCAGGCCATGATAACAAGATTTTTTTCAATCTCAACAAGAAAGCTGTCATCAGCAATGAATGTCATCACCCAAAATAAGTCCATGGTTGCGACAAGCGATTATAATGACTTCCATAAGATGGTCAAACGTCATGCTATCACAGGGGCACTAGGAACAAATGCTCTGGTAAATCTTTTGTGATGTGGTTTTGATACCGTAGAGATATAATTTCAGCTTGCAGATGTGAGGAAATTTTGCATAATGGTTTGAAACATTTATAGAAAAAACATCGATGTCATAGAGATACCATGGTGGAAAACATTAGCAAAAGGTTGCACGCTCATTCCAAGAGCTCCCCATTTCAAGCTGCAAATTTCAGACAAACTTTTGACTCGGAACTTTTTGCATTCTCATTGCAAGTGGTGTGTACCTTTCTTTGGTTTGTGGTATTTGAAATGTTTTATGATTGGATCATACCTTCTGTGGTATGTGGTATGAGTTTGCGCATATGTTGAATTTGTAGACATTGGGAGACAATATAGAAAGCGTACATATCAAGGAACTTGGTACCACTTTTTCACAAGAAGAGATGCATCGAGTTTTGGTGACTGATATAATGGAGGCTGCGATTGAAGTGGACTGGAGAGACTTCTTCCCATATCTTAGTTGGATTCCTAACAAAGGATTTGAAACAAGAGTCCAGCATATTCATTCTCGCAGGATTGCGACAGTCAAAGCCTTGATAGCTGAACAGACGAAGAAAATTGCAGCCGGGAAGGTATACATTTCTTTCAACAATCAAATCAAAGCGAAAGTTACCCCTAATCGACTCTGCAATTAGTTGTAAGTTAAGAATTGGGATGAGCAATGTGATCAAGTCAACTAAAGTTTGGCTTTTATGACAGAGATTGAATTGCTTCCTCGACTACTTGCTAACGGAAGAAAAAGATCTTTCAGAGGATCTACTAGCCATGTTGATTTGGGAAGACATAGGTGAGGCGTCAGATACCGTTGCTACCACAGCAGAATGGGTCATGTATGAACTTGCAAAGAATTCAACTCACCAGGTTGGTGTCTAAGTTCTAATACTAGTCGGATAGTCATGTTTTGCCTTACTTCATTCAACAGTTTTCTTTTAACTTGTTTTTCCAACAAAAAAAGCTCCGCCTCTTCAATGAAATTCGAAGGATCTGTGGAGAGAATAAAATTACAGAGGAAGATGTGCCACAGCTTCCATATCTGAATGCTGTATTCCATGAAACTTTGAGAAAGTACAGTCCCGGTGCTCTCCTAGCTCCAAGATATGTTCATGAAGATACTCAAATAGGAGGCTGCTACATTCCTGCAGGCACCGAGGTTTTTAGCTTGCGTTCGCAGTTCCTCTCTATTTTCTTGCAACAGTATTGTTTTAATCCCCTTGACCAGTGAATGTTGAAACAGGTACTTGTTAACATCTATGGATGCAACATGGACAAGAATAAATGGGAGAGGCCAGAGGAGTGGAAACCTGAAAGATTTCTTGACGAAAAATATGTCCAGTCTGACTTGTACAAAACAATGTCATTTGGAGCTGGTAGGCGAGTGTGTACAGGCTCTCAACTAGCAATGCTGATAGTCACAACCACTGTTGGAAGGCTTGTGCAGGAATTTGAATGGAAACTGGCCGATGGAGAAGAAGAAAATACCGATACTGATTCTGAGGTTCTCACTAGTCGCAAACTCCATCCACTCTACGTTATACCAACTCCAAGAGTTGCCTAACTGAAGGCTTGTTGTACTGTAGCTCTAGCTTTGAGAGCGTACCATTTGAAATAAATTGTTTGTGTGCCATTACATGTTATAACGACGTCGTTTGTTAACATCTTTTTTGCGAAGCTCGTATATGACCCGAGCTACCGGGTCGGACCGCCCGCTTGGCGAATCTTTGGATACATGAAAAACTCAAACAGCTGCGCGGTTAATAACGGAACACGTGTACTGCACGTGTCGCACGCTGGTCTTGGTCCTCTCCATCCGAATAAAACAATTTAAATTGATCAAAAAGATGATCTTCAGAGCATTTGCAGCGATGGATCTCCGAGAAGCGATCTCCAACCAGACCGACGTAGCGCTGAAGTTGACCAACCACCTCATCGCGACCGAGGCCAAAGATAAAAACCTCGTGTACTCCCCGGTATCGATCCACGTCGTGCTCAGCTTGATCGCCGCGGGTTCCAAGGGTCAAACCCTAGACCAACTCCTCTCGTTCCTGCAGTCCAAAAGCACCGACGATTTGGGGACGTTTGTTGCTCAGCTTGTGGATGTTTTGCTGACTGATGGAGCTGGAAGTGGTGGGCCGAAGCTGGCGTTCGCGAACGGGGTTTGGGTTGATGGAAGCTTGAAGTTTAAAGAGAAGTTTGAGCAATTGGTTGATGGGGTTTATAAGGCTGCGGCTAAGCAAGTGGATTTTCAAAATAAGGTCAGTTGTTGGTTAATGGTGATTCATTCAATTTTCTTTTGTCAGATTAGGTTGGAAGCGGGATTCTTCATTTACTATTAGAACCCTATATTTGTGTATTGCAAGTTGGAAATGTATACCTTCTTGTATTGCTACAGAAGACTGAAGCTTTCTGGTGACTGAAAAGTGTTGATTGGTTCATAAATGAACTTCCTGTGCGTGGTTTAGTGGTGTTGGTTTAGTTGTGTAGTTATTCGACAGCAACTATTTGTCAAGTTAAATAGGAAAAGTGAGCCATGGGATCAATTATGTGAGCATGTTCATTTGATTCGATCCACAAGTATGAAATCGTTGACAAAATAGCACATGTAATATATTCAAATTGATCGGGCATGTAGGTCATGTATTAGAAGATTACATGGTTTACTCGCATCGTTTTTGTATGGAATTTTCTAAAACTGGCTTATATGGCTGGTGGTTGAGCATGCGCACTAAAACAGGTAGCTTGGTGTCGACTGATTGATAGTAGCATGCTAGTTTGTTAATAAGGCTTCATATTGTTGCATTTTATATTTTGATGGATGCATTGTAAGTTGGGTTTCTTATTTGTATTTGCTGTTGTTGGTTATTGTGTGGCAGCATGTTGAAGTTACCAGTGAAGTGAATTCATGGGCTGATGAAAAAACAAGTGGCCTCATCAAGGACATTCTTCCTCCTGGTTCCGTTGATCATACCACAAGGCTAATTTTAACTAATGCAATCTACTTCAAGGGGTCCTGGACTGAGAAATTTGATGCATCGGCCACCAAAGATTGTGATTTCCACTTGCTCACTAGCAGCACGGTCAAAACTCCTTTCATGACCAGCAAGAAGAAGCAACTTGTTGCAGAATTTGATGGGTTTAAGGTGTTGGGGCTTCCATATATGCAAGGTGAAGACAAGCGCCAATTTTCTATGTACATCTTCCTTCCAAACGCAATAGACGGGCTCCATGCTTTGGCTGAGAAATTGGTTTCGGGGTCAGGTTTTTTGGATAAACATATTCCAAGACGTAAGGTAGAACTTACACAATTCTTGATTCCCAAGTTCAAGATATCATTTGGATTTGAAGCCTCTAAAGCCCTCAAAGGCTTAGGATTGGTATCACCTTTCACAGGCCCGGAAGGTTTAACAGAGATGGTGGAACCTCCTTCAGGTCAGGACCTCTATGTGTCGAGCATCTTCCATAAATCATTCATCGAAGTCAACGAAGAGGGAACAGAAGCCGCTGCTGCAACAGCAGCTGTCATTTCTTTGAGATCACTGTCAGTGCCAATGACTTCAGACTTCGTAGCTGATCATCCTTTCCTCTTTGTTATAAGGGAAAACATGACTGGTGTGGTTCTCTTCGTCGGCCACATCCTCAACCCACTTGAGAATTGATCGATATGTACACGTATCAACCTTGCTAAGTGGAACTTATATAAGAAGCATCCCTTGACTATGATGTCTGTTCGGGTTTGCCCTCGGCTGTTTTGTTGTGTCTCCGTCTAAGATCTTAGTGAGGTCAAGAGTGTGTCCTTTCTATACTATGTTTGGATTATCATGTTTGGCCCCGCAGGAACTGCTATAACAACCATCCTCCCGATTATGATGTCTATTAGGGTTTGCCCTCTGCTGCTCTGTTGTGTTTCCCCGGCTCTAGTAAGATCTTAGTGAGGTCAATAGTGTGTTCCTATCTATACTATGTTTGGATTATCATGTTTGGCCCTCAGCCATGTCCTGTATATTGAGGTTGCGGGCTTGCTGTTTTTCCTGTTCGCAAATCTCAAACAATAAGTTGCATCAGAACGCATATTCCACTGAAATGTGGTCAGACAGATTTGATTGTGCTTTTGTGATTTTGATGCTGATGCAGCTTAATGCTTGTACTGGTTAACACTTTTGTGTGTATTGATTAATTATACATAAAACAAAAAATGAAGTAAAAACTACAACAAGTATACTATAAAAGTGGTATGTTAACTTCTATGTAGACCATACATAAACTTCAGGGTCGATGACCCATCAATTAGGGTGATTATATGCCATTGCCAACAAGTCACATTTTACTGAATTAATGCATAATTAAAATTAATCTACTTTAAAATATCATAGCTAATCTAACATGTTAATTTTAGATTCCCAATATCAAGAAAATATACAAAAAAGGCTACAAATATTTCAAAGAGGAAACAATAAATTCACGAATCCGTTCCAACATTTTTTTAAAAGTTAAGACTTAATTAAAAAAAAGTAATTGATTTTAAATAATATATTGTTTCATTTCTAGTGTCACGATCAGGTACAAAGTTGATTTTTGGTACAAAATACAAAATTCGTCTAAATCAACCTATAAGGGGCTGTCCACTTTGACTCTATTTTACTAACTGAAACTTATCTTAACTGAAAGTAACTTATCTTAACTGATCTTAACTTATCTTAACTGATCTTAACTTAACTGAAACTTATATTGACTGATGAATAGTATTATTTTATGATGATGATGATGCTTGTGATGATGATGATGATGAATAGTAATATTATGATGATGATGAATAGTAATTTCATGATGATGATGGTTGTGATGATGATGAATAGTAATTTTATGATGATGATGAATAGTAATTTAATGATGATGAATAGTAATATACTGATGATGATGATGGGGGTGATGATGATGAATAGTAATTTTATGATGATGAATAGTAATATTATGATGATGATGATGAATAGTAATATTATGATGATGAAGGTATGATGAATAGTATGATGGTATGATGATGATGATGAATAGTATGATAGTATGATGATGATGATGAATAGTATGATGGTATGATGATGATGAATAGTATGATGATATGATGATGATGATGAATAGTATGATGGTATGATGATGATGAATAGTATGATGATATGATGATGATGATGAATAGTATGATGGTATGATGAATAGTATGATGATGATGTTGGTATGATGATGATGATGATATGATGATGAATAGTGTGATGGTATGATGAATAGTATGATGGTATGATGATGATGATGGTATGATGAATAGTATTATTATGATGATGGTATGATGAATAGTATGATGGTATGATGATGATGGTATGATGAATAGTATGATGATGATGGTATAATGATGATGATGGTATGATGATGAATAGTGTGATGGTATGATGATGGTATGTGAAATTCTATCCCCTGTTCAAGCAAGTATTCTAGGTCGTGTTTCGACAGACCTTGAACTCTCTTCACAACAGTTCAACGAACAGATTAAACAGAACAATAAAACAGGAGCACGCACAGGTTGATAACCCAGTTCGGCCAGGCCTACTCTGGGGGGTTTCCCACACCCGGAAACGGGACAGCAAAACTTTATTACGAGTATAGGGTTTCCACAGGGACTTACACTTACACCATGTAATAGCCACACCTCAATACTCCGTCTCTCAGATTTGCAACCAAGGTTCGTCGCAACTCCCCTTGATCCCCTTCGTCCAGACCCTCTGTCCGAACGTACTCGATCTTCTCCTGAAGCTCGGTTGCTTTCTCTTGAAAGCAGGTTGTTCTGTTTGTGCACTGAACGTGATTGACTCTGGTCAGTCTGAATGGCACGTATCAGACTGAACGCACACCGATGTATTTCCAGTGGGGAAAGTACAAACGGTCGTCGCTTTCTTCTTCTCCAATCGGTAGGATTTCTCGTGTATATTTGATCTTGAAAGCGATGCAGAATGAGGGCGCCTCAGCAATGTATTTATATGCTTCGGACGAAACCCTAAACTGCACAAGATAATCCCATCAAATATTCAGGAGATACTCCTAGATATTTGATGTATATCTTATCCAATCGGATGGAAGAATATACGAAGCCGTCTTCTTTCCCAAGCAAGTCACGCCGTCTTCAATGAGCATATTCATTTGAATATCTTGCTCGAATACGTCGCACGAAATCTTCGTTGCCAATATCTTCCGGAAAAATATCCTTGCGTCTGCTCCACGCTGTACATGAGTGCTAGGATATGTTCGAACTCCCCCTGAACACCTGCTCGAACTGTCTAACCGCGTTTTGCCAAACACATACCACTCAAGGGAACATCAATCTCCCCCTTGGTATTTTGGCAAAACCACATCTACTAGATAACTAGATCTATCTAACTATCTAGACAGTAGACAACCTTGAGGGAACAAAAAAAATGTCACCACCTCAAAATGGCTACCACTAATCGCACCCCCCACACCCCCCATGTGGGGCCCAGGTAAAATTCCCATTCTGCCCTTCTATTTATTATATATATTATATATATTATATATATTATAAAAAATGATTTTAAAATATTTAAAATTTCTAAAAAAAGATTTTAAAATATTTAAAATTTCATATTAATATATACAAATGATTTTAAAATATTTAAAATTTAGTATTAATATAATATATATTATATACTATAAATGATGTATCAGTGAGTTGTCTATCGTAATGTATTGTCAAATCTGTTTCTGTCCACTATGTATGAATAGTATAATTTTCTTTTGCCAGAGAATCTAGTCAGTGAGTTGTCAATCTATGTTTCGTAATGTATTGTCAAATCTGTTTCTGTCCACTATCTATGAATAGTGTAATTTGCTTTTGCCAGAGAATCTTGGCAGTGAGTTGTCTATTTTTGTTTCGTAATGTATTGTCAAATCTGTTGTTTCCCACTAACTTTTTGGATTTCAAATTTTAAACGTACATAATGTAGTCTATATAATGGATAGACTTATAAGTAGCAAGTCATTCACTCACACTTCTTTAAGACAACCGTATCTCTCTACCATGGATAATGATAATTTTGCGGGATTTTCAAATAGCTGGTCATACGGGAGTGATCCTCGCAGTGAGGAAAGTATATCCAACAAGAATCGGGATTATACATCCGAATTCACCACAAACCAGGTTAGTGTCATTATTGTATGCTTATTTACATAATTAAAAAAACATCATAAATGTCCACCATTTGTGCAGATATTTGAAAATAGAGAAGATATGCTAAATTGGGCAAAGAGGGTTGGTTTGGAAAATGGCATTGTAGTGGTGATTAAAAATTCTGCAAAAAAAAGTGGTGGTAAGATGCCGAAGTGTATTCTTGCATGTGAAAGAGGAGGGAAGTACAGACCAGAGACATCCCAAATAAGAAATACCGGAACCAAGAAATGTGAATGTCCATTTGAGTTAAGAGGTATTCCAGTTCCTCCAGATGGTGTCATGTGGGGTTTGAGGGTGCTATGTGGTATTCACAACCATCCGACAGTAGAGTTCATGGATGGCCACGAGTACCCGTCAAGGTTAAAACCAATGGAGAAACAACTTGTGTTGGACATGGCTAATAGCACTGCACCTCGGGAGATTCTTAGTATTCTGAAACAAAAAGATTCGTCAAACAGTACAGGGGTAAAAAGCATTTACAATGTGATTAGAGCAAACAAGTCTGCAAAACGGGGTGGTCTAACTCAAGTTCAATATGTCTTGGAGCAACTAATCAAAAAAGGATACCTACATGATTATTTGACAGACCCAGATACAAATGAAATTACTGACATCCTTTGGCTCCATCCAAAGAGTCTAGCCCTTGCTGTCAATTTCTCATCTGTTTTGATTATAGATGCCACATATAAGACTAATGAGTATCGCTCGCCACTACTGGAGGTTGTGGGTATAACATCCACACTGCGAACTTACTCCCTTATGTTCGCATATCTTAGCCATGAGAAGGTAGAAAATCTGGAGTGGGCATTAAGCATTTTGAAGAGACTGATGCTTGAAAAAGGGGCAACATTGCCATCTGTATTTGTTTCGGATCGAGATTTGGCGCTTTTAAATGCCATAGGAAAATGTTTTCCTTCGTCACATCACATCCTCTGCATTTGGCACATAAACCAGTGTGTACTGAAGAAATGTAGACCCATGCTTGGCCTGGAGTGGAACAAGTTTTCTTCATCATGGCACTCCCTCATAAATTCATCGACGGAGTGGTCTTATAACAAGAAGTGGAACGTAATGCGCGAGGAGTATCAACGATTTGATCGCGCCCTAAAATACCTATGGGAGACATGGTTGCAGCCTCATCGAGAACAGTTTGTGTCAGCATGGATCGACACATATATGCATCTGGGAAGCAATTCAAGCCAAAGGTACACCTAACTTATTATTTTGAATGTTATTTTTATTTTATTTTATAGTATACTCATCTGATGAAGAATAATATATATCTTTCAGAGCGGAAGGTGCACATGCAAGATTGAAAATGTATTTGGGAGACACTATGTCGTCCATAGATACATCATTTGATAAAATACACAAGATGCTGACAAATCAATTTGGAGACATTCAAGAGTCATTTGAGAGATCTCTCCACATTCCGCGCCGTGCACATTTACATGATAATATTTTCTCTGAAGTGAGGTGTCAGATTTCGCTGGAGGCAATGGAAATTATTTCAGCCGAGCTGAAATGTGTTGATGAATCATCGTACCAACCAGTGGGCAGCTGCAACTGTGCAATAAGAAAAATATATGGATTGCCATGCAAGCATGATCTTGCAAATTATCGCCACTTATCTATTCCAATTCCTATAATAAGTATCCATGGTCACTGGAGGAGGTTATCAATGCACGCATGGAACCAACCTAATGAGGAATCACGGCGAGATAGGACATCTTACGTTGTTGAGATATTAGATAAGATGAATCCAGAAATGCGGGACCATATGATAGATCGGTTTCTTGATATGGCAGATCCATCCCAAAGCACAGTTCGAGTCCCTTCGTACAATGTAGAGCGTAAAGGACGACCTAGTGATAAAGACGAGCGAAACAGACGCCGCATGCCTTCTTTTGTGGATATATCAACTTCAGGATCTGGGGTCAATCAAAAAAGTTTAATAGAGCCAAAGAGGGGCCGACATAAGAGTGGATCTGGGGTTCGTAGTACTACACCAAACAATGACCACTCTAGATTTCCGAGTACTTATGACATCTACATTGATCAATTACCTGCGGTTATGCATCAATATATTTCTAAAATTGTTGACGTTGCACCAGATGGTCATTGTGGATTTAGGGCGATAGCCGCACTAATCGGATACGGCGAAGAGGGTTGGATGCAAGTACGAGCGGAGCTTATTGATGAGATTCAGCAAAATAAGGCTCAATATGATGTCATTTTCCCAGATAACAGTACATCAGACAATCTACTAATTTTGCTGAATTACTTTAAGACACCAGCACCTGAGAGGCATTGGATGGAGTCTATGACTTTGGGAACTGTCATAGCATCAAGGTATAATATTGTACTTTATATATTTGGCGGAACTAATTGGAGTTGTTATACCCATTTGCCATTAAGATCCCCTCCGATTAGAGACAATGAGCGCATGGAAATAGTTATCGGACACGTTGGCAATCACTTCGTACAACTTTTTTTGCACCCTTATCATCCGGTGCCACCTATACCAACATGGTGGTGGAATCATTCATCGTACGAAGCTAAAGGATGGGCATCCTCATATCAAGTACGAGCTGATTTATGGCGCGAAATCACAAGCATGGGGCCTCCAGGAGCACAATTTGGAGGAAATATTGATTAAATATGTCTACTTGTTTATGTATTTATTTTTAGCACCGTTGCATGTTTTGTTGAATCTAATTTAATGTTGAGCTATCCAATCAATTATTATTCGTCCTAAATCCAAACTAAACGAAATAAATTATTATTCGCCCGTTATATTTTTATTTTAATTTTTTACTATTAATTATTATAGAATATTTTTTGATTAATAATAATAAATAAATATGGTACAATTAATTTATAGAATATTAATTATCATTTAATTGAATTTTAATAATCATTTAATTGAATTAAAGAATATATAAACTATTGGCATATGAATGTAATTAAGAAAACAGAGGAGGGCAAAAGAGTCATTTGGCTGGGGAGTTTTTGTCGCCGGGGGGGTGCGATTAGCAGCTCCCCCTCAAAATACTCCCCCTTTTTGCCACAAACTGGCAAGGGGTCCGATCTAGTTCGAACAGCAAATCAAACTGTGCCAGAACAAGCACAAAATAGCTAAAGATTTAAAACGAAAACTGAGTTCAGAGAGTTTGAAGACAGTGGACCTTTAATCAGAAGCTTCTTCAATGGAGACTTCTTCAGAGGCAGTAGCTTCTGATTCATCATCACTGGGGTAGCTGAGTGCGCGAGCAAGCCTGTTGATCCGGCGGCGCTGTTCCTTGTCCGCAGCAATGATAGCCTGTAAGTCCTTCAGAAGTTTGCTCCTCTCATCCATGCCCATTCGAGCTCCCCCTCGACTGGATTCCCCAACATCTTTTCCTTTCTCCTTGAGATCGTTCACGTGACGCCCTTTAAACAACTTGTGATCAACAATGAACTTGCTGGGTGCCTTTGTGAGTTGGTCAGACGAGGCCTTCAAATCAGGAGCTTGATGGATGATCAGCTCGTATATCAGAGACGGGAAGCAAATCTGGTGCAGAGATCTCGTCGAAGTGGCATGTTCAGCAATCTGTTTGAACATCACTCTGCCCAGGTTGAACTTCAGCTTATTCCCTATCTGATAGAGCAGTTGAGCCATGTCCTTGTTGACCGTGGAGCGATGAGTAGACGGCCTCCAGTTGAAAACAGCAATGAAAAACAGCATCGAATAGAACGTAGAAAGATCCGCTGTATGCACAACTGAGTCAGGCCTCCACCGAACAGAGCCTGCAGTGATGGTGCTTACTACCTTTTCAAAATCTGCCTCCACTTCATCAATAGTTGGGTCGTCCATGGCAAAGAATACATTGATCAGCTCAGGATCAATCTTGATCCTTCTCCCTCTGACGAAGAAGACCCCATACTCAGATTCTCCAACAACCCCGAAGAGAGGGGGTAAGTTCGCCATGGCCTCACGTACCAACTGCTCATTGAAGGGTTTGCACCTGTCCAATGTCCAAATCAGATCAGACTCCTTCAGAACCGTAATCACCTCCTTCCCTTTGTAATTGGACTCTACCAGGACTCTCTCAGGTATGATCTTTCTTTTCAGCACACAGTTCCATTTCAACGCAGCGTCTTTATTAAAGAACCACACTCCTTTCTTGACCTTACCCACTGGGACAGTATCAGCTGCAGCAGATGGGACTTCACATCTTCCAGCATCCATTGAAACAGGGACAGGAGCTTCACGTTTTCTTTTCTTAGATGAATCAGCTCCCCCTGCCTGGTTGTCCTCCTTCGCAATCTCTTGGACTGTTTCCTTAGCAGATTTTTCAAAAACCACCTTCTTCTTTCCCTTGTCCTTCATTGGCCTTTTGAGAGAGATAAGAGGAGCAATATCTTGGTCAACATCTGTCAGCTTACCCTCCTTTGAGACTGGCTTCGCAGTATCCTTACGAACTGATGCACCAACATCCTCCATATGGTCACGAAGAAGATCATCTTGAGTAACAGCTGGGACAAGCACAGACTCCACAGCAACAACTGGAACTGAAGTACCACCTGACTCCACTCCTGTCTGAGCACCAAGGTCCTCTTTTTGCTGATTTTCAGCAAAATTATCAATATCTTTGAACACATCGTCCAGGTCTTCATCTCCTTCCGCAGCCTCAGGTTCTTCATCAACCACACCAACGCCGTTTAGAGATAAATCAGGCTTCATACTCACAGACTCAGTAACTTCTCCTTCTGAGACTCCAATCTTCTCAGTCGAGCCAACACCAGGAGCATCCTCCATTACCAACTTCCTCATACTCTTCTCACCCTCATAAGAAGTATCAGAGACCCTCCCTCTGATAGAGCTGATCTTTGCCAGGCATTGTCTGGGAGAGGCAGCTCGGCGAGATACCTTCTTTCTTTGAAATCCTCCTGGACGAACATACCCGGAAGCATGAATTTTCGCCTTCCACACATCTAAAATACCAGAGCCTCTTGTCACTGACAGCCTGGGTTCCGTTTCTTTACCATACTTAGAGACATCATCACCCTTTATACCCGCATCACAAGTCACAACCTTGCCCTCGTCAACACAAGTCTCAGCCCTCCTGGCTACATCACTACCAGCCCTACTGGCTTCAGCACCCAAACTCCCAATTTTCTCAACTCCCACAATTACTTCATTAATAATCACAGGATTTTCAACCACTGAGATATTCGCAGAAACAGATGGGAGAACGGGATTTACCTCCGATTGCGGACACGCTTGTGGAGTAGAAACCACTGAGACTGTCTGAGGAATTTCAGCGGAGACCACTTTGGCAGACTGTTCTTGAAAAGGTGACGCCTTTTTCACCTTCGCAGCTTTGGATTTTAGAATCTTCGATTTCGCCGTCACCGCCTTTGAGGTCTGCATGCTTTCCTTCCTTCTCTCCGCGGAATTAACACTGGATTTTGCTGACTTCCTTGTGTTCACCATCGCCGTTTGCGGAGCAGTCGAGTGAGAGAAATCCGATCTAGGGTTTCGGGGACGAGTGAGAGAGGACACGCTCAACAGTCGAGTTTTTGAAAATAAAATATCCTCCTGCCTTTTCGACTTCCTAATATACGCAAGCCGCTTTCCAAAAACGGCGTAACACAAATCTTCTGAAATAAAGAGGTTGACATTAAGTATCTGTTCCAGCTCCCTTTCTTAGGTGGTCAGTCCAACTGTTGTAGCTGGGGATTCGCCTTTGACTGACCACTGCCAGGAACACTTAGTTCATGAAACCATGCACACCCAAGGAGGATCTGGGTGTTCCAAACTTTGGAATCTCATTCAAATTCTCATCAAGTGGAATGGCATTCATTCGTGGAAGCAGTTCGAACTCCGTCTTTAACTGTGTTATCTTCTGGTCGAACTCTCTCTGTAACTGTGACACCCTTTGATCCAGCAGTCTCCTGGTGCTCTTGCCAACATGGATTTGTGCGATTCTCCTATCTGACCTTGTGTGCAGGGTCTTATTCACTCCCCCTTGCATAACTCGATGTTTGGCTTGAACATAGTCTAGAGTAGACCGTGGCTTGTCAAAACTCTCGACACCTGTTCTGATGGTGTAACAGTTATTTGCCATCCTTGTGCCTTTCATCACAGAATCACCATTCTCGTTTAGAACCAAGCATGAGTCACGAGAGAAAGACACATAGTGTCCATTGTCGCTTAGTTGGCTGATGCTAATAAGATTCATTGTCAGACCTTCAACCAGGAGGGTGTCCTCGAGTGCAGGGAGATCCGTAACCTTCAATGTCCCACAGCCGATCACCTGACTCTTCCTACCATCCGCGAAGGTGACAAACCGCAACTGCTCAACAGGTCTAATATGCGAGAGATATTCAGAGTTACTTGTCATGTGGGCAGAGCATCCGCTGTCGAAGTACCAACTATTTTGCACTGTATCTCTTGAGGGGCAACAGGCCACCATGCATACTGTCTGTTGTTCCTTTGGTACCCATACCTGTTTCTGTCGAGGTTTGATCTGTTGCTTATGCCCTCGACGTTCAGCAAGAAACAGCCGACACTTGGATCTGATGTGACCATCCTGAAAGCAGTACCAACATGTGCGCAAATCTTTCTTTTGATTGGAGGTTGAACTGGAGTGGGCTTTGTCAGTCCCGCCTTTGGCTTTTTCTTGGGACAGGTCCACTTTCTGTCTAGGGTGCTTTCTCACCTTCTGTTCAGGTATCTGTTCCGACACTGGTTTTGTTTTAACAAACATTGTACCTTTTGAACTGCCTTCTCCTGTGAACCCCAATCCTCTATGACCAGACTCCATTCTCTGAGATCCGAGAATATCATTTAAGTCTTTAGTCCCAGAGTTGAGCATTCTTACCGACTGTGTGAGGTGACTTAGTTCCTCCTTCGTGGTTGAGTGCTCCAATCGTTCAGATTCTAGCTGAAGTTCCAGCTGTTCTACCCTTCTTATCTGGAACACCTCTTTGCGCTTCAGATCTGTGATGGTTTTTCTTAGACCCACCATGCCTACAGGATGAGTGTCACGGTCATTCTCCATTTCAACTTTCAGAGAGGAGACAGTACCTAAGAGTTCTGTTTTCTGAGCAAGGAGACACAGCCTTTCCTCTTTCATCTCAGCTAGTCGAGTATTCAGTGAGTCTACCGTGCCTTCGAGTTCAACCTTCTGAGTGAGTAATATCTCAACCTCCTGCCAGACCTTGTCCTTATCCAAAGAGACGCTTGCAACTGTGTCATTCAGTTTTTTGTTAATCCTGATCAGAAGCAGCCACTTCTCATACAGATCCTTATATGTCTCACCCAGAGCCTCCTGCGTGAGTTCTTCACCATCACTGTATGAGACATCTTCAGCCGGGAGTTCCAACAGAGGTAGAACAGGTTTACTGGTGCTGCCGTACTCATCCAGAGTTGAAGTAAAGGCCACAAAGTTGGTGGTTGCACCTCCTTTATCTTCGTCTGACTCACTGTCGCTGAAGCTCGCGACCATTGCCTTCTTTTTCATGAGAGTATTCGCACATTGTGAAGCGATGTGACCGTAACCTCTGCATTCATGACACTGAATTTCTTCCTTTCTTTTGTCAGAGGAGTCTTGCCTTGAGTCACTGGACCTAGAACTGTCGGACTTCCAGTTTCGGAAACCAGTTGATGACGATTGACCTTGTTCTGGACCACGTCTATTTATCTTGCGCACCATTCTGCCGAAGTTTTGAGCCATCATGGCCAGTTGCTCAGTGGTGCAACCAGCCTCCACTTTGTCTTCAGACAGTTCTGCTTTCAGGGCGATTCCCTTCATATCTCCGGTTTGGAATTTATGATTAATCTCGCAAGTTCTGAGAGACCCCATCAGCTCGTCCAGTTTTAGTTTGGAGATGTCGTGCATTTCCTCAATAGCTGTGACTTTCATAGCAAATCTCGGAGGAAGTGATCTCAAGACTTTACTGGCCATCCTATCTTCTTCAATCGGCTTTCCTAGAGCAGCAGCCTCGTTGGACAGTTCCAGAACTCTGGTGTTGTACTCAGAGATAGTTTCACTCTCGTTCATCTTCATCTCTTCAAACTTAGTAGTGACAATCTGCATTCTCGAGTTGCGAACTTTGTCCGTGCCTTCATATGCCGTTTGGAGAATATCCCAAGCATCCTTCGCCACTTCACAGTTAATGATCAACTTCATGACGTTCTCATCTACTGCCGAGAAGATTGCGTTCATCGCCTTTGAGTTTCCCATGGATGCCGTGTTCTCTTCTTCACTCCACAAGGTCTCCGGTTTCAGTATTGGTTCTCCAGTAAGATCGTTCATCATAGGTTCAGTCCAACCTCTCTGAACAGTCATCCATGCCTTCGCGTCAAGGGATTTCAGAAAGGATCGCATCATAGGTTTCCAGCTGGCATAGTTTGATCCTTCAAGTAACGGAGGTCTGGTGATGCTTTGTCCTTCTTTCAGAGGCATCTTGAACAGTTCAGGATCCCACTCAGTGTGTCGAGTGTTTTCTCTGATACCAATTGAAATTCTATCCCCTGTTCAAGCAAGTATTCTAGGTCGTGTTTCGACAGACCTTGAACTCTCTTCACAACAGTTCAACGAACAGATTAAACAGAACAATAAAACAGGAGCACGCACAGGTTGATAACCCAGTTCGGCCAGGCCTACTCTGGGGGGTTTCCCACACCCGGAAACGGGACAGCAAAACTTTATTACGAGTATAGGGTTTCCACAGGGACTTACACTTACACCATGTAATAGCCACACCTCAATACTCCGTCTCTCAGATTTGCAACCAAGGTTCGTCGCAACTCCCCTTGATCCCCTTCGTCCAGACCCTCTGTCCGAACGTACTCGATCTTCTCCTGAAGCTCGGTTGCTTTCTCTTGAAAGCAGGTTGTTCTGTTTGTGCACTGAACGTGATTGACTCTGGTCAGTCTGAATGGCACGTATCAGACTGAACGCACACCGATGTATTTCCAGTGGGGAAAGTACAAACGGTCGTCGCTTTCTTCTTCTCCAATCGGTAGGATTTCTCGTGTATATTTGATCTTGAAAGCGATGCAGAATGAGGGCGCCTCAGCAATGTATTTATATGCTTCGGACGAAACCCTAAACTGCACAAGATAATCCCATCAAATATTCAGGAGATACTCCTAGATATTTGATGTATATCTTATCCAATCGGATGGAAGAATATACGAAGCCGTCTTCTTTCCCAAGCAAGTCACGCCGTCTTCAATGAGCATATTCATTTGAATATCTTGCTCGAATACGTCGCACGAAATCTTCGTTGCCAATATCTTCCGGAAAAATATCCTTGCGTCTGCTCCACGCTGTACATGAGTGCTAGGATATGTTCGAACTCCCCCTGAACACCTGCTCGAACTGTCTAACCGCGTTTTGCCAAACACATGCCACTCAAGGGAACATCAGTATGATGAATAGTATGATGGTATGATGATGATGGTGTGATGAATAGTATGATGGTGATGGTATGATGATGATGGTCTGATGAATAGTGTGATGGTATGATGAATAATATGATGGTATGATGATGAATAGTATGATGGTATGATGATGATGAATAGTATGATGGTATGATGAATAGTATGATGATGATGATGGTATGATGAATAGTATGATGATGGTATGATAATGATGATGATGGTATGATGATGATGAATAGTATGTTAAAAGTAACTTATCTTAACTGAAACTTAACATAACTTATCTTAACTGAAAGTAACTTATCTTAACTGATATTAACTTATCTTAACTGATATTAACTTATCTTAACTTAAAAATCAAAAAATAGAGTCAAAGTGGACAGGGCCTAATTCGTCACTTTTCGAGTCGAAAAATGAAAAAGACAACATAATTCATCAGTTTCATTTTATAATTCATCTCCAAGAAAATGCTCCAAAATCAGGATTTAATCTCATCCATTCAAATCATAAAATCAAAGTCTATGATTAGTTTGTATTTTGTACCGAAAAAATAACTTTATACCCGATCATTTTCCTCATTTCTAATTGATTTATTGATGTTGTGATAGGAAATTGTAAAAGGACAAAAGATACCAATTATTTCAATCAATTACCGAAAGTAAAATTAGTATATAACTATAGGAAAAATAAAAAATGTGAATAAATATTATTTAAATTAAATAAGTGGAAATAAAAATTATGATTTTCAATTATAAAATAAAATAATTTAAAAATCAGATAATTTAAACTGAAAATATTAATAATAAGAAATAGAAAATCAAAATGAAGATTGATGAAGCAGGAAGTGGGTCCGACAATAGTATGTCGAGACAGTCTGAACGTTAAACCCTCACCCCTCTTTCTCTCTCCTCCACTTCCCAAGTTCTCCCGAAAGCTTACACATCTGCAATCCTTTGAAAAAAAAAGTATATAAACCTTAACATTTTCTTTATTATTTTATTGCTCGTTTGATTTTTTAAATCAATTTCTCACCTTTATATGAGCGAATGAAACCAGCAATAAATTCCCCCAACACACTCTTTTCCATTCAATTCAGTTTCCAGAAGAAAGCCTCCAACCAGGTCCACCTGATTTGGGTATCTCTTTCCTCGTCTTGATGTTTTCAAAGGTCGCACCTTTATCAATTTTGAGGTCACAAATCTGATTCATTTGTTTGACTTCTGCAGGAATTTTATCTGCTGTTGCTTGAATTTTGATACAAGAATGGGTGAGAACGGACACAATCACGATCACAATCATGCTCCGGCTCCGGCGCCGCCGCCGCTTGGGTCTGCCAAAGGACCTGTGTACACTCCGATGGAGCAGTTTCAGGCGCTGGACTTCTGCATTCACTCTAATCCATCGTGGCGTGAGTTTTGTTTTTTGCTCTCACTTTTTTGATTTGTTTAAGGTTTCAGATTTTTTTTTAATTTCCTGCTTTTGTGATTTTGGAAATATTTTGAAGCTTTCAGCCTGCAATTGTTGAATCTCTGGCTTTTGGATATATTTTTTTTCCATGTAAAGTGTAGAATCTGTATATTTTATTCCCAGGTTTCAAAAGTGAGTGAAAAGGGTTTTGATCTTTCTGGCTTTGGTAAATTGTGACCTGAGATCTTGTGATCTCTTTTTTTTTTAATTCAGAAATTATAACTAGCCAGAAAGAGGTTGCTTGTTCAATTTTGGCTTAGAAATGTAGTTACATGTTTCAGAACTAGGGCTTGATTTGGGGCTTTTCTTCAGCGTTTGATGCGTGCTTGTTGGATTGAAAGACTTCATTTGGTTTTGTTGACTACTTGACTGAATTGGGTATTTGCCAGATGAGACTGTCCTGCTCGCTTTCCAGCACTACATAGTGATGTTGGGCTCAACAGTATTGATTGCGACTACGCTGGTGCCGAAAATGGGAGGCACTAATGTGAGTTGTTTAGCATTTGTGGCCTTGATGACTTGTTTTAGATTTCACTTTTGATTGGTGCCTGTGTTTTCAATTCTTGGGGTACAGAAAGACAAAGCGGAAATGATTCAAACGCTGCTGTTTATGTCTGGAATCAATACCTTACTTCAGACTTTGATCGGTGCAAGGCTACCGACCGTCATGGGTCCATCGTTTGCCTTTCTGTTAGCCGTCCTGTCCATCATTAACGATGATGTAGACATTTCAGACGGGCATCAGGTACTTATATATGAAAATGATCAACAACAGAAATAGGTGGATCTAATTTACACGTGTAGTATTTTATAATACCAATGTTTCTGTTTTGAAGAAAGTGTATTCAACTGAAGTTGATGCGAATATGCCCTGCCTAATTTAGTTCTTATTGGATATTGACTACTTTGTAGGAACATTTTTCATCTGTAGTGAATTGTTTCTTAAGTGGTATGCATGTGAATTTTAAGTCTACGTGCATTTAAAAAGTGTTCCGTTGGGAATATTTATGGTCATTTGCGATAGTTGTTTTCTCATCAACCGTTTATTCCGTTGGTAATTTGTCTGAGTTAAATATACACCTTTGAAGTAAGTCACTTCAGGTTCAGTATCAGATACTAGACTCATTTTTGGCCTATTAATTCACTAAATTAAGACGTTGATTTATTACAACATTTTAGGGATTTGATCTTCAAGCATGTTTTACGATTTGATGGATTTATAATGTGGCTGTTACACGGACTCTACTGTGCATTATGGGTGTTGATATAATTTACTTTTAATCATGTTCCTTTGGCTTACTCTCACTTTTTTTGCAAGCAGAGATTTATCCACAGCATGAGGACCATTCAGGGCTCGTTGATAGTGTCGTCCTTTGTTAGCATAATCCTTGGCTATAGCAAGGTGTGGGGGCACTTCATAAGGTACACTTGAAACGCTCATCATTTTCGTGGCAAACATTTTCCAACTTCATGGCCTACGAGCCACTAGTGTAACCATTGTATTGTATGATAGCTGCAGAACGTTTCATAATGTTTCTACTTGGACATTCAATTATTTCTGTTAACTGGTGTTGCAGGTTCCTTAGCCCGATAGTCATTGTCCCTTTTGTCAGCGTTGTCGGTCTCGGTTTGTTCATGAGAGGCTTCCCGCAAGTATGCTCGTCAATGATATATCAAACTTCATCTATGTCAACCGAAATTTGATCACTTACGAACTCAGTTCTGGTTCATTTTTATTCCTTGACAGCTTGCTAACTGCGTGGAAATCGGCCTCCCAATGCTGATTTTGGTCGTTGTTTCCCAACAGGTAGTTGAGTTCGGTATCCACAGATTCATTATTGGATCTTAGCGTTTGTTAACTGAATTTATTTTTGTCGTTATCCAGTACTTAAAGCGCCTCCATCCACATGCGGAAGTTATCTTAGAGAGATACGCTCTACTTGTGTGCATAGCGTTGATATGGTCTTTTGCTGCTATTCTTTCCGCTGCGGGTGCTTATAACCATGCTTCTGCGTCAAGGCAAGCAAGCTGCCGAACAGATCATTCCCACCTTTTGTCATCTGCTCCTTGGTAAAGTCACAACCAAAACTCACGATTGATTTGGGTTTTAACTTCATTAAACGTACTTGAATAATTTGAATTTGTGGCTGACTTGATTGAATCTCTCATTGTGCGTCGTGCTTAATATCAGGGTCCATGTTCCATACCCATTTCAATGGGGAGCCCCAATATTTAAAGCAGGACATGTTTTCGCAATGATGGGAGCTGTGCTGGTATCTTCAGCAGAGGTCGATTCTGTTCTTCGACACATTAACTCCCACACTTGGACTTTCATGTTCCACTGCTGAATTTCTGTTCACCCCGATAGAGTACGATAAGAGCGACCATTGATCAACTTATCTTTCTGATGCAGACTACTGGAACATTCTACGCAGCAGCGCGGCTTTCAGGAGCTACTCCTCCTCCACCTCATGTACTGAACAGAAGCATCGGCCTGCAGGTTTGTAACTAGTTTAATGTGCTTCTTCAATTTATAGTTCGATACTTTCCGTGTTAACATGGTTGAGAAAGTCCTTCAATTTCAAGTAATTCAAGTATTGGTGAGTACTTTCGATTTAAATATGGATCTGAATTTTGAACAGGGAATAAGTATGTTGCTAGATGGTATGTTTGGGGCCATTGTTGGTACCACTGCATCAGTGTAAGTTGACTCTCTAAGCGTTAAATACTCAATATGAATTTCGGTGTTAAGGAACTAAAATATCGATATTGCAGTGAAAATGTGGGTCTTCTTGGATTGACGCGGATTGGGAGCCGAAGAGTTGTGCAGATTTCGTCTACTTTTATGATTTTCTTTGCTATTTTTGGTTCGTATACTAGTACACAAAACCAATATCACTTTGTAATGTTAATGTTTGACTCTTGTACATAATACCATGTTGTCTTTCAGGGAAGTTCTGCGCATTTTTTGCTTCCATTCCGTTGCCGATATTTGCTGCTATCAATTGTGTGTTATTCGCCCTTGTAGGTGAGTGCATTAGCGAGCTGTGCAAGATATGCATTATCTTTGTCCATCGCACGCATTTTTTTATATCTGATCTGCTTACTTTTTTTGTTTCCCAGCTGCTTGTGGGATCTCCTTGATTCAGTTTGCCAACAACAATTCCAGGCGTAATCTCTACATTCTGGGGTTGTCTCTTTTCCTAGGAATCTCAATATCTCAATATTTTGTCTCAAATACTGACAACTTCGGCCATGGACCTGTGAGAACTGGTGGGGGATGGGTAAGCAGCGAACTTGTTTACTTTTTTTAATCGATCTAGCAAATCATGTTGCATTCTGTTGAAAATTCCAAATAATTTCTGATCTGTTGATTGCAGTTTAACGACATTTTGAACACAATCTTCTCCTCCGCACCAACTGTTGCTTTAATTGTCGGGGCTTTGCTAGACAACACCATGGATCCACACAAGCATGTGTCTGACAGAGGAGTTCCGTGGTGGGCACCATATATGCACAGAAAGGGAGATGTTAGAAACGAAGAGTTTTACAGCTATCCGCTAAGAATCATGGAACTCATCCCATCTCGGTTTCGTTAGCTGCCTTTGACTGCAGTATAAATTATAACTTAGGTATGCCTGGTGTCGCCAATGCTGTCTGTCAAGCTGTATACATTGTGCAGTTGTGATAGCAAGTCTGGCGTTAATCAATGACCATCTTGCTCCTGATATACAATCTGGATTTTGTTGAAACAGCATGAACGACAAGAGTATGAAACTGATATTTGATTTAAAAAATTTCTATCATTCAGTTTCCATTGCTGTAGACAACAAAGTACTGGCTGTAGGCAATTTTTATTGCTGTATAGAATCAATTATGGTGCAGATGGCTTGGCAGGAACAGGATGTTGGCTTGAGAGCTAGCCAGCTAGGACAGCTCTATGAGCTTGTTTGACCATTTACATCCACAGGCCACACCTGAAGCATCTGTATTCTGTACGTTTGACTGTTGAGTCAATGTGAGCCAAAGCTAATCATGAGGTTGCTGATAATTGTTTCTACTAAATCAAGTCATCTGGTGCCCATTTGGAGAGACCGGGCCTAGTGTCTGAGTACCGTGATCTCATGGGATTGTAATTTGCCATTCTGGAATCTTGAAGCTGAAGCTGAGTTGCAACCCATGGAGGATCATTAGGAGATGGCAGCCACAAGACTTCACCTGTATCCTTGTGTTTGAAATCTGGAGCCCTGGGATTTCTCTTGTCTTTCCTATTGTCCCACCATTCTTGAGGATTGGCGAAAAACAATTGCCATAAATGAAGGCGATTCTTGCGCTTTTCGGATGGCGTTTCACCTGTTAAAGATAAAAACATTATGAGCAGCTACATAGTAGGTTATCAAGCATACCCCATACTACTGCCTGTACCATGCAAGGGAGTTTCAACTCAAAGTAATAATATATAAGCTTGTCAGAATCCTTTTAAAACTCAAGTCTACACTCTACAGAAGCAAGAGTCAGAAAGATATAATGAAAATGTGCAAACTCTAGTCTAAATTAGTTTCTAACAAATCAGCACTTGTTTTGACTAAGCTCAATTCATAGGTTAAGTAGTCACAAATGGTTCCAAAAAAAGTCTGAGCAAGTGTAAATGTATACCTCTGGATTCTGATTGATAATAGTTGGGAGATGGAGATATTTCACCGCGCCTAGTGACATAATTTAACTCCTTTACGTTCACCTGAAGCTAATGAAACAAAGGGAACCCTGATTAGTATGATCCCATAACAATTAGCCACAGCCAGCTAGTAAAATGCAGAGTGACAGAAATGATTTGTAAAGACACAACCGAACAGAAAAATGAAAATTTGATCTTTTCGTCAACAAAGAACTATTCAAGTTAAGCTGCACTGTCGACTGTATTGAACATAGAAGGCTCCTAGAGCTTGAAACATGTCCAATCCACTTTGACATGAAAAATCAGTTAGAATGTTTCTATACCCTAATAGTACGCTCTATATTTAGTTATCACGATTGATAACAGAAAGATAAAGCCACACACAAAGCACAAGTACAAACTCCGGTAACATAAGATGTGAGATACAAAAACCTTGTACCGTTTTACAGAGTTTCGGTCGACAAATCGCTCTAGCTGACCTGAGACGTATATATAGTCTTTTGGTTTCAAATGCTGTGAATACATCCTCCCCAGCTTATCCCAAAATTGTAGTCTTATCCTGTTCAAGAGCACAAGCACTTCTCCAACATTATAATCATATACAAGTACAACTAGAAATGCCGCAGCAGACAAATCCCATATGTTCTCAATTACATAATTTCATTGAAATTTTCCTTGGCATCAGATATATGGTGATCACTGAAAATCTGCAGAAAAATAAAATCAGAATCCTCACCTGAAGTTGCTGCTCGTATCATGCGCCTTCACATCAATATCGGTAGCAGCTAGAAATCTACCTCCAAACTCATAAACAGTAAGCGGCCATAAAACACTCCCAATCAAACTCACCTGATTCTCCAGCTTCGTCAACCTATTACTCCACTTCATAACGCTCGGTCTTTGAAATTTCATCGCGTGCTTGTACACCGCGCTTTCTCCCTCATCATCTGGAAAAAGCCATCTCCGACGTTCACTGCTACCAGAGGAAGCAGAGTAGAAATACACACGTCTGAAATTTGAGAGATTCCAAGACTTCATGAGATAAAATGCTTGGCGGATCGTCGCCATAACCGCCCAAAAGAGACTCCGATGATGATTCCCGACGCTAATTTGGTCGGAGAAGATGATCGGAAAAACCGAAGCTTTGGGAGGTTTAGGGTTTAGTCAGAAACGTTTGGGGATTCTCAGGGAATCCATAGCCATTCGTCTTGCCAAATAGCGAAAATGTTATTGACAAATTAAAAATTAATATTATTTCAAAATATCGATCAATAACTATTAAATAATATATTTCCTTAAAAATAGAAATGCCTCATAATCTGGCGGATTTAACTTATAACCTGTCAAAAGCACAATATAACGTGCCTACTGCCTCGTCTTACTGGACCGATGGGCTTGATTTATTCTTAGACACATGCAGCCCAATTTAAATATAAAATAATTTGAAATATGTTATTTTTATTAATTTCTTTTTTTATGGAACATATTTTTTTATTAACTTCTGTAAGTTGAAATTGAGAGGAGAAGAAAGCGTTGACCCAGTGTTGGCGCGGAAATGGAGCTGCCGAGGTCGTTGATGACGTCATCAATGTAGTCTGGATAATTACTGCCTGCTGGGGTCTCTATCAAAGGAGTTTCTGTCTTTAGTATGGTTGGGGTGAGTTTGGAGCCTTGTTACTAGGATCACGTGTTTACTTTAGTTTTAATCGTTAATGTCTTTAGTATGCTAAATCTTCTTGAGGATATCCGACCTACTTCTTGATGTTACATGCCCTTAAATCACCCCACCGACGTATATCTATCTTACTATCATTAGAAATACGTGGTACTATATATACACTGCTAATGTCATTTATTATCGAGTTTTTGGTTAAACTACTTCGTTGGTTGGTCGTAGCAGAATGCTAGGTGTGTTGTCAAGTTGCTGAAACCTGAACTTCTTGTTATAACCCAACGATAAAATCCAACAAGCATTTGCTGTTTTTATGTGTTAGGTTACACTAATAAATGAATCGATTACACTCTAACTACCCACTTAGTTTTTGCGTTACACGGTCGAAACAGAAAGTGTTAAGGTCTATAAATTTCTCAGTAACTTTAAGCTTGGAACATTATTAGTATGTATTCAAATTTCAAACCCTTACCATAACATTGAAGGCAGACATAGGCACATAGCACTAGGATGGAACAGCAAGAGGACGCGCTAGAAATAAAACTTACTGTTTAGGTAATGTCTATCAATTCGGGACGGTATACATATCACTCTTTACTATTACTAAAATGTGAGCTGACATAATTTGTCAAGAGACGTGCTGCTACTGATATTATAGAGATTTAAATGTTACTTAAAATGTTCTGGTATATTTATGGAAACATTTGGAAAAAATATATAATGTGAGAGATTTATAGAAGCTGTGAGAACGATGTATGACCCCTCAACTACGCCTTGATGCTGGCTTTTCAGCAATGACTATTAGGCTTGGGATTCAGGAAAAATAGTTTATACCAACGAAGTCGTAGTATTATTAATTTATATGGACTCATATGGGTGATAGTTGAGTTGACAACCTCTTTGGCTTTGTAACTAAGAGGTTGTGAGTTCAACTCTCACAATGCACCATTTCCACCTAATTAAGGTGTGAAATCCCCTTGTCCCCACCTAGCAAGAGGTGTGTGGACTTTGTTGGTCTCGAGGACGATTTTTCTCCCTTTGCAGGAGTACAGATGATGGATGACTATTCTCCCTTCCCAGGAATGTAGATGGATTCGTCCGTGCGGAAGAAACAAAGCAGATCAAAGCTCTGCGACCTTTGAAGATAAGCTTCATAAAGCAGGATAAAAATGGGATTAGACGCCGCATTGGCTTGTGCTTTAGTAGATACAAATGTACTAGATTGTACCATTGTGAGATATCTTGTACAACTTGTAACCCATATCAAAAAAAATGTAGATTTTAGCTAGAGACTTTGCGGCAGTAATGCTAATGATTCAGATCTTAGGGTTCAATTCAAGCTGGAGTACGTCCTTGGTTATCTTGACTCGATGAAACAGACAATTGATGAGTATCACAGTTCATCTTGAATGGCATTAACGAACGGTAAGATGCTTAGATGTTTATCTTAATCTTCTTCTTGTTAGGTATTGAAGGATGTTGAAGCTCCACTAGGTCATTACATTCATTGTTAGGTATTGAAGGATGTTGACTTCACAAAGTACAGAGGGTGTTAACATGTCTGCTCAACTTCTTAACTATTTCGAATTTATATAAACATCTCAAGTTGGCCACATGGGGCAACATATGCCACCACAGTGACATCCTTTACAATACCAGTTGTTAAAATTCCCAAATTTGGTAGATGAATATTTACAATCACCATCATCATTTGTTTACCTTCGACATTTTGCTCAGTAACAAGTTTGAAGAGTTTTCTGCTGTAAATTGCATGCCTCGGTTTCATCAGGCTCGCTCTCTATCCGAACTCTTCATGTTTTTTATTGTAGTGTTACGGTGTTACCTTGTATTTATGCCCTGCTATGCTACATCCGGCTAATGTAATTTAATTTGGTAATTCAGATTATACCAAATCACAACAACTTTAATTTTGCATTTTGTTTCAGTACGTATGTTCTTATGATTTATGAATTCTTTTAATATCTAAGCTGCTGTGTTTTTTTTTCTAGACAAGATATGATATGTTTGATCTTAGGGCATATGCACCCGTTGGAGCATATTATCTCCTGTAGAACTTCTTCACGGAGCAATTTCTATTACTATTCAGTGAACAGTAACAGCATTTCTGCATATTCTGTGCAGCAATGTCATCCTGCGGAGATCTTCCTATTACTATTCATGAATAAAAAATTATTATTTTTGAAATTTTTTGAAATTCAAAAAATTGACTTCTCGTCTATAAAAACAAGATTTGTCTTCTCATTGAATCACACACTTCCTTATCTATCAATTAAATATTCAAAATCATAATCTATATATTGTAATGTAAAAAATTGCATTTAACAATTTACGCGAATAATTTACCTCATCTTGCAAATTGAATCCCGATTCCGGATTTCTTATAGCATACGCAATACAAGAGCCCCAAAGAACCAAATTTGGCTTCAGCTTGGCGAAACGTGATTGAAGAGCAGTTTTAGACCGAAAATCGGTCGTAATTATTTCATTCTCTCCCCTTACCCATTTTGCTTGAAAATCGATGTCCACTTTTCCCCACAACTTATCAACTTTTTGTTTGGCGCCGAAAATTGGATCAATCGATTGACGGCAATAAGATATGCAAAGTTGCATCTTCGGACATAGACCAATTGGTAGCCATGTTATGAGAGAAATGAAAGAAAAATATACTTGTAAGCAATTTTGGTGTGAATTGTTGTTGAAATGAATGATATATTTATAGACAAATGTTGATCAAATTTTTTTGGAATATTGCCGTTGGTGAAATGTTACCGTTGGTGAGAATCATACCGTTGAGATCATGAATTTTTGTATGTTCAGTGCCTGCCGCGCCACCTTCAGACGTTATCCACCGCGCCACCTTCAGACATTATGCCTAATGTCAACATGAAGCGCGGTCATAACGTAGGCCAAACACGCTCGAAATTTCCCCAACGCGTTACATGTAGACATTATTTCTTCGCCACGTTTCCTTTAGACATTATTGCTTAATGTCAAGGTAAGACGCGGTGATAATGTATAGGCGAAACGCGCGGAAGGTCGGGTATTGTTCATCATCTTCTCAGGTAAGCCGATTGATCGTTTCGTTCGTTTTTTCTTCTTTCATTCATGTCGAAAATCATGGCAAGTGAGTTTTGAATGTTCAATTTAATCGATTTCGTTTAATTGATTAACAATTCACGCGACTCACGCGCGAGCTTCACTCGCGGAGATTGCCTGCTCAGCCGATCTCGTCGAGCATTTCTCGGAGGACGATCTCGTCCAAAAATCCTCGCCTAGCATACGACCTCGTCGAGCATTTACCGCTGCACGAGGATGTCGCCGAGAACGACCTCAAATCCTCCACGAGAATGTCACCGCTGCATATGCCCTTATAGATGCATTTGAGGAGAAGAACAGGACCTTAAATTACAATATTTTTATACAAGATCAATAGAAAAATTAAAATATATCAATACATAATCGTACTGGGTTGGCCCGATGGGTAATTCGGTCCGGTGCATTGGGCGGGCTTGGACAATAGTTTGAGCCCGAATTGATCTGGTGGATTTAGCCCGGCCCGGCTCTATGGTTTGAAAAATCTATAAAATAGCCCGGTGCGAATCCGGCCCAAACCCGGATTTGTACAGGTCTACAACTGTGTAAGTGGTAATGTGATGACTAAGGTTCTCTCGCAGGGCTACTTTTTCAGCTTGGTTGCATATAGCTTGCTGCCATGGAATCTCCCATTCCTATCATGTGCCGCAAATTGTCAAGCCGTAATAAATTCTCCCAACTACTCCCTTCTAGCTTTCATTTGAGATTTTAGCTTATATAAACCTCGTACCAGCTCAACCTGTGTTACAATTTGATTATCTGCCTTCTGTGTTACCTCAGTTAATTATGGGGTTTGTCAAAAACTGTTTTATCCTCCAAATTGCATGTCTTGTGGTGTATGCTGCTTTCTGTAGCCCATCTGATGATGCTGGTGTTGGCCATTATCGCTTTGTGGTAACGTAGTAGCTAACAGGCTTTGATCGAGTTAACTGCAATGCAAATTCTTAAGTTTTTCTTGGTTTGATGCAAATGCAGTAAGATTATGGGCTTTATAGACTGAGTATACCCTCTGTTGTCTCACAGGTGAGAGAAGCTCACTACAAGCGACTATGTTCCTCAAAGAAGATGCTGACTGTCAACAAGCAATTTCCTGGACCAACCATATATGCTCGAAAAGGCGACACGATCTATGTCAAAGTTATCAACAAGAGCAAATTCAACATTACTATACACTGGTACTATATTCCATCAGTTATTGTGTACATAGATTCTGGCATAAGTTACAAATGGCTTTTTTATGACTCATGTTGCCATGCATTAATTTTGAACTCTCAAAATGCATCTTTAACGCGCAGGCATGGAGTCAAACAGCCGAGAAACCCATGGCATGATGGACCTAATTACATAACTCAGTGTTCAATCATGCCAAAGAAAAGCTTTTTATACAAGATTATACTTTCAACCGAGGAAGGAACCATCTTTTGGCATGCACACACCGCCTGGGCTCGTGCCACAGTACACGGAGCTTTCATAATCTATCCAAAGAAGGGAACAGACTACCCTTTTCCCAAACCTCATGCTGAAATTCCCATAGTCATAAGTAAAGAACTATTCAGAGTTTCGCACTCATTGTGAATTCTTACTTCCATTTTTTCAGATTTGTAAAGGGTCTGTTACATTTGTTTCTTATTTTGGTGAAGGTCTTAAATGGTCCGATTTGTCTAAAACTGTTTGCAGGCGAGTGGTGGAAGATGGAAATTAAAGATGTCCTTAGTTTGTTATACCAAACAGGAGGGGACGCTAACACTTCAGATGCCTACACCATCAATGGCCAGCCCGGTGATTTGTATCCTTGCTCCAAAAAGGGTACCCCAGTGAAAGAGTGAAACTGAAAATACTGAATGAATTTAGTATCTGATAACTATGTTATTGAAATCAACAGAAATTTTTGCTCGTTGTTGGTAGTATCCATTGTCTATTTTAAATGCATATTTTTATTGAATGGGGAGCTGATTGTAACTCATTTCTCTTTTGCAGGGACTTTCAAGGCATTGGTTAAGTATGGAAAAACCTATCTACTCCGAATAGTGAATGCTGGGATGAACGAGCTCCACTTTTTCGCCATTGCAAAGCACCCGATCACGGTGGTGGGAATAGATGGCAGCTACACTAAACCATTTACAAATGACTTTATTGTCATAGGACCTGGGCAGTCAGTGGACGCATTGTTTCATGCAAATCAACACCCTGGGCGCTACTACATGGCTGCTAGACCATATTCTTCTAATGCCAACGTTCCCTTTGACAACACAACCACCACTGCAATCATCCAATATAAGTGCAAAGACACGGCTGAAAATATAAATGACACCACCACTGAAAGTGAAGAACTTGCTTCATATCATGGTCCTCCACCACTCCTTCCAAAGTTGCCATACTACAATGATACCCGATCATTTTTATACTTCGCCCAAAGCCTAAGAAGCCTAGCAAGCACTGAGCATCCCTGTGACCTTCCTCTGGAAATCAACACAAAGCTGGTTACCACGCTCTCAGTAAACACAGTTACATGTGAGGCCAACAACACATGTGAGGGCCCAAATGGAACAAGATTCGCGGCCAGCATGAATAACATCAGCTTTACGCCCCCGTCTAAGGACATTCTTGAAGCTTATTATTACCAAGTCGAGGGAATATTTACAAAGGACTTTCCGCGCTTCCCACCCTTGGTTTTCAACTTCACAGCTGATTACCTTCCATTAGAATATGAAATACCCCAGCCTGGGACAAGAGTGCTAGTGCTGAAGTATAATTCCACCGTAGAGATGGTTTTTCAGGGAACAAATGTTGTTGGGGGGATCGACCATCCTATGCACCTACACGGCTACAGTTTTTATGTAGTCGGGACTGGATTAGGGAACTATAACCCAGTAAGAGACCCCTTAACTTTCAATTTGGTTGATCCACCTCTGAGAAATACGGTCATTGTTCCCATCAACGGCTGGGCTGTCATCAGATTCATAGCAAACAATCCTGGTAAGAGATTCCCGTCAACTTGTCCATTTTCTAACTCTAGGGTCTACGAACTCTGTTCTCAAATGTGTAATGTATTCTGGGTTTGGATGCTCTTGTTAGGGGTTTGGTTCATGCATTGTCATCTGGAGCGACACCTGACTTGGGGGATGGACACCGTAGTCATAGTGAAGAATGGAGGAAGTCCCAAGACGAGCATTCTACCACCACCTGATTACATGCCTCCATGTTCGTATGAGGATCGGAGGACTACTGGAAACTGATACCAAAGCTTTCATTTCATGTTGGCTTGTCCGTAGTGACAGATACCCTAGTATGTCACCGCTTTCAAATTATTCTTAGTTCGTTTCGATGGCTAAATAACCTCATTGGTGAAATTTCAACACTCCATTAGTTGCAATTACTTGTTCTTTATATGAAATGTCTGTTTTGAATATGCTTAGCTGTGTACACAGCCTGAAATAAAATAAAAATGCAATTTTTAAAGACGTTTTTCTCATCTAAGAAATGTACGAGGCTTATCTTCATCCCTCTCTAATCATTTATATCTGCTAAGCGGTTTGAGTTACAGCTCTATATCAGTATACAAGCTTAGCAAACACTAGATAAGTGGACTGGTGCGTACTACTGGTGCATTCTAGCTTCTAACGCATTTACCTGGAATGAATAATATGGAATTGCTCGACCATGTGTAGTCTCTATTTACTTCTATATATCAGATTAAGTTTCAGGAAGACTGTGAACTATACTTTGGATTTCAGTAACTGTACATTTTGTGAAGCCTTACATTTTATCGGATCAAACTCTTATACTTGGATCATGTTATTTTCGCAAGTCTTTATATTCAGACACCAAAGGGTGTGTCATTATACATGTGATGTCCATTTTTATCAATATATTTCTTTGTAATACTCTATAGAACATGTAGAAGTGTGTATTTTGTTTGGTTTTCCAACATAAAACTGTTTTTCAAACTTGTGAGCTCTATGAATAGCTATCTCAGTATATATACTGCTTTGAGTTATAATCTTCATCCCTTGAGTTTTCAGTAATGCATTTGTGCTGTACATCTGAGGTGTTTACAGATTCCATTAACATTTCAGTACTACAATGTCACAGTGAGTTCTAGCTAGATGATCAAATCAACAACGAGATCATATCCATGCTCTTAGAACTGTTGAGTATTTGCAGCACTTAGTCTAAAATGTACACGTATAAACAATTATTATCTGGTCGTTTTCAGCCTCTTAATAAACTGGGAAACTAACCAGTGCGGTTACTTTTACAGATCTGGATCATCTTGAAGAATATGGAAAAGACCTACTGGCGCCTATGCAAGACAGGGAAGTTTGTATATATGATATGGAATGCTACTACATTTGGAATGTCTGTTTTATTACGTACGTCAACAGGCGGCCTGCTGCTACTGTTAGTTAATTATATGTAGTAGACATTTTACATTTACTGCAAAAATGTTCTGATACACAGTCATGAAGTATTTGTAGTAATAACGTGTAGCGATTTCAAACAGATTTATATAAGATACGCGTGACCACCCAACCATACTCTGACCCCGCCTTCTTCAGCAATTATTAGACATGTACTTACTACCAAGTTCTTTAGTGAAACTTTTTTTTATATATGAGAAAGTCTAGGAATTAACAGCTGCTGCATTTCAGAATATAGGGAAAATCAGGTCGGCTAACAGGCTCTATTAAATTTATTGACGCGCGATGTTGTACTACCTCTTTACATTTGTACCTTATTTGAGATCTGAAACCAGTTTGATATCAGTTTTTTTTTTTTTGGCCATTGTTTAAACATCATAGAGTTCTGGAACATGAATCTCACTCCGAAGTAATTCGTGCAGGTGTTGTGCAATCTATATGTGGAAATCTAGCGCCTATTCTCGCGTACATCAGCACAAAGTATAGACATTGTTTACACACTTGTATCATGTACGCCTAGCTCGGTCTGAGCTTCATTTTCTTGATCATCAAGTAACTTACGGATCATAAAACTTTCAATATTCACTTAGAAAAATAAATTGGGCCGATGTAAGAGAAATATTCGAGCCCGGCCCACTTTACCTCGAACACCGTGACGAAAATTTACGCGGGAGATGACAGAAAGCTGCAATGGCTGTTTGAACCTCGGACCAAACCCTAATTTCCAAATTTCATCTTCTCTCCTCTCCGCCCCAAAACCCGGTCGAAGCTCCGTCTTCGGCACATCCACACGCCCATTTATCTCTCTGCGTACTCCGACGCACTCGGTTCAGTTTCACTACCATCGCTGCGTTCTCAGTTTTGGTTTTGGAGCTCGATGGAGTCTGTTGATGTAATTAGGGTGTCGGAACTCCTCAGTCGTTCCCGGCCATGTACAGCGTCGTGTTCTCTTCATCATGCATCTTCAATTAGACCGCGTGTGCGGCAGCGGTCGTCTCCGGTAACTGTCGACTCTGAATTTGGATTCGGTGAGTGTGAAAATGATTCGAGCTTTCCAACTCTTGAGGTTTTGGATCGGCGGGCGGTGCTGATAGGAAGGGTGGTTTTTCCGAATGAAGACGTTCCGAGGACTTGCATATGTCCTACTGGAAACAATTGCCTTGTGTTTTTTGATGGAGATGTTGGAATTTGTTGTGACATTTTGAGTTTTGATGTTGGTTTGATTAGGAGGGAGATTCGTGTGGTTGCGTGGAATTATATTCAGTTAAAGGGAAGTGGAGGGTTTTTAGAGATTATTACTTGGGAATTTTCAGATTCTGTAAGTAGATGGATGAGGCCGTGTTCTGGAGTGAGTTCCTTGCAGTTAGAGTCTACAGATTCTGTGGATTGTATGGATGATCCAAAGGCAAAATATTTCACACATGGGTTTGTAGAGGCAGTTAGTCCTGTGAAAGTTCAAAGAATAGGGGATAAGGAAGATGATGGTGTGACTTGCATACGCGGGTTTCTGGTGGATATTATGAGCTGTCAGTGTAAGCTATGCAAGTTGAAGGATTCTGAAGTGGTGTTTTGCAGTGCAAGTAAGGGAGGATCATCAGGTCATTGTTATGATAAATGTATGACTGTCTATTTCTCTGGCTCTGTGTCCTCTTTGCATCCTGTGATTACCAAACTTGTCGGGAATTTTGTTTTCTTGTCTTGCTTAAGGAAAAAGATGGTTTTCATTGGAAGGAAGGAATGTCAACTGATGTATATGACTACAAAGAAGTCTTTATTGAGAGTTCTGAAGCGGATCAACAGGCAACCGACACATAACAATGTGCCCTTTAAAGGGAAGGGTGAAAGTGGTGTGTATACTGGTGTGATCAAAGGCATTTACTTGCAAGGCATGATTATGGAATTGGACAATGAAGTGTGGCTTCTGCTTGCTGAAAGATCAGCTTCACTTCTTCATAGCCTTAGAGTTGGTGCACTTGTAAGTGAATAGGTATTACTATTCAAAGTAAAAGAGATTATAATAAACTATTCAAACTTTCTGTTACTTGGATACTAATTTTGCAGTTTACTTTGTAGATAACAGTGCAAAATGTGCACTTTATGAAGTGTAAATTTTCTTGGATCAAAAAGCTTATATTAGGCGGATGTGTTAGGACAGTCATAAATGTTCAGCGCTTCTCCCCTCTAACAGCTAGGTAGGATCCAGCAAGATGCTCATTTGGCTTTGTCTGTAATAATTTCTAAGGGCTAATGCTATTTCAATTGTTCATTTCAGTGTTTGTTCATCTTCTCAGTCAGCAAGTCAATTGGGAAAGTTCATCGCTTCACTTACATTTTCAGCCAGGCTGTGGTCAGATATCATATGCATCTTAGTACCACCCTTCTCCATTTGTTTTTTGCTGTTGATAGTATTTAACTCACTGTTGCATGTGTGTTTCAGGGTGCTACTTTTAGTTGCATCTTTTAGGAAGAAATTCGCTGGAATCCTCTCAGAGAAAGAGATTCTGGGATCAAAACATGTACATTCTCTACACCTTCCTTCTATTTTTCCTTTCTTCTTATAGGTTTATCCTTTTTAGTTAGTCCTATAAAGTGCTTTCATTTGATTGCTTAATTTAATCTTATCTAGCTTTTCTTAAAACCAGACTGGTAGGAGCGTCCTATTGTGTTTTATATTTTGTTTCAATATAATAGTTAAATCTTTTTCTATTAAGCTGATCTCTGATTGGAAGGTTCTATCAGAGTAAAGGTTTGGCTCAAAAGTATGCTAGTTCCCATCTACCGTACTTAAAGGCTTGGTGTCAGGCAAGTTTTTAAAGCATATCGAATAATTAAGATTGTTATCTGGTATCTTTTTCTCTAGGGAGTTGGTTTCAGGTATACGAACTGTAATTTCTTCTCCATCGGCAGAGTGGAGTCTTCATGGATTTTTGTCACCACCATTCAAGTGAATGTGCCAGCGAAGAAAATACTGATCACCTTAAGCTGGTATTATATTTGGATGTTCACTGATTATTAGCAAGCACGCATGCCATTTGTCAAAAAGAATAGAATAAGAAGATGAATTGAAGTGCTATTGTTTCCAGGTTCTCCCCATCTCAAATTGTATCCATCAATTTGGATATAGTCACCCGAGAAAAGATATGAGTTGCCCTTTGCTTGACTATAGTGAATCCAATAGCCGGCCAATTAACAATATTACTTCAAGTGAGGACATCAATGTAGTTTTGATTGGGAGGCTACAGGTAACTTGCTTTCTCTAAGATCAAGACTGTTTGTCTTGCTTTGCATAAGCTGGAGCTATACTGCTCGCATCAGCAACCACCATAATTGTAGATACCTTATGAGAGTCCCTGCAGTTTTTGTTTGGGATCTGTTGAAAGTAAAGTTGCAGTTTGTTTCTGTTATTATATTATATTGATTTTTTTTTCTTTTTAGCATTGATTCATTTGGTCCATCTCTTTCAGATTTCTCCATCCACTGGACGATTGCAGTTAGTCGATGCAACTGGTAGTATCGATGTTGTTATACCAGACCTTTCATCTAATTTGGATGCCCAAAATATATATGAGGTAATTATGCTGTTTATGTGAAAATGTAATTTATGGTGTCTAGAACAACTCCCAATTTGGTTGAGGTGTGCATAGGTGAGGTATGCATCCATCCAGGAAGATTCTACGTGTCTTGCGAATTATGAAGCTTCATTTTTCCATTTCAGGTAAAAAGGTATAACCTTCTCAGAGAAGACCTGCCTGCTCGAGTGGATACATCTGTACTTAAAAGTAAACTGTTCTCAGTCAGGCATATTCTTCAATATTTTCCACCTTCCAAGGCAGATATAGCTCCTTATGTTCTATGCCACATGGAAGATGTGAATGTTATTAAGCATTCAAATGACTGGGATAAATACCTTAACCAAGTGTGCAATGGTACATTTCATCTGCTCGAGTTGACTCACAAGTTTCCCATGTTACAAAATGTGAGTGTCTGTTTCATTTCCTTCAGGGCAATTTGATTGTGTCCAACTAGAAGTCGTGTCTGCTGTTTCTCAATTATGTCACGTGTCTTTTCTGAATCTTTTGCGCACCTACTTGTTTGTTGTAATTCAGGCCGATCCAGCTACTTCAGATCATGTAAGTAGGTTTGCTGAGGTTAATATCTTGCCTTGGAACTTAATTTTAGATACAAGATGTTCATATCCTAAATTATCAAAAGATTGTGAAGATGGGCGTGCTGAGGTCATAAAGCACATTGGATGTGATAGTGACCAGGAGGCCTCTTACAATAAAAGGCGCAAATGTGATTATGTGGCACAAAATGGACTATGCAGTTCATTTAAAAAATTAAATGGAACTACTCCAGAAGCAGCCAGCCTTGTGAACTTTGTTTTTGTTCCATGCATAAAGAGCTCTACGCTACAAACTTGCGACTCTAATTGTCCAGTTCAGCTTCCATGCTCGATACACATTAGAAGTGGGGAGAATCACAACAGGGTCCTTCCTGGATTGTTGAATCGTTTGAAATCTGATTTGGTGAAAGAAAGTGGTAATATAACAGCCAATGCACGCAAGATGCTACTAGAGTTCAAGTCTGATACTTTTTTAGAGTTTGAGGTATTAGGCACTCCTTATGTTTATTCATTATTAAATATTAACATGGTATATCTGGCTGTCAGCTTTGTTATGATTTGTTTGATTGTTGCAGGCTCTGCAAATTGGAGGCTATTATATCCTAAAGAATGAAAAGGCAGAGTCCTGTGAGAGCTCCGAAGATATCTCCAGTACGAAAGTTGTCATCACGCCAGTACGGAAAATATGGAACTTCAGCTTTGCCTACATTGATAGTTTGGATAACTTTTCATTTGGAGATGCATCACTGGTGGACTCCTGTAATGATGATATTGACATAAATTCTAGTGGACATTGTCAGACTGAAATGCTACTCCAGAGGTCAAATGCTGGATGGTCTACCGCTCGCTCTGATATTGAGGTCCATTTGTCTTCTAAATTTAGAAGTTTTTTGGAGGGCAGTTCCAGAGATATCCAAGAAGGCTCTCTCAAATCACTTGTAGCACCTCACAAGATATCTAGTTCTCTTCCCGTGGGGAAATTAATATCATTCTGTGGCCATGTAATGGCTGTTGATAGCTCTGATCCAGAGTCCAGTTGCAAATCCACCTTTGAAACTTTTAGTGGTTTTAATAAAATGAAGTATCACCAAGGGAGCTCAACATATTCAAGGATTCATGTCCTGACAAGCAATGACATTGTAAGGTCTCTTTTGTGCTTATTTTATTAGGAGTTGCTTTTGAAGTATTTCTTATTAGTTTCTTCTGATGAACCAGGTGAGGGTTTTAATATGCACCAGCGTCCACTGTTTCCCAATCGGATTTAGACCTGGTGTAGATGCACATTTTCATCGGATTCTACATTCCAGGTTAGCTTCGTGAGGCTGTACTTGGATTTTTCCTACACTTGCAGATTATATTAATGCATTCATACTGTAATGGCAGGGCGGATGAGTATCTATTAACACCTGTGTCATTTGTCGAAATCACCTCCATAAAGACCTCCAAAAAACATAACAGCTATGAACAATCAAGTCTGTCACGGGCTTCAATGTCATCTGAACTCTCTACCTTTGACAGTGTCACATCTGGTCTCATCTACCAAATGATGCACTGCTCAGAGTCCAGGCCACAATGGATTCGCTGCAGGGTATGTCAAGCCGACAAATTAGATCATCTACTCATGGACATGGCTAACACATATACTCATACCAATATCTTTACTTTTCTCCTTCATTCTTGGCAGGTTCTTGCTATACATAAACTCGTGTTTGAGAAAAATGATAGGAACATTACAGATTATCCAGATATTCCCCTTGCTGGTTTTATTTTGGGTAAGTTATATGGATACTGGACAGCCATGCTCATGTGTATCTCTAGATGATTTGTGGTTTTGAATCTCTAGGACACATTGAATAGCTTATATTTGTTGCGCTGTACTGAGCATCTTCCCGCTTTTATTTGTTCTTTTCGATTTTTCTTAGATGATGGATCATCTACTTGCTGTTGTTGGGCGAATGCTGATAAAGCTGCAGCAGTACTTAAAATGAACGAGAAAGTTCCTTGCCAGGCTATACATAGCAAGTCATGGACTAAAAGAAAGACAAGGTGCTCCACTGTATCTCATCATCTAAAGAGAATTCTAAAGAAGCAAGGAAGGATAGCTGTGACAAATTATGGGTCTGTCTACGAGTCAGCAGGTCCTGATTTTATCATATCTATTACCACACCTAAAATTTTGGATGAATCAGATGAGGCCATGATCAAATGGATAGTCATCAATGCTTGCGCTGGTAAACCTCTGGTAAGTGAACTAGTCAACTGTAGGAAAACCTTAACTAGTGTTACTTAGGATGGTACGAGGATCACTGCTGGATGCTGCACGTATTTTAACCAAATACCAACCATGTAATGTATATTAAGTAAATATTAATAATTTTACATGCTGGTAAAATATCAAATCTGTGACTTTTGGTTTTTCTTTTGTAGTACTCCTACACTTGCAACAAGCTTAAGTTTCTTTTCGCAGAATGTTCTTGGCAGTGTGATGGATCCAGATGCTGTTAAGCGGCTAGAGAGACATATTACAGAAATGGAGATGACAATACCCCACATGCCGAATATATGGGCTAATGAAGTTTGTTTCCCCAACCCTCTTGATGAGGCTAGGGATTTAATTCAAGATCTCCTTTGATTAAACAGTCTCAGATATCCACGATAAGAGGGGTATTTTATTGTCTTGATGGCGGTCAATTTTTGGAATATCCGAAGTTGTTCATCTACCTCTCCTTAATGCATGTTAGCCTAGCCTTTGCTGACACACCAGAAATTGAAAACCACACTCGCATTTATTTTGCAGAACAAACTCATAGAAATGATGAGCCAAGATGAGACTTGTTTGTAGGATTACGTTTATCAATATAATTGTTTTCTTTCTTGCAGAACCAGTGATGGGCATCTATTTCTGGCGCAGCAAAGTGTTTTGAGTTTAACAATGACGTCAGTCCCCAGTGAAAATGCTTCCTATACTCCACTGGGTGCATCAGCTGCGCTGCACTTGTCCCACACAAATAGTCTGTTTGCCCCCCTTGCAGATGCAGGCAGATTTTTTTTTGTAGGTAATAATTTTGAGCAATTTTTGGTGTTCATTTTTTTTCCATTTTCTAATGGCCCACTAAAGAATCTCTTTTAAATTTTCTTTCAGCCTATATTGACTGTCAGATTCAACTCTTAGCAGCCTTCATTTGTATGATGTACGGTCACTTCCATAATATCCGTATCAATCTACGGGCTGGATTCTTGTTAATCTATCAGCTCAACAGGCAGAGCACGCACCAAGCACCAAAAGTTTACGAAGTCGGAAGCATAATTTTTTTCACAAAGCTATTATTGAAGCATCATGGATGTATCAATGAAGAACAAAGGGCAGTATTTTTGCTAAATTTTCGGGCCAAGGTCTAGGGCAAAGACATGACTGAATCTAGTTGCCAAGAGCGAGGATGAATCTGCTTATTATTCTTCCTGGCATACTAAATTCTTGAAGAAAATTGACAATAGTGGAACATCAGTGTACAAATGGTTTGGGATCATGCCTGGATTAATGCTTTGAACATATATGTACATTCAAGCTGAAAGTATGCAAAACAAAAAGCTTTTGGCAAATCAATCAATGGGGGGTTTTACTTCTGAATTCTATGTTTACAACTATGTTGAGTACATCGGATGAAAGATTGCATGATCGAGATTATTACAGAAATGTATTTCATCAAAAGTAAAAGGCAACTGCAACTGATTTTCCGTATGTCTCCATTATATCAACCAGGTCCATGGTTAGATGTAGGAGGCTCGTATTTAGCAGGACGCTTCATTTTGAGAAGATGGGAGATCCCTGCAATAACATGGAGCCGGCTGCTTGGAACTCCAGTCTTGGCCAATGCCATGCCATTTTTGTCCAGTAATACGAAGCATGGTACATACTTGATATCATAGTGTAACATCTGCAATTAACCGATTACCTTAGAAACCATATATTCATTAATGACATTCGACCCTTTTCAGAAGAAAATTTTTTTTGCATTTATAAGCCAAGTTCAAACATCATTATCTGACATGTTCATTTCCTATATTGACCGTCAACAATAAAACTCAAACACAAATAGCTTCGTGAAGCCGTACTACTGGGGATTACGTATAAAGCAATTCACTCGCCACTAATGACATATGCAATACAAAAGGTAGTACCTCAGGCAGCCACTTTTCGTTCTCTGCATCAGCCATCACTATGTTCAGCCATTCCATATTTCTATGCTCCACTTCAAGCGTAAAATTCAACAAGGAGTTGCAGAGCGCACACTTAGGTGAATAAAACTCCAACACAGTAGCTTCCTTTCCACTAGCCAACGCTAAAGCAAACGCTCTTTGCTCTGCTTCACCTTGCTCCTCAGGAGTCAATCTTTTCCTCCTACTTCTACCCTCCTTATCCGTCCCCAAACCAGCATTAAACTGGAAAGGTCCAAACAACTGCACCAACGGAAACGCTGACTTTGCTGCTGAATCAACCAAACCAGCAGTAATAGACCCAATCGTTTGTAGCGACTTGATCAGCCAAGGCATCTCCAAAGTGCATGCATTAGAATTTCTAGAATTTTGAGGCACATCCCATTGCCACTTGAAGCAAAATAATGGATGTTTCGGAGCCGTACCCATCTTCCACCTCTCCACTCCTTGTAATCCCCACCTCCTATTCGCAACTTACAACAACAATGCTCGCTTTTTCCCTGCAAGAACATTATTCAGAAAATTACAAGATATTATTGTACTCCCAGCCACAGAAAATCGTATGAAGAGAAAGAAAAAAAAAAGATGAATCATTTGAATAGCAAGTTCGATAAAATTAGTCTACGCAATTAACCAAAAAGCTTACTTGTATACGATCTACTGCTAATTTTATTTGCAGCTAAGTGCCCTAGAAACTGTAATCTACAAAAAATAGGAAAATCCAAAATTTCAAACTAGTAAAAATTAACTTTACAACTTCTGAAAAACATTTAAATGTATTCCAGCAATCACAACACATCGAGGACGAGCTCAACGATCAGAGCGTAAAACAACAGTTATAATGCACACAAATGCAAGAAATTAACCGTCAAAATACACGATTTTTTTGGAAAATTTAGACTTACCAGAAAAAGGCAAATTCAAATTTTGATTTAGAAGAGCTGATTTGACGTTGACCTAGGGAGACCGGTTTCCGTTGAGATGAGCTTGCGAAGAAGCTCCGAAGCTGAGAGAACTTGGTCGGAGAAGACGACGAGAGAAAAGAACAGGCTCGGTGTTTGGGCTGGACCATGGGCTTCGTTTATCAGATATGGCCCAAGTAATATAGTTGGCCCGATAATCTACTCGGTGATGCAAAAATAGGCTTTATTTGGCAAATTATTTTAAATTAGATTATAAAAACGATTAGCGTGAGATTCGAGAGGTTGTATTTGATTAAAGTTATTTATGACTAGTGAGGAATCTTAATCACTTTTTTAGATTCTTTACTAAAGCTAAATTACATTTGTTGAATGTGATTAAACAATCCAACAACCCTAAAAGAAAGCTCAGGTTCATACTTTAGTCAACTCAACAAGTGATGTGTGTCATGACTGATTTATAACAAATAGCTTTGTCGATATAAATAAATTTTACTTGACTTAAACTAATCTAATGTATGATTCTGGACGTTGTAATTGATTTTTAAGCCATGATTAGCGAGGAGTATTAATCACTATTATTAACAAAACCTACATTACACGTGTCGAATGTGATTAAACAATCCTAAAGCAAGCTCAAGCTCACACTTTACTTAAATTATCAAGTGGTATCATTATATCCACTTATCGCTATACAAAATCATCCTCACGCAACTTTGCTAGAAAAACAAGCGTATACGGTTCATCATGCCAAATAAGTCCATGTTACTCGAATGAGATCTGGTGCAGTCATGTGAAAAATGATAATTACATAATACAATGTATTTTTGTTTATTTTAAGTTAAAGCTGTATAGTTTCGAAAAAGGTTTAGTTTTCAATTAAAAAGATTTTTTAATAAGAAATAAAGGGATATATTATTGAAACAACTCTATTTGATATTGTTTTATTTTAATTATGTTGGTTTTAACTGTCTGTTTTTTTTGTTTGGTTGCATCGGATATGAATCAGTATTTTTAATTGACGGTTTGGACATGCGTAATTAGATAACGATGGCGTGAGAGGAGTCATTGTATTACATCAAGTAGAACTGTAGAAGGTTTCTTTTGTATATAAAAAAAGAAGAAAGTAGAAGGTATCTTTAGAAAAACCAAGTGCTAAATGAACAAAGAGCAACTCATGAATTTGGAATTAGGAATAATGACAATGCCCTTTTTGGTATATTTGAATGACAAACTGCCTACCAAATACCCCAAAGAATATAATCATGGCAGACAACAAAGATAAGTGGATGTGGGGAGAATGATGGAATCTTTCACTAAAGCCACTTGAGACCCAAGCCTCATTCTTAGGTTGCAATCATATGCTTGCTAATGCAAGCTGTTTTTCGGTCCATGTTCATGACCCTCGGTCACTTGTTTTTTGCGTGTCGAGTTCCAATAGTAGTGTAATGCTCGAGTGACGCTCGAAGAATCTGAATGGTAAATATCTCTTTTGTACAAATTAATTTAATATCATGTGATTTTTTTAAAAATAAATTCCACTATTATAAGCAAGGAATGGACAATCCCCAAACTCATGCCGGTGCATTTGAGAGAGTTCGAACCGTCGACCTCTTAGTCATTCGACCAAGACTGTGACCGTTAGACCACTGCCCATGATACAAAATCATGTGATTTACTGAATCTCATTTTTCAGATAACATTTTATGACATTGATATAATAAAATGATGGAATGTCCTTGTAGCTTGTTTCATAAACTTGATCGCAATGCTTTGCTCAAATAATTCAAGTAGCTTTTTTCTTTTGTCGAATAGGATTACAAATCTCTTATCCTTAAGTACTCCCGGTAAGTCTTCGTCGAGGTAATAATTTTACCTTAACGGAAATATTACCCGGGAACTTGGAACGTGCCTATAAATACAAGTTATTGTTATTAGCCCAACAATAACACACCAAAACTAGTGTGAAGTTCCATTTCAGGTGACCAACTGTCCACACTAGTAAAAAAATCATAGCCAAACTCTTTGCCAAAGAAAATTCGTCAAGAGCTCGAAAACATGAAGCGAATTCAGCCCTTTGCGATTTTTGTGCTCGTAGTCCTCTACTCGAGTTCCTACGCCAAGGCCAATCAGATCGATAGCTTGAATCGTCTGTTGAAAGCCAAGAGATTTCAAACAAGCGGTATCAGAGTTGATGGTTCTAGCAAAGTTGACGCTGGTTACAAGAGTTTTTCACCGGTTTATGTAGGAATTCATGATGGGTTGATGCAGCATGACAAGATTGAGGCTCTGCCTGGCCAGCCTGAAGGCGTGGATTTCAACCAGTATGCAGGACATGTGACTGTCGATCCCAAGGCTGGACGAGCCTTGTTCTATTATTTTGCTGAATCTCCTCGCAACAGCTCGACAAACCCTCTACTTCTGTGGCTAAATGGAGGTAACTAAAACTGTTCATTCTATAAAAAAAGAATTGTTTAGTAATTTGTGAAGTCAGACAGTAGAATATTCGAGTATCGAGGATAGATCGGTTAGAATTTGTGTAACATTGGGATAAAAGATTCTCCTGACAGAATAAAGCCTGAAAAAAACAAGGGAACTTATACATGGTCCCAATGGAGCCCTCGAAAGGCTAAATACTCGAACAAAGACTGAAATAGAAAGATACTGCTGAAGAGATAAGCCATTAGTAAATAACAAAACACAAACTGATCCACTTGAGTTCTATAGGGTTCATTCGTTATCAGTCCACATCTGCTGTTTTTATATCCTACGACGATTTTTTAAACGATAAGATAAAAAAGTTTTGCAGGACATCTCTGAAGATCAGTTTACCAGAAACTTGCGCATAATTCTGAAATGTTGAAGCCTGAATGATAAATTATCGAAAACAGATTTTCATACTGAAAAAATGATATGTAAACCAGTTTACGAAAATTCGACTGAGAGTTTTATGTTCTAACTATAATTTTCGAGTAAATGATATGAATAAAGATATTTGGATGTACCTTGACGAAGACATTTTTCTTGGATTTTGGGATCGATCTCCAGGTCCAGGATGTTCGTCATTTGGCTACGGCGCAATGGAGGAACTTGGACCCTTCAGGGTCAATAATGATAGAAAAACCCTCTTCAGAAATCCCTATGCTTGGAACAATGGTAAGAAATTCCTAACATTCCAAAAGTTCCCTTGAAACTATTTAAAATCATTTATTGACATTTTTTTGGCTTCGGTCATGGCAGTTGCAAACGTGATCTTTCTAGAATCACCAGCAGGCGTAGGATTCTCATACTCAAACACTTCATCAGACATTCCCCAAATCGGCGACAAAATGACTGCAGACGACTCTTACACATTTCTGATAAACTGGCTGGAGAGATTTCCACAGTACAAAAACAGGACATTCTACATTGCTGGTGAGAGCTATGCTGGCCACTACGTCCCGCAGCTCGCTTCCACCATTCTTTCCAGGAACAAAAATACAAGTCAACGCGTTATAAACCTCAAAGGCATCGCTGTAAGTCCTCCATTAGACCATTGTCGCTATGATCTTTGACGCGCTGCATATTCTAACCAATGAAAATATATGTCCAGATTGGAAATGCTTGGATTGATGATAATATTTGTGACAAGGGGATGTATGATTATTTCTGGACACATGGTCTCAACTCGGACGAAACAAATCAGGCAATTAACAAACACTGTGATTATGCCACTGGGAATTTTTCAGACATGTGCAACAAGTTTCAGTCTCAAGCTAACGAAGAGGTCGGAGAGCTCGATATATACAATATATACGCCGCCCCTTGCGTCCCATCTGCGTCGAAATCAGGCTCAGTAAGTCCCTTTGGTCCTGCATAAGTATCCCAACGATCTGAAATTAACTATTTTTTGTTTTAAAGAACATAATTTCTATCAAACACTGAGCGATTTTTGTGAAAAAACTAGGTCCATGATTTTGATCCTTGCTCTGAGGACTACATCAGCACCTACCTGAACCTTCCTGAGGTGCAGAAGGCTCTTCATGTCAAAAATGCTACAAAATGGGAAGCTTGCGGGTAAATAAAAATTTATTTGACAGATCAAATTAATTTATTCATACCAAGGTTGTACAAAAATCCAGAAGCTTAACTGTTTTTCCCAAAAATATTTCCAGTGGAGTCGGATGGACAGACAGTCCTTCGACCGTTCTGCCAACGATCAAGGAGCTCATCGCAAGCGGCCTCAGGGTGTGGATATACAGGTAACTAAGAGTAATGTTATTAACACAAAAAATATTTATTTTTTCTTCTAAAATATAAGCCTGTTATAAATCCCAAAACTATTTAATTTCTCATACTGATCTCATTTTGTGAAAATGAAATTACTTACAGTGGGGACACGGATGGGCGGGTTCCGGTGACATCCTCGAGATACGCCATCACAACAATGAACTTACCAGTCAACGCTCCGTGGCGGCCTTGGTACAGTAACAAACAGGTTGGAGGATATGTGGTGGGATACAAAGGAGCTGTTTTTACTACCATAAGGGGAGCTGGGCACATGGTTCCAAGCTACCAGCCGGAGCGTGCACTTACACTGATCTCATCGTTCCTTCACGGTGTGCTTCCACAGTAGCCGGAGAATATTTAAGCTGGAATCAGATTGATATATATATTTTGGTTTAATCAGATTGAAAAGTCACTCCATGTAATTATTAATTCAGTAGAATAATTATTAGTAATCTAAAAATTATGTTAGTTTGGTTGAAATCTGATGTTATGTGGAACATTATGATGGCCTGTAAATAATATGATGAGCTCCAGAATGCTATTTAAATTTCAATTTTTGCATCATTATTCATTGTCATCCAAACAATTCAGTTGAGCTTAAGAATTGATAAAAGTAACTAATCAGTAGAATTGTGATTAATTTGTATTTAGAAAATAATAACTGATTTATTTTGTGTGAAACTTATAAAGTTTTTATTGATTGAAAGATTTTCATTGTTGTGACTAGGGGAAGTTGATTAACTGTCAACTGCAAGATTTTAGAATCAGAAGTAATTTTATGTTCTACATGTGGGATAGGTGGCTGGTGACACTACATAAGTTATGAGACTATATATATTGAAGGAGCTTGCTGATTAGCTAACTTGCTGTTGATCAGTGTTGTAGATGGGGTAAGAACGGTATGCAGCTGCGAACATGCTCGGGTTGTGGGGGGATGGGGATGCCATGGCGTAGCCGTATCCATCGTAGACTTGGCCTCCGTAGTATGGTCTGGGACCCCATTGATTGCCAAAGTCCGATCTTAACTGCCAAAATAAACGAGAACACACCAATAGGTGAAATATGTAGGAAGGAAATTTATTTGGTAGTTTAAATTCCTAGCAAACTAGGAATGTCATAAATCTAAATTTGAACTACTAGAACTTGTATGGAATGAAATCTATCACGATGGGGCATTTAAGAGAGCTTCGGTACTTAATAATTTCTGGCTGGATGAATGATTGAAAGTTTAACTTATTTACTGTCAAGATTCATCAGTAGATATGTATGTATAGAAGCGAGAACGAGGGCTTGCCTGTTTATTTGCTGGGTTGCGGCCCCAAGAGAGTCGAACAGTCTGCTTCCCAATCTCGGACCCATTCAGCTTGTCAAGGGCTTCCTCAGCATTTTTCCTGACAATTACAAAATTGGTCAAAGTCTCAAAGACACGAACTAACTACAAGATTTTACTAAAACATAGTTATACAATAAAAATCTGTATCGATAAATATAAATAGCAAGAGGAGCCAAGTAACCTAACCTTTCGGAAAACTGAACGAATCCACATCCTTTTCCGAGTGGAATCTTGACTGAGACTATCTCCCCGTACTGTGAGAAAGACTCCTTTAAGTCATCGTCAGTGACACTAGGGTCAAGCCCTCCAACAAATATCTGCAAGATTTATACATTAGTCACCCGCAAAAAGACAACCTTTCCACTGAACACGAGTCAAAATCAACACACGGAAACAAAGAACTAACTGTTGTATTAGTCGTATCGCCTTCTGAATGAGCTGACCCGCCATTCGTACCTGCTGGATGTTATAGTGCATCGCAAAAATAAAGATTACCAATTGAATCCAAATGTTAGCATAACCAATAGTTATTTCATCAAATTTCAATACAACCAATAAGAGATATGACATGATCGACAGAACTAAGTGGAAACTTGAGTTACCTTGTTGCTGGTAAGCAGCCGACTTTTTGGGAGTTGCAGGTCCAATGCGCATGGGCCTGCTCGAACAATACACCCCATTCATCTCGGTCATAGCTTGTGTTTTTTCATTTTCATCGCCAAATCTCACAAACCCATACCCCTTAGACCGGCCAGTAGTGGCATCAAAGACAACCTTTGCAGCTTTAACAGACGGGTATCTGTTTGCAAATGTGTCATGTAACACGCTATCATTGACATCAGCTGCCAAATCTCCAACAAAAATAGAGAGATCAGGTGCATTATCTGAACGCTTGTCTCCCATGCTGAATGACGCCCAGTTCAAACGGAAGGGTTGATCTGTGTTGGGCATCATCATGCCGGGGTAACTTTGGAGGACTTTCTCTGCTGCTGCATGAGAGTGAAACTCTACAAATCCATAGCCCTCGGAAAGGCCAGTTTGTTTGTTGCGGATGACCTTAATGGAAGCAATCTGTGTATACAGAATGGAATTCGAAAATGTCAAATGACTATGTCCATCAAAAACTAGCAAATAAAAATGCTATCACGTGTTGGTAAAAGTCCGATGCCCTTATGAGTTTTCGAAGTATTTTCCTTCAACTACTATCTATCAATGCTACGGACAAGCTGACTCTTCAGATGATGAATTCCGAATCAATCAAAAGAAAACCTTTCTTATATTCCAGAAGCGGAGACTTCACTAGCACACATAAGGAAAACCAAGAATCTCCATATTGGCAAGTAAAAACAGAAATTCAACTTCTAAATCAAGCTATCCAAACTAAAAAAACCCACTCATGTATATGCACTGTTTGGGCGTATGTATACAATCAACAATTTCTTATTAAGGTCAAGTTATGGCGGCAACTAATACCAAAATCGAACAATTTTCACCCAACAAACAAAACTATATTCAGTCCTTTCTCTTAAATACACACGAAAAGTTCAAACACTACCTAAACCGTCAAAGGCTCTATTAATGCAGACAACAACAGCAAATGTTACAATTCAATCATGTCGAATGCGATTGATGTATTAAGTTAGAAAAAAAAAAACAAATCTTAATGATAAACACCAACTGTAATAACAGAAAACAAATGTAAAGTTAAGACCTCTCCCGTGGAAGCAAAGCAGTTGTGGAGGAAATTCTCATCCATCCAGGGATGCAAATCACCGACCCAAACGGTCTTATTATCTCCATGATTACTGTTTCCATTAGAGACAATGTGAGCTTGTTGAAGAGGAGGTGTATGAAACTGGTGTCCTGCGTAGGGCAAGTAATGCGGTGGCGCAGCGAACGGCTGAGGCGGTGGAACAGGCATCATGTGGTGAGGCATCACCATTGACGCGGCTGGAGCTGCGTACTGATGATGATGATGATGCATAGCCGCCATCCAATGCGCTGCTGGCCTGTGGCTCGGATCTGACGTCGTCCCGTTGATCATAGACATGTACACACTTGAGTTCGTTAATACTGAGATGAATCTGAAGCTAAAGATTGAAGCTTTATGGAGATGTTGGAAGTGGGTGTGTGATGAATCTGAGATTTGGAGGTGGAGGAGGTGGGACTGCTGCTAGGGTGGAGAAGATGAGGAAGGGAGAAGAGATGGTTTTTAATTTGGGTTTGTGGGGGTGGATATACGTGGATGAATTGAGGGCGTTGGATTGGGTTGGAGGAGGGAGAGATTTAGGGTGCGCCGCCAGATGCTGTAAATAAATTTGGGTCGTTGGATAAGTTATTTGTGATTTGTTGTGACTGAGGTGGCTATTTTGGGAAATTTAATGTTGTTTTTTTATTGTTCTGGGGAAATGTAAATATGAAATGAGTGGTTGATGTCTGATGAGTGAACTGTGGAGAAACCCACAGGTCAAGGACAAGGTTAAGCCGTTAAGGTTTCAGATTCTGGAAAGAGTTGTTGGGTTTTTTTTGATTGATTTGAGGTTTGGGGAGATATTGAACAGAGTGTGTGTCTGGTTTTTTTATGGAAACTGTTTTTTCAGAAAGGAAATGTTTTCAGGGTTTGACCATAATTCTCTTATTTTCAGTCGCAAAAAACAATTTCTAGTATGTACACAAAGCAGACTGCGTTGAAGTTCAAGGCACAAATAAATACAACGCCTCTACTGTATGAAGATGCTCAGAGGGCAGCCATAAGAAATGCCTCATTTGCGGAAGTCTGAGCCTGTTATCTTCGACACTTGTGTGTACTTGTGTTCGTGTGCATCAAGCTTTAACGGCAACTGGGGTCACTTGAGAGTTGGGCTCTGAGTTTATTCCAGAAGTTCGGTGTTTCGGTATATCCGCATTGGCTTACAGCCTTGTGTGAATGTATATGATCAGCTGATTCCAGTTCCTGCATAGAAACTCAAAAGAGGGTTGATTTTAGAATTATAAAATTGTATGTCATTGAACAACCACCTAGAGAAATAGTTCATAAACACGGATACCAACAGAGAGTTGGTCAATAACTATAAATGAATAATATACACAAGAAAGGCCATTCTTTTACTTACAATAAGGTCGCCATGTCCACGGGCACGCAGACTCAGAAAGTAGAATTTCCATTCTAAAGGCCCATCCGCCATACCCATCAACAATACAAGTTACCACTTCTTAGTTCCCCTGTAAAAGAAATGAACTTAATATTAAATTAGTTTACTAATAAATAAATTTGCAGCTTCTGGGCGAAAAACGAGTCTTGGTACAAGAAATCAGATTGAAAAAGCTTTTAAAAGTTTGGGAACTCACGTCGACACTTTTTCGATTTCATCTGCCAGAACAGGGAGTATTCAAATGGAACATGCCTCTGCTTCATTGTCGTTATGTTCCTCAGTGGTACTCGTATCTATATCTTTACCATTTATCCTCCGATTCTTGCGGATTCTATGAGATTTATTCATCAACTTCATGTACTTTTGTCTCATTTTCAAGATTGGGTGTTCAGGTATGATTGATGTTACACAATGTGGCTCCTTTAATATTGCCGTGCATCTAGTATTCTTAAAAGACAAATAAAAGATATGTGGATGCCGCTCAAATACCTTGTGGAACTTTTGTGGCAATCCCAAATACTTTTTGAGGCACAAAAGTGTCTTTCTATGAGCTGAATGATCAACGAAAAGGCTTAGTAGTTCATGAAGGACCCCTACAATCCGTTTTTCTGATACATCACTATTGGGATCCAAGTTGTGGAAGTCTTGGTATGGAGATATGTAAGGAAGTTGCTGAAATCCATCTAACCAATTAGTGATCTTCCTCCTCAGCCTCAATCCTTTGGATGGGTAAATTGGGAATTTGATCACATCTAATGATTCCTCACAAAGACCTCGCTTGATGGCATTTTTCTGCAGTGCAGACAGTATCATATCTTTGCACTCAACTGTGAGCCCTTGTAACCCATCGCCCATATCCACAATCCTAAAGTTCCCAGAAAGATTCTCTTCAACATTTTCCAACCACTCGTCAGGTATGCCCAAGTACCACTGCATTCCCCGAATTATTTTTAATGGCAACACTTTATCCTTGCTCATTAGAATAAATTTTTGCAATCTCAGAGCTAAATCACTCTTGAAGTCCTCATAAATCAAACCCTCTTGCTTGTCTAATTCGACAGCTTCCGGAGTTAACCTAAACCATGGATGATTATACTTACCAGCAAACTCCTCAAATATAGAAGGGTAATATCTCAAAAAACATGCAACCCTTTTCATCGGCACTTCTAACTGTAGCCCCCTTTTTGATACCTCAGACACAGGAATGCACCCATTAGAACCCCGAATTACGCAGTTCTTAAGCGCAATAACTGGTCTTAGTCCCACACTTTGGTGAATATGATCAATCATTTCGTAGTAAGAGTCTCTCTTCCATTTCATATACTCATCTACATATGTACATCTTTGAACATACAGAGAAGCAAAATGATGAGTGCTCAGGAGCTGAACCACAGATAATCTGGGACATGATAATATTCTGTGTACTGCCATGAAGTTTAGTTGATTGAAGAAGGAATATAAGCTACACAGCAAAATGTGCTTTGAGGATATCTTAATTCAACGAGGTCCCCTTTATACATCAGATGCAAGCTGAAAGAAACGTATGAAACACCATTTGAAGGCAAAGCTGTTCAAGCCTTCATGGTCTCTCCATCTGTCATTTTTAAACATTATTTACAGTGAAAAATACAGAAACTCATGCCTCGTTAGTCATAGTCAAACATTGCCATTCACAAACAGAACTAAATCAAAAGGTTGAATCCAATCCAAATAGCTAATAGCACAGAATAACATATTGTTTTGTCAGCAGCTAATCAAGCCTAATAATCTTACCTGTGCATACACATCAACCTAAGTCCACACAACAAAAAAAACAAGCAAAAATATAACACCAAATTTCGAAACGCAAACCATCTAAGTGTGAGTGAGCAGACGCATAATGAAATTGATGCCTCAACCCTGATAATTCAAGTTTAACAGACACAACAACTAACCGATTGAAATTCACTCAGCAGGTGACTCAAAAGGAAACCAGTCTTGCAGCAATACCTTATATCAAATTACGCTCCGGAGCTACAAAAACCGTCGAATTACCGCTTCCAATGTTCCTAAGCAATCGATTGAAAGCAAAAGGGTCGAATTCGGAGCGAAATGGATTTTAGGGTTTTCGAGTTAGCAAAACATGCAGACTGAGGAAGCAGAGCGGTCGGTTGGTTGGTTCGTGTCTGATAACCAATACGGAGAGTCAGTGCTTACTGAAATCTCAGATGATCGACACGTTGCATCTTCATTCACTGACTTTGTAAATGAAGAGATAAACCGATTGGGGTTGTTAGTGTAATTGTATAAACTATGGGATGAAGTTTATCATTATGAATAATAAGCGTTACACGTGTTACAAGACAGTGGGATTCCAACGGTCGAAAGACATCAGAAAGGTAAAACAGAAGCGGTTCAAATTTAAAAATTACCCCCAAATTCGTAGGCGTAGTGCCCCAAAATAGAAATCAAGCCCTAACCCTAACTTCGGAATTCGACCAAAATTTGCTTCGTAGTCCTATCAGAGTATCGTCTCTTCGCTCCTCACTTCAACTCCTCAATCCCACTTCTAACATTCCATTGGCGTCGGAGAAAATGGTGCAGCCGGCGTATGAGCAGAGCCGTCAGAAGCGGTTGGAAGAGAACAGGAAGCGGTTGGAAGAGCTGAAGCTTCCCCAACTCTCGCAAGCCCTCCGCCAGGCTTCTGCTGGACCCGCTACGCCTCCGGTAACCTCTTGCCTCTTGCCTCTTGAAGTTTGTAGTTTTGTCTCTGTCAGCTGGAAAAGGTGGAACCTTTAGAAAATCACTGTTTTTTTGTCATTTGCAGATGAAGCCGAGGAAACCTCGTACTGTTGAGAAGACAATGGTGAAGGTTCGGAGGTCTAATCGTATGGCGAACAAACCTGGTCCTGTTTATGTTGAGGTTTGTTTTGTCCTTTGAGTTGCTTAAGTCCAATTTGACATAGTAATATGATTTTTTTAGGTTAGAAAGTTTCCATTATATGAGCACATCGGATAAGTTCTCTTCGTATGTCATTAGGTTTTGAGTCTGCAGTTTTCATTTAAATTTGTTCCTGCGGTTTGATACATTGTGTGATTGTTTTCATTAGGTTTCTGTGGACCGCCCTGATAGGGTGACAATACCTAGGAGGTTTGTTTTGCAATTGGCCTTCCATTTTTTCAGGGTTTAACAAAGGATGCAAAGTGGATTTGATCGGTGAAACTATATGGTTTTGGGTGCTGTGCAGGGTCTCGAAGCCGAGGGATTTGTCAAACCGAGTTTACGCTTCTGATGAAGAAAGGGCTTATTCTATTGAGAAAGCTGAGGAAGTGCAAGCAACACTTGATGCGACTTATCCATCACTTGTTAAATCAATGCTCCCTTCCCATGTCTCTGGCGGGTTCTGGCTGGTAAGACCACTTCTATTTCTTTATAGCAGTATGTGATGAAGGTAGAACCCTCCATTTTATTCATATTTTTATCCTGTTCAGAATTTCGAGCAAACAACAAATTATCGGATAAAAGATCTAATATTTTAAAGCTTACGTAAATTAATATTTAGTTTCAAATGCATTTGTCGAAATTATGTAATCTCAATGTAAAGCACGATATTATGTTCGAGCTTGTTCCGAACATTCAGTTTCTTTTCCATTGGTATTTATTGGGACTGCCATCAAACAAATTTTAGGGACTTTTTGTGTCATTTTGCAAACGACACCTTCCAAAGCGTGACAGTGAGATAACACTAATCGATGAGGACGGTGAGGAGTACCCTACAATATACCTGCCCCGAAAAACTGGCCTGAGTGGTGGATGGAAAGGGTTTGCTGTTGCCCATGATCTGGTGGATGGGGATGCTCTTGTATTTCATTTAATCAAGCCTACCACTTTCAAGGTCATACATCCTTCCTACCATGTTTGTTACCTTCCGAGGTATGCTATGTGGCCTCATAAATTAATTACCTTTCACCCTCCTGCAGGTGTACATCATTAGGGTAAGTGGGTTCAAGACGGGCACAGAGAACGAGAAGCAGTGAAGTTCTTAGAGGTGGATGCAGTTCTTAACTTCCATTTGCTCATGTTCTTGTCATGGGTTATATAAATACACCTTTAACCTTTTGCTTAATCCTTTCTACATGCTATTGAGTAAAGAATGAGGACTCCCCCCAATCGGCCGAAGTGGGCCATGCTCCTATAGTGAATCACTATGTTTCTGTGATATACTTCGCTCGAGGATGCCTTCGTGTTGTGATATAGGTTACATTCGTTTCTCTGCAGGTGAGGCATATTTAGCTCCCTACCAGATCCTATACGGCTTTACCCAGAACTGACACATAACAATGCTACCGACAAAGATCGACTTGTAGAAGATACACATGAAGTTCAGACCATGCTAAGCACTCATTTTGGAGACTAGATCCTATGGCTTCTCCCTCCCTCTTTTTGTAAAAACTTGCAAAGCAACTAGGGAAAAGCTGAACTTCCCATTGTTAAGGGAACCTGTAAACCTTTAACTCCTTGATCAATTCAATCTCCAATTACTGTGTTGCTGTATCTATTCTTATACAGCACAGCGTGCTTAAAAAATGATTTTAGTCCAACTAAGCTCGGTGCAAGTTGTCACTTGAAAGACCCTAGGCAACCAAAATTAAACTGGCCACTCACAAGCTCACTGTAATCCAGTTGTGTTGTGGCTGAGTTTTAACTTTTAAGATAGTGGGATTCCAACGGTCATTTTGTTTTCAAAAAGGCCTTGTTCAAGTATAACTCCTGCCCAAACCCCCAAATTCCCTCCCAACTTCAAAGTTCAAAACTTTACCTCTCTTTTCTTCACCACTCTCTCCTCCAACTTCTCCCCATATCACAAACCATCAATCTGAAATCATGGTGCTGCCATCATACGAGCAATGCAGGCAGAACAGGTTGGAGGAGAACAAGAAGCGCATGGAAGCCCTTAATCTCCCTCAGCTGGCGAATAACCTGCGCCAAATATCCACCCCGCCAAAACCCGCTTCTGTAATATCACATTTGATTGATTTTATCCTGTGATGAGAGCTGAGAGCCTGTTTGATATGTTCTTCTTGGGTTTATTTGCAGGCAAAGCGTCGCGTATTTGAGAAGCAACTTGTGGCAGTGAGGAGGTCTAGTCGTGTTGCTAACAAGCCTGGTCCAGCTTATGTTGAGGTCTGCTTCTCCACCGTTTTCATACCCTTTGTTAAATGCATTGTTGTAAAGAGTTAGGACTAGTTTGAGATTGGAAGTTGTGAAAAATATTTAACTTGCGAAACATGAACACTTTATGGAGCCTTAGTCTATATTTACTGAAACGCATTTTTTTGCCAAATCGGGACTTGGACTAGTTGTCTCTGGCTATATGTAGATTTTGATACATAGTCGTTTTGTCGTGTTGATCAGGTAGATGTTGCTGTTGGGAGATTGTCCATTCCAAGAAGGTACTTTGATTTTGTGTCTCATAAGTCTCTTGGTTGAAACAGCTTTTTGCAGTTGACAGGGTTTATTGAATATTGAATGTTTTTCATTAGCTTATCTAAGCCTAGAGCGATCCTGGGAGCTTACGCGACCGATGAGGCTAGAGCTTGGTCTATAGATAAGGCAGAAGATTTGCAGTCGGGGCTCGACAAGGCCTATCCTTCCTTTGTTAGACCAATGCTACCTTCTCATGTTTCCAGCTGCTTCTGGCTTGTAAGACGCTCTTCAAACGCCCTCTTCGCTGAACCAGAACTCGTTAATTTAATAAATGTCGATGACTTTGAACCGCCGATACTTTGGTCTTTCAGGGTCTTCCTAGCTATTTCTGCAAGCAACATCTGCCAAAGCAAGACACTGTCATGACTTTGATCAACGAAAAAGACGAAGAATACCCTACCATATACTTGCCTAGGAAAACCGGGCTTAGCGGTGGATGGAAAGGCTTTGCAATGGCTCATGATCTCGTCGATGGAGATGCATTGGTTTTCCAGCGGATTCGGTCTACAGCTTTCAAGGTGAGAACTTTCCAACAAAATCCTATTAAAGCATTTTCTCAGACTTGGCTGGACCTGAAAAAACTTCAGCCTTGAATGCTCATCTCCTTACTGCAGGTTTACATAATAAGGGTGGATGGTTTTCATGAAGGGAGGAAAGAATAGCGTTTCAGGGCTGGCATCAAATGTGTTCCAAAGGCAAGAAAGTTTAAGCTTGAGAAGGCCTCTAGATGTAAAACAGTAGGATCATATTTTGTTGGCCTTTGAAGTAGTTTAGTTCAATGCTTTTTGTTTCCATTTTGCTCCAACGAAATTCACTTGCATTCGACTGATTTATAATTCGTATCGAGTAAAGATCAAATATGAAAAATCAAGAATTTAGAACACCATCACCAACCTTGAATCATTTACCCATTCGAGTAGTTTTTAGCTTCTTCTTTTTTCAACTTTATTATATGCATGAACGATACATGTTGGCTGTTGCAGCAAAATTTAGGAAATCCAAGTTTGTGGAGTAAACGTGGGGTGTTATTATGTAAATATTACAAACTGGTGGGTTAAACAAAAACGTAAATTAAGGAATTTTGAACCCCAAAACGCCGTCGCTTGGTGCAACTTATGAACGCGACTACCAGATTTTGATTCAGCTGACACACACCTTCGCCGCTCTCCGATGGCGATTTCTAGGTTACGCGCCGCTGCTTCGACGCTCTTCAACCCAGCCGTCGCTCGATCTTTCTCTGTAGCTACTGCTCAAAGTATCTTTCTCTCTCCTATAACTAAATCGTTGATTTGTTATTCGAATTTATATTCACATTTCCTTGTTGAAATCGCATTTGACATAGTTTCTGTTGACTTTGACGAATCGGGATTAAAGAATTGAACTTTTAATTTTTATTGTTTCTATATGTTATGTATGTTGTGGTTCTGTATAGTGATAACGTATATGTTTTAACTGTTTTTGTGAAGTGGCGAGTGTTGATAGTGTGTGAATTTTCTGCAGTTAGGGTTTATGTTAATCCAACAAAAGTGTGAACAGTTTTGGATCTTGTAAATTCTGAGTGAAAATTAAATGGTTTTTCTAAAAATACGCGATTTTGTTGTTGCAGATGGGGTGGAATCGGCCTCGAAGACTAGGACAGCAGTGTCATACATTCTTGCTCCTCATGGTTGCCAGTCTGGAACTGTAATCCATAATTTCGGGGTGAAGTCAGGTAAAGGAGAGACTTTGTTATTTTACTTTCGCGTTGTGGTTTTATTTGTATGGCTGATATTTGAATGCTTTGCATTTTGTTGCTTGGGTTGTGTAGAAGCGTTAGATGCAGCATCAAGTTCGATGAGCCAAATGGCTACACTTGATATTAATTCACAAGTTGGAAGCTGCATGCCTCTTAACATGATGAGAATTGGAGCCATGATTCATAATATTGAGCTGAAACCTGGTCAGGGTGGTAAGATGGTGCGGGCTGCTGGGACGAGTGCTAAGATTCTGAAGGAACCAACCTCTAGGTATTGTTTGATAAGGCTTCCATCTGGTGTAGAGAAGTTGGTGGATACCCGATGTCGAGCTACTGTTGGTACTGTTTCAAACCCAAGTCATGGTGCCAAGAAGCTTAGGAAGGCAGGGCACAGCCGCTGGTTGGGTCGAAGGCCAGTGGTTCGTGGTGTGGCTATGAATCCTATAGATCATCCTCATGGAGGAGGAGAGGGAAGGAGCAAAAGTAGTGGTTCGCATGGCAGGACATCGCAGACCCCATGGGGAAAGCCTACCAAGGGTGGCTTTAAGACCGGGCCACTCAAACGCAGGAAATAGTTTCAAGGTGTTGTTACTGTATGAGTATCACAAATTACTGTCTGAAACTACCAGCAATGCTTCATGTTTTGCTTTCGCTCTGTGAATTTAGAAGAGTTGGAACTTTATACCATCTTTTTAGCATGTTTTAAATAAACTCAATCGAGTGATTCAACTCTTATTATTTGGTACTGTTAACTATTTTTTTGTGTGAACCTTGTAATCGTAATTCTGAACACAGCAACGAAGGTGAAGGTATGATCATTGATCAATGAATTGTATTGCAGACCCTACTATGTGACTTGATCTTCATTGCTCTATTGTCGGCTATATTCAGTGAAGTGATCCAGAACTACCAATATACTGCCTTGCTGTTCATGACTTGCCGTTCTTCTTAGCTGCTCTGTCTGATATTTTGATATAGTTTGGCCCTTTCAGATGTTGGCGTAAATGGATTGCGCCTTTCAGATGCTGAAGCATTTGATGGTAACCGACTGCTGCCATCTGGTAATGGATCTGGAGTAGTCTTTGGTAGAAGGATCTTGCTGAGCGTTTCGAGGACCATTTACAAAATAGTCGTACCAGAACCTTGAAGTGCTGCCTCAATTTGAAGAATCAATTAATAGTAGCAAAGAATAGTTGGTGAATATCAAGGCCTCTTAATTCCTGTCACATAACCGATATCTGTAACTGTAGCTCTGGTTAATCTTTTCATGGGAAGTTGAGCACCAATTGTTGCCCAAACCACCTCAAGGAACCATCTGAAACACAAGACAAAAAAACCATTTCAAGAATTAAGATACGATCAAGGTGAGAACCCTGGTTCCTTGGAGGAAATATAGTATATATTACCTGATCGTTGATAGATCAGTCATTCACAGGTGCTTGAGGTCTCACTCTTCCGCTGCTGTGTAAGATGCTGCACTTCTCTTCCACAATGTCCTCATTGACAAAATTCTGGCCTGACGCCTCTGAAAGTGAGGGAAAACTTACCAATTGATTAATTGCTTCATTTAGGGAACGTGGTACAACAATTACACAAGTGAAAAGTAGAAGGAAAAGGTATAAGAAAACTTATAAACAAATTGAATCGATTATTCAGCCGTGTTATTTGAACTTGTTGTATCTCTGTTCTATCAATACTAAAGCTTGTGCATTTATGCAGACTATGACTGACCAATGTGCAGATTAATTTCACATGTATATGGACAATCTTCGCAGAATGCAAACTACAGTAAGTTTCATCCAACAAATACAGATTAACAGTTTAGTTCACACTTCACACCTGTTAAGAAACATGTGATTATTAAAACTAGATCGTACTCAGATCTGAATTAATTCATCAGAGTAAATGTTACAAGTACAACTGTCACTAAGTCGCACAAGTATCGTCAGTTTTGTAATAACAAGCATTGAGTAATTACCTGTATCATCATCAGTAAGAACAGGACGATGCAAATTACTAGGAACTGCATTTGATATCTTTAAACTCCTAGTGAATCTATAGGGCAACGCAGATTTTCCACTTGAGTTCATTTCTAGATCAAGTGCTGCAGCCTTCCCTTGACGTATTGTGGATTCCAAGTGGTGCCTTTCCGAATGTCTGTAGTGCCTGATCCACTGATTTGATAGAAGAGCATGGGATGCATTTTGTCCATCTGGCTGAAGCTCACCTTTACCAACATTGATCTTCTGCCAAGACCCACCTCTAAGAGTTTTGAACTGTAAGATAAATATGTAGCATAACAATTTGGTAAGCGCTTTGAGTGGGTGCTCTAAGACTGGCATTTGTTGGAAGATTTAAATCTGACCTGCCCTGCCGAGGTTCTGATGCTACTACGCAAATGTGATTTAGCTTCAACGGACGCCTTCCTTGGTGGCTCAAAACCAGGGAACCCCATAGAGTTATACAACTGGTCGACAAATGACGCTTCAATCGATTTGAGATACGAACTATGCTTCTCATCTGTCCACACTGTAGGCAGAGGTATCAAACGAGGCTCCTGAAATTATGAATCAGACACATGTTTAATTTGGGTCGCATGACTCAATTTGAACTTGGAATCATATGAATAAGTCGATTCAGAGGTCATTGTTTTTTATTTGGAAATCAGATGTATCTTATCAATTAGTATTTGCCACATAATTTTACAGATTTGAATTGTTAAAAGTGATTCATCCACGATATTCAGAAACCTCTAAACAGAAAGCACCAATCTAAAACTTTCCTAAAATAGGTATAGTATCTTGTCATTACAAACACTACAGATTCGTTGTTAAGTTGGACATCAAAATGATAAATGAGGTAAATAAATAATTCTGATCCTATCAATAACGCGAAAAAAATGGGGAAGGGGATCATTCTAATTTTAAAGCGAAACCTAAAATGAACTTTTAGCCGCAATTTGTCATCAGACAACAAAATGGAAATCATTGCAACCAAATTCACGAAATGATATTTCTTTAGTTGTGACAGCAATATCTAGATAGAGAACATAACATATGGCCATCCAGAACATGACAATGACCTACTCCACATCCCCAAAACCACCTAAGATATAGGTTCATCACATCATTCAAGCCCTCCCCAAAATTCACATCCATGTCCCACATCAACACAAAATCACCAATACAGCACCAAATATAATCAAAGTCTAATGACATTACAATCCAGGTCAACAAACTAATACCAAAGAACCTAATTTCATCTCTCACAAATTTACCAAACAAAAAAAAACAGACTAGAAATCCTACTCTCATTCTACTAACTTTCTAACATAAAAGAAATCACATAAAATAACCAAAATTGCACTCAGATGTCAGATTATGCAGAAGCAAGAAATAAAGCAAATATATAAAAATATTCACACGAGTAGACTGAGAGGAGCAGAAACTCACAAACTTGGACGTCTCTTCCTGATCGCCAACATCCTCGTCCACGTCATCATCCACATCCACATCCTCACCGGCAGCCGCCATCTCCGTATCGCTTGACGCCTCCGTCGCCAAAACGATACGCGAATCTCCGCCTTCCTCGGGCTGCTCCATACGCAACGAGAGCGCTACAAATCGTCGACTACGTTCGCCAGCGTTCGATAGATGAAAGAGAGAGAGAGAATGCGAGTTTGAGTACGAAGGAGTTATACAACGCGAAGTACACGTGTCAGTGCGTCAAGCGTGGAAGACTCGGGAGTTGAAACTACCGAGTTGACTCAGAAGATATTTTTTCGGTGGAGATATTTCCTCTCTCCTCAATTTTTAATATCCGACAACTTGATTTCCTTATCCAACACCGCGTGAGAAAAAGAAAATATCAGAATCTGTTCTTGAATTTATTGTCATTTTGTTTAGTTTTTTTTTTCATACCATTTTTGCATCAATATCGTAGACAATCACATATTCACATGCAAAAAATGCTTCTTTTCATTCTATTATGGGCCGAACTCCAGCAGACCAGGAAGAGTCGGTATAAAAATTGATAGGCGGTAAGAAAAATTAAAACATATGCTTAATGATTTATAAAGAAATATGTTAGAGCGTGACATAAAAATTAGTAAGGGTACGTATTAAGTAAATTTGATTACTATCAAATTACATTTATAAATTTATTAGGCATATACCCTCTTCCTAAGATAGATCCGCAAATAATTTTATTTAACTTTATAAGACAATTAAATAAAACATATACCAAATGATATGCAATAATTACAAATTAAAATAGAGTTAACTATGTACTTTAGACATATTGACTATACTCCATGAGAATAATTTTCAGATTCTACTCCAGGTTCAAAGAACTGTCTAGAAAAATGTCTGTTGCATGTTCTTTTTTCTGCAAAAAGTAAATAAAAACTAAACAAAACTACTAATATATAAAAAAACATTTTCCAAAATCATCAGAAAATTACAATCAAAATCACTCTTCATTTTTTGTCACAATTTCAACGAATAAGAATGAGTCTTCTCAATCTAAAAATGTTGTTCTGAAAAGCGTCCAATAAAAAAAAAGTAACTTAACAATCAATTTCCTAAATTGAAAAATTATTCCAGCTTCCACTGATAAGATTATCATTATGCATAAGTCAGAAGCCCATCTGGCGGATCAGGCCCAATCTATTAAAAGATAATATTAGGCTCTCTTACGATATATTACAAAATTTATCAGGCCTTTTGCTAGAAGCCCACGACTTAATTTTAAGCTCATGCTCTTGTTTTTTTTTTAAAGAAAATGATCGCACTTTGACAAAAAGAAGAAGAAGATGAAACTGATCACACAATCTCGAACTCAACACTAATTATTAGAGGAATCAATTCTAACATGACAGAATTTGTACCCTAACTTAAATAATGATGATGACGATTCTTATCACTCGACCATATCCTCAATAAATCTTATTGCTCGTTGCCTTTCAAGATTGTCAATACTATGCAAATAAACCCTAACCCTAAAAAAGATGTTAAACATCAACTCATCAAGGAATTAGTTCAACACACATGCATCTCATCGATCCTCCACCCACACATACCCTTTAAACATCTCACCAAGCTTCCAGCTACTCGTCTATACAAATTAGTACGGAACTCCAAGCTGGCATCCAGACAAAAGTTAGGCCGACTGCGGCTCCCGAAGTGGAACAACCCTTTTTAATCAATACCCTATCATATAGTCAAGCTCAGCTAGCAAGCGTTTGCAAAGCATCAGGGAAACCATGATATACACTTACCTCACACTGGATTAGACGACGCGGTCGTCATCCCAGTGACACATGATTCGCATATTATTTCTAAAGTTTCGCTTCCCAAACAAGTTGAGCAGCTAGCTAGTTTGGAGGAGGGTGGACCGTTTTCATGGCAATATGTTTTCTGATGAGGTATGTATCTCAGGCATACACAATGATCGAGGTCATTACATGGTGGTTGCTAAAGAGGGTAACCAAGCAGGCAACTCTCACAAAATGCAGCTGACTGTCTCTCGAGGGGACCGAGGTTAGCAAGGACGTCATTGTCGTTCAGGATGAAGGTCTTGAGTATAATGCATGCAATAAGGAGATCATGGATGGTTCGAGTATTCGAGTAGAGGAATTCATAAGAGGTTATGAGACGGTTGGAAATTAGGTTGGTTATGTACAGGGACGAATTCAGGATTTGAAAGTAACCAGGGCTTAACGCAAATTTTTTTTTTTGTTGTAAAATGTTGCTCTCTCAATCTGCAAGACAAAAGAAACAATGTTTAGATTATTCTACGTACACCTTAAGGTTTTATTCCTCTCAACCTGAAATATGATACTGTTGTTTTTTTTTTTGAACAACAGCCAGTGATACTGTTGATAATAACAAAAACGTTAATCCTCTCAGCCTCAAAACTCTGAGTACAATAACAGAAACGTTAGTATAATAAACGAGATAGATATATGTTGATAACTAACTATATGCCACAACACTCAAACAAAATGAGTAATCTTACTTGAGTGCATCAGGGATGTCGACCATTCTCTTAACCTTGTCATATGGCGGAGGGGACACCCACAAAGGTCTTCAAGCTGCAAGAGCAGCAGCTCCTCGCTTGGTCTTGTGAGGAATCATACTACATCAAGAACATAAAACATCAAATATTAACATAATATAACAGATCATAAAACCTTTACACTGAGCAAATCATATATGCATTGCAAGATTTACGAAACTCAAAAACAACAACAATGCATCAGAGCATCATACTACTATACATCCAATTCACGGCTGAAACGCAATGTACAAATATAAATAGGCCGCTACTCATTATTCACACCATTGTTGATACTAATAATACTAATTCACCTGTCAGCTCAATCTACAAATTGGCAACATAAGCATAAAAAAGTTGATAATCTCACTCGCTCACCCCACGTATGGTACGCCATAAGATCTTTTCAGGGGCACCGAAATGGATAGGACCGTGAGAAGGCTTCGTATTCATCCTCTTCCTAAAAAATCTCAGGTATTTCATCTTCTGGCGAACAAGACCGCCAGATAGACAGATCTCCTCGCACCACCTTGGCTCCCTTCAGCCTGAAAAGTGAAAACCCAGAATCTCACAAGTCTTCACAATCTCAGGCGACCTAGCCTCCGCCGCGACCGGCTGCTTCGCAATGGAGAGGAGTGAATCTCACCCTGGCTGCAGACGGCTCGGCATCGCCCGTCTTTACGTTTTGAATCGAGGAGTTAACGAGTTTACGACTGCAGCGCTGAAATCTACCCGGGCTGCAGCCCGATAAAGTCTGCATGTGGCTCCGTCCCTGGTTATGTGTACGATTTCTCCTTGATGCCAACCAAATCTATTCTGCAAAGAATCCGTGTCCCCGCAAAGTCTTTTTTAATGAACCTTAAAGGATGTCCCGTTATTCAGCTCGATCACGTTCTAAAAATAAAGATACCAACTTTTTTTAGTTTTGATCCCTTATATTTTGTTCTGTTTTTACTTTCATAGAATTAAATTACCTTTTAAAAAAACAAGCTTCCAGCTACGTACTCATACCTCAATTTTCACGTTTTCCTTCCGTTACAGCAAGCTCAATGAAGTATGAACAAAAAAAAAGCTCAATGAAGTAACGAGAAAGCAACAGTTGTCAGGGGCGGATCCAGGAATTTTTTGCACCGGGACGAGCTAAATATTTTCGGATTGAGGGCGGATTTAAAAATTTATTTTTACACTAGAAGGGGCATATAATCAAAATGACTGGGGACGAGATGTAAAAATCGTTCGAAAATACATGACATTAGTCTAATATTAAAGAAAAATCGACCGGGGCGGCTGCCCCCACTCCCTGACAGTTGCTACAGACAGGCCCGGCTCTAGACTTGTGGGGGCCTAAAGCAGAATTTTTTTTGGGGGCCTTTTAACAATTAAATACTATAAATAATATATAACATAGAGGTATTCTAATATAGTTTTTTTATTGAACAATATTTTGTTAAATAAAACTGGGCTTTTTTCGGCCTTTCAATCCATGTTATGATAAATTTGGGGCCTTTTTTTTTTTGATATAAATTTGGGGCCTTTTGAACCAAAATTTTCATTGAACAAAGCTTAAAATGGGGCCTTTTTTTTAACTATAAAAATCAAAAAAAAATTGGAACGCTTTAGTGGCCTTGGGGGTTGAGCCGGCACTGGCTACAGAAACAGATAACTAATGAGAGACATTAAACTGACATGTTCTCAATCATTAGATAATTAGACTTGTGCATCTTTAAAATAATGTACATGCATTGATGCTATGTCTGCGCATAAACTTGAGGCAAGGAATACACCCATGTGTCGCGTAGTAGGAGCTTTGGCGATGTAGTATTTCAAATGTGTGAAAGATATGCTTTTCGATATTTAGAAATATTAGAGTTTAAGTCTAGCTTAATGATCTGTTGCTTGAGTAGCATCTTGACACGTACAAACATGTCTCAATATCCATTCATTTAAAACATCATATAGTCCAGCTGGTTATATAACATGGGATGAGTTAGATAACTGGCGTAGCTAGATAGATATATATTATTAATGCAGCTTTTCCTAACTTTGCATTTATATACTATTTTAAGAGTTTTATTTTTGTGTGATTGATTAATTGCTTAGTTTGTGGGCTATGAGCTGTGTATATATATTTATTCAAATTTCAGACAAGTTATAAATTTGAACAAATACTGAAATCCTGAAGGCATGTGCCCTGTTCATAGAGGGAGGCTTTGGGATACCCTGCCCTAGTTTATGCAGATTTAGACCTAATTAAACCTATATATATATATATATATATATAGTTGATTGAATGGTACGTAGATCAGATCACATAGACAATTTCCTGTTTTAGGTGGTTTGAGTTGTGTTACATGAACCACAACTAATAAATAATTATATGATGATATATAGGTAGAAAGCGTCTTTAATTACAATTTTTGTACGTTTGTGTGATAGAAGCTATTCGAAAGTAACTCTGTCGCACAAACTGTGCAATATAAGACACGTATTGTTCAATATAGAATCTCCATGGAAAATTTACAAGGAAGGAGATGTTGTGTTGGATCATTTAGTTTTGTTTAGATTTTCAATGTCAACCCAAACATGAAACTTTTCTCCTTCTTTCAAAAAAAAATTTTCATCCCAAAAACTTTCAACAAACCAAAGAAAGCATGACATCTTGATCCCAAAAAAAAAAAAAAACCAAAGAAAGCATTAAAAGTCCAAATCTCTTAACTCTCTAAACCCCAAAAATCTTAACTTTAAGATTAGTGAGATTTTTTTTTTAAAATACAAAGATGGTGTGATCTATATCATGAAAGGAACAACAACATTACTTACATTGAAACTTATTTTTTATTTTTTTGATGGAACAAGGCAGTACAGACCAGGACACGACACAATAATGAAGAAAATACAACAATTTCAACCGGATAACAACTAAACTCAGGAAAACGAGGTAGCGCAATCCGTATTGGAGCTTGGCAATCCAACAACTGTTGCAAAGACTTCACCCGGAAAGATCCCAAATCCATAACACATCACGGTGGTCAAACAGATAAAGCGATACAACCACCAGCTTCTTATCTCAACTGAAACCTATTGAAAAAAAAAAATCTGAAACCAACAAATAAACAAATGATTAGGGCACTGTATTGGATGCCACGCACGTATATTTATATTAGCCTAACTACGTGTGACCACTGTATAAGACAAGAGTATGAATGGAGATCATATGTTGTTGTTTGTGTGTGGTCTATTTTGTTGCCCAAAACTTTGAGATGCAAAGTACATAGACACTCCTTTTTACAATGATGAAAAACACATCAACACCTTCCTTTTCATGCCTCACAATCGATCTGATCCAATTTCAGCAACATGCAAGCTGTTTGAATCAGATCTGGATTTGTGGGTGGTGGAGATGGAGGTGAGATTGGGATGAGGTACCGGCGATGGGTTGGGGGAGGTGGATGGGTGGGTTGGAGGGGGCTGTGGATCTGTGTTTTTAGATTTTTGTTTTATTTATTGTAATTTCCTGTTTTCGTTTTAGTTGTTGTGCTCTGTGTGGCCAAATAATTGGAGACTGGATCGCCGGCGGACGATACATTGACGATTTTCAAGTGGTCCTGCCTCTCCCAGCTGTGAATGACGGGACGATGTGCTCAAGCCAGAGGCGAAGTGGAGCGGCGGACTCCTGTTTATTCATGTTTATTTTTCTTGTCTGTTCTGTTCCCAGCTGGTTAACTTGTCCCAGCTTTAAGTCCTCGATTCGCCGTTGTCTTTGTAATTCACAGTTTTAATCAAAAAAAAAATCAAAAAAAAAACACATCAACACCTCACTCACTTTGCCCAAATAAATAAAATACCATGTATCTGGAGTCAAGTTCCTTTTCAACTTTTATGAACAACTTAATCAGATATTTTGCTAAATTTCATTTAATTTAAATGAGATCAGTCTTAAATATCAATCAAAATGTTGTCGTTTCTATTGAGACGATGCTATTTTGGCACTTGCAGTATTTACCTACGCTGCACCGAATCTTTTTTCCCTAAAATATTTATACAGCTAAATTTATAAATATAATGAATTTAATATAAGATTTAAAATGAACTTGTATGTATAGTGCATCTATTTATTGACGTGGGTTCTCATTTAAGTTGGGAAATGAGTAGCAGCCTTTTGTGAGTTAAACACCTCTACTGACTTCTTTCATTTAATTTTTTTTTTTTGATGGTGGATTACATGGGTTTGTGGGTTAGATGTGGTTAGCATGAGGATCGATCTCGTGCTCTTTGGCAAACGAGGGAGCAGGCCATCCACTCGGCAAATGAATTTATTGAGAAGCCACTTTTTTTTTTTGATGTGAGAAAGCAATTACAAATATGCATGAAACAATAGATCATGCACCAAATTATGGATGATCGTGGGAAGGGTTAGGACGGGTTAGGTTCGTCCTTAATCCGACCTGAAACGACGATCGAGTCATTTAGGTCAACCCGAACCCATCACTCAATATTGACCGGGTCGTATTTGATAACCCGAACCCGTCGTAACGATAGACTTATAACATATCAAGTAGCTAAAAGCCTAAAACAAAATAATCTACGAAAAAAGAAAGTGAGCTTAAACATGTTAACCGCCCAACATTGTTGTAACAAAATGATGTGAAGCTCATATTGAAACAAAATTCAAGACAAAACGATAGACTTTTGTATTGAAGTTAAATTATTTTATTCTATATTAATATAGTTATAGGACCGGGTCACCCGAAGAGCAAACCGAACCCGACTTATTTAGGACCGGGTCACTCGAGGAGCAACCCGAACCCGACTTATTTAGTACCGGGTTGGAACGGATTACCGGGTCGGGACGGGTCATGCTCACCCCTACACCAAACCATCAAACTAAGAGCCAATACCTGCTAAAGACGTGTCAGTGCAAATAACTTGGGACAAGAACATTGGAACAGAATGAAATATTGAGAAGCTACTTATTTCAATGTTTTATTCAACTTATCATTTACTAGGTTTGCAAAAAGCTCTCAAAATGAAATATTTTTTTAGGATTTGCTTTAGCTAAAAAAACTCCATGTAATGTGGAATTGATTTTGATTCAAAAGGATATCATAATTTAATTAACCCAGAATTTGTCCTGAAATTCTCAAATCTACAAATATTTAACTATCAATCTACACGTTTAGGGTTGATATTTTGCATGATGAGGGCAAATAAAATAAGTCCAAAAAACAGAAGCAAGCACAATCCAGCGCTCTTATCTTCTTTTCATATATTGGTAGAAAGTTGGTAAGCTCTATGCCCTACATTGGAGACTTATTTTAACAAAGTAATTTGTTTACATTATCGCATATGATAATCACATGATGTCTGTTTACACTGCAAGTTTCTACTGAGACATTTATGTGTCTATCAAACCCTGATTTGGCAAGAAAATTGTCCACTTGCAACTGTGTGTGCTGGACCATTTCATGACTGACAAGTGTATTATGATGTATGAGCTTGTAGTTAAGTTAAAGCCCAATCTATCTAAACCATGACATAAATCATAGATATTTATTATGTCACATAAATGATGGGTTTTTGTAATTCGTGCGTTCCACTTTATTTTTTGATTTCATTTAAAGTCAATTCAAATAATTTATAATTCAACGTATTGTTGACAATATCATAATGTCTTATGGTGTTTATCAAAAACAAAAAAAACAATTGCTTGTGAGTAGCACTGAATTTACTTTTGGATGTCATAACTTTGTTTATTGAGTTACATTTGATTATCTTTTCAACGTGACATTATTCAGTGGACAAGATGTTTCAAGTAGAACACTTCAACATTAAAATGTACTTCCCCATGTTAAATACATATCCATCAAAAAAAATTGCGTGGGACTTAAGCTGTGAAGGTTTTGTATCTTCAAATTTCAATTAGCCAACTATTTCAACCCATTATTTATTTATCGGAATTGATTTATTTCATTGCTCTAGTTATGCATTTAAAAAGCTTTGGCTAGAGGTTTTGACAGAGGACATCCACCAAAATGTTATGTTATATCGTACGTATAACGATTTAGTTGATTCATCGCTCATACTATTCAAAATAAGCATGCAATTGAATTTTTATCAACAGCTGCTGAATGAATGAAAAGAGCTACTATGATGAATACCGCAGTATACTACCCAAAATATCTAAAGTGTTTCAACCAATGATCTCAAACACATTCACCAAACAACATGAAACAATTGTTTAACACAAGTTGTTTCTATATATGGCATGCGTAGAATCTATGAAGACATGCCCGAAGCTAATTTAGAAACGGCTAATTCCATTTCTTATTAGAGCATCTATATACACTTTTATTCAACAGAGGAGCGTTCAAATGAGGCAGTGAACAGTAAAGCGAGGCACGTGAGGCACGATCTCAACCACACATCTAACCCCTCGTGCATTTGTGGCGCGCCACGTGTCCCAAATAGTAAACCCCACTAACTTTTGAAAAGTCAACAATTGCGGCTGTGAACGTGACTGCGCCACGTGTCAAAATGAGTGGCCCAGATCGTGCCTCACTGCCTCATTCTTACAACCCTACCTCAACCGAGTGCTCCTCTTATTCAACAACAACAAATCTATTTACAAAAGCATCTACATGAATTGGCCTTACAAATATGCTCTGTAGGTTTTTGTTCTCTAACCACACAATCAATTAATTTAAAATTAACATGTCGTCTAGATCAACCCTATTGTTTTTTAAATAATGTAAACATGTACTTCAGGAATCACTTCATTTAACCACAAAACTAGATCTATAACATGTACCATACATTTAAAGTAATAAGTAGATTACTCATCCACAGTGACGGTTCCATAGCTTCGTCCGAGGGGGGTCCTAAATTTTTTTTTTCAAACAACAAGGATATAAGTCGAATCCGGCAAAAAAAAAAAGTCAGCTAAAGGGACGGCGAATTTTTTTCCGAACAACAAGGTCCGCTAATGATCAACCAACCTTCTGAAGCTCATAAAGGTGTCATCCGATGTCCATTGAAGATGATCTACATATGGATCGAAAGCTAATTGAACGTTCTATAACTTTCATGTTTTACTTAAGATGAAATTCAGAGGTTAAGCCGATAAAAACAACCACAAAAAATATATGATTAATTGAAATTTGACGAAATTGAGGGGCCAATCTTCTAAAGCTCACAGACGCGTCATCAGATGTCCGTTAAAGATGATCCATATATGTCTAGAAATCTAATTGAATGCTCTACAACTTTCATGTTTACTTAAAGATGAAATTTGGCAGTTAAGCTTATAAAAACAGTGACCAAAGATGGATGATCGATCGAAATTAGCCGAAATCGAGGGGCTCCGAGCTAAACTTCGGAAGCTCATAGAGGCGTCATGCAGCGTCCGTTTAAGATGTTTTTAATATGGTTAGAAAGCTAATTGAATGTTCTATAACTTTCATGTTTACTCAAACTGAAATTCAAAGGTTAAGCTCACAAATATAGTGACCGAAGATGGATGTTTAATCAAATTTTTCAAAAAAAAACCCAAATTCGAGATGGGTCCCGGGACCCAGAGGACCCCCTGGAGCCGTCTCTGCTCATCCACGTACTTACTGTAAACCTTTGATAAAATAATTCAATAATTTAAAAAAATATAACATCTACAGACCGGAGGAGATTTTCTTACATTTACTAGGGTTGGCTAAAATAGGCTGATCCTTTATTTTGATGAAGGGGTACAATACAACGATTCATAACATTTTAATGCATAGTACATATATATAGATATTTGAAGCTCTATCTCTCGATAGGATCCCGCAGTTGGTGACCCCAGGACTCGAACCCGGATTGTAAAGAATCATGTCTGACTCCTTAACCAACAGGACACCACTATGTTGGTTATAATAGGCTGATCCTTGATACCAATATTGCATTAAATTACAGCCTTTTGTATACAATGTAGCAATCCAACAGTCCAACAATTATATGCATCTCAAGGTAACTCAAGCCTCCATAAAAAAAAGATAACTCAAGCCGCACTAGGCTTTGACTTATTATTATTATTATTAGGGTTTGAGTAGCATGCACATTATCTATCTCGATTTAATTTCTGCCCTCTTATCTAACATTACCTCTCTTTTTTCTTTTTTTTTGTTGGACCCTTTTACCTCTCTTTTTTCAGAAACATATATAATGTACTCAACTTCACTTTAATCAATATTTAACTTAACTCGATTGATTTCCTTTTTTTTTAAAATCAAAATTTAGATTCACTTCAATCAAGTAATGACTTGTTCGGTTCATTTGAATTTTAAAGTTCAACAATAATTCATTTCAGCTCAACACATCGTTTAACTTAAGTTTCTGATATTTTTAGTGTTGAAGTCAAGTACTATAGTTAAATACTCACCTATTTAATTCGTCAATTAAATTCTCTTATTCAAAAAAAAATTTCGATAAATAAACGCAACTAGGGCTACAAGCAAGAGCAACTGGCTACCAATGACAGACTACCCCGTCTGCGACAATTCTCTTATTCAAATTAAGTTAAGTTTTCAGAATTTAATTCATTTGGTCCACGAAATTATACATATACCTCTAATTATTTAAAAGTAAGGGCAAAAAAGATATTTCACAACTAAAATACAAGATCTCGTGAATTAATAAATACATCCTGAATTTTGTGGTGTTTAGCATTATTACAATTAAATTAAATTCAGAGTCTAATGAACAATCATCCCAAAATAAACCTTTATTAATAAGAGTCCGGTTCTTGTGAGAAGTGACATTTTGGTGAGAAATGAGAACTAATCTCATCCATTTATCTTATTAATCAATGACTAGGATTAGATCGAATTAATTTACATTATTCGTAGGTTTTCAAAGGATAATGCGTAGTATTATGTATACTACGCATTATCCTTTGAAAAACTACGAATAATGTAATTGTACGCATTATTCTTTGAAAAGCTACGAATAATACGAATAATGCAAATTAATTCGATCTAATTCTAGCCATTGATTAACAAAGATGAATGTATGAGATTATTTCTCATTTCTCACCAACCATGTCACTTCTAATGTGATCTTTATTCTTATTAATAAACATCAAAATTAAATGCCTATACTTTTATCAAAAAAAATAATTAAATGCCTATACTCGCTTGGCTACTTTATCCACCAATCACTATCCAGAATCATGCTACCCTCATCTTCAAATTAAAAGCCAATCAACCGCCACTGTCCGATCTCCACAGCCTGTACGGTTCTGATCTCTCCAGTTTTCACCCTCTCATTAGTCAGATCTCTCCATCCTCTGGGCCCACATCTCCTATCTGATTGGCCCACGTAGCAGAAAACCAGCTCTTTTAATTTCCCCCATTAATAAAAAAATATATATAATTGAGCCGACTAATAAAACAGAGTGGTTAGGGCTCAGCAACGACACTTGGCGTCTCCACCATCGTCTGCAAAAGCAAGGAGCAGCAAAACAATTTCCCAGCAAAAATATCAATCCTTAGGTCGTGTTTTCCATAAAAGGTAACGTCTTTGGCTTAATTTGGAAATTTTGGTTTTAAGGTCGAATCTTTTTGGCTAGTGATTGGTTTGGTTGATTTGGGGATAAAGGTGCTAATTTTGAATCTGATTGTGTTACTGGATTGGTTTAAGGAGTTGGGATCGAGGTCAAGTTGGGAGCTTGTAGTGGGGTTGGTGTTGTTTGAGTGACTGGGAATGTGTTAGGGTTTTGGGAGAGTTGAGATTTGAATTTGGGAGAAAATGGGGACGAATATGAATTTTAATCATTTTGGTGATGAGCCGCCGTTCCCGGCGGCGGCGGGAGGCGGCGGAGGAGGAGGGAGACCGGCGGGGAACATTCCGTTGATTAGACAGGGGTCGATCTACTCATTGACTTTTGATGAGTTGCAAAATACTATGGGTGGGAATATAGGGAAGGATTTTGGGTCAATGAATATGGATGAGCTGTTGAAGAACATATGGACGGCTGAGGAGAGTCAGGCTTTGGCTACTGCTGCTGCGGCTGCAGGCGGTGGTCAGAGTGGTGTTTGGAATTCTGGAGGGTATAATTTGCAGAGACAAGGATCAGTGACGCTGCCAAGGACTTTGAGTCAGAAGACAGTGGATGAGATTTGGAAAGATATGTCTAAAGATGGTGGTGGTGCACCCAGTGCTGGTTTTGCGCAGAGGCAGCCGACTTTGGGGGAAATTACGTTGGAGGAGTTTTTGGTTAGAGCTGGGGTTGTGAGGGAGGATGCCAATACAACTCAAAATTTAGGTACTAATGGAAATAATGGTGTGGGAGGAGTTGGAGGAGGAGGAGGGTTTTATAATGACTTGATGCGCGGTAATAACAATACAGGAGCGAGCAGTACTGGGATGGGTGGATTTGGATTCCAGCCGGCTGGATTGATGAGTAATAGTAATCAGATGATGATGCAGTCAGCCAATTTGCCGTTGAATGTAAATGGAGTTAGATCATCTCATCAGCAGTCTTTAGCCACATCACAGCCGCAGCAGCAGCAGCCGTTGTTTCCTAAGCAGCCTTTGCAGTCCTACGCAAATCCATTGGGTAGTCCTAGGTTGCGTGGAGGGCTAGTGGGACTCGGTGATCCGGGGTTAATGCAAGGTGGTGGATTAGGCATGAGTGGATTGGGCGCTGGGGCTGTCACAGTTGCATCTGGATCTCCAGCGCAGCTTTCATCGGATGGGCTTGGGAAGAGTAATGGGGACTTGTCTTCGCTCTCTCCTGTTCCTTACATGTTCAACGTAGGGATTAGGGGAAGGAAAGCCAATGGGGCAGTGGAGAAAGTGGTGGAGAGGAGGCAAAGGAGGATGATTAAAAATCGAGAGTCTGCTGCAAGGTCAAGGGCGCGCAAGCAGGTATTTATCTTCTAACCTACTGTATAAATAGTTCATCTATCCATTCGGTAAAACACAGCATGTGGCTTAGTTCAGGCTCAAATGAGCGACACAACATAGAGTTCATTTATGTTGGTTTCCATTTCCAGCGTTGTGTTTGGTTATGGTTTGTTGGACTTGCCTTATCAATATACAGTCCTTTTACTTGAAGCTTCTGTCTATCATGTCATGCTTCTGCCACTTGACTTGAAACTATGTTCGTCATTTCTTTTAGAATGTTCCCAGTAATCAGTTATCAAATTTTTCGGTTGCATAAAAACCAAAAGAATGCTTTTGCACCGGAAATTCAGTTTTTTTTTAAAAAAAAATTTAGTTCAGTGTTTTCTAAAATCCGAGGCATCTTATTTTCTTGTTAAGTTTATTTGAGTATGAATCTTGGTGTCTGATTTTGGCAATTATGCTTATGCAGGCTTATACGATGGAACTAGAAGCAGAAGTTGCGAAATTGAAAGAAGAGAATCAAGAATTGCAGAAGAAGCAGGTAATGCTAGCGTAACTATCATTTCACATAAACAAGCTTATCTTACGGAACTGACTGCATTCTCAGTTCCCACATTATTCGCGCTGTCTGAAGTGATCTTTATAAATTCAGTTGATGATTGGGTTTTGTTCTTTTCCTGATCTTTTGATTTTTGCAGGCTGAGATAATGGAGATGCAGAAAAATCAGGTGCAATCACTATCCACTTTTGAAAACAAATTATATAAATTATGCAATGCATTAAATCTGGTAGCTCAAGTACATGAATTGAATCAGATTCTGACCTGTAGCCGGGTCAATTTGTTCCTTAAAGCCAAACTGACCTCTTTTCTCTTTGAAAATGAAAACTACAGGTCCTGGAAATGATGAACAATCAAGGAGGAGCCAAAAGACAACGCCTTAGAAGGACCCAGACTGGTCCCTGGTAGATGTCTGAAAGCTTAGTCACGGAGAAAAGGATGCGCGCCTTGGTTGGCCTGTGTACATAAATTAAGCTAAAAATGGGGGAGGGTTTGAGGTCGAGTTTGGCTGTGTAGATTAAAACGTGTTCCCAGCTTTGTTATACACACACCAGTTGTCTGTCTTCTGTTTATTTAAGCATAGTAGAGATTAGGTCACACAAGGTTGGTTTACAGGTCGAGTAGGATGAATAGAAGAAACATGGAAAGCATAAATCTGTTGTTGTTATGCAGCATTGAAGCAATGTTAATCTGTAGTTGTACAATGTGACTGGCTTTTTGTCATACTTTGCTGATTAAATAAAAGTTGCAGTGCTCCACCTGATGGTTGGGAGAAGGTAACTCAATTATCAAGCTTCAGTTTGTGAGCTTGCAAGGGCAGAATGATGCCATAAGGAAGCCAGGTACCATGAAATTTAAGTGAATGACAAATATTATTAACAACTCCATAATTACTCACAATCAAGAAGCTGTCATGATTTACTTTAACACTTGCTATTGTAAGAATTGCATCCTGGGAATATGGCTTGCAGTTCCAGAATTAATTGTTTGAAGTGGTGTCCGGGGCTCCTTTGGCTTAAAACTTGTCCATACTTGGATAGCTGCAAAATACCAGCATCAGGTACCTGTGGAGGTTGAGTTTGCATAAAAAAAAAGTACAGGATGCGAGCGAGCAGGTCGGAGCTTCTATCATTTCTTTGACAGCTGGGTACTTTCCATGTCGCTCCATGATATCATCTTTCTTCTATCCCTTCCTCTGATTAATCTGGTTTTGATCTTATCGTGCACTGGCTCCGTCTTGCCACTATCAGAAGACATATATGCTTCATCAAAGTATAAGTCGAACAAGAGAGCTAAGCAATGCACTTGATGAGCCAACACATAATTTTCTTGATCCCAAGGAAGCATACTCAAAACTCGGAGATTGACCTACATATATATAGTTGAAAGTATATAATTCCAAGCTGATAACAAAACAATGATTCAGTTCAGTACATCCGATACGACCCCTTTAATAACAAGAAACAAGGATTGAAAGGTGCTTACCTCAGCTTCAATTGAACGGCTTTCATTATACCATTCATTAACTTCAGTTTCAGGATAGCTTCCTCCAGCAGGAGCACTGCATATGTTAACATGAAAAAGAGGAGGCCTCAGCGGATACTCCATACTGATTATGATCTGCAAAACAATTGTAAAGGGTTACTTATCATAAACAGAAATGAGCAAACCAACATGAATAGTATAGGTTCATTAAGGTACCCTGGCTTCTAGCTTCACATCCTTCTTCTTTGACTCTAGCTTCCTCGTCAAAACAAGAGAGAATTCACTGGCACCATAGTCTTCCCAAAACTTCTTACTTATATCTAAGTTGCTGCTGCTATTAATATCATCTGCTTCAGCATCAAGGCTCGAAGGTTCATCAAATTCACCATCAGATTCCAACATTAAATCCGAATCCTCATCTGGCTTCTTAAAACTTAGTGATTTAGACTTGTTCATCAGCGATGGTTGAGCCTTTGAAATTAAGGCCATCCGCCTGCCATGGTCAATATCAGATTCTTTTGGAAAAGTGAGTTTCGAGTCACTGCTGGCATCCAAAACTGGAACCAATGACGGAAGCTCCCCATCTTCTCTTGCACCCTCCACCTCTTCCTTTGAATTATCTGTTTTTCCATATGCAGCCTTCTCTGATGCATCTTTTGCCTGCTCCAAAGCCCTAGATGTCAGAGACATTTTCGCACCAATGCGAGAGTAACTGTGAATATTGCATGAATGAGCCTGCACAGCCCAAGGAGCAGTTCCACCAGTAAGAGGAGGCCATTTCAGCTTCATTACAGTATTGAGTTGATCCCTGAAAGTCAAGTGCACATTACAACACTTAAATGAAAGAAAAGAGGACAAAACAAGACGTGAAGGCTACAGGGTACAATGACCTATAACTTAAACGCACTTGAAAAGTTAAGAGAAATTATCTGAACAAATGCAGTTATTTCATCTTTTCACCTCATATAACCCATGAAACAGCAAGTTGCTAACTACACAAAACAATGCTTATAACTTAAAAGAACCTTTAAAGATAAGCTATCAGACTCGGAAAAATCAAGCTAGCAGCATTCACTTCAGAGAAAGTCCTCTATCTTAATCTTAAGATTATTGCAATGATCTGAGATTCCAATATATAGAACAGTGACTCACTGCAGAGCCAACTGAGCCTTTTTCCGAGAGCGTAATTTTTGCAAAACCGTCTGCACTCGATTCTGGCGACGGTATAAGGAAAGGCCAGATACTACTGCTTCACATTTTCTCATTTCAACTCCTGATGTTTCACTACTGGCAAGCAATGGTGGTATCTCAGGCAAAAAATCAATGCCAGCTAGATGCTGGGCCCACTTATATGGGCATGAATTCCTCCTCTCATCGAGCACAAAAGTTTCACCAACAGAAAGCTTGGCGGACTGCGATATAATTGATGAGGAAGTATAATCTACATAAGTATTCAGATAGTTGGAAGAAATATCATATTTGAAACAAATTACGCGTGTTGAGTGTACCTCAAGTGGAAGTTCCACACCAGCATCGTCAGGGAATAGATTGCATAAGATGCTGTTCTCAGGCCCTTCATCAGAACCCTCCAAGCCCACGCATACAACATTAAGCTTCAACAAGTACTCAAACTTCAAAGTGAGGAGTTTTACATGTGTGGATTCCGATTCCTCATCATCATACACGTGTAGAATAATCTTAAGTGGGTGGGCTTCATACAGTCTATCCTCACCAAGACCATCCTTACCACTGATGGCCTTTTTCGGCCTCTTCCTCCTTCGCTGGCTATCATCTTCATCATCAATAGCATCATCTTCCAATCGGGAACTTTCCACATTGGTTGGACTTCCTAGAATGCAGAGGATTTCAAAAAGCATGAGCCAAAATAATAAAGAGGAATGGAGAAATGAAATGAAGTTTGACAGATAAGTAAAAACAGACAGTGGAGAAGCGCAAAACCAATTGCTGTTTCGAAAGAAGAACAAAACCACCCCTTCCCTCCATATAGACCTCAACGCTCTACACATCCAAATTCCTAACTACTCTATATGGCTGAAGGAATTTCATATTACCATAAAACAACTAAATGCACATCATACTGATGTGAGATAATTGACAGAATATCCCACTACAGGCAGCTTTTGTATGTGTCAAATCAGCCACCTCAACACATCACAGCATGCAATACAATTATGATGTACTGGACATGAAAGGACTGACAAAATTATAGTACAGCCTGAGCGGAAACAGCTACCATTTTCTTTTGTTGCCTGCTGGCGAGCAAACAATTGAGCATCTTTCAAGCTCCCAACAATTTCTAAGTCAATTTTCTCTTCAAATGCTTCCTTCCGAGCAAAGAGTTGCGAGTAAATCACATACAGAGGAGGAGGTAGTAACTCGGCTGAGTTGTGCTGTTTCAGTTTCTTTGAGTGCAAAACTCCCAACTGATTCTGGACTGGCAAGGAAGCTTTCTTCAAAGACTTGAGATGTGAAGGAAGACTAGACAAAAATTTCTTCTTGTTTGTGATCGTCTCCTGAAGTTCCTTTTTCTTCTGCTCAAGTTTCTCCTTCAGTTTGCACAATTCTGTGCGCTGTACAATTTATACATCAGTACGTTCCACACCTTGTTTAATGTACCCTTTAAAGCTCAAAAATTGACAATTACACTAAGAATCAACATGATCACTCCTACTCTGAACTAATTATAAATAGAGCTTAAAGAAATGGAAATAGCACATTGACACAGCAGATAAAATTCTTCGTTTGACAGTACAAATAAGTACTTCAATAAATCAACACATCCAAACTTTGAAATTCCATTGAACTCTTCAACAAATTCCATTTGAACCATTCAGTACCTGATAAAGCTCATAATTCAGCCTCTTGAGCATCACATTATGTGAAGGGTCATCTGAAATAGTGGCGCCTTTAATCTCTTCAGGCGCATCCTTCAAAAATTCCTCCTCAGAAACCAGCTCGATATCAGGATACTTCGACTTGAAATCCTTACATGCTTTAATGGCCTTCACATAGTGATTCTTCTCATACATCAAATTATGCAGCTGCAGAGTCGTGAAATCCACTGGCGCTTTAGCCTTCTCCGTCTCCGCCTTCACTCTGTCCTCCTCCAGCAATATCGACCTATTCGCCTTCAATTAAACAAAAAAAGAATTCAAAATTAAAATTTTTCTAAAATCAAAACCTAACCACAAAAGGTGAAATGAGCAGCGGCAGACCTGACGAAGCGAGACGAAGTTGAGGAACATCTGGGAGACGAGCTCTCGGAGCTCCGACTTGGAGTCTCCTTGCTTCTTAATGGCGAGCATCTTCGCCACGATCTCCTCCGCCGAGGCTTTGCTTTGTTGGAGAATTTCGTACGGAGAGGTTCCGAGTTTCGATTCAGACGGTACGGAATCAGAATCGTCGCCGTCGACGACCATTCCCTCTTCGATCTCGTCGTCCACCTCCATCGCCGCCGATACGAACTTCCTCTCTCCTCCTCCTTTACTGCTCAACTTCTTCACTCCTTCAAACGAAAAGCATCGACGTCGTTTCATATCGCCAGAACCAGAAACCCAACACCAACGACTTGTCATCTTTACCGACAAAAGTCTCGTCGGTGATTTGTTCATCAAATTTATAAAGAGGCCTCAATTGTTTTGAAATTTGACGATTGAAGTAAAAAAGATGAGAGAGTTGAGGCGGGAGCAGCCCTAGCTGCTCAAACGAATCTTTGGATCTGAAGTCGGTCGGGATTCATGGAATCAACGGCTATCAATAGTCTTAGTTTAGTGATGAAGTTCCCTGAAGTGTCCACAGGTATGAAGAATTCAGCTTTTTGCTGATGATTGGCTGATTGATCATTTGTGTATAAATGCTTGGTGAGGACCAAGTTGTTTTCAGCTTTTTGATTATTTTTTTATGATCTGAGGGTTTTGATGTTTCGCTGTGAAGATGTGATGGATGCTTATGAGGATATTGATTGCCGGAATAACAAAGTGAGGTTTCTTCTTCTGATGTCATCTGGTTTGGGAATGCGAATGCCCTGGTTTTCACTGTCTGTTTGGTTAATATGTATGTTCATGGATGTTTTGGTTTACTTTTATAGTGATGATGATGAGGGTTTTGATGCCGCTGTTAGGAAGGGGGTATGAGCTTTGGAATGTGGATTCTACGGAAAAGGATTAGTGTTGTGGCGATTAGGTGTAACTGAGTTATCCACCCCCGTTGCACCTGCTATAACCGCTGATGGAAAGAAAGACTTAGACATATTTTGAAACATCCGGCACCAGTGATAACTGATAACTCTGAGGAAGTAAATCACTTTTTTAATGGTGTTGAGAAGTTTTTGGTGGAATCTAATCTTATCGGCGGATGTGCTTGAAGATGTAGAATGAATGACTTTAATTGTTATGAGGAGTTCGGGGATTGAATATTGTATTGGGCAACATGGTAATTTATGGGCAACATGCTGTTAATGAATTTGTTTCTAGTATTGACAGAAAACGGACGGATGAAGACGAATTACTCTATTATATCTCAGGCTCTTTTGTTAAAGCTTCATATTGTGCTAACAGGTGGCCACAGAAATACCTGCAGGTACGCTGTCTGCCAGTATTAGAAATATACTCTCATTAGGTGATGAGACTATGAGAGCACCCTAAATGTGTATCTGTTTTGCCAGTGACTAATGCAACAATCAAAGATTCTTTTGATCCGACTCTGTGTTGCGATTGTCATGCACTGTTTAGGAGATTTCTTGCAAAGAGGCACATTTGGGGTTTAAGTGCCAGACAGCAAAGGAAAGCAAGAATATCAAGAGTGCAAAACAGTTTGTATGGTATAAATAACGGTTCTTGTTTGATCTCACTCTCTGTCACTAGGTCTTTTTAGTTTTTACACGAGTACAATCATAATTCAACTTTCGTGTTCCATTTCTTACATGACGCAGCCTCTTGTCTTTGCTTTCAGTCTCAGTCGGTACCTAATCAGTCAACCTGTAACTGCTATACATCCAAATAATACATGTTTTTTATTTCTTGACACATTAGTATTCTTTTAAGCTGAAGATATATACTCCATACTAAACATTTGTATCTTCTTTGCTCATGCAGGGGATGTGACCAAATATTGGTCCCTAAGGTATTTCCTTTTTTCCAAATTTTATGACGGGATCTAAATGGATGAGGAAGGATGGTATTCAGTGACACCTGAACTAATAGACAACAAGCACCATGCGTCTCGTTGCGTTACTGGAATTTCACTTGATCTCGAGCTGATGGTATGCTATTCAATTCGCCCAAGGTATGCTATTACTTATATTACATGTGTGTAGCTGTGAATAGATATATCAGTGGTTAATGCTTTGAAGTTGTGTATTGGTATGTGCACAGTTTGGTATGGCTTTCATTAGACATTTTATAAATATCCATATTGTTCACATTGAAAGACATCCAACCAATAATGAAGCACCATCCAGTTATGCATCAATGCTAGTTGTTCACTGTCTTCAGTTCACTATGTATACAATTTGATTGCTTGACATCGTACTCCCATGCATGATGAAAATACTGAATTACGTAGTTGGGCTGGCACAGTCTCAACTTCCTGATGACTACATGAACTTCAGAAATGTCATTGAGAGAACTAGACGGGCTACATCATTAGTCCCAAAGTGTGTTTTGAGGAAATTATTCTTTCACATATTTTGTAGCACATGTCTTTGATATTGAAATACTTATTTCAGGTGGAGAAGAACTATCTTTAGGCCAAGTTGAAGGCTTTCACTGCCTACTTCTGGGCCGCGGAGAATATAAATTATACAGATCACGGATGCCAAATAGATTAATAGTCTATCTGATGAGTCGAGCTTTCGACTCGTTAAATGCCCATTTTCACTATAGCTTTAGTTCGATTCCGACTACTATTAGATGTCATTTGATCTCCTTTTCGTGCGTTTCAGGTGCAAAGCAAGATGTCTATGTGTCAAGAGCCATTGGAAGAAAACTCGGGAAAAATCGGTGTTTTAGAGCAAAAAGTGGCAGTATTTGGTCTTCAGTCGATCGACTGGGAAGCTCTAAATAGTATCAATGAAGAGAGGGTCGGTAGTAAGTCAAAACATTTATAATGACCGGTAGGGTACCGGGTCGAACCCAAAGGAGCAAGCCAAGCACACGCACTATTTAAGATTGTGTTTCAATTAGCAATAGTGGTCGTTGTAGTATAGTGGTAAGTATTCCCGCCTGTCACGCGGGTGACCCGGGTTCGATCCCCGGCAACGGCGCCATTTTGACGTTGTAATATTTTAGCAATTCAATTAGTCAAAAACAATTTGTAATTCAACCGGTAAGACCGGTGTCGAACCCAAGGGAGCAAACGGATTACACGCTAGTTCTATCAAGTTTTCTTACTCGGCTAATTCCTAAAATTCAAGTGTGGTTGAGTTATCAATGATTCAAAACAAGAATGAAATGGTTTTTAGGGGATTGAATTCAATTAAAAGCGAGTTTCGAGGGATTAATCCCCTCCTTGGCAATTTCCCAATGATCATGCATACAAGAGTTTAATTAATTATGAGTTGATAGGTTTCAAACCTAGCTTAAACTAGAATCGAACAAACCATGCATGTTTAAACCTAGTCAAGCCATCTTAGCTAGGATCTCACTAATTAAAGAGTATTGATCCACTACATAGCATTTACTCTCATAAATGCCACATGCATAAAGTTCTAGTTCACCTCTCACCATGCATTTACTCTCATAAATGTTGGTTAAGTTCATTTTGACTACATCCAAACCATCACTAAGCTCTTTCAATACTTAGATCATAGTTCTAACATAAACATGTCACTTGGGCATTTTATCAAACACTTAGAGACATGTCTAACATGAAGAGCATAGTAAAATGAAATCAACTTCAATAAATCCATTCAAATGTGTATACAATGATCATTGAGTACCAAGGAGGTTCATAGAACCCTCAAAACACAAGGGGGACTACTCACACATCAAGTAAGACAACATGATGTGTGGGTTTTTAGCAAAAATCTAAGAGAAAGGAAGAGGGAAAAGAGTAGGATTGATGATCCTAATAAACTCCCTTGATCTTCAATCCTCCTTGATTAGATGATGTTCAAACCCTTGATTTAGCTCACTTCCTTTTGTCTTTTCTCCAGAAAAATCCCAGATCCTAGGTCAACTTTGTCTCTTTCTATTTATAGCCTCGTAAAAGATTCGGTACTGTAGCAGGTCCAGTCGATCGACTGGCGTTGGCTGATGTCCCAGTCGATCGACTGGAGGAAGAAAAGTCCTTTGGTAAGCAGGTTCTCAGTCGATCGACTGATACAGGGTAGGCTCCCAGTCGATCGACTGAGGGAACTCAATTTGCAGCACCTCCTGTTAGTCCGTTTAGTCGATCGACTGGATCAGGGGAGCTTCCCAGTCGATCGACTGATGGTCACGTGATCTGCATGCTCTGGGCAGGGGACTCTTCAGTCGATCGACTGAATGGGTCAGTCGATCGACTGGCGCTGATCGATTTGCAACACCTCCTGTTAGTCTGTTTAGTCGATCGACTGGGAAGCTCCCCTGCTCCAGTCGATCGACTAAACAGACTAACAGGAGGTGTTGCAAATCGATCAGCGCCAGTCGATCGACTGACCCATTCAGTCGATCGACTGAAGAGTCCCCTGCCCAGAGCATGCAGATCACGTGACCATCAGTCGATCGACTGGGAAGCTCCCCTGATCCAGTCGATCGACTAAACGGACTAACAGGAGGTGCTGCAAATTGAGTTCCCTCAGTCGATCGACTGGGAGCCTACCCTGTATCAGTCGATCGACTGAGAACCTGCTTACCAAAGGACTTTTCTTCCTCCAGTCGATCGACTGGGACATCAGCCAACGCCAGTCGATCGACTGGACCTGCTACAGTACCGAATCTTTTACGAGGCTATAAATAGAAAGAGACAAAGTTGACCTAGGATCTGGGATTTTTCTGGAGAAAAGACAAAAGGAAGTGAGCTAAATCAAGGGTTTGAACATCATCTAATCAAGGAGGATTGAAGATCAAGGGAGTTTATTAGGATCATCAATCCTACTCTTTTCCCTCTTCCTTTCTCTTAGATTTTTGCTAAAAACCCACACATCATGTTGTCTTACTTGATGTGTGAGTAGTCCCCCTTGTGTTTTGAGGGTTCTATGAACCTCCTTGGTACTCAATGATCATTGTATACACATTTGAATGGATTTATTGAAGTTGATTTCATTTTACTATGCTCTTCATGTTAGACATGTCTCTAAGTGTTTGATAAAATGCCCAAGTGACATGTTTATGTTAGAACTATGATCTAAGTATTGAAAGAGCTTAGTGATGGTTTGGATGTAGTCAAAATGAACTTAACCAACATTTATGAGAGTAAATGCATGGTGAGAGGTGAACTAGAACTTTATGCATGTGGCATTTATGAGAGTAAATGCTATGTAGTGGATCAATACTCTTTAATTAGTGAGATCCTAGCTAAGATGGCTTGACTAGGTTTAAACATGCATGGTTTGTTCGATTCTAGTTTAAGCTAGGTTTGAAACCTATCAACTCATAATTAATTAAACTCTTGTATGCATGATCATTGGGAAATTGCCAAGGAGGGGATTAATCCCTCGAAACTCGCTTTTAATTGAATTCAATCCCCTAAAAACCATTTCATTCTTGTTTTGAATCATTGATAACTCAACCACACTTGAATTTTAGGAATTAGCCGAGTAAGAAAACTTGATAGAACTAGCGTGTAATCCGTTTGCTCCCTTGGGTTCGACACCGGTCTTACCGGTTGAATTACAAATTGTTTTTGACTAATTGAATTGCTAAAATATTACAACGTCAAAATGGCGCCGTTGCCGGGGATCGAACCCGGGTCACCCGCGTGACAGGCGGGAATACTTACCACTATACTACAACGACCACTATTGCTAATTGAAACACAATCTTAAATAGTGCGTGTGCTTGGCTTGCTCCTTTGGGTTCGACCCGGTACCCTACCGGTCATTATAAATGTTTTGACTTACTACCGACCCTCTCTTCATTGATACTATTTAGAGGTGAAAAAGAAATAGTTCGTCAAATGGCGCCGTTGCCGGGGAGCAATAGCTAGATTACCCCTAGGAAAATCATTTAGTGCTCCGACTATTCCATGTTTTTCTTTATTCTACTTGTTACTTGCATTTCTTGAACTTATTCACTACGCTCACTTGATTTAATTGGCTTCTCTCATAGGTTCACTTCTTTTATGCCACCAAAGACCAAGAGACTTTCTCAAATAGTGGATAGGGATTTGAACCAACCTATTAGAGAGCTAGTTAATCTTCCCGTTACAAGGAGTAAGACTAAAGACAAAGGACAAGCCTCCAACACTCAAGGAAATCAAGAAACCATCGCTCAAGGCATGGGTGATAGAGACAATAGACTCCCTCCTCCACCTCCACCTCCCCAAGGTCACCTACCACAAGTCCCTCAAGCTAGAAGGGTTCTCAAGGATTATGCTACCCCTACGGCCTATGGATATCGTTCCCCAATCCTCGTACCAACGGTTGATAACCGAGATTTTGACTTGAAGACGTCCACTATTCAAATGGTTCAATCTAACCAATTCTCGGGGAGGGACAATGAAGACCCTAATTCTCACTTGACAACATTTCTTGAAGTGTGTTCCACCTTCAAGATCAATGGGTTCTCGGAAGACGCTAAGCTCCTAAGACTCTTCCCTTTCTCCCTCACGGGAAGAGCAAAGGATTGGTTGAGGAGTCAAACTCCCGATAGCTTCACGACTTGGGAGGAGCTCGCCGTGGCTTTCTTGAACAAATACTTCCCTCCCTCCAAGACGGCTTTCTATAGGAGTCAAATTACAAATTTCTCACAATTGGATGGGGAGAACCTCTATGAAGCATGGGAGAGATACAAGGAATACCAAAGGCTTTGCCCTCACCACAACCTCGATGATCTCCAAGTCTTCCACACCTTCTACCACGGTGTCGATGGTGCCTCTCGACTTGCACTTGACACCGCCTCGGGAGGAGCTATTATGGAACTAGAACCGCATGAAGGATATGCGGTGATAGAGAAGATAACGAAAAACTACTTCATGTGGGGAAGCGAAAGAGGAAACCCGAGAAGAAGACATGAAAGGCATGAGGTTAAAGCGGTGAGCACAAGTGATTATGATGCTTTGAGGAAGGACTTTGATAGCCTCTCGGATGAAGTCTTCAAGTTGAAACACCCGGAAAGGGAATCTTCGGCAAAGCAAGGGTGTGATATTTGTGAGGTCTACGAGCATGAGACCGTTTCTTGCCCCTTGGTGCAAAGGGATGTGCAAGGGCAAGGCTATGGAGAGGTGAATTTTGTGGGAGGAAACCAAGGAAGAGACTATGTAGGGAATGCAAACCAAGGGCAAGGCTCTCAAGCGAACTACACTACACCAAAGTTCTCTTCGGGATGGAGAAATCACCCCAATTTCTCCTACAAGACCACTAACCCCACTCGTCCCGACTTTGGATCCACACCTCCCGGATTTGGTCCTAAGCCTACTCAACCGAATCAAGCATTCCAACCTAGGAACCAATATCAAAGTCAAGGACCGGCTTTGCTTCAAAGGAATCAAAACCAAGGGCAACAATATCAAGCTCAAGCTCAAAGACCCTACCAACAAGTTGAAACTCCTCCACAACCCTCTAGTGAACTATCTAGTGTTGAGGCAATGTTTGCAAAGCTCCTAGCAAACCAAAATGAGATGAGGCAAGAGTTGAATGAGGTTAAGCAATCGAATCAAAGGCTAGAAATCCACAACAAAATGCTAGAAACTCAAATTGCTCAACAAGCCGAATCCTCTACAAGGGCACAAGGTAAATTACCGGCTAGACCCGAGCAAGGACAAAGGGAGCATTGTAATGCGGTTACTTTGAGAAGCGGGAAAGAGCTAGAGGGAGAGCTACCAAAGAAGAAGAAAGTCTCCTTTGATCTAAGAGGCCAAGCTAGTGCCGAAATCGAAGAGTTAGAGGAAGAGGTTCCTAACCCTCAAGTTGAGAAAGAGGGTGAAGTGGAAAAGGAGAAAGACGAACCTAGAGTATACACTCCCCCTATTCCATTTCCCCAAAGGCTAAAGAAGAAGAGCAATGACAAGCAATTCTCCAAGTTTGCCGAGATGATGAGGAAGCTCTATGTCACAATGCCCTTCACCGAGGTAATAACTCAAGCTCCATCTTATGCACGATTTCTAAAAGATGTTATTACTTGCAGGAGAACAATCGAGGATGTTGACACGGTGTCTCTCAATGGCGAATGTAGTGCCATACTCCAACCGCGCATGCCCCCAAAGCTTGAGGATCCCGGTAGCTTCTCCATTTCATGCTTTATTAATGATATTAAGATTGAACGTGCTATGTGTGATTTGGGTGCAAGTATATCGTTGATGCCTTATTCTTTATGCAAAAAGTTGAATATGGGTGAGCCTAAACCAACTAACATGATTCTAAGGCTCGCGGACCGCTCCTCAAGATTCCCTAGGGGGGTTCTTAAGGATGTCCCGGTTAGAGTAGGGAATTTCTATATTCCGGGGGATTTTGTGGTGTTAGAGATGGAAGAGGACAATGAAATTCCCATTCTTTTGGGAAGGCCTTTCCTCTACACCGCGGGGGCTATATTTGATACTACTAAGGGGTCAATCACCATGAGAGTAGGAGATGAGGAAATTGAGTTTAATCTTGAAAAGGCACAAAAAGGCCCTAGTCCTACAATGACTTGTAATTATCTTGACCTAGTCGATGCATATGAATTGTATGATGTGCCTAACCTCTACATGAGTGGAATTGACCTTGATAATGAGCTTCCCGACATTGCCAATTGTTGGGCTATCTTGGAGGAAGAAAACGAAGAAGGAACTCTAAGCGACAAAGGTAAGGAGTCTTGTTCGGTAGAGCTAAAAGCTCTACCAACGAGCCTAAGGTATGAGTTCTTAGGCCCAAATTCTAGCTTGCCTATCATTGTGAATGCTTCTTTGAATGATGTTGAGACTTCTAAATTGCTTGATGTGGTTAGAGAACATAAGGATGCTATTGGCTACTCTATTGATGATTTGAAGGGAATAAGCCCAAACTTGTGCATGCATGAAATCAATTTAGAGAGCGATAGTATGCCATCTAGGGAGAGAGCTAGGAGGTTGAATCCTATTGTTGGGGAAGTAGTCAAAAAGGAGGTTCTTAAATTGCTTGATGCGGGAATCATCTTCCCCGTTGCGGACTCTAAATGGGTGAGCCCCATTCATGTAGTCCCCAAAAAGGGAGGGATGACCGTAGTTAAAAATGAGAAAAATGAACTAATCCCCACAAGAACGGTAACCGGGTGGCGTATGTGTGTGGATTATAGGAAACTAAACCAAGCCACTAGAAAAGATCACTTTCCCCTCCCTTTCATTGACCAAATGTTGGAAAGACTAGCTAAGCATGACTATTTTTGCTATCTTGATGGATATAGCGGATTCTTCCAAATCCCTATACATCCACAAGATCAAGAGAAAACCACCTTTACATGTCCCTATGGAACATTTGCCTATCGGCGAATGCCTTTTGGACTATGTAATGCGCCGGGTACCTTTCAACGTTGCATGATGGCTATCTTCTCCGAGTTCATTGAAAAGATTATGGAAGTATTCATGGATGACTTTTCTGTGTATGGTTCGTCTTTTGATGATTGTTTAGCTAATTTGGCTAAAGTGTTGAAAAGATGTATTGAGACGAACCTTGTACTTAATTGGGAAAAATGTCATTTTATGGTGCAGGAGGGGATAGTTCTTGGTCATTTGGTCTCTAAAAGAGGAATTGAGGTGGATAAAGCAAAGATAGAGGTTATGGAAAAATTGCCACCCCCAAAGGACGTGAAAGGCATAAGGAGTTTTCTAGGCCATGCGGGGTTTTATAGGAGATTTATCAAGGATTTCTCGAAGATTGCAAAGCCTTTAACCAACCTTCTATGCAATGACACCAAGTTTCGGTTTGATGAAGAGTGCTTGGTGGCCTTCGAGAAGTTGAAAGAAGCATTGATTTCGGCTCCAATTATTCAACCCCCTAGATGGGACATGCCCTTTGAGCTTATGTGCGACGCAAGTGATTATGCCGTTGGAGCGGTTCTTGGACAAAGGGTGGACAAGAAACTTCATGCCATTCACTACACAAGCAAAGTGCTAAACGGAGCTCAATTGAACTACACTACAACCGAGAAGGAGCTCCTTGCTATCGTGTATGCCTTCGACAAGTTTCGTTCATACCTAGTGGGATCAAAGGTTATAGTATTCACCGACCACGCGGCAATCAAGTACCTCTTGGCAAAGAAAGATTCCAAGCCAAGATTGATAAGATGGATTCTATTGCTCCAAGAGTTTGATATCGAGATCAAAGATAAAAAGGGAGTAGAAAATGTGGTAGCCGACCACCTATCAAGGCTAGAGGAAAATGAAGAGATTGAAGAGGATACTAGACCCGTGAATGACTCATTTATTGGAGAGCAACTCATGAGAGTTGAGGCGGAGGCCCTCCCATGGTACGCGGACTTTGTAAACTTCGTGGTTTGTGGGATTATTCCTCACGAGATGAACCACCATCAAAAGAGGAAGTTCCTATCCGAGACCAAGAGGTACTATTGGGATGAACCTTATCTATATAGGCTATGTGCGGATGGATTATATAGAACTTGCGTCGCCGAAGAAGAAATGAGAGATATTCTTTACCATTGTCACTCTTCCCAATATGGAGGACATGGTAGTGGAGCAAAGACGGCGTCCAAAGTTCTACAAAGCGGCTTTTATTGGCCAACTCTCTTTGGTGATGCTTACGAATTTGTGAAAGCTTGCGATCAATGCCAAAGAACGGGAAGCATCTCAAAAAGGCATGAAATGCCCCAACAAAGCATCCTCCCGGTCGAGATATTTGATGTATGGGGCATAGACTATATGGGTCCCTTCCCATCCTCATATGGGAACCAATACATATTGGTCGCGGTTGATTACGTCTCCAAATGGGTTGAGGCCGTCGCTTCCCCTACTTGTGATGCCAAGGTGGTCACGAAGCTCTTCAAGAAGATTATTTTCCCTAGATTTGGAGTTCCAAGGACCGTCATTAGTGATGGCGGTTCACATTTCAAGGAAAAACATTTTGAGGCCTTGCTTCGCAAATATGGAGTTAGTCACAAGGTTGCTACGCCTTATCACCCACAAACTAGTGGGCAAGTGGAAATTTCGAATAGAGAAATCAAGGCAATCTTGGAGAAAACCGTGGGAAGCTCAAGGAAGGATTGGTCATCGAAGCTAGATGACGCTTTATGGGCCTATCGTACGGCATTCAAAACCCCTATTGGAATGTCTCCCTATCGCCTTATTTATGGGAAGCCATGCCACTTGCCGGTGGAATTGGAATACAAGGCGATGTGGGCAATTAAGATGCTAAATATGGACTTGCAAACGGCGGGAGACAATAGGGTGCTTCAACTCCATGAGTTGGAAGAGATAAGGAATGAAGCCTACGAAAGTGCTAGGATCTATAAAGAGAAGACCAAGAAATGGCACGACAAGAAAATCTTTCGGCGTGAGTTCAAAAAGGGAGAGAAGGTCTTACTCTTCAATTCTAGGCTCAAGTTATTCCCGGGAAAATTGAGAAGCCGGTGGAGTGGTCCATTTATTATCCACAAGCCTCACGAGGATGGACACGTGGAATTGCTCAACAACGATGGGACTACCTTCACGGCAAATGGGCAAAGGCTAAAGCATTATAGAGAAGAAGTTCGGGATGAGCAAAATGTGACCTACTCTTTAACCGACCCTTAGAGAGCCTCTATCCGCTTGAGGAGGGATCCTAGCTATGGTCTCCTCAAGTGTGTTTCTTAGTGAGAAGAGATTCGGCTCGGTCTTTGCCAAGACGTTAAACTAGGCACCTCACGGGAGGTACCCCGGTTTGTGAGTTGTCTATCTATGCACAAGTAATTTTCATATATGTGTAGCATGCAAATTGTGAACTTGTCATGTGGCTTGGTGATTGGGATGATTCTAAATGCATGACTCGGTGTGTGTGGCATGATATAAGGCTTGCATGAAATTTCTTGATGACGGTGGCATTCTAAGTGTGGAGTGTGATCCTAGCTTGTTTGTCTGAAAATCGTATGTTTACGTGCTAGTGATTGCATAGAAGAGCGGGCCTTGAATATATGTGATATTTTGAGTGGTGTCCACTTGATTTTGAGTAAAAATTCAGAGTGTGGAGTCGGGATTCATTTGGAGTCGGGATTCATTTGGAAGAGGGAATTCGTTCTCAGTCGATCGACTGGAGGCAAGCTTCATCTCAGTCGATCGACTAAATGTTGTTTCAGGAGCCCTTGTTTTATGAGCATTCTCAGTCGATCGACTGGGCTCTCAGTCGATCGACTGAACATCTGTTATCTAAACTTCATTTTCTTTCCTTCTTCTTCAGTCGACCAAACCGCCGAAAACCCTAAATTCGAATTTCCTCCTCCGATCCGAACCTCCGACCACCACCATTCCTCGCCATCAGCTCGCCGTCCATCCGTCCGCCCGTCCACCGCCCAGCAAGCGCCAGCCAGCCGCCCTCACGCATCTTCGATTTCCGATCGGAAATCAAGCCGTTGTCCGATCTCCCTCGTCCGGCCATCTCAGCGCCCGCTCCAACCGCCTATCTACTCCTCACTGCCCCGCCTACAAACCCCAGCCATCAATTTCACCCCCCAAAGCCTCCCGGAAAAATCCCAGTTTTAGCCTAAACCCGACAGTTTTTCCCCTCCCAGTCGATCGACTGAGACACAAGTCTCCTCCCAGTCGATCGACTCGATCAGAGTTCAGTGCCTATTGTGAGTTTCTGCTCAGATTGACTTGGTCTTCCATTTCCAGTGCTCTATGGGTCGTGCCACTGCATCGTCCAGCTCGAAAGCAAAAGGAAAAGAGGTCGCTCACGAGCCCTCGCTCGATGAGCAAATTGACGACTTCACACTAGAGGGCGCGGATGATAGACCTCTAGTTACCCGCAAGAGGAGGTTATTGAGGACCTCGCTAGCCGACCATGTCTCGGGCTCAGAAGAAGAGATTGAAGCCGTGCCGGTTTCCCCTGCTCCTCCAAAGAAGAAAACGCCTCCACCGAGGAAACCGGCGCCGAAGAAGAAGGCGCCAGCGCCTGCTAGACCTAGTGCACCCCCGCGCCCTGCTGCTGCGCCTACCTCCATGGCCATCGTGCCGGTTGAGCCTCATGAGGGGCCTTATGAGGGACCGATGCCCATACCGGTCCCGTACCAGTTCTCGGCCCCCTTGGTCTTCAAGGAAGAGAAGCACCGGACTCGTCACACCACTATCACTACGAAGAGGAAGAAGGCCATCCCGACATTGTACCTAGACATGGGCTTGCTTCGTAGCATCGACGAAGTGGTAGCTATTGAGGTACAATCTCGTCTCACACAACATGGTTTGCCTTTTCTATTTTGTGATGATCCGGGCTCCTACCAGAGATTAGTTGAGGAGTTCTTGTGCTCGTTTGAGTCGGTGAAGGAGAGAGTGGGGGAGGATGGATCCTCAGACTATTATTGGAAGTTTGTTTTGGGGGGTAGAGATTTCCGGATCAGGGAGAGTACGATCCGAGAGTGGCTTGGTTTTCCACCGCCTGCGGCATCGCCCCGGGTATTCACTGAGCACGACCAGTCCAGGCTTTGGAAGAGGATATCCGGTAGGAATGAGTGGTTCGTGTCCTCATATAACTCTTCTGCGATCGTTGACCCGGTTTGGAAGATTGTGCACCACGTCATTGCTATTGATTTTAATACGAGGACGGAGAAGGGTAGGAAGGTTACTTTCCCGGATATGGACCTCATGGTTGCCATGGATCACGGGGAGATAATTGATTGGCTAGTGGTTCTTGCAAACCGGTTTGAGGCCGTTGTAAAGCCGAGTACGAGGAACAAGAGCATGGGAGGGGGCTCCTTGATTACATTGATAGCCCAAAGGTGTAACTTCACCTTTGGCCACGAGGGTTGTGAGGCCCCTTCTAGGAGCAAGCTTGACTTAGACTTGATGAAGAATATGCATATGGTCAAGCGGGACGGCAGGACGTGGAGCAGTGACCCGTCGCCTCATGTGGAGGAGCTTGTGACCGCCGCTGCTGCGCGGAGGAGAGCCTTCAAGCAACAACGCCCGCTCTATTGCCTTGCCCACCTCACCCCCTCACCCGCTCCCTCACCTCCTGCCTCTCCTCCCCCTCCGGCAGACATTCCTCCCGCAGATGAGGAGCTTCCCCCAGTGGAGCCCGCTGTCGAGATCCCCCCTCCCGCCACAGATGATTTTACTGAGTGGAGAGAGCGAGTCTCCTCCGATATAGCTGATTTGAGGAGCGGGCTAGCCAGTCTTGAGGCCTTCACTAGAGCAGAGGCTATGAGAGCTCGCCAGGAGTCGGAGTGGCTCCGTACTACACTTTTGTCCATGATCAGGGGCGCTCCTCCTTCAGCCGATCCAGGACCTTCTGCCCCTCGCGTCGCCTCTCCTTTACCACCCTCACATTTTACCGATGCTATGGAGGAGGACGACGGAGCTGGCACTAGGGAGACCACCCCGGGAGACGTCGAGGATACATCTTCATCTTCTAGTACCTTTTGATCATACTTATATCGATGTTTTGCTGTTTTCTTGCTTTGATCATGTACTTGGATATTAAGTCGCCGTTTGGCGCAATTTTGGATGCTGTATGCCATTTTGTGTGATATACTCTTGACTTGTCTTCGGTTGTATGCTACATTTTCTATGATATTGACGGTGTTTACCATTTATGTTGTTCAATCCACAGGATATACATTTCCATATTATCATCACGCCCATATTCACCGTCTTTATCTACATATTGCAACCAATGGCTATTTCTCACTCCATAGAGTTTTATCACCGGGTCTACAAACGAGGGGAGTTCCTATGCGCCTTTGCCTTTATTTTATCATTCTTTGCGCTTAGGGACTAAGCTTGAATTAAGTGTGGAGTGGTTTGATGCGCATAGTTCACATGATTGCATGCTATACATATCATTTCTAGATAGACAATTGCATCTTTGCACATTGTCCCAACATTAGAGTGTTTTAACCACAAAGGCTTGTGATTTTCAACTCTAAATCCCTATAAATCACAACTAGACTATTTGCCTCAATTACCGACCTAGTCCTTTGAGCATGCATTCTTGGGAATCAACATCATGGCTATGTCTTGTCTATCCATCTTTTTAAGCACTCTCGTTGCAACACCTTGGATCATGCTAGCAAACACTTTCAAGTATCATCGTGAAAAACTTAGACCACTTGAATGCTCTTTGGTGACTTGAGTGCTCTAACATAGTGCTTTGTTCATGATTGATTCCCGCACATTCCATACACCTGTTTTTGAAACATATTGTCAAGTTTTAAATGTGGAGTGATTTCAAAAAAAAAAAAAAAAAAAAAAAAAAAAAAAAAAAAACATTTTTGCGGTTAAAGAGGGCAAAGCCCCGACTAAAAACTCTCTCAATGATCATGAGAAGTTTTGCTCCCATTACACAAATGCCGGGGGTTAGGGAGGTAAGTCCCCCCTCGAAAGCATTTGTGAGCCAAAAGCCGTTTCAAAAAGAAATAAGAAGCACTTAAAACTTGACCATATGTTTTTCCTTCCATTCTTCATTTGTGCGGGATTCACTCATTTGCATTGTGTGCTTGTTAGAATGACTTCTGGACGATCCATGTGCTTGCACGAGAGCTATCATTTGGTCTATGCTTGTTTACTAAGAAACTCTAGTGTCGAACTCCACTTCCCTTATGGATTACGGCTTGAGCGCCTAAAACTTGGGAATGAGCTCCTTGTCGCGAGCCCTTGGACTAGCCCTAGCTAGCATAGGCGAGCGGTTGACGCTCTATTGTGCAAGCTATAAGCCTTGCTTCGGTGGTGTTGCCTTGAGAGTGAGTAGAATTCGGGGTGAGACATTCTATAGCCCTAGTGTTGACAATCTTAAATGCACGTCCCCAAAGGTACTCAAAAGGTTGAGAAAATTCTTTCTATGATATTGCGGCACTAGTCTAGCTTGGGGTGAGGGATTAGTCTTGAATTATCGTAGCCTTGGTTGAGCACTCTTGCATTCACTCTTATGGGACATGTACATTCGTGGGATTTGTGAGTATTCCCTTTTCTGAAAACTCTCACGAGACTATAACTCGTCCACTGGGGTAGCCTAGGGGTTTAAAGGCTTAATGCATGCGCTAAATGCATTCGTAACGCCTACGAAAAGGAGCTAGGTAGGTTGTACATGCTTGTCATTTACCTTTCAAATAACATGTTTAGAAATGAAGATCGAGACCTTGTGAGATCTAGTGAGGCAAATGCACGAAAAACATAGCACCACTAGCATATCGACATTTGCACTTCCTTGGCATATTTGCATACTTTGTTCGGGACGAGCAAAGCTTAAGTGTGGAGTGTTGATGAGTCGAGCTTTCGACTCGTTAAATGCCCATTTTCACTATAGCTTTAGTTCGATTCCGACTACTATTAGATGTCATTTGATCTCCTTTTCGTGCGTTTCAGGTGCAAAGCAAGATGTCTATGTGTCAAGAGCCATTGGAAGAAAACTCGGGAAAAATCGGTGTTTTAGAGCAAAAAGTGGCAGTATTTGGTCTTCAGTCGATCGACTGGGAAGCTCCCCTGCTCCAGTCGATCGACTAAACAGACTAACAGGAGGTGTTGCAAATCGATCAGCGCCAGTCGATCGACTGACCCATTCAGTCGATCGACTGAAGAGTCCCCTGCCCAGAGCATGCAGATCACGTGACCATCAGTCGATCGACTGGGAAGCTCCCCTGATCCAGTCGATCGACTAAACGGACTAACAGGAGGTGCTGCAAATTGAGTTCCCTCAGTCGATCGACTGGGAGCCTACCCTGTATCAGTCGATCGACTGAGAACCTGCTTACCAAAGGACTTTTCTTCCTCCAGTCGATCGACTGGGACATCAGCCAACGCCAGTCGATCGACTGGACCTGCTACAGTACCGAATCTTTTACGAGGCTATAAATAGAAAGAGACAAAGTTGACCTAGGATCTGGGATTTTTCTGGAGAAAAGACAAAAGGAAGTGAGCTAAATCAAGGGTTTGAACATCATCTAATCAAGGAGGATTGAAGATCAAGGGAGTTTATTAGGATCATCAATCCTACTCTTTTCCCTCTTCCTTTCTCTTAGATTTTTGCTAAAAACCCACACATCATGTTGTCTTACTTGATGTGTGAGTAGTCCCCCTTGTGTTTTGAGGGTTCTATGAACCTCCTTGGTACTCAATGATCATTGTATACACATTTGAATGGATTTATTGAAGTTGATTTCATTTTACTATGCTCTTCATGTTAGACATGTCTCTAAGTGTTTGATAAAATGCCCAAGTGACATGTTTATGTTAGAACTATGATCTAAGTATTGAAAGAGCTTAGTGATGGTTTGGATGTAGTCAAAATGAACTTAACCAACATTTATGAGAGTAAATGCATGGTGAGAGGTGAACTAGAACTTTATGCATGTGGCATTTATGAGAGTAAATGCTATGTAGTGGATCAATACTCTTTAATTAGTGAGATCCTAGCTAAGATGGCTTGACTAGGTTTAAACATGCATGGTTTGTTCGATTCTAGTTTAAGCTAGGTTTGAAACCTATCAACTCATAATTAATTAAACTCTTGTATGCATGATCATTGGGAAATTGCCAAGGAGGGGATTAATCCCTCGAAACTCGCTTTTAATTGAATTCAATCCCCTAAAAACCATTTCATTCTTGTTTTGAATCATTGATAACTCAACCACACTTGAATTTTAGGAATTAGCCGAGTAAGAAAACTTGATAGAACTAGCGTGTAATCCGTTTGCTCCCTTGGGTTCGACACCGGTCTTACCGGTTGAATTACAAATTGTTTTTGACTAATTGAATTGCTAAAATATTACAACGTCACTATCTCAATCCACCACTCCTACAGCAATATTTACAGGTAGCTCTTTCCCTTATCCCCCACACATGTGCCCTTAGTTGACCCTAGAGCATTCTGCACACACTTACACAAATGTTTCAGCCTGGAAAACTACTTAATAGTGAGAATCTCTAGAGTATCGTGCTTACGATGTAATAGCGAGACATGCAGTTATATATGTGGACAGCTGTGCCTTAATTATCTGCACTTCATCTGCTGATAATAAATGTTAGAATTTGCCTCCCCACCACATGTAAAAGCTACAGTGTAGTAAGTGTGTGTGCGTATGAAAGTAATTCATTTATTGCCAATAACCCACATGCATCTACTTCAGACCGTCCTGGATAGTCAGAAGGTATCCAAAGCGTTCCTTTCACGTCTTCTAATTACCGACTTGCATCTATTTATATATATGCATATTGAGATTCCATGTAATTTATTGATCGGTTAAATTCCTAAATCTATCGCATTCTAGCGACAATGTCTGTCATGCCCATTTATCTATGTTACATTAGGTGCTTCATGTCTTTCACGAGGTTATAGTAAAGTTTATATTCCACACAAAACAGAGATTTTGTTTTATGTAAGCTACCCACATGTACATTGTTGAATGAGTTCTTGCTTCAAGGGGACAGGCTAGAAACAGAATCCCAAGTCTTCATATTGAGTCTGTTGATTGTCAATTTGACATTGTCTATGAGCTGATGATATATCATGTTAGGTGCACCATAAAGCAAAGCTATTACGAAGTGTCTGATTTGTGGTTTGTCTTTTAGGGATAATGAGACATGTCGTAGGGATGAGATTGATATGGGTTTCCATGACTAGTGAATGACACAATTGACTGACGTGCGTATATATTTCATGATTTAATCTTATAGAGAATATCCGTAGGTGTTGTAAACCAGAGCACCATCCATTCTTGTCTCTTCACATTTTACCCTCTCTTGAAACCAGTCCAACCATAAGTCTATCATGGGTGTGGTGTCTTCCATATTATTATTTTCTTCCATATAACTACAAATTAGTATTGTTAATTCATTTAGAATAATTTCTTGATTGTTTCATTATTAAAATTCATTTCAGTTCGGTATAGCATTACATAATTTCCACAGCTAGTAAAAATTAACAAGTAGAATCAATTTGTCTTATCTATAATTAATTTTGTTATTTGGGATTATTTCATATAGATGAGACAAAAAAAAAAGTCAATTACTTTTACAGAAATATATTAAACAAATTGGGAGTTGGTTACTTCCCCGCCATTTGTACATCTCTCTCTCTTATCTGATCCCCCTCCCACTCTCTCCAGCTACAACAGCAGAAGCTCCATGATTGAGCAGCTGCAGTAGCTCAAGCACACAACCACAACAATGCTGGCTTCCCTTCTTGAAACCCCAAGCTGTCAGTCCCTCCAGGTAATTCACTACCTCCAGTCCTCATTGTTTTTGTCTTAATTGCTTTGTTGAGAATTGCGAAATGTTACATTGAGTTATCTGCAACTCCAGATGGGGTTTTAAATTTGATTATGGTTTAGTTGATGTTGCAAAATCGGAACTTCATAATGAGGTTTGATTTCAGATTCCAGAAATGCTCAAAGTTTGGATTTTATTCATTTATTTAACTGTTTCTGGGGTGAGTTTTATGTTACATTTTGGGGTTCTATTTGATTCTGGTTTAGTTGAAGCCGCAACATTGAAACTTTATTCAATATTGATTCCCGAAATGGTTAAATTTCAGATATTTATTCATTTATTTAATATGTTTCTGTGTGAGTTAGATATTGGATTTTGGTATGAGGATCTGGAAATGTTGAAGCTAGTGAGATACCGATATGTTTTCATTTGATAAGCAGCCTTTGGTGGGGTGCAACATGCTCGCGTGTAGTTTGGATCCAGACCCACACCCAGATAAGCTAATAAGCTCACTGGGCACTGAGCTTAGTGGTGTGATTTGCGGGAGTGTCTTCGAAGATGATGGGAAAGGTGATCTGAATCTGTTACTCTATCTGTAGGAGTAGTGAGGCCAAATCTGGGGAAGCACTATAGAATGACTGAAGGTACAAGTCATATGATTCACAACTTTGTTGATAGGTGTTCCTCTTCTTTATATATCAATGCAGATATTTGGAGCGAAGATGTCAAAGGAGAGGTCTGGGCGGATAGTTCAGCAATTGGCTCATGTAGGAACTCATTTTCTGGTGCTCATAAAGGTAGTAGACTAGTGGTATTGAAAAGCATGTACTTGGTTTTAACTTTTAAATCCCCGCCGATGATTTCTCTCATATGCAGAGTGGCAGGAAAAGAGTATCGGATCTAATGCATTTCTACACAGGCCAGCTTCCTTAGATTTTAACAGCAATATGATGGCTAGTTCACCGAAAAATGGAGCTTTAAGCAAAGGTACCATTTATTCTCATCGCTATGGGACATTTCCGAGCCCTGGTGAACTTAATTACCGGCATGGTAGTAGTGTTGGATTTCAGAAGGGTTGGAGCTCTGAAAGGGTGCCATTAGCTCGTAATGGTAATAATCGGAGGCAAGTGAGATCTACAATGCTGCCTTATAGTTATGGAAGAACCTTGCCGTCCAAATGGGAAGATGCTGAAAGGTGGATCTTTAGTCCAGTTTCTGCTGATGGGTTCGTTAGATCAACGGGTGTCCCAAAGCTTCACAGGCAACACAAATCAATCAGTGGACCTATTAGCATTGGACCACCGGGGATTGCTTACTATTCTTTATATTCGCCGTGTATTTCAGTGCCAGGAGGGACCATGGGAAATCGCTTGGCAGGCACGGCATTTTCAGCTGGAGTTATTGCGACAGATGGTTTGGGATTTGACTACTCTTGCCATGGCAGAAATCACTCTGATAGAACAGAAGCTTACATGACGAGGTCAGCTAGTGTACATGGTTGCTCACGGGACGTGTCCAATACCGTCGGTATGGACCAAATATCTCTTACTCGCTCTTTGAGTATAGCTGCTGAATAAAAGTTATGATGACTCTTATTTTATGATGAGCAGATGAAAAGGCCCCTGTTGACCAAGATGCATCCACCAATGTTTCGCGTGATGTTTCAAGGAGGGACTTTGCAACGCAGATGAGTCCAGAGGGCAGCACTCAGTCTTCCCCTAGGAAAAGACCTTCAACGTCTACTCTGTCAATTGTGGAGTCACGAAGTTACCAATCCTCGCAATCAGATGTCAAAGATGTGGAGGTAGACGAGAGGGTCACCATAACAAGGTTGTCTAAGAAAAATAAAGTGCGCAAAAGCAGAGCCCGCTCGCTTAATGTTGATGCTTGGTCAAAGAAGGCTATAGTGTCACAATTTTGCCCTTGGGAAGTTTCAGAGACTGGAGAGAGCATTGCAAGGTACATACACTGGGCATTTGAACCTTGTCATATTCATCTCCATTGACCAAAATTTGTTATGTTAAAAATTCGATTTCAATTTTTTTGAGGTGCAATGTTATGAAAATCAAGCTAGATTTATGAATACAAGTTTGCCCTTTTGCAGGTTTAATAGAGAGGAAGCAAGAATCACTGCTTGGGAAAATCTGCAGAAGGCCAAAGCTGATGCTGCCATGAGAAGACTAGAGGTTTCTTTTAAATTTCTGACGATCTTAAAAAGAATTATAATTGGTTTTTCCTCTGCTGAACTACTTATATATAATGTTTCAGGTGAAATTGGAGAAGAAAAGATCGTCGTCCATGGACAAGATTATGAACAAGCTGAGATCCGCACAGAGGAGAGCCCAAGACATGAGAAGCTCAGTGCTAGCTAACCAGGCTCAAAATGAACTATCCACCAGGACTTCACAAAAAGCCATATTATCCCATAAAGGTAAAACTCATCAGGTAAGGTCCTTGAGTGGATGCTTTACTTGCCATGCCTTTTAAGCAGAGCCTTAGTCTTGTCGGAGAAGTATCAAAGCGAAGATCCTGATGCTTGCTTGACCTCTTAAACTTGATTTCTACTTTAAGGTTATGTATATAAGCTGCTTATGTATTTTCATCTGCCTAAAATTTATGGGTACCATTGGGCCGTGGTGGCTGATAGATCCAGTTTGGTTTTAGGGAAATGTTTTTGCAGTGGATTCTTAGACCTTCTAATAAAAACAGATCTTCACTGCTTCAATGTCCATATATATGCCTTTACGTAAGGCACTGAGCCAGTGCTTGATTATATATTACAGAACACAGGTGAAAATGGCTTGCTGTGAAAGGAAATAATTGACAGAAAACATACATGTGTATCAGGCCAACGTAGGACCGGTCTGATGATCCAAACCCAATCTCGTCGAGTTGACATAGTCTCTGGGAATGTGATCGGACACTCCTGGTAGTAGTAATCCAATCAGTCTCGCCAGTTTCATGACCAAGTTCTCTTTATATTCAGGTCCAAATCTGTAAGGTAGTAAGAACCCTCTGATCAGCTCCCAGCATGCATTCAAAGCTTTAGGTATGTGCCACCACACTGAGAAGTAGTTCTTATCAGGCTCTTCCCTCAGTACCTAAATTCAAAAATATGAAAATCAATTAAGCCATTGAGACAATGAAAAGGGTAATTTTAAGGCTTTTTACCCACCTTTTCTTTGTAACAGCTATTGAAGTATAAACATCTCCCAAAGTGCTTGTACATCAGTGCCTTGTCATCAAATGGCAACCTAGCAACCATATCATTGCAATAAACATATCTATGATACTTCACATAAAACTCCTCAATCTTCCTAGTCATATAACCTCCAAACTCCGCGTCCCCGACACGAGGCTGCCCGAAAGTATAAACTCCTTCCAGCCTCTGCAACAGCTCCTCCTCCTCATGAAACATCAGCACTGTTACAAACAAGATAGCCAATGCTGCACCCAAGCTGTGTCCAGTGACTGCAAACTTGGCTTCTTTGTGCTCACTCAGCAACTCCTTGAGCTTTTTTCTCAAGGTGTAGTATGCATATGGTGGACTGTCATCAGGTATGTCTTTAGGCCAACCGTTGTGTTTTTGCAAGCCTAATACTTTCATGAACCCTGCATGGACTTTGCCAACATGTTCAAATTCATACCATGAGATGTCACAGTCTGACATCCATTCTAGGGCACTGAAGGGACTTGTGCCCTTGAATGAGACCATAATTAGGTTGGTGCTTTGATCATGGCATATGAAGGCTCTTGTCCTGTACTCATCCAGGTAGGCTGCAACAATAACCAGTTTTTTTAGTTGAACTGAAACTGAACACGATTAAATTTAACTAAATTTAAAGAACTTGATTTTTGAGCTAAAAAATCAGACATTTAATTTAAATTAAGTTCTTAAAGGTACTAAATGAAGTGTTGAACTGAATAATAAAATTGTATTATTTATTCACATAGCCACTCGTTCATTACATTCAATATGTTACATATCAACACAAGAAGGGTATGTACGTAGTAAAATTGGAATTATCGAGGGTTTCGTCAATGACCTAATTTTTGTCCAAACTCTCTACAACAAAATTTGGAACATCGGCAATTCAATAATCCATGCACGTGTAAAGACTTTGTTTTTGTGTTATTTTCTTACCATTATAAAATTTGTAGTATCCATAAAATGCCATCTGCAGCAGACATAAAATAGAGAGAAGAGCTTTAATAATGTAACTAGTCACCAGCCAGTTAATTAACATCTGTGTAATTAACCTTTAATAATAATATATTTGGTTATTTCATTACGGTTTCAATAATACTACTTGAATTTTAATAAATATATACCTTCCAATGTTGTGTCACTGTCTCTTCTATGTATGACTCATTCTCATAAGCAACCTTAGCAGCCATGATAGACAACTCTGAATTGTATCCATGATCACCTGGTCTGATCTTTGAGTCAAGGTCGCGCCGAGGGTCCAAGTTTCCGATCAACGATGTGTAATTAGACGAATATCTATTTGGCCACTCTACTCTTCCTACCATTATTATTGAAAAAGTTAAATCTCAAAACAAAAGAAAGGATTTCACATTTCCGATATGAAACCCTAAAACACAAAAAAAAATTGACGAATGCAAACCTAAGGCGGACTTGAATATAAGCTTGATAAAACCACCATTGAGAGGTAAAAGATTGAGCCATGTATCAACAACACAACCAATGCAGGCCAACATCTTCCTTCCTAAAAACAGTGCTTTCTGCGCCCAAACCGATATGAAAATAAGCCATCGCCTCTCGAAATCCACGAGCGCAGTCTCCTCTGAGCAATCGACAAACGATCTCTCTTTAACATTTTTGCAATACAATAGACGAATGAGATCACAAAAGCCCGCTTCTTTCGGATTCAAGATCAATTTATTCTTGCAGAAATCTTCATTGCAGCTTTCTGCATCAGCCATTGCTATAAGATTATTATTATTGCTACTTGGTATGATCCCTCTCTCTAACTTTGAGGCTAAGCACGTTTTAAAGACAACTTTGATTTGTTGCCAGATTATCTAAGGATTTATAATCTCTCTATCAAATATTTTTATATAATATAACGTGTAATTTATCATTTGGCCTTTTAATCAATATATGAAAATTTCTAATGTGTACAATTTATAGATTTTTTTGTTGGAAAAAGATGATATAATCATTTAGCCAAAAGAAATGTACACCAAAAAACTAAAGAGTTACTATCTGTCCTCATGGCTAACTTTTGTAAAATCGAAAGCTCCTATCTTTGTCTTTAGTCCCCCAAAAAATATTCCACACTAGCTGATCGTAGGCAACATCCCATCTCTAAAGATAACGTTATTTCTAGCTCGCCACACTTCATAAGCTATCATAGACACTGCTGATGCATTCATATTTTCGTCTTCAAGCAATTCTAATTCGACCCCTTGGTACCATGGGATGAGGTGCCAGGATCTCAGAATCCCACGCACCTTGAAGAAAGTCATGATCTTGTCCCATAAAATCTTTGCATAATCGCATTCGAAAAACAAATGGTCTCTGGATTCAATATCCTTGCTACACAGGACACACAAAGTGGATGTATGGATGCCCATGTTCTCCGTTCTTCGTTTTGGCAATAGTCTGTCTTTCGCAATTAGCCAAAGGTTTATAGAGCATTTCGTAGGGTTAAATCTATTCTACACCAGCTTGTACCACTCCACCTCAGTGGAATGCGTTATAAGTGAGTCATATGTGTCTTTTACAGAAAAATCATTCCCTTGAATAATCCATTTAACTCTGTTATTTTCAATTGACACACATTTGTCACTACGTTTCTTGCAACACTCTAGCATTTTCATCACCCAAGAACTACATTTCTTGCAACACTCTAGCATTTTCATCACCCAAAGAACTGTCCTTGTTATCCTCCATCTCCCACCAGTTCCTCCATTTGGTCCAATAAGCAGCAGTCCACAACTTCCATAAATTATCTTCCTCTTTGGACATCGCCCAAAGCTGATTCATCACCATTGCCTCATTCATGACATTTAAATTTTTAATGCCCAGCCCATCTTCAGTTTTTTCTTTGCAAACATTGCATCATTCAAGACAATTTATAGATTTAATAAACACGTTTTATACACATTAATAATTTTTCAAAATTTGTATTCTACCAGCTCGCAAAGAGTCGTGTAAATTCATTTGTCTAATGCATACAACTTTCAAACTGTTAGTTGAGTCTCTGATGCGTCGGATGTGACTAGGAAACTTAATTAATAAATATGAGACCTGATTTTGTAGTCAACATAAAGATGCATTACAAGTCACTAATAAGTATTTGCTAAAATAGTCAATATGCTTAATATTTAGGGTTTATATATTTAGCGTGTGACTGATTAAAAGAAGTAATAAAGTCATTAATGAGTTAATGGTTTTGGGTCACCTCTCCATGACCAAATTAATGCTTGTTCAAAAATAAGGCACGTCTTAATTCGGGACATTTGTGGTAACCTAGCTAGTGGGTTTTTAATTTATTTGTTACAAGTATAGTTGAACTATCTAGATGCACTAAAACCTATAATCAAAAAATTGTTGTTTAAGGGTTTCACATTAGCTAATTCTTTCTTCAAATAATCAAAGACCTAATGGGTGAGAAAATTTTGGAGAAGTGTTGATCTGTGGAAAGATTATTCAGACTTCAACAACGGCACGGTCTTAATTTCTATGTGAACAAAAGAAATTTCGAGATTGATCTATTGATTCAATAATAAACTACTACATTTAGGTTATCTTGACAGTATTGTTATAAAAATAGGTTAGACAAATAGGCTGGTCTTTGTGAATTCCAATATGTGCTTGATGCGCCATGATGAATGAGAAATTAAATGAAGTTAAATAATTAGGCATTATGATTGTCTAGGGGCGCGCTCAAATGTGAACTCCTCTTACACTAAGAACATATGAACCATCTTGCACCATTGGATCTTGAGATCTAAAGGTGTAGATTTATTCAAAAAGTATTTTTTTGGCATTTTGCACTTTTGTCTTTTAGGTAAAAGACAAAAGTGCAAAAAGACAAACAACTTTCACTTTTTGGATTGATTATGCACCTTTAGATCATTTGATCTAAAGGTGGAGATGAATTCATAGGTTCTTAGTGTAAGATGTGGTTCACATTTGAGCGCTTCTCTGATTGTCTATATATGTATAAACTCGACGTGGTGGCAATTTTGGGTAGATGACTTTGTTCAATTGTGTAAGCCTAGGTAACACATCTAATTTTTTTTTTGATGGAGTCGTCAAACTGGCAAGTACATAATGTCCAAAAGGGCCCAACAAAGTCCGGTCGCCTGACCGAGACAGACGACTTTACAACGAAACAAAGAGCAGTGGACCCTTAAGGAAAACTAAACCATCAGAAGATAAACTCCTGAAAACTAAAACCTAACAACTAAAACAGTTCAGACCGATCAACGGCTGAGATAAAACAACTCAGACCGGAAAACCGGCTGAGAAAAACTAAAATAAGACTAACCTACCAACTAAAACGAAAACGAAACACAAAACAATCACCGGCATGAGACAAAGAGCACCCAGTCGAGCCCACGTCGTCCAAATCCAATAACCAACGCCGAGCACCAGCAGACACCTCCTTGGGTTTTCTTTGGGTTTTGTTCTCAATTTAAATTAACAAGGATTTTAAATTGAGCTCCCATCAAAAAAAAAATTGAGCTCGATCAGTTCACCTCATTTCATTTCAGATTATTTTCGTTTTTCTTCCATGCAAAATATGTGATATTTATACATAACTCATCTCGGAAAACATTAAGCCCCATTTAAAACGTTCCTGGCTTAAGTAAATATATATAACCAATTAATAAATTCAGCTAAAATTTAATCTGAAAAAATAAGTGACTTACTTCGGGACCAAATCCAATATGTATCTTCATATAGGGTAATATGTAGTCGTTGTCTCCAAATGTTAAAAAGTTAAGCTTCTATAAAATGGAAAAAACGTGAAATAAATAAAATTTTCTTATAATTGGTCATGCATAGTCATGACTTTAGATTTCAGTAGGAAAGCCGTGCAGTGCAGCAAATTTGAATCATCAGTGAGACAAAAAATGGTGACAGATATTGAAATTAGAGAAAACACACCAATTAATTAAAGAGGTCTTGCAATCATTCTCTGTAGAGTAGAGATGGAAGTGGGTTAAAAAATTCGTGGATTGGTCCCCGTGGGTTGTAGATAGGCTCGATCTAGCTCGATTCGTACGATCCTACTCGTGTGTCTGATCAGTCGATATTCTGACTGATTATTCACTCCATTCGATGAAGGAAAACACTTGTGCTCCGGGCAAATTGTCCCTATTTGATGTCTTTTCCTAATGTTTCAGGTAAAATTGGCATATCATTACTCCGTGAACGCAAAGTGCCGAAACAACGGAAATAGCAGCAAAATTGGCCAAAAAAGAGCTCTACACCAGCAGTGGGCCGTGACATGCCGTAACATCTCACGGGTGTCACGGTAGGCTTTTTCCTCAGACAGATCCGGGTGATTTCCAGACATGCCGTGACATTCTCCGAATGTCACGGGTGTCACGGCACCCTTTCAGCTCAGTGAGTTTTGCCCATGCCGTGACATGCCCGAACGTCACGGGTGTCACGGCCCCTTTTCAACTCAGTAACTTCTGCCCTAGCCGTGACATGTCCGAATGTCACGAGTGTCACGGCACCTCGGAAGACAGAATTTTTGGACAGATTTCCTAATCCGTTTTTGGCAAGTTCTGATCTTTTTGGCAATTACTCGATTCTTGGGCTATAAAAGGGCAACAACCAGAGTGTTCTAAGGGTGCTGATTTTGAGATTAAAGAACCCTAACTTGGGAGAAAAGACAGAGTCATCACGAGAGATTCGACGAGCACCCGCGTCATTACGGTTTCCTCGCCCTTATCTCTTTATTACACTATTTGTGGTTTAATCGCCATGAATAGTGAGTAGTCTCTTTTATTATGGGATCCTACGGATCCCGTGCATTGTACCCAACTCTTCATGTGATCATATGAATGTTTTTCATTAATGCAAATCGAATATTCAATTTCATCGTGCTTAATTTATCGTTCTATGCAAGTATTTGTTGGATCGTTAGGTTAGCCAACTATGTGAGGGAGATCCCAGAATGGTATCCCTCAGACAGATGGCAGCGGAAATTATCTCTACTACAGGAAATACAATGCCGAAAGTAAATACTCACAATTTATAATAGTGGAAACCTTATTGCAATCCTTGCAACAGGCTGAAAACCACTTTGCCTTCTAGACAGTTCCAGAAGGGCTTCAAAGATCAATGTTATTACTTGACGAATATGCTTGTAGAATGTTACAATCTGTCTCACTCAGTGACAGTGAATCGATTCTACTCAATTCGAATACCAAATAACATATCATACTCTCGTCCGCACACAGCGAGCACTTCGGCGACTTTCTCAAACGCCCGCAGCAAATACTCCGACGACTATCAGGTTGATCGCAACCTCTGCTCTCCGTTTGCACTCTCTCAACAGCCGCACTTCAATCGGTTGAGCTGCCTTTGCTTTTATAGTCGTCCAGCAGATCTGATCTGTATCAGAGATGCGATCTCTATCAGATATTTGATCTCCATCTGACAGATCTGATTTCCATCAGAGATACGATCTCAATCTTCCAGATGTGATTTGGTTAAGATATTTCCATATCTTAGCCACATCACTTATTCCCTTTCCATATCCGTCTTGTATATATTCAGCACGACATCTTGAGTATATTCCCAGCTCGTATATTTCCATATCACGTCTTGAATATATCTTGACGTATATTTCCGTATATTATATCTTGAGTATATATTCCGCATCCAATCTTATGATCTCTTGAATATCTCAATCTCGGATCTTGATATATCTCGAATATTTCCAGCTCGGATCTTGATATATCTCGAATATCTCCAGCTCGGATCTTGATATATCTCGAATATCTCTAGTGATCTGATCTCGTCACAAAGTCGGTGCTGATCTCGTCTCTCGCGCAGATCCCTTCTCTCTCGTAGATCTCATCTCTCTCGTAGCACTGAGCTCTCTCAGAGATGTTCAGTTAACATTTCTGTCAGACAGTGATTTCTGCATACTCAAGTGGATTATTAGTTAAGTGTTTGTTATCATCAAAACACAAAGGGTCCAACAGTACTTACATCAAAGGATATGTTTGCATGCTAGAACGTATCTAGGTTATATACCGAAAGGTGGATGGGCCCTAGGGATTAACCGGATTGTATGAAATTGTATGAGAACCTTTAGTTTAAATAATCGAGATCGTTGATAATCCGTGGATGGGCGGCGTTCAACGATTGAGATTAATCTAGATAATGATCCGTGGATGGGCGGCTTATCTAGTGTTATTTTGGTTTAACTCGATATTCGATAGCATGATGAATTACATGATAATGATTGCATGATTGGTGGGGTTAGCACGGGTGAAGTATGGATTCTGGAATTCTTTCTCTGAATTAATCACAAACCTTAATTTTTCTGTTATTTAATTTCTGCAATTTACATCACAACAAAACCTTGAATTGTTCGGAATAGCTAAATAGGTCACATTGTTTGCAAGTATTCACACGCATGTTCCTTGGATCGACCCTTGGCTTACCAAGGTTATAAATTTTGTTTGACTACGATTTGACCCCTAAAATTCATAATTTGACAACTATAAAGGGTTAAAAATACGCATGTCAGTGTCCAAGATGGAGGGTTCAGCTCATGGGTTGGGTTGAGTTGAGTTTTGATCAATCCGACCCAACCCAATCCACGGGTTCGACTCACGGATTCGACTCGCGGGTTCGACCCATAAACCAAATTAAAATTATATCAACCCATGAGTCCGACCTATGAATTTAACCCGAGAGTTTGACCCACGAGCCAAATATTCAAAAAATAGTTGTTTGAAATCAAATTATAGCCGTTAGAATGATTATTCACTTTCATTATGCCTCACTTTTTGAGTATCTTTCATGGTCCATTGACTAGGACCCTAATATATGTCCGTTAGAATGAACCTTAGGCTTGTATAGTTGAACTATCTATAAAGTGTGAACATATAGTTTGTGTCAAGCCTTCGGCTATATGTGTAATACGCACGAGTCAAGAAGTTTGGCTCCCGTTTAATTTTATAATGAAATATTAATATTCGTTTTTCACTCAGATAATAATTGATTTAAAATATAATTTACATATAAATTATTAATAAATTATTTTTTTATAGTATTGTTAAAAATAATACTTTATTGTTGATGAGTCGAGTTTTCGACTCATTAATGCCCATTTTCACTATAGCTTTAGTTCGTTTCCGACGATTATTTGATGTCATTTGATTCCCTTTTCATGTGTTTCAGGTGCGAATCAAGATGACTCAGTGCCAAAAGCCCATAGAAGGAAACTCGGAGAAAATCGGAGTCAAGAGCAAAAGTTGGCAGAATTTGGCCTCCAGTCGATCGACTGGGAAGCTCCCCTGCTCCAGTCGATCGACTCGATAGACTCTCAGGAGGGAGTGCAAATCAAGTTACCGCAGTCGATCGATTGGGCCCTCCAGTCGATCGACTGGCGAGTTCTCCAGCTGAGCGTGCAAGCCACGTGCCTTCAGTCGATCGATTGGGACTCCAGTCGATCGACTTAATGGAGTCTCAGGAGGGCCTGTTTTCTGCATTACCGCAGTCGATCGACTGGGAGACTACCCTGTCTCAGTCGATCGACTGAGAATCTGCTTTCCAAGCGTCTTATCTCCCTCCAGTCGATCGACTGGGCCAACAGCCCACCGCCAGTCGATCGACTGGACCTGCTACAGTACCGGAAATTGCCCGAGGCTATAAAAAGAAAGAGGCAAGTTTGACCTAGCATCTTGGATTTTTCTGGAGAAAAGACAAAAGAAAGTGAGCCAAATCAAGGGTTTCAACATCACCTAATCAAGGAGGATTGAAGATCAATGGAGTTTATTAGGATCATCAATCCTACTCTTTTCCCTCTTCCTTTCTCTTAGATTTTTGCTAAAAACCTACACATCATGTACAACATGATGTGTGAGTAGTCTCCCTTGTGTTTTGAGGGTTCTATGAACCTCCTTGGTACTCAATGATCATTGTATACACATTTGAATGGATTTATTGAAGTTGATTTCATTTTACTATGCTCTTCATGTTAGACATGTCTCTAAGTGTTTGATAAAATGCCCAAGTGACACGTTTATGTTAGAACTATGATCTAAGTATTGAAAGAGCTTAGTGATGGTTTGGATGTAGTAAAATTGAACTTAACCAACATTTATGAGAGTAAATGCATTGTGAGAGGTAAACTAGAACTTTATGCATGTAGCATTTATGGGAGTAAATGCTATATAGTGGATCAATACTCTTTAATTAGTGAGATCCTAGCTAAGATGGCTTGACTAGGATTAAACATGCATGGTTTGTTCAATTCTAGTCTAAGCTAGGTTTAAAGCCTATCAACTCATAATTAATTAAACTCTTGTATGCATGATCATTGGGAAATCGCCAAGGAGGGGATTAATCCCTCGAAACTCGCTTTTAATTGAATTTAATCCCCTAAAAACCATTTCATTCTTGTTTTGAATCATTGATAACTCAATCATACTTGAATTTTAGGAATTAGCCGAGTAAGAAAATTTGATAGAACTAGCGTGTAATCCGTTTGCTCCTTTGGGTTCGACACCGGTCTTACCGGTTGAATTACAAATTGTTTTTGACCGTGTGCAAAATTACTCAAGTCAATTGTCAAACCCGTGGGTTATCCAACCCACCGACCCAGTTCGACCCATCGCATTTATGATGGGCCACTTACAATCCGTGGGTCGGGTTGGGTCCAAATTTTTTTCTTCAACCCGACCTGAAACCCGAGAATTACACTGTTTCGACCCAGCTCGACCCATCGCATTTATGATGGGCCACTTACAACCCGTGGGTCGGGTTGGGTCCAAATTTTTTTCTTCAACCCGACCTGAAACCACGAGAATTACACTGTTTCGATCCAGCTCGACCCGTGGGCCTTCCATCTGTACTGTATAGAGATATAGCAAAGCTGGGGAGCACTCGATTGAGGCAGAGTTGGTAGAATGAGGCACGTGAGGCACATTGTGAGCCACTTATTTAGATGATGTGACAGAGAATAGTTGTTTGCTTTTTGCTTTTTGATGGATTTTGGTAGTGGGACACGTGGCGCGCCCACAAAGCACGGGGGGTTAGATGTGTCGCTCAGATCGTGCCTCACTGCCTCATTCTAATTTTGGTGCCTCATTTGAACGCTCCTCTAGCAAAGCTTGACTAATCAGTCATATATATAAGAATCAGGTACAAAGTTGGTTTTTTTGTACAAAATACAGGCTAATCATAGCCTTTGATCTTGTGATTTGAATAGATGAGAGTAAATCTTGATTTTTTGTGCATGTTCTTGGTAACGAATTATAAAATGAAACTGACGAACTATGTCATCATTTTCATTTTTCGGCTCAAAAAGTCACGAATTATAGATTGATTTTGACTAATTTTGTATTTGTATCGAGCTCAAAAACCCGAGAATTACACTGTTTCGACCCTAAAGCCCTAATAAGAAAATTGGTAGCTAAAAGTTGGGCTGCTTTGCAATTTGGGCCCAACAGCCGTTACCAATAAAACCCTAAAAATAGTTCACATGGTGATAATATGGAACTTTGCCAGTTTCCAACATTTTTAGCTTATTATTAAAACCCTGGTAAGTAAATTAATTAAAAAGAAGAACAAATAGAAAACAAAAATAGACACGCGTGTAGTCTGTGACAACCACGTGCGACACTGCATTTCAAAAAGAGACAAAAACCTTGATTAAAGATGTTTCTCAGACTACTCTTTATTAAGTACTAGTACTTTACACATAAATTATAAAACTAAATTTCAAAAAGAAAGATTAAAATATGGTTTATTTGCCTTGAAATTGTTGCAGGACAAACATTCTTACACACCTCTCTGCCTCTCTACCATCTTTCTATTTTATGCTTCTTTCTACTTCTCTCTCCCTTTTTCTTTCTAGAGTCTCTCACTATTTTTAGTATTTTAATTAGTGTACATATGTCAATGGGTGCATACTCCCAGAAAGCAATTAAAAGTGATACATTTGCAATTTTACACATCATCATGAAGTAACTGATCATCAGGTCCAAAAACAAATGGGTCACCATCAATTTCTATTTCCATTGATGTGTCATACTCCCTCTCTTTCTAGAACGTGAATATGCAGAGAGGTTTGACAGGATCCAAAGAGAGATCTAAAGAGGATGATTCTTATTCTTAATTATACTTTAAAAGTGGCAAAAGACCAAAGGACGACGTTTTTCTTTCATTCTTATAAGTTTTAATTTTGTGTCTTCACGATAATAATAATAATGAATAAAATGTTGATCTCCTTGATAGAAAGAAACCTTTCACAAAATTAAATCTTACAGTCTCTGCCATATTCTTGCTCCAACTCTCTACAGAAATACATAGAAAAACCTAACCCTAACTTTTAACCTTTGATCAAAGCATAATTCTTCATTCCAAGAAAATGTGGTACAATTTAGGGATCACTTTGAAATTTGTAGTATAATTCATTATTTCTTCTTGATTAAACTTGGGTCTTTTGATCAAGCTGCTTTGGTAAATGGTCACTAAGTCTAAAGTTGCAATGATGCCATTGTTAATTACCTAGCTAGGACTTTCTGATTAACTTGAGAACAACAAATCCGCTTTGACATAAATGCTAAAAACTAAACTCTGAAATAACCATTAATCCCTAACAACAGCAACAAAAATGAAACTTGATCTGTATTTACACACATCTAGAAGAAAACTGATTCTATTTTATGATGATGATCATAATAATGATGAAAGATGCATACCTACTACGTATATAGCTAAGATGGTACGATCCATAGAACTGGTAAAATAATCGAAGAAGCTGGAGCTGGAGATGATGAAAATGAAACCTTGGATCATATATATATGAAGTAGTACTCTAGCATGGTGATGGTGACATGAGATTCAGACCCAACTCAGAATGCAGCCTCTTTTTGCTTGACGACGACGTACGCAGCGGCACTCCAAACAGTCTCATCATCCTATTGTCATCCACGTGATCCTCTTCCACCACAGTAACCGAGCTCTGCGAAGTGTTGTTACTCAAGTTATCAAAGTTGCCCACTCTCCGTGCAACCGCAGCGCGGCCGCAAGGCATAGCTTGGTTCTCGTTCATGACCAGCAGCGATGAATGATGATGGTAAGCATTGCTGGGTGCCACCGGCTTGACATGATTCTGCACAAAGTAAATAATGTCGTTATACAGCTTCTTCATATGTGCCAGCTCCGACATCAACATAGTATTGCTCCTCCTCAGCCTCTCGTTATCCTCCGACAGCGCGACAGCAGCACCGCCACCGCTGTATCCATTATTGATCATTGCGGTAGGGGATGTGATCTGAGGGTCTGACAAATCATTGTCGCAACCCCACATGGGAAAATTATTGTTACAATAATTATGATTGTTGTCATTGTGCTTGTCATCCAAGTCAGGTGGCGAGATGCTGAGGCGATTCTGATATGCTGGGAAGTAACTCTGAGGACCGAATCCGAGCTGTTGCGAGTATTGATGACTCTGGTGGTTGATCGGCATTTGTGTAGGCTGAGACGTTTTACGGCGGTGAATCTCGCAGAGAAGATGCTTCTCTCCCTTCTTGAAAAACTCGTTAGCGAACTCCCATCTGTCCGGCACTATCTTTCGAAAACCCTAGAGAGTAGACAACAAAATTCACAAATCACATAAAAATTTTAGAGAGAGAGAGAGAGAGGTGACGATGGGGATCGGGCTTACGTAGGTGTTGAGCTGGCGGACGAAGCTGGAGAAGTTGTTGTGCTTGAAGAAGTTGGGGAGAAGGTCGCGGGCGAACTCAGGAGGGCGCCAGACGATGAAGGTGGAGTTGTCGTCGCCCCAGGAAACGATGTGGTCAGTGGAGGGATCGTCGACGAGGTGGTAGGTTTTGGTGAGGAATGGAGCAGGGACAGATTTGTTGGAGTCGAGGGAGAGTAGGATGTTGTCGTCGTAGTTGTAATTGTTACTGTTTTCCATGATAAGAGCCATTCCCAGAAGTTACAGCGAGACGGATTTGGGAGTAATGAAGAATGGAGAGAGATCAGTTGAAGATGATGGAATGGATGAGAGAGTAGTGTCTTATTCTTGAAGAGATGGGCTTTATAATAAGCGTACATACTTGATATTTTTATTTTGAGGGTTTGATTATTTCTTAGGTTAGGTTAGCTAGGTTGAAGCTAAAATTTTGCTCATCATTTTGGTATTAATTATTTATAAATAAATATTAAATCCATTTCTAAATTATTTATCATTCATCTAAAACATTTGAAATAAATCTCCGTAGAAAACAAAAGAGTGGCACATACTAAAGCCCTTGTTCAATACATTTTTTGTACGGCCCATTTAATTTAATAGTTTTTGGAGTTATTTCCTCACTGGAATGAATTTATTTTTTACAAACACGGAATCAGACGTATATATGTTTGATAACATTATTCCTTTTTGATAATATTTAACATTTAATTGAAGATAACTTCTAGGGCAGCTAAATGAATGTAGGTCATCTGGGGTGAAGAGAGGGGATAATATGCATTATTAAATTTGTTGAATTCACTAGTTATAATGTCTTAATTTACATTAAATTATATAGGAGTAATAGTAATACGATCTGAACAAAGTCTTTCTTTTTAATAAAAATTTGTAAGGACAGCATAACTACCGGATTCATACCGATATATATAACACGCAAGTGTTCGAATCCTTGACATTATAAATACAATTCAGATGTTGGCTCGAAAATAGTCACTAGAAGAAGAGTTTGAATCCAAGACATTATAAATACAATTCAGATGGTTGCTCGAAAATAGTCACTAGAAGACAGTAAATTTTATGTCTTTTCAAATGCATGTACAATACAAATTTCTGTCGTGTATATTAGCGACCAAAAAAGAATAATAAGGTGTGTAAAATTAGCGATCAAATTCATCTTCAACTTGGGAGGGCTATTACCTTCAAATAGGTAAATAAATAAGGTAAAATTAAGAAGTGGAGCCACACAGAGAGAGAACTGCAGCTGTACAACTTCGAAGCAAACCCGTGACTGTTAAAAATGTGTTTCTCTCACTACTCCTGACAACATTTCACTGACCACACCCCTCCGCAAAAGGAATCCAAATCTATCCACCTACCAGGCCACACGTTCAATTTAATCCATCTCACGCATCACACACCTCCCTCCGTCGCCCACGGCGGTGCTTCACACACTGCCCACCGCCACACCAATTCTACTATATATGGCATTACAATCTGATTTTAATTAATCTTGACCTAGCTAGTATATTATTTATGATAAAGTTTAAACAAGAATTTAGCAACAAACTCTCTCCCTAATAATATGGGTCTATACATTTGCCTTATATGTTATTTAAGTAATAGTGAAATAAATGTATTGTGTGAATATGTATGAATGTCACGTGACAGACAGGGTTTTAGGGCTTGATGTGTTATGGCTGGCTGCTGACGTCACGTTTCTTCTTCTTCTTCCGCTTCTTGTAACTGTTCCACAGTTCTAAATGTTGTTCATTAAATTTTTCTTCTTCTACAGGCTTCAATATTTGATGTGTGACTGTACTCTATTTGGGTCTCTGAATGTTGTTTTCTTGTGACCTAAAAACGACAGGAGATGAAGCAACTTTAATGTACTCAGTGGGTTTGTAAACTTCGATAGTTTGATTGAGAGGTGCATGCTAGCTGCCGCTACTGGTACTTCAGAAGTTTTTGTCTTGTGTTCATTGTTTTCCCACTGTGTCTTCTGTTTCTGTTCATTTCTCAGGCTCGTTCAATTTTCTTCTTCTTCTTCTCTTCTCTTTTTGGTTCCACTGATCAGATCTTTGTCTGAAACACTTTTTCTACAATTAGATTCTCTTCTTCCTCTCTCTCTAGAACTCAGAGTCATTAAATAAGGTTTCGCATGTGACATGATTTGATTGTACAGAAACAGAACTCAATATATTTTTGTCTAAAACTGTAGAAACAAAACAAAGAGAGAGTGTCAGCTTCTTCAAGTCCCAACACAAATTTTAAATGTGTCAAAAATAAGGGAAGAAATTCACCCAAAAAAATTTAGTTTCAAAGTGCCAGCCAGCTTACTCTTCTCTTTTTCCATCTTTTATATTCTTAAAGAGATAAGTAGATCATACCAATAGTTATTGAACGATTGTGTCCAATAATCTATGTTCCTATTGTGTCCAATAATTTATGTTCAAATGAATAGGTGTTGTTTGATAGAGCTGAAAAAAATTTAATTTAATTTAATTTAATTTAACTTTACTGAACTTAATTTTTACTTAATTTAACTTTACTTAACTTTATTTAACTTTACTGAACTTAAAAAAATAATTTTTTTTGAATAAAGGTGTTTAATTTAAGTTTTAATTATGTTGAACTACAAAATTGAACTTAATTGAACTTAATTTAACTGTACTGAACTTAATTTAACTATATTTAACTTAAAAACATGAAATTTAAGCTCTACAGAACAGGCCCTAATCTGATAACCAATCAAAAAAAAAAGACTGACATAATTATTCTAATTTTTTTTGAAGAAAATCTTGAACCTCCTCCGAAGCCGTGCAAGAAAAGGGAATACAAGACTATTAATGATGCTAGAAATTCGTGATATAAGATATATTTAGTTTTAGAGGAGCGCTCAAATGAGAACTCCTTATTTTTTCGAGAACTTGAGACCCCAATCTTCACCTTCCAAAATGTGAGATTAATTTTGGTGGTAACATGTGTCCCATGTGTATTTTTCAAGATGCATTTAATGCAAAGTCAAAACTATTTTTTACTTTACTTTTTGGACATGTGTCACATACAGATTCAAAGATGCATCATGATCTAATGATGAGATTTGGATTCTCAAGTTCTCAAATTTTTAAGGATTCTCAACCGAGCGATCTCCTTTAGTTTTGACCCCTTTTATAGTTTTTCTTCATTTCTTTTTTCATCAAATAAAGAGGAAAAAATATACTGTATTAGTGTAAAACATTTATCTCCATCATTATGATCATACCCTTTTCTTCCGTCTCCTTTTCAGGTGATAAATTTTATTATCAGAGAGCTGAACAATTTAATTTGCTAGCGCATCTTTTTTTCTTTTTAATTCAGCTTTTCAGTTCTCTTCTTCTATACAACCTAATGTAGGTGGTGACACGCTCCCATGCAACCATTTTCTCTTCTCTGTAACAGTCACAGTATTCCCTAGGCATATGAGCCAGTACCGTGCTTGAGGAAGAGTCAGATACACATTGCTTCCATCTTAAATCTAATCGAATCATATATGCAATTGCAAGAAAATGTATTTTAAATAATGGATGTGGACTATATGGATGTAAGATAAGATTAAATATGGTGGAATCGAGAGGGACCACCACTAGCTCACTTATAATACTAACTGATCTCTACATGCTCAAAGATGCTCCTATAACATAAGCATGACAATTAAAGTAGTAGTGATTAGTCCACAATAAGGCTGAGCATGTTTGACGCAAAACCACAGGTCAGATCCTAACTACTAGCTCATTTCAACTACCACTTGTTCACCATATATATGTAAAAATCCAACCATAAGTATACAAGGATATTAGGACAAAAGGGGGTATTGTGTTCTACATAGCTATAGCACAGTTGTTTTTTTAGGTTAGATTTTTTTTTCTTGCGTAACATTTGGTTTCTTTTAACGGAAAGTATATACATCTACAACTTCTAACACATATTATGGTCTTCATTTCAAATATCTGAAAATATTATCTGCATCATTGGAAGTACATGACCAAGTTAATGTAGTGCTCAAACGCGTGTCCCTATTTGTATTTTTATTTTTATAGATACACACTTTGACTTTGAATTTTTACATCCTTGAAAATGCAAGTGGAACACATGTCACCAATATCTTAATCATTGCACTTTTAATCGTATGAATGAAATTTTAGGTTCTTGATCAATTGAAAAGAACTTTTATTTGAGCGTTTCTCTACTTGTCCCATAAGTAAAATTGAAGTTACTTGGTAAACGACTATAGCTTTGGTATTAACAAAATGGAAACCAAACCCCTAGATTTGAAGAAAACCAAGTTAAACAATTTGATCTATTCATTTGTCGTGTTTTCTCTTCTGTTCTTGGCATTACGGGTCCCTGCGAGACCAGAGGAATCGAGAAATGGAATATCAAAGCGACAAATTAAAGAGTACTGCAGCAACAACAATAAGACTCCACAAACCCTACTAGCTTCTTTCTTCTTTTCTATAGTTTGTCCCTTCGCACAACTTGTTTGTAATCTGATATATTATTTGGAGATGCAAATACTCATATTTGTTTAGTATGAATTTATTTTATCATTGAAATTAATAGACAATGGGTATAAAGTCTTTTCTTAGTAAAAGAATATCAATCAAAGATGGATATAACTCATTTGTCCACAAAGGGGGTTACCTAGTGGTAAGAACCGTAGTTAAAAGTGTACAAATTGGTTAAGTCATGGGTTCGATTCTATTCGTGACTGGTCTAGAGAGTTAGTTTCTTCTATTCGATTCTAGAATGGGTTTAAGGATTGGGTCCGAGGTTTGTCCGGATTTTCCCTTTTCTTAAAGAAAAAAGAAACTAATAATAGAGTGAAATGAATATTACTTTGATGAATGGGTCGAGAGTACTAAATTTCGGTAATTGTTAGAACTAATTGACATGACTCAATGAGTGCAAGTGATATAAAGTTGAAAACTGGTGAGAGATATATGATTGAGGGACATTGCTGAAACAAAAGAGAAAAAGAGAAAAAGAAAGGAAATGATGTGTTAAATATATGATACAGATTTTAGAAGTGAATGATTAGAGATTGAAAGGAATCTTTGTAACAATCGAAGACTGCATTATGAATTGGAAAAGTGAAGACCTTGAAATCCATGCAAAAGTAAATTTTAACTCCTTTCAAAGAAAAAGACATGAAAAAGCACCTTCTTCTCCAGAAGAATTATCAAAATTCAATTTCAAACAAATGCATAGTCCAAAAATAAAGTGTTTTTTCATGCAAAAAGCAGATGAGAGGAGAGAAAAGCTATTTAGGTAAAATGTTAATGTACATTAAAAGGATGGAACAACAGTGTCCTCCTAGACCCTACCTAGTAATATCTTTCTATCCCATTATCTTTCATGTTGTTTTTTCATTTTGTGGATTTTTTTTCTACCCTTTTTCTTTTCCTCTATGTGATTCTCCTTTCTCAAGTGAAATGGACAAATAAGAAAGTTGAAAATTTTCTTGTTTCAACAAATGCACAAAGTGATAAAGGTTTCTCCAAGTCATGTCGTAGTATATAAAATCAGTTCCTCTTGCTACTAGGTCTATACTCACATTGTGTGTATTTTTTTGTAAGTATTAGTATATTAATTGCTCTTTTATTCAGTTAGCCAAAACGTTAACATAGGCATAAGCATGAGATGAATATGCATATAGTTCATGTGTGTGAATGTACCGACTTACAATCAATGAAAAATGGGGCACACATTATGTGGAAATAGGGAATGGAAAGCAAAGCTATGTAGCTAAAAGATAAGGAATGGAAACATAAAGGTTTTAGCAGTCTTGTAGAATCACATGCATAATAACATTTAGCCCAACTGTTGTTGCTTCTCTACCTTTTGCTTTTGATTTGTTTCATGTAAGGTTCTTCCCTCATTATTGGTGTATATATGGCAACGTATCGGTACAACTACAAACCGAACCATGGAGCAAAAACATACACTTGCTTATGTGAAACTTGATTCGCTGATGAACTTTTTTCAAAAATTTTGGTAAGGATTGGACAACCGTACGACCGTAAATATAAGCGGTGGGGCTCGAACCCTTAACCTGGTAAATCACTAGACCACCACTTTAGTTGGTCAGGCTGATGAACCTGCTAGAACCTGGTTTATCCATCGTGTCCATGATGATAAGGTTGTCGAGAAAACATTCCAAGAAAATACATGGCAGCTTATATCTTTATTTCACAACACAACACTTTAGTTTCATGTCCCACATTTATTCTTCTACTTAGCTAGCTGGTAAAGAAAAGACCGGAAGTGTTTCACTTTTGCACTCGCACATTCTCCAATCACTCTTTTATTTGACTCAACTTCATAACATGAGCCACTATATGTATGGCTATAAAGAAAGCTTTTTATATCATTCTGTTCAAACTGTGGAAAGCCAAGAATAATAATATAAATGCAAACTTCCATTTCTTCACTGTTTTCTTCAATTCTACATTCATCTTTGGTTACATAATCTCTTTTGGGTAAACCATCTCTTCAGTTTATTCAGTACTTCTTTCGATCCTATATGATCACCTCTCCAATAACAACCATTACTATGACTCAAAAATACTTGGGAGGGGCCCTTCAGCTTGAGATTCTGAGGACTTCACTAAAGCCCACAGCCTAAATTGACTAAGATCTGAAGTAGATAGTATCTTGGGTCACCAGCTGCCTTACAACTTGGCCTCTCTTATAGGAGGCCTGATAAAGCAAGCATAGGTTAGTTAGTTCAGAGCCTTGCTCCTTTTCGACACCAAGGTAACGAATATAATGAATAAGGTCAAGTTCTTCATGATGAACCACGAGGCTCCAAATGGAACACCATGGATAGAGTATACAGGATGGACAGTTCCCAGAAGTGACTTGGACATAGAACTATCTTACACTTGTGTACAATGGACATGATAGCATTCATTTCAGTCATCCAATAACCAATTACATGTAAACCTCAACACCAAACAACTTCGATGAATGACACAGGGGGCAATGGCTCAGCTTACTTTCACACTCTTTACATACGCACAAATGCTTGCAGGGTAGCAGAAGCATGCACACCTCCTTCACCCCGCAGCCTTTGCAAGTCATCAGTTCTCGCATGAAACTGTTGCCCTTGCAGAGAAGATGTAGATCAGTAGCTCGGCCATTGCAGCAAGAGGCAGTGTCACTATCCCCAAATCCTTCTTTATTGACATCATTTTGAGCATATATGTTTTGGAGATTGTGCCTAAGCGAATTTACAATGTTTTCATTGTAGTCAGCTCTCTGCTTCCATATATCCACTTTCATTTTCTCATTTTCTATTTGCTCTTCTAGAACCATGTTCTTTTGGTTAATGATTCGAAGCTCAGATTCTTTAGCTTGCAATTTGTTGAGGACTTTATTTTCCAGATACGATACTGTCTTCAGCTGTTGTTCTTGCATCTTCCGTAGAACTGCTTGCCTCAAACAATCAGCCTATTAAAACACAAAAATTAAGTTACGTCAAAGTTGATCATTGACAGATCGACAGTTCATATATATATGTAATATAATTTCCTCCTAATATCAAGCTCATCATACATGTTATGAAGAAAATCGTTTAATATGTTACAGTTATTGTCAATTATGTGTGCCATAACCGTTATCACGTGAGTATCTCAGTGTCGGAAAATAATCGGTTTCTTAAAGATATGATGACCATTCTTTCAAGTGAAGATTAATAAATATTTACTTGAGTAGGAATAATCAATATAGAATACTATGTTCATAATCTTTTATCCTTAAATAGTCCAACAGAAAAATCACTCGTTCTTTTTATAATCCTAAATTTTATGCAATATGATTTGATTGTGACCTGTAGGAAAAAAAAATTAGCCAACGGCATGAGTAGCATATCACATAAACTGAATCCATGAAATTAGATATATTATAAAGCATACCTGAACTTTGAGAAACCTGTCAATCTCAACATCTTGTTGTCGCAACTCTCTCCCAATATCTTCACCAATCAAAGAAAACAACCCAGAGTCCCCAGAAGAGCTCATTTTCCCATGATCAAGCGACAAACCTAGCCCAGTCGATACGGACAGTGGATGTGTAACATCAAGAGACGAAATCTGTGAATTATTCTCAAAAAAATCCTGAACCTCCAGCTTTCTTTTCTTAGGCTCAACCCCATAACCAAACTGCAAATTGCATCCGCCATTGTTGTCATCTGCCGTTCCAGCTAGAGGGCCAAGTGCCAACCCTGGAACAACAACTTCAAAAACCCAAAACGTCATGCGATCACTTTCTCAAATTATATGGCCAGCAAGAGTAAACATTCAGAAAATAAATAATGGCTTTTCAGAAGACAAGAACACAAACATCAGAATTAGAAAATTCAAGCATCTTTCAAAGCTCCAAGTCTACAACTATCAAAATATGATAACCCAACCATGTTTTAAGAAAAACCACAAATGCTCACTATGTCAAGTTCTACAACAAGTAAGAGCATAAACAACAGAGCATAAAATTTGGGGCTTTTCTAACTCTAAAAACCCAAACATCAGAAATTAAAAATTCAAGCTTCTTTCATAACTCCAACTACCCGAAAACGATAATTCAACTAAAAATGGAGAAAGGCAAGAAATTTACATGGAGGAATGTAAGGCGAAGGATTCTGAGACTGATCGGCGAACTGATTCGCGTCATCCACATACCCTCCAACACGTCCTTCATTCGCGCACATGTTCCTGCAGCAGCACAATTATTTAATCGACGGATCGAAACCCTAGAAATTAAGTTTGGATTTCTTAACAGAAAATAAAGTTAATCAGGCAATCCGACCTGAACGATTGAGTAGCTTGTTGATGTTGTTGTTGTTGCAGCATGATCTGAAACTGGTCCGGCGGCATCGCCATAGCGAGGAGCGATAGAGAGAAATGAGTCAAATGACGCAACTGCGGGTCCAGGTTTGATCAGAGGGGCGAAGTACCCGATGAATGAAAACAGCGAAAGGAGGGGGCTCTAAAGTAGACATTATAAGGTTCAAGGACTTAAATATAATTTTTGAATGTCTCTGATTATAGTGAGGAGTTTAGGGACACAATTTGTTTATATTGAAACGTGGTGGTGTCGGGAAAATGATAAAGATGGGGTATGAATTATTACTCATTGACAAATCATGATCAGAACTATGAAAATTGACAATTAAAGGCAATTTCAAACTATTTTACTTCTCAGTTTCACAATTAATGGCAATAAGATTTTTTCTATTCATTCGTTTAGTTAATTTTGTTAATTGACGAAGTGATATTCCGTCAATTAAATGTTATATGAAGATTAAAATATTTTGAAATCGCCCTTATTTGTCAATTTTCATAGTTCGAATCGTGATATGTGGTAGTTCATACCCACTCTTTATCATTTTCTCAAAAAAAAAAAAATTTGTGATGGCGTCGAAGTTGATATTTATCATGTCAGGGACTTAAATCGAAACTCTAATGTTGATGGGGCTTTATGTTGATTATAGCGAGGGGGCTTCGTTATCAACATCATGAAGTTTAGTGATTGAAATGGAAATATAATACAATTTAAGCCCTGTGTACTAAAGTGGGCTTTGTTTTGAGATTTTAAAACAAGCCCGATATAACAAAGCTGAATTAAACAAAATTAAATCATATTAAGTTATTTATTGTATACAAAATGTAATAATAAATCAAAAGTACGTAACTATTTCTCCCCGGGCAGCTAAAAGCTCCAAATTCCATAACCCACATCCCCATCACCAAGCTGCCCGAATTCCCCGCCCGTCGCAGGTCAATTCTTGTATGTGCACGAACTATTCAACGAAACGGCAGTGTTTAACTTCTTAGGATCCAATGTCACTTTACAATTAACCTTCTTGTAAAACTTTGGCTTCACCAATTGCCCCAAAACGTAGCCTCTCGACCTGACCGTGAAGCTCAGGGTCAGATTCACCGGCACGGTCAACGCACCTGTCGTGCTGCTCAGCCCCGCTCCGCTCCCATATAGCGGCACCCTGCTGCCTAACACATTGATAGATAGCGTCCTCTGACTCTTTCGCGACTGATAGAATTTATCGATCTGGCCCATATATATCACATTTTCATTAAATTGATGCAAAATGTCACAATTTTGGAAAGAAAGTCAACAAAATGGAATGAACTGAATTAAACTGAACCGAACAGAATGAATTGAAATGCTTACGATTCCAGATGCGAGTGTGAGTTGAGAGTATGTGAGAACGAGCGGAGTGGAGGTGACATGGACACCGAAGAAAGTAGCGGTGTTACAGTAGATGAGCTTGACGGTCGAGTTAAGTGTGAGCATATCCGTCGCGACGCCGGAGTGATCGGATCCGGCTTGGATCCCAACATGGTCAAATTGAATACTCTGCAACAATTTATTTTCATAAGTTTCTCAATAAATAGATAAATAAAAATACTAGTATGATATCAATTTTGTGAATAAAATGTTGAATACCTTAACAGTGATCTTCGGTTTCTGAGGCTTACTAGCACCATACAAAATCAACGAAAAAGCTGCAAAAAGCAACACAAATCCCAACAGAAACGCGAAGATGTAACAACATCTTCTAGAACGTCTCCGACCACTCTCATCGTCATCCAATAAGCCTTCTTCTTCAATGACATCAAACCGGCCCTTCTTGCCCCACTGTTTGTTATGAGATTTCCGGGTCGGGTCGTTGGGTGCGACTTTGGATTTGAGTGACCCGGAGAATCTGGTGGAGGAGGAATGGCCGAGGGAGGAGTGGGAGTGGGGAGGGGAGCCGTTGGGGCTGGAGTGGAAGGAGTTGGTGGTGGCGGCTTCGTGGGAGTCGCGAGAGGGGCTTTGCACGTAGTAAACGGGGCGGCGGGTCGGGGAGCGGGGCGGAGAGGAGTGGGTCACGCTCGTGGCGTCCGAGTCTGTCTTGGCGTGCATTTTTTTTATGGGTTTTGGGAGTGAAGAGTTAATGAGATTTTGGTTTGGTGATGGTTTTATTTTTATGTGGGGATTGATTGCTTGCTTTGCTTTGCTTGGCTGGCCATGATGAGGCTTTTTTGTTTGTTTATTCTTTTGATACTTTTGCTTTTATATTATTTTAAGTTAGTGTTGCATTTAATGCTACAAAATAACTATATAAAAAATCAAGGCGAACGAGGTTTTTTTTTTTTTTTTGATAGGGCGAACAAACCAAACATGTAAGAAGCTTACATAATTGGACAATAAAGATAAATAAAATAAAAGCATCCAACTACTCCAGATCCATTTCTCCAATGACCAATCCCAATTTTGTAGTTAACATGATTATAAAAAATAAAAGCGAACAAGGTTTGGTGCACCTCAATAAATACTTTGAGGATTAAAACGGAAAAACGATATCATTTTGATTAATAATTTTTAAAATATTAATTTAAATTTGATTTAATTTAGTCAAAAGAACATGGTCTATATTTTATCATGAAAGGGGAAAAAATCAAATAATTTTTTTGTAACGTTATAGAGAATAAATACGCGTAAAGTTGGCAGGATGGGGGAAGGAAAGTGAGAAAGCTGTAATCTGGAAGGCAAATGTGTAAAACGTAGCAAACGGCTTTGGGTGGGTCCAATTTCCATAGCTGGTCAATATGTCGTTTATAAAGTACTTATGATTTTTTGAATAAATAAATGAATAATAGTAATTTAATGTGATGTTGCATTGCACCGACAGAGAGGCTCGTGGGTTGACATCAAACCTCAATTGATCCACCTTCATATCCGGATCTTAATCTGTAATATTTTTATGATAAATGAAATCAACATATTTATTTAATTGTATGAAAATCTATAATATCATGTAATTTCAAATCAATGTAAATACAAGTTAAAAAGGAAAACTTCATGAATTTGGTTAAGTTAAAAAGTTTTTATGTGTCATAGTTTAGCTTAAATGAAAATTGAAAAGATGTAGAAGATTTGAGAGAACTTTGAATTTGGCATTTAATAGAAATATGATGCATTAATTGAGGCGCAATTTCTTGAACTTGGGAACAGACTATCTGAACCCTTGACAGGTCCCATTTTTTGATAGAGAAACGTCAAAGTGGCTATAAACAGGACAAGCTGCTCACGAAGGGCACCGCACCCAAAAAGACATGACAAACAAGCTGGCCGACCGGCCGCAGTGGCCGACACTACATAACCAAATAAAGCATTGCCGTGTCCTTCGACGAGAGCAGGAGTCTAACTTCTAGAACCTAAAAAATTAAAACAACTACAGCTCAGATCAAAACGGCTGAGAGTACCCCTCATAAGTGAAAACAACACTTAGAGAGATAACAAATTAAGACTAAAAAAACTAAAACTAAAAAAACACAAAGGAAAACTGTACATCTACCCAAAACAATCGCCGACAAACCCTTGACAGGTCCCATTGCTTGTACTACACAATGTTGTTACAACACTGTAGCGATGGACACCTTTATGAATAGTTTTATTTGTTAAAAAAAACCCATTTTAGAGAGAAAATTTATAAAGTTAATTTATCAAAATAAAATAGTTTTTTTTGTTTAAGTATTGAAATTTTTATGTACCATAACTTAAAATTGCGTTTTTTAAGTTGTATAAATAATGAAATATGAAATAAATGTGGGCACGTGAATGGCATAAACAAATTATTTATTTATTTTAATAATTTGGTACATTGACATTTAATGTCCTCACTCGAATTCCAGCTGCCCATTACTTCCATTCGGACACAGAAGTCCTATATTTCTGTTTCTAGTACAAACTTTAACGAAAAAATTTATGATTTAAGCAAATTTGGAAATTAGTTTCCAATTCTACTCACTATTGAAATCAGTTTCCAAAATACACACCCTCATTTAGACGCCGTAGTTGAGGGCGCCTAACACATTAGGCGCCGTTTCCAACAGCGTCTAATGTCCAGTGTCGTATTTCTCTTACGAAATGCTGAGTCACGTACCTATGTGGCAACTTAAATTAAGGCGCACATGAGAACAGCGCCTAAAAAATCAGCTCCTTAACAGCGCCTAAACCTAAATCAATCCAGCCAAACACAAACTTGGTCATCTCAACTCCTTGCATCCATCAGCTCCTTTTGGCTTTGGTGCTGGCCACATCAACCCATCTCGCGCAACTATGTATTAGAACTCAGAGAAGCAAGGAATTCATGTCCTTGTTATTATGTCTCATTTGATTTATGCCATGTTATCAATTACCAACCCAGTGACGTTGATGCCAACACTCAGGGCTCTGCGAGATTCGGTAGACAAAAAAGAAACAATATAGACCAATGACACAAGAAACCTGGGCATGGCCACAGCAAATGGGGTAGTCCCATTCTCCAAGGATGAATGCAGCATAATGTATTAGAAAACAATTGTCTGAACAGCGCTGTTCCGCGTTTTATATTTAGGCGATGTGCCGAACAGCGTCCACAATAATGATGTCATTCCGGAGCATTATATCGATCCAAAATGATTATTTTGACACTGGGCATTAGGCGCCGTTGCTAAGGGCGCCTAACACATTAAGGCGCCGTTAGCAAATGAGAGTGTATTTTGGAAACTGAATTTCAATAGCGAGTAGAATTGGAAAGCAATTTCCAATTTTGCTTAAATCAGAAATTTTGTCAACTTTAACCAAGTTTGACTAAAAAACATGAACACAAATTTTTTTTTTTGACAAGTAACATGAACACAATTTAGTGAGGAAAAAAATTGTTGTATTTTGATGTTTGACAGAGAACAAAAAATGTAAAACAAGTGAGGAAAAAATAATGTTTGAATGACTTCTCTGAGCCAGATTCACCTGCAAAGACGCCGTCCCGGTCCAGCTGCTCCGCCTTACAGCGGCTGCAGATAACCAAATAAACATAACAGCATCCTGCTTGAAACTGCAAGAAGATTTGAGAAGGCTACATACAGCTGAAGAAAATTAGGCTAGAGCCAGAAATGAAATAACAAAATGCTATCAAAATAAAGTTAAATGAGTTTTATAGCATCCGAAGTTCCTGTCCTATAATGGTAGCTGAAAATCTTATAATTTTTTGGCCAAACGATGTAATTCTCTGTTAATGTTTGTTCCCTGTGAAGCAACCAGGTAAGTATGTAGTTTCTGTAGAAGTTGAGGAGCGACTAGGAAACATCATTTCGAGGTTGATGGGGCCGATTTGCAGATAGGGCAAGAATTTTTAACCAGAAGCCACTCCTTGATACAATCTGGGTGGAAGATGTGCCCGCATTTCAGGGTCCCAATCTTTTGGCCTTTCTGGTACTCGTCCTGAAAAGTGGTTCACAAAATCGGTTAACAACTAGAAAGATATATATTTATGTAAACAAATGACTGCCATTGGATCTTCAGAAATCAGTGGTAATTTAAATGCACTTAAATTAAAAACGCATTACACCAAAATCATGCACAATGCAGTTTATTTTTTTGGCGCATCTTCGAATTCAAATTATCTTGGCAACTAAATATAAGAAGATCTGATGGAAGTATGGCACCTCATGATTTTCCAAAACAGCGGCCTCAACGTAAAGCAAACTCTGTACATGCATATTGTGAGTGATGGAGTGTTTTGATTACCTGGCATATGCAGCATGGTTCAATTTTGTCTTTCCTCGGCCTAAATTGTCGCTGCTTGACACATTTTTTAACAGTGGCTTCTGTGAGTCCTGTGTTGACGTTTCCTATCTGCTCTTCCAGCTGCAGCAGTTCCTATCAAACAACCGAAATCAGTTCAGATGACGAGGGCGGGATGTAAGAGTATGTGCATCAGGTTGAGTGAATATATGAAGTTTTCAAACCTCGTATGTCATGCTGTCAACATCCAGTCGCATGTCATTGTGTACATCATCTGGTTCCTCACCCATTTCAGACTCTTCAGACTCTTCAGCCTGATCAAGCATCGTCTCTTCTGATTCATCAGACTCTTCCGACTCATCAACCATCGCCGTACCCTGATAGATTCAAGGAACGGATGTAAATATACATCCCAGCTCGAATCTTATGTCGTAATCCGTAATGAATAGTTGATACTATGAAAATAACCGTGCTTCTGATTTCACATCTTTTGATACAAAATATGATAATAAAAAATTATTTCATATTAAGGCACTAAACTCTTACCTGGGCTTGCAGAGGTCCCCCTTCCCGCATCCTTTCCAAAACACTTGCAGCCTGCATCAGACGAGTTAAGATCAAACTGCTGACATAATAACTTTATGCTTTCCGATAAAGAATTTTGAATTCTATCAAAGATTTCCTTTCTGAAATGGTATCCCCTACATATTTTCACAGCGACCAGAACAAAATTGAATACTACATAGCAAATACGTAATGACAATCATTTATCAAAATTCCATAAGATTTTGTATCACATAGATACGTGAGTATTAGTTTATCCATATTGTTCATAAGGATCAGGCTGAAAAGAATCATGAAAACATGACATTTACAAATTAACATGTGCTGCGCGCTTACGAGACTCTCTTCTGTTTCACCGGCTAACTTGACCAAAACAGCCATGAATTTCTTCAAAAGCTGATTATATGTGACGTGCCGGTTTTTCAAAAATAAATACGTTACGTTACATGACATGACATTTATCTTTCACGGTAACATTAAATATAGTTCGCACATGGTAAAACTTGACGTTCACTTATTAAATTATTATCCTAAACAGGCACACATGAAAGGGGAAGTTAAGAATCTAACCTCTACTATTTGTCTATTACTTTCGCCCGGTGCAGCACTGTGACTTCGCGACGAGTTGGGCGCACCATCTACATTAACCCGTCTTTGGACCACCATTCTTCTACGGGGTACATTTATTCCAGGCGCAACTAGTGAAGCAGCACCTGGCATAGACAGGGGTTGATTTCTTTGGCGATTCACTGCAAGTGCAGATACTGGCCGGCGAGAAGAAGCGGCAACTGGTACTGGCAAGGGTTGATTATTTCCAGCGCTTGTATCATCAGACTCTTCATCAGATATTTCATAATAATCCGGCAGCTGAAATGCCGGTGGAAAAAAACGAATGTTCCTAGCGGTTGCCAAACCAGACTCAATAGCTGGGATGACCACTCGCCATCTGAATTCTGAATTTATAGCTGGGGCTGGGACATGAGCAGGGGACAGCACAGGTTGCGCAGACATATACTTATCTAACAGTGCCCTTGACATTCTCCGGGCAGCTTCAGCAATCTGCATGTCACCTTGTTCACCAATTACAACACCAGACGGTTGACTGCACCACCTTGCATAAAGGTTGCTTGTATAGTCTAAACTGCTTTCTGAATAATCGACAGGTATAGGATTCAAGCTACTACCTTCTCCATGCTGATAGGATCTTGAGCTTCCGCCAACAGAAGATTGCCCAATATCTTCGCCTATAAATTTTCTTTTATTGGGTGATACGCGTACATTACCAGGTGTAACAAAAGAACTATTAGCAGCACCTACTGGCCTTTGTCCACTCCCCTGAAAGCCAGATCTATTTGAATTACCAGGCTCTATAAATTGAACCCGCTCACTCGAATTCCAGAAGGCCTCAAAATTCGGATTTGGATTTTGAGAGTTTGAATCGGCATTCGAAGTTGATTGGTTCTCATTTCTCGCCCCAGTACGGTTTGAAGAACCCCGGGCACTCCTACGCCGTTGCATCGTTGTTAGCTATAAACGAAAGTCCCAAGCCTCAATTAATACAAAAATGGAGAAACCTGAAAACATCACACAAATTTGATTATTCAGAGTACGCCACACCATTAGAACAACGGATAAATACAAAGACATGGAAACAATTTACAAATCTGATAGCCGGTGAAGCTACCGAATTTAACGATTTTTCAAAAGCCACCATATCACAACTCAAGTGTATAACTATCAAAATATATTACCGGTATCATTGAAAGATAACATTTTTATTATCTATGCTACCAGTTGATCATGAACAACTTATACCTCAACGCCCAACGACTAAATCCGTTGCGCGCTGCATCCATTTTATTAGCATCCAAAACTTACAGTCGTCTTACTCAAAGCCTAAAAGCATCAAATATTATCTACTACATTTCCCTAAATCACATCCACGACTCAATCTAATCTGTGTAATTTAACATATAAGACCACTTCATATCACCAAAAACAATATAGGACACACAACTCAGTCCAAAATGGCACCACAGCCAAACCAAAAACCCTAACTAAGATAAGCAGCCACATTCTATCAAACAAACACCTCAAGTTCATCTTACATCCATCTCTCATCTGAATAATCAACACTCCACAATCAAGCGAAAACCACCAAAGGCATTAAGTTTTGGAGCAATCAACACTCAAACATCAGATTTAAAAAACCATCAACAAATCTCACACACGCACTAAAATTAAAATCATCATCTGAAAAAACCCCAGAAGAAATTCAATTGAAAAACCTAATCATCCACAACGCTAGACAATCAAAATCAAATCTTTTCATCACCCCATCATCATCCATGCATCAAAACACAAACCCCAAATCAACACAGACCATCAGAATCCACACACCCAATTCACCGATCAATCAAATGAAACAAACACAGAAAAAGCACACCGATTAGAGTCTCACCAAAAGCACAGAAAGCCCAAACGATCGGCAATCGGAGCTAAACCGACTCCAAGCAAGACACAAATCAATAGAAAGTCTCAACCTTTTTCTGTGAAGAACAACAATGATGCCAGAGACAGAGAGAGAAATAGGCGTAAGGGAAAGGGAATGGGAATGGGAATGGAAATGGAAATGTGTTGTTGGGAACCAATGAGAGCAAATGTGTATGAAAAATTGAAAGTGAAAAAAGAAAAAAAAATGAATTGTGAGATGAAAATCAAAAAGTAAAAAATGTGACTTTTTTAATCATTTTTGTTATTGTTGCGCAAACTGCAGTGAATGCTTTTTGAATCGGTGAGAGTGAGGTAAGCTAATCAGCTGAGAAGGAAACTTGCATTGATTTTGATGGCTTGTAACTTTGTTTGGATGATAGAGTTTTAGTAACGACTGTGAGTGAAACAAGTTTCGTCGCTAAAGTATATTGCTTTGAATTGCTTGCATAAATCACGCGAAGAAGCAACCATAGGGTAATAAATAATAGTTGAACCGAGCAGTTTGTTGTGTGTTGTTTTTTATATATATATTTTTTGCCTTTATTTTATTTATATGATTATCGAATTATTTCAAGTTTAATCATCACACTCACACGGATTAGCATTTACAATGAATGTTGCAAAAATTAATTAAGTTGACGAAGATTATTTGAAATTTTATTTTTGAATAAGCTAAACATAAATGAAACTAACAAAATGTACAATCAAAACTTAATTCCTTAAATACACGCCTTTAATCAATAAAAAAACACACGTCTTTAAAATATCTTATTACAATAGTAATAAATAGAGTAATTGTATAATTCACGACGATAAGAATCATAATTTAAGTATTTAGGAAGATTGGGACTTAGTTACCTAAGATAAATCAAAGTGAATTCATAAACTTATTTAAAATCAGAGTCATTACCTTTGTTACTCTTTTTTTTTTTGATGAACATTACCATTGTTACTTAAATTTATTTAATTGTCAGTATAAACTATAATTGATTTATATATAGTAATTAATCTACAATGCTTATTAATTTTTAATATAATTTGATCGTAGTAATCTAAAGAATAAAACTACGCAACCAAAGTGGGAAATTCGCTATCGGGAACTGAGGATAAAAATGCGTCTGAAACTTGGAAAAAGTGTTTAAAAGGTACCGATTGAATTGTTGAAATGTAAATCAAAAAAGTAAAAATGTTACACTTTATTTTCAATCACTTTTTTTTATACAATGAATGTGCTTTTTTGAATTGAGGTAGTACAGGGTGTCAGTGGCAGTTCCAATCCAATTATAAGAGGGTTTCTCTTTCTACTCTCAACGACGGCGACTTCCAATTTGGTAAAAGGTGTTGATTGGTATTTTTGTTGTTTTGCATAGATCATGAGAAGAAGCAACGTAAGGTAAATTGGATATGTCGTGTGTTTTTGAGGATGAGTCACGTGATTTCCTTTCAAGATTCTTTTATGGCTTTCATGTTCAAAATGAACACGGCAGTCGGCATTAAAGGAATTTATACTGTTCAGAGATCCTAAACCGACCGAATATGCAGCAGTCAGCAATGAAATGTAGCTCAATAAGCTTTAATTTCCAACAATACACAAGGGAAAGGAAGATGAGAAGAATTATGTCGAGTTCAAGCTTCATATCATAAAAGCAAACAACACAGAGCAGATAAGTTTACACCTTGTTATGATTTTGATGCAACTGCTGCAGTGGACACAAAAGTGAGTTCCCAAAACTCAAAGAGAGAGAGAAATGTAGATGTTGTTTTCAATTTAGAGATAGATTGGCTAGTTGTTCAGCTGGATCTGCTTGCTGCTGGACGCTGCTCAGAACGTCCATTGCTTCAGCAACTTTGGCCTTGAGAGCTTCAGGGGACTCGATAAGGTGCAACACTTCAGTCTGATCCATCTCTAACAGCATACCAGTGACTTTCGCAGCTGACTCGTGCTCCAACTGATCCACCAGAGGGTACAGGCTCTCACCCAGCATCTGAATTATCGTTAAACATAAGCAAGTTAAAATCATGTTATGAGAAACTAGAAAAGGAATTTGTAGAGGTTGGATGTCATTACGGTTCGCTGCTGTTCAGGGGGGGCATTCGCAAGGGCTGTTGCCAACGCAGGAAGTGGCAGTTGTTGTCCAACAAATGGATTGTCATACATTGGCATGCCGTACATGCCACCAGGAATCCCGTGCATTTGAGGATCTGCCATGTTCCGCCCTGGTGGATAACGCTGTACAAGACGGCCTCTGGGAACCATCTGAACATTCATTCATGACCCATCTCAGAACAGAAGTATACAATTGCTACACAAGAAACTTAATTATCAGTCGCACCTGTTGTTGCATCATGTGCACTGGCTGAGCCTGTTGCCCAGAAGCTCCACGTCTCCCACCTGGTCTTTGGGCAGGCTGGCCCTGTTGCACCATTGGCATGAAAAAGTTTGGCATAGGGGCTCCACCAGGCCTCATTCCAGGCATGAGTTGCTGCTGGTAACCAAATCCAGCCTGAAAATGCGAGCCAATACACAACAAACAAACTAATCAATATACACTTGATGTGCATAGTACACACACATAAGCCATCCAATACTAGGTCTAAAAGATATGTTGGAAACTAAACCTCCCAGATCTCGCACCTACACCTACAGCGTGTAAATTACACCATCTTAAAACATTGTGTGAATTCTGTCGATGTTAAATCATATACTCTGATCAATGCACCGAATGAACACCTTGACATTCCTAAACAACTACTCTCCCTTAACAGAAATTATTCTAGCCTATGATTGTGTTTATTGCACAGGATATACTTACTTGTGGGGGAATCATAGCAGGGGGAGCTTGCCCATAGAAGAACTGCTGGCCGAGTCCAGGGGCAGCAGGAGGATACATAGGCATACGAGGCCCGACTGGAGGAGCCATTGCAATAGGCCTCATTTGAGAGAACTGGGCCTGCATAAATTGAGTATAAGATAAGGGAGTATCTAGCAAAACATGAAACCCACTATACATAAACAGCAGGAAATATACATACTGAATAGTAGAAAATAAAACAATTCAAAGAATATTAATATCAGTAAGGATGCATCTGAAATCTGAATACCATTTATATACATATGACCACACAAAAAAAGAAAAATCCAAAATCAGACCTGCAGTTTGGCTTTTCGTTCTTCTTTCCTCTGAGCAATTGCCACATAGAGGGGCTTATTAACAACCATTTTCCCATTCATTATTGCAAGCTGTATAAGAGTAGTTCAAATGAGCAGATTATCAATATCAATAAACGATTTGGAGGGTAAGATTTTATAGAGACATACAGCTCGAGATGCTTGTTCAGGAGTTGTGAAAGCAACAAATCCTGAACCTCTGCTGATGCCACTGGGCTCGCACATAACCTATAAAATAAGAAAATAAAGCTGAGGCATCAATCTTTTGGACACTGATGGACTTTCACTTTGGAATAATGTATTCATAGTACGACGAAACAAATGTCCGCAACCAACCTTGCAAGATGTGATTGCACCATACTCTGAAAACAACTCCTTCAGTTTCTCATCATCTATGCTTTCATGAAGGTTCTTCACATACAAGTTCACCCCTTGATACTTGTCGGCTGCTTCTTTCATGCTCTGTTCAAATCGACCTTTAAGTTCAAGTTCCCTTTCAGACTTTTTCTGAGCTTTTCCAACAAACCATTCCTTATCGTCAATTTGCTTTCCATTTAAGGCCTCTACAGCACGAGCAGCGTCATCTGCGTCTTCAAAGTTTACAAATCCAAAACACTTGGACTTTCCATTCGCATCCTTCATCACTACATTGCTAGTAAGTTTACCATACTCGCCAAAAATTCTATCCAAGTCTTCATCTGTTGTTGTCTCTGATAGATTCTTGACGAAAACATTAGTAAATTTTGTGTTGTTTATAGATGATTCTCTTTCCTGCTTACGAACGAAAGGTCCAACATATACTTGTTTGTCATTGAGCAGCATGCCATTCAACTTTTCCATTGCAGTTTGAGCAGATTCTTCATTCTCAAACTGCACAAACCCATACCCCTTTGACTGTCCTGAAGGATCGGTAGCTATTTTACAAGAAACAATGGGGCCAAACATGGCAAATGTTTCTTGCAGGGCTTTGTTGTCAATTGACTTGTCCAAATTCTGCATGCACGAGAAAATACGACTTTTAACTTACAAATAAGCACATTTGCAACATTTAAGAGATCAGATGTATCTACAGCAGCTACTCAATGACCGCAACAATGTCTCAAACAATGTCGAGAAAATAGCAAACCTTCACAAAAATATTTCCGGATCCACTTCTTCTAACAGTAGGGTCTCGATGTGAATGTGTTACCCTGATCGTCTTCCCATTGAGAGGAGTGAAATTCAACTCGTCAATCGCCTTCATAGCTACATTCAAAAACAAAAAGATATATCACAAAGGTGCACAGCTACTATATTACCAGGTCAATGACATATTTCATTCTTTTTCTTCACACTGACAAAAACTGGATATATAACTATGTTTTGACATAATCAAATCCATCAACTTTGTCAAAGACCCATTGCACTCAAAACTCTAAGCTATCGATATATTGTTCCTTCACACTAACCAGAAAAGCAGCATGGAAATGAGCATCTATTAGAGTAGCAAATATGAAATCATTCACCAAAAATAAACATTACACAAGTTTTCAAGAGATGCTTCCCAAAATTTACAACTGATACACTTTAGATTCAATATATACACATTATACATAATTCAGTCAGCATCAAATGGTCCGGAAACATGAATCTATTCACACCTTCTTACGCTTTACAAGTCAGTATCTTCATTAAACACAAGGTAAAAACTCCTTTTACAACAACCAATACATTTCAAGTAATTGGCGAACTTCAAAACTTCATCAATTAAGGAACATCAATTGGGATCAAGTTTCCTGCTGAAACTAAGTAATTTCAGTTTTCAACCTGATAAAACTAAGAATCGTCATTCTATTCACTGCCTCAACAGGCCAAAATGATATAACACTACCACAGAGTGAAGTTATAAAATAAGTTAATACAAACTTCTAGCTATTGGATTCAGTAACATAGGCATGCATCAATTAACAACATGAGAAAAGATCACAAACCACCTCAAGTAAAGAAATCGACTAAACCTAATTACAAACTTCTGATCGACTCAATGCATGTCCTAAAACACCAATTTCAAACTTAACAATCAATCTAACAAAGAACTGAACAATTGGCATAATTATGGCTCCGACTCACCGTCCTCAGCACTGGTAAAGTTGACATATCCATAGCCAAGAGACAGCCCAGTGCTCAAATCCCTACAAACCCTAACCGACACGACCGTCCCAATCTGACTGAACAAATCGTACAGCTGAGAGTCGGTCACGTTCACATCCAGATCCCCAACGTACAATGGCGTCGTCAGAAAAGGAGCCGGAGGCTGCACCGCCGCTTCACCGCCCAATCCATTCACGCCTACAACCGGGGCCTGCTGCTGCGGAATCTGAGCCATTCTAGTAAATCCAACGTCGATATGAACCAAACCTCTTCCTGTTTTTTCGATTTTGTTCTGTCCTGATCTCCGATTTTCCAGTGGTCGGAGATGAATGCGGAACTTGTAATTAGCCTAAAAAGCCGTGAATACAAAAACGGCAGAAACTGGAGCAGAGACTCTTTTTTTGGTTTTGGTATTTTTCTGGAGTAGATGATAGGTCGGAAATGGTATTTAGGCCGGTGATTTGATCTGGAGATCGCCGGACGAGATGAAAGGGTTTTTTTATAAATAAAATTTTTATTTTTTTGGCAGAGAGCCAGAGACGAACTTCACCGCAAAGTCTGTCCGAGGAGTCGTATTGTTTATATAGTGCGTCTTATCTGAAACCCTAGCTTATGTGACGTCGTGTTGATTTCGTTTGTCTGTTTGTGCTTAGCCACTATGTACGAATAAGGATTCCATTTGACGGCAAAAATAATGTTAAAATAATATAATGTAGTTTTATACCTGAGTCTAATAAATGATTATAATTTTCATCAATTTAATACATAATTTATAAACTACCTGTTTCGTTGTTTAAAATTCAATTTTATGATGACATTATAAATTTTTATAAATAAAATATCTAAATTCTTGTCCTTGTTTATTTTAAATAATACAGTCCATGATCAATTCTAAAAAAACGATTGATGGACGATTTAAACACATTTGAAATTTTGTCACCAATCCCAATCAATCTGTAATGATATTAAAAGACAGAAAACCCATGCTTAAGATGAGAAAAAAATGCCAAATCCTAGTTGTCACCAAGCTTAGTCAGAAAATGTAGAAATTTCACATGGTGTGTGTAATAGATTAAAAGGGAAAAAAAGGGAAAATTTTAAATATTAAATCATCAAAAAGAGAAATAGAATGAAATTTTTAGATTCATCTATATACCAACTTCTATGGATTATTGACTCTCTTTTTTTGGTAGTGGGTTTTTTTTATCTTTCATACATATCAATCATCATTCAAATGCATCTTATAACTACTGTATGAGAATTTTTCTTATCGGGTTTATGTGATATTCCATTCTTGGAGCACAGGCCACGAACGGCACCACAAGCATTTGATACTTAAATTGTGTCCATTGAAGCACAGGAAGTCGAACTCCTCTTGATCTCTTGACAATAGTTCAAGTCAACTCGACCAACACCTCTTTCGCCTATGGATTATTGACTTTCAAATATAGTTTTTCTTTGGTCTTAAATATAGTTTTTCTAATTTTCTATAAAAAAAATGTATAGAAGTTAGAAAGTTCAGTTTCAGATTTTTGCTGAACTTACTTTTAAAATTTGACTTTCCTCATCAACAGCCATCATAAAAATCTCAAAAAGATAATTTATAAAAACAATATTTAAGATAAACGAGAATCAGTCAAAAACTAAGGAAATGCGTACACTTTGCAATTTTATAAATAGTACTCCCTCCGTCCCATTTTATTTGTCCAAAAGGACAGTGGGCACGGGAATTAAGAAAAGCAAATAAAGGACAATGAGAGAGGAAAAGTGGAGGAGAGTGTATGTGAAGGTGGGTCCCGTATAGTAAATAAATGATAAATAAGAGAAAGAAAGTGGAGGAAAGTACAATTTTTTTAGTAAAAATAATTTTTTAATAGGAAAGAGATGATTGATTTGATTATTGTGTTATGTATATAAAAGGAAAGTGGACAAACATTAGGGGACACTCAAAAAAGAAAGTGGACAAACAAAATGGGACGGAGGGAGTATTCAATAAAAATAATTTGAATGAAAATGTATTTACTCTTAAAATAAATAGAAAAGGCAATTAGAAATGGCATAGTGTTCTGTTCTATGTTTCATGCATCTGATCATCAACGTGTTTTCCGGTGATCTGACCTTCCTTGAATTAGTCCTACTACACGCCTCATAAATACCCAAATTCGAATTTCAGTTTCATTCATCCATCCCCAAGCTATTGGAAAAAAAAACAGAGCTGGAGGACATGGTGAGCAGAGCAGACCTGTGGCACGCAGCGGTCGGAATTGCAGCGGCGGTGTTTTTTCTGGTTTGCATATACATTACATGCTTTCGAAAGCAGAAGCGGAGTGAGTTTGAATCGGCCAAAGTGGAAAACGGAGTCTTAAACAATCATCAATTCGCGGTTGTGGAAACCAATTGGTGCCGGCCGAGCAACGCCTTTCGACGATCGAACAAGGTGCTTTTCAGCTGGTCCGATAACCCTTCGTTGACAACCGACGCGGTCGAGGCCGGATGGCCTCGATTCGCGTTCACACTATCGCCGTCCGTTAGACCCACGTCAATACTCGGTATGTGCGCCACCGGAGATGGATCCAGTGGCGCACTAGAGACCGAGCTTTCGTGGGAGATCGGACACGGTGCGGTTGATTTCATGCAGAAGATTAGGCTAAACCCCGGAATGAGGATGCTCGGTTCGAATTCAAATGTTTCTGCTCTGAGTGTAATCAGGACTGCGTTGCCTTTGCCGGGGCCGGCCTGTGCGTTTCCGCAGGAGGCGTACGTGGAGATGATCGTATTGTCGTGTAGAGAGCAAGACGAGAGAGAGTCCGTTAGGATCAGGGAAGAGGAGCGGATCAAGCTGAATAAGGAGAATGGCGGGAGTGTGCATAGAGCTAATGATTCGAATATTGATGAAGTTCGCGGCGGCGGCGGCGGAGGGCTATTGGTTGCGGTGGGACTCACCGTAGGTGGGCTGCTGCCCATGAAGACTCCCGGAAGTTATCCCGGGTCAATTGGATTCATCTCTAACGGCTCGGTTCATCATGATGGTATAACATCACATTATTATTACATTTGCTAAAAATTTAAATTAAACTGAACTAAACTGAATTTTGTGGTGTCAGGAAATAAGCTCATGTCGGAATCGGAGAAGGGGGAGTGGGGAATGTTGACGGGAAAGGTTATCGGCTGCGGATTCATTCCGTCACAAAAGAAGGTATTCTTCACGATTGACTCGGAGTTAGTGCACACCATACACTGCACTACGGAAGAGTTTGGGACGCCGTTATACCCAACTCTGGCAGCCAACTGCGACATTACGGTGCTAGTAAACAATGGACAAAGTCCGTTCAAATACATCCCCGCAAATGTCACGAGAAGGGCCAATCCTTGTTTTATAGGAAGCCCTTTTCGACCTGGCACTGTTTGCGAGGACAGTAAGGAGTTGTTCTCGATGGGAAGAATAGACCCGCAGTGGCTCAATCGGTCGGCTCCAAGGAGCAGCGTTTATGCCGGGAATGGGAATGTTCGGGTTAAGGACTTGGATGAAGAATCGGAAGTGGATGAGTTGTTTGAAATTATTTTGGAGTGCAATGTTACATCTTCGAGTAAGTTAAGGTAGTTTGGCGAACATTATTGTAAATAGATACTACGTGATCAAATTTTTTACTGGTGTAATTTGAAGTTCTTTAGTACCACATTCTTTTTGTTGCGATTGGTCGAAAGTTTAATTTTTTGAGTCAGTGTGTCCTTTTAAACTGAGTTGAATGACAAACTTAACTTGATTCGAAAATTACACTCAAGTGATTTAATCGAAAACTAGCCTATACTTGTCGGCTTTGAAGCTATAAAAAAAACACGTGCCTACAAAATCCCAATTCGTACTGCAATTATGTATCCGGTTCAAATCAAATGCACCTTTCATGTCGGATATTTGAAGGGTGTTGGCGAGACATGCAAGCAAAACAGATATTGGTAACGGAGATAATGAACCCACGATTGGACTAATTAATAAACATAGCCAGCCGGCCAAGCAGCAGTAAGGCTTGTTGCCCAAAGAGGAAGATCAAAACGTGACACACACACCAATGCTTATAAAATCTGAAACAGAGTAGGTACACATATACCTTCTCTGATTATATGCATATTGCCATTTCAGGCGTTTTCAACATGTATAGGGTTGAAATTGCTAACTCATATTGATTACTTTTCATATTGATTTAAAAACTTAGGCTTGAGAGTCATGGTTTAGTAATCATATATAAGTTAGCAATTCTTTTCCTCATTTAGCAATGTGGGACAATTTCTTCAAGTGCACAATTCACAACATATATAGAGCTCAAAATAATACAATTAGTCCCATATGCAAGTAAGGGAAATAATCAAACTGCAAAACTCCATACCCTTTGTCAAACTTGGTCGTCCAAAACAACGCAACGCGCAAAATAAGTAAGATCGAATTTGGAACTTTTATAATAATGCCCCAAGTTATTTGATGCCCATATTTTCAATTGTTGCCGACAGGTCAACAAATTTCCAATGCGGAGTAGTGTATATTATCAGTTTTTTCCTCGTCCATCATTGTTTGAATAATTATATGTAATAATGCCGACAGAAACCCTTCATCAATGTGGTACTGGTGAAGAAGTTGCAAAAAGGATAATTCACAAATATTGGGATCAAGTACTTATTGATCATCTTATCAAAAAAAGTACTTATTGATAATAAGGCCTTAACCTTCTTCTTCTTTTTATTTTTTATGATATCGAGATTTATAAGTACTTAACCTTGATATGCCAAGCCTTGACGAGAAACTAACCTTGAACCTCTAATATCCTCGTTTGAATCATGGAAAATGGTGGTGGAAAGAAAATCAAATAGAAAATAATAATTGAGAGAAAGTCATTTTCCCAAGTAAAATGGCATGTAATTTTTTTATTATTAAATCCTTTAGTGGTATTTGTATGTTTCGTGACAAACAAAACATGAATCTATATTTTTCTTCAAATTTTCTTTCCGTCCCAAAAAATTTCATAAATTAAATGGGACGTTAGGCTAGAAGAATTGGACATTAAAGTGTTACACTCGTTCCATTCGCTCGTATGAGAGAAATCCTATGAAAACACAATCGGTCAAGTTTTCATGTTGCTCACCATGTTAGCGGAAAAAGAAAAAGATAAGATGCATCGCAGTTAATGTTGTGATTGAGTGTTCAAACAGCGTCGTTTCTATTAGTTATTTTATAAATATAACAAAACGACGCCTTTTTAATTGAAACATGTCGTTTTGATACTCGCATCATTCTTCTATGCTGTACCGGATCCGAATCACATGTCAACACCGGACGAGTCTATGCACACCACACGGTCGTGCGCTAAAAACTTCGACTTACGGACGACCGGGTACAACTTATTAGCAGCGCATTGATCGATCGAGAGCTGGGGAAGAAGGAGCGTGTGAGCCCGGCCGGCTAGCTGTAAATAGCAAAACTGAAAAGAAATGTGTGAATGGGAAGGATGGAATTATGGAATCTATCTCTCTCTTTCAAGCTAAGATGAGCTATTTTAAGTGGCAAGTAAAGATATACAGGTGGGCGCACTGTGGGTGTGTGCAGAGAGCTAGGCTTCCCCACACCACATGCAGTAGATCAAACTCAATCTCCCAACAAAACAAAAGCAAACACATGAATGTTACCCAGTAGCTGGTGTGTGAATTGAACACCAAACAACTCCACAAAGCCCTATTAATCTAATGTCATTTGACGGCGAGGGATACCCTAACGGACCGAAACTTATGGTTTCCTTCAACCCTAAAAATCCTAGTACGTGTCTAAGGAGATCATGCATATGATAAAATAATGTTGCTGGACACATATAATAATTAAGTTCTTAATTAATAACACGTTTTTTTTTTGCACTTAACAAAACATATCCTGAAATGGAAGCGGATCGGGTGACGTGTTAAGAGTATATATGTGCAGCGACAGTACTTGCTACTTCAACAATTATTATTCTGAATTAAATTTTATATTTTAGTGTGTTAGCCAAACGTTGATGCTCAAAATTAGACATAAAACATAACTTATAAGTGGCAACTGCTAAAGCAGCAAGTATTATGGGGACTCATAGTCTTAACGGTATTGAATATATTGTAAGATTATCATGTGCTAAGGTTATTAGGGCAAAAGTTGCTGGTGAATCATATTCTGAGTGGGATGGGATGAGAATGTTCTTGTGCTAGTTGCAAATGTGGCAAGGGTTGTTAAAGCTGACCAGCAGCATGTGACTTTGGTTTGTGTTGTATGGCCGAAAGCTCACATCACCCTCATCAAGTGCATTTGCGTGCTATAAAGTTGATTCATATTATGCTTAGCTTCTTCCCCATGTAAAGCAATCATCATCATCTCCTACTCTTTATCATAAGATGCCCTATGGATTAGACAAAAAGCTTTTATGATATTTATCAAAATATTAGTGGTAAACTTGTTATGTAATAATGTTGGAGGTCGTTTTCTGACTTTGTTCTTTTTCTTTTTCATAGTGTTGAGAGTAACGTTTTTTCCGACTCTCACGAAAACACTTTAAATGAATGAAATTGTTTGTTAGACAGTGACAAAAACAATACATAGTTTAAGGTTGTTCACATTGATTAATGAGTTGTAAGAACCCAAAAAGGACCATCAAATCCAATGCATACCTCTTATATATGCTTGTTATATATAACGAGTACTTAAATGAGAAGTCTAATTTGAAAACCACATTTGAAAATACATTATCCATTCATTGTGGTGCTTACATTTGTCTTGTTTACATATTCAAATTTATATTTAATGAAAAATCAAAGCAATTATTAAGTTTGACTCAATTAGTGTCACACGTAGATATAACATTCATCTGTTTTGGAGTATATGTCTGGATTCCAACAAAATGAGAATGTGTCTTGAACAAATTTATTAGTAAATATCATTAACAAATTATGATCTTTGGTGATAAATTGTACATTGTATAATTTAGAAGAAGAATATTGATCTTGTCCAACAAAATAAACAACTGAAAAAGACTAAATCAATATATTAATTCAAAAATTCAATCCTCAAATTGTATCGTTACATGATATCATCACAAAGCTAAGTTGGGTATTGATTCAAAGTGGGACATTATGTGGTTGATTGGTCGACATCAATTGCTGATGGCTGGGACACACCAATATCCAATGAAACCATTATTAGGGTTGCTAAAAAGAAAGACTTGATACGTTTTGGGACACAACAATATAATTGAGCTTTAAATTATTTCTCATGAGAACCAAACAAAGAAAAAAGGCTCTTCTGAAAACTAATTGATTTAACCCAAAATTAGTTCCAAGAATTGAATTCAAATATAACAACATCTCATCTTTAAAATGTTTATAAGAATATTATTCATGGTTTGATATAATTGGATATTACTTCGATAATTAATGACTTGAGAAATGAGCATATATACAATGTGAATTAACTTGGTGAGATCAATAAATACGAAAATAATTGACCATGTATTCAATTCAACAAGCTCACATGATCATTTAATTAGTGTTTGTTGTTTCCATCCCACAAAATCTCAATAACAACTGTCTACTTCTCGCTTGTTTTATTACCTAGTAGCTTCATTATTCTAGTATTTAAACTAAAAGAAGATAAATTATAACATTGAAGATTTAAAGTTTTAAATGTTAGATATGTAAATTTGTATACTTTTTGTATTAAATTAATGATAGAAGTTTTTTTTTCCGTATGACGTTTTTCTTTTGTCGCTAAAACGATATTGAGAAACAAATATAAATATGATATACGTCAAGAAATTACATAAACATCGTCTGAATCTAATATCAATACCAACAAGCAATTGGTGGTTTAGTGCCTCAACACATGGTTGAGTCATTTTTTTATAGAGCATGACTGTTGTTTATTTATCCATCGTATGGTTTGTGTGATTAGTATTTGTGCGATGCTTATATTTTCCGTCGGATGGTCATCAGATATGCGATAAATATGCGACGTGTTTATATTGTTTATACTGTCTGATGTTCAAGCATAAATTTTGTAAATTTTTAGTGATACCAACTCACAACTTAATGTCAAAAGTCAAAACTGAATCAAATACAAATTCCAAAACTAAATCAAATACAAATTTCAAAAAGAAAAAAACCCGAAAAGTCATTATTTCTTTAATTATCCATTGATTCCAAATTATTTAATCACAATAAAAGAATGCGTTCTACTTTCTTCTTGTGAATCTAAAAAACATAACACAAAATTTTCAGTACATTTAGGTGATCTTGTCTCGCAGTCATAATTAAAGTTTTATCTACTTAATTAATTTCAGTTCCTTACCAAAAAAGTTAATTCTTACAGTTCGATTTGGATTTCCTTCAAATCAACAGAGAAAGAGATCGTAACTAAAAAAATTCAATTAATTTCAGTTCCTTACCCAAAAAAAATTAATTCCTTCAGTTCGATTTGGATTTCATTTAAATAAATAAAGAAAGAGATCAAAAATTATTCAAGGGGTAAAATGGTAATTTGTAGTTCAAGAGAAGACCAAGCAGAGCGGAATGGAGCAGAGCACGAGCAAGTCCAGCTGTCCATTAAGCTAAAAAATCGGCAGAGAAAGTGCAGAAAAGTGGGAGGGAAGAGTCATTGAGTTTCTCTCCTTCATTCACAAATCTCCAATTTCAGTCGTAATTTACAAGCCGTTCGTTCATCAATTCATTAATTTCATCTCTGCTGTTGACGACGACGCCGACGACGTCGATGCTGATGTTGCAGTAAAAGCAAAGTCACAATGATGCTAAAGTTGGTTGCACTTTCCTGAATTACTCACTGTTCTTTAACAGTTCTCGCTATTTGCAATCAGTTCGTCATCGAGTCGGCCCGGAATCGGAGGTGTGAATCGCTTTCGGGAAGGTGTTAAATCGCTATCGGTGGTTTTGGAATTTTGTCTCGTTTCGAGATTGACTGTGAGGCAATTTACCTTTCGCTTTCGATTCCTACAGTCCACAGTTACATTACTGTTATCGTTTGTTGTTGATGTTACGCTTGTTTCTTAATGTAATGATGTGTGAACTTTGTGTTGTTGTTGTTGTTGTTTAGGAGGTGGAGGTGGAGGAGTGAGGCGGTGATGGATGGTGGAGAGGATTGTTGTGTGAAGGTTGCCGTACATGTCAGGCCACTGATTGGAGATGAGAAGGTGCAAGGGTGTAAGGATTGCGTGTCTGTTGTGCCCGGAAAGCCCCAGGTGAGAATCAGTTGTTGCTTGTTGGAAGGATGTGAGTAATTGTGAATTGTGGGATCATTCAAATGGTCATAGACTGTTTATTGGGGGATTGAATTGGGTGTGTGTGGTTTTGTATCTTATGATGGTTGAGATCTGGGTAACTTGGCTGATTGAGATTTTAATGGAGAATTAAGGATTCCTGATGGTCTGGCTTGCCTGAGTTGAAAGGGTGGCATTTGGGTTGACACATGTTGCTCTGTTATGTCACTGTGTCAGATAACATTTAAGTGGTGGATAAGTTTCTGGGGATTCAATGCGGAGTTATTGATCAGCCAAAGTGTAGAGTTTGAAAGTGTGCTGATCTTCTTTTGGTCTTTTTTATATCCTTTAAGTGTCTTGATATAATTTTGCTCTTACCTCGTCTATATATGCCAAACTGACCTAATGTATTGATATATTTTTTCTTAAAAAAAATTGCTATTTGATAAAAGATTGATCTTGGTGAACTTCAGATGCTGCAATGTTATCCTACAAAATTTACGGTCTTTCTCTTTGGCTGATACATTTGGATACCTTATGTGAGGAGTATCTGTTCCGCTGTGATGCAGATCCAAATTGGCGCACATTCTTTTACATTTGACCATGTTTATGGTAGCACTGGTTCTTCACCTTCTGCTATATTTGAAGAATGTGTCTCTCCTCTTGTGGATGGTTTGTTCCAGGGATATAATGCAACTGTACTTGCATACGGCCAGGTGAACACTTGTCTTGCAAATGATAAATGTATATAAGGATAGATGCATTGTGATGTATATATGTATTCTGGCTTGAGCTTTTGGCTAAATGAATTATTTGTGATGTACTCCTGCAGACGGGATCCGGCAAGACATACACGATGGGCACTGGATTCAGAGATGGCTGTCAAACAGGATTAGTTCCTCAAGTTATGACTGCTTTGTTTGAAAAGATTGAGGCTCTGAAGCATCAGACTGATTTCCAACTGCATGTCTCATACATTGAGGTTATACTGTGAAGTGTGTTATTTTGTTTGGTCTTGTTTGTTCTAACTTAGGTTGAATTCTCTCAACATTTTTCTCAAGTACAATTTTACCATGCACAGATTCTCAAAGAAGAAGTCCTAGATTTGCTGGATTCCACGAGCAAGATGGAAAGTGGAAGTCCAAACATGGGGAAAGTACCAGCACCAGTGAAGCTGCCAATTCAGATTCGTGAAACATCAAGTGGTGTAATTACACTTACAGGGTGTACTGAAGTTAATGTGTGTACCTTGCAAGAAATGGCTGCTTGTCTGGAACAAGGGTCGCTTTGCAGAGCAACAGGAAGTACAAATATGAACAATCAATCCAGGTTATATTCTGTTATGAATGTGTATGATTATCACATTATACATACAAATATTTTCTGGTGGTTAGAATGAGAATATTGCAAATTACATGTCATGAATCTATACCATTTGTTTGTTGTTTTGTCGACTGAGAGTTTTGTTGTTTTCTCTTTGTATAGTCGTTCTCATGCAATATTCACTATCACATTAGAACAAAAGGCTAAGCATGATCCGTCAGTAATCATGGATAGCAGTACAGATGAGAGCATGGACGACGGATATCTATGTGCTAAATTGCATCTAGTTGATCTTGCCGGATCAGAACGAGCGAAGAGAACTGGTTCTGATGGTTTGCGTTTTAAGGAAGGTTGGTGATCAGTCTGCTAGTATATGGATGGAATTGGATATCCGTGCATATTGCATGCTTAACTAATTTGTTAGTAGAATGACTACAATGACTAAAGTGCTTATTGGATTGACAGGGGTTCATATTAATAAGGGCCTTCTGGCACTAGGTAACGTGATCAGTGCACTTGGAGATGAAAAGAAGCGGAAAGAAACTTTTCATGTACCTTATAGGGACAGTAAACTTACTAGGCTTCTGCAGGTGTGGTGTTTCACTCATCTAAAACAGTTTTCTCTCTTCTATAGTTTTGCATGTATTTAAGAAATTAGAAGTGTATGATTGTTTATGTGTTCTCGTTATGCAGCAGAATTAGAGCTTTCAATTATAGGAAGTGGGTACATTCCGCTGCAGCATGTTTGTGACAAATATGTTGACTACTAGGTTGAATGTGTAGGGGTTTTTTAAACACGAGATGTGCCAGTCAGCGGTTTTTTCATTAGGCTGGTTGTAAGAAATCTCATATATATATTACCTTTTTTGGCTGAATCCGATATTACCTGTATGGGCGAAAAAATTGCATATTTCGCCTCGTGTACTTGCCGCTCAAATTTTTTATTTGCTAACATATTGGTTGACAAATATATTTCACAGGACTCTCTTGGTGGTAACAGTAGGACAACTATGATAGGTAAATGTTTAATTCTTCAGCTTTATACTATATTTAATCATGTTCGTATTACATGTAATTTTTCTGTAAACAAGGAGATACAGAAAATGTCACACACGAATAGTAGAAACTTCTCACTGGCATACCCTTATGATCACACAATTTCACATTTTACGAACTTTTATTTACCTGCAGCTTGCATAAGCCCAGCTGATATCAACGCTGAAGAAACACTTAACACGTTGAAGTATGCTAATCGTGCACGCAATATAAAAAACAAGCCAGTTGTAAGTTTTGTTTGTTTGAACACTAGTGTTCATCATCTACTATTCGGTGCTCATTAGTTTCTAATGTTGTTTTACTGTGACTGAACAGGTAAACAGAAATCCGGTGTCCATTGAGATGCTAAAGATGCGTCAGCAAATAGAAAACCTCCAAGCTGAACTTTCTGCTCGAGGAGGTGGCGGAACTCAATCTGATCAAGTGCAGGTACGTTGAATCTTCTACCTCAACACCTAAAACTTAAAACTTATATCATGCGTTGAAATGTCACTGTTCATTGTTGTACCACACTATAGTTTCTTGCTATTTTTTAAGGTTTTAAAGGAGAAAATTGCATGGCTGGAAGCCACTAATGAAAAACTATCTCGGGAGCTTCATGCATACCGCAGCAGATGTGCAACTGTTGAAGATTTCAATTCATTTTCTGCTAAGGTACTTTTGGTACTTCATATTCACAAGTTCTGTATGTATTTGATAACAAGTAGCTGGCACAATTCATTTTAAATTTTTTGATAGCCATAAGCCATTTTAACAACGAAACTGTACAATCTTTAATCACATCTTAAATTTACCTGTCTCAGGATGACGAATATTGTTCACTGAAATACGACGTACTTAAAAGAGGGTTGCATAGCATAGATTCTACGGAGTACCCTATGACAGACACAATAGCAGGTACAAATACTCTGGTCTCCAGTTCTTATCATTATAAGTATGCTGGCAGGCGTGGCCTTTATGAGAACGAATCAGTTGGCTGAAGCTGAGCACTGTCTCCAATTTTATTTGTTAACTCCGAAGTTAGATTTAGCTCGACGAATTATTTTTTAACTCTGGGTGTCTGCCTTATCAGCATCTGAACCCAAAGCAAGTGATGAAGAAGCAGAAAAGGAGTGGGAGCATAAGCTTCTACAAAATACCATGGACAAAGAGTTGAACGAGTTGAACAAACGTTTGGAACAGAAAGAGGTACATTTCATCTTTCGAATAGGTTTACAAAGTATCCAAAATGAACTATGTTCTTTCTTTTGATATTGTAATAAAAACAAACTATGTTCTTTTTATCGGGCGTATTGGGCTATCACTTTGTTGGAAATTTCGATGAGTTTCCCCCTTTTATGTCTCTGCAGTCTGAAATGAAACTTGTAGGAGGCTTTGACATGGAAGCACTTAAACAACACTTTGGAAAAAAGATTATGGAGTTGGAAGACGAGAAAAATATTGTACAGGTAAACATGCTTATCAACAGATCACGATGTTCTTTCCTTTCTAACTTATTTTCTCATACGTCTACCTTATTAATGCAGCAAGAGAGAGACAAGTTAATGAATGAAATTCAGAACCGTTCTCTCACTAATGATGGACAAACGCAGAAATTGCACGATGGTCACACCCAGAAACTAAAATCACTTGAGGCTCAGGTGAGTGATCATGGCCGTGGATAAGACATGCTCCTGAGGTGTTGTAAACTTGATTTTGGCCCTTTATTTTGTAACATTTCAGATATCGGATCTGATGAAGAAGCAAGAGAACCAAGTTCAGCTTTTGAAGCAAAAGGAAAAAAGTGAAGAAGCTGCAAAACGTTTGCAGCAAGAAATACAGTTTATAAAAGCACAAAAGGTTACTTCCTCTAATAAATGATTTTTTTTTTCTAATCAATGATAGGTCCAGAAAATAACTATATTTTTATACGAGTTTCTTTACATATTTTTGCTTTAGGTTCAATTGCAAAATAAAATCAAGCAAGAGGCAGAACAGTTTCGGCAGTGGAAGGCCTCTCGAGAGAAAGAACTGCTACAGGTACAAAACTCATGTCCTCTCCACTCTTTTGTAACAGTGTCTTTGTTGAAAATTTGTGCATGGTGATGGTCAATCGCTATGATGTAAACAAAAAATTTGCATGCACACAATAGTTTGTTAACATAATTTGCTGCAAAAAATTAGTTGCGCAAGGATGGGCGGAAAAATGAGTATGAAAAGCTTAAACTACAAGCTTTGAACAATCGCCAGAAGTTGGTGAGTGTATATTTGCATCTTAAGGTTTCAGTTTATATTTGTCATTTCCTTAGGGTCAAGTTAGTATGTTCTGCAATATAATTCAACATCTCTACTAAATTTGGCTAAACCAGGTTCTACAAAGGAAAACAGAGGAGGCTGCAATGGCGACCAAGAGATTGAAGGAATTGTTGGAATCTAAAAAGTCCTCCATTAGGGATCATGCAGGTGATTTTTATTCCTAATCTCATTTATCGTTACCAACACGCTAAAACTTTATTCCTAATCTCACTGAAAATTCATTGCAAACAACTGAAGGAGCTATGTACCGTACCTTGGGTTAATCTTGCACAAAAAGTTGCCTACTGCGTTTGAGATAACGACCTTGACCATTATATCTTCTAAGTAACATTGATCTATGTGCCCTTTTGCAGTCTCGAATGGAAATGCAGCCAATGGGCAGGTATTGTCTCTGTCCAAACAATGCAATTCTGTAAGATTTCAGTGAGTTATTAAGTCAACGTTCTGTAAGCTTCCTCTCAATTATCCATTTTTACAGGGCAATGAGAAGTCATTTCAGAAGTGGCTAGACCATGAGCTCGAAGTCATTGTGAATGTGCATGAAGTCCGTTTTGAATATGAGAAGCAAAGCCAAGTGTATATATCCATCTTCACTTTGTTTAATAATATTTCATGGGTTAATTTTTTTTTGTTAACAAGTGTCAAATGTGCCACAGACGAGCTGCTTTGGCAGAGGAGTTGGCTGTGTTGAAACAGGTTAATGAATTTGCTTTAAAGGGGCTCAACCCGCCTAAAGGAAAGAATGTTTTCTCTAGGTAAGTGTTATGTAATATTTTCTAAATCTCATTCTTTCTTTTGGTTAGGGTCGATGAACTTGTTGGAACTTGGAAGTAAACTAGATATATATCATGGGTTGACCTGACCCCATCACTCACTTTTTGTTTTGTCAGACTCTCTTCCATGTCACCAAATGCCCGAATGTCAAGAATATCGTCTCTTGAGAGCATGTTAGTGATATCATCAAATTCCATGGTAGCAATGGCCTCACAACTTTCCGAAGCAGAAGAAAGAGAACGCTCATTAATTGGCCGTGGCCGATGGAACCAATTGCGTTCAATGGGAGAGGCTAAAAGCTTACTTCAGTATATGTTCAGTCAGCTATCTAACTCAAGGTATATTCTTGTAGTTATTAGCATTTCATCAGATTTACCGGTTACTGATAACCGGCCCCAACTCTAGCAAAAAAACTAAGTTTCTGTTTTATATTTTGTGAACAGATGTCAGTTGTGGGAGAGGGATATGGAGATAAAGGAAATGGAAGAGCAAATCAAAGAGATAGTGAGTCTTTTGCGCCAGAGTGAAACCAGACGAGTGGAAGTTGAGAAGGAGTTGAAACTGAGAGAGCAGGATCTTGCAGTTGCATTGGCTTCAGCTGTTCCGGTGAGAATTCTCTAAATGTTCACCACTTTACTTGCACGAACCACCTAAGTTGTGTCAAGCCTGTTTTTGTAACTCTTTGAATCAAACGATACAGGAGAAGCCACAAAGTCCACCAGAAAATGTAGACAGTGAGATGAACAGTCCACCATCACCAATGTATATGCCTGCTCAGAAGCAGCTCAAATACACTCCAGGAGTTGTTAATAGGTCAACGAGAGAGTCACCTGCCGAAGTCAACCCAACAGAGGTAACCTATATTTTACAGTCTTTCTTTACTTGTTGTCATTCAGCTATGTTGAAGTAGAGAAACAACTGTGCCCACTACAGACTATACCGCTCGAGCAGTTGTCAAGAAAAAAGAAAACTGTTGCTGGTAGACAAGCAGGTAAACTACGGAAGTACAAGAGAAGTCATCACCAGTGGCTTTTACAATTCAAATGGCAATGGCAGAAACCCTGGAGGCTTTCAGAAATGATCGTGCAAAGTGACAAATCCCTAAGAAGGACTAAACCTCGTTCACAAGCTCGGACAGAAAAGAATTGATTCAACTGTTTGTGGCACAAAATGCTCTCAACACTTGCTCTCCACAAAAAATGGCAATAACTTGTAGTAGTCAGTAACAGGTGAGGTGACACTCTCAACACTGCCCACTTTATAAAACTTCAAAATCTAACTCATCGTCGTCATGAATGCAGATTGTTACCTCAGTGCAAATGAAGGATAGTTTTCCGATTATGAAGTCTAGTAAACTCATTCGGCTGTATATTTGTTTTTGAAGTAGAGTCGTGGACGTGCCTTGGTGTGCAATTTATGACAGAAGGTTTTAGTACTGCAGCCCAAAGACTTTATCAATCAGTTTCTAACACTTGTAACCACAGGCTCACGTAGTCCCTCCCTCGTATAGGTTTATATGAATGTTTTCACGGCCGATGCCTTTTTTGTGTTCATTGTGTGTCTGCAGAATGTTAGAGAAGGGCTTTCAAACTGTACAAGGTTTTCAAATATGTACAGAGCATAAAGATTTGAGTTTCTATATGCATTTGTTACTTAAAGCTTCTGGGTTGATTTTTCATATAACTTAACAACCTTCTGACTAAGAGAAGTTATCAGATAAAGGGAGTGGATACATATGTTGTTAATGTGAAAATTTCAAAACCAATAGAAAGGACGGTCCGATTTATTTCCCAAAGTTCACAAGATTTTTGATGAAGTTCACAAATATTGTGCTCTATATTTCGAAAATGTTCACAAAATTTTGATCTATTGTGTACCGAGGGACTGATCATAATATTCGATAAACAAATATATTTTTTTTCCAAGATTCATACAATGTTCACATGTTTGTAGTTCTCCCATAAAAAACGGATTTGGACCGAACATGACCCATCAAATAAAAAGTTTCACCTATTAATCTAAAATTAGATGTTTGTTAAAGTTGAACTCATGAAAATTTCAACAAAGTAAGCTTAAATAGTCATCTGCTATACATTTAAAGGGTACAATTCATAACATTTGAATAGAAATCGCGATTGAAATTCGGGGTGTTATGATTTATGACGAAATTCTTAACCAACAGGACACCACCGTTGTTAACGTATGCTACACACTTAAACTCTTTGAAATCCGCAAGTACATAGAAGAAAGGAATAACAAAACTGAAGTAAAATATACAAACGAATGTCACTAGCATCATGTTCTTTTGTTCACCCTTTGGCAACACATCAACACCTAAACTTAGCTCATAAGCTTAACGCTTTGTTGCTTTGCGTAGCAAGTGGGTTTCAAGAAATGGAATCCAAGATTTGATTTGAACCCAACTTGAACTCCCTTATTATGTTCTCAAAGTTGTCCACTAATGACTTCTTCATTCATAAACAATGACATCAGATTAGTTAGTTGATTAGTTTAGAGTGTGAAGATGTGTGAATGAGTAGATTGTTTTATATACGAATGTCTTCCATTCCCATAGGGTCTCAATCTTTGTTTCAATTCAAGGGATTGTCCTCAACAAATACTTCTTCTGCTGTTTTTCTAACTAGATTCTCAAAACTATTTAATCGCTTCAGGCGGGTATCAAAATCTATAGAACTTATTGGAAAAAGGATCTGGTGCAAACAACATATTTTTATAAAAAATACAAACCAATGACAGCCATTGATTTGGTCATTTGGATGGATGCGATTAAATCTCTGTCGAACTATGTTGTACTTTTGGTTTCTCGACAACGAATTATAACCCAAATTTAATGAATTTTACAGTTTGCACCAAAAATATGACTTACACCTGATCTTTCCTCTAACTTATCGTTCTTTTTTTAGGTATGAAAACGTTTTTCAATTTGTGTTCATTTCGACTAGTCATTTTAACATATTGAGCTTGAATCCTGGTTGAAGGATACTTAATAGTAGCGGTATGAACGGCTCATATTTTGTCATACTAAAGACGTGTTTTAACCGAATGATGGACCCAATATGTCTTCTTAAAGACAAATAGAATTCAACCTAAAAAATCAAATGTTGCGAAAACTTCTCAAACTATAACCACATATATCCCAAACGTGTCCGCAACATTTTTCAAAACATTTATGACTATAGTTAGGAAAACCATCTAGCAAATATGGAATCCAATAAATTCCCAATAGTCGTCAACAAAGGTGTGGTCTAGTGAAAGAATTTCAACCTTACTTTCACAAGGTTGAGGGTTCTAACCTCACCCATGACATTTTTTTCATAATTTTGTGAGAATTTTCTTTCATCTTTCTTTTTTATCGTTCCGCCTTCCTATATCCCTCGTGGATACTTTCATCTTCACTGCGGATCCATGCGTGGTAAATGTGTCGAATTTGACATGCGCTTCAGAAGAAGATAAATGTACCAGATGATTTCGGATTCGATTGAGATGCATTGCTAGAGCTTCGGATATCAATATACATATGTAATAGATGATATATGCATTGTAATATTTCAAAAATCGACATCCCTAAAATCATCGGAGCTTGTAGTCGACTAAAGGGAGGACATGAAATCAAAGGTTGTTAAAGTATAGTGATTTGACTGTCAACAAAATTCAAACCAAGTTAAGAAGGAAAGTATCAATGTACTTTACATTTCTTCAACAAAAAAAAGAGAAAAAAAAGAGCTTGATATAGAAATTTAAAGCATATCAGTTCAGTAATATTCAGTTACGTTTTTTTTTTGAAATCAGTTGTGTGATGAATACTTGTATTGAAATTGAAAATGTTTATTTTTTAAGCTTTTGCTTTTTTGAAAAGGGAGCCTCATAATCTTATCTTCACATTTCTATTCATTGACAATCACAAAGCTAAAATTGGAACTTAGGGGAAGTCACCTTCCTCACCAATAATTCCCTTTTCATTTCAAAATCCCAACTTGCTCAATCACTCCATTTTTTTCAAACTCCAATGTCCACGCCTAAATTCCTACCTTCAACTTTCAGTCCATTGCCTCAAAAAAACTCATTTAATCATCTTTCACTACACATTACTATATATAAAAAAAGTCATTCCCTTATAATTAAGTTCGTTGCAAATATATGCTTTTAACGACCAAAATATTCATCGCAAATTATCCTAGTTCGGTTAATAGTTCATATTTTCATATAAGTTAGTTCAGTTCAGTTTCATTTCCATGTTTTAGAGAATACGAACACAATAAAATTCACTCAAAAAATAAACATTGAATTTTCCATAAACTCAAGTCCTCCACCATCTCCACACTTTCTCCATCTTTTTTACAGTTTTAACAAGTAATCTAAACTTTTCCTCATCTTGACTTTTTTTTCTTTCCATTCCACAATATCCACTTCCCATCCGTTGACTCAATCTCAGCCGTCCGATCCAAACCACCGCCTGTCTTTCTTTCCTCGGAACAGAGCATCACCAGAAACAGAGCAAGTTATAGTCTTCTACTCCACTACGACGATTCAAGCACGAGCGCCGCCGCTGCTGCCGCGGCCTCCTTCACGGACGCCATCAAGTGATTATGCTCGCCGTCGTATGTCACGATTAACTGCGTCGGATCATCTAATGCTCGCTCAACGTGCTTCCTTGCTGGACATCCTCTGACGCTACTGCACTTGTAATAGCCTCTGAAAATTGAAAATTGTTGAAATTCAGACGCTGATTTTTAATACACTGGAACTTATAAATCAATAAAAATGGAATCTTTGTCAACGCTAAGTCAAGAAAAGTCAATATTATCATCTGATTCTCACCTTGGATGTGGAGACCCCTTGATCGGTTTCTGTCCGTATTTCCTCCATGAATACTCGTCCGGTGGAATATCCGCCATTTTTAGACTGATTGCTGGAATCCGAACTACCCTCTTCACTCTCGATTTCCTGCAACAACAAAAAAATCGGATCTTTAGATCTTCGAAAACCAGAATTAATAAAAATTCACAAATTTGAATCGGTACACGCTTTAAAATTCGGTACACGAAAACACTATATCGGTCAATGGCTTAGTCAGTATACATACACCGAATTTTTATATGTTGAAACCGATTCGGGTGGTGGTTGGAAGGGGTACCTTTTCTTGGAGCAGTGGCAGCGAACGGAGGAGCCGCCGCACCTGGCGGAGTCGTCGACGGAGCTGCACTTCCTCTTCAACGAAAGCGGAGGCTTTCCAGACGACTGAGACATTTTTGTGAATTGAAATCCGGATGACATCGACGGCTGGACACTCTCTGTCTCGCCGCTTAGCCCTGAAACAAACGAGCTGGCTGCCGAGAAATTTATGGTCGCAATTGAATCTCTGGAACCGTTGTGAACGACCTTCTGTTGAATTTGATGACTGAGATGATGATGGTGGTTGCTTTGAGGTAGAGGAGGAAGCCGCTGCGAGCTCGTCGATGTTGAGAAAGCTCTAGCTCCGCCGCTCTGTTTCTCCTCCACCTTCTCGGACCTCAAACTCGTCTCCGCCACCGGATCTGCAGCTTTGATTAGTAATGGAGCGCGTCTGAACCTCGCGTGGCCGGTTCGTGACCGATCCAGAAGCGAAATCATCTTCTTGAACTTGTCAACAGCCACATCCGCGACAGCTCTGTAATCCAAATCCGACGGCTCTGTTTTCTTCATCGAGCTCGAGTCGGTCATGTTATCATTCTCTCGCTCCATCTGCTGCTGTCGCTGTGAGAGTAGATGTATCAGCTGCTCCATGCTTTCCAATCCTGCCGACGCAGCTTCCTCCATTTTCGCCGGCAAGTTCTCCGATGATGATGTTGCTCTGTAATTCATCATCAACTCTACCGCCATCTGGGTACAAATACTCAGAAAAATCTATGACCAACTCTCGATTTCTTCCCGTTGGGAAATGATGAAAAACTCGGTCAAAGAAAGCGAAACCTGAAACGGAAACGATGAGAAACTGATTGGATTTAAAGGCGTGAAATACAGAGCATCGCATCCTCTGCAGGTCTGTAGGTCAAACCCCATGATGACGACGGACACTGTCAAACACTTCACCCAATCAGATATCTCCACGTGTCAATCTTTTGTTGTTATGTTTGACTCAATTCAGGTCAAAAGGTGAAATTCCAGCCGTTGGATTTTGTTATCAAAATTTGGACGGATGTGATTGGTTCGGGTGGTTTGTTGGAGCCAGTGAGGTAGAGTTGACCTTTTACAGCTTTTAATGCGAACAAAGATAGTCATCGATATGCCTGGTTTTTGGGCCCGTTTGTGGGCCTGCGATTGGACCCACCATGTTTAAAACGAATTTAATTTATTATATTTTTATCTGATGAATATTGGCTTCTTCGTCAAAGCATCCTGTAAAGTCATCATGTTATTTTGGTCGATCGTTCACTATTTTGTTTTTCTTTTCAGTCCCTAGGCTTTAAGATGTAGTCTTTCTTGCCCTGCTAGGTTTAATTTGTAACCATTAGTGTCTCAATTCCAAGTATTTATAACATTTTGATCAAGTTTTCATAGAAATACTTTCACAATTACAATTTTTGAGTAAATTTGAGTTTTTTTTTTTTTTGGATAAAGGTAGCGCTAAAGCTACAAAAAGAACAAGAGGACTTGAATTAACTAGAAAGCCATGCCAGACGAGGGCAGCAATCCAGTCTCGTCCAGCACCAATTTTGATTCAGAGAATGTTTAGCCAGAAGGTCTGCGACGACGTTTGCCTCTCTTCGAATAAGGACTATCTTCCACTCCATATGACGATTCAAGAAATGCATACTAGTTTTAAACCAATCCATTTGGGCAACACTGGGATTCGGGCAAATATTAAACCATTTAACCACCTCCGCGCAGTCTGATTCAAAGATAACTTTATCAAGCTTCAGGGTGTCAGCCATTCTGAGACTTTCCATGAGACCAAGGCCTTCACACATGGCGCTGCTTTGTATGTCAATCCTTCTAGTAGCTCTAATTGCCAAAATGTTACAATCACAGTCTCTGGCAACAATTCCAATGCCACCGCCCTCCCAATCCTTAACAGAAGCATCACAATTTATTTTAATGAAGCCAACTGGAGGTTTTTTCCATTCAAAATCAGATGTGTATAAAAACCTCATGCTGGATAAATATTTGGAATCATTTTGAGTTTTTAGTATGTAAAGCTTCCGGCTAATTTTTATACATCGAACTAGTTTGAGTGTGTATATATAATTTATAAAAGTAAGGCTTTACTGTTTACTCACGGAATGACTAAAATCTCAAAATACTCATAATTCGGGGGGGTATTTCGTCATTTAATCAATTGAATTTGTAAAAACCGGATTTCGAGAACAATTGATTTGTTTATGACCGTTTGATTCTTTTGACTTTAGAAGAGATTCTCTCTCGCTCTCCTCCACTAGGGCTTGTTTGGTTGTGTGTATTACTGAGGCTTGTTTACTCTGCGTAAAGTCAGGCTTAGTAGTTAATCAGTTTTTCAGAGTATGTGAAACAAGGCTTAACCCATTTGTTTACTCAATTTTTTGTTTTTGTTTTTATATATTTGAAATTGCGTATCCACTATGAATTTGGTCCACGCTAAGCAAAATGATTCATCATCGTCGACCATCAAATTTCATCTTATCTCAGCTGATTTTAATGAATGAATTAATTTGAACTAAATCATGTATATTATTTTAAATAATTGATAAATTTGAAACTAATATTTCATTTGACTATTTTTAATATTTTCTTCGTTCCACCCCTTACTTTTAATTCATAAATTGAAACAAGAACAGTCGTCTTGATTGTTTGGTTCGTCTTGCTTCTTCTATTTCCACCCTAACAATATTTCATTTGATTTTAAATAATTATATTAAATGACATGATTACTTTCTTTTTTTCTTTAAGGAAGGGACTTCTCCCTAATTTTATTAATTGAGTTTTTTTATATAATTAATGAAATTGTGATTGTGATGAACATGAAGTGGGACTAAAATAATAAAAATAATAAACTCAAACCGAATCAAATACTATTGGCAAGCACAAAAAGTCAAAAGCCTATAGCATTACTTTATTAAAAAAATTGCTTGTGGATGGAGTAAGACGAAACCTGTTCTAGAAATCCGACATCATCAAGATATTATTTTAGAGTTTGTGTGTATATGAGAATGAATGTGCATTAGCTGTGTATCTTTCACTATAAAACCATAAATCAAACGACACATTATAATGCTATAACTGTACGTGTTGATTAACTTTCAATATTATTATCCAAATTGTGGTTCATAATAATAATAAATGATTAGTAGATTTGATGGACTATTCACTATACCTTGTAGATCTCAGCATCAGGATGATTTAAAATTCACACCCTTAATGGCAATTAGAACAAAATATTAGGTCAACGCCTAGAATGAATGAATATTAAATTTTCTTGTGGTTAGGTTTTGGCATTTGATTTAGCTGTGATCACATTTGAATACTAACCCTAATTTTTTTTGATTTAAAATACTAACCCTAATTTAAAATGTCAAGATATGAAAGTCAATGAAACCCTCAATGATGGTGAGTAATGATGATTCAAATGAGGTGACTTTGAGGGGAGGGTATGGAGCTAGCAGCTAGTTGTAGTACGGAGTAGCTTCAAAGTTATAGGTCATAACTATTACTGTATCTAACTTCTAGCTATACTTTGCTAACAAATGTCAAGTCAAATATTGTTCAGCTTAGGGGTCGGCCGAGGGTCGGATCGGGTTGAGTAGGATTTTTGGTGAGTCATAGTCCTAGTCATTTATATATTCGGTTCTGGTTCTGAGAAAATTCATCACCCCTAAAATCGTTATCAGCCCTTTGTTTCATAGGGCTTTTCGGTCAATGGTCGGGCTCGGGCTAATTTCAGCCATAAATGAATGCAAATACTACTAGTTTGGACGTGTGAACTTTAATATATGTGAAAAAATACATTCTTTTTATATCAAGAACGTCCTTAAATAAATAAATATACAATTTTAAATCGGACTCGTATTTTGAACCGGACCGAATAATCAAAGCATTAACCCGACCCTTAGCCCTTCGGGACGGATTACAATAGGACTTGCGTAGGGTTGACTGGACTCGGACTAAGGCCGAACTCTTTCGGTTCGGGAATAAATGCCGACCCCTAGTTTAATTGTGGTCAAGGATTCATTAATGGAGATTTTATATTGAAAAAATATTGCATGTTTATTGTTTCAACGTGTAAACATGTTCACCTAGGGTTAGTAAGGTTTTGGATATTCCAATTTGACATTGAGAGATTGGATTATTCAAAGTTTGTAGATTTCATTTCACGATTGCAAATTTTTTTTGTTATATTTATGTTGGATTGATACACAAAAATAATAAAGTCAAACAATTTCGCACCTCCCCTTTTTATTAATGATGTATTATTATTTATCTTTGACACTGATTCACCAAGACATATAAATTTACATGTTTATTTATCATTTTGTACAATTAAACACAAAAATACTACTGTAATGTCAAACATTTTCGCACCTCCCCTTTTTGTTAATGATGTATTATTATTTATCTTTGACACTGATTCACCAAGACATATAAATTTACATATTTATTTATCATTTTGTACAATTAAAAACAACAATAATATGTTTTTATCATACGTTTCATTAAAAAAACTACTTAATTATATAATAATAACTGCCTCGCTCAAAATTGGTATTTTGACTTTCGATTCAAAAATAAATAAACTGGTAGTTTGATTTGCTATTGTTGAGAATTTTCAATCGAAATCTCACTGAGTGGATAAGCCCAGAAATATTAACAAGCTTCCATTTATGAGCCCAATATTTCTGCGGGCCAAAGCCTGCTTTCAGGCCTAAACTTGGCTGCCATCAATTATTTTGATCCATCCACCAAATATTGAAGATTTGAAGCCATCAAAGATATGGATAGCATATTTCAGCTATTTTTTTATTATTAATTTAGTTGTTTAGTTTAACAGTGTAAATCATTTTTTTATAGAAGAAAAAATAGCATACAAAGACCTAAATGAAAAGATAAACAACAACAGAAAACAGACGACCGACAAGTACTGGAACAAAAAATCTAGACAAGAAAAGTAGTCCAAGCACAAATAAGCAATCCATCAACTGCTTATTCATCTTCACGCTTCAAAGCAATGCATGCCAAATTGGCCAAACGGAAGGAGTGACTCGTCAGTCAACTCCGAAGCAACGATGAAGCACTGACCAATTTCCACTGAAACACAGGACGATGCTGCACAAGCGAGAAAGGCAACAAAGACGACTTCAAAGCTAGAACAAGTTAACTAGCCGGGAGCAGTGAGATGCTCCACTTCGCCTCACGCCAAGAGAGGTGACCAGACCACCGGAGCCAGTAACGCAACAAATGCAACGAGTGCAGCCAAACGAAACTAACACTAAGTCTAAAACTACAACTAAAATGTCAACTAAAACTAAAACTAAAACTAAAAACACAAGAAAAAACCTATACACAAATTCAAAACAAACACCGGCCAAATGCGCCAATGGCCTCAAGACCAAGGTTGTGTCGTCGAAACCACCAACAAAAGAGAAACAGCGTACCCACCATTAAGCCCACAACACCACAAAACAACCACGGCCCAACCACACAACCATACAACCAAAAACCTCTATCACCGCAGCCATACCCACCCCAAACCCATAACCCAATCCACGGCACCTGCCCCATCGCCGGTGCCCAACCCGCCGGAGCAAAAACAACGAAAACAACGCCATCACAACTCAATTGACTGGCCGGTGACAGAGATGAGAACCCGGCAGTGGCAGGAGACGACGAAGAGAGGTGGAGATGACGGCTATAGGACGAAGCGAGGGACGACATGGGATGGAGGAGCGTCTCAGTATAGGCGACGAAAAATATTAAATCATATTTAAGTAAAATATTAAATAAAGTAATATTTCGGATTCATATCCGAAGCAAAAAACAGTGATTTGAAAATGGCGTAGTTTAGATAAAAATATATATCAAAACTACGTTGTTTCATTAATATAACCCCTAAGTTAAAAACTGAATCATTTTCAAAACCCTACAATTTTATTTTAAAACCTACGAAACTGCGTCGTTTATATTTTGGCAGCAAATAGCTGCGCTGCTTGAGATTTTATTCCACATCTTTCAAATTATAAAATGAAAATAAAGTTGTTCAATTCAGTCTTGGTATTGAAATCAAATTTATTTTTATTCATCAATTAGATATGTCCTTAGAGGGGCACGCTCCATTGAAACATGAGGTAGAATGAGGCAGTGATGCACGTTGTGAGCCACTCATTTAGATGATGTGGCAGAGAATAATTGTTAACTCTTTACTTTTTGCTTCTAATTTTACTGCCTTAAATGAAGGCTCCTCTGTCCTTAGAATGTTATTATCATACCAATCATGGGATTTATACTTATTATTTTTTTTGTCACCCCACCCACTCGGCAACCAACTATGTTGGCATTTACACTTAATTTACCCATGACATAAAGTAAACATTATTGTTCAAATCTAACTTTTTTTTTTTTGATACTCCTTGTTCAAATCTAACTTGGCTACACAATAAATAATTAAAATCAACTTGAGTACGTAAACAAAAAGTGGGCCCACAAGGGTGCCAGATCTATGGCCCAATTGGCCCATCAAGAGGGTGAGACGTGTTTGGTTTGGTGGTTAAGTTGATGATAAAATCGCATGTTGTACCTTATCATCTGGTAACTATATTTATTTCGTACCAAACAAAACCATAACTTTTCAACATGCGTCCCTTTGGACGGCTAATGCATCAATTCCAATAATTGCCCTCATCAATACATTTCAGTTTACTGTTTACACCATAAAAAAAACATTTCAGTTTACTAAAATTCCGGTATTTTGATAAATGTCATATTAATACCATTATTTTCTGATTAAACTATGTATCTATTTTTCTAAATTTACAATAAATAAGATCTTATCTTATAAAATTGATGTATTTATCATATTCATGAGCGAGTTCAACTCAAAATAGTACTCATATTAACAATTTGAACCGTTTACATTAAGTGAATGAACTTTAATATCTTTCAGTTTAATTCAATTTAGATTCCATATGTATATAAAACTACAAAAAACGAATTAATATTTTATAACTTTGGTGTCATGATGCAAAACAAATATTATAAATCTTAAATTTTGGTATGATAAGTTTGATTGTTTGATGTGGAGCTGTCTGACCCCATTCCGCAAGTTATGTACCAATTGAACGTCGTGTGTGGGTCCGTGACAACATTTACTATTCAATTTTGATGCCTTATTTTGTTTTCTTATTTAAGTTTTTTTATAAGAATAATTTATTTAAGTTCCAACTATAATCTTTTATTTAATTTTATACAATTATGTATTTTGTTCATAACAAATAAATTTAATCTTTATATCCTACAGTTTTTATCTAACTATGTTAGTTTCAAATTTAAATATAAGATGTTTTAATCTCAGAGTTAGAAGACTTTTTTCTTTCCAAACTAAATAAACCATGTTAGAACCATGTGAGAGTCCAATTTGCAGAATCAAAGCAACCAAGACGTATTCAAAACAAACATCTGCTGGTCCGCTTAGCAGTTAAGAAACAAAAAAACAAAATATAAGGCTTCAAATTCAAATCAATATTTTCAGAAGTAGAAGATGCCAACTGGCTTGGGGGTGAAGAAATGCATATTCTCTCATCATCCATGTCGTGCAGACGTGCACACAAATTACATTAGAGTTGAAATTTCATACTAAAATTTATCAAATGAAACGTTATCATTCACAATCATGTATTTATCATATCCCATTTTTGCGATGTTGTTCATTTATTTAAATTTGTGTGGAACATGGATTCATTGGGATATTGGGATTCCATCCTTTGTCCCCAACCCAATAATGTTCCTAATTTGAAGTCGATTAAATTAAAGTGGAGATGATAAGTAAGCAATAATTAACTACGAAAATAAGCAAGTGAGAACATGTGTTTTGGTTAGGAAAGTCCCAGCGAGCTGTTGTTTAAGGAATTTCATATAAAAATACTTGGGAGTCACTTGTGGGACAAGTTATCCAATTCCAACCATGGACTAAATGTCACTTCCTTATTTAATGTATTTTCAAATTTTTTTTGAAAATATCAAAAATTATTATTAAGGTAATTAGATAATTCTATAAGTTTAGTATTTAAAACCGGCCATTTTGGATAATGATGTTTAAAATGCTGACTCATTCTGATGAGTTCAATTATATGATATATTTTGGCACTTTAGTCTTTAGGAATCCAAACCTTTTTTTTTGTGAAAATAATTTAGGAATCCAAACCTTAGTTATTGATATTTTTAGATAAACCAAATCAATAAAATTCATGTTTGTGATGACAACTGTGACCAAGTGGAATCCTCCACTCCTCTCCTGCATACTGCTAACGCGGCTTCCTGCCAATCATCCAATTTCGAGATTTTACTCCATCTTTTGTTTCTAAGCATTCATAAATATAAAATTACTAATTAAAAAAAATGAATGATACTATTTTTTTAGTTGATTACATCTACAAAATTGATATTAGATTCGATTTTATCAAACTATTTTTTCGAGTAATTTTTTTTTACATTAGTGTGAACTGAATCTATGTAGGTCTTTCAGAAGATGAAACTATATTACTTGATTTGATTGAAAAAACATGATACATTTTGAATTTAAAATTCATATATATAGCTACACGAGTTTTATATACTAATAAAAAAACAATATCCCGAATGCTCATGGACCATCAACAAACACCAATCACACTTCTCCACATGTCCCAATAAAATCTCATTTCACCCACCAATACTCAAATTATCTTTCTACAAGGACCGAATCGACAATTCACAAACTTCCCCATTCCTCGCACCGAAAAAGAATCTACTTATCCCAACACCGTCCTCATACTTTAATTATCTACAAAACACATCCCCAGACTCCTATCTATATAAAGCAGACCCCACTAACTATTCTTCCGCAGCTCTTCTCCTCGATCTTCTCTCTCATCGATAATCATGGCTTCTCTCAGATCAGTATCTCCGGCGACGGCCACCGTCGTCACAATCCTCGTCTTCGCCACTCTCTTCGCGTCCTCTTTCGCCTCCGACATGTCGATCATCAGCTACGACGCGGCACACTCTACCTTCGTCCGCTCCGAAACCGAGGTGTCGGAGATGTACGAAGCGTGGCTGGCCAAGCACGGAAAGTCGTACAACGCGATCGGCGAGAAGGATAGGCGGTTCGAGATTTTTAAGGACAATTTAAAGTTCGTCGACGAGCATAACGCCGATCCCGAGAAGAGCTTCACGCTGGGGATGAACAAGTTCGCTGATCTGACGAACGAGGAGTATAGAGAAAGGTTTTTGGGGGTCAAGAGTGATGCTAGAAGGAGGAGGGTTTCGAGTGTGAGGAGCGATCGGTACGTGCCACGTGTCGGTGACAGTCTTCCGGAGTCGGTGGATTGGAGGAAGGAAGGCGCCGTCGCTGATGTCAAAGACCAGGGACAGTGTGGTAAGCCAAAAGTCAAAAATTTTCTCCGATTTCTGTGAATAAATATTTTACTTTTCGATTGTATCTGATTTTTTTGGATTCTGGTATCTCTTTTATCTGCTAAATTAGGAATTAGGGTTTGGATTTACCAAAATTGACCTTATTTTTTGTTTAGCGATCTCTGCTTCTTATCAAGTTCTTATCTTTGCAGACTTAATAAAAGTCAACTTCTGTCATTTAAGTAGCAATTATCTCCTAAACATTAGGACGGGATCACATCAGATTTGGTGCTAATCTGTAGTTGTTAATCCGATCCTGATATTTTTACCGACAAGTGAGCTAGGATAGTCTCAATCTGCTAGATTTTTAATTGATTAGTTTCATTCAAAGAAATGGCCCTTGTTGCTTTTTGTCCTTGTTTTGATGGACCGAAATCTGTTGTATATATTAGTATGATCTTATCTGTTAAGTATTGATCTAATTTGATAAACTTAGAATTAATAATAAGTTGAAATATGATAAGATCCCAAATATTGTTAGGGACTAAGCAACTTATTGGATTACACAGATGTTTTTGTTCTTGATGATTGATGCTGTGTGAGGGGGCATTGTGTGTTATAATTTTGGCATTTCCATGTTGCTGTAGGGAGTTGCTGGGCTTTCTCAACCATTGCTGCTGTGGAAGGGATAAACAAGATTGTTACTGGCGATTTGATTTCCCTATCTGAGCAGGAACTGGTTGATTGCGACACCACATACAATGAGGGATGCAACGGTGGCCTCATGGATTATGCATTTGAGTTCATTATTAAGAATGGAGGCATTGACAGTGAGGCAGACTATCCATACAAGGCTAATGACGGCAAGTGTGACACATACAGGGTGCGTCCTCATCCTATGCTATCTTTTAAGGTTCGCTCTGCCATGGATGACATTCACTAAGTTTTAAAATTTGTATTCTTCTGCAGAAAAATGCTCGTGTTGTTAGCATTGATACCCATGAAGATGTTCCGGTCAACAGCGAAAGTGCATTGCAGAAGGCAGTGGCAAACCAGCCTATTGCTGTCGCAATTGAGGCTGGTGGCAGGGCTTTCCAGCTTTACCAATCGGTATGAAATTTGCTTTTATAGAGATGATATCATCTAACGGGCATATGCAGTGGAGCCTGAACAAACATGATTAATTTGTTGTGTGTTTCTCCAGGGTGTCTTTACTGGCACTTGTGGCACAGCCTTGGATCATGGTGTGGCTGCAGTAGGATATGGAACTGATAATGGCAAGGACTACTGGATCGTCAGGAACTCATGGGGCAGCAGCTGGGGAGAAAATGGCTACATCCGCATGGAACGCAATGTGGCTGGTACTGCCACTGGCAAATGTGGAATAGCAATGGAGGCATCCTACCCTGTCAAGAAGGGCCAGAATCCCCCTAACCCTGGCCCATCTCCCCCAACTCCAGTCACCCCTCCTACCGTATGCGACAGCTACAACGAGTGCCCCGAGGCTACTACCTGCTGTTGTGTGTATGAATGGGGAAAGTACTGCTTCGAATGGGGATGCTGCCCTCTTGAAGCTGCAACTTGTTGTGATGACCACTCCAGTTGCTGTCCACATGAGTACCCAGTGTGCAATGTCAACGCAGGAACATGCTTAATTGTAAGAACAAATTTATTGCACTCTTTTACAAAATGACTAGGTATATATTTGTTACAGTCCATTGACGTTTTTACTTAATTTGCAACAGAGCAAGAACAACCCAATGGGAGTGAAGGCCTTGAAGCGCACGCCAGCAAAACGCACATTGCCCTTTCTCAACTTTGCCAAGAAGATCAGCGCATAGAAACATCCTAATGCGCATTGCAGTGGGGATCAAATGTTGGAATTCAAGCTTCACCACATGGGGCTGTTTCCCACAAGTTTCTCAGTTTCTAGGCCAAGAAGTCAGTTCACGGTTGCAGTTTAATATTATTTGCGATGGATGAGCTCGGCACAAAGGTTTCATTTCAAGATGTTGGATTATGTAAATAATGTTTACTTCTATCCATCGCCATTTGAACACTGAAACAAAGCTATGTATCAGTCTGCTGTCTTTCAATCAAATTATCAGTTGCTTTGATCCTTCACTCATGGTCTTATTGTTCTTTCCTATCTTATTGTAATCCGTCAACTTATTAAAACCCACAACAACAGGAATACAATTCAAGACAGATTCTGAATCATGAAGGATTTTAATTTTGAATCAGAACAGATTGTAGAATCAGTCAGAGATACAATTGAAGTTGAACATAGGTTTTATGGAAAAGCTATTGGCAAGAATTTCCTCAGAATTTGGATATGATAAAACATTCTGAGTAATTGATTTTTACAGAGTCAAAGTACCTAGGGAAAATTACAGAAATGCATCCTAACAACATGATCAGATCAGATCAGATCAAATCAAAAGTCTTGCTTTCTTTGTTCTTCACCATTTTGAACTCCAGCTCCAGTCCAGCTGTATAGTTCAAACCTAAGTTATGCTGAACTCTTCTTTCTTCTTCATCTTCTACTCGGCCTGTAGGCTCGAGTTCGAGCTCACCGACAAGAGCTGAACTTAGCCCCAGGCTGCAGGAATTGATGTCTGTCCTCTGAATTTTACTACCCTTCGATATGTCTCTTTCTCTCGCATAGCCTACATCACAGGCCTCAGCATACGGGTTAAGAGGTGGAATGGGTAACACAGGTGGTAGCCGCCTGCCATTTTGCACGCTATTCCAACATAAATTGAAACTCTTGTGGATCGGCTGCAAGTTGGGTAGCTGATCATATGTTCTCTTTGAGCCAAGTGATTGTTTGGCATTGCTTGCTCCCTCGGTATTCAATTGTAGATGCTGGATAGGTATGTGTGGTCTTTGTAATGCAAAAAGTCCCGGCAGGCTTTGTAAGTAGGTAAATTTTCTCTGTATGCTGCCAACCAAATTCTTATCCTCAGCCACCTGAGGATATTTTAATCTTCTGATTTTAGTACCAAGCAGATTTGTCAATTCAAACAAGTTGCAATTGGGTTAGATAATGAGAATAGGAGAGGTAGATTGGACCTTATCGAGCGAGCCCAGCTGAATGATGCCTTCTCTGACGGATATCAACCCAATTGTCTGCTTCAAACATATTATGATGAGAATATTAAATGAAATGTGGTGAACGACTTAAAGACTGAATTAATTATTTTACCTGAATGCCCGAGTTGAACTGAAGTTCCCAGGCTCTTGGTTGCTGCATGAAAGGAGAAGCTCAGAAATGAACAAAACAAGCGAGTTCTGGTCGAGGTTTTTATGTAATATCTTACAAGGTCAAGGGAAACATTCCAAGCTGGTAAGATATTGGCTTCATTGTTGCTCTGACTGTCGCTAAACACCCATTTGTGACCGTTCTCCGCTGCCACTTTACCTACCAGTCTGCAAAATATGACACTTACAATGTTATTATGCCTGAAAACGAAGCCAGATAAGAACTTGGGCTGTCAGAGTTCAGACTGACCCTTCTCCATAATTGTAGACCTCATGAGACATTTTGAAGAAGACATCAGCCCCAAACCTCCCATTTGCATATGCACTTCCTGCTCGCTCGCATTCGAGGAAATCACAATACCCATCTTCCCAAACAAGAATCCTGAACAACCGTGGCTCAGGAATCAAACAATGAATATAATAAATAGGACACAAGCCTTAGATAATTTCGCAGTGTTTAGCCTACCAATTTCTCTTGTTTCCTTTGGATCTGTTAAGCATGCATCCCCCATAATCCCATCTGCAACAATATGAACAACATCAAACATCATATTACCGGTTACAACTCACCCACATCATTCATATTTGTATCCAGGAGAAGTCTGCACCACTGTGGGAACTGACTGAGTCGCAAAACTGCAGATAAGCGCAGATATATTTTTAAACTGAAAATTAAAACTTACTTAGGGGGAGGGAAGTTCCTAGGAAGGATTCGCCAAAAGACTGCATAAACCCACTTGGCAGAAGACTGAGAAGAATCTGACGGGCAGGAACAGAAGCTTCTAAGCGTATGTTGCAGCAGACAATTCAGCATAGGAAGTCCACCGATTTCCATAATATTTTCACACAGAATGAATCTTCCGCAACTTCCACTTCTGTGCAAGAGCTCGATCTTATAGCACTGTGCTCCTTACTCCTCTGACCCTGACAACATATATCACATCATAAACACACTCGCTGTTCAACACTTCAACCTGTTGTTTACTTCTCTGAGTGTTAATCAGTTTCCACAACAGTCCTCAGAAAACGACATCAAAAGATCTACTATTGAAGTTTAAATCAATTTAAGTCTCAAACTCATGTTCCCCAACACTTATGTTCCCTAATATGCTGCAAATCATAATAATAACATGAAAACAAGCATATGCGAAAATTGAACATTTAAAATACCTGAATGCTAAACATGTTTATTTTTTGCTTGTACAGGAAGATGACAGGAACGTATCCACAATGAGTCAGGATTATTGGCTCCCAGCATTATGATAAGGGCATGGTATGTGTCTGCTTGTCTGGAAACTGGGTGGTCCGGTACCAGTGACTGATGAGTGCAACTTCATTGTCAAGCATAATACAGATACAATACAGATACAGCTAGTACACTATTGTTTTCTAAGTTTCCTTATCACAAACAGACCCTCAAATCCAATTGCAAAAAAGTTAGAAGGATATGGTTGTAAGTAAGCGGTCGAGCACGAGTAGTCAGCAGTGTTATAACAGATTATTGTCCACGGATGTCTATGAGGTTTGTCTGAAAGATTTGGATATTAATGGAGAATCCTGGAGTTGGATGGTATTTAAATTTTGGTGTATCAGGAAAACATGAGCCAGAGGATATTGGTCCAGGATGAAAAGCACGAGTGGTGACTGGTGATAATGCTGCAGGTACAGCATCATGTAGAGGCAACTGGGGCATTGACAGGTCTAAAATTGTAGGGTACATATGAGCATGGCCCTGATCCGTGCTCCATGCTTGCCCTACCTGATCTTATCTCTTTCAGTTTGAAGATATCACAAAAATCATTGGTGAAACTGTAGTTACTGTCACCAATCTGCAGCTGAACCAGCGAGGCAACATGGAACTTACTTGAATAAGTTAATTAATTATTAATCGTCCAACTAAAAGCATAAAGCTTTACGGGTTAAGAGCTGTCAACTTCTTCAGCAGCAGCTGATCCTTTGTTGAAGTACCTTTGTAGCACACAGCTGAGAAAACAAATAATGTAAGGATTGATTGTTCAATGTTTCAATAATAACGGAACGATATTTACAGAGACAAATGCATGAGGGCATGCATTGATTAAGAATAAAAATGCACTTGCTTGCCTACCGAAAGGGAACATATTTTTACTTCACCATGTGCATCAACTGTCTCTTCATTGTCGAGGCGAATAATACGACCCAGTACATAAGCAATATAGTCCAAGTTACAGGCACGAAAAATGCGTCAAACGTCAAAGAATGTTAACAAAAATGCAACGCAGAAGGTCATTGTGATACCATGCCTGCAATTAAACCCCGATAATCAAATATGAAAGCTTCCCAATTTTCTTCAAATGAGAAAGTAATTATGAAAAGGTAAGGGAGGAGAATCGATAAACTACACCGACTTCCGACTAAGAAATGAAGCTAACTACAACTCAATATTTAATCCAAAGATAAAATTAGAAGACATGTCATGGAATTGTTTTGCTGCAACTGCGGAAGTTCAAAATTATTAATCCCTTGTGAAGGAATCATCTGTTCCATGACGACCACAATACAAACAGCGCATAGTACTGTGAACAATGTAGACACCAAGTAACCATCACATATTGAGTTTATTGATTTTAGCAGCAAAGTGCTCGCACAGCCACACAAATCAAAGATGAGTTTCAGAGAAAGCTTAAAACTGAACTGCTTGGCTCCATTAACAATTAGCATCAAGCTCAACTAAACACTCCCCATTACACAATTTCCAGAAAGTCATGACCTTTCTGTAACTCAGCCATCAAACAAACTCTATGGCCTCCAATACATGCACAAATCTTCAAATCTACATTCACAAAACTAAAATTCAAGGATGTGAAACCCTATCATTCGTTAAATCATCAGACGCACAAGCCCTAAAATACCATAAGTACGAAAATTAAATTTCACCAAAAGCCCAGAAATCGAAGGGTTCTAATAATAAAGGTCCATGGTTCTTTAAAGCGTGCTGCCATTACGAGATCGGTGAGGAGGCGGCTTCGCCGTTGACGTTTTCAAATTGCGTTGACTTTTTCTTAGATTAAATAGGCCGAATTTGGTTTGATGGGCTTCTGCTAAGCCAGACTCATTTCGGCTCAAATATGAAACCGAACTAATAATAATGCGGTTCACTTCGATTTGTGGTTTTGATTCGGTTTGATGTGGGGCTCGTTTGTTGTACGAAGAGTTCAATTCTGCAGATTCAGTTGAAATTTTCATTTGATACGAGAATGGAGATTTTTGGGATTGATTTTGGGTGTGCGTATGGGTCGTTGGTCAACGGTCAAATACCCGAAAAAGAGTGTTTGCTGCCTCTGCTATCGAAGATTCTTGGGTACTGTATTGTGGCCGCTTCAACTACTGTGAAGCTTCCCCAGGTTTGAAGTTTCTGAAACCCTAGCTTGCTTGATTTGTGTTGTTGAGCTTCGCGGTCTCTTAGTTTGTTTTGATCTGGGCATTTGGAATTGGAGTGAAAGGTTTGATCTTTTGTGCTAGTGTTTTTTGATGTGCTGAAATACTGAGCTGCCTTGATTTGAGTTCTCAGTAGCATAACTGATCTGTTGAAGAAATTGGGATGATTAGGTTATTAATATTTCGGGAAATGATGGAGGATCTGCACTATGTGCTCCTAAGCGTGACGTATGAGTTGAAGGAGTGGAAAGGTTTTTTTTTTTTTTTTTTTGGGATGATTGATGTATTTGCTTTGTGTCCAGATTTTGAAAATATTGAAGCATGGAAGTGTACGGGGGCTTAGCGTCATATCATTTGAGCTTGAGGTTGTTGGATATACAATAGCGCTGGCCTATTGTCTACATAAGCAGATGCCGTTTTCAGCGTTCGGAGAGTTGGCATTTTTGTTGATCCAAGGTAAACCTAACTGCAGCATTACCAAATCCATTATATTTCAGGAATATGAGATCTAAGGCTGTGTTTGTTATTTGTCGTAGAGATGGATCATATCATCTCTGGTACTATAAGAATATGGTGTCATGCATTGCGTTTCACTGGAGCTAATATATTTTGGCAAGAATAGTTCTGCATGTAGTGATGCTTTGCTAGATCTTTCATAAGTCACTCAGTAAACGGTTCAATTGTATACCTGATTCGTTTTCAGAGTTTGAAATCTTCTACTACCAACATAAGAATTCATTTCCTTTCAAAGATACATATTCTGCAAGGCAGTAAATGAACATGTTAACTACTTACATCTTGAATGGTATTATAATAAGCCCTTGACTGCGTTGGTGAAAAGTTCTTGGCTATCCTGGTGATGGGAATGGCCTTGGGGCTGGCAAAGCTGTCCCGAATGTGATCTAACACACTAATTTGTCCTTCATTGTTTTAGCAATCATACTTGTTGGTGTAATATACTACTACTCTCAACCGATGGGAGCCATGGCATGGATTAGGCCACTGATGTATGTTGTTTGATTTAAACCTTCCGAGACTATCAATTGCTTATTTTTCCACAAAATTTAGATGGTCTCACTTTGTATTCATGCTATTGATTGCAGATACTGTGCGATAGCTCCGACAATTTTAGCTGGTCAAATAGATCCTGTTTTATTTGAAGCTTTGTATGTAAGTGGTGATTTTTTGTTTCTCAGTCTGCATAAGGTCCAATTGTTCATGAAGGCAATTTATTACTTAGGCTTGTAACATCATTATTGAGGAATCACTGGATCGGTATATGTTCTAGTTATTATTTCTTCATTTTCTGTGTTTCAATCCCTGAATGTGTGTTTTTGTTAAATCAATCCGTCTACCATTTCATGCAACAGCTCATTGTACTTTTCAGAATATTAATTCCCACTGTATGTTACAGGCTTCTCAACATGCGATATTTTTCATTGCCAGGATACCACAGATCTGGAAGAATTTTAGAGTAAGTTTATGAACACAGCTCTATTTTTTGCTGATAAACTCTTGCAACATTATTTCGATAACGTATTCGTTGAAATTTTTAATTGTGACGAGTATGCCAAACGATTTTGGCGATCATCTTTCACCTTTGATCTTTTCCTGTTTTTTTTCTTCCTTCTGTCAAGTGTTTACTTCGTGGGTTCTGAAATTCGCTACATCATCAGTTTATGCCAAAACCAAAAACCATCAAGACCTTCATAGTGTTGTTCATTTTTTGGCTTTAAAGTGCTTAGAATGAAAACAATCTCGGTTCGCACTTTAATACTTGTTATTCCTTTGAGTGATACAGTTTATGATTTATTGTTTACTTGATTTCACTAGTGTCTATCATTCTGTTAACATGTATAAATGCATTATTTACACTGTTGTATTCATAGAGTAAAAGCACCGGCGAGCTCAGCTTCCTGACATTTTTCATGAACTTTGCTGGTGGCTCAGGTATATTTATTCACTTGGGTGTCACAAAACTGTTTTGAGAAAGTATCTTTAACATCTTACCGATTGTGTTGCAGTTAGAGTTTTCACCAGCATCCAAGAAAAGGCTCCTACAAGCGGTATCCTTACTAAGTTAATTATTTTCTTGCTAAAGGTTTTCTGTAGTTGTCTGCTTTCTATGTGTCACTCTCTAGTATTGTTTCGATGGTACCCGTCATCCACAAAGTCTAATCTGCAGTATTATATACTGAATAGTCTTTCTTAGATATAAAAGAAAAAAGTAATCCACTCACACAGAAATATACATTTTTGATAACTATCAAATGGTTGATTTCATCGAATTTTTTTTGCATATGATCTTAAATCTTGACAGCTAGTTTTGTTTTCTCACTTGTGAACCTTGACTCCAAGATAGTTCTCATGGGTTCCATCCTTGGGATTGTGCTGAATGGAACATTGCTCAGTCAAATACTTTTATACCAGACGCCACCTGCGAATGACGAGAAGAAGACAAACTAGATACCTCAAGATACACTCTCCATTCAAGGCCCTGCTATAGTAGAGCCATATTACCAACACTATCAAATTTGAATTTTATTTACTGGATGTTGCTATAGATTCGACAAGCTACGGATGTTCCTGTCAATGTAGCTTGTGTCTTGAACTAAAAGGATCAGAAACAAAAACAATGCAGTCCTTAAAAATGGATGAAACCGAAACAATTCCCGTGTTTAACGTCTGATTCCGAAACTGTTGGAAACTAAAGGGGTCCTGATTGCATTTGTGCATGCTGTAACTATGCTCAATTTGGTCCTCCAAAAATAGGATCAAACAGAAACGGTTCTCATGTTTTGTGTCTCCATGTTAAGAATTAGAAATTACAGGGGTATAAATGTAATCATTTGAAGTCGACACCTGCAACGGCTTCACAGGGCACAACATCAGTCATCAACAGAGCAGCCATGGCGACTCGCTGTATCCTCCGACACCTCTCTCTCTACCATCTCCGGCATATTCATCGCCGGATCTTACCCGTGACCTCAGCTCTGTCTCCTTTCCTTCGCCGAAACTTTTCATCTCAGCCGTTCTCGCGCTCGCGCTGGAGCGGCGCGAACGACGAGGTCTGGTCTGGGGAACTTGGTGGCCTGGCTTTTGGTTCGGAGGCGGAGAAGTTGGATGGGGATGATAATGAGGAATGGAGAGCTAAAGAAGCTGAGATTTTGAAGGACATTGAGGGCACCGTGGAACTAGCTAAAAAGATTCTTCACTCTGGCAAGTCAGTGATGGATTAAATGGTGACTTTTTTTTTAGGGTTTTGCATTTGTATTAGTAAAGTTTGCATCTTGTATTATGAATGTATAATTAGCCCTAAGGAAATTAGGTTGAATGGACATGGTAGATGAGCTTTTGAGCTATGGACTGGATTCTGGGGTTGGGTAGAAAGTGAATGGAGCAGTTTCAGATTAGGTTTTTGATTGTGTAGGTCAGACATCACAGTTCCGCATTTTGTGCGTTTGATATGTCTAAGATGAAGGGAGAAAAGAACTTGAATTAATGTTGATCGATGTATCTGAGATGTTGATTGATTGCGAGACTTTCCATGTGCTTTATAGTTTTGGTGGAGCTTTTCGTCTTTCGTAACACTCGTTTTTGTGTTGAGCGGCTGTTATACTCTTTGGCATCAGGAGTTTAGTAGGATGCAGGAGCAATGTTTAATTGTAGGAATGCGTAACACGATTTGGTAACACATTACCTTAGTGTTGAATATTACTATTGAAGTTGCAATGATTAGTTATCAAGGGAGTACTATCCTGATTGGGTTATGCGTTTAAGTAGTCAGAAATAACTATCGTACAATAATGATTTGCCTTTTGCCCTTATATGTTATAGTATTTTGAACCCAGAAGCATCTGCCCATATACTTTTCATTTCATTGATTCATTTTTCGTTTCTTTTTGCAAGTTATAATTGTGGAGATATGTTGTCTCCGGAAGATGAGGAAGAAGTGTTTAATAAGCTTCTTGTGTATCATCCACACTGTGAAGAGAAAACTGGCCTTGGATTGGATAATATCATGGTACGTTGCAAGACCTTACGCCATAAGATATTTACATGTTCGATCTGCATATGCATCTTGTATAGTTCATAGCCTGTTAGATTTTTGAGTATGCATAAAATTTTGTTGATTTGGGAATATGCAAAGGCACAACTGACAAGTTGACGCTTCAAACTGAAAAGCTATTGGTGCTTTTGTTACGCCATTTGGCCTGATTTGTTCACGTAGTGTCCCTTTGTTTGTTGAAGTGATTGTTTGTATATGCTTAACTTTATCGTCTTGTAACCATAACAAAAATAGGCTTAAAAAAAGGATAATGCAGCATGTTATGTAAGTAGTCTACCAATGTGTAGGTCAAATGGATTGTTCTGCAACGCCAGACATCATCTTGTATGCGTTTTCTGTAATAACCATGCGGCTTGTGTTATTTATGTAGTCTACCAATGCGCAGGTTAAATGGATTGTTCTGCTAGTATCCAGACATCATCTTGTATGCGTTTTGCGTAATAACCATGCGGTTTGTGCAAAATACTAACTGTGTGTTCTATTTTTCTTGTACATAAAGGTTGATTGGCACCCTGTATATGGAAGGTCGAGATGCTTATTTGTCGTGAGAAAAGATGGTAGTCGGGAGGACTTCTCGTATTGGAAGTGTCTCAGGTCCTATGTTGAACTTAAGTACCCATCTGATGCCGAAAGATTCATTTCCTTACATTTGACAAAACCAGGGAAGGCTCAATAAATAGGTATGTTTCAGCTAGACAAAATCGGTGTGGAACTTAACTTGGTTTTGTGACCAAGAGTATTATATTTCTGTAATACACAATGAAATAATGTCGTTTTGAAAATTCATTGTCACAGATTTATTTTTGCTAGTTATTTACTAATTCACAAACTGAAAACTACTAACCAAGCAATTGATTTTTTTTATTTTTATAATACCCTCTTTATGCTTGAAGCTCACGAGTTTCTAACCACGTATTAGATGTCAATTTGAGCATATGATCACTGCTAGTCTTGGGTTGAATCGTGTGCTCTTAAAACTGTAAATTACATCATGGTAGCTGTCTGCAAATGTCACTTGCATTTAGAACCTGTATATATCACACTTGGTCAAGCTTTTGAGTTATGAGTCTTGCCTACTCCCATTCAGTAATCAATCCACTTTAGTAGATCTGCGAATAAGTCAGAGTTTAGTATTGTAGTAATGTAGTGTTTATGTCGGCATGTTAATATTTCCATGAGTTTGAACTCAGACATGAGTTTTCACAAGTTTAAATATTATATTTAGCTTGGTTTATTTATCATTATTAATGAACTTTGACCAAATTTTATCTAAGCTTTGTTTATTTATTAACAAAATAACTTTTGGTTGAGCTTTGACCGAACATAGTACTAGCATTTAGCAGGCAATTCACTAGTAATATATTAGCAAAGCTTGACTTGAAGCTTGAAGGTACCTATGATTGTGGATGTTTGGATTAATAATTGAGGGACAAGCATGATCATTAGGTTAGAGGTCAGAGACTATTTGTCTTAGTAGGGCCCCTCAATCCAGCTGGGGAAGGAAGAGGAAGACAATCCTTCCTCCTGGCTCCACCTCCACTGCAATTCTGTGTCACACACTGTGAGCATCATAATGAACTAGAGCATCCTTTTTTTTGCACAAGTTCTTCTTTTGCTGCATTTCAACTACTCTGTTTGACATGTCCTTTCTTATGCTTTCATCTTGTTTGTATATTGAATTTGATAGATATCTGCATCCCAACTACTGTTTTGAAATCTTGCTGTTGGTTGGTATACTTAATCTCATTATATTGAATTATACTATCATATATTCAGAATAATTTATTGGGATGTCATGGACAAGTATGCATGCAGTCCTATGAAGCTTAGAGCTGCTGCTTGTATTGATTGATAAAGTTGTAATAAAGAGTTTTGCTTTAAATTTCCCGGAGCCTGTTTTGGGATTGTTATTCTTATTCATGGAAGATGAAGAAAGAGATGTTCTCTCATTGTTACTTTTTACTAGTATCATCTTGTGAGGTATAAAGGAATAGTGGGCTTGTCTGACTTTGACCAAAATGGTGAATTTGCTCCCTCATTCACCAAATCATCAGCAGGCTTTTGAAGCATGGAGACCTGAAAGAGTGGGAGAGGTTGATTTCAGGAAAGTTAAAGGATGAATTTGGTCCCCATTTTTGGGATGTTTTTGAATACTCTACTCTGCTACTCCCTAGCATTGTCTCATTTTAATCAGTACATTTCATTTAGTCATATTTTAAAATTTTAATTTTTTTCTTCATTTTTGTGTCTCATATTTTGAAGGCTGGAAACCATTAACAAACAAAAACTGAAAAAAAAAAAAAAAAAAATGAAATTCCTTGACCAACTTTAAAGTTTAACCTGTCTGTCAACTGCCTCCAATACTACCTTCCTTCACCTTCTATTTTCATTTCCAGAGAAAATGATCAATCTGAATTTTGGATATGAAGGCCACTCATCATATATATAATTCTTCGCCATCTCTTTTGTCCTTTCTTAAATCCTGACGGTGGAGCAAGCCCAAAACTCAAAAAAAAAAAAAAAAAGAGACATGAAAGCAACAAGCCACTGCAGAGAAAAATGACCCAAACAAACTGTTTCCATTCCATTCAAGAAACCCTCAAAGATATCAGCAAACAGTGGAAAACTGGAAACGAACAAGCTCAGAAATCTGATTCACCAGCCTGACATGACCAACCCACACTTTACCCATTTCGTACAAATTTGGAAAATGGGAAATTCAATTCATTTTACCCTCTTGCTAAAATTTAAATTTTAAACCCACAAGAAAATAAAAGAAGTGAAAACAAAAGTGATGAAAAGAAAAGAGAGTTTTATTTTTATTTTTGTATTTAGTGCTTTGTTGTTTTTGGCAAGAAGCATGCAAAGGAGTGTCTGTAGGCATGCAGTGGTGGCTTTTGGCTCTTCTGCAATGCTTTTCTTTTTTCTTTTCTTTTTTAAAAAAGAAGAAGAATGATTTTGCATTTAATTAATAATGTTTTCAATGTAATACTGAGATTCTTGTTCAAAACTCACTTGTTAGTTGTTCCTGATCTCCACCATTAAAGCCCACTCTCAAACACAGTCTTCAAAACACAGCTAGCAAGCTCATTCTCTTCAACCTATTTCTCCCTCTGAGCTGCTCAAAAGCACAATCTAGGGAGAGTGAGAGAGATGCCATGTTTTTGGGCTTGTCTATCATCCTCATCGTCTTATCTAACATCACTTCGCAATGAATGAACCTCAGATCTAAACAAACAAGTGAACAACCATACCCCTAAACCATGTCTTTGAACCAGTTTAGGCCATCATTTTTCTCGGAAGATGATCTATACTGTTCAGAGGAGCAATGGGAGGATGAGGGAGGAAGTGTGGTGAAATCACCAGACAATGTTGGATGTAGTCCAGTGTTTGAGTTGCCAGAACATGAGCTGATCTTGTCTGATGAAGAACTCAAGCAATTGTTTGTCAAGGAAAGACAAGGTCATGTGTTCAAAAACATTGAAAAGGTTCAAGCTTTGGTTGAATCCAGACATGGGGCTGTGGATTGGATCCTAAAGGTTCAATCTTTCTACTCATTCAGTGCCTTGACTGCTGTTCTGGCAGTCAACTATCTGGACAAGTTCATCTTCCTCAGCTTGCAGCAATCTTTTCAGAAGGAGAAGCCATGGATGACTCAGCTTGCTGCTGTAGCTTGTTTGTCCTTGGCCGCTAAGGTTGAAGAGATTCATGTTCCACTTCTACTAGACCTCCAAGTATGTACACATCTTTGCTCATTCACAGATTTAAGCTCATTGATCTCCAACACTTGATCTGATAAGTTGATTAGGATTTAGAGGCTGCAAGTGAAGTGGGTTTATGTTTTGGAATTGAAAAGCTGTGATCTTTGAAGTCCTGTGGCTGATTTGAGTTGTATCAATGCTGTTAGGATTCAAATGTTACAAGTGAAACAGGTTAAGGTTTTGGCATTGAAAAGTTGTGATCCTTGAAGTTTTGTGACTGATTTGAGCTTTGCCAATGTGGTTAGGTTGAGGAGACTAAATATGTGTTTGAGGCTAAAACCATTCAAAAAATGGAGATTTTGATCTTGTCAACACTTGAATGGAAGATGAACATGGTGAACCCGATAACATTTCTGGATCAGTTCACAAGCAAGCTTGGCTGGTCAAGCCTCGTTTATGGAGATTTCATTCAAAGATGCGAGCTTGTCATACTCTTGGCTCTCTTCGGTAAGCCACCATTTTAAGTAAACAGTATTTTGTCGAACACTTTGAAGTTTGAATTGATCCGGGATTCATTGCTAATGGTTTTAAATTTCATATGCAGATTCTAGAAACATGTCCTGGCCTCCCTCTGTGATGGCAGCTACTACAATGCTCCATGTTATCAGCAATATACAGCCCAGCATTGTCCAACAACTTGAAGACCAGATTGTAGGCCTACTTGGGATCAACAAGGTTTGTTATTTGAAAATTTAAATTCGTCTCACACAATATGTTTAAAAAGTTAGTCTTTCAGTACTAATAACATGTTTTGGGTCTACAGGAGAAAGTGAGTGAATGCTATGCATTTGTCCGAGACCTGACCTCCAACAGCCAAGGTCTCTTTTCCAACAAGCGCAAATTTAGATCACAATCATTCAGCCCCGGGAGTCCCACCGGGGTGATAGATGCGTCTTTTCTCTCTGATAGTTCAAACAGCTCATGGTCTGCGGCAAGCTCAGTCAATTCATTGCCCGAGCTTTGCAGGAAGAGGGGAAGGATGGATCATGACTACCTGCATTCCACATTTGATGAAGCTTAGCCATGATCAATTGGAGCTTGTTGTCTCTTCTGTATAATAACGGTTCGAACTGTATTATGATGAAGCTAAAGTGCCTGCCATCTTCACAACTTGCCTTCCTTTGAACTTCATGATTTGGAAGTGCTGATGGGTGTCATTTTATCAAGGAAATTGAAAGTGCAAAACTTGAGCATAACAAATGAAAAAGAGTCACTTTTTTCCAATGAATTTTACATGCTCACTATGCACGCTTGTTCCCATTGTAAGCCCCTTAAAAGCTTCACTCCTTGTCTTCATCCAGCAGATGCCATTTTGTGGCTGAATAAAGTTGTGACATAAAAAAGGAGTGCTCTTTTCTCAAAACATGTCATATGCCTGGTTCTTGGCTTCTTCTTCTCACTAGTGGATGCTAAAATCTAATTTTGGGTCATCCATCATCCTTAGATTTCACATCCTACAATGCTTGTCTTGTCTGGTTCTTGAAGCAATGTTTGTTGTCTTCTTGAATTTTATGCCTTTGTTCATGAATCTAATTCGGAATCCAAAAGTCCACAAACAAACATATCAGACCTTGTTTGGCCTCAGGGAAGAATCTGGCCTTCAAATTTCATTTACAAACTCATTCATATGATCAAGATCCACAAAATTTTCCAGCTATATCCAAAGCCACCAAAAATCACTCAGAAAATCACAAAATTACCAACAATTAGTGATATTATTAATCATCAGAAAGTTATTATAACATGAACTGGTAAGTAGTTGACCTGAGCTGAAACCCAGAAAAGGAAATTCAGATAAACAGATGGATCAAATTGAACACGATAGAGTGGACGAAACCCTAAACGGAAGCCAACCCAAATCAAGAACAGCAGACGGGTTGCTGAGAATCCGATCAAGCTCTCACCTTTTCATCCCGAAATTCATCTTCTCATAGTACCGAATCGAAAGCAGTGACAGCGACAGATGAACCTCGTCCTTCCCCCACCTCGTATTCCGCTTCAGTTTCCAACCCGAAGACGACGATGATGCTGACGGGGACGCGACTGGAGAAGCAGAAGGAGACGACGAGGACGACGAGGCGGGCTTGGAGAGCGGCCAGATGTAAAGCGAGTGTAATCGACGAAATCCGCCCAAGGCGAGGACGACCGATCTCAACTGCTGGTTGCCGCAGCCGATGTTGTTCCACTGCTCCGTGCAGATCATCTCCCATAGCCGCTCGTCGGCTGCGGTTTTGGACCATGTTTTGTTGACGCAGGCGGCGGTCGCGATCGTTCTTGCGTCCGCGTGTTTGAATACCTCGTACAGCAGATTCTCGGGCAGGGAATGAAATCCCACCTCGCTAACATCTTCGTTCAAATCGAAGTCGATCATCTTCGCTTTCTTTTTGAGGCTGTGGTGGTCGGGAGAGTTGTCGGAATCTGGAGAGCGTTTCATATTGAGCGTCGAGAATTACAAAGAGACTGAGTTGTGCGGTTATTTATGGTGTCAGTTTCGACTCAACAGAAACCTGCGTATTTAATGCTGAATTTGGATTTTTATTTATTTATTTTAATACGTTTGATTTTATTTTCAGAAATTGGAAAAAACATTTTAACTATTTCAAATAAAAAATGTCTATTAATTTATTTTTTTATTTTTTTTTGATGGAAAGACATTCATTCAACGAAAAAGCCAAAAGGCTTACAGACAGGTGCCCCATAGGACACACCAACAAATAGGTATTTCTTATTTTCATTTAATATAAATAACACTTGGGAAAAAAGGTATGTTTTTTTTTGTAAAAAATACAAATCAACGACAGTCCTTAATTCGGGAAAATTTTTCAAATTACATCAAAATCAACATTCAATTCCAATTTTACACCTTTTTTAGATTAGTTTTCCAATTTACACTAGTTTTGTAAGCCGCCTTTGCTCACAGCGTCTTAACATTAAGACGCTCTTGTTGACAGCCCTATGGTGTTTTTGCACCAAAATATGTGAGTCAGTAGCTGATGTGGATCGTTTAAATCTATTTTTTATTAAAACGTCGTCCGTAACAGCGGCTTAAGTTTCGAGCCCTAGTTTTTCTCTTCATCGTTCTATTAGAACGCTTCTACCAACGGCGTTTTAAGGTAAGACGTTGTCTCTAATAGCGGCTTACGCTTGTTTGGTAATATTACGGCACATGACTGCATATTTTGGCGCAAAAACGCCACGGGGCTTAAGACGCTGTCAACAAGAGCGTCTTAATGTTAAGACGATGTGAGCAACGGCGGCTTACAAAACTAGTGTAAATTGGGAAACCAATCTAAAGAATGTGTAAAATTAGAATTGAATGTTGATTTTGATGCAATTTGGAAAATTATCCCTTAATTCGACCATTTGGACGGACATCTCATATTAAATTTCGTTTACGGTTAATTTTTCAGTGACGAATTATAAATTATACATGACGAACTATGTCGTACGTTTGGTTTATCAATGACAAATTATAATCCAGTTTGACGAACTTTAAATTTTGCACTAAAAATATAATTGATCTTGATATTGTTTTATTTTTAGTTTGTGTTAACGAAGACAAACATATATTTAGCCGATCTTTTGAAAATTTGAAGAGACAAAGATATTTAATCGATTAAGAAAATCAAACAGACCGGACATTCAATATCATCTATAAATTAAGAATCGGACATTTAATGTCTCGTTTCATTAAAAAAAAAAGGGGATAATTACAAAAAAAAAAAAAAAAAAGACTATCTGAACTACCACCATATTTCAAATCGTGGTCTAGACTATTTCAATTTAGTGTTTTTGGACTAATTGAACACAATAAAATACCGCCTTTTTTCACACAATAAACTAATGTCGTTAATGAATACCGTTTACAATTATTATTCTTTAATAAAAATTATTTAATCTAACTGCGAACACACTGCCCTAATGTAATATAAATTTTTCCTTCACGATTCCATCAAATTACAATCACACCGTAGCGCGCTTCTTATCAATACTCTTCATGAAAGCATGCACGCTCAATCAAATCTTCCCCATCACTCCTCTTCCGATTTAAAATTGATTTGATTCTGGCGATGTCGGCTTTGGGAGAATTCTTCAGGTATCCGATGGACGGATGCCTCACTGGCTGTAACGACGTGATCGACTAGAGGTCGTACCACCGCAACTGTAAGTACGAGCTTCACAAATCCCGCAAGCATAACTGCCCTACAAGAAGCAACGCTAAGAAAGATTCCATCCGTTCGTATCCAATCTAGCTCTTTCTGGCTTTTCCTCTCCCGCGTCGTCGCCTTGATGCCTCTCTTCTTCTGTTGCTGATGCTCCTTTTCTTGGGAAAATGAAGAAATAGTTTCAGGGGACGAGTGATGATGACGATCTGTACTCACGGATCATTTCGCTCGCAAAATATCGATTAATTTTGTTTGGAACATGAGTGAGGGGGAAATTCATATTGTAATTTGATTGAACGTGAATAAAAAAGTTTTTATTACATTAGGGCAGTGTGTTGACAGTTAAATTAAATAATAATAATAATTGAATAATGTTGTTAGTTGATTGTGTGCAATTTAGTATCCGAAAATACTAAATAGAAAATTGAAATAGTACAGTCCGTAATTTGAAATGGTGCGGTATTTCAGGTAATTTTTTTGTAATTTTCTCTTAAAAAATGAAAACTTTTGAGACCTGGAAACATATTTGAAAACTAAAGTAAAACTAATGTATTCTTTTAAGCAAAAGTGGAATTGTCATATTTTGATTTTGTTTTTGTTTTTGGTATTGTTATTTTGTTGTGGATTCTTGCGTAGTGTTAAAGATAGGTTGGCTTTTGGTTAGGTCGGGACTTCAGAGCCAAGTCATGGCTGGTTGATTCCGGTTCATAACTAAGCGGATCAAACCGGTCCTTTGTCGGTTTTTATTGCGTTTGCGGTTCAATTATAAAGTGCACCAATAACCAATTGTTCATAATCATATCTTGGAAAATTTCCCAATTTTACTCAATCTCTAAATTTGATTCCCAATTTACTCACGTTTTTTAAGCCGCCATTAAGGACGGCGCCTTATATGTAAGTCGCTCCAGGGAACGGCGCCTTAAGCCTCGTGGCATATATTTTAAAACGATATTAAGTGAAATTGTTGACGTGACTATTTAAATTAAGACGCTGTTTGAGACAGCGCCTTAGGTCACAACTTTTTCGGAATTCTCTTCCAAAATTGAAGGTTATGATTTCAATCACGGCGTTGACTGCTCTCACCTTCTTAAGCACATGATTTCTATCGGATCCCAAGCTGCCAATCTCGGTGACGACAGAGTTCGCTGTTACTGTGTTTTGTTTTGTTATTGTTGCCGAAATTGGATTTCGGTCATGAATGAATTTGTTCTTCTCTGTCGGAGTTTCAAGTTAGATTGGAGTCTGTCTTTGTTATGGATGATTGGTTGTGGCTGCCTTGGCCATCGTAAACTTCTCTGCTCGTTATCAGTTCTGTTGCAAAATCTGACAATTGTTATGATGATGTGAACGCGTAGATTGGGATGATGAATTGCAAATTGTGATCTAATGCGCTGTTACAAACATTGTCTTAGTTAAAAAAAAAGTCTCATGAACAATCTGAGTTTTAAATATATGCCACGAGGCTTAAAGCGCCGTTCCCAAGAGCGACTTAAATATAAGACGCCGTCCTTAACAGCGACTTAAAAAACGTGAGTAAATTGGGAATTATATTTGGAAATTGAATAAAATTGAAACTCAAAATTGGAATTTGAGGAAATTGGGAAATTTTCCTCATATCTTCAGCTCTATTTCCGGTTCAACTGTGCATTCGCTATAGAACCGAACACGTGAATCAATTAAGGAGATAACGACACGTAGTGAACCAAAAGCTCAACTATTTCGTAGGATCATAAACGACAAACGATGTATCATTTTTGCCTTTAAAGCTTTAAATAAAAAGGAAGTCACATTATTAAATATTTTCCAAATCCGTATTTGATTGTGACGTTTTTGGCATCAACCGTTTGACCCGTATCGTATAAATCGGATCTTTAGGCCTTTTGATCCCGATTTTTCTCTTTTTGTTTGTCCTTTTTTCCTTTTGTGAATCAAACAAGTCCTTAGCTTATGAGCATGGCCCATGTGGACTTGGGCTCAAATAAAATTCTTTCGGCCCATAAAGGCCCACATACTATTCATTCATTTCTTTACAAATAATTATCCTTTTAGTCAACTGCATAAATTATTCTTCAAAAGCTTATTTAATATTAAAATCTTCAGGCAGAGAATTTAGCCGCGTATGATCCAGCCTAGCCACAGCCAGCTGATGGGAACAACAAGTTATAAAAAGCGGAGGCGTGTCTGAACTCTCAAAAGTTGAATGTCAGCCGAGAACAAAAAAGAGTTTTTTAAACATTATAAGGCGAGAAACTTTAGTAGTGTAGGCCAGCCAAACAAGCAAGGGAAAGTTATGAAAGGAAAAAGTCAAACTAAAACAGATAGCCAAACCCCTAAACTAAAAACATGTCAAACTGAGAAACGAAGAGTGTAATTAATGTGTAAAGGCATTAGAGAAAGTCAAAGTCAAAGATATCGATCGATAATTAAGTTGGTGGAATGAGAGAAACAAAATGTCCAACATTTTCTGCCTCTCTTCAAATCTCTTACACTATATATATAATGAGTAAGTAACAACTCCAACAACTCATCAGAAGTCTCTCACAGCAACAGACAGACAGACAGAAGTAGCAATAATCATATTAGAGAGAGATAATGGGATCGAGAAGCGGTGTTGTTGTTGTTTGTGGTAATCAGGCCTCGAGGAATATGGCGATGTTCATGTTGGTGGTGATGTTGTTGTTAGCACTAGCGCATTTCAATGTTGTTCAAGGCAGGCCTATGGCATCAGAAAATGTGGCGCTATTGCCTCCGGCAGCGGTGGTTGAGGAGACGAAAGAGGTGGTGGTTGGTAGCTACGGTGGTTTAGAAGATATGGTGAAGAGGTTTGGTTATAGATTGGCGTCTGGGCCTAGTAGAAGAGGTCCAGGTCATTGAGAAATGTATGTGTATATGGTGGTGGTCGGTGGTAGCTAAACGAGTACAACTCTTTGTTCTTTTGATACTTTTTGGTTGATAGATTTGTAGGGGGTTGAAGCTGCCTGAGGTGTGAAGATGGACTGATAAACTTGTATAATAGTACTTTTTTTGTTGTTGATAAAAACTTGTATAATACTTAGTTATGTGGAACTGACCTGACCTGATCCATGGAGACTGTCTCTGTTTTTTATTCATACATTTTTAAACAATTGATACGAACTGTTGAATTTAATCAAACAATTTTTTGTCTACTAATCCAATAGAAAAACTGTAATTGCCATGACATGTGCCCCACTTAGCATTATTAAGAACGCAGACCAAGTCAGGTAAATGACTAGTAAAGTCAAAGTGCCAAATTGGGTTTGAAAAATAAGTTGGGTAAAATAACGTTGTTGTACCAAACTTCAACTCCAAAAATAATGGCAATGCTATTTTGGAGGTTCATAGGAAGTGATGTGTTACCTTACCTGCCATGACCACGACAAGCAGGTTAGTTAAGGGCTAATCCCCATCCAGGAGTCCCCTGTCCATTTGAACTTAAGTTTTTGACGGTTAAGATAAGTTACTTTCAATCAATATAAGTTAATACAAATTACTTTCAGTTAATATAAGTTACTTTCAGTCAATGTAAGTTAATATAAGTTTCAGTTAAGTTAAGATAAGATAAATTACTTTCAACATACCATCATCATACCACCACCATCATCATCATATCATACCATACCATACCATCATCATCATATCATCATATTACTATTCATCACCATCATCATATTACTATTCATCATCATCATATTACTATTCATCACCATCATCACAATCATCATCATCATCAGTATAGTACTATTCATCATCATCAGTATATTACTATTCATCATCATCATATTATTATTCATCACCATCATCACAACCATCATAATCATCATCATAATATTACTATTAATCATCATCATCACAACCATCATAATGGTATGATGATGATGATTTCATGATGATTATGATGATGGTGTGATGATAATGGTGATATGATGATGATGGTATGATGATATAATGATGATGATGATAAGTTAATATCAGTCAATATAAGTTTCAATTAAGTTAATATAAGTTAATATCAGTCAATATAAGTTAATATCAATTAAGATCAATTAAGATAATTTAAATTTCAGTTCAAATGGACAGCCCCTCAGTCTACAATGAATAAATGCCTAATAGCAGTAAAACAGATGCCAGCTTACGGCTTAGCAAATTATCACATGATCCTACAATAAATCAATATTTGGCAACCATAATAAGACGCATTGCCAAGTTTGATTGAAGAAGCAGTCCCATGTAAAGTAAACCAAAGAACGATGCTGATTTGACATTGGAAAAACATCAATATCAAAAGAAAAATACAGGAGCATGATGAGCCAAGAAACACTTAAATCATTAGAGTGGTTTTAGATAACATCCAATTCAGGTGCTACTAAAGGTTCGACAACTGATATAACGAGCGAAGAGAAGAAACGAAAGAGGAGATTCAACAGTCTGGTTGCTGAAAAACATTAAGGGACCGTGTTCAGCCCAACCACCTGCGAGAAGTAGAAGTGGATGGATTGGAAAAGACAACATAGAAGCATCAGAACAAAATCAGTTAATGTACATCAAACCAAAAAGGCCACAGAGGCATATACCATACATGAAACAGTTGTCAACTTGTTTTTCAAAAAGAGGATCACTTGAGCCAAACTACACAAAATGCAACTCACTTTCATTTACATGCAAGACATACATACATACTCTTCAATGTATGATGTATCGCTAAGTGGTAGCCTGACAGTGATACGGTCATACGGATCTATGCCTAGCCCACAATAAGAGCAAAAACTCATAACTTACCCATACTGCAACAGCAACAAGGGGTGTGGAGTTTTTTCTTTAGAGCTTTCAGAGCTGTTTTTTAGAGTTTAGAGGGTCAGCGGTTCTGGGCCTTTGGGCTTGTTTTTTTGAAGTCTTTAATGGCTTCGATGAATAAAAAAAACAAGTGGGAAATGTAACTTTTTTTATCGGTAGAAAATTTAAAAGGCCAGCCGGGCTACAGAGATGCCACTGGTATCGATGAAACTGAGCACAAACTCTACTTCTGGCCAGTAAATAACAACATATCAAACTCATAAAAAACGCAGATTAGGTCAACCTAACTGATCCAGAGTGAGTTACCATGGAATGGGTACTCCTTACAAGTTACAGCTCACCTCAAAAACTAATCCTATCAAAATGAAAACTTCTAATTAAAAACATAAAAAATATTAACTCTTCTTCTTGTCAGCAAATAAAAAGTATTTCAAACTTATAACTGCTGGCAAAATGCCACAATGAACACATCAACTTCACTGATCGAGAGTGGGTTACTAGTCCTATAAAAAGTATTCTAAATCCACACACCTACATCAAAATGAAGACTCCTATATGTAGAACTTCAAAACCAGCGAACCAGCAATGCATTTAAAAATCAGAAAAAACATGAAAAATAAGGAAACATGCAATCCACAAAAACAAAATTTGCAATGCAGCAATGACTCACCAAACCATGGCATACCAGATCAACAAAAAAATCCAGCTTACCACAAGATGCCTAATTGGACTCATTATCCACCGACGAAGCCTCCTCCGTCGGCGCAGCAGTCGACGCCGCCTCCTCGCTCTGCAACCCGCTCTTATCCAGATCCGCACCACTACTCCCCCTAGCTTTCAATACCTCCAACATCCTCTTACTAATCTCCTTCGAGTAAACTTGCAGCACCTCAATCCCATCATCATCCACCGCTTTATCCCCTCCAGCAACTGCAAACGACTCCTCCTCCACTTGCCGCGCCGTCACCGCCGCTTCCTCAGCCGGCACCGTCCCGTACCGCTTCGACATCGGCGACTGCGTCGTCAGATTCTCGATCAAACGGTTCACTATTGCTTTTCGAGTCCGCTCGCTCGGTGGCCAGATGCTGAATGAGATGGCTGGCTTCTCCACCTTCGCCGCCGTCGCGTCCAGTTCCAGCTTCTCTAACCTTTCCGGCAGCTTCGATTCCTCCATCTCTCCTGCGCTCGTTGCTTCGACTGTGTCCTCCGATTCAGCCATTGTTGTCTTCGTTGATTGAAAATGCGTGATAGGGAAAATTAGGGATTTGGGAGATTTGGGGATTTAGAGAGAGAAAGTGATTTGATTATGTGGAGTGGAGTAACTGAAGAAATATTAAATTTGTTTTAACTTATTTGTTTGCAATTATAGATAGCTTAATCTGAGCCGTTGATTGTTCAAATTAGCCTATAGATTTCGAGCAACTAGATGGTAAAACGACGGTTCACCATATGGACGGTGGATCTGATCTAATGTAGTGTCAAGCTCATGCGTATAGTTTCTTTTTCAAAATTAAATTTTGAAAAAGATTCGGTTGAAAGGGCAATATTTTTATAAACAATACAAATCAATCTCATAATTTGGTTTTATTTGGCTTAAATCTCGTATTTAGTTCCGTAGGTGATTAATTTCTCGGTGACGAATTATAAATTATTCGTGACGAACTATGTCGTACTATTATTTTCACGGCGATGATCTATAACCCAATTTTAACGATTTTTTCATTAGACTATAAGACAGAAAACAAAAACGTATAAAAAAGAGTAAAATAACTTGTGTGAGTAAATATGCCACTTTCATGTCGAGCTACCCTTATTTTTCTGGAAAAAAAACTCCAAAATATATATTCATACTTTACCCAAGTATTTTGTCCATAGAAATCGTGACTTGGACGACGATCTTATCATCTGAGGACAGCCTACCGGGCTTTTCTTACACATTTATTTAGCATATAAAGTTTGGATGAGCGTTCAAATGAGGCAGTTCTCCTAAAAATGAGGTAATGAGGTACGATCTGAGCCACACATCTAACCCCACGTGCTTTGTGGGCGCGCCATGTGTCCCACTACCAAAAATCCATCAAAAGCAAAAAGCAAACACTATTCCGGTACTATTCCTGCATTATTCCCTGTCACATCATCAAAATGAGTGGCTCACAATGTGCCTTACTGCCTCACTTTAACAACATTGCCTCAACCGAGTGTTCCCCGTAAAATTTGAATATCAAATATTAAAATAGGCAAATAGTTCATTTAACCATCCAACTACAATGAAAATGATATGCATTTCCTCACAGTTGAGAAAGGAAAGGGATCATGAAGGGGCGAGGCGAGTACATAGCCTCCAAAGGCTTACCCTTGGGCAAGGTCACTTCCCCAAACCCTTCACTCAAGTCCTCCAATTCACTCCCAACCCTCTCCCAATCAAAGCACTGAATAAGCGAAGCTAGAATCAGCCCAATCAACCTCAACCCGAGGGCCGCCCAGGGGCAAGTTCGCCTCCCAACCCCGAACGGCATGAATTTGAACCCGTCACGCTCCGCTTCCCCACTTAAAAACCTCTCGGGCCTGAACTCTTCAGGATCCTCCCATACATTCGGATCTCGATGAATAGCCCACACGTTCATGAGTAGGATGGTGTTCTTGGGTATTTTGTATCCGCTTACGAGGCAATCCTCGGCTGAGTAATGTGGCATGAGAAGCGGGGCGACGGGAAAGAGTCTTAGAGTTTCGCACATGATGCAGTGCAAGTAAGTCAGCTTGGGAATGTCTGCGTCGTCTATTAGCTCTCCTCCTGGTTTGACATGGATGTCGATTTCTTTTCGTGCTTTTTGGAGAACCTCGGGATTGTTTAGAAGTAGCGCCATTGTCCATTCCATTGAGCGCACGGCTGTGTCCATCCCGGCCGTGAACATTATCTATTGAAGCACATAACTATGAGTGACAAGTGCATGTATCATTATTTATACAAATGTAAATAATTTGAAGTGAAGACTGCTAGTAGGTTATAAATAACGGTTCAAAACTACTATCATCATTCAATACAAACATGGAGCGATTCAAATCAAGAATTGCTGGAAAAAAAATCAGATTATATAACTATATCTCATTACCAACATATGACATTTCAAATAAGTAATATATTCATTAGAAAATAGATCTAGTGCTGCCTAATCAAATATTGCTGAGAGTGTCAAAAAAAAATAATATCGTTTCGATAAAAGCGACTCGTAATATTTTATTGCGAATCCGAATCATGCCAAACATTCACCCTAGAAAACTTGCAATCCTAATTTTAAATCACTTCAAAACTAAATACAATAAATGTAACAAAATTAAGGTCTTACCACTATGACACCCTTCATGAAATTATCAGTATACATTTCAGGCTCAGCCGCCTGCAAGGCCAGAAGAGCTTCCACAATGGTCTTATCCTTGGTCCTCCGACCACCATGGCTGGAATCCAACTCCATCTTCCGCCGGTAATTGTCGATCAGCCCTTGAAGAAACGAATCTCTCCCTTTATACAACCCTCTCAGTTTCTTCTCTATCCCACCATACCCTATCCATCTCAAAAATGGCAGGTAATCCAACAAATTCAGCAACGCACTTGGCTGGAAGAAATCTCCAATATTTTCTATCGGATTCCCATCCACCAACCGCCCGGCATTACGCAGTGCGAGCTTAGCTATCACAATGTTCAAATTCACCTTCACTTTTCTGGACCGGATTCGAGTCGTTATAAAGGTTGCGTAACGTAGTTCGGACTTCAGAGGTTCGAACGAGGCCTGATTTACGTTGCATGCAGGCGAGAACATGTTTAATGCAATGACGCGACGGAGGTTGCGCCAGTGGTCGTCGTACTGGGACCAGCCGATGGTGGTGCTATTGTAGCCGATGATTTCGCCTGCTAGCGTTTTGGGTCGGTTGGAGAATGTGATATCGTGTTCGGAGAAGCAGGCTTTGACGGCGGAGGCGGAGGAGAGGAGGAGGGCATGGCGGAAGCCGAGGCGGAGGGAGATGATGGGGCCATGTTTGAGTGCGAGGGCTTGGAGGCCGGGTGCGGTAGATTGGGGTTTTGGAAGCTTTGATGAGGTAAAGGTGGCCGACGATCGGTAGGGTGAAGGGGCACGGTGGCTGTCTCCGCCGCACCCGGCGAAAGAAGTAGGTGGATAGGATAAAGAGAATGGCGAGAAGATACCAACTCAATGTCTCCATTTGTTTACTCAATGATGACATGTGTTGGGGAGAAACGATTTTATACACATTTTTTAATTTATCCAATTTTCGCCATTCTTCACTATCGTTTTGGGTTGTTTCCGACATTATTTTGATGTCATTTGACCTCTATCTCTACATTTCAGGTATAAAACAAGTTTCCCCCAAGGGTCGAAGCCAAAATACGAAAATTCGGGGAAAAATCGAAGATTCGGAACAAAACCGAGCAGATTGACCTTTGCAGCTTGTTCTGGACTCTCAGGGCGCATACGGTGTCCGAATTGGCTGATCTTTAGCTTGTTGGAAAGGTACTTCAAAGGGCTACAACGTTTTGGTTGACGCAAAGGCCAAATTCGGACGGGAAGACCACCAAAAACTCCTGGGAAGTGCCAGCTGATCGGCTGAAATCAGCCAGCCGACCGGCTGAATAAAGATTCAAGGGGGCTTGCCCACGGCCATTGCCAGCCGACCGGATGAACTCTTGCTGCTTCAAACGATGCAATAGGCCAACTTCAGCCGACCGGCTGGATTTTACCTTCAGTTCAGTCGGCCGGCTGAAATCTGCTACAGTACCGGATTTTTACCCGAGGCTATAAATAGAAAGCAAGGGTTTTGACCTAGGTGTGGAGGTTTTTGGGGAGAAGAAGATTGGAAAAGAGGTCCATCCAAGGTCATCAATCAACAATCCAACCAAGAAGAAGAAGAAGGCACAAAAGGTAGTTCAAGGAGTCCAAATCCTCCTTCCTTTACTCTTTTCCTATTCTCTTTGTGTTGCCATTAAACCATACTCACAGCATGTTGTCTTACATGAGGTGTGAGTAGTGACCTTATGTTTTGAGGGTCTTACAACCCTCCTTGGTACTCTTTGATCATGTATACACATTGAACATACAATCTATGATGTTGATTTCATTGTTCTTGTGCTTATTCTATGACATGTTACCAAGTGTTTGATAAAATGCCTAAGTGACATGTTGGGCTTAGAATTTGATCTAAGTATCGAGAGAGCTTAGTGATGATTTGGATAAGGTGAAAATGATCATACCTAGTGTTTATGAGAGTAAATGCATGGATGTGAGGTTGACTAGAACTTAATGCATATAGCATTTATTACCTTAGGAAGAGATTTCAAGGATAATAGTGCTATAGAGTTAATCAATAAATTGAGAAAGTGAGGTTTTAACTAGGAGAGCTTGATTAGGATTAGATTCAAACGAGTGTTTATCTACCTTAGTCTAAGCTAGGTTTTAAATCAATTGACACCTATGAATGACTTGACTCTTGTATACATGATCATCGGGAAATTGCCAAGGAGGGGAGTAACTCCTCGAAACACCTCCTATCTATCTTTCATCCCTAATTACTCGCCACATAGGATTTAGATATATACACTCCCTAATACATTTTGGGTTTAGAATAGCCGAACGGAAACACGATCTTACATAGTGCATGTGCTTGGCTTGCTCCTCTTGGTTCGATCCGGTACTTTACCGGTTAATATAAATGTTTTGACTACATTCGATCCTCTCTTTATTGATACTATTTAGAGGTGAAAAAGAATAGTTCGTCAAATGGCGTCGTTGCCGGGGAGCAACTAGTTAGCACATCCCTAGACTAGATTGTGTGGAAGTTCCGACTATTCTTGTGAATATTTTTCTTTTTCTTATACTTTGTACATTCTTTTTCTACTCATATCCCCTACTAACTTCGTTTGTCTTGATTTGCGAGGATGGATCACTACAACCAACGAGTCTTTGCTAATGGAGGATACTATGAAGAGGAGGAACGTCCATATTCTTATTTTCAAGAGCTTGGCTATCAAACAAGTTATTACACTCCAAATTGGAATGATGGCCAACACTTTGAAATTGAAGACTCCTACCCTCCTCATCCTTCAAGAGAACCCTCTAAGTTTGAATCCAAAATTGCTACACTCCTTGAGCGTCAAGAGAAAATGAAGCAAGAATTTCTCGAAAAAGAAGTCCTTGATCCTAATGCCTCAAGGGAAGAATGGGATCGAGAAATGGAGAATGAATTTTGGAGAGCCGTCGCCGAAGCTTGGCTAGGGGATGGTGAATCTTGCAACGAGGACGAGATGGCTAGCACATCTCAAGATCATTTAAATGAGAACACACAAGAGTTCACCATTCCATCAACGCCTCGACTCTCCAATGAGGAATCCTTCATTGATGACGCCTCATGCATAGAAGAAATATCCTTGGTCGATGAAGGACTCCTCCCTCCCGGTACAAGCGAGCTTGAGGGTGAATCCGAACTTCTTGTTGAGGACAAGATAGAGGAAGGGCATATTGAGCAAAAAGGATTCCAAGGGTATAAGGACTTCGTTGAGGTGTACATGAAAAAAATTAAGGGACAACCTCGCATTCAAGGATTCCCAGGCTGTGCATATTAGTATGTTGAGACTGCATATTAAATCCACAAATCATATATAGAGAGATGCTAAGATTTGAGACTGCATATTAAATCCACAAATCGTATATAGAGTGATGCTAAGATATCCACAAATCATATATAGAATTACATTCTAGATAAATCTATATTCGAGCGACGATATTTGATAAATTAAAAAGGTGCAGAAATTGCAAAAAATTATACCCGTGTGGGAAGGCAGTAAAAAATAAAGGGCACATTTGGAAAAAATTTAATAATAATTTTATGTTTTACCTTTGGAAAAATTCTATATAGTTCGCACCTATTTTGAAAATTTTAGTAGTTCGGACAAAAATGTGGAAAATTCTATATAGTTCGGACCAATTTTGGAAATTTTAATAGTTCGGACAAAAATTTGGAAAAATTTTATATAGTTCGCACCTATTTTGGAAATTTTAATAGTTCGGACAAAAAGTTGGAAACATATGGTAGTTTGTTACCCTTTTTGGAAATTTTAATAGTTCGGACAAAAAATTGGAAACAGACGGTAGTTCGGTACCCCTTTTTGTACTTTTCCCTTAATTAAAAAATGTGATTCTTCGGTTGTTAATAATCTTTGACTCAAAAACAATTATGTATTATCCAACATTGTAGAAATAAAAGCTAAATTAAGAATATTAAATAGGCAAATAGTTCAATCATAATTGATACTCTAGACAACAACATGGTGCATTTTTTCTCTAAAATATTATTTTATTCAAACAGAAAATAAAGTAGATAAAAATGTAAAACGTTCGAGACCAAACATAATTGAAACAACACATGCTGTGTATTGTTCATATGTTTTGATCCAATAACTCATAAACTGCAACAATAATATATCAGAGTTTTTTTTTAAAAAATTTAAAGATTTTATTCAAACAGAAGTAAAACAAAACAAAATACAAGATATCAAGTCCAAACGAAATTATTATCTTTCATTTTTGGACAGAATCTAGCCGAAGAGCGTGACCCCTATCAGAGTTGAGAAAGGAAGGATATCATGGAGGGGCGAGGAGAGTACATAGCCTCCAAAGGCTTGTCCTTGGCCATGGTCACATCTCCAAACCCATCAGCCATGTCCACCAATTCACTCCCAACTCTTTCCCAATCAAAGCATTGTATAAGCGAAGCAAGGGTCAGCCCGATCAACCTCAACCCCAAAGCCTCCCCAGGGCAAGTCCGCCTCCCAATCCCGAACGGCATAAACTTGTACACGTCCCGCTCCGCTTCCCCACTCTCAAACCTCTCCGGCCTGAACTCATCAGGATTGTCCCATACATTCGGATCTCGATGAATAGCCAACGCGTTCACGAATACAATGGTGTTTTTGGGTATTTCGTATCCGCTTATGATGCAGTCCTCGGAGGAGCAATGTGGCAAGAGAATAGGAGCGACTGGAAAGAGTCTTAGGGTTTCGCAAATGATGCAGTGCAGGTATGTCAGCTTGGAGATATCTGACTCTTCTACTAGCTCTCCCGGTTTCACATGACTGTCGATCTCTTTTTTCGCTTTTTCGAGAACCGACGGATGATTTAGAAGTAGCGCCATCGCCCATTCCATCGTTCTGACCGACGGATCCATCCCGGCCGTGAACATTATCTATTCAAGCATAAACTATTACTAAGCAAAATGCATATAGCAATGCAATCTCATACAGCCAAAAAGTATTCTAATTAATGTAACAATTGTTAAAAGGGTAGTGGTCTAGAGTGGTGTGAACATTTGAACTTATAAAGGTAAGGGTTCGAACACCTGACATATTTACGATATGAAAGTCTAAAATTTATATAAAAAAATTATAAAAATTCAAAGTTGTTACCTGTATGATACCCTTCACCAAATCTTCAGTATAAACTTGAGGCTTAGCCGCCTGCATGTCCAAGAGAGCATCCACAATCGTCTTGTCCGGATCGGCATGGCCGGAATCAAGTTCCTTCTTTCGCCTATAATTGTCCAACAACCCTTGAAGAAATTTATCTCTCCCTTTGTACATTTCGGTCAATTTTTTCTCTATCCCACCATACTTTAACCATCTCAATAGTGGAAAGTAATCCAGCGGAGTCAGCAATAAACTTAGCTTGAAGAAATCCCCAATATTTTCCAAGGGATTCCCATCCACCATCCGCGCTGTATTCCTCAAGGTTAGTTTCGCTATCACAGTGTTCAAATTCACCTTCGCTTTCTCGACCTGATTCGAGTCGTTATAAAGGCTGCGCAGGGTTTCTCGTACTTCGGAGCTTCTAACGAAGCTCGATTTACGTATGCATGCAGTCGAGAAGATGTTTAAGGACATGAAACGTCGGAGGTTGCGCCAATGGTCGTCGTATTGGGACCAGCCAACTGTGGTGCTTTTGTATCCGGTGACTTCGCCTGATAGGGTTTTGGGTCGATTGGAGAATGTGATGTCATGCTCGGAGAAGCAGGCTTTGGCGGCGGAGGCTGAGGAGAGGACGAGGACGCGGCGGAGGCCGAGGCGGAGGGACATCATGGGACCATGTTTGCGTGAGAGGACTTGGAGGGTGCGGTAGAGTGAGACTTCGGAAGGTTTGAAGAGGTAGAGGTGGCCGATGATCGGTAGAGCGAATGGGCTCGGTGGCTGTGGCTGCCGCAAGCGACGGAGAAAGTAGGTGGATAGGATGAAGAGAAGGCCGAGAAGAAACCAACTCAATATCTCCATTATATTTGTATATTTTACGTTGAGAAATGTATTGTGAAGAAGCCATTTTATACACAGTTTATTCGAAGGTGTAAAATGAGATTGATGTATCCACCTAACATAAATATCTAGATATTAAATTTGAAGTTATTAAAATAATAAATAATTGTTGATTACTATGTTCGAATAATATTGGCAATTGAAACAAAGTAATGCACTTACAAAATCTTATAAATGGAATTATCAATTTATCATTGCTTGATTTTACATCCAATTTACATATAAATAAATGTAAGGAGTGCTCATTTAAGGCCTCCTCTTCTCGATGAGAGATGCCCATTTACGGTCATACATTGGCTTTTTTTTATTGATGGGTTACAATTCATATAAAATTATTGAAATTTATAATTCTAGGATAAATCATCGAGCACACTTATCACGAGCAACTGAAGCACAAGTCATCCATGACACACTCGACTAGACCCATCGCAACTCATGATCCTCCAAAGGGAAGGGAAAGGCAAAGGAAGAACGATAGGAAAAGGAAAAGGAAAAATCTCGCTATCGCGAGCTAGGAAAGGGTCCACATATAAAGTGGGACAAGAAAAACTCCACCTAAATTAGATGAAAATTATGCTACTCATGGGAATTGCACAATTGACCTCTTAATTTGTAATCAAGAGTTCAACCAGCTAAACTATTACCCTTTTCGCAATCATACATGGGTTTTGAACGAGTGAATCGAATTAAGTCACATGTCAAGAGCCTAAATTAAACGTATCGTATCGTGATTTTAATTTATTCTTCATGAATTAAAATAAATTTCATTTTTCCGATGGCGAAAATGATATAAGATGAAAAAATTCGGTGGAACTAAGAGCATATACATCGGTTACAAATTGAGGACGTCTGACTGAGGATTAGAGGACGTCCGCGGAAAAAAGATCGTGCAGCCGTTCAAGTAGAACGTTCCCTACCCAGAACGTCCGCGAGGACGTGCTATCTGAGAACGTTTGAGCGGACGTCCTCAATTTGATTTTGAGTCTCGAGTTCCGTTGGTCGCTCCTCCTCGCGTCGGCTTTCGATCACTTGCCCTAACAATTACAGACTGGATTCCCTCGCGTCGGCTTCCGATCGCTTTGCTCTTAATTGAAGATGATGATGAACAGTCGGAGGGGAAGTGTCGCGCGTTTCGCCTTGACGTTATTAGGCCTGGGCGTGCAGACTCGAAAGACCGAAAACCGACCCGAACCGAACCGAAAAATGCCCGAACGGGCCGGTTCTTCTCGTACCAAAAACCGAACCGACATTAAGACCGAACCGAATTATGAAATACAGTTCGGTCTCGGTTTGGGTTTTTTCTCGGACCGAAAGCCCGACCCGAACCGAATGCTTAAAGGATTGCCACTTGTCAGCATATGATTGGTCAATGTAAAAACTAAAAACCCTAATTCGAGTGTCTCCTGTCTCGCTCTCGCCTCACTATCTCACTTCAGCCTTCGCTCGACCCGACGAAGCCTTCGCAGCTTCGCTCTCTCGCCTCTTCAGTCTCCGTCCTCTCTGCTTTCTCCGACCCAAGCGTGGTGGTCGACTGGTCGTCTCCGGCTCCGAGTTCATCCGTCTCCGTCTTAAAGCCTTCCGTCTCTGGTCGTCGTCGGCTCCGTCTCCGGCTTCAAGCCTTCAAGTTCAAGCCTTCAAGAGTTCAAGGTACTGTTTATCCTCTGAATGTCTCAGTACTGAATTTAATTCAGTGAATTCAGTGAATTCGAATCCTGAATTCAGAGATGATTACTGAGTGTATTCGGTTTAATTTGTTGAAGTCATTTGTTCATTTATGATTACTGAATAGTGAATATTGTGCAGAGATCAGAGATGGATGCATCACAATATTCGGACTCCAATTCAGATTCGGATTCAAATTTGGGCGCGGATGCTTCAAAAAATGTTCTGACATTCGATAGTACCGGAGGCTCTGGAACTAAAAGGAAGCGTCCTTCTTCAGTAGCACTGAAGAACATTGGTGAAGCTGAACAAGTTGAAGAAGCTGGTGAACCTGCTGAAGCGCCAGAAGCTGCTGAAAAGCGTGATGGAAGATCGTGGGTTTGGGGGCACTTCAAGAAGATTAAAAAGCCAGTATATGAGATGAAGAATGGTAAGAGGGTGCAAACTCATGAAGTGGTTAGAGCTAAGTGTAACTACTGTGCTAAGGATTTAGCTTGCGATACGTATGGGAATGGGACTAGTAGTCTACAACGACATATCGATAATGTTTGCAAGAAGTATCCAGGGAGAGTGAAGATAAATGATGGGCAGCAAAAACTCACTTCTACTGGCCGTACTGGGGCTAAAGAGTTGGTGATTGTTAAGTGGAGTGAGCAAGGGTGTAGAGAAGCAGCTGTGAAGATGATAGTCATGGATGAACTTCCGTTTAGCTTCATCGAGAAAGAAGGGTTTAGATATTTTTGCAGGTATATTGTCACATTGATGAAGTGTGAACTTGTATGAATTATTTTTAACTTTTTATGCTTGGACTGAACATGTTTATTTGTTGTTGGACTGAATTGTATGCTGTTGGACTGAATTATATCTTGTTGGACTGAATTGGACTGAATTGTTTTTTCAGGTATGCTGTGCTTGATTGGCATGTACCTTCGAGGAGGGTGATTTGCAAGCAGTTTTTGAAGATGTATGCTGCTGAAAAGGCGAAGCTGAAGAAAGAGCTTAAGGGTCATTGCTTGTGCTTAACCACCGATACTTGGACATCGGTGCAGAGCATCAACTACATGGTGGTGACTGCCCATTTTGTTGATTCAGCTTGGAAAATGCAAAAGAGGATTCTTAGTTTTAAGGTAATTCCTAACCATCGTGGAGAAAGCATAGGGTGTTTGTTGGAGGATTGTTTGCTAGAATGGGGAGTGGATAGAGTGTTAACCATATCAGTTGATAATGCTAGCGCCAACAAGGTGGCGATTGATTACATCAGGGAAAGGATGTTGGGTTGGGAGATATCACCTTTGCTTGGTGGGATTTATTTGCATGTCAAGTGCTTTGCACACACTCTGAATCTCATTATCCGAGCTGGTCTTTTGATAATGGGAAATTCAGTTGGTTCAATTAGGAATGCTGTGAGATATGTGAGGAGCAGTGGGGCAAGACTTCAGCAGTTCAAAAAGTGTATGGAGAAAGAGAAGGTGGAGTGTAAGAAGGTGTGCATCCTCGATGTGCCAACAAGGTGGAACTCCACCTATCTAATGCTATCAACTGCATTAGAACTCAGAAAGGCTTTTGATAGATTGGCAAGGGAAGAAGGCACGAAGTACATGGGTTACTTTGAGGAGGTTGAAGACCTTGATTTCGAAGAAGACTTGGTGCTTGGGTTGGGAGAAGTGAATTTGACTGGTGATGCAAGTAATGCAGCAGAGGGAACTCAGGCAAGGAAGAAAGGGAAGGGGAAAAGAGTAGGACCACCGGTTACACATGATTGGGAGAAGGCTGAAACTTTTGTGAGGTTTCTGAAGATATTCTACGATGTGACAATGAGGATCAGCGCCTCAACCAAACCAACATCGTGGAAAGCTTTTCATGATATTGTGTGTATTAGAGCTGAGATTGATGGACTATTTCCTCAAGAGGGAATGAGCACCGGGTCGGAGATTGAAATGATTTTAATGGATATGGCAGTAAGTATGAAGAAGAAGTATGAGAAATACTTTGCCACCTTAGAGGACTGCAATCGGCTTTTGTTGATTGCCTTGGTGTTAAACCCAAGGTACAAGCTCAGAAACTTCGAATCTACATGCAAGAAATGGCTGAAGATGGAGATTGATGATATTAGAAAGAAGTCAGCCGAGCTTAAAGATCTTCTGATTCAGCTTTGTGATGCTTACAACTCCATGATTGTTGAGGCATCCTCCAAGGTAACAAAATCTCGGAGTGGAGATAGCCAAGGGAACAAATCCTCATCTAAGAAGAGGACTATAGAGCCTACTGGAATTATGAAGGACATGGAAGAAGATTGGGAGAGAGAATTGGAAGACTCTGATGAGGGAGTTGTAGGACATGAAGTGGACAGGTATCTTCTAGACCCGATTGTGAAGGCTGTAAACCCTTTAGATTATGACATATTGGAATGGTGGAAGACAAATGGTGACAAGTATCCTGGCCTTGCTGCTCTTACCAAAGATATTATGGCAATTCAAGTGAGTACAGTAGCAAGCGAGTCTTCCTTTCGCACCAGCAGAAGGGTCATTGATCCATTTCGGAGCTCTCTATCTCCCAAAACTGTGGAAGCATTAATCTGCTACCAAAACTGGATACGGTCTGAAAGTATCCATAACCTTCAATACATTCCAACTGTTGAGGACATTGAGTTTTATGAAGCTTTGGAGGAAGGTAATTAACTTGTTATCTGAATTTTGTTTATATTTGAGTTTGATTTTGGTTGTTAACTTGTTATCTTGTTTAATGATAGAACAAGCAAGGGAAGAAGATAATGCTACAGTTGATCAACAAGAGAATCAAGAGATGCCTTCTACCTCAAAATCAACTAAAGTGTCTCAAGTTGATAAGGGGAAAGCTAAAGTTACCAGTACCACAACCTTGAAGAAGGGGAATCAAGGGAGCAAAAAATTAATCATAAGGGGTTTAGGACCTAAGGTACTTATTTCTAAATTTGGCTAACTTGATAATTGAATCCTTGTTGATATTTGATATTTGATATTTGGTAAGTTGAATTTGAATCCATACATTTTTTTTGAATCTGTAAGCATTGTTTTATACTTTAATGGGAGTTTCTTTCCAAATGATGATATGCTTGAGATATGCACTGTGATATGCAGTATGCACTGTGAAGAATGGGAATTTGAATCCTTGTTTTTTCCAAATGATGATATGCACTGTGAAGAAGACGATTCCTTTCTGTTTCCTCTTATCCATTCTTTTCAGCATCTTCTATTTTGTTTTCTTCTTAGGTTTGATCAGGGTGTATCTATTTTTTGCAGGAGCTTGTCGCATAATGAGTACACCAACTTCAATGACCACTTTCATTGTTGCGCAAACTTGAGATAACCAACAACCATGAGTCCAAAAGCATGATCAATATGCAAATTTTTAGTGGCATCTATAAAAAGTGTGTGTAAAATATTTCAAGTTTGAACATCTCTTGGTGACTTGGTGATTGAGTATTTGAGTTGTAACCTGTGTTTGTGTTTGATATTGTGTTTGATTTATGGAACTATATAGCTTTTAGAGATTGTAGCAGGGCGTTCTTGTCTGGTTTTTAGAGGCGTGGCTTCGCTGTTTTGCAGGGCGTTATTGTCTTGTTTTGTTTCTGTGTCCATGGCCCCGGTCGGCTTTTAGTGTTTTTGCTAGCAGTGTTGCTGGTTTGTGGGAGTTTTGTACCTGTCTCACACCTTTTGAATAAATCACCTTTATTAAAAAAAACGGATACAAACGTCACAGAATACAAAATATGTGTTTTTTGTCAATTTACAGAAAAAAAACCCGAAAAAAACCCGAACCGAGCCCGAAATAAAAACCGAACTATCCTGAAAACCCGAAAAAAACCCGACCCGAACCCGAAAAAAAAAACCGAACAACGCCAAAAAAAAAGACCGAAAAAGACCGAACCGACCCGAAACCCGAAAAATCGGGCTTTGGTCGGTTTTCACTTTCAAAAAAACCGAACCCGACCCGAATTTTCGGGTTTCGGGGTCGGTTTTCACAAAAATCGGGACCGAACCGAGCCCAGGCCTAGACGTTATCACCGCGTTTTACATTGACATTAGACACTAATGTCTGAACAAAACGCGGTTAACCATTAAAGTGTATATGAGACGCGGAGGGGAAGTGTCGCGCGTTTCATGGTGACGTTATAACCGCGTCTCATGTTGACATTAGCACGTAATGTCTGAAGAAAACGCGGCGAGTAATGTTGCAAGAAAACGCGGCTGTCTCTGATCATAAGCAACTTGAAAAATAAAATTATTCGATTGCTCATAGTGTTAAATTTTCATCTATAATTTAAATATAGGTACTTGTGAAGTGATAATCGCATAAAAATTATTCGAAGAATAGTAATAGGAGGTCCTGCATGTTCAATGGCTGTACAAATAGCGAGAATAGGACTTCCTATTATCATAAATAGTAACAGAAAGTGTTATTTGAGGAGGTCCTCAAAACAGAGAACTTCCTCAACGGGTGTATATGCTCTAAAGATAGGATGAAAATGGGTTCTACACAAAAAACTAAATGAAAATTTTGTACTGCATTCTTTTTTCTTTTTTTCATGACCCGCAAACAAACTACTTTATTTTTCTTCAATGCCTTAAATGATGTCTCGATGGTCATTGGAAGTTTCACGGGTTGCCTAGAGACCTTAACTTTTCCATTAAAATAATGAATATAACTTCTATATTGTAATTCTCATGTCACATTGTAAACACCCAGGGTTGCCGTTGGTAGAAGAGAGTTTAAAGACTAGTCTTAATGACTTATACTATCTTTAGTTTCTTCGATGTGTCAATGTTTTTCTATAAAAGAAGTAACTTTCAAGCTCATTCTCTTGTGCAAGAAGAAAATAAATACCACACATCTCTAATTTTTCCTCCGTTAAAGTTCCCATGACGACATATTTTTCTACCTTCTTGTATTTTTCTTTCATGTGTATTAGTAGTGATAATTAAAGGTACCGTCAATGCTCGCAATTCTAGCACCTAGTGAAAGAGCAATAATGCTTTTAAAAAAGCGTCCAATGCTCGTTAACTATACCCAAATTGTTTGATTGTTTTAGTACTTGATTTATCAATTATTTACCATGAAAAAATTTCCAATTCAGCCAAAATCCAAATTTGATTTCCCCATGTTGCCAATTTCCAAATTGGTTTTCCAAAATGGTCATATTCCCTTAGGCGTTGTTGCCAACACATAAAGCGTTGTGGCCAACATCGCTTTAATCCTAGTGTCGTTTTTTACTCAATATAATGCTGAATCACGGGCTTATGTAGCAGTTTTTTTGGGCGATGCTACTAACATCGCCTAAATTGAGATATTTTCTCTGCAGGTAATCGTGAGAGAGAAAATCGAGGAGAAAATATCTCAACTAACAGCGCCTAAAAATTCCTACATAAGCCCGTGACTCAGCATTATATCGAGTAAAAAACAACACTAGAATTAAAGCGATGTTGGCAAAATCGCTTAACATTTAGGCGCCGTTCCCAACTGCGCTTTATGTAATGTGGCCATTTTGGAAATTGAATATGGAAATTGGTCACATGGTGAAATCAAATTTGGATTTGGGCTAAATTGGAATTTTTTTCATTTAACATATCATTATGTATTGTACATAATCTGTCTACGGTCATATTCCCAATATAATTATTTGGACTTACATCTAACAAGAAATAATAAGGATCTTATGACTAATATATAGAACAAGATTGTTTTTAAAAGTGGGTTTTTACATCTCATACATATTAATCACCATACGAATACATTTTATACATATTGTATGAGAACTTTCTTTTATACTTGAAATGTGTCCATTTAAGCATAGACAACAAGGCATCTCTGACCACATGCCATAAGACACATGTGACTTTGAAACCCACGAGCACAAACTTGAAATCAGCACCCATACGCGCACTGCGCACATGGAAGGAATAGATGAAGCAGCAGCGCATACCTGCATGATACAACACGTCCACAAGGGACGAATAACACCTCCGTGGGAAGAAAACACATCCACATTGGATGAATAACATTCCTCACAAATTGAGAAGAAATATGCTACTTAAGGGAGGGAGTTGAATCCCTGACTTCTTGCAATATCAATACTTCAAACCACTCGACCAACTCCTCTTTTGCGACTAATTGAATGAGATTAATTGGGTTTCATTTATATAGCAATTTCGTTAGTAGATTTGATTGTATAAGACTTGACTTTTCCAATAAATAATCTCAAGGTTACAAGTAATCAAAAAAAATTAATTACTAAATATAAAATAGAGTTTGAATATAAAATGTTGAAATAGGCAATGAAATGATGCATAAAATGATGCATTCCATGTAATTAAGTCTGAAATCTGTTGAATGATTGAGATGCTAGACAACATCATGCTGGATTGCAAATGTCTGATCCAACTCATAAAGTGCAATAAATCAGAGTTGAGAAAGGAATGGGACCATGGACGGGCGCGGAGAGTACATAGCCTCCAAAGGCTTAGCCTTTGACAAAGTCACTTCCCCAACTGCACTCAAGCCCACCAATTCACTCCCAACCCTCTCCCAATCGAAGCACTGTATAAGTGCAGCAAGTATGATCCCAATCATCCTCAACCCGAGTGATTCCCCTGGGCAAACCCGCCTTCCAATCCCGAACGGTATATACTTGTACCCGTCTCGCTCCGCTTCCCCACTTAGAAACCTCTCAGGCCTGAACTCATCAGGATCCTCCCATACATTCTGATCTCGTTGAATAGCCCAAGCGTTCATGTATACGATGGTGTTCTTCGGTATTTTGTATCCGCTTATGATGCAATCCTCTGAGGAGTAATGTGGCAAGAGGAGCGGGGCGGCCGGGAAGAGTCTTAAGGTTTCGCAAATGATGCAATGCAGGTACTTCAGCTTGGGGATGTCCGAGTCCTCTATTAGCTCTCCGGATTTGACATGGCTGTCGATTTCGTTTTGTGCTTTTTCGAGGACGGACGGATGATTTAGAAGTAACGACATTGCCCATTCCATTGTCCGTACGGGCGGATCCATCCCGGCCGTGAACATGATCTAATCAAGCATAAAACCTATCAGTACACAAATACATAGACAAATGCAATCTCATAAAGTATGAAAGTCGGCATTATCTTAGTGGTTTAACGATCATAATCTTGATCAAATGAATCAGTATGTCGACCGTTCAAACTTTATTGAATTTAAATTGTTTGTTGTTTATAATTAATAGAAAACCTTATCGTAATTGATGTCCTCAGTAAATTCATTCACCTCTCTATAAAATCAAATCTATTTAAGTTGTACACTTATTAAAATGTATCTCTCAACACAAATTGTATGACGACATTTCAAAATGCCGAGTTGCTAAAAAATATATACATCTGAAAATAAAGACAAGTAGTTACTGAAAAGCAAACATATGGCAACTCAATTTACTATACACATGTGTATGACAGTTCAAATTAACTATACGCGCTCCACTCAAAAAATTCAATAAAGGTAACAAAGTAAATAAGTTCTTACCGCTATGACACCCTTCATGAAATCATCAGTATACACTTGAGGCTCAGCCACCTGCAAGGCCAAGAGAGCTTCCACAATGGTCTTATCCGCACCGCCCTGGCCGGAACCAAGCTCCATCTTTCGCCGGTAGTTGTCGATCAGCCCTTGGAGGTACGCATCTTTCCCTTTATACATCTCTTTCAACTTCTTCTCTATCCCACCGTACCCAATCCATCTCAAAAATGGCGAGCAATCCAATGGATTCAACAATGTACTTGGCTTTAAGTAATCCTCAATATTTTCCACCGGATTTCCATCCACCAACCGTCCCGCATGCCTTAGGGCGAGCTTCGCTATCGCACTGAACAAATTCACTCTCACTTTCTGAACATGATTCGAGTCGTTATAAAGTTGGCATAATGTTACTCTGACCTCCGAGTCTCTAACGAGGCCCGATCTACGTATGCATGCGGGCGAGAAGATGTTTAACGCGGTGACACGACGGAGGTTTCGCCAGTGGTCACCGTACTGACACCACGCAATGGTGGTGCTATTGTAGCCGGCCACATCGCCTCTTACAGTTTTGGGCCGGTTTGAGAACGTGATGTCGTGCTCGGGGAAGCATGCTTTAACGGCAGAGGCGGAGGAGAGGAGGAGGACGCGGCTGACGCCGAGGCGGAGGGACATGATGGGGCCATGTTTGAGTGAGAGGGCTTGGAGGGTGCGGTAGATTGGGGTTTTGGAAGAGTTGATGAGGTAGAGGTGGCCGATGATCGGCAAGGCGAATGGGCTTGGTGGCTGTGGCCGCTGCACGCGGCGGAGGAAGTAGTAGATGGATAGGATGGAGAGGAGGGCGAGAAGATACCAACCTAATGTCTCCATTTGATTTTCTATGAGATGACCAATGTAATGGGAAGAAACCATATATATACAAAATGTAATATTAGGAATCTATCAAACAAAAAAATAATATGAAAACATGTAAAAATTGAATGATTTTATTACCTTAAACCATTTAAAACGGATGTTGTTTTTACATGAATTGAAAGAAATTTGAATGTAAATATTCTTAACACGTATTTATCGTGTCTAAAAGTCTTGAAACCTGTCAAAAAAAAGTTATTAGAAACAGGCCATTCAGATTTGTTACTTTTTATGTCGAGTAAATCTAAGACAAAGGATTTTAAAAAAATTCGAAAAAGTAAGTGATAATGAGAAATCGGGGATAACATTTGATCCTATCGAGCGAGATTTTTTTCCATTTATATATAGCGATTTCCTATACAGTAGTTTTTAATCCTTTTATTTTTTTTATTTTTTTTTCAAATGGATTTTCTCCTTTTATGTAAGGTTAATTAAAATATATATGTGTTAAGAGAGATAGGATCAGGTGCAAAGTGATAATTGTTGTAAAAAATACAAAGTTATTTCAACCATTCATTTAAATATTTGGATGGCTCTGATGAATTGAAAATAAATATATTTAATTTCGTTTTTTAATGCGTGGAGGGTAAATATGACATATATTAATCAAAATCGGTTTACACGTGACTTTTTTTATTTCTCTCTCTTCTTCTCCATTAAAAAATTCTCTCTCTCCTATCTTCTCCCCAACTCCGAAACCAACCCAGATCTGGTTGAGCTATTTCGATCTCTCTCGATGAAACCCAGTTCGAGTTTTGGTCTTTGATTTCATCAAGTAGTTAAAAACATATTGCTGTTTGGTTTCAGTTTTCAACTCGGTCGCTTCCTCTTCCAGCAAAGTTGTCACTTTTATCTTCGGTTCGGTTTCTGAAGCTAAAAGACAAATCCAACTGCCATTTAGATTTCCTGTTTTGCTGCATGCATTGATCTGAGCAGTCGCATCACTTACAGCTACAAAATCTGGTGGAGGGAGGAGTTGGTTGATTGAAATGGGGAAGGGTTGGAACTCAGCAATGTATTGGAAGCATTTGCTATTGACGAATTATGTCATAGTTCGTCAAAATTGGACTATAATTCGTCATGAATTACGGCATATTGTAATATACTTCGACTAACAATGCTATAATTCGTCAAATGTAATTAAAATTCGTCCAAATTTTGGCAGTATCATTGTATAATATGTCAAGAATTTTATAATTCGTCACGGCCAAATTATAGTTTGTCATGTTCAGTTTTGATTTTTTCTTTATGAAAACTGTTGATTTGAATTTGGGTTGAGTTCCATTGATGTCGAAGATGATCCAGAGTGTGAAAAATTGAGTTCAACGAAGTTTGATTCCTTCAATTTGATCGAATTAAGTCCGATTTTTTATAATTCGTCACGACCATTTTATAGTTCGTCATGTTCAGTTTTGATTTTTTCTTTATGAAAAATGTTGATTTGAGTTTGGGTTGAGTTCCATTGATGTCGAAGATGATCCAGAGTGTGAAAAATTGGGTTCAACGAAGTTTTACTCCTTCAATTTGATCGAATTAAGCCCAATTTCTTATAATTCGTCATGCCAATTTATAGTTCGTTTCTGCGTTTCTCTTCAATCAATTGGTTGCGTTTCTTCTGCGTTTTTGATTTCATCGGAGGAGGACAACCCCTCTTCGACCCGGCGACCCAGATTTCGTCGGAGGAGGACAACCCCTCATGTGGTTGCGTTTCTTCTGCGTTTTTCGATTTCGTCGGAGGAGGACAACCCCTCTTTGACCCGGCGACCCAGCGACCCAGATTTGTGATGTTGAACTGGTCTTGATGATGCGTCAGATTTTCGTTTCTAAATCAGATCTCCATGGATCATAGTTTATTTAGATCTCCATGGATTGTAGTTGAACTCCATGGATTGTAGATTTGTAGTTTATTTAGATCTCCATGGATTGTAGCCGAGATCAACGAATCAGATTTTCGTTTCTAAATCAGATCTGATTTTTTTCAATTTTTGGGTCAATTATGCCCTTCGAGAGAGAGAAACACTACTAAAATTTAGTTAAAATTCATTTAATTTAATTAAATAACCACCATTGGATTAGGAGGATGAACGGATCTGATTTGTTTGTATTTTGCATCAGATCTGGGCTTTGCACCAGATCTGGCCTCTGTGTTAAGATCATGTACAAAGTTGATTTTTGGTACAAACGACAAAGTTCTTCAAAATCAACCTATAATTCGTCATTTTTCGTAATCGAAAAATGGAAGAAAAAAAACGATATAGTTCGTCAGTTTTGCATATAATTCGTCACCAAGAAAATACACCAAAAATCAGGATTTAATCTCATTCATCCAAATCACAAGATCAAGAGCTATGATTTGTTTGTACCTGATCCTTTTCCAAATATATATTATTCGAAAGTCATGTAATTTTAAACAAGAGATCGGACTTTTAAAAAAATTATTTTATTTTATATGAACTTGTTATCATTTTATTAACAGGCGTAAACTGAGAACCTCTATAAATTCTAGAATTAATTCATCTAATGGCACAAATTTATCCGTGATTAAATAAAACATTAGTTAAATTAATTGATTAAGTATTGGCGGGCATATACGCAATCATATTGGGACGGGTAACTCGGTCAACATGGTTTCGGATGGCACTCGGTGACCGGCTGAACACGCGGTGAATACGGCGTTGAGCCAGTTTGGTTATTGCTTGGTCGATCGCGGTTGTCCTGTGAACACTCATCTTTTCTTTCGGGTAAGCGTTGATCGAATTCGTATCTGAGTAGAACTTGTTGAATCATAAACCCTAATTTTCGGCAGGGAACAAAATTCAAATGTTTGACAGGTATGTTTTAGGGGTTTTCAGGTTTTATTTTTTTATTTAATTAATATAATTGTGATTGGATTTTGTAAGGTTAAGTTTATACATGTGTGATGTGTTTGTCCCTTGTGGTGGTCTTAAGAAGTGTTGATTGTTTGTGTTGCAGATTGATGATGTGGTAAGATTGATGGAGATCCTAAAGCAGGCGGCTTTGGAAGGTGTAATGTTAGCCGATCCGTCAATAGCTGAGTCTGCGAGGAAAGCTTGCGCTTTGTGCCTGGGGTGTGGCCTCGAACAATATACTAGGGCCGATTACTGATTCCTCTTGATATCATTTAGGGGTTTCACCATCTGGTCTCTCACGAGGAGGGCCTTTCCGTTGACGGAGGAGTATTTTAAAAGGATTTAAGCGATTGAGTTCACCATCAAGCAGGATGAGCTCCTGGGAGGGCCTTGGTGAATTTGAGTGGCGTTTTTGTATTTTTGATCTTGATTTTTGGTGAATTACTGTGGCATCTTTTTTTTATCATGAATTTGGTGTGTTTCGTTCAAAGAAGGTGCTTATGGTCTAAAGTTTGTTTTGCAATTGCTGCAGGTCTGAGCTTTACTGAAGCAGAAAGGAGGCTCAAGGAAAATGTTCCTATTTTAGTTGTTGTTGCTATTTGCTGTTGCTGAAGCTGAAGAAGTTGATACTGTTTGATTTGATTGGTGTTGCTGCACCTGGAAATTTGTTGCTTTTAGGAGCTATCAGGTGGTTGACTGGAAGGTTCGACCACATGCTATAAGGTTTCTCCTTCTATTCTGTTTCCCCTTGTCCTTGCCTCAAACTACTTTCCTTAGTTTACTCAAGTATTTTGAACATGGCTAATGCTAAGGAATACATTCTCAGTTTGAAATACCTATCAGCATCCCTCATTTATTGGGAATCTGTCACTCACTGGTCCCCTTTATGGTTGAGATGGAAATAAAAAGTAGCTCATTGTAGTACCTGATGATCAGACCTTGTAAAGGAATCAAGTTTCTCTGTTACACAAGTTCCGCTGATTGCCATACAACACACAACAGTTTTTGTTCTGCTTCCTCCAGAATTGAAAATTTGTTTTATTGTGTTTCTTCTGATAACTAACCCTTGTCCTTCCGGATGGCATGTGAATTGGTCTTTAAATCGCTACATATCCTGATCCCGAGCCTGTCTAGATATTCTTTTCATATCGATTGTGAGATCATGCAACTTACTTCATATGAACGAGTTGATGATAATAATCATGATATCCGAGACCTTCAGCCACACATAGAGAGGCTACTTCAGGTTGGTGGCTACTATCAAGTGAACGCTACAGCTTGACTGAAGAATGGAACTATAAAGATATCAACATCATCTTCAATTACCTCTGGTTATTCATTCTCCATTCTTATACAGGTTCTGAATGACGAGATGACTGTGATTTGTATTCTTGCTTTCTGTCTATAAAACCAGTAACACTTCAATATATTTGATCATCCAACTTGCACATGATAGTTACGGTATTACATAGACCACATAGATATCATATATATTATTATTGCGGTAGACATTATGTTCTGGTTCGGAGCTGAGCTGATGCTGTTTTGTTCAACAGGGTATATAGCAACCAGAAGTGCTCGGGTTTTAGGGGCATTTAGGCTTCCCCTTGGAGTTCTTCATATCCCTGTAGCAAGGACATTCATCCTTATTCCCGTAAGTCCCAGATGGCACACATTGACACTTGTCGCAACATATTCCACAGTACTTCAAGCACCTATCCTTACGGCCAGCTTTCGAGCACCTCCCAGCGCACTTGGAGTCACAGAACTCTTTTAAAGAATAAATCAAAAGAGTTTTCAGTATCCACATCACAAATTCAAGTCAAGCACCATTCAAAAAAAAAAAAAGATCTGAAATGACTGAACAGTGTCTCATCTCACCTGATCCAGCTGTGGAGGTCTGCAGGAAAGTTGAGAAGACGATTAGAACCAGCAAGAACAAGACGGCAGCCTTCATTTTCATCTCAATCAGATTGTGGAGAAAGTGAGGCATGTAGAGACTAGAGAGCCAAAATTTATAAGACAAAGGACGACGCTCTGGATTGTGGGCGACTAGTGTGAGTGTTCTGGAGAACACGACAGCTTTTGACAGACTGGCTCAGGTGGTATTTAAGATTGCCTAAGATTCGGTGAAGTTAAGTCATTCAATCTGATTGGTGTAAGCACTCATTTGAGAGGTTGGTGCACTGGCCAGATCCTCTTCAATTCATTTCCCAAATATGAAAAAAAAAAACCTCATATTATATGTACTAGCTAGATCCCTACTAACGTCTAGTATTCGGTGGAAAAAGAAATACTCATTGCTTTCTCCTAAATTGGAATTTTGAAATTTTCAGTAAAAAATGATTGGAAAACAATTTTACCATCCAAAATTGTAAGCAATATTTCTAATTGCTATTTTTTAAAAAACAAAAATTAAAATTTCTTGGAAGACTATCAAAAGTAAGAACTTTCCCCCTTTTTCCTTCATAATTTTCAAGAATCAAACAATTCCTCCACGTGTGTGAGGTTTGGAGTGTGAGACATGTCCAAGAAAGGATTTCTTGGATTGTAAAATTGGCATGTGTAGTTGGGCAGGATTAGTTTCTCTAAGACTAAGATATCCTCACTACTAATCACACAATACTTGGAAGAAGGGCAAAGAGAGTGTCCCAGTGGTTGGGCACTCCACCGGTGACTTTGTTCTCCTGGATTCAAGACCCTATACTAACAGATGCTAACCCCTAATCACTAAGCTCCCTATCAAAAAAAAACTTGGAAGAAAAAAAAAATCACCTAAAAGTACAAAAACATTTAAACACAACGGCTTGTATGGGCTAAGCAAACATGTTAGTCAATGTTGTGAGCGCTAGAGTTACTTTCTTAACTCATCACTTTATTGAAGTACATTGAAAACTTATTTGTTACATAGAAGATCATAATAAGATTGAGGCAAATGGATGTATCGGTCGGTATATTTTAAGGACACTTGCTCGTTCCCTTCTTGTTCTTGAGATCTCTATAGCAGGGACATTCATCCTCGTGGCCGTAAGTCCGGGATGGAACACAGACATTTCTGGCAACAAATTATACAGTACTTTATGCACCTTTTGTGAGCGCTAGCTTTAGAGCACCTTACACCGCATTTTGACCCACACATATCTTCACAGACAACAAAACATTAAAATTAAGAACATTAGTATATATATTTTAAAATACAATTGATAACGTAAAATATTCCGTATAGAGAGAGTTTTTTTTTTGCGATTCGTGTTCAGATTGATCGTGTCTTAAGAAGAAAGATTATTCAAACTGTATTTGGTCTTAATCCTTTCGTAATTTTTATGTCTGTGTTTTATTTCATCGATTAAAATAATATTCTTTTTTTAAAAAAAGAGAGGGAGTTTTTTGTGCTATCATTCTCACCTGGATCGACCGTGGAGGCGTGCATGAAACTGGAGCTGAGCATGAGGATGAGGTATACAATGGTCACCAAGTCTGTATAGAAACCCTCTTCATTTTTGTTTCTCTCTCTTTCTCTCTAACAAACCAGTCTAGGGCGAGTAGGAAATGGAGGGATTTTATAGGAGTGTCTGAAAGAGGGGTTACAATTTGCAGAGTTTGATTAGGGTTCATGCATATGTTGTGAGTTTACTTCCCTGAATTAGCAATACAATTATAGTACTGATTTTGAGAAATCCATCATTAGTATATATATTAAAAATTGAAGATTGTTTAATGCGCAGTAAGGAATGACATGTGAGCAATTGAAAAGTGAGTCAGAAGTGTAAGATGTCGGTCAAAGAGTTAGGATTGGTGGTCAAACTGGAACCCCATTTTCACACAAAATTATTCTTAAATATCGAAAAGATATATGTGCATTGAAGTTAGTGTATCTGCTGATGCAGTTGGTTACTGACAACATAATTTAGTTTATGGGAATTGTAGACATCAAGTTAGCCATCGAGTAATAATTGAACTTACTTACCAGTTTGGGGGAAGCCAGAATCAATTTGGTAAAATTAAGGGTTTCCATTGTAAATATATAATAACCTAAGATTTGATTCCATTACGATTTAGTAGCGCCAAATTCCAAATGAGCTTATTCCTTTCTTTCTTTTTTCTCTTTTAAATTAGCGTCTTATATAATAATCCCTCGAAGAAAAGATTGGGCACAAAGCATATTTTTGATACAAAATATAAAGTTCGTTAAAATATGATTATAATTTATCGCTGAGAAAGTAAAAGTACGACATAGTTCGTCATGAATAATCTATAATTCATCACCGAAAAATTAACCATAAATGAGATTTAATACGGGATTCAATGTCATCCGTCCAAATGACTAAATCAATGACTATGATTGGTTTGTATTCTTTACACACACAAAAAAAAACCCTATGCACCGGATCCTTTTTCTAATCCCTCAGTTAAAGTGTTTTCTTTTTGACCCATTCCGATAAGATTATTTGAACCTGAAAATATTGGAAAGTTGATTTTTATGATGTATCTTTCTCTTTTGGAATTAAAATTCCATCATGATTCGGATAATTTTCCAAATTGCATCAAAATCAACATTCAATTCCAATTTTACACATTCTTTAGATTGGTTTCCCAATTTACACTAGTTTTGTAAGCCGCCGTTGCTCACAGAGTCTTAACATTAAGACGCTCTTGTTGACAGCGTCTTAAGCCCCGTGGCGTTTTTGCGCCAAAATATGCAGTCATGTGCCGTAATATTACCAAACAAGTGCAACAGCGTCTTACCTTAAAACGCTGTTGGTAGGAGCGTTCTAATAGAACGATGAAGAGAAAAACTAGGGCTCGAAACTTAAGCCGCTGTTACGGACGGCGTTTTAATAAAAAAATAGATTTAATCGATCCACATCAGTTACTGACTCACATATTTTGGTGCAAAAACACCACAGGGCTTAAGACGCTGTCAACAAGAGCGTCTTAATGTTAAGACGCTATGAGCAAGGGTGGCTTACAAAACTAGTGTAAATTGGGAAACCAATCTAAAAAACGTGTAAAATTGGAATTGAATGTTGATTTTGATGCAATTTGGAAAATTTTCCTCATGATTCAGTGTAAAATAAAATTTGATATCGTAAATAAATCTCTTGATAAGTAAAGTACAGCTATTTTTACTTTTTTTTGTTGATATGTGTATACTGCTATATTTACTTGAAGTAGATGTGCATGTCAATCAAAACAATAAATTAAGACCTTGCATTTGAGAGGAGCGCTCAAATGAGGCGGCCAAATTAGAATGAGGCAGTGAGGCACCATCTCATCCACACATCTCAGCCGTCAAACTTATCTCCTCATGACACGTGTCTCACTACGAAAAAGCAAACAACACTACACTATTCCTTACCACATCATCAGAATGAGTGGCTCACAACGTGTCTCACTGCCTCATTCTACCACTGTTTCAAGGGAGCTCGCCCCTTGCATTTGATATATACACATGACATTAAGAAGTAGGGTATGGTGTACCTAAGGGGAAGAGATCATAGCTCATCACTTATAGTAAAACTCTCTTTAACATGGATCTGGCAAGTCATTCAGGCTGATGTATTGTATTGTGGCAGAGTGAATTGGTTGGAACTACTGACATTTTGAGAATCCGAAACAATGACATGTCACTGTGGGTAATATCAAACTAGCTAGGCTTGGATCAGATATGCCCTAAAAATGGTAGATATACAAATTTGCTCCAAAAACATTCAAAATTACTACCCTCACTTTTGTCACAACATACATCCCTTGTCCTTTATTTGAATTTTTGTTTTTGACGGTTTTAAAATGAAATTTAATTACATCTCATACATATCAATCACGATTTAAATGCATCTTATACATACTGTATGTGAACTTTTCTTGTCGGGTACATGTGATATTCGACTATTGGAGCACATGTCACTTACGACACCACTCGCATTTGATACTTGAATTGTGTCCATTGAAGTACCATCCACTTTGAAACCCACGAGCATAAGCTTGCAATTAGCACCTCCACGCACACATGAAAGGCATAGACGAACCCACTGCGCCAACCTGCAGGAACAACACGCCCACGCTGAGGCGGGACGAAAACACATCCACAATGGATGAATAACGATCCTCACAAAATTGAGGTGTAAAAAAAACGAAATTAAATTAAATTTTCTTTTTTCTAAAGGAGAGGCAGAGTAAAATATTTTGACGAAAATGGAGCAATTTAGAAAATTCTTTAAGACTGTCTAATACTTTTGGGGCTATTTTTATCTTATTACAAACTTCAGTCCCCAATGTGAAAATTGGGCAGCGTCGAACAAAATAAGCGCGAAAGAACCAGAAGAGAGAGAGAGAGAGAGTTGACAGTTGGCAATTCCCCAAACTCCCAAAAACTTCCCTCCTCTGTTTTTTTTTTCCAGTCAAACCTTCCCAGCAACTGCTCTCCATCTCTCTCTTCCATCATCATCATCATCGTTTTCATATCCCCTGTCCTCGATCCACTCTCTCCAATCCTACTCCCACTTGGTCACTCATCAAAACACAGCCAGATTCTAATCCAACATCAACGCAAAAGCAATGGACAATAATCCAGGACCGGACACTCCTCTCTCACCCACCAGCCTACTCTGCTTCGAGACCGAAGACTCGTTAAACCACACATCCGACGACTTTGATCAAGAATTCATCCCCTCGCGTAACGAACTCAGTCGTCAAGAAGACGACTACTACGTAACCGAAATGCTGGTTAGAGAAAATGGTTACGAGGTTGGAGATCCGGCAGACGGGTCGTCGGAGTTTGAGAAAGGCTGGATCGCAGACGCCAGATTTGACTCCATCGTGTGGATACTTGAGGTAAATAAAAATCGAATCTTGAATAATCTCAGTTTCAGTGCTCAGTTTCACCACATTTCGAAAGATCGAATCTTGTTGTGTTCGTCGTACGTTGTTGCGCAGAAAAGACGAATTTTAGGGTTCCGGTACGGGACGGCGTATTTGTCGATCATGTACTTTGATAGGTTTCTCTCACTAGAATGCACAGCTCTGGTGCGTTTCTCTTCGTTCCTGCAATCATTTTAATTAATCAATATGAAGAGAAGTTTTTATCTGCTGAATTTGACTGTACATACATGTTGATGTGCAGAAGGGGAAACTCTGGGCGATCAGATTGCTGGCGCTGACGTGTCTGTCACTATCAGCGAAGATGGAGGAAGTTGATATTGCGCCGCTGTGGGCTTATAGCGGTGGTAGATATGCAGCGTCGTTCAATTTCCCCAAGGATTTGATCAAGAGAATGGAGCTTAAAGTGTTATACGAGTTTGGATGGAAGATGGGTTTTGTCTCGCCTTTCTGTTTATTGCAATTCTTCATCAGAAAGTTCCAAACTTTACCACATGTCGTCGGCCGAGCTGTGGTGGCCAGAGCGGCTTGGATCATATTCGAGGCGGCAAAGGGTATTGTGTAATTGATTTGAGTTTCAGCATTTTTATTGTTTTGATGATGAGATGTCATTGTTTTTATTGTGAGTGCAGAAAATAGTACAATGTGTTATAAGCCATCGGTGGTGGCGGCTGCTGCGACATTGGCAGCAATGGATGGGAAGCTAAGTAAGGAAGATGTGGATGCCAAGATAAGAAGCAGCACAGTCTCAAATTATGGCTTTACTGCAAGTGTAGTGAGTTCTTGCACACAACTTGAGATTGATGAAATCAGAGAGAGTCTGAAAACAATGTAGTTGAAGCTTGTGTTTGGTGTTGTTTTATTACAGGAACAATTGCATTCATGCTATGAATTCATGAAGGACCTTTACCCTTATAACAGTCCTAAAGGCTTGGTTGAGTCCCCTGACCCGGGGAGCTCGTCGGCCAGAATGCAAACATACTGAGACAGGGCATGGAAGAAGCATGAGACAATTTAGGTGATGGAATTAAATGGGAGAAACATAAAGAAATAGATTGAAGGGAGAAAGTAGAGAGTATAGTATAAAGCAAGGCTTTATGGAAGAAGATCACATGAAGGCTGGATTTAAAGAGATGGGGGTTTTGCAGTTTTATTGTAAAGAAGCTGTTTGGGTTATTATTATTTTTTTGAGGGTTTTTAGGCTTTTGGTTTGGTTTCATAGAGCTTTTTAGAGGACACAGTTGTGTGTGGATTTGATGTTAATGGTTTGGATGAATGGAGAGTTGGGTATGATGTCTATGAATGTTAGGAAGATGTTGTTTATTGGGTCCCTTCTACAGCATTGTAACTGGCTGGTAACCAAACTGTTGTTGAAATGAATTACTACCCAACCTTTGTTTTTGACTTGTAGTTACTTAAATTGGACATTAGAACCCAGCTGAAGTGGAATTATTATTTATACATATAACACCAAAGTTTGGTCATCAGAATTCGAATAATTTGAGCTAAATTCAGAAACTAGTTATTGCTCGAACACTATCAATAATCTGTTGAATGGAAACTGTTATAATGTGGTTTGTACACTGTGAAACATACAGGTATCGAAGTAGTCACTTAATTATTTTTACAAAACGGGTTGATCTATTTGATATTTACAGGATTGAAATAAAACATCCACAAAGTGATTATTAAGTGATGGGGTTCGCTAAATCTGATGCGAGCTTGATTATGAACCTGCAAATAAATTTTGTCAAGTGGATCAGGAAAGATATATACAAGAGGATAAGAATAGGTATTATGTGGTTTCAGATGGAGATTCGATTGAAATTGAAAATCACCGAAGTTCATGGATCCGGATGGACAATCTACGAATTATTGTAGTAGGTTTTGCATGTAAAGTTACACTAGTGTTTATGTGATTTTCTGAAAGTTATAAATTCTCAAAAAGTTTCGAAAAGGTATACTGAAAATCTCCCATGCAATAATGTGCAAGGGGGTATTAATAGCCAAGTCGAACCCGACGGGAAAAGGAGTATTCTGCGTTCAGTGATAATTATTCAGGTAAAGAAACTATAAACCACAAGGGATACCCAAGCTTAAATAAACAATCACTTGAGTACAAAAAAGTTACGAAAAGCTGAAAAGCAAAACCTCAAAGTCAAAAATGGTGAGAATGTCATTTTAAGTCTTTGATCCAAACAAAATAGAATTTGTGCATAACCCAAAAGGCCATAATACTGATGAACCCTAATAGCATGATTCACAGTTGAAACTTGCAAGAAAGAAATCAAACTCATGTTTTGTTTTTTCTGAATGGGACACGATGAAAGAGATAGGCTAAGCAGTTTTAATCTTGACAATATTACTCCTCAGTGAAGTCATGCATTTATGCCTAGCACTGTTCAATTCAATTTCTCCAAGATCGCAAACCTTAACAAACGGAAAATTATTATCAGGCAGATTTTGCACGTGTTTTCAATATGATTTGTGCACAAATTTTACACGGCGTGCACTATCTAGAAAGTTTGTGCTATGCAGAACATCAACCATTTCCTAACCCTGGAACATAATGCTTATTCTAAAAACACAAAAAGTTAAGGCAATCAAACTACAAGTCACCAACATAAAGAGGATGAACATTCACAATACAATGTACTCGAGCGATTGACTCACATATATCCTTACAGAGAGCTATGTTGTACGCTGTGAGTTATGAGTTATCCCATCTGCCACTGCAAACACAGGAAAAACCGGTACAAAATGTCATAGCCGAATAGGATCTTACTCGTGCCAGCACTCACATAAATATAAGAAGAAGAAAGATAAAAAATGTGTGATTGACAATGATGCTAGACAAAAAATAAGTCTCAGCGGGGAATCTAAAACAATCACGATGCATATAAGTAAGCGGATATAGCTCAAATCATATGATCCGACCAACACATACACAAGATTCAAATCTATAAAGATGCCACTTTTCCCATGAATCTACCTTTAAAGTTGGTTCGCCTCTATTAGCGTTCGAAGACTGTTTGGCCGCAGCTGCCATCTGCGCCTTTGCCGCTCTTCCAGCAGCAGACTTCTCAAACTGCTCTTGCCTACAACAACAAGAAAAGCAACTCTCAAATACTCAAACTTCCATACCAATCAAATATCTAGCAAGCATCAAACCAAAGAAGCAAGTCGTCAAACCCCATCAAAAACCCTAATTCCAAATTCTAAATCCATAACAACGCCACAAATTACTTCAACTCATCATCCCCATCCACTGAAATTTCAACAAATCGCCAATACAACAAAAACCCAGATCAAATAGTCCAATCCATCACCCAATTTAGGATCCACTTCGTTACCGTTTCTGGGCCGCTTCAGCAGCCCTGGCGCGAGCTTGTTCGGAAGCTAGTCGTTCTTCCTCCAATCGCTGCTCCTCGGCGGCTCCACCACCGAAGCAATCGAAGCAACCCATCCGATCAAAACCACGTCAGTCCGTCTCCTCCTCTGTAATTCGTTGATCCTCAGAATGTTTAACTCGATGGAAATTAAGGTTCGAGGGTGGAGGACGAGGAACATGTCCATCCAGCTTCGTAGCGCTGTTTACACGCTGGAGGGCAGTTTTGTCATATAAATCGAAGAAAATTTCAATTTTATTTATTTTTACAAACCCATTAAATTTTTTGTTTTGCTTTTGATAATGGGTGGGTACAATAATTCATAACATTACAATGCAATACCGTAGCTCTAGTATTACATCTTCATTAAATCCGAAATCATGTTGCCCTAGGATTCGAACTCAGGGCGTAAAGATCCCAACATCTTACGGTGGACTTCTTAACTAAGAGGCTTAGGGGTAGGCAAAACCGCTCCGAATTTAAAAATCGTTCGCACCGCATCGTAAAAGTGTGTTTGGTTAACCGCACCGCTTTTGAAAAAAAAAACAAATTATAAAAAATCGCACAGCAACCCAATATAGCGGTGCGGAACCACCAGTTTTAAACTGAACCACACATCGGCACATCAAATTTAAAATTATTACAAAATAATAATAATAATTGAAGGGCGAAGCCCAATTTAAAAGTAAGTGATATTAACAAAAGTGCAAATTTAATTTTCTCGTTCTATTATTGGTTCTTCCGCACATTTACAACATATCTTCTTCTTCTCCAAGCGGCCAAGCCACGAGAGTCTCGATCGTTATTGGTTTTGTCTTGTCTTCATTCTTGATTTATGGAATACGTAAATATTTTAGTTCAAAAATCAATTGGATTTTGTAAATTTTGAAAATCAATTTTTAAACCAAATTGCACCGCAGCATTACCAAATAAAATGATGTGGTGCATATTTGGTTTTAACTTTTCTAATGTGGTTTACAAAATTTACGAATCAATTTATGTGGTGCGGTTGCAGATTTACTCTTAAACCGCACCAAACCGCCTCACCCTATTGGCGACAAACGCATTAAATTAAAAACAATTAATAGTAAATTCAGTTAAATTTATCTAAGTTGACCAATATATTAACATTGACCCCACATATCCAAATAATAGATCAAATACATTGAGTGGAATAGAAATTGATCCACAAAAGCAATCCACTAAATGCATCAATCTATTAAGTTCCAGTAAAAAGTGATGCCCTTGACCATAACAAGCCAAACACACCCAAGCCAGTAACAGCCGCTGGCCAGAGCAAACTAGTCCTCGTCGTCCACAATGTCGTCGTCCTTCATGTACTTCTCTTGTACTGCGGCAACTGTGAAGAATGAATGTTAAGAAAATGAACAGTAGTGATGAAACAAATATCGGACTAGATATCAGCTGATAAAAAGGAAGAGAGGAAAGCGAGGAGTTCAAGATAAAAGGATATCTGTAGTAATCCCAATCCGTAGGAGCCACCGCTATCTTGCTGAAAGCGACAGCGCTTTCTTCTATACCGGCGAATATGTACCCATTACATTTGTCTATTTGCTTCACTAGATTCCCCACACTTTCCTTGTCCTGTGAGTAGCACATAGGATTAAGTATTTGTATAGTCTTCAGAATTATTGACGAAGATTGTCGTGAAAAGGAAATTATTTGCCTGAATATCAAGAGTTGTAAAATCGACAAGACTATAGTCTTCGATAACCTCGCACAGCTCCTTTGTTAACTTTCTGCAACATAAAGAAAAAAAAAGGTCTTCAGAAAAGTGCCGAACCATATAGAATGTATTAGCTCCAAATAATCAAATATAAATTTCATTTATGGCATTAGTACCTATATTTCGCAGATCGGGGATCCTGGTCAAGATGGTACTGTAAATATGATAGATCTTGTACGTCAGTGTAGAAATCAAGGTTGAAAGCTGTTGCACAACACATCTCAGAAATGATTGATAAAAAATGCCCCCCACAAGTATAGAAAATGCAACTGCTGCTCAACTTAGCTTCTAATTTTGTAAGAACTAGGAGTTGTCTGGACATACCTAGCTTTCCATAATTCTCAATTAAATCAATCTTGGACAAAACGTTGATATGCGGAAGCTCCATGTGCAACATGGTTGACAATGAGAGAAGCAAAGCACTTACATACTTAGAAGGGTCACTGCAAAGATGGGCGTCAACTAAGTGGACGGTTACTAACTTCACAAGAAAAAAAAAGTATTACTTTTCTATGGGGTAAGAATCAAATATGGTTTGAGATTCAAAGAAACATGAAGTCTTACTCTTAGATTCAGCTTATTTATAAGTTTCATGATGACTGATTTTGCACTTGAATGAAGGAAAAATAGTTCGACTTGCCCAGGAAAATCAAACAGGATGTAATGATCTGTTAGCAAGAAAAAACAATATTATGTGATATCCTATGTAAATATTTGGTTGATCTAAAGCAGTTCAATATCCCCATTTTCTTTATAATCAAAAGACATCTTGCAGTATACAATATCCAATCTTAAAACAAATTGTTCAGGGTGTGCACATGAAAAAGGGAAGAAAAAAAAAATTACAAGCTACGAACCTTTTAGCAGAGGCTTCAATTTGGCCTCCAGCCAATCAATGTTCTTCTCCAAATAATCCATACAGTACAAAAGACCTAGTGAACCAAATAAGTGTATACCAAACTTAAAACTAATCAAAATTCACTCCAACATGGAAAAATAAAAAAAGTAAAATCTGAAGAAATACATTATATAATCATACTGATTATCCTCCTTAACTAAATTAATAAAAGGTTAAGGCTTACCTCCATTAGGACCAAGAGAGTGCTCTGTCATCACATCGCTTAGTTTAATCAGGTCTTCGATGTTAATTGCACACTCATACGGTAATGAGTCATTTGCTGGATCCAAATTGACTACGGCAACCTTCCTGCAGATATTTCATACATGTCAAACAAACGAATGCTGCCAAAAATAATACTAAATAGTGTTCGCATTCTTTAGATGAGGAAATGCTGCGCAATGATAACTCACCGTCCAATGAGACTAAGAAACTGAGACATGCCGTTGCAGTATGTGGTCTTCCCTGAACCGGGTGGACCAATAACAACTTGACCAAACACCATCTTTCCTACCTACTGTATCAGTTCGGTTCTGCACAACACGAAATTCCAATTTTTAGCAACAATACATCATAAATCTACAGCGGGTAATCCATCAAGCCAAAATTTTGAACAAAGCCCATGAATCCAATACGTCGGATTCAGAAAAACACTGCAACATAGCAGCCATAGAAGAAAGCCAATACATACAGAAAAGTGGATCACCAGGTCCGGCAGCGAGGTTTATAAGTTTCGTAAGGTGAAATCGCTGTGCGCTGTTAGCAACGAAGCGATAGAGGGCTTCTTCTGAGAACCAGACTTTCGAGCTGTGCGCTGTTAGCAACGAAGCAGATCCTCTTTCATTAATAGAGCTCATAAATCATAATTACAAGATATTTTCGGGGGAGGCCATTAGAAGTTAGAAATGCAGACTTGATTCAGTAGTACTCATGACACATACCTTTGGTCTTGCAGGATCGTGAACAGAAATGTCCACAAACTTTATGTCCCCTCTTAGCCGCTCTAACTTCAGACCTTTAAAAATAAGACTGAAAACAAAGATAATAGGACATTTCGGTAAGCTCGTATGTGTACCCATTGGCGAACTACGAGAAAACAAACTAGCATCATTTATGTCTGATTAGCTTATGAAAAATGAATACCAAGATTCCTAGTGATGAATTTCAGTAAACACCAAAGAAAGTAGCCATTGCAGCTAATCCAAATTGTCCATGACCTGCAACCAGTCATATAAACAATGACTTTTGACTCCAAAATCCAAATATCAACAATTGGAACAAGCTTCATCTGAAAGACTGAAACATAAACACATGCCAATGAGAAAATCAAGCAAATTCAGTTATGTGTTTTTTTCAATCTACCAATATCCACCGGCGACCGCCGCATGCCCAACCCAATAATCAAAACCGACACAGAAATCAAAACTTACCGCTTATCTGTGACTGTAAACGAAGATGGAGTCTTAATGTCTTAGCGTTCTTCTCGTCTGATTTCGTGATATCCGAATTCCGAATTCGGAGGTGAGCCGTGAGGGATTAGCGAAGCCGTTCTTCTCGAGTTCTCGTCTGATTAGGCCATTAGGGTGAGTTCGAAATTCAGACCATACTTACAAAAACAAAAACAAAAATTGGGCAAATTTTTACCCGGGCTGCAGCCCGACCAGCCCACTAACCAGATTGGCCCCTGAATTTGCAGTGCGTAGGGCTTCTGGAGAAAAATTAGGGCTTGTTCTTATTCAAACATTTTCCTTCCGAGGATGATTCAAACCCGGTTGCCCCTAGGTTAGTCTCTCAGTTCGAATCGGGTCAATCCGATCCATTCCATGAAGAGCTGGCCAGCTGTGTTATGAACTTTCTTGATTACAAATTAGGGAAAAGTATAAAAAGCTGAATTATCACTCCTTTCCAAATTTAGATCCGAATTACCTTAATTGTCAATAAGGGAGCAAAATCAAAAGATATGTTAAAGTTAACGGATTGAGTTAAACTCCGTTAGTCAATATTTAAAATAACAATTAAATACTTTTTCTTTAATTTAATATATATCTCTCATTAAATATTTTTAACTTTTGATTTTCTTACGACTTTGGCAATTTCTTTGAATCTTATAATATGAGTATTATTTTTAAATAAAAAGAGATTGTTCATAGGAGAATGGCTAACAAAACGAGAATACAGATCACATGAGAAGTCACATGTTTGGTGAGAAATGAGAACTAATCGCATTCATTCATTTTTGTTAATCAATGTCTAAGATTAGATCGAATTAATTTACATTATTCGTAGCTTTTCAAAGAATAATGGGTACCATTACATTATTCGTAGCTTTTAAAAGGATAATGCGTAGTATTCATATACATAATACTACGCATTATCCTTTGAAAAACTACGAATAATGTAATGCTACGCATTATCCTTAGAAAAGCTACGAATAATGTAAATTAATTCGATCTAATCCTAGCTATTGATTAACAAGATGAATGGATGAGATTAGTTCTCATTTCTCTCCAAAATTTCACTTCTCACAGGAACCGGCGACTCAACAAAACGAATACAAATTTATGGATAAATATAAAAATAATTAAAATTTTATTCATACATGTTTGTACTATTAGATTGATGGAAATTATATTATTATAATAAAATTAAAATAATTTTTTAATGAGATATATATATAGATGAATTAAAGAAAAACAATCATTTAATTGTTATTTTTAAGGATGATTAACGGAGTTAACTCAATCCGTTAACCTTAACGGATTTTTTGATTTTGCCCCCTAATTGGAAAATATGGTAATTCGGACCTCATTTGGGAAAGAAGTGGTAGTTCGGGGCCCCCTTTTGTACTTTTCCCTACATATTAAGACCGATTTTCATCGGAAAAAAATTATAAGAGCATCCCCACCATGATCTTTTGGGTCATGAAAAAGATTCATGGGAGATGACTGAAAAAATCATACACTCTCATCATGATTTTTCTAGTAATAGAAAAGGTCATCCCATGACCAAACCAAAATTTGGTCATCTCATGATTTTTTTTAGTTTTGGTCATGAGATTTGAACCAATCCAAATTCGGCATCTGTCACGCGTCAGAACTTTATCAGTTTAAATCCAGATTGTAACGAATATGTCTTGAAAATTACAAAGTATTAAAAATAAAATAATCACCAATATTCATAATTTTTGAAGACCTATAAATAGAGATACATTTTGATATTTATATATTGTATTTATGTAGGAATAAGAGAGAGAGTGATGATAAAAATTTATGTTTGGTCGTGAGTGGAATGTCCATAACCAAATAGATCATGAGTCAGGACTATTTTTTTTTAGCTATGGTAGGGATGCTCTAAACGATTGAAAATTTTATGACTAAATTAAAATATTCAAGTATACAAAAATTAACCAAAAGATATTTTATATATACAAAAAGACTTCTAGAATTCATAAAATTTTAAAATAATTTTATTGCAGAACAGAAAGATGGGGGATGAAACCTCATTCATCAATTTCAATGCCTAGAAATGAAAGGGAATCCAGAATTTACAATGCCTAGAAATGAAAGGGAATCCAGAATTTACATACAATTGGATATCTGACAAGAAGGAATTGGGCCGATTCCTTTGTTTATGTTCGTTGTGTGCGGGCAAGCATGACCAAGAAATCACTGGCCGCAAGGTGTTATAACATCAACAAGACGGCCATCTTGGGTAATTTGCTTCAAGTCCACTATGAAACTATCGCGCAAAAACCCAAACCCGAATGTTCCATTCCGATACTGCCATATCCTTCCTTCCACTTGCCTGGAGTAGGTAGTTATGTCCGGGATCAAAAGAAGATCATAACTCGAGTTGATGTACATGATGCGCGACACTGGCTCATTGGATACCAAATGGGAATGCCCACTGGAGTAGTTTTCTGCCATGGATGGTCGAAGATGTATTCGACTACCATAGATATATTCTTCTTCAGGAGAGAGTGGAGACTCAATGAAAGTGGGGTTGGATGTCCAAAACACTGGGGAGTAGCTCGAGAAAGGCGTGCACGAATCCCCAATCCTTCTGCATGCCACCCCACCAATGTCCTCGTATGCGACTAGATAAAAGTCCAAATTTGTATCATCGTCGCTTATACCCTGTAGCAGCCACCAGAATCGATTTCAGCTTTAGCATACTACAAGCATTGACATAAATAACACAATCTCTACTCCTCTCATTAAAAAATTCCTTTGATGTATATACATTGAATTCGGAACAAATAGCAAGAGCACAAATCCTAATTTCCAATCCAAATGCCATAAGATTATCAAGTTTCAGGGTTCTTGACACCCTATCGTCTAACAATAGAAACAAATTGGCACATCGTTTGGCATCACTTGTACCATAAAGAACTATCAACTATTGTCAGCAATCACCAACAAAATTCACAAAGTTTCCCCATACTCTCACAAACAATATTGCGATCTACTTGAAAATAGGGAACATATAGTTTGGGCATATATCCCAATTCCCAGTTAGAATGCAAGATTATATTCATTTTTGCAATACCAGCAAAAAATTTCCCAAAGTTCCTGACACATTAAGTCAGCCAACAACATCTAATATAAAAACCACCAAGTTTAAATCATGTTGCATCAAAACTATAGCCTCCAGCTTCTGCCCAAGTTATCAACACGCAAACAACCAACACCGTCGAAAAACAACTCAATAATGACACTGATCAAACTTCAAACAATACTTGAATCCTAACTTTTTGTGTATCAATTGCCACTGAGCGAAATAGATAGACACACATCAAGAGCGTCAAATCTCGACTTAAATCTGAACAGGCATAAAAAGCAAAAAACCTCGAAACACAACAATGTAAAATAAGCAAAACATAAAGAAACCAACCTTCCAAAGCCCCTGAAGTGGCCTGTCATGGGTAGGTGAGTAATTCACAATCTTGACAAAATGCTCGGGCTCCCATTTCCTCCTCTCCTTGTCCTTCCTCCTTTGCCTCCGCGTTGTCCTATCACTGACAGGACTAGTCCTGTTGGCAAAATACTGATAAATATCCAACATCAACCTATCCGGAAAGCTCCCTGGCGAACCAACGAATCCACCATCGCCTCCCATCATCCCCATTTCCTCCTCATCCATCTTCATACTACTTGAACTCCAACTCCTACTAATCTCATTCTTCTTCTTCTGCACCAAAAAGCATGAATTCTCCTCAACCACAAAATGATTCCTACCAATAAAACTCACATTAACAGAAATCAAATCAGTCTCCACAAACCCTAATTTCTCAATTTCTAACTCCCCGCCCAATTCACACCTCCCTTCCGGATCAAGCAAGTTCACAACTTCACCACCTTCACCCAACCCCATCATCAAAAAAGGCGACTTCACCACTCCATAACTCCCATCTCGCCCAGGCGAAACCCTAAACCCACTCAAATACGAAACCCCCCATTCGAAAAAAACCAACGCCGGCGACTCGATCCCAGCGCTCTGGCCTTTCCCGCTCCGTCGCCAGAACCCGATCAGATCCTCCCACTCATTCAAAGTCCTGTACAACACCTTGTAGGCGACTCTACCACCGCCCCATTTTCTGATCACGGTCTTGGCCCCCCACCGTCGATCGCACATGGTGTACCAGAGCTTCTTGTCACTTCGGCAGAGCGAGGCGAAGCGCTTGGAGGTGCAGGCGAAGGTGAAGATCTCGGATGGGGTAAGGAACGATAAGATGCATAGCTGAACGTCTTCTGGGAAGTCGGTGAAATTGAGTGCGGCGGAGTCCATATTCAAACCAAATCGACAGAAATTGAAGTGAGTCAGGGGCTGTGGATGTGGATTTCAGGATGGTGGATTGAATTGGGGATCGGAATCTGAACGGAATATGCTTCGGAATCTCGCTGGTGTAACTTTCCCCTGGGGATGAAACGCGTCGGATTTTTTCCCGATAAGGTTCGGACGACGGGGCGAGTGTTTGGACTTTGGGCTTTTACTGGGCTGGCCCAATACATTTGGCAACCACTTGACAGTTGTCACGTAGATATCAATGTGTCCTCACATTTTCATCCCATGCAAATATGAAATAATCATTACAATAATATCATTCAAGAACAAAGATCCAATGTTTGAGAATATTTTATTCCTTTTTTTCTCAAAACTTTATCAGCCATTACTTTTTCTTTCTTACCGGGGCATCACACCAATAATAGAAAGGACTTTATTATTTATTATTCGCATGCATAGTAAAAAATAGAGTAAAAAATAATGTTTGATAGGTGATCAATAATGGAAACGGTATTGGAAAAGAAAGCAATAAGTGGGGTTCACATGCATATATCAATATAGAGAGAATAAAATATACTTTTTATTGGTTTTGTAAGAAATAAAAACTAGAAATGTCATAAAATGAACGTTAGCCTGACATACAACTACACAAATTCAAACTCAAAAAATAAAAAAAATCAGAAAAATTAAAGAATCTTGGGACAAAAAAAGAAGAAGTGATAATGTTGGATAATTGAATGGTTATGAGTTACCTTTTTGCTCTTTGCTCTCTTGCAGATTTAAAATATATAGAGCCAATAGCCATTTTTGCTCATTGCTTTTAGCTCTGCTTGCTAAATGACTTTTATGAGAAATGTTATTTTTACTTTTTGCTCATTGCTTATTGCTCATTGCTCTCTCCACGAATAAGGAAGAACAAATCACGCGCGGGACGTAAAAACATCCACAAGGAATGTAGGAAGATCCATGCGCGAGGCAGTACGATGAAAAGAAGAAAAAAAAGGAAAGAAAATTGGTGGACCGGTAATCTCCAAATTTCAAAAGGTCACGTTTTATAGACATAAACAAGTTTCACTAATCACTACTAAACTATGTTACTAGATCTTAATTACACCCAAAACAAAACGCTCCATTTCCTAATATAATTTCCGCTTCAAAGCTGCTTATAGACAGCCTGAAACCGCCATGCGAAAACGTAGTCCTTCGACAAGCACCGCTGCCTCTTCACATCACAACAAGCGTCCATTGCAGCCTTCTTCGCCTCCTTACTCCCCCACTCTATCTTCACCCACCCCTTAAACGCTGTCGTTCCGCGTTCCTCCACCGCCGCAGCCTCCGCCGTCGCCTTCATCACAACCTCCCCACCGATCCTCCCGCCGCCCATCGACCCTAGCCACATGCATTCCGGTTGTCCCACCATCTCGTTGTACGCTGAGTTCGTTAAACGCACTCTGTTCCTCGAGTCCGTCACGATGGCCGGCACCTCTTCCGCCTCGATCTCCGCTTCCACCTCGGCTGCTGTTTTAAAGGTGGTCAAATGTGTTGTTGACTTTTCGTTGACTGGAGTCAACGATATGACTGTGATGCATGAGCCGATTGGTCTAATCGGCCTCGGCGAAATTACTTTTCTGGACGCGAAACTCTCAACCGGACCTCGGAGCTGCAGCGTCAAATTGTTTTCGTCCGGCGTCATCTCCATTAACGCCTTCAAGTCGACACCTTTCTCAACCCTAGCACTTCTCTCCGGTGAAGCTGCCGACACCGGTGGACTCGGAAGCAACGGAAGCGTCACTAGGGTTCCGTTTCCCATCCCCGTCTCCGTTTTATCAGGCGGAGAAATCGTTTTCTCCACCGCACCCGCCGCCACAAATCGTTGACCAAACCACCCATTATTTATCAGATAACACTGCGGCGGCGGAGTTATCCCAAGAAATGCAGCCGCGGCTCCTCTTATCCCCGCTTCTTGAGGCGGTGACGGCCGCTTAAAAGCTGTTGGTGACACAGACACTCCCATCATCCTCCCTCGCTTCCTCGTCCTCGTCGGTCTCGCTTGAAGCTTTGGCCAGAGATTTCTCAAATACGGTGACTGCTGGATCTTCTCCGACATGCCATCTAGAGAGCTTCCATATCCATAACCACCACCACCACTAACACCATCTACACCCTGCACCGCCGTATCGCCGCCCTCCATCGGCTTAGGCGCGATTGGGCGGTACCTGGACATAATCTCGGCCGTCTTGGCGGCGGAGGTGTAAGGATTCACCATCGCCGGCTGCATCTCATCACACTCCGAAACCAGAGCAAGCCAGAAGCCTTTCGCAATATTTACCAAAAGGTGCGAAAGAGAATTGATAATTACGATCAAATGATGATTTTTGCCTTATTTTTTTTTTTTTTTTGGAGCTGTGCGGCTTGTTATTTATAAACATGATATACACCAATAGAAACATGACACATGGCGCTTTGTGGAGAACGGAGGGAACGACACTTGGAATCGAGCGGTGGGGTACGTGTTGAAGGACATGAAGACACATGTGTTTATGAGGGTACTTGTAGCGTGTGTGGGCTCCAATGGCCTGTCTTTTGTATCCAATCAGCAACCTCGAAATGGAATTGCTTCTTTTTTTCGCTCGGTCGAATTTATGTTAATTTTTTTATTCATTTTGTAAACTTTATTATCGCAATGATGAGAAAATGACGCCATTATATAGATACAAATTGTTTTACCTATTTTCCCCTTTTTATTGTTATCTTTTTTATCTAATAAGATAACAAAAAATAGGGAAAATACTTTATAGTTTTGTTTTTTTGCTAAATACTTTATAGCTCTTAAAATGAGTCGTATCCAATATTCATCATTATATAATGCTAGTTTTTTTTTTGGATCAAATTATATAATGCTAGTTGAACTACGAATAATATAATGTGGTTACCATATATTTGTTGATTATAGAAATTTATCATCTTGTCTCAGTTGAGCAACCATTATAAATTATCATCCAATATGCTACTAAACATCCTATCACAAAAAATGCTACTGTCATTTTGTCAAGTAAAATGAAAAAAAAAAATCTATAGTTTTATCATAAAAAATAAATAGGTCGTTTTTAAAAGATACAAATATATAATATATAATAATAATAATAATAATAATAAATAAATAAATAGGTCGTTTATTATTATTATTATTATTTGTTCTATAATATTTTTTGCTTTTTTAATTGAAAATATCAGTGTTTATCATGGACCGCTTGCTCCTATTGGCCACCAGCACCAAACCATCAGACACTCTAACTGTCGTGTATGATTTTACTTCCGCACTCCAACCTCAACCTGCCCGCGCCCCCATTGGTCAAGAATTTGTAATCCCGAAAATAGCCCTCATATTTCGTTTAATTACTGGGTTTGGCCAGTGGGCAAAATCGACGTGTCAGAAATATGAGAGAATGAGAAGCGGTGAGGAATGAATGTGATTGGAGGGAGGTAAGGAGAATGCGGTGGAAGGGTACACGTGTCTTTTCGTCATGTCATGCGGGGATATACGTGGACGTGGTGCGTGCCCTTGTATCGGCGCATCGTACAATGAATCTGCAGAATAAAATCTGGTCAAGTTATTTAGAACAATTTAAGTAAAACGGCGTAGTTTGATGCATTTTAAGATAAAACTATACAGTTTTGAAAAAAGGTTCAGTTATTTATTTAGGAGTTTTATAAATGAAATGACGTAGTTTTAATATTATTTTATCAAAACTATGTCGTTTCGAATGATTTTAAATAGTCTTGCTGCACGGGATATGAATCTTGAATCTGCCAAGCCCTTTTCCACTCCAATAGCAAATTAATTGGCTTATAAATTATTTAAAGGGAAAAGTATATATAATTGGGATCATAGGAGCGTTCAAATGAGGCAGCCCTCCTAAAAATGAGGGAGTGAGGCACGATCTGAGCCACACATCTAACTCTCCGTGCTTTGTGGGCGCGACATGTGTCCCACTACCAAAAATCAATCAAAAGCAAAAACTATTCTGGTACTATTCCTGCCATGTTCCCTGCCACATCATCAAAATGAGTGGCTCACAACGTGCCTCACTGCTCCATTGTGATCATATTAATCCAGTTTTAAATGTGTGAAGACCCTAAGGGCTCCGATTGATAGTCGGGTAAAGGCCTGGTTGGGCCTAGCATTTATACAAGTATGGACCCAAGTCAAAAACAAAAACAAAATATTATATTTTATGCAATATATTATTTACTCGTATTGTATAAATAAAGTTGGATGGACGCAAAGCAAAAAAAAAATCTTATATTTATCTAAAATTATAATTAAAATCTTATTTATATCTGTTAAACAAAAATCGGCTCCTATCATAGAGCAAAGGGTTTATAGTTGGTGCAAGAATTTATTCTTATGACCATTATCCTATCTTAGGGTCACAAGTAAAATCCATTTAGGGCCTATTATTTAGGGATTGGTTCAATCTCACCATAATCTCACCAAATCTAATCTAATATCCATTCACCTAATCTACTCTCAACTCACATATATCTAATATTTTTATAATATTATTTATAAACTAGCCCTCCACTCACATAATCTAAATATCTAATATTTTTATAATAATTTTTTTAATGTAGGACTCACTCACTTAATCTACTCTCCACTCACCTAATCTAATACAATCTAATCTAACATCACCCAATACAACCCAATCTCACCCAACACACTTCAATCTAATCTAACAGGCCCTTAGACTCGACTTTGAGGCCGATTTATGATCAGATTGATTGAGGGCTGTCCTTAAGACATTTTCACAATGATGACTCTAAGTAGTCAAGCGAAAATATTTATTTAATTCAGCGAAAATAATAGTGTATAAATTGGGAAATTGAGTGGTTTTAAAAATAAAAAATCAGATTTAATACTTGTAGAAGTTGCATTTTTCAAGGACGTAAGAAAGAAGTACATTGGCATCTTTTATTTAAATTCACTTTTTTGATTTCCCTTACTTGGCCAAGTTCTGCACCATAGTGTAAATCACTCCAATCTCTTTATCCCAAAGATCATTCATTTTAACTAAAGCCAAATACTCGCTGCATTTGTGACTGGACAATTCCTCACTGCACATTTTGGTCGTCTCCTCAAGATAAAACAAATCAGACTGCACGGAGCTGATATCACCTTGATCCACCCCCGCAGACATCCTCGGAACACTTGACACGGTGTCTTCAAATCTCATCTCACAGTTGGGCAGATCATCTTTCGCAGAGGCTGGTTTCACGGCCGTGGTGCACTTGGTTACACTCTTCATCAGATCCAATGCTGATTGAGCATTCTGTGAGAATTTATCCAAAGCAATTTTGGCAAGGCCAGCAGCATTATTGGCTGTTTGGCTCCGAGGATCGGATTTCAAGAGGTTGATGCAGATGCTGTCATTCTGGCACACCTTGTGTATAAACGCTTCATCAGCTGAGATCAAATGGAATTGAGATACCGTGAAAAAAAACGCCAGTAACAAAATAAGCTTCATTTTTTTTTATAACTGGAAATGTTTAAAACAATTTGTAATGTTGTCAAGTCAAATCTATTTAATGGAACATATTTAATGGAAAATCCGGTACACCAACTGTGATGTACTCACATCTTCCGGTACACAAGGTCTCGTCCATGAATCTGGAAGATCACAAAATTAAATTAAGTTAATTTTAATTAAATTCCCGCCCCTAAATAGGAGTTCTATGTAATTTATATTAGGAAATTTATTAATTAAATGTGACCCACTAAGAAGAAGATGATCCGGTTTGACTATTTCAGCAAAGTAAGCCCATTTTAGGCGTGACGATTGGGAGGTCGGGCCAATTTAGAATGGGCCGAGACCCATTTAGGCCCATTTTTTTATCTTTTCATTATTTTTCTTAAGCTATTTTTTTTATGGGAAAATTGTACAGAAGTAGGACATTGATGACACAATAACTCTATTCAGTACATATACTCAAATTGACGCACAGGCCTAAAACGGTCAACCCATCCTCGTCAGAAAATCATCAAAGCCACTAACAACCCCTGGCCAGAGCCGTGGAAATAGGGCAAATAGGGTAACTAGGATAACAAATGCGACTATCACTCAGTCCACAAGCGGCTGAGAACTACAAACTCGTTGAGCCTAGAGCCTTCTACATATATCTTGGGCAAGCTGTGAGGATGATGATAAGATAATTTTACACGCCATGAACGTACTTGTTAATGGTAATAGGCTGACTATTGAGGAATCTGATCATGAAGTGGCTCATAATATTACAAATGATTTAGGCGATCAGGAAGATTCTGTTGAACCTTCCCCGGTGCCAACAAAATCTCACCATCGGAAGAAAAAGGGTCCTCTCCTCCAGTCGATCCTGCCCAAAAAAGAAAGACACCAACTTTGTTTGGTGATATCGCTTAGTCGCTTCATCATCCCTCTGGGTTGCGTAGAGCGTGATCATGATCGGTCTCGTCCCTTGGTCAGTTTTTGTTTTGGTCCTTATGCTGATGCTACTAACCTAGTGTTCGCAATTTTACTAGCACAACTGTTTGTGCGGTCTTGTATGTTCGAGGTTGCAAATCTTCTCATGAATAAAATGGTGGTTTAAAAAAAAAGAACTACAAACTCAGTCCGGAATCCGGCTGAGAATAGTCATTTATTGAAACTAAAATAAACAACTATAACTATAACTAATCTAAGTTAACCTAACCTAACCTAACCTAACCAAACCAAACCTACTCAACACCAAAAAAACCGGCTGCGCCACCGCCAAACAACATCATCCGAACCGTCCAGGCCGGGAGGCACCAACGAACTACCCAGCCTCCCACCCGCTCCACTTCCAGGTCATTCGCCAGCACCGCCCGCCACTCGTCGTCCAACCGCCAGCGCCACACCAAAGGAGAAGCCCCTGCCACGCCCCCACAAAAGACCTCCAAACCAACCCAACCGAGAGAAGCCACCTCCGAACCACCAGAGCCGCCGCCAGCAGCAAACAACACGAACAACACCCAAGACCGCTCGGAATCCACCCGTAAAGCACCAGTGGCCGAACCAAAACGAAAAACAAACAACGAAAACCTAACTACAAGCCCGCTGGAAGCCACCTCGTCGACCCATCCAAAGCCACCCCTCGAGGACGCAGAGGACCACGACGGGAAGGAAAGGAGAGGACGGCCGGACAGTTCGCTGGCAGGCCAAATGAAGGCCCGCCCAAACCTGTTCTTCGAGGAAGTTCTTCGAGTTCTTCGAGATAAGAGAGAGACCAGTTCAATGAGAGAGGTAAAAGGCTTTTCTTAAGCTAATTATTGAATGCTATATTAAGAAAATTAGCATAAAGAGGCAAATACGGACTCGTACCATCACATGTTCAGATCAAGAAGTAGTTATTTTTGAATCAATTTATTATACGATCGACGACTAAACTCTATTAAGGACGTATAATTATCAACAGTCAATTGAATTAGTAAATTTACACTTGGATTTCTCAGTTATACTTTTAAACAATCTCGATTTAGGAAATTAAATGTAACAATATATTTTCGGAACATTATTCGGTAAGAAGCCGTACATTTTCTTAATATGAGCATGTGATTGATTCAGATCGGTGAATATACAAACACAAGCTATAAATAGAAACAATCATAATTGATCTGATCAAACAAAACATTGAAATAATTTTTACTTGTCGCCATTTTGACGAGACATGTGTACGGATATAATAGAGTGGATTAGAACCAGAGAATTATCAAATTAGGGACCCCAACAGTCAAATCGAGCCAAGTGCTAATCAAGGACTTGGGAGAGGAGCGTCCATGCATGTGGACTATATGCCCGGGGATCAATCAATAATTAAGGAGTATCGTTCCGGTCGTCCATGTTTGATAAATTCAGATGTGACATTATTGATGTTAAGGGAAAATATCAAGTGCAAACTAAAAATTCGTCAAAAGTGACATATAATTCGTTGTCAAGAAATCAACATTAATTACGATATAGTTTGTTAAAGTGGTATATAATTCATCACCGATAAATTAACCATACGATGCGAAATTTAATCACATCGTCTAAATGACCAAATCAATAACTGTCATTTTTATATACTAAATCAAGAGCTGTCATTGATCTATATAAAAAAATTGTTTGCATGGAATCATTGATGTCTTTAGTATAAGATTAATCCTCTAAATCATGCAGTGCACTATGTAATAAAGAGATCACATGATCGACTTCCTGTTAATTTTTTGTCTTGTAGAGATATATATCTTTAGTTTTCGAAGCTTTTATGGTGATTAGAGTAAATAGTTACTCTTTGTGTATTAGTCACAGTTCAGGCTGTTTGAACCTATTATTAATAAAGATGCTGGCTCCAACCAGCCTTAATTAAAAATTAAATAAAAAAGTTATCGAAATTATTTCACATTGATCTCAATTTTCCCAAATATATTTTTAAATTATCAATGTTTTTAGTATCCGGTAGATGCGAACTAACATGTACAATGAATTGATGTATTGTTTTTATATGGTCGATGTAGAATAAGCAAATAAATCAAGCACATGAAAATATACAGGTACCATTTGGTATTTGGGCAAGTACCAAATTCGATCTCATAATTGTTGCTATCTTGGTTCTTCTCTAGGTCAGCATGTTTAAGCGAAGAAACATTTGTCCTGGATGACTTTGTGTTTTTTTTTTTCAATAATTCGAATATTATATATGACATTCGGTTATATTTATAATTCAATAGTCATATCATCAACAGGGGACAAATGTTCGGTAAAACAAAATCAGGCAAAAATTCATTCAGAGTGTTGGCTTGTTATTTCATCAGGTGGTAAGTAATTAATGTAATTAAAGCCTTAACCTACCGGTCATTGAAATTAAAACAAATCGATTTAATTAGCGAGAGATCCTTACACGCACCTTATGACTTGCTACGGGTATATGATTATTATAAAGGATCGAGGTAATATTTTCATTTGTTTATGGATATTAAAACAATTTCTTATTTGACATTATCCATACAAACATTGCTAAGTCACCTAACTTGAATTGATTGAGCCAATCATGTCGCATATCTACCACGACCATATACAGAATCTGAGCCTAAACATGTTTTTGATACGATGATTTATCTATTGTACCAACAGTCTGATTTTATTATATATATTGTTAATTACTTCATAATGTTAAGGAAATTAAAAGTCTATCCAATTTGACCGGAGAAAGTACATCAATCTATATATCCCAACATTAAAACGAAGTGTAAATACCAAATTTGTACACGGTTCTTCTTATGTCATAATCAAATATTAATAACACGATTGCTACGTACAAGACTTAACTATGATGAATGGGCATCATGAAAGCAATTTTTGTATAATATATGTCCTCGTGTGATAGCAACTTCCATAATGCAGCAGCCACATAGCATATAAATGCATAATAAATACATAATATAATTCAAGCTTTAGCTGTTATTAGGAGATGGCCATTACTTAAAAATACCCATAAAAAGACAAAAACATTTTGTGCACAAAACGACATCTCATTCATGCCAATACATTCTCTATACACTATTGCGCGCTCAATCGCTTCATTATCATGGCCCAAAGCCAACTGGCAATCTTTTGAATTATTCATACCCCTAAAATGATATATGAAGTTATTGCAGCAAGCAATAGAGAAGGCTATAAAGCGAGAGGTACGTAGTAGTTAGGGGGTAATGAGACAAAATTCATTACAATGTTTGTAGGGTTTTATTCTCATCTTTTTTTCTTATTGCCATTTAGGTTTAGGTTTAGGTTACTTTTGCCGACCATTACAAGAATATATATATATATTATCAACTTTATTATTACATAATTTCCAATATGATAACGTGAATCGCCGTTTAAATCATTGAATTGGTTCATAATTAAAGAATTGTTGTTCAATAAAGTGGGTTGGAAATATGGTATTATTTATATGATAAAAGAGGCCTAGTCACTCCCAAAAAACATTGATTAATAATGTAATTTCAAATTTTATTAATTATGAGAGTAATGAGTTCCACTTGCATGGCCACTAATTTTGCTCATAAAGCCAACATGATAGTGACCTGTTGGTTAAGGAGTCCAACATGAATTCTTACATTCCGGGTTTGAATCTTGGGACCACCAATTTTCTCACAATTTTGGAGATTTTCCTCTTCCTTTTCCTCGTCCCGTCTCGCGCGTGGATGATTTCCTCTTCCCGCCTTGTGCGTGGATGTGTTGTTTCCTTCCTGTGGATGTGCTGTCTTGCAATGGTAAATGTGCCCGATGTGGCCTGTACTTCATATGTCGAAGAATGTATCACAGATTTCAGGGGTAGATGGGCGTGGATCCATGGTAAATGTGTCAGACCTGGCATGTGCTTTAAGATGCGAATATATGTACCAATGATTTCGGGATTCTGTCGAAGATGCCTTGATAAAAGCTTCATATGTACTACTAGATTATAAATATTATCGTGATATATGTATTGAAATATTATAGATTATTGTACCTCTTCATAAAAAAAAATTTGCCCACAAATATCTAATCATATAAATTACTTACTCTTCTTCGTTTTCATGAATGTCAATAGTTGGAATAACAAAATTGGATGAGGTAACAATTTTATTCATGTTACTCTTCCTTCGAATAGAAAAAAAGACCTTATATATAAACTATAATCAAAAACCTCTTATGATATCTATCTAATACCACATCTTCTCCATAGTACCGGAGTCACACAGATGAACACATCATCTGATTTCAGCAGCGGATGCGAATCCGGCTGGACTCAGTACTTCGTTCAGTCATCATCGTCCAAGTCCCGAAAGACCGGGAGCAAGAAGATGATGCATAATAAAGGGTACGAAGGAGGAGAAGAGGATATGTCCATGGTGTCCGACGCTTCATCGGGTCCTCGGCAGTACAACGAGGAGGAGGAGGAGCAGTACAATGAGGACTTTAATCGGAACGAGTACTCGAGCTACCGGAATAATGAGCAGAAGATGAACAAGAAAGGAAAACAGAGAGATAGATCTCAGACTGCTGATACTGCTAACTCCCATTCCAAGGTGTGAGTTTTTTTTGTATATACATGATCATTTAATTACTTCCTTAATTTTAATCATTTTAAGAAAATGTTTATTTAGAATTTATCTTCTAAATATTTTGTTTGATTTATTTAGCAGAACAATCAGCCATCAATGTATTACAGCACTTCATATGTGCAAGAAAACACTGGAGCATCTCTTTCAAAGGTAACCCTGAATTCACTTTTTTTATTTTTTGAAACGACTTGATTATTTGATGATCTTTTTTTTTTCTTCATCGACCGGGGATTTTAATTATCTGGTCCATTTCTATGAATTTATTCTTTTTCATGTGATAGATGCGGTTTCGAGCAATGAATTTATGTATGTTTTCCAGTTTGTCTAACTCTTGGCCAATTAATTTTCAGGCAAAGCCAACTCGGAAAAAGTACTTTGGTTCATGAGTTCATATTTCGAACAACGAGTCTAAGATTCTGCAAGGTCAATTCACACATACATATCCATTTTGATCTTTTTTTCGCATTGAAATGTAGATTTCATTCATTAAATGTGGCCATCTTGTCCATTGTAAAGAAACAGGGACACGCATTGTATTATCGATTTTGTAATAAGTGGCATCATATTATTATTTAGGGAATATACATCCGATGCGCTTAGACTAACTTGTCCCGTTACTAACTATCAATCATTTTTTTTCGATCAAAGTTAAAAAAACTAAGCATATACAGAAACCTTTAGTCATATATAAGTTCACATACATTCAATTTATTTTCAGATTTCATTCCTTCCTTCTGATAAATATATCACACAACAATTCAACTATATTATTGTAAAAATATCAGAACTTTAAAATTATATTTATTTTTCGATTTGAAAACTGATTACCTAAATACACATAAATATATGATGGCTTGTTGTTGTAAAGGGCAGCAGTACATAAGATGCCAATAACAACTTTCACCTAATTTTTCCATCCTTAGTTGCAAATGTGTTGTCGCCAGCCAGGTTGTGAGATTTGGATGTCCTCACAAATAAAAAGATCCCTAAGCAAAACCCTACAACAAAACAAACATCAAACTTATAAGACAAACAAGGAGACAAGACAAATTAACACGCAAATCTTGGAATCAAAATCGCATTGTTGTCCGTCGAAAGAGAACGGAAATGAAAGAGCCCACTGACGCCATAGGGTTACTTACAATGTGATCCACACATTTTTTCTTGAGGATGTGTCATCAGAAGGAATCATTGAATGATGATCTTCGCCTCATTGGAATTATGGAGGAAGCTGACAGACATGAGTTTCTAAAACCAGAAAAAAGCCATTCATTTATGAACAACAACTCCTGTCTTTGTTAATAAGTCCTTTTTGACAATGATTTTTATATATTTACACAAGAAAAAAAAATATCTAGTTTGTATTTCCTCAAGAATTGAGTGTAAAATTTTATTAAAATTTAGAGTAACACGAACATAGTCAATGTTATATATATGAGGCTCATTCGATTACAATATTCGGTTACGACGTCGTTCTTGATTTTGACTGCTGAGTCGCAAATTTTCCCATCAAAAAAAGAAAAGAAGATGAGCTGCATTTTTGTGTTTTAGGGTGTTAGGATTGTGTAACCACTGATAAAGAATGATTAGGGTTTCGATGAGCTTTTATATTCAATTTGATTCACATTTTATGAGTACAATAATATCAGCTAGTAGATAGTAGTAACTAGTTAGGGCCTGTTCTTTAGGGGTTGGATTTTGGGTGTTGGGATATTAGATTAGATTAGATTGTGTTGAGTGAGATTGGATGAGATTAGGTTGTGTTGGGGGAGATTGGGTGAGATTGGATGAGATTAGGTGAGTGGAGAATATGTGGGCCCTAGTTTAATTTATGTGAGTGTAAATATAATTGAAATAATATGTGAGTGGAGAGTAGTTTAGGTGAATGGAGATTAGATTAGATTGTGTTGTGTTGGGTGAGATTAGATTGTGTTGGGTGAGATTGGATGAGATTGGATTGTGTTGGGTGGGATTGGATGGGATTGACCCAATCCTTAAAGAACAGGCCCTTAGGAACAAGGGATGTACAATGTGAGCCGCTTAGGCCCATTAATTGGGCCGGATGGAATGGGCCCATTAATCCATCGTCGGCGCGGTCGGGCCAGATAATCGCTTTGCTTCGTCGTAACGACCGCATGCGGCTTCGATCGATCATCGACTCCCGAGATCTGAACAGTGCCTAGTTTCAACATTGAAGCTCACCAGCAACAACGACAAAAATATTAAAACAGATTTTTTTTAAATTGGAAAATAAAATCAGAGACAGTCGAGCAGCTCGGAGCAATCGAAGACGTGTTTCGTCGGTCAATTTGACCTCGGCGATGGAAGATGCATATGCCAGATCGGTTGAGGAGGTGAGTTTTAGCTCAATTTGATTATTTTGCACACTTATCTGATCAGACAAGTTTGTGATTTTTTTGGTGGTTTGAGGACGTGACTGATGTGAATGTATGGAGTTGAGCTTGTTGTTTTTTATGCATTGTAATGTGATTAATTTTTGTTGCTGCTTGAGCGTAGTGGATTTGGGTGTAGTAATTAATATATTGATTTTGACTGGGTGTGACTTTGATTAGGTTTTGGAGCACTTTGGAGTCGATCCAGCTAAAGGACTTAGTGATTTTCAGGTGGGTTTTTAGTACTTTTTTAATCCTTTTTTGCTGTAAGTTTACAACTTTGGAGCTGGTATGGTATTTTAAGCAATTTGATGGTAGTTCGTTTTTGGGAATAGACTTACAGTAGGACTCTAGTAATGAAACCAAGAAAGAATTAATGTGATTGTTTTTGGGGAAAAAATGTGCTGACTATCTTAGTCAATACTTTATCACTCCACTTCAGGTTGCGGAACATGCGAGGATATACGGAAAAAATGGTACTTTCCAGTCAGTTTTAATAGATTCAAGTGTTCACAGTAATAATATGTATGGCGTGCTAATTGTTTCATACCCATCTTTTGTTGCATGGATATTTCGCCGACTGCAGTGCTTACAGAAGAAAAAAGTAAGTTCTTAGTTCTTACATTGAGTATCCACTCTTTTAGTTTATCTAATTATCAGCTCAAACTAGTCCTCTTTAAAAAAAATTGGTAACATTTTCAAATTTTAGAGTACTCTAAATTGATTCAAAAATCTCCTTACAATAATCAAAGGGAACATCATGTTGTTGTTTATTTTTATGAAACGGTTAATATTTTGAGTGTAGAACGATATCATTATATTTGTACAACAATCTTTTATTGGTACTCTTCTGGAAATTAGACTTGCATGAATAAAATATCACCCTGTGTCTGATTGGTTTCAGGTACTCCTTTCTGGAAATTGGTCCTGAAGCAGTTTGATGACTTGCTCGTCAAGATTTTGATAGTTGCTGCTGTTGTGTCATTCATTTTGGCGTTGGTCAATGGAGAGACTGGCTTAGTGGCTTTTCTGGAACCTTCTGTAAGATAAAAACTTTTCTGCTTCATTTGAGCTTGTTTGATTGCGTCTGTCGTTGTTCTGTCTTCTTCTTTGTTTTTTTTGTTTCACTTTACGCTTTTCTCTGGAACAACAGAAATTAGTGTAGAATGAAGTGACGTATTAAACTCTTTCAAGATTAGAAAAAAATAGAAAAATTAAAAAATTCTATCAAATTTTAACTGAGATGTTGATAAAATAACTTTAAAAGAAACATGTGCTTACTTTAGCTTTACATTTGTGAAATTATTAATGTGAAGGTTATCTTGATGATTTTGGCCGCAAATGCAGCAGTTGGAGTGATTACAGAGACAAATGCTGAAAAGGCGCTTGAGGTAAATTCCAGATTGTTGATGCCGACTATGGCAGAAGTTTACTGCCAGACTTTAGCTATCTGATGAGTTTCAACAATGTATTTCTATTCTATTGAATCTATTGTGCTGCATTTGATAGATACGCTACCTACTCATTTGATCATATTAGGATTATAAAGTTCAGTGACAATTTTTTTGGTCTTGCTACATATTTAATCAATTCCCTTGATTTTCCATTGCAGGAGTTGCGTGCTTATCAGGCTGAGGTTGCTACTGTGCTGCGAAATGGTAATTTAGTCTCTGGTTGCTGATATCGATGTCTGAGCATATTTGGACTATCACATTAGACCGTTCTTTTGAATGCTTTGTTTGGCCGAATTCGATATTGGCTGGCCAATGTTTATTTAGAACCCTTCACCATGGGTTAACATGGCAGCATCAGTTCTGGAAATAGACGACTTCAGTGTTGCACATATGTTTTCATTAATTGTTTGTCCCCAGTTAGTTGACTAATGAGATCATAGAAACAAGTCTTCAGGATGACTTACATTTCAAGCTTATCATCTTCAGGTTGCTTCTCCATTCTACCGGCCACCGAACTTGTCCCAGGAGATATCGTTGAAGTATGTGGTAGGTCATAGATGTACATAAGTTGCAGTAACTCTTGCTACGATTTCCTTCACATGTTAATAAATGTGTCATTGTTTAATGATTAAACAGTGGGGTGCAAGATTCCAGCAGATATGAGAATGATTGAGATACTGAGTAATCAACTTCGAGTTGATCAAGCAATTCTTACTGGTAAGTCATAATCCAATGTAACTATTAATCTGATTAGCTTAGTTATCTTTGCATCACTTAGACTGTATAGTTAGACAAATCCACCCTTATGTCATTTGGAGTGTCACAAGGGTAGTGGCAAATATCAATTTTCTAGCTGGACATCAATAACTTATGGACTTGTCTTTTATTCATCAAATGACAAAATGTCATAATGTCATCATTACAAGATTGCTTAGGCTAATATATCCTTAATGCAAAACGTAAGAAGGAGAGATGGTTAACTATTACTATGACTTTGGGTGGCAGTGGATGGAGAAAGGATCATTGTGAAAGACCTAGTCTAATGATAGTTTGAGACTAACACTCAAATGATGATGATGATGAAAAGCGTGACCTTTGCCCTTAGTTTGACTTTTTTAATTTTATAAAAGACAATTTCATATTATGGTCTTGTTTCTGCTCTAATCAGATGCTTGCAGATTGCTTTTGTCCCAAGCATGTCATGAAAGTGCAACGAATTTCATTTGATTATCCAACCACGCTATCTCAGCTTAATTCTCATCTCAATTTTTATGTCATGGCAGGCGAGAGTTGCTCTGTGGAAAAAGATCTTGCATCAACTGTAGCAGCAAATGCAGTGTACCAAGACAAGATAAACACTCTATTCTCAGTAAGAAAAGATCACATCATCATCTAGTTTATTTCATACCATAAATTTTATTTAGAGAGAAGGGCTAGGAGTGGCATATCAAGTTGGCGCGGAAAATGTTGCATTTTAATTTACCATCACTGTCATTTGTTATGTGCTTCTTATGCTGCCACTTATTTCTTGATGGCCAGGGAACTGTGGTTGTTGCAGGACGGGCAAGAGCTGTTGTAGTTGGAGTTGGAGCTAATACTGCCATGGGTAGCATCCGAGATTCTATGTTACAGACAGAAGATGTAAAGCCACTTTACCTATGCTTCATATATATTCTTCGAAAACACATATTTTCTTTTTGCTAGAGTTGATTGCCTGCAGATTTCTTGTTCTATGACTGGGGCAAGGTGCCTCATTGTTACATATTCAAATATCTGATATAAAGTAGCGTTTTTGTAATAATGGTTGGACTTAACATGTGATCCTAAACTTCTTTCAGGAAGCAACACCATTGAAAAAGAAGCTTGATGAGTTCGGCACATTTTTAGCCAAGGTGATTGTCCACCATGTTTCGTTTTGCATTTTATTGTTGCTTCGGTGTTGAAAGAAGAATTTCCCCTAGCATTGTTTCTTTGAAGATTCATATTCGTTTCTTGAAACTGTTCATAAGTCCTCCTTGCACATAAAGCTTTTCCTCAAAATTCCCTTGATCTAATCATTTCATACAAAGATACTCCATATGGATGTTTTAAGCGTCAACTGAAGTTACAGAAATATGGATGACATACTTTAATCAATGGTAGTATAATCTGTTCCCATTTGATCTCAAAAAAACCTTGTTTACACAATCACCAAATTGCAGGTTATTGCTGGGATTTGTGTCCTCGTATGGGTTGTCAATATTGGCCATTTCAGTGATCCATCTCATGGCGGGTTTCTGCGAGGTGCTATACATTACTTTAAGGTACCGTCCTTGATATTGTTTCCTTTTGTGGTTTGAAAATAATGGTGCTTGATGTATGTACAGCTACAGCAACAGACGCATGATCTGGCTTGTAGTGAACTTTTATGAATTTTTTCTGTAACTCATTAGACTTGCTTCCTCTCAGATTGCAGTCGCTCTTGCAGTTGCTGCTATTCCCGAAGGGCTGCCTGCAGTTGTTACAACGTAAGTGACTTCAATATCTTACTTACGCCATTTGTCTCACATTTTGATAAAATAAGCAGAAGGGTGGGTACGAGTGGGTTCAGCAGTAGCTCATATATGGCTGAATAAATTTTCTTTGTAACTTTTTGCATAACCTCGATCAGGGCTCATATGTAATATATTTTTGTTATGTGAAGTGTGAACCTAACACTTATCTTGATAATAGTTGCTTGGCTCTTGGAACAAAACGAATGGCAAGACTGAATGCTATTGTCAGATCTTTGCCATCTGTAGAGACCTTAGGCTGTACAACAGTGATTTGTAGCGACAAGACTGGCACGCTTACTACCAATATGATGTCGGTCTCCAAGGTAAGCATAGGCTTTAATTTTAAAAGATTGGGTCCTCCACAATACACATCATAGTATTCTGTATTAATATCGGCAATGGGTCAGACAGTGTTTGGTTAACATTTGTTCATTATCTTTTGGCGGTGTCGTGGTGATATGATATCCAAGCAGTGAATATAGCACGATTTGTTTTCTTGTAATGTATTTGAACCTTTTACATTTTGTTATGAACTTATGATAGGAGTTAGGACTCAGTTGAATTGCTTTATTTTTGTATCCGTTGATATTGGTTTTGCATTTGCTTGTCGATCCTATAAGATTTCATCTATCATATGGTCTATAGTGTGGAAATTAAAACCATTTTTATTATTGTTTATTTGCAGGTATGCGTAGTTCAATCCACACACCAGGGTCCTCTGACTTCTGAATACAGTGTCAGTGGTACAACATATGCACCAGACGGCTTTATCTTTGACGGAAGTGGAATGCAGGTATTTTTCATCTTCAATATAATTGACAAACATTTTTACTGACATTGGAGAGATCGACTCCCAGGTCATGAATTTGACTAAGCGTGGTAACTTAATGGGTTACTTGTCCGAAATACTAACTTCGGCCAAATGACAAGTGGGTTATAAAAGCAACTTGTTAGGAAAATCTCATCAAAGGTTTTCAATCAATTTTAATAAGTGGCGATAGGAAAGACCCATTGTCTGTATTGTAACTGGTTTCTTTAAGAGTTGCTAATGGTTCTCCCACCAGATCATTATTAAGCTGCATATGTATATGCAGTACCCTCTTTTCTCTCTTTTTTCTCTTCTGGCGATAATCTCATCAAGATTTTTCTTTTGCTTTTACAGCTTGATTTTCCTGCTCAATCGCCTTGCCTTCTTCATATAGCAATGTGTTCAGCTCTTTGCAATGAGTCTGTATTGCAATATAATCCAGACAAGGGTACCTACGAAAAAATTGGAGAGTCAACTGAAGTAGCTTTTAGGGTATTTTCAGAAAAGGTATTAGTATCAGAAATCCATTATATCTCTTCACAATCTATAATTTCCTTTAACCTTATTCTTTTTGTGACTTGTCTTTTACCTTTGTCTCATCAGGTTGGGCTTCCTGGTTTTGATTCTATGCCATCTGCACTGAATATGCTAAGCAAGCATGAGCGTGCATCATATTGTAACCGGTACTGGGAAAATCAATTCAAAAAGGTACAGCTTATCAAATCTCTTTAACATAGGTTAGTCGATATAAATACATGCGCGAAACAACATGCATTTCTCTACAACCATTTTAACTCATCATTTTTTAACAAACATATAATTTCATTCAGACTGAACACGATCAAACAGCTCAATCATTAACTTTTCATTATGATGATCTTGATTCACCAAACATTGTTTATGTTTCATTTAATTTTCATATGTATGCATGGGTAATAAAGATGAATCACTCGAGGGCACATATTTTCTGGAGCACCACGTTTGCAATCAGGCTTGTAGTTATTTTCCCAATTTTCTTCCCTTAGCTGGACATAATAAGACAATCCTGACAAGAGTTTCTGTTCAATCTATTCTATTATATGAAGATTATCACCTTAAAGAATTGTGTTTGAACAATATTATTGGTTCATATAGGTTTCGCTTCTGGAATTTTCGCGTGACCGCAAAATGATGAGTGTCCATTGTAGTAGAAAGCAAACAGAAATATTATTTACAAAAGGTGCCCCAGAGAGTATTATTCCCCGTTGCACTACTGTCCTCTGCAATGACGATGGTTCCACGGTTCCATTGACTAGTAGAATCAGAACTGAATTGGAGTCGACATTCAACAGGTTAGATCTTCTTTCTTGGCATTCTCATGCAACATGGTACACTTCCATACTTTTCCTTGCACAAACATGTGTGGTGTTTTACATAACCAAGGATTTGCGTGAGCCAGGTTTGCAGGAAAAGAAACCCTGAGATGCTTGGCTCTAGCTATGAAGCGGATGCCTACTCGTCCACATGCTCTATCTTATGATGATGAGAAGGATCTGACATTTATTGGGTTGGTATGCTTTCTTTTCACGATCGATATTATTATTTATCTGTATTGCTTGAGCAGCATGCATGATTTAAATAGGTACAAGCTGTTGAAGAGATATATTGATTTTAATACTCCCCTGGCCTCCATGATTCGTGAGGACCACTATCCTATTAGTCACCTTTGTTTTCGTCTTGTATTGTTACAGGTTGGTATGCTTGACCCTCCAAGAAAAGAAGTAAGAAATGCCATGTTGTCTTGCCTGACTGCCGGCATTCGAGTTATAGTTGTCACTGGAGATAACAAAGTGAGTGTAGCGCCTAGCGCAATAGTGTTTCCGTGTTTGACACATTTTTTTGGTTTGTGCTGACACTCACTGACTGACTGTCAAATTTATCCTAGTCAACTGCAGAATCTATATGTCGGAAAATTGGTGCTTTTGACCATTTAGATGATTTTACTGGCCATTCGTACACTGCATCTGAGTTTGAAGAGCTTCCGGCTCTACAAAAAACATTGGCGCTTCAACGCATGGCTATCTTTACTAGGTATGCTTTGTTTAGTACATTGGACTCTCACAGTTATGTAAGCAATATGAAATGTCAACTCAGTTCTTCATTTTCACTTCCAATTCAATGGCATCATTGTGAAGGGTTGAGCCAGCTCATAAACGGATGCTAGTTGAGGCTCTACAACACCAGAATGAGGTGGTGAGTAACTGTGGTACAATCTGGTCAACCTAGAAATCAAACTGATCGCATTCAAGTGGTTACTTTAATATTTTTGTGGGCTGTGGCTGATTTGCTACTACATCAATATATCTATGATCTTGCAGTACTCCACTGTCAACTATCATTGTCATTAAGGAGTTAAGCACATGTAAGGAGACATTTGTAAATGATATAAAAGAGAGGTGAAAAGCTAGCCATACCATACCAAAACAATAAATTATAAATTTTGACATCCAGTTAAGGTGAGGCCAAGACTTGACGGTTCGTCATCGGTTGAGCTTTGGCTTTGAGGTCTGTAATGAACATTTTAAAGATTTATTAGTAGAAGTCAGGATCAGGAATCAGGCTTGTTCTTTTCACTATATAGCCTAATGATCTCATAATACCATTTGGAAACAAATTGTGTAAAGTTCTCCGAATATAGTTGTAAAGCTAGAAGCAGCTTTGATGTCACCCATTAGAGATAGTATGAGATTTCCAATATGTTCGTAGATGATGCATGACTTCAGGCAGCTTCCATGGAACGTGTTCTGATGTATGAATTCATAGGTTGCAATGACTGGGGATGGTGTCAACGATGCACCTGCGCTGAGGAAAGCGGATATTGGTATCGCAATGGGCTCAGGGACAGCAGTTGCGAAGGTACCTTGAATTCAAGTGTAAAAACTTCAAAAATGCAATTTGTTCATACTCATATTTGTTTTCTCCTTGTTGATACAGAGTGCCTCTGACATGGTCTTAGCTGATGACAACTTCGCTTCAATTGTGGCGGTATGGTTTGATTGTTGAACTATGTTTTTGGTCTCCGACTGAGCTATTTGCTCTACGTACCATTTTGTTTATTTTTCCAGCTGATGAATCCATGAATAATTTCAGGCTGTTGCAGAGGGAAGGGCAATTTATAATAATACAAAGCAGTTCATACGATATATGATTTCTTCAAATATTGGAGAAGTAGTCTGTATTTTTGTCGCAGCAGTACTTGGAATACCCGATACTCTTGCTCCAGTAAGTTTATCTGTTAATTTAGCCCCTCTCGTCCCTTGAGTAACAATTCTAAAATCTGTTTTTACACCGCACGGTTGGATTCTTGTCAAACAACAAAGTCCTGTTTCTATGAACTATTTTATCATCTCACTTCCAGGTTCAGCTGCTATGGGTCAATCTGGTCACTGATGGATTGCCCGCCACTGCTATTGGTTTTAATAAGCAAGACTCTGATGTGATGAAATCTAAGCCTCGCAAGGTATTACTGAAATCACCTGGCTCTACTTTTTCGTATGTTGTCTATTCATTTCTGACATCATACTAGCACTTACAAAGCGACATTTGTCATTTAGTGTATTAACATATAATGATCTAAAATATGTTATCAGTTAACTCGCATAGTGAATACCCATGTAAGGAATACACGAGCACTTACAGAATGCACGGCTTTTGCTATACATGCTCCCCTTCACATGAACCTTCTCATCGAACAAGATGATGATTTTGAAATATTGCATGTCTAGCCATATTTCATTGCAGAAGTTAAAAAGAAAATTGTGAGCATTGCGTTGAAGATAACAGCTCTCAGATTGCGTACATTAGTTTGATTAATATACAAGAAAGCATGAACATTTTAAGTATAGTTAATTATTTATTAGTAGCGAAGAATGATATTTTTTGCTTTTTCAAAACCGGAATTTTAGAACCTTCAAAAGTTTTGAGAAAATGGAAGCTTACTTCCTATTGGCTCTCTTGAATTTCCAGGTGAACGAAGCTGTGGTTAGCGGATGGCTATTCTTCCGCTACTTGGTTATCGGAGGTAAACAAGAACAAGTATATATTATTCTGTTCCTCATGTTGTTCGAGTGTTATGTCTTATGTCCCAGTTGTTCTAGGCTTCATACTTTTACCGTGCTGTTGGCCTTATAGTGAACTTTGTTCTTTTTCACTTCAGATGCATAAACGAGTCCATTATTATGTATGCAAATATTATAGTCAACTTTTTTGATTTTTCAGCTTATGTTGGCCTTGCTACCATTGCCGGTTTCATATGGTGGTTTCTTTACTCTGAAACTGGTCCAAAGCTTCCATACACGGAATTGGTGAATTTCATTTCTATTCTCTTAACAGAGCGCGTACATATCTATTCTCACGGATAATCACTTACCAAACCCCTTCTCTCTCTCTTTTTTTTTCTATACAGATAAGCTTCGACACCTGCCCAACAAGAGACACTTCATATCCTTGCAGCATATTTGATGACAAACATCCATCAACCGTGTCGATGACGGTACTTGTTGTTGTTGAGATGTTTAATGCACTCAATAACCTCAGTGAAAACCAATCCCTCCTGTAAGTCATTCTCATAAATGACGGTCGTTCAGAAAGGCTGTCTGTGACTAACTCGCCTATCTGTCTTTTGTTAGTGTTGTCCCGCCGTGGAGCAATTTGTGGCTAGTTGGTTCCATCGTGCTGACTATGCTCCTTCACGTGCTGATTCTGTACGTGAAGCCTCTTTCCATTCTTTTCTCGGTAAGCCATCATCAACCTTATAATTCTTATCAGTTTTGAGACCCAAAGAGATGTTTGTAGATAAGAGCATGATATATTTTTCAGGTGACGCCATTATCATGGGCCGATTGGACTGTTGTCCTCTACCTTTCATTCCCTGTAAGTGCCGACTAGAAGATATTAAACCTTTATTTCACATTTCAGTTTTTCTTACCTTTTTTGAACACGCTGCAGGTTATAATTATCGACGAGATTCTCAAGTTCTTCTCGAGAAAGTCTCCTGGTATCACTTCACATTCTCTACATGATAAATCAGAACGACGCACACTCAAAACAACTATGAAGCTCAACTTTAACCATGATGAATTTTTTATTTTTTTCCAGGACTGAGGTTCAACCTTAGATTAAGAAGACCCGACTTGCTTCCAAAACGAGAAGTCCGTGATAAGTAAGCATCCATCACTACTAATTAAAGAAACAGCTCTAGTGCACACATTCCATACTCTAAGCCGCCGCCGCATAGGAAAGGTATACACTTGTTATTATCTCGACCAATCTTGTTGTATTTGCATATATACGAATCCTAATTTAGGGTTGATACACTCTAGAATTGTTGTGTACCAAGTTACGGCAAGCGAAACTCGAAATGGTGCGATATTACTACGTATAAATCTATCATGTCCGAGTTGCCAGAAAATTTTGTGGCCTTAGATAATTGCAGGAAACAAGCTTTTATGTGTTATAGGAAACAGGATCTTAGTATGAATAATTTTTTGTTCATTATGACTTCAACAACCGAATAAACTACACAGAGCAAAACATAGCCAAGTATCCAAAACGCCGCCGTTAAGCTTAAAACGCGATACGTTTTGTCGTCACAGCATAGCTCTTGCTCCTCCAGAACACAACAAGACTCTGTTTCCGACCACCAGCGCCGCCGTCGCCGCCATTTTCGCCGTCATCAAACCTCAGCCTCCTCGCCTCATCATCCTCATCTTCATCAACACTGAACCTCTCCTCCTCGTTAATCTTCCCCATTCCCACTCCCACGCTCGCACTCCTCGCCAGTGTTCTCACTGACGCCACCCTCACCAGCTCCCTGAAATCCTCGCTCCGGTGACCATCCTCAACCCTCGCCACGCTGAAGCTCCGAGGCAGCCCAAGCCCAAATCCAACGTCGTGCGTACCTGAGTAGCATGGCACTTGGCCGCAGTCCACCATGCGGCTGATGTAGTAGTCTCTGGCACGCGACAAGGCGCGGATTGGGAGCTTCATTAGCCGGGAAAACTTACTCCGGCCACTTCCTCCCTTGTTGGCAATCCTCTTCATTATGCACTCCACCAATGATGCTCTGGGTTTTTTTTTTTTTGATATGCTCTGTTTTTAGGAAAACAGGGTATTTGAAATGTGAAGATTGAGATTATTTTGAATTTAAAGAACCAAGGAAGGTAAAGGAGTTGTGTGTGTATAAATATTTTTGTGAGATTTTAATTATGGAGAATTTTGGTTGAAAGTTGTGAGGAGTAATGGAAGGTTTTTAAATTTTATTTATCAAGTTATTTTAGCACTCGGTTGAGGCAATGTCGTAAGAATGAGGCAAGTAAGGTATGATCTTGATCATTGATCATATTGATCTAATGGTTGAGATTTAAAGGTGTTGGTAGTTGGATTTTACTGTTTGCTTTTTACTGTTGGTAGTGAGTTTTACTATTTGTCACGTGGCGCGCCTACAATGCACGGGGTTGATGGATGGATGAGATCGTGTCTCACGTTGCCTCATTCTTATTTGCCTTGTCTCATTTGAACGCTCCTCTGGAATAGATTATATAAATACAGTACTATCTACAATATTTAAATTAAGAACCGGCCATTATACTTTTCAATTTAATTACTTTTGGATCAATTTGTATCTTTTGTTCTCGAATTCGAGTTTTTCCATGTGTTTAAGCCGGAAGCGATATTAATTTGGTTATACTGTTTTATTAATTTTGGTCAAATGAATTTTTGATATTTTTATGATAAATGTGTATAAATTGAGCTAAAAGTAACTAAATTGAAAAAATAAAATAGTTGCAAATATAATTTATCATCAATATTTTTATAATTTGCCATTATTTTAACTAGTTTGATTTTAGAGTGCGTTTCAACTTTAGTTGAAGGCGAACTAAACAATTGCAATTCTCTATTTATACCTGAGTGCTGAGTCAACTTTATAGTTAGGCACAGAGTGATATTAATTGGGGTATGGTATGGCATGGTGTCACAATAAATTTGCCAAAATAGGGACACTTTTTTCATCTCGTTACTAGCCATGAAATAAATTCAATCTCATAAATGTAAAGTTTTTTTTTTTTTTTTACATTTACTTTCTCTACATCAAACCTAACAAAAAGGCTCAAGTCCCCTTCTCCCTTCTATAGGTATTGTTTGTTATTTTGAAATATATTCAACTTGTTTTGTATAGTTAAACATTAACAATATATTATTTTAATATAAATTTTACAAACACGGACTATCAAGCGAGAACTGAATTAAATTTAACTGAACTGTATCGTAAGTCGTAACACATCTTATACCTTCACTTGGCTCATAATCCACAACTCCCATAGCTCCTCCCTATATACATTATATTAGTTCATGCATCGAAGTGGAAGACATTATTGATCCCATGTTACTAACAACATTATGTAAGTGGGACGTGGACTCAAAATGCTATTTGTGGTACACCTTTCATGTAGTTATGGCATGAAGGTACGAAGTAGTTAGGGTGATAAATTGATTCACCACGTCTACCCTTGACCAAGTCTAGCTATACATATGCAATAAAAAGCAACAAAATATGGATTCCATGTGAAATGATATAATGCCTAGGAGACTTTAAAGTAGGACAGTACATCAATATTTTTTTGAATTTAATGCATACCGAAAAAGGATACGGTGCAAATAACATATTTTTGTAAAAAATACAAATCAATCACAGCCTATGATTTGGTCATTTGGACGGATGAGATTAAATCTCGTATTAAATCTTGTTTATGATTAACTTCTCGGTGACGAATTATAAATTACTCATGACAAACTATGTCGTACTGTTGGTTTTCTTTTGACGAACTTTACATTTTGCACCAAAAATATATTTTGTACCTGATGTTTACTCAATGCGCACCTGTTAAATTAAAAGACATTGTGATTTTATTGAATTCATAATAAGTAAGGTAGTTTTTATAAATTATGTAATAATTCAAAAATATATAATACACTGAAAAATGTAATACCAGACCAAAAATTTGAAATGCCCGTGACCACTAACGGGCCTGTCGTTTCTCATCAGCCTCAATTCTAGCCCATCAAAAAGCCTGAATCCGAATTTACATAACCGGAGCTCCATTCACCAACCCGAATCAACTTGATGACCAACACAATTCCACACCACACATTTCTCTCACCAAAAATCCATACTACACAAAACACTCAAACTTGAGAGAATCACTCATTTATTCCCCCAATGAAACACCCACCAAACCCGATCACCGTAGCGATCCTGATCGCGATGGTATCAGCGATTGCGGCACTGAACGCATTGTCCAGCCCCGCAACCGGTCTGTACCCGGTGATTATTGTCCCGGGCAACGGCGGGAACCAGCTGGAAGGGAAGTTGACCAAGGAGTACAAAACGCAGAGTCCATTCTGCAGGAGGTGGAAGGAGAATGGTGAAGGCTGGTTTCGGCTGTGGTTTGACCCGACTGTGTTATTCGGGCCGTTGACCAAGTGCTTTGCGGAGCGGATGAAGCTCCGTTATGACCCGGTTTTGGAGGATTATAGAAATGCCCCTGGGGTATTGACTAGGGTCAGGAACTTCGGGTCTACTGAGTCATTGCTTTACCTTGACCCTAATCTCAAGTAAGTTTTCACAATTTGGTGTTTGTTTAGTTGCTTGATGATCAAGGAATTCATTTGGCTATTATTTTGAATCCATTTATAGCCGTTTCTTGTATTCCGCTAAAGAAAATTAAACTGTATTGAACTCTCTAATTACAACATTCTTATTAGTGAACTAGAATTGAATGAGTTATATATTTATTGTTGCGAGTACCTACGATATGATAAAGCTTGATTTTGATGTACTCTTGAAGGAGCATGACATCATACATGTCACCTTTAGTGGAGGCTTTGGAAGATATAGGCTACATTGATGGCGAGACTCTATTCGGAGCGCCCTATGATTGGCGGTATGGTCTAGCGGCGGCAGGATACCCATCCCAAGTCGGGTCTAAGTTCCTCGACGACTTGAAAATTTTGATAGAAAATGCAAGCAAAATGAATGGAGGCAAGCCTGTGATCCTATTGTCCCATAGCTTGGGAGGTTTGTTTTGTCACCAATTCTTGATAAGAAACTCACTCTCTTGGCGTGAAAAATATGTCAAGCACTTTGTAGCATTGGCATCCCCTTGGGGCGGAACGGTCCAGGAAATGCTGACCTTCGCGTCAGGGTACACTCTAGACGTGCCATTGGTGAAACCATTGCTCGTTCGAGATGAGCAGAGGAGCTCAGAGAGCAATCTCTGGCTCATGCCTTGTCCGTGGCTCTTCGGTGGCAAAAAGGCACTGGTAGTCACGCCAAATGGGAATTACTCGTCGAATGCCATTTTGAGATTTTTACAAGACATCGGGTTTCCTGAAGGCGTCAAGCCTTACGAGTCGCGAATATTGCCTATGGTAGGGAATTTAACCGCGCCACAAGTGAATGTGACCTGCATCGTGGGGAGCGGTGTCAGGACTGCCGAGACGTTGTTCTATGGGGAAAAGGGATTCGATGAGCAGCCTGAGATTTTATACGGGGACGGAGATGGGACGGTGAACATGGCTAGCCTTGTGGCGGCCAAGTCTTGGTGGGGCGAGGAGAAGAATCAGAGCCTCAAGATGATTGAACTTGAAGGAATTTCACATACATCTATTTTGAAAGATGAGGTTGCTGTTGGTAAAGTTGTTGATGAAATTTTAGACATCAATTCCCCACATCTTGCCATTTCATCAATGTAAGATTATCTCAGTGTTGTGCATATTGAATTAATTATTAACTGAATTGAATTGAACTGAAATTATTGTAAAATATGGTTCCAAATTAAAATTAAAAGTCAAGCTTCATAGGTGTTTGTGTGTTTTGTCTGCAGTTAAAAGATTCAGACGTTAATTATTACGTATTTTTTTAAAAAGAAGCTTTATTTAGGATTTGTCATGAAGCGTTTATTAGTCTAAATGTATAGTTTAAAATTAAATATTATCATACTCAAAGTATTTAATTTCAGTCATTATCTCTTATTCAAAATGAAGTTGGACGAAGAGATTGAGTAGACCGCCAAACCAACAAATCAATCATTCAAGTTACCCAAACAGACCGCTAAGAGCCAAATTTGAAACCTCCGAAATCAAAAAATAAAAATAAAGAAATAAAATCCATTTTTTCCGATCCCCAATTTGTTCTCGAGATCGTCGAATTCGAATCTACCCCGACGACGACCATGGCGTGGCTGGCTCGATCCATTGCAGACTCGCTCCGCATCGACGACGATGAGGAAAACGATGGCGTTGACTTATTGGAAGATGAGCAAGAACGAGTGCCGGCGGGGGAACATGGAGAATTGGGGATGGGATCGGCGTCGAACGAGGTACGATTGGATGAATTTGAAGAGGAGGATGAGGAAGGGGATGATCCGTCTCGTGGGGTGAAGGAGGATTTGACGGAGCTGAAGCAAACCCTAACTCGGCAATTTTGGGGCGTCGCGTCGTTTCTTGCTCCTCCTCCACCTCCGCCGCCACCTCCACCTCCACCGCCGCGATTGAAACTGGAGTCGGATAGAAAGGAGCCGGATTTCGACGCTGAAGGTGAAGGTGAGGCTTTGGTGCGTGGAGAAGAAGAGGGGTTGAATTTGAACGGAGTTGCGGGGTTAAGGAATGGTAGTGAATTTGGTGAGGAAACGGCGACTTTGGATATGGAAGAGGCAGCTTCGGCGGTGGAAGAGGAAGGGGAGGTGTGGGATGTGGTTGGGATTACGGAGGAGGTGCTGACATTTGCAACGAATATTGGGATGCATCCGGAGACGTGGTTGGATTATCCGATTGAGGAAGAAGATGATCCTGATGGTACGTTTTTCTGATCTTTTTTGTTGATGGTGGTTTTGAATCAGGTGATTTGTGGTAGATTTTCTTGTTTATAAAATGATGACATGGGTGCACGTAGTACCAATCATTATACAAAATGGTGCTTTTGTGATCCATCAAAGATACTGGCTTTACAGAAGAAGCCTTCTTAAATCTCATTTCATTTGGGTCTGTGTCGACTTTAATGGAGTTGTGTTATGTGACGATTAGCCTGAAATGTTTGGCACAAAATGAAAATTTAGTCTGTGCGAGAGACGAGGGTGAGCAATAAGAATGTTGGTCATTTTTGTTTCTTCATGAACACATAGGTTGTAGCGTATTGTGTTTAGAGAACTTAGTTTTATATTGTGTTTGTGGTGATCATTCCGTAGGCTTTGGGATAATATAATTTCAGTTGAATTTGTGCTTATTTCTTTGACTAATGTGTTCAAATGCAGTATCACTTAGTCATAATCATAGTTTAGACCTTATGTTGGGTTCAGAGTTGTAACTTACCATTTCAGTTTTGTGTGTGATGCAATATTAAAGATCATGCAGCTGGATGTTCCGGTTAGGTTCGATTTTTAAGGTATTTGGTGCTCACTCTCATAGAATTTCCTCATGTTTCCAGAATTCGTAATGACAACTGATCAGCGAGAACATACATATGCTGTGGAGTATCTTTCTCCCAGGTTAGCTGCTCTGAGAATTGAGCTCTGTCCTGCTCACATGAGTGAGGGATACTTTTGGAAGGTTTATTTTGTTCTTTTGCATTCAAGGCTTGAAAAACAAGATGCTGAGATTTTGTCGGCACCTCAGGCAGGTTACCTTCTTAAAATCAAATTTCTAACCTTCATCAAAAGTTGACATGAAGTGAAACACCTACAGTCATTCTGAAATCTATGTTAGCATAGCTTTCGACCCCAGAAAAAGTCTATATATATTCCCTTCAAGTACCTGATGTCCTATGCTTGGTTAGATGGCTACTAGTGTATCCAAAATGATTAGATATTTTTAACTCGCTGGTGACTCATCTTTTCGTTCATTTTGAGAGGGTCTATGCAGTAAAAGAGTAGTTTATGAACTAAAACCCTGTATGCGCATTTCAGGTTATGGCAGCCAGGTCATTGTGGATGAGGGAGCTCCAAAAGCAGACACGAGAGCGTGCCTCATTAGCCAGGGATACTTCAAACTTCAACGAGCACTCTCATTCATCTGATGACTATCATGTCCCCTCATATTATGATTCAAATTCTCGGAACTTATCATATAGGACGTATGAACACACAAGTGCAGAACTTGTAGTCGAGAAACATCCCATTCCAAGCACCGAAACACCTGTCATTGATAAAACTGTCATCATAGATAAACCCATGATAGAGATCAATGACAAGAAATCACAGCCCGGTCCCTCCTTGAAGCAGCTGATCGCGGATGAGGAAGAGGATGAAGATGACTGGCTTAAAGATGAAAATATCAATACTTCAATTCCCATATGGGAGGAAGAAGAGGTCTCATTCAGCGACTTTGAGGATGATGAAGATCTTCTACCTTTGAAACCCAAACCAATCTCCACAACTTCAGACTTATCAAGCAGAGTTCGTGAGGACTAGTTTATGCAGAAAACATTAGCATGCTGAATTGCTTTTTGCACGTGATTGTTGTGGTGTGGCCAAAGAGCTGGCGGAGTTGCTGAGCTTTGAGTTCAGCTCGTGTAAATTATATTCTGTCCCTCAAGCTTCTCCTTCGACACCAAATTGTCTGGAACGGGATACTACTGGAAGAAAGCTTCCTAGCTGAAAAGCTTGAAACCATTTTTGGTATAGATATGGTGGAGATGTCATAAAAACTGCCAAGAACAGTGTCGAGTAAATATATTGATTCGATTTATGTCAAAAGATGGGTTACATATATTTGTAGCCATGGAACATGTTTGTAAGGTTGTATTATTGACGAACTATTCTTTTTCACCTCTAAATAGTATCAATGAAGAGAGGGTCGGTAGTAAGTCAAAACATTTATAATACCGGTAAAGTACCGGGTCGAACCAAGAGGAGCAAGCCAAGCACATGCACTATTTAATATCGTGTTTCCGTTCGGCTATTCTAACAAAAAATGTATAAAGGTGTATATTCTAAATCCTATGTGGTGAGTAATTAGGGATAAAAGATAAGTAAGAGGTGTTTCGAGGGGTTACTCCTCTCCTTGGTATTTTCTCAATGATCACATACACGATATTCAAACATTTCATGGTAGTCAAATAGCAATGAACCTAGTTTAGACTAGAATGGACCAACTGTCACTTGAATCTATTCCTAACCAAACTCTCTTATAGCTCGAACCTATCGGTTCATTCCATGGCAATAAATACCATGAACTCGAGGACTAGTTCACTTCCTACCCATGCATTGTAGAAAACCTAGCTTAGACTAAGGTATACCAATGTTTATGTTAATCTAGTCTTAGTCAAGCTCTCTTATAGCTCGAACCTCACTCTCTCGAGATAATTGGTTCATTCCATAGAACCATTATCCTTGGAATCTCTTCCTAAGGTAATAACTACTATGAACTCGGGGACTAGTTAACAACAAATGCATACATTAGATATGATCATATTCTCTATTATCCAAACTAGATTCAACATGTTACTTAGGCATTTCCTCAAACACTTAGTAGCATGCCATATATGAAGTGCATAGAGAACATGAATTTGACACCATTTAATGGGATTAATTGATGATTCGCTCAATGACTAACTCCAATAAATCAAACATTCAATCCTTAGTCAAGCATCCATATCCTAAAGTTCATTTGCATGATTTAAGATTATAGATCATTTTCTTCATCCTAGAACCATTCCCTAGGGTTTCCAAGTCCTAGGTTCAAGTTTTAGTTCCAAGTTGTCACTTAGGTATTTTATCAAACACATAGAGTGCATAAAATTCATAACACAAGAGAAAATGAAATAAACAATCATCCATATGAATATCAATGTATATATGTGATCAAAGAGTACCTAGGAGAGTCATAAGACCCTCAAAACACAAGATGCACTACTCACACATCATGTAAGACAACATGGTGTGAGTAGGGTTTATAGCAACAACAAGGGAATAGAAGAGGAATAGAAATAGGATGGTTAATCCTAATGTCTCCCTTTTGATCTTCACTTCTCCTTGGTTGGATGATGATTGATGACCTTGGATGAGCCTCTTTTCCAATCTTCTTCTCCCCAAAAACCTCCACACTTGGTCCAAAACCCTTACTTTCTATTTATAGTCTCGGCAGAAATTTCGCACTGTAGCAGTCCCAGTCGGTCGACTGGCGTATGTTGGTGGCCCAGTCGGTCGACTGGCGGTGAAGAAGCTGCATGTTGAAGTGATCTCCCAGTCGACCGACTGAAGGTCCAGTCGACCGACTGCGGACACGAAGAATGTGAGCCTCCTGAGTTGTTCAGTCAGTCGACCGACTCGAGGATCCCAGTCGACCGACTCGAGCTTTTGAGCACGATAAGCTTCTTCTCAGTCGACCGACTCAGTGGGCGAGCTGAACTTCTTTCCTGTTTGATCATCTAGTTGATCGACTGGGGCAGGGGAGATATCCAGTCGACCGACTGGAGCTCTTTTTGCCCATGTTTTGCTCCAAATCACCGGTCTTTCCCCGAATTCTCGTATTTTGGCTTTGACCATGGGGGAAACTTGTTTTCTACCTGAAATGTAGAGATAGAGGTCAAATGACATCAAAATATCATCGGAAACGACCCAAAACTATAGTGAAGAATGACCATAAATAAGTCGAAAACTCGACTGACCAATTATACATTCATCGAACAGGCTTAATGTACTGGTTACAGACACACGACATCTTGTCTAGCTGTGCTCAATCCCTCTGCAAGCTGATACTTGCTGGCATATGAGCTTGATTGGTGTCTCTGTCACATTACATAATCCCTGAATTCATGAAAAATTGATTGATATCTGAAGCCTGGCTTTGCTTTTTTGAATGAAATTAGCACAAAACATATCTTGTCCCTTTTCCCAATTTCGATTCCTGCAGCCCCTACATTTTCATCATTTTCAGGCTCATACTTTAACATAATATAATGTCCTAATGGCCCTAGAAATTCTAAATACCCAATATAAGAAGAAAAAAATGAGCCTTTGGGATTCTTTTTTTTTTTCCCGATACAAATGAGCCTTTGGGATTCTGAAGATTTCAAGTAAAGGATTGGTCCCTTAAATATCATCTCCAAAACCTTGGAATTTTCATACTTCCTAACTATTTTATCTGAAACTAGTTTGAAGAAGTAGTCGATGATTATGACGCTAATGTATAACCTATTCAATCAAAACATAAAATGTAATGTACTTATTCAACCTATGTTTTTGCATTATGATTCCTAATCATTGTTATTCACGTGATAATTGTGTCTGGGATAATGTCAATAAAAGTCCTACAAGAGAGGCCCCTTCACTTAGACTACACATGCTAAAAAAGACATCAATGAGAACAATCCAACTTCCAAGTCCCTCCCTTCCTTCCTACCCACATACTCCACTCCAACTTGTACTTTTTTAAATGCCCATTTTATAATGTCTCATAACTTTGAATTGAATTAAAATTTTGGTGACCCTCTATTGTGACATTTCCATTTCTTGAGGGTTGAAAAGAATTAAAAAAGATCAGCCCATCAACAGCCAAAACATTTCATAAAAGAATGAAAGAACTTCAGTCTTCAAGTCCTCAAACTCATTTTGATCACCATAGAATACCAACTCTCTATCAAACCCCAACCTTTTTCAAATGGCAGCCACAACCACCAGATCCTCCTCTAGCTGCATGGGCTTTTTCCGTGCCGGGACTCATCCTTCCCGGCCTCGAGCCCGAGCCAACTCAACTCAGTCTTCAAGAAAGACCGATGGGGTGGCTATGTGGCTCATCAACGGTGTCGCTACTGCCTTTTTTGCGTCGCTCGAGCACTGCTGCATACGCATACAGACTCACGAAGATATCGAGCTGGATGAGCAAAACGACATGCCTTTGATTTTCAATGATGGGAATTTGACAGCTGAGGATCATTTAAGTAAAAGTTCTAGAGCAACAAGAAGAGTTAGAAATAAAAGCAAGAACATGAGCCATGAAGCACTGTTTGTTGACCACTGATCTGCAGCCCTTTTTGGTATTTCATCTTCATTTTTGGAGCTGCTTTTGTAAGAACATAAGTTGGTTTTTTTATCATTGTAACTTTTAAGATGGGTTTTTTTGGTATCTAAAAATCTCAGTTTCTGCATAATTACTAGTCTCAGAAACTCAAGTTTCTCATGATGATTGATTCATTTGATCTCATATGCTGTTTTCTTGTATATGGAACTAGGTGAAACTTTGTTTTGCAGTCATTTGGATTAAAGCAGAATTAGACGTATCCGGTTGTATGTTCGATGATACCAAGAAAAAATCGATGAGTTTAGAGTACAATATACCGAGACTTAAATTATTTTAAGGGCATGTTGAAGAAGCATATGGGCTCAAAAAGCTACTTTCAGTGTCAAAAACAATAAAATGAGCCTTTTGCTTTCACATGGTGGATAATGAATCATTCTGCTTCTTAGTTGTTCATCTGGCCTACATGGTGTTGTTTTTTTTTGAATTAGGTGGAAGTAACATGGACAGGAAATCAAACCAGGTTGGAATCCTATGACTGATCGAGTCCCTTTCATGATTCAAGGATTAAATTCAAGAGCTGAATAAAATGGGCTTAAATTAATGAAGGGTGAAAAACAGTGTGCTGTAGATTTTACATGGCAGGAAAAAAAATGGAAAGTGAACAAAAATTGGATAACAAAGGGCAGGGCTGTTCTTGTCTGATAAACTGGCCTGGATGTGAATTAGCTCTTTAATCTGATGCTTCTGCTGATTCCTGCATTGATTCCAGATGTTTCACCGCCGTAGGGACCAGATTATTTACTTGGCCTTTACGGCTCACCACTGCCTTCTTGTGCTTAAACTGCAGGAACAAAGAGATTGAGATAAGTTTGTGACTCGCAACGCTGGATTAGATGAATGGTCTAAATTTGGAAATCAATATAGGATAAGTTTGCCCACCTTGTACTTCTTCCTTGGATTCTTAGTCCGCTTCTTGCGAGAACGAGTGATCCCTCTATTCTTTTCCATCTGATCCAAGCAATGTGGGTAGTTCAGTTATACAGCACGGAGATTATGGGAATGTAACTTGTGAGGTCATGTTATGGACAGCGCAGTAGTATGCTGACCTGATATCTATCGTCTCTTCGAGCACAGATGTCTTCTCCTCAGTCCTGCTGCAAGAACAATGATTGGAAATAATTCAATGATTGTGCCCAATTAATGGAATGACATGGTGGAAAAAAAAAAATGAAACCAACTTTTATGTAAAAAAAATGAGGTAAAAAGTATGTACATGATAACAGTTTTTTGTTTGGAAGCAAGTTTTTCAGTTTTTGATTGCATTGGTTTTGCAGTTCCATTACTCAATAGTCAATAACGCTGTGTAGTAACTACAGGAAAAGCCAATGCAACCGAATTGTACATCCAGTTTCATACATGAATAACTGGTCACACTGAATGAATGAATAAATCAAATTCCGATCTTGTACCGTTAGTATCAGATATTAACTACTAACGTAACAAAACGAAACATACGCTAATTGACCTCGAAGGCACACAAATACAACCAATTGAATTCCAACCCATTTACTTACTCTTAGCTACTAGGCCAGGATCGTAGTAGTCTCCCTCATCATCTTCATCTTCAGCATTCAAATTCTAACAAACAAGTTCAAAACTACCTCTTTAACACATTAGCAATCTCACACTGCCAACACTCAATCCAAAACAAAACAAAAAACCAACCCAAACTGACTGTCAAAAACAGGAACAAACGTCATCATCATCAGCATCCCCATTCACATTCATAGGCACAGAATCTCTCCGCTAATGAACTGAAATCAACACTCACAAAAAATAAACATCAGATTTCAAACAGCCAACTTAATCACATACTAAAAAGATATCAAAATTTCATTTTTTTTTTCAAATCCTAGTTAGCAAAATCGGATCTTACACGCATCAATCTCATCGCCCATTTCCTTCACCTCCACAAACTCATCCTCAGTCCTCTTACTCCCGTCTTCATTACCATCGGCGCCACCGGAAAAGACGACGACTTCCCTCTTCAGAATTTTGGTATACGAGCCGGGTAGGATCTCCGGGTTCTGTCTGATCTTATAGCTACGGGAATATTCAGTTTAGCAACGCTCATCGTCATGTAGACAACATTTAGCGACGAAATATGTTTGAAGAAAGATACGATAAAGTGACAAGGCGGTGTTGGAAATTAAGTACAGTCCAATCATCGTTCACAGTTTTGACTTTCTACTTTTCCATCCTTCCGCCACGTGGCGATAATTTCTGTCGGCTTGTTAGTTTAGCATATGGAGTAATGATGATGATCGCATCGTCATCGTCATCTGCCAGAAGAAGGAACTCCGTATAACGGCACGGCGTCGACTCGGCTCGAACCGTCAGCTTCTCTATCTTTCTAGAACTCGTTTCCGATTCGGTGAGATCGCGGACGGGCTTTGTAGTGAAATTGTGCGATTGACTTGCTGAGGAAGATGTTGAGAGACGGAGGCGAAACTCCAACGAGGTGCGCGTCGATTGATTTCTCGTTTTTCATTTTTTTTCAACTTCTACTGCAATTCGTCGGACGGTGATTAAATCGAGGCTAAGTTTATTTTTCAGTAGCTATTGATTTCTAATTTTGTGAAGTGAAGCGTGTCATTGTGAATTTATTGTTTACCAGGGTTGGGGAGATTTTTGTTCGTTTGTGTAAAATTTGATGATTTTGAGCAGTGAGGTCGTGAGAGGGAAGGTGGGTTTAGAGTTATGTGTTTTTCATTTCTTGTTTTGTTGGCACTTGGCAGGATTGAGATACTGAGTATGGTGAAGAAGCACTCAAAACTGCTTAGCAAAAGTACAGATGACGAGGATGATTTTGTGGTTATTGAAATGGATTCGGGACTTTGGCGCGATATTCTTGATTTATATTTTGTGCGTAGCAAGGAGTCGAGGGGACGTGAAGATGATGATCTCATGTTTTTTGTTCGGAAAATGGTGTGACTTTCTCTTTTGTTCTAAGCATGATTTCAATTATCATTTCGGAAACGTGTTTTAGAATTACTCGTGGAGTGCCCGTTTTGGTTGATTATAACTGAAATTCATATTGTTTTAACAGGATTTGCAACACATCAACTTTAACGACAACGCCGAAGCGAATCCTCCTTATTTTGTACGCAGGTGGGCACCTAAGGTACATGCAACTTCACTATCTATTAAGCTTTGGTGACTCAATAGTTACTACTGATATACTGCCAAGAAACTAGCGGTTGCTAAATAAGGTTGTGATTTTGAGTCATCATGTGTTGATATCTTATTTGGATGTAAAGCTTATAATCGTCATCGGTGTCACTACTTGATAAGATGGTATCCTTGTGAACAGCTGGATAAAATGATTGGAGAAAGTTCTGAAGAGGTGGATTGGAGGCGCTCATTTTACTTGAACATGATTGCTCATACATCATTCTCTGTTACAGTGGCTATTTGTAGGTATGGTCTCCTTCCAACTGACCAAGTCACCTTATCCTTACTCCTTCACATTGTAGATAAATTATTAAATGGGTAGGTTAATGGATCCTTATGGACTGATCACCATGTAAACTATTGCTTTCACAGTCAACAAGTCCTGCGGAACCATCAAAGTGGCCAAGACACTTCACTGTCTCCTATCTATAAGGTACCTGCACGAGGCCTTTTCACGTGAATATGAAAACTTATCTCTGAGATAGACAAAGATGTCTGGTAGTAGATTATGTCGAATGAAAAGATGGCAAGCTACAAAAAGAGAAAAGATACACCATTCATAGTCGGATGAATAGCAAAACAGAATATATTAGATAAGATCTGGTTCCTAGACAATATATATGTTTGCACAATCAGATTTAGTAGAATAACAGTAAAGGAGTTTAACATTCCGTTATTCTTTATGAAACACCTATTTGATATCGGTGATTTTGAGTAGTCTCTTTCGCTCAAAACTATTGTAATATAATTGATATAGCTTTTCCGTTTTGCAGGTAGTAAAGACTGTTTATGCATCTCCTAGTCGTGTTAACTTCCATCTGGATTCGAAAAAAGTATGCATCTGGTGCATGGAATCTTCAGTTATGGTTTTCACTTGTTAATTGTAACTCCCCCCTGACAATCCATTTGTTGTGTATGCAGGAAGTCGAAACAACCCCTGCCTACCCTGATATATGCTTTGCAGTCGATGACTTCGACTCAACTTTTGATGCAGTGGTATGGTTAATAGATCTTTTTGTTTTAGATTTTAATTTATCCCTGATCATATACTGAGCTTCCGCCTATGTTGTATTTCGTAGGTCTTGACAGATACTGACCACTGCTATTGTGTTATTTTGAATGCGCATGCTGGAGCTGCATTCCCCAGTGATAACATAACAGTGGAAAGTCTTTCTGCGGATGTTTCTGGTCTAAAAATAGATACTAGTTCTGGCAAAACAACCAAATCCAAGGTTTCTGCCACTTTATTATCTTGGATTGTTGGAAGCCTTATGTAACAAGCGTGATTGATAGATGATCCTTTTGAATTGCTAATATATGTATATTCCATCATTTAGAGGTAGCATCTGGTTGTGACCACATTTTATTTGCATATGCATTGCAGCTCACGCTTTTCTCAGGATTCGTCAGCTATCAAATGGTCCGGGATGCATATGATGGTAAATTCTTATTATAAAGCCCACCTGTTTCTATTGTTGAAAAGTCTCGTCTGTTACTGTTACATCATATTAACGAGTTACTGCCCTATATCAAATGTGCTGACATTATAGATGCTCACTGTATGTTTTGATCAAAAGAGGGTATGCAAAACCATAAATACATCCGCTAACAGCTCTTGGAATGAAATTTTGAAAGTGAGTAGTATTAGTAACACATAGCATGTGTCATCTTAAAATTGTTGACCTAAGAAACCATTTATCATGTCAATTGTCATGCATAGTAACCGTAGCACGGTCTGAGAAGCAGGAATTCATCACAATATTATGTTGTTCTTTTCTGTGTCGTGGTATATTTAGGGTTCATAGTTCTTACTGCACTTTGTTACAGCTGGAAGGTCTAGATTCGGCAGTCTTATGTCCCTTGGTCAAAATTCCGGCAAGGCAGATAGGCTTTATATGAAAGGCCCCGGAGGACGTGGGGAAGTTGAAGTGGCAGTGTCGGGAGTCACAGGTATAATAAACTTTCCAGGCGCTAACATTTTGTAATTCGTTACTATTGCATCCATTCAAGTGACTATGGCTGGTATATATTTGCAAGAGCATTTTAAGAAAAACCATAAAAACAAGCCACCAATTCGAGTTAATGCTTATGTTTACATCACCTCCATGCATCCTTCATGTTAAACTATGTGTACTTTTGTTAGATCAAGCATTTATTGATTTCAGCTTCAGCAAAAGAATTTCAATATGTCTGCCTGGCACGCCGATCACTATCACGGAAACGATATGCGCCAGACTGAATTTTTCTGTTGTGTTTTAATCAGATCAGAGTCAGACTGAACATGGTCCATTTTCACCAGTTCACATGTCAAAGAGAGGTTTTGGAACAATGATACATAAAGCTGCATTCATGGCACAAGTAGCTGCAAAGCAGGCTTATGCTGCTGCTTCTTCATCTAGAACGTCCGATGATGAAATGGTGCCTCTCAAGTGCTGCCTGATGTCTATATCGCTGCCGTGGGAACACATTGCTTATGATCTGTTATTCAAGGTACACCATTGCCCTCATTCTCATTGCTACTCTCTTTTTTCTAATACAACAGGTGCTCTTCTCCTGTTTGCATGCTCCAATATGCTTACTTTCCGTCTTTAGGTACACAATCGATTATTATTTCCACTATATGTCAGCATCATCATTTGATTGTCCGGTTGCAGGGAACTCCTCCTGTCAATATGTAAGCACAAGCATATCCCTTCAATGTCCAACATGTGCAAAAAAGACTTGACAGTTCGAACCAACAAATCGCACAAGCAGAGGAAGTCTGGAATCTATATGCACAAAACACCTCATAGGCAGTAATGGTCGTAACCAAAGATGTTACGTAGTTATGCAACAAATATTGTAGTGCTCTCCGTTGTGCAGATGTTGCCATTAATTGTAAAAAGTAGAAAACTGTACTTTCCAGTTCAATTTACTATGACTACCTCCTAGCTTCTGGCTCTTTGGTATTCTTTTCTTTAATTAGTTGTACAAAATCCTTTCATTACATCTGTTTTCATGTCTTTAATAATTTTCCATGTATCTAAGGTCTGTCTCCTTTTATTATTCTTGTTAAAGTACAAGGTGTTCGTAAATGATGATCTTGATTACTGGATGTGCCATGTATCAGCTACTAGGCAAACATTGTAGGGACTGATATCTGGTTTTGATAACATATTTTTATTTGTTTCAGTATTGCAGGAACTTTAATGAGAGTATGGGACCTTTCAAAGGTAGGTTTTATCAATGTATATTGCACATGCTTTAAGTATGTGATTCTTACAGCTTTGTATTTCTTGTTTACAGTACACAGGCCAAGATTTTACAGTCCCTTGGTAAAGAACAAGTTAAGCAGACAATTTCAAAATGGAAAGTGCGGCCAGGAAGGGACTGTGAGGACACTGAATAAGCCCCATGAAGTAAGGAACCACATGTAATAAACTGATCCTTACTAGTGTCTTCTCATTTTTTACTTCTCACTGATTTACTTGTCTAGCAGAACGGCGGGACAGTCAAGTAACATTGTTACCTAAATGATAGCGTTGCCCTGGGAACCCATTGCTTGCCTACCAAATCAAGGTAAAGAATTACCTTACCCCTGTCCTCATCGACATGTCTGCCCACTCGAGCAACACATTTATTTTCTCATTTGTGTGCAGAAAGTGTATGTTGAAATTATGTTCTGTTAGGTGCGAACACTCACTTGTCAATGGACCTCGGTGCCCGGACCAACTTCATGTTTTACCGTTCTCTTGTGGGGAACTGTTTTCGACGGCCATGCAAGCAAGCACATCCTCTTGTCCCACGTCGAACTATTGGAATCCAGCATTACGTATATCATTCATTTCCTTCAGCATCAAGATATGCCAAAAGATTTCCCTACCTACTAACTAAGGCAAAAGAGCACTTCATTTTGCATTGGAGTGCTGATGAAGTTTTCAAACATACAAAGAACAACATGAGATGAGAACTAAACACTAACGTAAGCTTTTGCCATCTCCTTATCCAAATTTACTGCTCTTTATTTACAAAGTTGGAACCTGGAGAAGTGCAGGATGACACATAGATTAGTTGCAGTAGATTAAATTTATAATTACAAGTCCATAACTTTGCGACTTTATCTTGCCTGTTATTTTCGCTCCTAGCTTTTCCATCTTTATGGCTTCCTTTCTTTTCGGCTTTTTTGTTGTACTCATTCCTTTCTTTACATCTGTTAACTTTCATATTGCTTGAACTTTCATATTTGGTTTTTCTCATGACACTTGGAATTCTTTCCCAAAATGATCTCAATTATTCAAATCTCAGTTTCCAGATTTGGATTGGCGTTATTGGAGTTCCATTACAACACACCTCACTATCTCGTATATTTACCCTGACTCCTTTTTAACAGATTGGTTTAGGCTCGTTTCAAGTAAATTTCCTCCACGATAAGGAACAAGGGACATTGTCTGAGGTTAGCCAAAGCTTTCGTGGGAACTACAACATCTTAGACCCATAAGTCTCTAATCCCTCTCTATAAATACCCATCTAAACCTCTTCCTTTCTTCCCTTTTCCCCTTCTCTCTTCTGTGGTTCAAGAATTGCTTTTCAGTCCCAAAATGATGGCTCAATGTCATTATGATGACCCCATTTTCAAAACTGGGTTTAGTGAGCTTGAGGAGGTTCTGTCCCAGTTTCAAACCGGTTTCGGTTCTGATGCGAACCGTTTGATCTGCTCGGTTGATGAAAGGGAGTCAGCCAGGCGGAGTAGGTGGAGGAAGAAAATGCATTTGGAGAACTTGACTACCGAATTGAACCGGTTGAATGTGCAGAACCGGGAGTTTAAGAACCAGTGCAATTCGGCCATGCGTTTGAACCAAATGGTTTGTATAGATAATGACCGGCTCAAGGCTCAGTCATTGGTCTTGTGGGCTAGACTTTGCAACCTTTCCCATATTTTGCTCGCCAAGAAATTGATGAACATATACGTAGAGGGGTTTTAAAAGCAATGTTTAATGTGTGGACTATACTTTATTATCTGACAACGACTTCACTTAAGGGAGAATAAGAATATGCTGTGGAATCAAGTATAAAAATGTTTAACAAGCATTTCACCGAACCAAACGCGAAGCAATGATTCGGCCCAATAAGTAGACATTCACAAATGGGTCCATCATCCAGGCCCACTTCACCAGCCTACCATCCCAATCTTCAATCTCGTATTGGGAATTAGGGTTTATGCCGACCGCCAATTACTTCTCTATATAAATTCTCAGCTCAATCAGTCTTACGTTCTCAAATTGAATCTCTCTGCCGCCTATTCTCAGTTGAAGCTCGATTGAGTGAAGTTGGTTGGTTATTTGCGTCAGTTTTCGTGTCTATGTTTCAATCTCTTTTATTTCTTTTCAATTCTATTATGATTTTTTTGGTTCTTGTTAGATTTAGTTGGCTGCTGTGATTATAAAAAATTCCTCGTACTGAATCGCCTGCGGGCATGACAGACTACCGAATACACCCATAGAATATGAGCACCAATCGATGTTTTTCTTTTCCAATTTGAGTGTTCATAAAGATTTCATCTTTACGGATTTTCAATTATTTTCCTCCCGTGTTGTGAAATTGATCTTGTTTCGGATTGAATAGTCTATCTTGTGGAGTGGTTATAACTTTTTAAATTTTCATGTTTATTTTCTGTATTCACAAAAAAATTGAGATTTAATTTAGTGAAGATGGAAGTGAGGATTATTTCCCCAGATGATCGAAGCTGATTATACTGTGCTACAAATTTTTCTCAATTTTTGAGAAATCTAAGCCAGATATCTGATCCATCTTCGTTCAATATTTATTTATTAAGCATAAAGATTCCACCTTTTAAACTGATTATAATTTTTGAAGTTGGAGGTGATGAGTATTTCCCCAGATGATCGAAGTTGATTATACTGAGCGCATGTAATATTTCTCTTTTGAGAAATTTAAGCCAGAACTCTGATCCATCTTCATACTATTCTTTTATTTTGTCAACTGAACTGCATTAAAATAATTTTATAAGAATAGACATCATTAAAACTTCACATATATTAATCTCTTCTTAGATTGCTTGAATGGCCAAATTGCAATGTTTTTTAAGTGATTTGGTTTGTATTTTAATCAATGTCTCTAAAGAAATCGAGACTGGTTCAATGACACTGGCATGTAATTTCAGTATTGATTGTGTTTTCTTTTGTTCCAGCTGTGAAAGTTACCTTACCCTTTATGGAAGATGAATTGTTCAAGGCTGGTTTGGGTACACTTGCATCGCGCGGTTGTTGTTTAACCCCTTGTGATCCTGACATGGCTTGGTGCGTTGGGGTTATGTAAAGGGTAATGGTTTGTAGGGCTTCCAAACCCAAAATCCAGCTGCTACTTCTGGAAGATATGGCATGTGAGACATGGATGGACTATCATTCTTTATGCACATGAATTTTCTTACAGTTAGTAAGTGTAAGACATGTACTTGATCTGCAACTTATGACAGAGTGAAATGATTTAAATGATCATATTTTTATAAAATTCCGTTGATTTTATCTTGGCAAAACTCTCAAACCAGTGCCTTTCAAATTATGGTTACCGGCGAAGTGAATAATTTGGTTGGTAAATGTGGATGGTTCAGTATAATCTGCCTGACTCATGTGTGCTTTATGAATATATCATCATCGATCATCATACACAAGAGTCCCAATAGAGCCTGCAATGTGCATCTTCTTACCTTACTAATCTGGTAAAGTTGGATGGTTCAAAATTAACATGCTGAATCACTCATGTGAGCTCTAACACTACAATCATGAGCATCAACCCATGAGATCATCAGACGAAATGAATACATCATATTCAATCATCATACACAAGAGTCCAATTCAGCCAGCAATGTGCATCTCTCCTTACCTTAGTAATCTGGTAACTACTTTTAACTGTAAAACTACATCTCATTTCACAGCTAGTAACAAAAGAATTAACATCTCAAAGAAACAACTGAATAGAACAATTTTAAGACCTCAACACATGTACTCTCCCTGTCTACTCTAGCTTATCTGCAAGGAGTGCCGAATAGTTGCGGAGGACTGGAGGGTTGTCATGGTCATGGTCGCAACACTGACCAGACATTTTTCGAGTTTCTTCAATTGATGTAAAGATGCTAACTCTAAGCAACTTGCTCTCCTATCAAGTCCAAACCCACCAGCAAGAAGGATATGCCTTGGAAAAGCAGGAAGTAGAAATGGATACCTTGAGCGGAGAGAAGACTTCTCGCTGCGGCGGTTAATAGGAGGAACGCCAATGCGAGCTCTTTGGTATATATTCTGTTGTGTTTCTTCTTTTTGGCTGATAGTTGTAGTTGTTGCTCCTGCATGATTTCTTCAATTGATGGTATGGTTGGCTCAGAGCTGCCTCTCTGATGCTTAGGTTTGTCGTCGACTAGGGACGCTAGGTCACCTTCCGATGATCTGCCTGATTTTTTCGTGACTACCCATTCGTATGCACTTCCCAGCTGGAACAGGCCAGAGATCATTGCATTAAATTTGGTGACAGACATTGTGTTTTCAAAGAGGAGATATGGGACGATGAAAGGGAAGGATTTTGGAGCGGGGATGATGTTGAGGAAAGACATTGTGGCTGGAATGTAGCATACGACCCAGGCTGGAAGCTCGGCTTCGGGAATGAACATTGTCATTGGTAGAATAATGCAGAATAGGGTGAATGAATAAAATGGTAGGATGAGTTTTCGGAGGAGGAAGAATAGGAAAATCAAGTTGAACTTTTTTCCAATGCTGATCTGCAAAATGCAAAACAGGTTGCATAAGCGACTATAAATGGCAATATTTACCTTTAACTTGCAGTTCGTTACTGCGAAAAAGGATAACAACAAAGTGACGCAAATAGAAAGGAAAGAGGGTTTCAAGTACCTTTGATTTGATGATGGCAGGCAAGCAGAGTCGGAACAATTGCATTGGGCCCGAATGCCATCTATGTTGTTGCTTCCTGTATGCTTCATATGATTCAGGCAGCTCGCATTGGCACTACGTTGTGCGAAAAGTCAAAGAGAAATTAATTATCTCCAATGATAACTTCCAATACACAACAAAAAAGTAAGACAATGGGAAGCAAAAGGACGATACCTCTACATCATTTAAGAATACAAATTTCCAGCCATGAAGGTGAGCTCTGACAGCGATGTCCATGTCTTCAACGGTGGTCCTCTCCAACCACCCACCGGATTCCTCCAATGCCTTTATCCTCCACACACCAGCTGTGCCATTAAATCCAAAGAAATTAATGAAGATACCATTTACTTGCTGCTCCACTTCAAAGTGGAACGTTAAGTTAATGTTTTGCAGCCTCGTTAGCAAGTTCTCGTCCTTGTTGACGAATGACCACCTCGCTTGGACCAGCCCTATTTCCTCGTTGTCCTGCAAAGAAATCATTCTTGAGAAGTTTGGACTAAAAAGGCGTCCACGCTCACATCCAAAGGGTAATGTGATCAAGGCCTAAATGTGCGCTTATCTTTTTACCTTAAAGTGAGGGATGGTACGCTGCAAGAAATCCGAAGTAGGCTGAAAATCAGCATCAAAAATGGCAACAAATTCATAATCCTTCACATAGCTACAATTCATCGCAGACTTGAGGTTTCCCGCTTTATACCCATCTCGAATCACTCTATGCCTATACACAATGTTCGCACCTTCAGCTTGCCACTTATGCACTTCCTCCTTAATCAGCAATTGCGTCACTGGATCATCTGAATCATCCAAGACTTGGATCAATAAGTTCTTCCTCGGCCAATCCAAGTTGCACACTGCCCCTATCGATTGCTGATAAACCTACAAACCAAGTAAAAATTAAACACCAAAAGCAAATCATTCTAACCCAAAAGTCTCCAAACAGGCTCAAATGCTGACCTCCTTCTCGTTGCACATGGGGATTTGAACAAGCACCATCGGATAATACCCGGTTCCATCACCGGATTCAAGATCATAACCGTCGTGCTTCGGCACCGGTTTAATCTTCTTGAACTTGATATAAAAGCAGCCTAAACATAGTATCAACCTATCTATGCTTTGAATCAAGAAGAGCACAATGCAAGCACTTGCTAGAAACTGCAATGGTGGAGCAAGATACTGAACCCTAATCACAACCCATTTGGAATACAACAAATCAAATACATCTCTAAACCCTAAATCAGCCTTCAGCAGCATCTCCAGCTGCAATTTTGGTGCTCCAAAATGCCATCCTTTAAAATAAGCAGCTACTTCAAACCCTAGCAACATTACAGACACCAAAAGGAAGATCTTTATGAAGTTGTAAAACCTGATTTTCACAGCCCCACTTTCACCAAACCTGGAAGCTTCAGCAACATCAGCTTCGTCCAGGTCAGCATCATCTCCCTCAACATCAACGTCTGTTCTTCCGGAGGCGACGCGGCGGCGGACGGCGGCGCCAAGAGAGAGGAAAGTGGTGGCGATGGAGGATAAACAACCAGCAGCTTTGTGGGCTTTAAGGAGGAGAACCCAAGTGAACTGTTTGGCATTTCGGCCACGACCGCCCTTGTCGGTGCTGGAGGTGTTATCAACTAGAAAATCTTCTTCCGATGGACTTTCAAGCTCCACCATTGAGTAGTTTGGATTCTCCATTTTGACCACCACCGGCGTGCCACCGCCTCTGTGACTGGCTGTTTTCTTGTCTTCCTTAGACTGCCAGCTGAACAATGGAGGAGCCATTTTTGCCGGCGAGATCTCGGAATTGCAACAACCCTCAAAGATTGAATCTTTACGGAAAAGATGATCTGGATCTCGCACACCCAGAAAAATGTATCAAATTTGAGACGAGCCCAGAAAATGGTTTGGGGATTTCAACTCATTTTGAATGCGAAAACATGACACAGGAGTGAAATTGGGTTTCTGGAGAGAGAAAAAGATTGAATTTTTTTATCTTAAAAAATTCTGACAAAAGTACAGAGAGAAGGATGGAGATGAGAGAGGGATTAGAATTGATGAAGGAACAGTACAAAAACAGCTCCTTGATTCAATTACAGCTTGCAGCTCTGTGAATCAAAATCCAAACAAAATCTGGATAGTAAAAAAACTATGAAAAAAAATAAAAATTGAATTTTTAAATTTCCTACAAAGGATTGAGATGGATAACATCTCAACTTGGGCATCAATCAAGAATCACACGTATGCATCTGTGTGTTGGATCCAAGCAGATGCCTACAAAAGAAACCTTTTCTTTTCTTTTTATTGAAAGAAAAAATGGTGAAAAAAAATGGAGAGAGTTTAAGAGACTCACAAGAAGGCGGAGGGATTCATCTATTCACTCATATCCACCTACTCCTATTTGTATATATTTTGAGAGATTTATTGCCAGAAATAAAATGAATGGAATGAATTCTCCTCATGTTTTTCACATTAGAAAATTGATTCAATTTCCAAAAACTGAGCCTTCCAAACTGGGACCATGAATTGTGATTTCTTACTTCGTTTTTGATGCTGATAAAATAGAAATGTTTTTTCTAAAAAAATGGTGAGAAAAACAACCCAAATGGGATGAAGAAAGGAGCCTTTCTAGTAAAATATTGTAAAATTGCTTCTGAATGTACAAAAAAGTCGAGAGGGATGAAACAGAATTTTGGAGACGCAACAAATGTGGAAAAGGATAATCTTTTTGTTGGGAATAGTTGATATTTTCTTTTCCGATGGATATTTTTTGTTAAATTTTATTTTATTTTATTTTTGTTTTGTTTGTTGTTGTGAGGAGTTTTCTAAATTTAGGATTTGCAAGTAAATACATGGCATGCAAATTCGATGGCGGAGAGAAGATTGGGATTTTAGTTGGAGAAATCTATGGATTGTCCTCCGTAATGTAGGATGGAGTTTCACCTGTAATTTAGTTTCTTATAGGAAATGAAGTTAAGTTTTATTTAAATTATTACGAACGTGAATTTAAAAAGAAGGTGCGCTTTAATTATTATTTTTAAATTTGTATTTATTTTAGTCATTTGGTCAATCCAACTCATGTTGCGGATTCAATTTCCGGCGTGCCCTCTCAAGACTTTGATGGTTTGAGAGTTCTGGACCTGCGCTATGCGGGTGTTGATATATCGTTAAAGTCTGAACTTCAGATGAAAAATAGTAGTCAGATTTGAAACATGTTTCGATTAATAGATAAATGTACCAGATACATACTGCAAAAAATATACTAATCCTGTACCGATTGTAATGAACCCATTAGGCATCAATCAAGAAAAGTTATATTTCAAAAAAAATGGTCGATATGAGAATAAAATTAAGGTACATAAAAAATGGTCCTAACATAAAGTATTGTTAAATTATTACTAAATCAACTATTCTTCCTATTTTTCATAAAAAAAACTATTCTTCCTATTTTAAGGAAGCAAATCTAAATAATACAAAATTCATAATTCTATGAATTCAATGTTTAGAACTGTGCCAAGGTGATTGCGTTGGTAGAACACTTACATTTTCTTGATAAGATTTCAAACCTCATAAAATATTAAAACCACATAATTTTTTTGTAAAAAAAATCTTGAATAATTTCAGTCTCCCATATATCTTCTCTCGTATGACTAATTCAAATAATAAATAAAAAGAAGTTAAGTTTGTATTTATATTAGTCATTTGGTCAGTCCACCTCATGTTCTGGCGGCCTGCCTCAAGACTTTGATGGTTTGAGTTCTGGACTTGTGCTTTACGGGTATTAATATATCGTTAAAGTCTGAACTTCGGATAATAAATAGTAGTCAGATTTGAGACCTGTTTCGATTGATAGATAAATGTACCAGTATACTAATCCTATACCGACATGTAATGAACCCATTAGGCATCAATCAAGAAAAGTTGTATTTCAAAAAAAAGAAAAATTATGTTAAGAAATGGTCGATATGAGAATAAAATTAAGATACATAAAAAATGGTCCTAAACAATAAATAACATAAAGTAATGTTAAATTATTATTAAATTCACTATTCTTCAAAATTCTTCCTATTTTAAGGAAGCAAATCCAAATAATCCAAAATTCATAATTCTATGAATTCAATGTTTAGAACTGTGTCAAGGGTGGTGATTGAATTGGTAGAACACTTGCCTTTTGATAAGATTTCAAATTAACCCCATAAAATATTAAAATCGCATAATTTTTTAATAAAAATATTGAATAATTTCAGTCTCTCATATATCTTCTCTCGTATGGCTAATTCAAATAATAAATAAAACTTAAAAATGATTATCAAGAAAGTTATATATTTAACAAATGCATTTCACTCCTGCAAAAAAAAAAATGCATTTCACGATGGGATTTGGTCCATGCATTAGCATTTATATGTGAAGAGTCATTTCCAAATAATAATTTTGTTCTAAATATCAGGAAAAAGATCCGGTGCAAAATTAAATTTTTGGTACAAAAAACAAACTAATCATAGCCCTTGATCTTGTGATTTAAATAGATGAGATTAAATCTTGATTTTTTGGTATTTTTATTGGTGACGAATTATAAAATGAAACTGACGAATTATAAAATGAAACTGACGAATTATGTCGTCTTTTCATTTTTCGGCTCGAAAAGTGACGAACTATAAAATAAACTGACGAATTATAAAATGATTTTGACAAATTTTGTATTTTGTATCAAAATTTAACTTTGTTCCTGATCTTGACCCTAAATATCATATATTTTTCTTGAATACAAAAAGTGCAAGAGCAAATTACAAAAACATTGACTGAACTACAATCTGATTTCAAATTAGGTACCATATTATCTTAATTGTAGTTTAGTTACTTTGTGGATCTATTTGCAAATTATTTTATATCCATTTTGAATGCCATATTGAGAAGTTCATCATCCTTTAACTAATTAAGCTTGCTGCACATTTTTTTTAGAGCTTCATATTATAGTTCTTCGTGAAGGGCAGATTTCGGATTTGTAAGTTTCAAAATTTGAGTCTTTACATAACCATTTGCAACAGGAACGACCAAAGTATGTAATTAGACAACTTGAAGCATATGTCGAAAAGCAGAACATGATTTTCTTTTGGTTTCTCAAGATACAGAGGATGTGTTTTTTTTCCGAGTAGATATGTCAGTTTTGTAATGATGTATTCTTTGTCAAACCTTAAAAAAAAACATATTTTGGTGGGCAAAAAAAACTGTGAATGACTTCAAAATGATTCTTTTTTTTTTCAATTTTCAAGAAATGAGTAACTAAGTAAGATTGCCCATGATCTCCGCGCGGTTTGACATTCGGTATCTTTTAAGGACAAGATGCTGAGTAACCCGGGCCTCCATAAAAGAAATGGTCACCAAATTGTGTATTGTGCGCAGCTTTTACTAAACTATAGCACTTGCTGTTGACGAAACCCTCACGATAAAAAGATACCGGCCTACGAAAGTGAGGGTAATCTTCTTTTGTAATCACTAGTAAGTTATGGAACAAAGCGGCTTTCAAATATTTTTCAGATGCAAAATGTCCGCTCCCCATTTGAGTTGTTGTATGATGACCGGCATTCCTTGCACTTGCAATCTCTCCGCCCCACGCTATACAATTTGCAGAATTTGATAATAACGGGAATATTTTTGCTGGCCAATATCCTACAAACTCTTCTCCTACTTTTAGCCACCATTTTCCTCCAACCTGAGATGTTTGTCAGTCAAATTAAAACTCCCATCTTACTTATTATATTTGTTAAATGTCTTATTAGGCAAAAATAATATATGATTTTTTTGCAAACCTTGTAGACAGCAATCCATATATCATAATTAGATGATCCGTATTGTGAGATGGTTGATAGAGGATACCCAAGTACAACTGTCCGGCTAGTTTGAACAAATCCCGGACATTCTAAATTGTAGCAAAGAGTCCTATACCCATCATTCTAATGCAAAATCAAGAGTTTTTCGGTCAATAGTTTTTTTTTTATAACTACAACGGATTTAACTAACATAAACATTTAAATATCAAATATAAAATCGTGTTGAACGAACCGTCCAAAATATAAACAATCTGGTCTTATAATCCCCGTAGAGTCCTGGATGAACCTGAGAAAAATGTATTCAAACTCATTAGATAATTGCTATTAGTTATCTTAGCCTGTCCACAATTTTGTCTTGGAAGATATTTGTTGAATAATGATTGTGTATAGCTTACCATCCATCCTACTTCTATAGTATTTTGTGGGTTCGGTGATCCGGCTGTGATCCAAGTTTGAGCTATAGATGCTTCATTATGCTCAACATGTGGATTCCATACCGTAGCTGCGAACCTCGTTCCGTAATATGTCCCGTTATATACTGTCATAGAAGCGTGCTTTTGAAGGGGAAAAAAAAACAATACATTATCTTAAACACATAATTGAAAGCAACGAATTATATTTACTTAAGGAGATAAATATTTATAAATGACACCTCATGCACGCGACCATCATTCACATTAGAGACATTGCTGTGAATTAATTTCCTTTTCATTTTCATTATAACTACTTCGTCCACTTCCTTCGATCTTCTTATGGGTATTGTTCCTTCGGGACATTCACCACTTTCATTATACCATGTTTGGTAAAACAATGGTACTTCAGGAATATTTTGTGAAGGCATCATCTGATAGATTTGATAACAGAAGATAATGAAACTCAAAATTTAAATAACACATATCATCGAATAATTTGGAAAGTTAAATTCCAAACATAGAATTTTTGTTGACCTCAATTTTATGATCTTTGAGAAGTGGGTGATCAAATGCTGGCTGCTGATAAATATCAACGCAATCGATAATATCATATTTAGTCTATCACCACATAAAAGCAATATTAGTGAAATAAATATATTTACCGAGATGAAAAATATGAAAAATGTAGTGGGATAACAATATGAATTTACGTGTATAGTTTTGACAATCCCTTTGAGTTTGATCAACTCTTTTTCAGCATGATTTAAGACAATGATGTTGAAGCAAAGAAGGAAGATGAATACAAATGTGTTGGCCATGACGGTTCCAATGAAATGGCATGAAATGTCAAGTGATTTTATAGTTACAATTCAAGTGAAATTGAATGTGAGCTTTCCTAAAAAAAGTCTAGGTATTAATACAACAAATTTTGATGCTGAAAAGATAAAAAGAATCCGGTGCAAATGACATATTTTTGTAAAAAAAATACAAACCAATCACAACCCTTGATTTGGTTACTTGAACGGATGAGATTAAATCCTGTTTATGGTTAATTTATTGGTGGCGAATTATAAATTATTCGTGACAAACTATGTCGTACTTTTGAGTTTCGGCGACGAATTATAATCCAGTTTTGACGAACTTTGCATTTTGTACAAAAAAAAATATACTTTGTACATGATCTTTACTCCTGAAAAGAATATAATTTCCTAAAATGAATTAGTGTGTGATCCAAAAAAGTTCATTTGATTTACATGTCAAACATTTGATCGGATAAAAGATTATATTTAAAGTAAGCCAGTTTCCAACTTATATATTGATATTTATATACTAATTTGGAAGCATCAGTCTACAGATTCAAATTTATCTGCCCTTATAAATAAAAGACTACATTGAAGTATGATCACCAATTTCTCAAAATATAACTAGACACAAAATAAGAAAAGAAAAATGTCATTTACACTCATAATTTTGCAAAATTTTACAATGCAAGTAAATGCGCAAAAATACAATTCACGAGACAAGATTTTGCACGACAATACACACTATAAAAATAATTATTACGATGAACATTTCATGAAGAAAATTATTCGACAACATTACTTAGCGTTGGAAATTGTTTCTAGTTGTTGTATCCACCAACTATAAAAAAAAATCAATGTATTTTTAACACATTGCAATAGCATTGTTTTAAATCATTTATAATTTTATGAATTTAATGTTTGGAACCGCATAATTTTATGATGAAAAATAATCTTGATAATTTTAGTCTCACATTGTTTCTATAAAAAAAAATATGACTAGTTAAAACAATCATCCGGGTGGTGATTTGATGGTTGAAATGTTGGTCTATAATACTTCAGGTCTCTGGTACGATTTCTGGTGATCACACTAATTTCTTTGGTTATCTTTTGTGATTTTTGTTAATTCTTATGGTGAACCCATCAATAAAAAATACAATTAATTCAAAATAAAACTTAAAAATTGATTATCAAAGAAGTTATATTAACAAATGCATTTCACAACGGGATTTGGTCCATGCTCTGCCATTTATTTATGAAGAGTCATTTCAAAATAATTAATTTTTTCTACTTTCTTGAATACAAAAAAATGTATCTTTTATATTAGAGTATTACAAAAGGATTGCCTATCATTTTAAGCTTCAAATATTATAATTACTCGTACGTAGGGTGCAGATTTTTGATTTGTAAAAGTTATATTTACAGTCATGTATTTTCTCGAATTCATTCTTTACTCTTTATTCTTTCGCTCGTTTTTTCAAATTCTTGGAAGATGATTGTTTTCGAATAGATTAGGACAGTTTTGTATTGATGTATCCCTTGCCAAACCTAATAAAAAAAATGGAAAATTTATTTTGGTGGACAAGAAAATTTTAGATGGCTTCAAAATGGATTTATTTATTCAAAATTTCAAGAAATCACCAAATACAAGATTGCTGGTGATCTCCGGTTTGACCTTTGGTTTTTCTTAAGGACAAGATGTTGAGTAACCTGGACCTCCATAGAAGAAATGGTCGCCAAATTGTCTATGATGCTCATCACCGTATTGTGTATGATCATTCTCAGCTTTTAGTAAACTATAGCAGTTGCTATTGGTGACACGGTTAGGATAAAAAGATTGCGGTCTATGAAATTTCGGGTTATCTTTTCTTGTATTCACTTGTGTTGGATCGTTAGGTTAGCCAACTATGTAAGGGAGATCCCAGAGTGGTATCCCTCAGACAGATGGCAGCGGAAATTTACTTTAACACAGGAAATCGTACGGAAAGTAAGGACTCACAGAATTATAGTGGAAACCTTACTGCAACCTTTGCAGCAGGCTGAAAACCACTTTGCCTTCTGGACAGTTCCAGAAGGGCTTCAAGATCAATGTTATTGATGAAAGAGTGTGCTTGTAGATTGTTACACTTTGTCTCACTCAGGGACAGCTAACAATTCTACTCAACTCAAAGTATCAACTAACACGATCTGTCTCGTCCGCACACAGCAGCACTTCGTCGGCTCCGGTGTTGATTGATCTTCAATCTCCGATTCGTTCTCTCCAAAAGCCGAACTTGATAATGAAGACTTTCCTTCTCTTTATAGTGTCTTCAAGTCGGCTCAGTCTATCTCCATCAGAGATCCGATAGTTATCTCGCAGATATGATATAGTCAAGATATTTCCATATCTTGACCCTGTCACATATATGCTTACCAAATCTGGCTTCAATCTTCCTATCGAATATTCAGACATCTCCTCGTGTATATACTTGACATGTACCCGTGTATATCCTTCCATCAATGATTCTTGTCATATATTGTGCGTATATCCCCGTGCATCTTTGATATGTATCTGCGATATATTTTCCCAGATCCGATCTGGTCGCATGTCGGTTCGTTTCCCTCGGACAGATCGTATCTCTCTCGCAGCTTTGCTCTCTCCCAGGGATGTCCAGTATGCTTACCTGTCAGACAGGGATTTCTGCACACTCAAGTGGATTGTTAGTTAAGTGTTTGTTATCATCAAAACACAAAGGGTCCAACAAATTCCCCCTTTTTGATGATGACAAACACTTTTTCACAAATAAGAAGTTACACACATAGCTATGGCATGGAATTTTCATATCATATCTCAAATTTCCCCTATTACGTCTAGCAGGCATAGTTCCCCCTCAGATAGACATCCGCTCAAATTTTGATACCGGTTTTCCCCCTTAGTGTATGCATATATAGTTCTTCCCCCTTTTGGCATCATCAAAAAGATAGGCAATTGAGAACACAGAGTAATGGAAAAAAACATTTCATTCATGCCTGCAAGTCAAAAGCGTGTCACTCGGACACCATACATGCGGCAGAGAGTTCAAAGAGCATGGAAGTCTAAAACATGAAATTCAAAGCAAAAACGTCAAACAACTGGGGGGCAGATGTGGGAGGGGATAGCAAGGAAGGGAGTTCCATGAGACAGTTAAGAAGAGGGATCCATTGTGAACGAGGCCTTCATCTGTTCAACAATCTCTGATGCAAGGTCCTTCATCTGATCAGGGAAATTCGCTACTGCCACCGACATGGCACCCGAATCAACAGTGATGGCCAACTCCAGGGCGATCATTTTGTCCTTCACGTTGGTCACCTCCATCTTTGTATCTACCAACTCGGTTTTCGCCTCCCTCAATTCATCCTTGGCATCTTTCAACTCAGCTTTCAACACCTTTAGCTCATTAAGGACCTCTTTCAGCATTTCCACCAGCACACCGGAACTCCCAGTGGGGGAAACCATTCCTTCACGAACAGGAGCATCAGCATTCATAGGGACCACCTCAACAACATCCTCATCATCAGCCTCTTCTTTAACAACCGGGACAATCCAACCAACCTCTGCCTTGTACTCAAGACCTAATTTGACAATCTGCTCATCACCAAGGTCGGATGATAGCACCTTTTCAGACACGGGGTCATATGTCTCCCAGTACTTCAGAATTTCCTTAATAAATCCAGGAAAGGGTAGTCCGTTGGATGGGTTCTCCTTGTTGTTCTCCATATGGCGCATAACTTGGAAGGCCAGATTGACTTGTTTCTTCTGCAAGATCTGATCTATGAGCAGCATGTCCTGAAAGGTCACCAGATTATGCTTGTGACGTCTCGGAGAGATGTTTGACACAAGGATTCTGTGGAGAATCCTCGGAAGCACAGCCATGCCGTAGATCTCCCTCTGACCCTTGGCAGCAGGATCCAGTCCAAGTCGTTCGAACACCTCCGATTTTGCCACGGAGCCTGGCCACGTCCCCTTGGAGTCTGTGGCATACCCACCTTTGGGGACTTGTAGGATGGTGGCCAGCTCCCTCATACTTACTGTGAACACATCACCACCTATGACAGCCGACAGCTCCCAGTTTCCCTTTCCCTTCTCCTTTTCCACAACTTTCAGCTTTGAGTAGAATTCCCTCACCAACTTCTCGTCCACTAGGACAGGCTTCCTGAACAGTGCGCCCCACCCTTGGGTCTCCAGCAACACAACAATATCCTCCAGCTTATACTCCACCATCCACTCATAGTTCAACACCAACTCTTGAGCAAAGCCCTTCCCGACTTCTTCCGACTCGTTGGCACTGTCGTCCGACTCACCTTCTTCGTCAACCAGTGGAGCGGAAGACTTAATAGATCTGTGACTTTTCCGGGCAGAGGGAGTTGTAGATTTCCTTGCACGTTTGCCAGCGGACCGAGTAGCAACGGAGGAGTCTGGTCGGACAGGGCGCTGAGAGCAGGAGTCACCCCTATGTTCTTCGAGCAGAGTGCGGTCCCTGGCCACTGTAGAGTTTGTCGGAGTAGATTCGGTTGGCGTAACCGACTGTAGAATGTTTTCCAGACTTAGAGGATCTACTCCCTTTGCGATCAATTGTGCGGCCATAGCTGCGGCGGCGGTAGGAGAAAGGCTGGATTTAGGGTTTGAGGAGGCCATTGAACCTTTCGGAAACTTGAATTTGGGTTCTGCCGTCAATTTGATTGTCAGAATTTGAGAGACGAGGCACTCTACTGCGTGCTTTAAGTAACCTTTTCAAACCCTAGGAGTTGTGAGACACCAGAAACCCCAAACGTCGCCTCTTTCCAATAAATAAGCTGCGTTCAGTTTTTGGTAATTGCCATCTTTTTCTTCCTTCCAAAAGCGGTTTCGTAATAAACACTTGCCAAAAATGAATCAACTGAGAGGGCATGCTCTAACAGTCAGGGGAGTGACACGTGTTCCCAGGCCCAACTTCAACAGAAGACGTATACTACCACTCTTCATAACTGGCACACAGACCGTATCCCAGCCAAAGGTGATCCGCTCATAGGGATACCTCAATCTTACTGTCTCATGGATACACAAGGTTTTGGTATGGTGCGCGAATTTTACCCGAATGGTACAAATAACACCACACACAATCAATCAGAAGGAAATCAACCAAACATGTAAAAATGTCTTCATACCTCATGTGGAAGGGCTCCCGAAATGTAGCATCACGACGGGCTCATAGGAGCATTCCACAGGAGGATAGGCTAAGGTTGGTCTAGAGTACCTCCTGGGCTTATAGCGTGGGATCAAATATGGAGGTCTCTTTTGGGCAGAAAGAATTTAGAATTTCATGTTCTTCGATCCCTAATGCAGTTATCAATCGCATAGCAAGCATGCATGGCTACATTATGAACACAACTTAATTTCTTGCTAGCACAGAACAGTCATGTTTAGCTCACCATCACACGTGACTCATATGTAACTAGTCTAGCCAATCACTGAGGGAGCACTATTTGAACATAGCTTTAAGGGAGAGAGACCATACCGAGTTCGAGCCTCAGCTTTTCGTAGGGTTCTCTGTGCAAAGCTTTTGTGAATATGTCAGCAATCTGTTCCTCAGTTCTACAATACTCCATCTCAATTGTTCCCTTTTCTACACAGTCTCGTAGGAAGTGATATCGAATTTCAATGTGCTTAGTGCGTGAGAACTGCACTGGATTTTTAGAGATGTTAATAGCACTAGTGTTATCACACAGAATCTTAGCACAATTAGTAATGACACCGTAATCACTTAGCTGTTGCTTGATCCACAGCAGCTGCGCACAGCAAGCAGCGGCGTCAATATATTCTGCCTCAGCGGTGGAGAGAGCAATTGAGGACTGCTTCTTTGAAGCCCAGGAGATGAGACATGGTCCAAGATATTGAGCCATCCCTGACGTGGACTTCCTGTCAGTCTTGCACCCAGCATAGTCGGCGTCAGTGTATGCCTCCAGGCGCAATTCACCTCCCCTTGGATAGAATAGGCACAAATCATCTGTTCCCTTCAGATATCTTAATATCCTCTTTACAGCTTTCACGTGGGTTTCCCTGGGGTCAGCCTGAAACCTAGCACACAGACAAACACTAAATAAGATATCGGGTCTGCTAGCGGTGAGATAAAGTAGTGAACCGATCATTCCCCTATACAGAGTTGGATCCACTCTAGTTGAGGATTCGTCCTTTGTCAGGGCATCGTTTGGAGACATCGGCGTGGCACACGTCTTGGCGGACTCCATCCCAAACTTCTTCAGGATTTCCTTCACGTACTTTTGCTGATGGATTCGGGTTCCATCCTCCTCTTGAGTGACCTGAAGTCCAAGGAAGTACTTGAGCTCTCCCACCATGCTCATCTCGAACTCGCTTGACATCAAATCTGTAAACTTCTGGACAAGTTTAGGGTTAGTTGAACCAAAGATGATGTCATCCACATATACCTGCACCACCAGGGTGTCCTTCCCTTCCTTCAGAAGGAAGAGAGTTTTGTCCACCTCTCCTCTGGTATATCCGTGAGATAGTAGGAACTGTGACAGCCTCTCATACCAGGCGCGAGGGGCTTGCTTCAGTCCGTACAGCGCCTTTTCAAGGATATGGACATGATCCGGGTGAGTGTGATCCTCGAACCCTGGTGTCTGACTTACATATACCTCTTCCTTTAGAACTCCGTTCAAGAAGGCCGTTTTCACATCCATTTGCTGTAAAACAAAGCCATGGTAAGTCGAATACGCAATTAGTAATCTGATTGCCTCTAACCTTGCAACTGGGGCGAAAGTTTCATCGTAATCTATCCCTTCTTGTTGGTTGTATCCCTTGACTACCAGCCGGGCTTTGTTTCTTACAACAACTCCTTTATCGTCCATCTTGTTGCGAAAGACCCACTTCGTTCCAATCACATTCTTGTCCTTCGGCCTAGGGATCAGGCGCCATACCTTATTCCTCTCGAACTGATGGAGTTCTTCTTGCATGGCATTTACCCATTCCGGATCCTTCAATGCTTCAGCTATTGTTCTTGGTTCTGTAACAGAGACAAACGACGCGAATTCACAGAAATGGCATAGGTCATCCAAACTTACTTGATCCTGCGATGTATAGCACTGGTAGTCACTCATCCTGTCCGGGGGACGGACAATTCTTCCACTCCTTGTAGCCCTGGGTACCTCTGCTGTAACTGTAGGTGGTGGATTGTTGCCAGTTTCCCCTTCGTTATGAGCTTCAGTGGTGAAGTCTGTAGCAGGGACATCAGGAACTGGTTCTTGAGCGGGCAACTCTGCTTGATTGTCTGCGGGTTCCTGGCCAGCTCCCTGAGCAGTCTCTTGAACTGGTTCCACGTCCTCATTTTGAGGGGGTAACCAGTCGGGGTCATCCATGTTGGTGAACTGAAGTTCTCCATCGTCCTGTGATGAGGGATCTTTCACTTTGTGACCTGTCATAGAGTTCTCATCAAAGGTTATGTGGATGCTCTCCTCCACTCGTTCCATCCTCAGGTTATACACCTTATAAGCTCTGCTGTGGCTTGAGTAACCTACGAACACACCTTCATCGCTCCTTGGATCGAACTTTCCCAAGTTGTCCTTTCCATTGTTGTGAACGTAGCACCTGTAGCCAAAAACTTTCAAATGAGCAATGTTAGGTTTTCTGCCGTGCAGCAGTTCATACGGTGTCTTTCCTATCAGAAATCGTAGAGATGCCCGGTTCAGGATGTAGCTGGCCGCGTGCACAGCCTCTGCCCAGAACCCTTTGGGAACGCCACTGGCTATCAGCATTGTTCTGGACATGTCTTCCAGCGTCCTATTCTTTCTCTCTACCACTCCATTCTGCTGAGGAGTACGTGGTGCTGAGAAGTTGTGATCAATTCCTGCAGTTCTGCACAGCGAGAGAAATTGGGAATTCCGGAACTCGGTTCCGTTGTCAGTACGAATGGATACTAGTTTCTTACTCAGCTTGTTCTCAATTAATTTCAACCATGAACCAAATTCAGAGTATGTTTCATCTTTAGAGCATAGGAAAATTGTCCAAGTGTACCTGGAGTAGTCGTCAACAATGACTAGTATATACCTGTTACCTCCGCGGCTGACGACGTTCACTGGACCACAGAGATCCATGTGGATCATGTCCAGAGGACCTGTCGTACTCACTGATTGTTTTGACTTGAACGAAGTGCGTACTTGCTTGCCCATGGTACATGCACTGCACACCTGATCAATCGAGCTCTCTATCTTGGGTAATCCATCCACTAGCTCATTCTGATGTAGCTTATGAATCAGTTTCGTGCTTGCATGTCCAAACCTTTTGTGCCACAGCAGTGTGTCGGTAGCTATGCTAGCCAGGCACAGTTCTTCCTCAGGAACGAACTCTGGGTCCACTGTATAAATTTGGTTTTCACGGACACCTCTGAGAATTACCTGTCCTGTCTCAATGCACTTCACAAAGCAGTCATTAGAATTGAATATCACTTGATTTTTACCATGTTGACACAATTGTGATATGCTCAATAGGTTGTAATTTAGATTCTCAACAAGACTAACTTGTCGAACTTTGATTGTGTCTGAAATTCGTACCTCTCCTGTTGCAACGACCTTACATGTACTCTTGTTTCCGAAGATAATGCTTCCTCCGGAGTAGGCTTGGAGTGAGATGAACCATCCTGGATCTCCTGTCATGTGTTTGGAGCATCCGCTGTCCAGATACCATGGCTTGCTCCTCACTCCGTCCTGCAAGAGAGAAATCAGTTTTTACGAACCCAGACAAGCTTGGGCTTACTGGGCTTTGGTGCAGTTTTAACAGCAGAAGGAAACTTTAGAGGGTGTGAATCGTTATCATTTGTGAGATCGATTCTCTTCCTGGGAGTTCTCCTGGGTCGTCCGTAGGTTGCTGTGTTATGATAAGGGCGACCCAATTTGCCCCTGTCGTCCTTGCTGTGAGAGGGAACTTCCTTCTGATGACTGTGATACCTCTCGTTGGAATTTTCAAGCTCCCTGCAGTTTGATCTGTAGTGACCAGTGTGACCACAGTGCCAGCAGACTCGATAGTAGAGGACCCCAGTTTTCCTTCTCCTTTCTAAGGGGGTGGGTCTCCTATATCTTTGGGCGTGAGGATCAAGAGAGAATGGTTGAGGGTTGGAGCTCATCTTTTTCCAAATTTCAAAGGCTTTTCCGGCCTTGAAGGATACGGAGTCTCTGTCATAGAGTTGGCTCTCTGTTGGGAATGTCGCCGCTTTCTCCGACTGTCTGGTGGCTCCCAGCTTTTTCTCTTGATGCGAGCCCTCGCCGACTTCAGCCATCACTCCCTTTCCTTTGGCGATCCTTCGGTTTTCTTCCTCTTTGTTAATCACATCAATGTACCCGAGTCCAGGTCTGACAAACTTCCTTTCGTAGTCTTGTCTTACTTCTTCAGCCTTTTTAGCTTCTAGTTCTCTTAGCCAGATTTTCTTTCTTTCAGTCTCCTTTTGTCTGAGATCTGCGATTGTCTGACGAAGTTCCTCGTTATCCAACTGGACCCTGACTGATTCTTCAATTGATCCTGCCTTCTTAGTTCTGATCTCTGTCGGCCTGGTATCGTCGATCTTCATACACCTCAGATCATTGCTCAACCTGTCCATTTGTGTGTCTCCAACGTCGCAAGTATGGCATTTGCAGACGTGTTCCTTTACTTCTCTCTCGAGGTGCATAGCTTTAGTTGACCAGAGGCGGTTGTTTTCCATATCATCTTCATGTTCTTCCTTCATGATTTCAAGCTGTTCCTTAAGGCTCGTGATCTTCTTTAGTAGTTCGGCAATGGTTTCTGCAAAATCAGATTCACTAAAGACTTCATTGACAAAGGAATCAGATTCATTTACCTCATCGTTCGTGGATCTTGCCATCAGACATGGCTCCTTAGCTCGCTTCCCATCACTGTGTTCCTCGTCTGAGTCACCCCAGGCAGCGAACATGGCTTGAGCTTCCTTCGGGGCCGGAGGTTCACCCTTCTTTTTACTGTAGCAGTCTTTAGCAAGATGTCCCTTTTTCTGGCAGTGATAGCATGTTCTTTCTTCCTTTGATCCTGTCTTAGTTTTGCTTTCCTCTGAGGTAGCTCCCTTGTTCCCCCTTTGGTTATTTCTTCCTCCCCCAGAGCCACCTCTGTTTTGGAATTTGCCTGTGGTTGCCATCTTGAAGGCTTTTGAGAGAAGAGCTATCTCTTCGTCCTCTCCTTTGGATGGTAGACTTACTTGAGCTATGTCCAAGGCTTTCTCCACTTTCAGTGCTATGGCTTGAGATTTACCAGCTTGTCTTCTGGCCATCTTTCTCTCTGATATCCCAGCTTGGCTCTGCAGATTCGCCACCAGCTCTTCCAGAGTGATGTCCTTGATCCCCTTTTGAGCCTGGAGGGCTGTAGTTACAGTATCCCATCTGGGGCTGAGCGCTTGCATGAACTGATGGGTTATCTTCCACTGTGGGAGTTTCTCATCCAGGGAGTTCAGCTGTGCGATGATTACTTGGAATCTGGTATAGAAGTCCTCTAGCGATTCGTCCTTCCGTTGCTCAACTGTTTCATAGTTCTTTGTGGCAGCCAGGATTCTGTTTCTTTTTATGTCTTCGTTTCCCTCGTACAGTCGAGCAAGTCCATCCCACTGCTCCTTTGCAGTCTTATACACAGCCATCTTCACCTGGTCTCCTGGGGAGAGGGCCATGTACAGGACCTTCTTAGCCCTGGCATTCTGCTGGAGGGCTTTGTAGTCAGCATCTGTGTACTTGTCTTTCTCCTTCTCTTTCGGCTTGGCAGGATCTGTCACATCCAGAATAGGGAAGTTACCCTTTTCGAATACCTGCCACAGCTTTCCATCCAGGGAACACACATGAGCTTCGAACTGATCCTTCCACCAGTCATACTCTCCCGGACTGAGCACCGGCGGTTTCCAAAACGAATCGTTTCCGTTGGACATGATTTCCTGCAAAGGCTAACACAAAATCTAGAGCCTCGCTCTGATACCAATTGTTGGATCGTTAGGTTAGCCAACTATGTGAGGGAGATCCCAGAGTGGTATCCCTCAGACAGATGGCAGCGGAAATTTACTTTAACACAGGAAATCGTACGGAAAGTAAGGACTCACAGAATTATAGTGGAAACCTTACTGCAACCTTTGCAGCAGGCTGAAAACCACTTTGCCTTCTGGACAGTTCCAGAAGGGCTTCAAGATCAATGTTATTGATGAAAGAGTGTGCTTGTAGATTGTTACACTTTGTCTCACTCAGGGACAGCTAACAATTCTACTCAACTCAAAGTATCAACTAACACGATCTGTCTCGTCCGCACACAGCAGCACTTCGTCGGCTCCGGTGTTGATTGATCTTCAATCTCCGATTCGTTCTCTCCAAAAGCCGAACTTGATAATGAAGACTTTCCTTCTCTTTATAGTGTCTTCAAGTCGGCTCAGTCTATCTCCATCAGAGATCCGATAGTTATCTCGCAGATATGATATAGTCAAGATATTTCCATATCTTGACCCTGTCACATATATGCTTACCAAATCTGGCTTCAATCTTCCTATCGAATATTCAGACATCTCCTCGTGTATATACTTGACATGTACCCGTGTATATCCTTCCATCAATGATTCTTGTCATATATTGTGCGTATATCCCCGTGCATCTTTGATATGTATCTGCGATATATTTTCCCAGATCCGATCTGGTCGCATGTCGGTTCGTTTCCCTCGGACAGATCGTATCTCTCTCGCAGCTTTGCTCTCTCCCAGGGATGTCCAGTATGCTTACCTGTCAGACAGGGATTTCTGCACACTCAAGTGGATTGTTAGTTAAGTGTTTGTTATCATCAAAACACAAAGGGTCCAACAACTTGTAAGTTATGGAACAAAGCGGCTTTCAAATATTTCTCAGATGCAAAATGTCCGCTTCCCATTTGCGTTGTTGTATGATGATCGGCATTCCCTGCACTTCCAATCTCTCCGCCCCACGCTACACGATCTGCAGAATTCGCTAATAATGGGAAGATTTCTGCAGGCCAGTATCCTACAAATTCTTCTCCTATTTGTAGCCACCACTTATCTCTAACCTGAGATGTTTGTTGGTCAAATCAAAAGTCTCAATATACTTATTATATCACCTCAAAACACACACAATAGATTTTTGCTTCAATAATCATAAATGTCATCTAAGGCAAAAAAAAATTATACATGATTTTTTGCTTAATTACCTTGTAGACAGCAATCCATATGTCATAATTAGTTGATCCGTATTGTGAAATGGATGGTAAAGGATAACCAGGTACAACTGTCCGGCTCGTTTGAACAAATCCAGGGCATTTTAAATTGTAGCAACCAGTCTTATACCCATCCGGCTGGTACACATGATTAAGAGTTTTTCGGTAAATAATTTTTGGAGTGAATTAATGTAACATTTAATTATCGAATGACAAAATTAGTTTTGAACGAACCGTCCAATATATAAATAATCTGGTCTTATAATCCCCGTAGAGGATCCGATTAACCTGAGAAAAATATTAAACTCATATATCACTATCAGTTAACATTATCAGATCATTATCAATAATTGATGTAGCGTTTTCACAATCTGCTTGTTAGAGAAAATATTTCTTGAACAATGATTTTGTTTATAGCTTACCATCCATCCTACTTCTATTGTATTGAGTGTGTTCTGTGGTCCGGCTATAATCCAAGTTTGAGCTAAAGATGCTTCGATATGCTCAACATGCGGATTCCACACCGTAGTTGCGAACCTCGTTCCGTAGTATGTGCCATCATCTACTCTCATTTTAGCGTACTTTTGAAGAATTTTTTTTTAATATGCATTAGTAGAAACATATACTTGAATGCAAATAATTTATTTTTTTTGTTTAAGCAGATAAAAATGTACAAATAACACACCTCATGCACGAAATTATTATTCCCATTCGAGATATTGCTGTGACTGTGAATTGGTCTTCTTTTCATTTTCATTATAACTTCTTCGTCAACTTCCTCCGATCTTCTTATTGGCACTGTTCCTTCGGGGCATTCACCACTTTCGTGCCATGTTTGGTAAAACAATGGTACTTCAGAAATATTAGATTGAAGTCTGATATTTTGTGAAGGCATTAACTGATAAATTTGATAAAAGAAGAAAATGAAACACAAATTATTATTAACATATTTTATTGAACAATTTGTAAAATTAAACTCAAAACATAGAATTTTTGTTGACCTCAATTTTGTGATCTTTCAAAAGCGGGTGATCAAATGCTGGCTGCTGATAAATATTGACGCAATCGATGATATCAAACTCTGTCTATCACCGCAAAGAAATAAATATAGTTATCGAAATGAAAAATATGTAAATTGTACTGGAGCTTTAATAATAATTTACGTGTAGAATTTTGGCAATCCCTTTGAGTTTGCTCAATTCATTTTCAGCGTGGCTTAAATCAGTGATGTCGAAGCTAAGAAGAAGGAAGACGAAGACAACTGCGTTGGCCATGACGGTTCAAATGAACTGGCATGTGAAATGTCAATTGTGTGGTTTTATAATTACAATTCAAGTGAAATTAAATGTGGTGGTTTTCCTAGAAAACCAAGGTATTACTATAACATATTATCATGCTCAAAAGAATATATATAGTTTCCTAAAATAAATTTGTTTGTGATTCTAAAATATGTCATTTGATTTACAATTAAATTAAAAGTAAGCTGAACCATTTTCCAATTTATATATTGAGAAAAAAAGGTTCCGGTGTAAATGACATAATTTTGTATAATATACAAACCAATCACATCCCTTCATTTGTCATTTTTGACGGATAAGATTAACTCTCGTATTAAATGTCATTTGTGGTTAATTTTTTTGGTAACGAATTATAAATTGTTCGTAACGAACTATGTTGTACTTTTGATTTCTTGATGACGAATTATAATCCAATTTTGACGAACTTTACATTTTCCATCAAAAATGTATTTTTATTTTTATTTTGGAGAGAGTTGAACCCATGGCACTTTGGCACCTGGGCGGAGTGCTTACTACCGAGCCACTCACTTGGGCCCTCATCAAAAATGTACTTTGTACTTAATGTTTACTCTATATATATTGATACCAAAATATTCAATAAAAAAATATTGATTTGGAAGTTTCCGTTTACGGTTCAAATTTATCTCACCTTATATGACTTGCATTACTCATAATTTTTGTAAAATTCGCAATGCAAGTAAATGTGGAAAATTTTCCAAAATACTTAAAATTGGAGATTGAGTTCCATTTGTACTCAATTCTCAGATTGGTTTCCCAATTTACACACGTTTCTTAAGACGTCGTTGGTAATGGGGTCTTAGCGGTAAAACGCTCCAAACAACGACTGCTTAAGGCGCATGACTTTCTTTCTTGATACTGAGATGAGTCAGCAGATTGATGTGCCTAAAACGCTGTCGAGGACATCGACTTGAAGTCAAAAGCTAAAATGCTGTCGAGGACCTTAGTCCTGTTACTCGAGTGAAATCTTGATTCTTGCTTCAAGACCAATCTGCATGCATGTCCACGCATTCGACGAGTTCCTCCCAATCCTCAAAAACCCAAAACACTCTCATGGGAGTCCTTGTTTAGCCCCGGTACGTCCAGCACTATCCCGAAACCTCGACTTAGTCCTGGGAGTTGCTTATCAACGCTTGGAGCTTCATTTCGCCGGAGACGATCCCACCACGACACTACGAAATCTCGACTCGTCCTTGTTCTGCCCCGGCACGTCCACCACGCCGCTGTTCTTGTCTGGGTTGCGTCCACCACGCCGGTTCAGCCCCGGCACGTCCACCAAAGCTCCACGCCGGTGCAGACTCTTTGAGGGGTTCTTGTCTGGGTTGCGGTTGTCCATACGCTAGTGGTGTAAATACAGGTTTGAGGGGCCGAATTTCGTCTGATCGACTGATCGAACATGATGATCTTGTTGTTGCATATGCATGGCGGAAATGCCGATGCTTTCTTGCGGAGTTTCCCAGCTTCCGACGCCCGGAATGAAGCAGACTTGATGTTGAATGCTAAAAAGGTTTGGCCGCTGTTAGCTACATCGTCTAATGCTTCTTTGGCATGGAAATGCCACATCACTGGTATTTGGGGTTGCGAAAGATCACGCAGCTTAAAACGTTGTTGCTGTGAGCGATTTACTGCTAAGACATCGTTACCAACAACATATTAAGAAACGTTTGTAAATTGGGAAATCAATCTGAGAATTGAGTACAATTGAAACCCAATCTCCAATTTTAAACATTTTGGAAAATTTTCCAGGTGCGAAAACACAATTCACGATAAAAAAAACTTTGCACGACAAAATGTACTATCGAATAATTAATTACGAAGTTCTCGTGAAGAATATTTTGCGACAGATAAATGCTGCCGGTCGTACGAAGTTCTCGTGAAGAATATTTTGCGACAGATAAATGCTGCCGGCCATAAACGACGTCGTTTTACTTTTAATAGCTTTGCAAAATACTAAAATATCCCTGATAAGAAAACGCCTTCGTCGGTGGGACCCTGTTTAACCCAAAAATCATTTGCCGAAAACACCACTGTTCCGAAACCTTCCATTAAACCTCTTGCAAAGAATTTTATCGGATGTCCCGAGAGAAGCCAATGATGCGGCTGACAAGCTTGCGAAGGAGGCTAAAGGAGGGGTTTGGTGCTGGACTAGAGTAGATGCTATTCCTTTGGGTGTTTTGTAAATGGCTCTGCCCTGTCTTTGTTTTCCTGAGCCGGTGTGTGCTTTGCTCAGTGTGTTTGTAGTCTTCAAAAAAAAACCTCTTGCAAAGAATTAACACCAAAACCCCTGTTCCGCAATGATTTCATTAATCCTAATTCAATAAAAACTCAGATTGAAAATTTCTCCACAAAATCAAAACTCTAATCGAAGTTTCCACCCGGAATTGTGGCCGGGCTCCTAATCCAGATTCACACAAGTCGCTTTCCGGGCCGCTATGGATTAATATATCTTTATCATGACGTTTTCCCTGATGTTGTTGTTGGAATGTGTTTTAAAAGGTGTGAAGAAAATGGAGTTGCGCCTCGTTTTGAGACCTAATTTAAGTGTGGAGAATACCTCAAAATAAGTTGATAAAAATCGGATTAAAATACCTTGCAATGAGAGATATGGAATCAAAGGTGGAATTGCTAAAATCGAAGTTAAATCGAATGAGTAATTGATGCTCAAAGTAGGACCAAAACCATGTTCAAGTGATGATGGTAGGAATGGATGGGTGGATTGGTTTCATATGGGTGAAACCTTATATCCCACGTTGAAACATTATGAGGATGATTATATGTTTATATATAATCATGGTTTCTTACATGGTAAGATAATAAGCAAATGTCTCTCATAACTCCTACGCGCCCGTCCAGGGGTGCAAATCATCGGCTCGACGACGTCGGATTTGGCTTGATTCGTTTCCCCGCATATCTTATCGTTTTCTCAGCGGGTTGTGGCACAAAAATTCTACCGATCTGAGTATCGGACGGATCCAACTGCTGCAAACAGAGAGAGGTTTCAAGCAATTTTCAAAAGGCTTCCTTTTTGTGCTGGATGAATCTCGGCTGGGATGGCGGCCTTGGGAAGGAGGCTATTTGCATCTGAGACGTTTTAGTCGCAGCCTTTGGGCTTTTTGGTTGAAGGAGTTGGGACGGAAATTGGAGGACGTCGCATTAAAGCAAACTTTTAACAGGAATATTTTGGTATTATGTTATTTTATTAAAAGTAAAACGACGTCGTTTTGGCTGGCAGCATTTCGCAGTCCCCGTAAATGTACGGTAAACAATTAAAGTGTTGTTTTAATGGAATGCAATAACATCATTTTAGATTAAAACTCATCGAAAGTCCCAAAATTCATTATAGAGCAAATGCAAGAAAAGAAAAAACCAATAGTAAATACAGATATCAGTAAAGGACTTACCAACATCAACATGGCTTAATAACATAAGAAGGGTATTTTGACAAAAACCATTCTTCGATTACATATGATTGACCCCTCGGACTACACCACCAATAACAAGAACAAATTTCCTTTAGGACTTCACCCTTAAATCAAACAACAGCCGCCTGAGGCTCAGTCCCATGTCCATCAGCTCGTGATCTTAAATCCAAATCAATGGCCGCTGTAACACCTCGATTTCTGAATTGATTATTATCACACATCGAGTGTCCTAATTATCATGTCACCAATCTGTCATGATCTATTGTAATAGATCATAAATTGTGGTGACATAGGAGTGAACGGTGACATGATAATTAGGACAGATTAGACTTATATTGATTCGGATCGATTTCCGATCCACTCGTTATAGATAATATCAGAACCGAATCTCCGTAGAAGGGGGACCGTGAGCGTGCGCACTTCTTAAGCAAGTTTACCACTTCTAGCCTTTCTGTAAAGCAATGACATCAACAAAATAAAAATAAAAATTGGTAGGAAAAAATAAATTTTTAAATAATAAAAAGGTAAAGGTGGGGCCTTTAAATTACGTGGTGGCTTCTCCGCATCATTCTCACCTCTCCTTCAAAAAAGCAAGAACGCGCCTCTCGTCCTACTCACTCTCTCATCCACAAATCTCACTTTCACATCAACCAAAACTCCTCCCATCGCCGCCGCCGGCTCCGCCGTACTCGGCGTTGGCCTATCTGCTCTATTTCCGATCTGAGTTTCGGAAATGGTAGACCAGGGCTGCATCGGATGGGCGCTGGCCTCGGCTATCGGACTCATCTTCCTTTACACCGTTTTCGTTAAGAATCGATGCAGGAAGGCTAACGAGAATGATGATACGGTGGGAGATGGAACGGAGACGGTCACCACGGAATGCAACAGATCTAGGAGGATGAGAGGTGAAGGAGACGCTGATGTTATTATCGTCGGGGCTGGTGTCGCTGGCGCTGCTCTCGCTCATACTCTCGGCAAGGTGGATTTCCTGTCTCGCTATTTTTTTTGTTATATTAGTATGTGTTGTTGACGAGTGATTGTTTGCACGATCGGATGGGATTGGCGCCAGATTAGTTCGATGGTATTCATTTCCTGAGATTCAATTTCGGAGTGTTTGATTTTTTTTATTTTTTATTTTTGGGATCAAGTTTGCTTATTAATAAACGGATTGAATGGTTATTTAGCGGAATTTTTATTTCTGTTAATGAGGTTTGGCTATGTACTTGATAACTGATAAGCGCCATGATGTGAGATTGAGATTTGTGAGTGAGGTGGTGAGTTTTGGACAAAGAATGTGTGCAGGGAAGTTTAATGGAGCTGATGTGTTCACTGTGTGTGAAACTGGAGTTTTGTTGTACTCAATGGATTTAGACAGGGAGGATTTGGACTCATTTGATTTGGAGGGTAGAGAGTCGGCATCTGCATCTAGCTGTTGGCTGGAGCTGATTTATTTTGGTAGATTAATATGACTGATAGAAAAGTTGAGTTGTGAAAATATTTAATCAAGACTGGCAGAAGGGATAAGAATATTGGAACGGTCTTGTGGCATTTTTGTTTCTAGCCTCAGTGGTTGCACTTGCACATGGCATTGGAGGAATCTTGGTTTGCAGTCTACAAAAGGTATTGGGAGTTGTTTGTCGTGAACAGTAATCCCAAGAGTTGGGTTGTTAAATCAAAGGACCATAGTTTGGAACAAGTTGGCTGTATATTTGTTTACTTTAGTCACTTCTGCAGCCATTGGTTTTGTGGTACCCCCAAGCCCCATTAAAATTTGGTGTTGGGTTTAAATATCTTGAAGTAGTATAGTGACTGCTTACTCATTCTCAAGCTTTATGCCTATGCTGATATCTTAGTGTTCATTCTTCATATAATCCAGTTTTTGTAGACGTAATGTAATGTAGCTTTCACTTAGGATTAGGTAGCTATGATATTAAAATTAGTTGCAATTTTGTAGGAAGGACGGCAAGTACATGTTATTGAAAGAGACCTGACAGAGCCTGATAGAATTGTTGGTGAACTTCTACAACCTGGTGGTTATCTCAAACTTATTGAGTTGGGTCTTGAAGGTATGGTTAGCAACACTCTTTTGATAGTTGAGCTTTAATGGTGACTTTCTTCTTACATGGTTTTGTTGATTTCTAAATATTATTAATGACTGAAATAATGTTTTGTCACTGCAGACTGTGTGGAAGAAATTGATGCCCAGCGAGTGTTCGGATATGCTCTTTTCAAGGATGGGAAGAATACTAGGCTATCATATCCATTGGAGAAATTTCACTCTGATGTATCGGGTAGAAGTTTTCACAATGGCCGCTTCATACAGAGAATGAGGGAGAAGGCTTCATCCCTACCGAAGTAAGTTTCGCCTGTCATAAATGGTACCTTCTCATTGTCACGATTCGTGCAGTATTTGATATTTGAAGACAAAAACTCAATGGAATGCCAAACTCCATCCGCTTGTTGGGTTGTGAATGTGATATATCATTTTTCTTAATTGTTTAGTGTACACTTGGAGCAAGGAACAGTTACATCCTTGCTTGAAGAAAATGGGACAATCAAAGGTGTCCAGTACAAGAACAAATCTGGTCAGGAACTAAGCGCATATGCACCTTTAACAATTGTGTGCGATGGATGTTTCTCAAACTTAAGACGTTCCCTCTGTGATCCGAAGGTACACATTTTTTATCTATAACAAATGACTAAATAAGAGTTTAAATTAACTCTGTTGCATAATTTGCTATTGGAAACACTATTAATAAATGGAATGATGAATATCATTAACTTTAAACTTATGTTCTGAAGGTTGAGGTGCCATCATGTTTTGTTGGCTTGGTGCTCGAAAACTGCGAGCTTCCATATGCAAACCACGGACATGTCATTCTCGCTGATCCTTCCCCTATATTGTTTTATCCTATCAGTAGCACAGAGATCCGCTGTTTGGTTGATGTACCTGGCCAGAAGGTTCCCTCCATTGCAAATGGTGAAATGACCCATTACTTGAAAACTGTGGTAGCACCTCAGGTTATACTTTACTCTTAAGTCTTAGCCATGATCCTGTAATTTTCTTATCTGATTGTTTCAAGCAAATCATGTAACTTATAGTTGTTGATTCTTTATTTAATTACTGGTGTATGCTGCAGATTCCTCAGCAGTTACATGATGCGTTCATAGCTGCAGTCGATAAAGGTGTAAGGACCATGCCAAACAGGAGTATGCCAGCAGCTCCTCATCCCACACCTGGCGCCCTTTTGATGGGAGATGCATTCAATATGCGACACCCTTTGACTGGTGGAGGAATGACTGTTGCCTTGTCTGATATTGTTGTGTTAAGAAATCTACTCAGGCCTTTGAAAGACCTGAATGATGCACCAACTCTATGCAAGTATCTCGAGTCTTTCTATACTTTGCGCAAGGTACTGTCTCTCAAACAATCAGTCGTCTTCGGTGCTTATAATGTTCCATGGGAAAAAAATTCACATATGACTCTTATCTGATGAAGCTGTTACCTTTCGTAACATACTTATCATGAATAACAAGTCTAATATTTAACTTACTTCTGGCCAATCTTATGCAGCCAGTGGCATCTACAATAAATACCTTGGCTGGAGCCTTGTACAAAGTTTTCAGTGCCTCATCTGATCAGGCCAGGACGGAAATGCGCACAGCTTGCTTTGATTATCTAAGCCTAGGTGGTATGTGTTCAGAAGGCCCGGTGTCTCTCCTCTCTGGTTTAAACCCTCGCCCATTAAGTTTGGTTGTTCATTTCTTTGCTGTTGCAATCTTTGGCGTGGGCCGCTTGATGCTCCCATTTCCCTCTCCTGAGCGGTTATGGATTGGAGCCAGACTGATTTCTGTATGTCTTCCATTCCATCATTCTCATTTCTCTTACTAAAAATTCATAAATGCAGCTTCGTAGAATCTTAAGCACTCCTTAATACTAGTCATAAGGACTCTTTATACACCGGTTCATGACGGATATTATTTGTTGCTTCAGGTTGCATCTGGAATAATTCTTCCTATCATAAAGGCAGAAGGCATTAGACAGATGTTTTTCCCAGCAACTGTCCCGGCATATTACAGAGCTCCTCCAGTGAAGTGATGACATCAAAAACAGTTTCCAGAGTTGGGTTAGGATAGGCAATGCAAGTCGTGCTGGTTTTTGTGTTCCATGGCTATATATGTTTAAGGTGAAGAGTGAAGATAATAACAGAATTTGGCTGCTAATGGAATCTGGGAAGGATTTGTTGCTGTATTCTCGTACTCCCATTGTTTCATTGCTTTATTTTTTTGTAAGCTGAAAAAGAAAGCACAACAATATGCTTTTACACCTCCGTTGTGCAATTTCATCATTCACTTTGGTTGACAACTCACAGTGACTACATTTAGAACCCAAGACAGACACCAATAAGACTGAGAATAATAACAGGAAGCCCAAAGCTCCTCTTCCTGTTAGGATTTGCAAGCAGCGATATTGTATATAACCATTGAGAGGCGTCACAAGCTTCTCTATTATACAACCTCCAAAAATCACTACAAACTTCCTCGGCCTATGCTTACACTGCCTTATTTTCCAACCGACAAAGAATATCTTCGTCCAATGACAAACTCAAGTATGTATAATAATGTTATAGTGTGATCACTGAATTCGCGCAGCCTTCCACTCTTGTGGTTTGCCCCTCTTGCAAATAGTAGAGCCATATCGGCTACTAACTATTTCATGTCTTTTCTTTCTTTTTTTATTGCCTCGTAGGAAACCATCACCTCCTTGAACTTTGCCTCAGCAGCTTCTGTAAAGTACAAATATACAGGCATCATAAATTCAAACACGGATCTTTTTTAAACATATTTACGAATGCCCACTCACCTGTATTCCCCTGGTTCTGGTCAGGGTGAAACTGCAATGCTTTTGCTCTAAATGCTTTCTGCAAAAAAGAAACACAGAAAAGATTTGTTATCAAAAATTCGAAAACAAGCTTACGCAGACGCGGGTACATAATATATGTAGCACTAGCACACTAAACGTGATGGACAATTTAATTAATCGAGAAATGAAATATGTAATCTGGAACCTACCTTTATCTCTGAATCGGTGTATCGCTCGGTTCTGGTTCTGTTGCAAGAAAAGACATCAAAAGTTAACACACATTAAGGCATATTTTCTTTTTTTTTGGACAACATTAAGGCATATTTTTCAATTAAAACAAATCGATCAGGTTAATAGAAAATATGGGATAAATAATACTCATTTACCTGTCGAGGCCTAAGACGGTGTAATGATGCGACAATGGGTTGCTTGCATTTGATCTAGGGGTTTCTCTATAATTAGTTCTGTTATGATCTTTGAAATTATTCTCAGCCTTCCAATACCAATCATGGCGCTGAAAGTCTTGAGTGTATGCGTTCTGCTGATTTTCTGTCCATGTCTCGTATCTCTTTTGATGTTTGCTTCTCTCTCTGTTAAATACGCTTTGCATTCGCCTTATGCGCTCCTATAAAGAAAAACAAAACAATTTGTGTAGTAATGGAACTGTGAGATTATGGAGAGGAATACGCTGCAAAAAGTGTTAATTGAGCTGCCAATATTTAACCACATACCATCCATTTAAATATTTAACTTATTTTGCCCTACAATTCGTCTCATGTTCTTTTTGGTTGCATTTATATTAAGCACAAAAACATGCCAGCGATGGCGTAACAACTTAATACTTTCTAGGCTTACACATTATCGAATTTGATATTCAAAGGGTAACAAGAAATTTGGCATTAAAACTGAATATGACCTAGTTCGTTAAAATCAAACCAACAGTGATACAACAAAATTAATATCAAGCCAACAAAGTCGCGTTTTCATTTGCCGAGTCAAATTGATAAAGAGAGAATGTTAGCTGTAAAAGAAAGTTTAAGACTAAAGAGGCTTCTACGTACCACTCTCTCCATCTCGTCCTCGTATTCCTCTTGCATTCTTCGGTTATACCTTTTCCAAGCTTCCTCTTGTGAAGCCGTGCGGTAGGTACTTCCACTTCCAGCTCCTTTTGCCGCTGTCCCTGACCTAGTAAACTTCAAGCACCAGACCAAATTAAAAATACATCAGTACAACTACCTCGACTTGACGACTTCTCATACCAATTAAATTAGCAAAAAGGAGAAACCGAAGAAGCTCAAACAAAAAAGATGACTTCTAGTTTCAAAGCACTACCAAACTAACTGCACACAACATTCTCACGAGCTTGATCTCCGATTTCACATCGTCAACCATACAACCGAAAATCTAAATAGTTCCACGATCAAGTCCTAAATGACATGTTATATAGAGTAGCAACTCTAGTGCACTGCAGATAATAATATCCTTCGAGCGGATATAGACAAAGACATATGTAAGCAGTTCAAATAATAGATTGAAGTTTACCGGCACGTGATGAAACCATTCTCGACTTTTCTTGAGCTGCCCAACCTGCAACGATTCCAGCAATCAACAAACCAACATTCTTCAAAAACAAAAAAAAAACACTTCAATTCATTCCATAAAATCCAACACCAAATCTAGGGATTCAGAAGCAACAGAAATCAATCCAACACAAACATTCAACAACAAAGAAATAATAAACGAAAAAGTAATGCTCACAGCTAATGTGGTGGCGGTTGCTCCGATGATTCCGAACAGCAGAATCCCCCAAAGCTTCGATTTTTCCTCTTTCACTGGATACGTACTGCTCGGCCGCGAAGATGGGTTGGCCTCCTGTTTCCCCATTCTTCGCTCACTTCCCCAATTCAATTAGGGTTTTATCTTTTCTGAATATTCCTAAAAACGTCAAAAGCATACTCCTTTCAATCCCTCTCCACCTCAGTTACCAACTCAATCACACACCGGGAGTTTCTCTTCTGCGATTGACGCTTCAATCGATACACAACGAACTCTCAAAATAAATAGATAAAAAGTCACATAGAAATACAACCCAGTTTCGTCGCTAAAAGTCGAAACATTCGTCGTAAATGTATTAGTTTGGTAGCTAAAAGTACGTTGACGGCAAAGTGATGATGTCGGTCTAGCTACATTTTTTTACCGATCGAAAGATTTCACACGTCCAATGATGGTTAGAATAGATCAGCAGCATCAGTTAATGCTCAAACGCTGCGTCTATAAAACCTTGGCTACAAAAAGAAGAGTCTGACATTTTTCAGGATAAATAAATAAATATTTTTTTCATTCCGATCTGAGTGAATCCATTCACTGAGCTCAGTTCTCTCATCCTGTGGTTGCAGATTGACAAATCTGATCTGGGTAGATCCGGTTTGCAGTTTCAGAATGCTGTTTTTCTCAGGTAAATGTGTATGTAGGCTGTCGGTGTATGTTGAGGATTTGAAGATAATGAAGATGGTTTTTTAGATTAGTTTTTGGTATGGTGATGGATGCAGAAAATGGCGATCTGGGTTTTGTTTCTTGATTTTGATTAGTTGTTAAAGCTGTGTTCTTTTTTGTGATGGTGCTTTTGGATCTGTTTTTGTTATGTAGATTAGGATTTAGACTTGTCGATATTTATCTGTGGAGACAAGAGAGCTGCAGATATAAAGGGTTGGGTTATAGTAGAATGCGTGGCTGGTGTGGATTCAGATTTGTTTCGTTGGAGAGTAGACGAAGATTTTTATGGATGTTGAGTAGGTTTTACTTGAAGGAAATGAAAAGGAGAAATGCTCACTGTGGTTAACGGATAATTTAGTTGGTCTTAGATGGTTGTACGGCATTTAGATTGAGGTCTATGGTGAGGTTTTAGAAATCACATTGTCTAGCAAACGAAAGTTGTGGCAGTTATGGACTAGAATTGTGCTTGTGTTATTATGGCGTCAAATATTAAATTGTTGAGTCTGTAGTTATCGATAAACAATCTCTCTTGTGCCTTCTCTTTTGAACCTACCTGGCCGTAGTTGACTTCAGGATCATGATTTCTGTCCATGGATCTAGTTTTCCTTTTTGTTGTATGAAATTAATGATGAACTCTCAATTCTCAATCAGCATAGGGTCCCGATAGTTCTTGTAAGGCAAAAGTTGTCATCATGTCGAGAAAGCCAGGGCATTCATCTAGACGTGCAGACGGTGGAACGAAATCAAAACACTTGACTATCGGACTTGTAGTGGTATGCATGTTTTTTATGTGCAACTTAATTTCTTTAGATGGACCATGGAGTTTTTAGTCATCTTTGTCTGAATATTCAGGGCGCATTGGTTCTCATTTGCTTCTGGTATAGCAGCTCAGGTATGTAGGAGGTTTTTGCTCTCTGCATTGTCACTGTTCTTTATCAATTATTACGAACTTAGTGAAAAGCTGATCTTTTTGAGTCAGTGGATGTAATTCGGTTAATATTTGCAGACTCGGGTGGGTTTGGCAGCACCAAATCTGTTGTTAGTAGAGTTGAGGGTAAGTTCATACACTTGGGGGCGTGCGTTTACTTTACATTTATGCTTTAAAAAAGTACCGCATTCGTGTGATTCTTACCTAATATATTCTGCAAGCTATGTTGTTACTAAAGTCAAAATTTCTTGTTGATCATCAATTATCTTTTGCAGCCGACTCATCATGCTCTGTGGATGTGCAACAAGCGATTCCACTTCTAAAGAAAGCATATGGAGACAGTATCCACAAAGTGCTGCATGTTGGGCCAGACACATGCTCAGTAATTAACACTTTACTGAAAGAAGAAGAAACCGAAGCATTTGGCATTGAACCATACGATGTTGAGGATGCTGATAGCACTTGCAAGAGTCTTGTCAGGAAAGGCCTTGTCCGTGTGGCTGATATTAAGTTTTCACTTCCATACAGGGCGAAATCGTTTAGTATTGTTATTGTTTCTGATGCATTGGACTACCTTTCTCCTAAGTACCTCAATAAGACTCTTCCAGATCTGGCTCGAGTTTCAGCTGACGGGATCATCATATTTGCTGGTAAGATTTTCGTACTTGCATCCTTCAAATGCGCATCTATTCTAAATTTGTTACACAAAGCTAATTATTTGCATCACAGGTGTTCCAGGACATCGTAAAGCTAAAAATACTGAAGTATCCAAATTCGGAAGACCAGTAAGTAACCTTTGAATATTTTGCATCGTTGCAATTCATTTATCACATCACCGCCGGTGCGTTATATCCGTATTTACTGAACATTTGTTTTGCTTTAAATGTAAAAGACATTGAAGTGGTTATTTTGGTTTTCTTTTTTGAAGGCCAAATTCAGAAGCTCGTCGTGGTGGGTACATTATTTCACTCAGACAAGCTTAGAAGAGAACGCAGGTGCCGTAAAGAAGTTTGAGCAGGCCGCAGCAAAAAGTTCATTCAAACCAAGCTGCCAAATCTTCCACCTGAAATCATACAACTAATGAAAAAGCTCGATTCAGTTTCAATCTAATGACCAAAATATCCAATGCTACAACAAAACTTGCTACGCATTTTTTAAAGGTCCATATATTATAGTTCCTCGTAGGGTGCATATTTCATTTTTGTAAGTTCATATTTAGTTCCTGGATTTGGGCCTTCGACAGAACCATATTAGCAACACCAAAGTATGTAATAATCATACAATTTGAAGCAAACATCGAAAAGTAGAACCTGATTCATTCGTCCGTTTTTTCAAGTCTCAGAAGATGTTTATTTTCGAATAGATATGATAGTGTTGTATTGGATGGGGAGCACTCGGTTAAGGCAAGGTTGTTTAAGTGAGGCATATTGTGAGCCACTCATTTTGGATGATGTGACAGGGAATAATGCAAGAATAGTACCGGAATAGTGTTTGCTTTTGATGGATTTTTGGTAGTAGGACACGTGGCGCGCCCACAAAGTACGGAGTTAGATGTGTGGCTCAGATCGTGTCTCACTGCCTCATTTTTAGGAGGGGTGCCTCATTTGAACGTTGCTCGTATTGGATGTATACCTTGCGAAACTTTACCCCCAAAAAAATGGAAAATATCAAGAAAATTGTAAAGCACAGAGCACTGGAAAATGAATTTATTTATTCAATGTACTTCAAATTAGACATTTGGTACGTATTTGTTAAGGACAAGATGGTGAGTAACCTGGACCTCCATAAAAGAAATGATCACCATAATGTTTATCATCATACTCAGCTTTTAGTAAACTGTAACAGTTGCTATTGATGACACCCCAAGGATAAAAAGATGCCGGTCTATGAAAGTTAGGGTTATCATCTCTTGTATTCACTTGTAAATTATGGAACAAAGCGGCTTTCTTATATTTCTCATCTGCATAATGTCCGTTTCCCATGTGCGTTGTTGTATGATGACGAACGTTCTTCTTTGGAGATAAAACCTCCCCGCCCCATGCCACACAATTTGCATTATTTGATAATAATGGGAAGATTTCTCCAGGCCAGTATCCTACATACTCTTCTCCTACTTGTAGCCACCAATTTGGTCCAGCCTGAGATATTATTTTGCCGGTCAACTTACTTGTTATATAATTTACTCAAAACACAATACAATTTTTTTTTAAAAATTATATATAATTGTTTTGCTAACCTTGTAGACACTAATCCATAAATCATAATTTGTTGATCCATATTGTGAAGATGTGGATAAAGAAGAACCAGGTATAATAGTTCGGCTGATTTGAACAAATCCCGGACATTGTAAATTGTAGCAAAGAGTCTTATACCCATCGGTCTGATAAAAGATCAAGAGTTTTCAGTCAATAAATTTGTACCAGAAATAATGCGAATATCCAATGATAAAATTAGTATTGAACGGACCGTCCAAAATATAAAGAATCTGGTCCTATAATCCTTGAAGAGCCGTCGATTAACCTGGAAAAATATATATATATTCAACTCATCTTTTCACCATCAAATAAACTAGCATTTTTTACATTTTTGTCTGAGAAAATATTAGTTGAACAATGATTTTTGTTTATAACTTACCATCCATCCTACTTCTATGCTATTCATCATCGTGTTATGTGATCCAGCAGATATCATAGTTTGAGCTAAAGACATATCATTAAGCTCAACAAGCGGATTCCACACCGTAGCTGCAAACTTGGTTCCGTAGTATATTCCCTTATCCACTCGCATTAAAGCATGCTTTTGAACAAAAAATAATAATAATACATTACATTTAATTAAATGCCCCGGGATATATATTTTTTTAGTAGGTAATAAAATATATGTGAATGGCACCTCATGCACGAAATCATTATTAACCACTCTCGAGACATTGTTGTGAATTGATCCTTCTTTCATTTTCATTATAACTTCTTGATCGACTTGTCCTGATCTTCTTATGGGTACTGTTCCTTCAGGACATTGGCCAGTTTCATGCCATGTTTGATAAAACAATGGTATTTCTGAAATATTATTATATTGGATTTTGGTATTTTGTGAAGGCATCTTCTGATAGATTCGATAAAAGAAAATATTAAAACATGTTTTTATTAACAAATATAATCGAATAACTTAGAAAATTAGACTCAAAAAATAGAATTTTTGTTGACCTCAATGTTATGGTTTCTGAGAAGCGGATGATCAAATGCTGGCTGCTGATATATATCGACGCAATCAATAACATCAGATTCAGTCTATATATTACCACATAGAAAATAAGGTTAGTGAAATAAATAATATTAATCGAGATGAAAAATAAGGGAAATGTAGAGCTACAATAATATGATTTTACGTGTATAGTTTTGACAGTCCCTTTCAGCTTGGGCAAGTCTTTTTGTGCATGGCTTGAACAAATTATGTTGAAGCAAAGAAGAGTGAAGATGAAGAAAACTGTGTTGGCCATGTTGGGCGGAATGAATTGGCATGAAATGTCAAGTAGTTAAAAAATTAAATGAAAGTGAAAGTGAAAGTGGGTTTCCTCAAAAAAAAATCATGGTATTAATACACGCGATAAATGTTTTGAAAATAGTATAATTTCCTTGGAAAATGAACAAGTTTGTGATCCAATATAGCTAATTTGATGTATAGGCCAAACATTAGAGTGGACAAAAAGAAAAAAAGTAAAGTTGAACCATTTTCGATAGGGCACAAACTTCTTTTACGTGAAACTTAGAACCTATAAGGGCATCCGTACCCATGAGCAATGAAATGCTAGGAGAGGATATCCTCACCGAGCATTTCCTTCAAACCAAGCACAAATTTAAATAGGAAGTTCTACACACTACAAATTTTGGTCAAATATGCGACAAGATTATGCCACGAAATTTAAGTCGTCGCAAAAAGTTGCAAATCCGTCGCAAAACCGTGGTAAAAGTTATGCGACCTAGCTTTTTGCGGCTAGTACTAAATGGTCGCAAAAGTCGTCGCAAATTGTGTTTTGCGACGACTCTGTCACGCTTTTCTCACGCAGTTTATCCGTGGCATAATTGGCCAAAATTTGTAGTGACAAATGCTCCTTGCGGATGTGTGAGAGAACTTTCTACCTTTTTTTGTACTTTGTTTGGAGGAAATGCTAGGTGAAGATGTTCTCTCATAGCATTTTTCTAGTCATGGGTGCATATGCCCTAATAATCATGGATTCTCTTAAATTTACACTTGATATTAACCATCCAAAGTTAACTAAAGTGACTACTCCTTTAAAATTCAAACACATTAAAGGGTATAAAGACATAAAATTCAAACATTTATCTTTGCTAATAAATGCGAAAAATCAAGCATATATCCTTAATAAAGTTATAAAATCTGCATTAAATCTGATCCGATCCCATTTCCAAAGTTTTATCTTAATCAAATTTCGAGATCACGTTCTAGGACATTTACACTTTGATCCGATTAATATTTTGTGAATGTTGCCTTCATTTTGAGAACATTGACCTTTATTTTGTAAATATTGTTTTTATTTCGTGGAGAATGATTCAAATATAAATTCCATATTTTTATATAAATTTTAAAAAAAGATGACACATGACACTTAGGCGTAGTTAATTAGTCTTCGGACACTCTCCATTTTGAGTGTAAAATTTTATAAAGAAATGTATATTACTTCCTAGGTCTAGTAAGTTGTCTGAACCATTACCTTGTCGTCCAAATCCTCTCATTTTTCTTTTCGTTCAGATCGGTGCCTGAATTGCTTCGATTTGGAACAATTTGATGGATCGGACTGATGAGGGAAACGAAGTAGGACTTTTCTTGTTCGGAGGAGAAGATAAACGGTGTTTACAGTTTTTAAAATTTTCATAACTACTACTAAAGTATGAAATTTTACTATTATGTGCATGTAATTTCAAAAATATTTTAGTTTGATCCAACAAAATTAGATTTGTAAGTTATATTAACCGTCATATTTAGTTCCTGGATTTTTTTGATTGCAACAACAAGCATACAAAGACAGTCACCTTCCATGAGATAAATTAAGCGCTGGCCAAACCTAAACTAAAGGGACCACATCCAAACCTAAAATCAAATCCGAAAAAATACTACATTAAATCAACTAAAAGGACAACTAGCAGCAAGAATCAAGATCTTAGAACATCCCCCACCATGATAAAAAAAATCATACCATCCATCTCTTTCATCCTTTTTCTCTCTCATCTAATCATCCCTCATGATTTTTTCAATCACATGCACCCCACCATGATCCAAAAAAAAATTTATCATCAATCTCTCTCATCACTACATAAATTATAGCTCATAAATGTTAAGATTAATAAAAATATATCAAAGTGTATCTCGTTTTATAGAGCTCAAAAAATTATGAATATTGGTATTTATTTTGATATTTTTTAATTTGTAATTTAGAAGATATATTCGTTGCAAGATCAAAATAAAAACTGTACTGTTTCTTACACAGGACACGTGTCACGTTGCGATTGGCTCATTCTCATGCTCAAAACACAAAAAAAGAGCATGAGGTGCTCATTTTTAAAAAAAAACCATGTGATGATCTTTTTGATGATCAAAAAAATCATGATTCTATGCTCCAAAAAAGCATGGTGGGGATGCTCTTACTGAAAATATATACACAACATCCCGCCCCCAACACCTACACCCCAGCCGCCCAATATTTACCCAAAAACCACAACTCCAAACTCCACCCGCCGCAAGCCTCCACTGATCCCTCACACCCGACAAACCAACCACCCACCGTCAAACACCAACAACCTGCCAGACCTCCAGCAATGCCACATCCCTCGGATCCAACAAGACTAACCGAATCCGCAAGCATAGGCGGAGGAGAGGAGGGAGACAGCCGAGTGATGGCGGGAAGAAGCGGGCGGGGAAATAGAGGAAGAGAAGAGGGAGAGGCGGCGAGAGGAGAAGCGGCGAGAGAGGTGGGCAGGGGTTGGGAGGGTGCGATTGAGACTGTGTGCTAGGGTTTTGGTTCGGGGGTGTGTTTGAGTCTTGTCAAAATCATATTTGCAACAGGGACAACGACCAGAGTATGCAATCAGACAATTTGAAGCATATATTGAAAAGAAGAACCTGATTTCTTTTCTCATTCGTAACTTCAAGACTCGGAGGCTACATATATGACTACGACTACGGGTCTTTCTTCTGATTACAAAAATTGTGCCAGCCAGTGACGTTTGTTTTACCTATTTATTACAGGTTCAGTCATGATGCTCCTTGGCTCGGGGCTGAACCTTCGACATTGTTGTTTCTACTTGCAATTTGAGAATTTCTCCAGAGCCATAAGACTTGCATCAGTCCACCATTTGCAACGTGCATGAAGAACACGCTGGATGATAAAGAGAGGCTCGAGCATACAAACCTGGTGACTACAAAGAAGGCGCTGATGTATAAAAGTTGTCGACTTTGACCTGATTCCTGCTGGCAAATCATTTAAGAAAATATCAGTATTCCTGAAAGAATTGACTACTAAACTACTGGATTGGATTTCGGTTTACGTAGTACCTCGGACTTGTGGGATAGTTCATGAAAAGTCTCATTCAAGAAATCAGACACAGTGCATCCAACGAAAAGACCCATGGGGATCAATAACTCCTTACTTTTCAAAATGGAAAAGATTACATCGCATAGAGCGCTGAGAGAAAAGAGTGGGATGAAGATCCACTTCAACGCTTTCTCTCCAGCATCAAGCAACTTGTTAACGAATATACTCTCTGCCTTATTCCATGGAACTTGTTTTACTGGTTCTGGAATGACTTCAAAAAGCCTTTTCTTCACCTCACTCAAGTGCATCTTTGGAATATTTGGCTCAGGTAACTGTGCAACTGTTAATCTTACAGTCATAATGGCGCATCTTCTATGCTGAGCCTGAATTGATAAAGGCGGAAGTAACTGACGACTCTGCTGGGTTTTGAATAAATTAACCTGGACAGAAACGACGTCCAATGAGAGCGACAATTGAACACCCCACAAACCATAAATTCCACCTATGAACATTCAGTGACGGAACACATTTATAAACAGCAAGCAACATACCCAAAAATACAATCAATCACACAACTGCAAATCATATTACAATCCCTTCGCTAACCAGTTCATATATTACATTATATGATCAAAAGTATCACTCTAATGAGAAAAGCCAGGGCATATCAATAATCTGAATCACAATCATTCTGCACAACTGTTCAGTATGTCAACATCCAGGCTTTAAATAGGTAACAAATGGATGGGGAAAAAATACAACCATTGGCACTAAACTGAAGTAAAAAAAATGATGTCTTCAATGTAATGCAGCATAATTATATTTAAGACTTATAAACCCTCCAAAAAAAACCCCAAAAATTCAGATCAATTCTCGACATGCATATGCAGCATCCTGCAATTTTAATCTAAAATATAATAAACTAAAAAAAAAAAATTAGTAAAAAACTAGCTTTTATGACATGAAACGCACCAATTAAGCCAACGTAATTCTCAAGAGAAGATATCTAAAACGAAAATTCAATGCAATTTCATATCAAAGCAAGCGCTAGGCGGGCACTCAAAACAGCAAATTCGAGAATAAAAAACTTGCTCTAGAGGATGAGATTCGTACGGAAACTTGAGAAATGGGCGCCGATAAATTAGATGTCATCATCGTAGTTTGCTACGCCGGAATTTTCGCTTGTCGTCGGAGCTGAATCCTCGCAATTCGGCTTCGTCTTCGTCTTCATCGCTAGGGTTTTTGATTATCCAATCCATACCCAAATTCGTTAATTACGTTCTGGTCCCTAATGTTTGTGAAATTGGAGTAGCACTACTATTGTTTTTTTTTATAGCACCGACGAGGTTACAACGAAAAAGAGGAAGCTGTCCCCGAAGGGGCATCCCTCCTAAAAAAGGCACGACTAAATATACAGTTCTGATCGGACCGATCACAGTGGCCGACACTAAATAACAGATTACGTACCGCGTGTCCTTTGAGAGAAGCAGGAGACGAGCTCCTGGGAACAATTCAGACCAAACATCGGCTGAGAAGATAAAACTCAGACCGGAGAACCGGCTGAGAGAACTAAGCTAAACTAAACCTAAACTAAACTAAACTAAACTATCTAAACTAAACAACTAACTAAGACTAAAACTAGAATCAAAACGATCACCTGCGTGCGCACCGGAAGCTTCCGAACCGGACCGAAGCTGAAACCCAAACCTCCGAGACTCCATCCGCCACCCCTCAGCACATCGAACCTCAATCGGGTGACACCACTGATAGGATCGCTGATTAGTGTTAAAGCTAAACTAAGAACTGTTAGGAACCTAGTTTACGCCTACAGGTTCTGGAACTTAATGTAATGCAGCGGAAAAACTGATTTGCCTAAATATCCTTTTATTGATATATAGACTGTACAAAATACAAGTATTCTGTACACATGCAATAGCAAAGCTACTACGATCACAATTGTAGAAATTACTTACTGCCCTACCAATCCTAGATCGGTGTCGTAATCTCCCGAACAAGCCTGCCGAAGGTACCAGTACCTGAGCTTGTTCAATTCTGACTTGTCTTCACCGCTATCACAGCTGAGCTCTCAAATCACACTAGCACTCCAGTGTTTGCAGAACTCCAAGTGAAAACAATCTCTCAATATTCGGGCGCCGAAGGTCTCTCAATATTCGGGCGCCGAAGGTCTCTCAATATTCGGGCGCCGAAGGTCTCTCAATATTCGGGCGCCCTTGATTTGTTGGTTTGACGTGTATTTGTATGTCTTGTTGGTCTTCAACGGTTATCTCCCATGATATGCTCACGTTCTGTTGTGGTTCCACTCGTCGTGCTCTCCACGTGGTTTCAACTGCCGAGATTTTCTCCCTGGGTTCCAGTCCGCAAATCTCGCAACTACCTAGGACTCGGTCTTTCTGCTCCATGAGCTACACTGCTTCGCTATATTCTCTCAAATGCTTTGCATGCACTCGTTCCACGATATTCTCGAACTGATTGCAACGGCTACTTCTTTGACTTTGCTTGTTGACCATGCTCCGCGGGTTCTGGTACCTCACATGCTGTCTTTAGTTCTTGAACCTGCACACTTAGCTTAGAGATCAAATACCTAAGTGTTGTCATCATCAACCCCTGAGGTACTTACAATTTCCCCCTTTGATGATGACAAACACCCTGACAAACATGTTCAAAGTCAATTAGAAGTTTCAGAACCCGACTGCTACGTTCCCCCTCAGTCAAACAGCAGAAAGACTTTCTCGAGGTCGAGGAACATATACCTGACCGATTCCCCCTCAATGGGTTGCTACTAACACTTTCCCCCTTTTGGCATCATCAAATAGGGTTAGCTAATCCAATAATGTTAGCATAAGTAAGGTTAGTCAGCAAAGGTCAGCATGCAAATAATCATGTAAGTAACTAGAACTTCAGAATTAAAAGCAATGTTCAACGCAGTGCATGGATCAAAATCAAAACATAGTTCAAAGTTCAAAGAGGGGATAAGAGTTGGTTGGGATTGAAGGATAGGGCAAGGAAATGGCTGGCACTGGTACTTGCATTCTCTGAATCAGGTTCTGGAACTGGTTCCTGACACCCTGCTCTTCAAATCAGCAAACCCTGTCTCAATAGCCTTCCTAATTCCGCTTACTTCCTCTTCAATCATCCACTGGCTAGTGGACATCTTTCCAACCTCAGATTTCAGATCTGCCAACATCTCCTTAATCTCAGCTACTCCCTTCTCAAGTCTGCTGAGTCTGCCATCAACATCCATGGTCTGCACAGTTCTTGCTTCCATAATGTCTTCCTCCTCAGCAACCTTCCCTGGTGCCTGCTTCTTTCTGATCCACCCCAGCTCATTGTCCAGCAGAATTCCCCATCTGTGTATGGAATTCATGGTCAATGGTTTCATCACAGAAACTTCTGAGGATGGATGGTAGACGTTTTGGAACTCAAGAATTTTCTTCACAAATCTTGCATGACCAACATGCTGAAACTTGCTGACATATTCCATTTGATGGATGATCATCTTCGGCAAGTTGACCTTTTGCTTCCTCATGTCTTGGGTTTCTCAACGGCTGCAGTAGTCTGAGGTTCAGGAACCTTCACCTGCTTCCCTTTCTTTGAAGCAGTCCTCTGCTTCTTCCCAGATCTAGGAGGCTGCTCCCTCCTCTTCACCATTGAAGCTTTCCTTTTGTTTGAGGTCCTGCTCGATGGTTCTGGACTCTCATCACCTCCAATAATCTCAACATCATCAAATTGAGAGTCTTTCTCCAGACTCTGATCTTCTTTGGCAGTTTCCACAGGATTAAGCTCGGAAACAATATTCATCACTTCATCTAAAGGATCAACTAGTAATCCACCAGCAGAATCACTAACAACCAGATTCTCTTCCTCCAATGGTACTGTGCTCTTCTCAGCAGCACTCTCTTCTACAACATTGCCAGCAACCCCTCCAAGTATGAGCCCAATATCTGAACTGGTTCTTGAACCAAACTGAGTGAATGCAGTACCAATACCATGCCAGGTCCTTCTCAAAGGGTGTTGTGATGGATCGGCTTAACCGTAAGGGTCATTAGATATGCAAACATCACAACGAAACACTCAACATAATCACTCATGATATATGTACCTCTAGTCGCAGTAGTCCAGCATTAACAAAGGGTCATTGGACATCCTCGACGAGGTGTGAGCTAAGGTGGCTGTGTACTCTTCCTTCACGGGGTTAAGTGGGGTGCAAAATCCGGAAGGTACAATGGTTTAAGAATAAAAGATCTCAGGCACACACAGAGAACACATAGCTTTTAATTTAGAAGTAAAAGCAAACTAGCATGTTATCACACAAGGACCTCAGTGACGTTTCAATACCTCAGACAACAATGAAGGATCAAGAACCTTATTCTAACCAATCATTGAGAGAAAGGTTAAGAGTACCTCATTAAGTGGAGATCAGGCCAAGCGCTATCCTCAGCCTCTCAAAAGGCTCTCTGTGTAAGGCCTTGGTGTAGATGTCCGCTACTTGATCCTCAGTCCTACAAAACTCAGTAGAGACTAAGCCCTTCTCGACACAATCCCTAATAAAGTGATGTCTAATTTCAATGTGCTTCATTTTACTATGATGTACCGGATTTTTAGCCACGCTAATTGCACTGGTGTTATCACAGTAAATAGGAACATTATCAAAGACTAGACCGAAATCACTTAGTTGGTTCTGTAACCACAGAAGTTGTGCACAGCATGCTGCTGCTGCCACATACTCCGCCTCTGTTGTTGAGAGAGCTACTGAGTTTTGCTTTCTGGACCCCCATGAAACTAAGCACGAGCCAAGAAATTGAGCCATCCCATATGTCGATTTCCTGTCTGCTTGGTCTCCTGCATAGTCTGCATCCGAGAAGCCTTCCAGTACCAGGGACTTGTCCCGAGGGTACCACAGCACTAAGTCTCTTGTCCCATTCAGATACCTCATTATCCGTTTGACGCCCTTCACGTGAGCTTCCCTTGGATCAGCTTGATACCTAGCACATTGACATACGCTGAACATAATATCAGGTCTAGAAGTAGTAAGGTACAGAAGTGAACCTATCATGCCCCTGTACTTGGTCTGATCTGTGGGTTGTGAGTTCATCTCTTTTGAAAGCGAGTCGGCTGGAGAACTAGGTGTACTGATGGTTTTAGAACCATTCAACTCGTACTTCAGAAGAACTTCTTTCAAGTACTTCTGCTGATGTATCTGTGTACCATCAGCTTCTTGCTGGATCTGCAGTCCCAAGAAGAAGGTGAGTTCTCCTACCATGCTCATCTCAAATTCGCTTTCCATGAGGTTCTGGAACTCCGTGACTAGTGTGTTGCTGGTTGAGCCAAACACTATGTCGTCGACGTACACTTGAACTATGAGAAGCTGATCCTTAGTTCTGAGTAGAAACAACGTCTTATCCACAGTTCCACGCTCATATCCGTGCTTTATCAGAAAGTCGGACAACATTTCGTACCATGCCTTTGGTGCCTGCTTAAGACCATAAAGAGCCTTGTCAAGTACATAAACCCAGTCACTGTGTTGCTGGTTCTCGAACCCTAGTGTCTGAGAAACGTAAACCTCCTCCTTGAGATTTCCGTTTAGGAACGCCGTCTTCACGTCCATCTGATGTAGCTTGAAGCCAAACTGGACTGAGTAGGCAATGAGAAGTCTGATGGCTTCTAACCGTGCCACTGGTGCAAAGGTCTCGTCATAGTCGATTCCTTCATGCTGGTTGTACCCTTTGACTACCAGCCGAGCTTTGTTCCGAACAACAGCTCCTTTCTCATCCCTCTTGTTCCTGAAGATCCATCTCGTTCCAATGATCTTTCTATCCTTTGGCCGAGGTACTAGTCTCCACACCTTGTTTCTCTCAAACTGATGCAGCTCCTCGTGCATGGCCTGAACCCAATCTGGATCCTTCAATGCCTCCTGAACCGTGCAAGGTTCCACAAGGGACACGAACGCTGTGAGGGTTCGTTCCCCCTGAACTGCTGCATAACAATGATAATCTGAACGTCTGGTGCTTGGTCGTCTGGACCTCTGATCTCTAGACAAAGGTACGACATCTTCTATGTCTTCCTGAATTTCCTCACCTTCTGACACTTGATCATCGTCATGATCAATCTGGTCGTTCTCCACGTCTGGATGTTGACCGCCATCAGGTACTTGATCCACTTCATCATCAGATTCCTCGTCCAGAATTCCTTCTGCGTTCTGAGCAGGTTCCACCAAAACACCTTCTGGTTCTGCAACCTCATTAGCTTCATCAATGATCTGATTGGCACGAGTTAGCACAAAAATCTCATCATCTGAGTCCTGTTGGTCAGGAACCTCTACTGATTTTTCTGCCATGATTCCTTCATCGAAAACCACATGCACACTCTCTTCCACTTTCCGAGTCTTTTTGTTGTAGACCTTGTATGCCTTGCTATCTGAGGCATACCTGCATACCTGCAAACTAATCAAGATCTAGAACCTTTCGGCTCTGATACCAATTGATAGGATCGCTGATTAGTGTTAAAGCTAAACTAAGAACTGTTAGGAACCTAGTTTTTGCCTGCAGGTTCTGGAACTTAATGTAATGCAGCGGAAAAACTGATTTGCCTAAATATCCTTTTATTGATATATAGACTGTACAAAATACAAGTATTCTGTACACATGCAATACCAAAGCTACTACGATCACAATTGTGGAAATTACTTACTGCCCTACCAATCCTAGATCGGTGTCGTAATCTCCCGAACAAGCCTGCCGAAGGTACCAGTACCTGAGCTTGTTCAATTCTGACTTGTCTTCACCGCTATCACAGCTGAGCTCTCAAATCACACTAGCACTCCAGTGTTTGCAGAACTCCAAGTGAAAACAATCTCTCAATATTCGGGCGCCGAAGGTCTCTCAATATTCGGGCGCCGAAGGTCTCTCAATATTCGGGCGCCGAAGGTCTCTCAATATTCGGGCGCCCTTGATTTGTTGGTTTGACGTGTATTTGTATGTCTTGTTGGTCTTCAACGGTTATCTCCCATGATATGCTCACGTTCTGTTGTGGTTCCACTCGTCGTGCTCTCCACGTGGTTTCAACTGCCGAGATTTTCTCCCTGGGTTCCAGTCCGCAAATCTCGCAACTACCTAGGACTCGGTCTTTCTGCTCCATGAGCTACACTGCTTCGCTATATTCTCTCAACTGCTTTGCATGCACTCGTTCCACGATATTCTCGAACTGATTGCAACGGCTACTTCTTTGACTTTGCTTGTTGACCATGCTCCGCGGGTTCTGGTACCTCACATGCTGTCTTTAGTTCTTGAACCTGCACACTTAGCTTAGAGATCAAATACCTAGGTGTTGTCATCATCAACCCCTGAGGTACTTACAACCACCACCATGCCAGAACCCCACCCCACGCCTTCATGCATCACACGCCGCCCGCCAAAGCCAAAGGACCAGCTGAAGCCGACAGCAAGCCACAGATACAGCCATCCGCCGGCGCGCCAGCAGATCCCGCGACTCAACAAGCCAACACCGCCGTCAGCACCCCACCCGACCACCATCACCCTCCAATCCTCACCCCAGCCGACCCCGAAGAAGAAGAAGAAACCGAGAGGGACAAAACGAGCCCCGAAAGCGAACCCACACCACAACCCATCATCAGCGAAAAAAAAACGGTCCGACCCCGAAGCCCCCAGCCCCACCGGCGGCCTAAACAGAGATTGCTTCGATCGGCTTCTGCTAGTTTCCGGAGGCTACTATTGTTTAATTATAGGGAAATGTAGACATATTATTGTTCTGAACTATCGTCACTTTTAATAAAAATTAAATTGAACAATATTTGAATAATGAACACTCGTAGATTCACCGTAATTAAACATGTAAATCCGATTATTAACGATTTAATTATAAATCGGTATTGTCGATAAGGTGTGAAAACGTGTAGCTCGTAAGCCCAGATTTAGGATTGGGCTTAGGTGAGTACGTGACCCAATATAATCATAGGGCACCCATACTCGCATATTCCATATAAGACATCTCTTGAAAAGAATAGTAATCCATTTTTTTAAAAACAAAATTGAATATGAGCTGCAATTTCTTTACAATAAAAAAAGAAAATTTTAATTCTCCCGAGTGACGAAACAACGTTCTTTCATTCAAAACGATGCCGTCTATTATATTTTAAAAAAAATTATTTCAATCGAACAATGCTGTTTTAATTGAATATGACGTCGTTTTATCACTAGTATGTAGCATTTTACTACGCTGCACCAGGTCTTTTTCTGACTAATATTATATAAAAGGGGAAACTTCTTAATGCAAATTGATTGATGTCTAAGTATGATTTTATGTAATAAAGAAGTAACAACAATCTTCTTCATGATATCATAATCATCTACTTGACAGCTAAACTGTGTTAAACAATAGAGGACTGACGGCCAAATCATTCTCCTTGGAAATGGAATAAATCTCACTTGTGATAATTTAAACGAAAAATAGGACCTATGGCCTATTATTCCATTGATAAAATATTTATTTAAAATCACGAAGTCTTCATATATCCTCGTTTTAATGAAATAAAATATGGCCTGACTTCCATTTTTACTCTATTAGCCCATATCCGCCTAATGAATATCATGTCATTGTCATATTAGTCATTGTTATCGATTTAAAAAAAAAGAACTAAACATCATTAAAGTGTATAATCTGGATCATATACATGTCCCCAACATAACGACAAATAATAATCAAATCGATTAATCATGTTAGTGACTGTCATGATCATCGAATTATTTTTGTTAATATAATATCTTAACTTATAATATGACACAAAGCACTATCATTTTTGTAGTTTTGCTTGTTGGCTTAACTATTGAGCCTCCTCTCACCCCTATGCCCTAATTTCCGATTTGTCTTTGTTTATGGTTTTGTAATCGTCATGGCTTTGGCATAATTTTGTCATGTTTTTGGGATTGTCAAGTATTTTATGATCATATTTTTGATATATTATTTGGTTGTTAGCTAAAGATTTCTTGTGCTTTGGCCTCTATTTTGGAAAGGATATTCTAGCTACTTTTAGTTTGTTTACAAACTACTTTACAGGAATTTCATCCATTTAATCTTATCAAGACCGGCTAAGAAAAGTCTTTTAAGTATAATAATCCAAAATATAAGGGAGCCTTGCTCTCATTTGAGAACCTAAGAAAGATGGGGAGATACCGAATCGAAAAATAATTTAAGAGATTATTTAAAATGGTTTAGGTTCGAATTCTGAAGAGATTTAGGCTGCGGGTTAGATGGAATCGAAAATAGAATAATTAATATGAAAATTATACCTAAAAACTGATGTGTTTTTATCACAAAGTGATGAAATTTAACGGAAATGTGATGCACTTTCATTATATTAACTAATTTGTAATGATTATGAATTCTCATTTTAACTCTTATATATATAATCTTCAAAGTGACCCAGGTCATGCAAACACCATCACTTTTACATTTGCTTCTTGAGATTTTTTCTTCATGGCTTATTTGCACATTTATATTCTGTAGCTGGCTTTGTAATATTTTACATTAGAATCAAAATAACCAAAGTTATCATTTGATGATGTAGGAGCGTTTAGGGCTCCGAATTAGTATTTTAGCTTTAATTCGTTGTTTTAGTTTTTAGGCAGCATTATCTTTTTTAGGCATCATTATCTTTTAGGAAGCATTATCTTTTTAGGTAGCATTATCTTTTTAGGCAGCCTATCTGACGCAGCGGGAAAATCGGGATAAACGAATTCACCAGCAATGAATTCGGGGATAACTTGGAATTCACCAAGAAAGCTTGGAATCCACCAAGAAAGTTTTGGAATCCACCAAAAACGAAAAACCAAAGGTTTATAAAAGAAAAAATAAGATACATAACTGAAACCTAAGGTGGGTTTAAATAGGAAAAATATAAAACCTAACTAGGAAAGGAAAACTAAAAGATAATGATAATGATGTAGGAGCGTTTAGGGCTCCGAATTAGTATTTTAGCTTTAATTTGTTGTTTTAGTTTTTAGGCAGCATTATCTTTTTTTAGGTATCATTATCTTTTAGGAAGCATTATCTTTTTAGGTAGCATTATCTTTTTAGGCAGCCTATCATTATCTTTTAGTTTTCCTTTCCTAATTAGGTTTAGTTTTCCTTTCCTAGTTAGGTTTTATATTTTCCTATTTAAACTCACCTTAGAGTTTCCGTTATGTATCTTATTTTTTCTTTAATAAAACTTTGGTTTTTCGTTTTTGGTGGATTCCAAACTTTCTTGGTGGATTCCAAGTTATCCCCGAATTCATTGCTGGTGAATTCGTTTATCCCGATTTTCCCGCTGCAGAATGACACATCCCATCATCACCTCATTTAGGTATGATTATATGATCTTACTTATAAATATTTAATTTAGGGTTGATAAATGATCGTCCTAATATCTCAAAGCGAAGCACGAGAATCATCAAATAAAAAACAAAGCTAACCCTAAAGCTAACCCTACTAAGATGAACTTTGGCTTAATTAGTTTTCACTACTTGATGAACACGCATGCATCTCACTGCAAATTGTTGATCAAGGGACATTGGAAATATATTATTTGACATTTAAAATTCGGGAAACTTTGTCAAACTAGGGTTCTTCGGTACTTTTCATTATTATTATACTATAAATTAAATCTTTTATATCAAATCGATTCATATTTTTTGAGCATTGTCAACTTAGAGAATATACCATCTTAGGGTTCTCATCATTTTTCTCTTCATATCAGTCGTCTCTTTCAGTCCGTCTCTGGTCTTGGGCAGAGTTGATATATCCAAAACTCTTAATTGAGTATTATTACCTATTTTCTAGTTAGTATTAATCAATGGATATCCAACGGGTCCTATGTTTTTATTTTTGAAAATCTTGACAAAACATATCTACCGCCTTGCAATTATCCAAATTATGTCAACCATTTCCAACAAATCACGACCTTCTCATTACCAAACTTCTTCTGAATCTTATATAAGTCAACATAAAATGGTTAATTAAGTCTCCAAATTATCACACAACTGTAATCTACTATAGCCATCATGATCAATTTCTCCACTTAATTAACCTTAATCTGCATCTAATTTGGTCGTTAAACAACAAACAATACGTGTAACATTTTGGTTATATTAATGTCCCACACCCTCACTAGCTAACTTTCACAACATATGAGAAAGTAACAATGAGATTATTGGATTTTTTTTTGTTACCTTTGTGTTTATGATATAAATTCATAAAATTTATAAAAAACAGCATTTCACCAAGAGCTATCCAAGCAAACCCTACATTTTGATCGACACATAAGTTGGAGTTAGATTACAATCGTTGTCAACCCCAGCTTGCAAATAGTTTGGGAAGTAGCTAGATGTATATCTTATGTTCATGCATCTGCTGACTAGTCTGGAATGTTTCTTTTTATGTCAAAATTCAAATTAAACCGTTCGAGTTTACCTACAAAGATTTAATGTCCTTTACTTTCGGATGTTCAAATATGTAGGGTTAAATCATCTTTCTACATTTTTCAATCTTTCTCTGCCATTATAATTGTGATTTCCGATGTGAAAATTATTTCTTATCAAGTTCTCATTGTTACAAAATAAACATTATTGATTTATTTGCTAAAGAATTCAGCGAACAAATGTATCATTTTAACGCACTAAAAAAATTAGGGTTTCATTGAAATGCATATAAGACCTACACTTCTGCTATAGGTGCATTTATTTTATCTCAACAAAATACCTAAACTGATTCCCAAAGATACTGATTAAATGAAATAAAGAATGTATGTGTAAGATTATTGTATATGTGAGATTCTGTGCTGAATAAAACTCTAAAGACATTACGTGTTAAAGAGAGAGACAAGTCGGATAAGTCTTTGAAATTAGGGCACAGAAATTTTGGGTTGCAGAACCTAGCTACTTAGAATAGAACCCAGTAACTTGTTGACAAAATTTTCTCTGCGGATTTTCAGAGATCACACTGGACTCCTATTAGTATTCTAAACACTCAAGCTTTATAGAGATTGATTATATGAACACATTCTGTACATATACACTGAGAGAAGCGTAGAATAATACTCACTCAAAACAAGATAGAACAACACATAAACCTAGGAACAGGCACAAACTCCATTCGTCTGAGGACCCCCTTTCTTGAATATAAAAAGGTATAGAATTAGACAAACTTGAAAATCTGACTGATGTATATAAAAGAAGAACATCACTTGATGAGATTATATATTATTATTGATCCACACTACAAATTCAACTCAATAATATGCCATCCCTAAGCTCTACAAGTAAAAAGAAATATAATTTACACATGTAATTAATGGTTCTTCACTCATGCATACACAACTGTAATCACCATGGTTGCATTGCATCTCTCACTTGAGCTCAGCCCCTCCAGAATACTGTAACTCATCAAAAGAAGAAGATTGTTGTGTTTGTGTCATTCCTTGTTGAATATCTTGTTGATCATAGTTATTGTTAGTCGAATCTGCGACGACTTGGGTTTGATAGACTAGAGAAGAGCCTCTTGCAAGCATATCCCCATAGGTCATACTCTCCTCACCATTCCTGTTGTTATATAGTTCATCTCCATACAAGAACTCAAGCCCATCAGCCATTCCATGAGAAGAAGTGTTAAACCCTAGTTGCCCTATGTCATTTGATTGATGCCCAAGTCCTTGAAGCAAATCCATTCCTGACCCTTCCATGATAAACTGTGGATGCTCAAAAAGATGGGTAGTGTTGTTTAGTGCATCCATGGACGACGTAGATGTCAAATAACTAGTAGCTCCTTCTTGTGGATAGATCACATTAGGAGCTGAAGACATGCCATTTATTGGAAGAAGCTCCATGTTTCCGTTTTGGTGAATGCATTCATCAATATTGCTAGAAAACCTCCCTCCCAACTTTATCAGCAATCTTCTAATCGAAGCATGGTCGTTAAGACTTCTCGCATCTTGATTTGAATACGGAATAGGAGCCAATACAGGCAACTCTGGCCAGTATGGAGTTTCAGTAGTATTGTTGTTGCTGTGGTGTAACATGGAGTTATCCACAGCCTCTTTATTCATCGTCATCATCAGACTCTCTTGCTTAAGTCCACTGATTCTTCGTGTTTGGTGGTGTTGCTCTTTTCGTTGTTTGCCAAGGAGCTTCTTCTTCAACCTTGTGTTCCAGTAGTTCTTAATATCGTTGTCGGTTCTTCCGGGTAACTGTGCTGCAATTATGGACCACCTGTATCCATTCAAAGTCCCAATTATTCAAAATACAAAGAAGAAAAGCAAGACCATTATAATCAAACCCTAATGAAAACTACTCCTTTATAAAGGCTTACATCTGTACGTGGAGAAGTTCCACATAATCAAATATCATGTAAAACACAATAAGCGTTTTCAGATACATGTACCAAAGACTTTCATCAATCTTATTTTTGTTACCTGCTTCCTATGCTTATATAGAGACTACAAATTATGTTATCTTCTTCTTCTGAAAACCCTCCATGTTTGATATTTGGCCGGAGATAATTCAACCATCTAAGCCGGCAGCTCTTTCCACATCTCTTGAGCCCTACCCAAAACAAGAAAACCACTAAGGTCATGCACATCTACAACAATTGTGCTCACATATGTGTACACTACAAGAGATGATCCAAAACCAAAAGGTTTTAGAAAAGAGATCTAGTTTGAAATCAAAGCATACCTATCTTTTGAGGTAAAGCAATCCAGTTGCCACCAGTGCCATTTTGTTCTATGTAAGACTTGAGCTTAGCATCTTCCTCAGGAGACCAGGGACCTTTTTTGACATTGGCTTTGTCACAGCAAGGAGCTCTCCCCATGTTGTCTTTCTTACTTCTCTTCTTGTTCTGTAAAGTAACTTCAGATGAGAGAGAGGGAGGAGAGAGAGATAGAGAGAAGAGGAAAAGAGTGAGAGATGAATGATTAGACACATTATTATGTGTATATATGGACGTTTGAACATGGTACAGGGAGGAAGGAAGGAAGGAAAGCATAACCATGTGAGGGTTATTCATAGGTGAAAAAGGTAATGAATATAATAAGATATGTGTGTGTCTGTGAGGTTTTTTCTTGTTGTCTTTCTTAGCCTAGAATCAATGCAAATTTCAAACCTAGGGAAAACTTGGATATATTTTGTATTCAAATACCGCATTCAATATCATATATATGTGACTATGAAATGAAGTCTTTTGACTCCCATAAGTTAATCTTAGTGAAAATTCGGGGTTCAATAAGACTAATTATTACTTATACACGGGGGGGGGGGGGGGGGGGGGGGGGACTATGAAATGTTTAATTGTCAAACATTGGTAGTAATAATGCGGTCTCGCCCCTTGGATTAAAACTAAGGAAAAGCTAACAATCAAAGAAGATGAGATGGAAGAAAAATGAATGATCATGTTAAAATAGAGGAGGGCACAAGTCAATGCATCCTATGATGGAACATATTGCACCACACCTAGCCCCTAGGTCTCCAACTCTTTCTCACAAACACACACATATCAGTTCTAGAAGCTAGTATGAGAGTACAGTAAAGCTTGGCTCTAGCAACTAATATCAATGAAGAGAAATAAATACTCAACGTAGAATTCATATAAAGGGAAAAAATTCCTCCTTTGGTAGGTCACCAAATGACCACACATATATTGAAAATTTAACCTACATTTCCCCCCTCACACAGAAAGTTAATTAATTGCCATGGGACCTAAAGAAGGTTACCTCATGCTTGCATCACAAATCTTATTACTTTACAAAACCATATCTATCTAACCTACTTAGTAGAATGTAGTAACTTTGTAGCTTCTTGTAAGATCCAGACTTGATTTTTACTTTTGAATTTTTAAGCTTAATTTTAAAAACATAAAAATGAATTTTCTCGTATAATAGATGTAAGAACTTGATCGTCCACTACTTTCCTTACTAACCAAGATGATACTTATGCTAGTATTACAAATCACAATATTTCCAAAACATTCAAATGGTCCTGGCTTCAATGACATCAGAAGCAGCCCAAGTGTCAACTAGCGTCACGTACATGTGAACACCCTTGTGTTTAGTTTTCCCAATTTTTCAACGTCATTTTGATCACACTTTGATTTTGTTTGCCTGGTCATATATCTTATTATTCACTTTTCTCAATACATCACTTTTATAGGAAATGGTTTATTGGAAATAGGCCTGTGCTTAAAAATGTTAGTAATAAATAGCATTTTTTCTTCTTATTATTATTATCTATTGATATATACTATTATTCCGCCTTCAAGTAAAATTATACAATTGAGCATTGTTTGCTCAAAACTATTAGACAACCCTAATCTAATAAGCCAAAAAATATATATTAAATGTTATCTTAACTCAAGGGAAAACTTTTTGGACCCACAATAGTTATATTATGAATGACTAGGGATCAAAATGAGACAAAGTTTTGCTTAAATGATCATAGGTCTAATTAAGTGATACTGATACAGCTCAATGCAACTTTGGGTCTCCAGGCACTCTTATACAACTTTTTAGCTGTGTGATTGACAAAAGCTAGAAAACAACATATTAGAATTTAGTCTTGTTTTATAATTACAATTATTGGTTTAATTGAGCACCACTCTACAAATCGTAACTATTTTATTTTGTTAATAATATTAAACCCAACATGTACTTCTTTATTTATTTAAATTGATTCCTACAAGTCAAAATGAGTGCCAAATTTCTCCAATAATTATATACATTATAAACTTATCCGTATGATGAATATACATTGCTTTAATATTGCATTATTATTTATTTTTTAAAGCCAATTTAATCAAATTAAAATTGTGCTTTGAACATGTAATTTTCAAGGGCGTGTCTACATGTAGTTCAATCATCAGAATGATTGATGGAATAGAGATGGTCAAGACTCAAGAATATACAAAAATTTTGGTCACTATTTGACCATTGAAGTAACGCATTAATCACACTACACTGAGTCAACAAAATTCATTTATGTGTAAATATAAATATAACTATCACATGAAAGGAAACGAGATATGTGTTGTGTGTTAAAATAAACAATATTATTATAATGTGGTGTCATAGCATGAACTTGGTCTAGTCTAGCCGTATTCATTTTGTTACTTAAGTCAAACAAATAATTGAACCAAGGACTGACTTTTATCAAACTCAAGAAGAAAAAAAATCAGGGTCTCAAATATATTAAGTTTAATTTAGGTTTTTTTTAATTGTGGTTATAACATTTCATACAAATAAAGTACTACACGAATATATTTTGCATATATTGTATGAGCACTTTGTTATTCGGGTACAATCATTAGACTTTAGAGTATAGATCACATAAAGCACCACCCGGATTGATACTTGGATCGTCCACATTGAAGCACATGTCATATAAGACACCTCTATTTGGAGAACCCACGATTGAATACACACCTTCACGCATCATGCAAGCAAAACCTACAGAATACAACACGTCCACAAGGGACGATCAACAGCTCCGCGGAGGAGGAACAATACGTCCACGCCGAGACGGGACGAAAACGACGTCTAAAATGAAAAGATTCATAAACGTAACGTATTGGTGTTTTCTATCAAAAATTGATATTTAATAAAACCTACCCCTCTTTTTCCAATATAAATATCTAATGTATACATGAAAAATATAAAAATGATAAATTAGCAGTTTGGAGAAAGAAATGTGATGTTAAAGGGCCAGACCCAAATTATATGAACACATATGTTGGACTCCTACCCTACACTTGCAAAAGCCCAAATGAGAGTTGTGCCGAGGCCTAAATTTTTCTTGAAGTTAGGTTAAGCAACTTTCAAATACAGAAACCCTAAACCCTAATAATGAGGATTTTAAAAACATACAAGCGTATTTTTAACCTTTTATAGTTGTCAAGTTATTAAGTTTTAAGGGTCAAATTGAAAAATAATTATAAACCTTGGTAAGTCAAATGGTCGATCCAAGAAACATTGTGTGAATACCAACTAACAAGTGACTGACAAGCGTATTTTTAACCATTTATAGTTGTCAAGTTATATATTTAAAGGGTCAAATTGTAGTCAAAAATTTTTTATAGACCTTGGTAAGCCAAGGGTCGATCCAAGGAACAACGTGTATGAGTACTAGCTAACGAGTGATCTATTCAGATATTCCAGACAATAAAAGGTTTTTATGTAATGAAAATTGTAGAAATTAAATGCAGTAAATAAAAATGTTTTGACTTGATCAGAGAAAGAATCTCAGGATCAAACTTCACCCATGTCAACCCTCAAATCATGCAACAACATCACATAAATTAATCATGCCATCGAATATAGAAATAAACAAAAATAACACTAGACAAGCCGCCTATCCACGGATCATTGTCTAGATTAATCTCAATCGTTGAACGCCGCCTTCCACGAATTATCAACGATTTCGATTAGTTAAGTTTAGGATTTTTCAGATAATTAAGTCAACTTTCCTATTAACTCATGTACTACCAGTGTAGCTACCATGACCTAACATCAATTTCATACAATCTGGTTAATACATAGGACTCATTCATCTTTTGGTAATTAACCTAAATACGTTCTAGCATGCAAATATCTCATTCAAAACGAAACTTGCGAGAACGATAAAAACGAGTACAATGAAATTGAATATTCGAATTGCATAAATAATAAACGTTTAATTGATCACATGAAGAGTTGGGTACAAGGCACGGGATCCGTAGGATCCCAGAATAAAGAAGATTACTCACTACTCATGGTAAGTTAATCAAAAATAGTGTAGAAATAGAAATCAGAGACGAGGAAATTGTGTAGACGATGTAGCTCGTTGAGTCCTCAATCTCTCGCGATATTATGCTCTATCTTCTTCTTCAAATTAGGTCGCCTTTTTCTCACTCGTTCGGTCGTCCCCTTTTCTCTAAAGTTAGATCTCTATCTATAGGCCCGAATTTCCTAATTCTGTTCCGATTTTTGGAAACACCCGTGACATGGAAGGCGCCACGGGTTGTGCGAAAAACAGCCGTCTGACCCACTTCTCTACAGTCCTATAACGCCCGTGTCCAACTAAGGTGTCACGGGCCGTCACGGGATCGTTCATCTGCTCTACATCTGGCTCATTCCAGGAAGGCCCGTAACGCCCATGGCGTTTGTGGTGCGCCACGGGGTCTTCGTCAGAAAAGGACCAAATTTCGCTCAATTCTTCAACTTTTCGTCCATTCGCCATTCATCGGCTCTGGGAGAGAAACAGATCTCTGAAATACTCGGGAAAACCATTAAAAGACACTAAAACGCAAGGGAAAATCGAGCTAATCCATCATCGAATGGCGCGATTAACTGGTCAATAACTCAACCGATCAATGACCTATTTAACTATTTCAAATAATATGAGAAGATTTGGTGCAAACAGATTTCCTAAAATTAAATGCAGAAATTAAAAGATTTTGACTTGATCAGAGAAAGAATCCCGGGTTCAAACTTCACCCGTGTCAATCCCACAAATCATGCAACAATATCATGCAATTTAATCATGCTATCGAGTATGGAAATAAACCAAAATAACACTAGACATGCCGCCCATCCACGAATCATTGTCTAGATTAATCTAGGTCGTTGAACGCCGCCGATCAACCGATTATCAACGACCTCGATTATTAAGCCTACGGGTTTTCAGACAATAAAGTCAAACTTTCCTGTTAATCCATGTACTACGAGCGTAACTATCATGACCTAATATCAATTTCATGCAATCCAGTTAATACATTGGACCTAGCCATCTTTTGGTAATTACTTAAATACGTTCTAGTATGCAAACATCTCGTTCAATGTAAAACTTGCAAGAAGGATAAAAATAAGCACAATGAAATTGAATATTCATTAGCAATAATAAAAAGTGTTTCAATAGATCACGTGAAGAGTTGGGCACAAAGGCACGGGGGATCCATAAGATCCCCGAATAAAGTACACTACTCACTACTCATAGTAAGACAATCAAAAAATTTGTAATTAAGAAATCAATGACGAGGAAACCGTGTTGACGGACGATGTAACTCGACAAATTTTGAATTTCTCGTGTATTCTGCTGTCTCTTTTCTCCAAACTAGGTCTGATCTCTCTCCTCTCCAGCACCCTTCTTATTAAACTCGAACTGCCTAATTAAAGAAGCCGATTTTTTGAAATCCTATGACAGTTGGGAGTGTCACGGGATTTTCAACTTTGCACATGCTCGGTCATGTCCCGTGACATTACGGATATCCTGTGACAGTCAATACGTGTCACGGGATTTCGACCCAACAAAATCGCTACTTTATACTGTTTTCTTTGTCTTTTCGCACATTCGAGCTTAGTTCGAATCAAAGGGTAATTCAAACCTGAAATGCTAGAAAAAGTCGTTAGATAACACTAAAATACTGAGATAATCGAACTGATCCATCATCGAGTGGTGAGATTAATTGGTTAAGAATTCAACCGATCAATACACAACACTTTGAGCTGATACTTTCAAGAAGTACAATTTTGTGAGATAAATCTCAAATATGAGAATCTAGAAAAGTAAAAAATCATGATATAGTAGATCATGATATTAACTTGATGATGCTTTGAGCATCCATGCATACACAAATGTCAACAATCCAGTTCTAAGCATGTATAAAAATTTGCACCTCAGTCCCTGCAAATTATTCAACAGTACAGATTTTATTTTGCTTAGGTCCTTCAGCCGTTAATTAAGGTCCCATGTGGTAAGAGCTATGATCCGGACCCATGTAGTGGCCGTCCATGTATAAAGCCGCAGCGTTCTGATGGTGCATGCCATCCATAACCATGAACTGGATATCTTCAGAAGGCTTCCAGTGCCTCTTCCTTTGGTTTATAAACCAGTTGTTGATTTGCTTCTGGTCCAGACCGGTGGATTCCGCCAATGCCACTTTCTCTGTCTCCTGCATCGATCAGAAATAACAACGTCGTTATTTAGTTAGCAGTGAGTGTCAGTTAACAAAGTTGTATAGTAAACTGTGAGTGGCAAAACATACGGAAGGGTAAGGCCATTTGTAGTGCAACTCCCACCAACTGAGTAGCTTTTGCCGCGCTTCTTTGGGTAGTTTTCCTTTCTTTCGTTTCTTCGAAAGTTCTTGCTTGAGGCTGCTTAAGTACCCACTGTACTTTTTCATGAGGTGCATCTTGAGTTCACGGTCTTCTGCCCGTGGATCAATCTCAGGAAGTTGATCAGTTTCTCCGCCAGTGTTGTCACCCTCTTCTTCTGATGAAATCATTCCCTCGGATGACTTCTCTTCTGTTGATCACATGTAAATTTACCTGTTAATTAGCCTACCATAACAAACTTTTTAAAAAGAATTTCAAATTAAAAATATGAAGACAAATTGGTTCCCAAATAAGTAACATAAATATGATCATGTATTATGAGAAGCAGAAAGGGACAGTGGTATGCATGGTGACTGAGAGAGATACATGACAAGAAGAGGTCTGATAGGAATATGACAAAAACAAAACAATCTCTTTGCTATCATCAAACCAATCTCTCTTCTGCTGATAACTTAAATTATGCAAATAGTAGAACTGATAGATAGCCCATGTGTTCAGGGGGGGACACATGTCCATATTTATATATATACACAGAGGGTACAGGCAGTACATACTACTGTATAGTTACTTGTGCCCATATACACATGCAACTCTTGTGCAACTTTGGTGTGTTTGAATGTGGTACAACAATGCCATCAATTTTTAAAGAGATGGCTATATACAGAAAACTTTGGCAACAATCAACATTTTGAAAATTACAGTTCAATAAAATGGAGGTATTGGCTAGTTGGATATTAAGGCTAAAATTATGGAGACAAGAGTATAGATGCAAACTGCAGTAGTGCTCATTGCAAATAATAACCAATGAAACAAAAATGCCAATAGGTGCGGTATAGATGGAGAATCTCTGCACAGGGGGGGTCTAGGTCTAGGGGACTACCCAATCATCTTAGCAGCATACTATGCTCTCAGTATAGGTATAGCTCCGCAGCTACAAACTATATAATACAAATGATTTTGGTCCAACTTTGAACATCAACTTCTTATTCGATATCAATTTGATTTTGACATTTCTACATTATTTCATACCCCTTGTAGCAATGTATTTTATTATAATTTTATCAACTCTTTCCGATGTGTCCTCCACGCTCAAATTTGGTCTCAAGATAGGGCGCACCACCATTTTATTCACACTCATTTAACACAAATTCTAACAACGACTTCTTAATCTTAACACCCAATTGAGATTATCATTAGTATACTTGAGTTTTCAGTTGTTCAAAGAGGAGAAACTAACACATACAAAAACATGGATTACCAAGTACTCCATATATATCAGTCAATTGTATTCTCAGAGTGTATCAGAAATATCAAGTCAATAGCCTCTACTAAAGTGTGCGGCCAACATGCTGTAATTCAATCAATGAGAAATTGTGAAGTTATGTAATAATAATACCAGAAGGGTTGTAGATTCTAATGGGGCCAGCTCCAAGCATGTTGAGCTGTGATTCAATCCTTCTCATGAAATCTGTTGCCTCTTGCAAAGGTCTAGTCAGTTCCTCCCTATACTTCACCAACATATCGTAGTATGCTTCCTACAAATCGATAAAAACACAATTCAGATTTCGTACTAACCAGTTATCTCTAAATCATATGCTAAAACTGCATGTGAACATAATCAGTAAACCCTAAATTCACTTTCCACATTCATAAGTGGATGCAACCACACCCTAATAATCATTCAAACAAAATTAAATTCTGATACCATAAATTGATCAAGCTCCGGATCTCCTGATGCATTCTTTCCAGACGACGATGAGGACCTTTGTCTATTCTCAAATTCCTGCCTTGCAGCCACCAGCTGTGCCACCACTTGTGGAGGAGCTCCAACCTAAAAAAATTAACAAACCAATTTAACATGGTATGGAAAGCAATAACCGAATAATAAGTACACTCAAGAAGTCAAGTTATAAACCTTCTGGCAGTCCATATAAGCCTGGAGAAGATTAGAACACTGAGGATGAGACATGATCTTGGCCTTAATTGCTGCTGCAGCTGAATCATTTTCTGGACACTGATCATCCCTTTCATTCCCACTATTTTCTCTGATAATCCCTAAAGGATATTGATGAAATTTTTGGCCAAGAAACTGAGAAGTGGTAGCTGCTAATTCACTCTTAACTCCACTACTTTGATGATCAAATTGAAAATACTGATGCTGGAAAGCTGATGATGATGATCCTCCGGCGCCAGACACCGGCAGGGCGTTGGTTGATCTAGTACTGCTGGGGTTGATTCCGTAGGTGGATGCAGCTGACACTGGGTTACCGTACAAGAAATTTGCTCTGGGAGATGAATGTTCTCTAAGTTGATTGTTATACTCCTCCATAACTATATAAAGGAAAGGTAAATATAATTGCAATTATGATCTTTAAATAGGTGATAATTACATGGAAATATGATAAACCCTAGAGAGATTATAGCTTGACATGATCTTCCAGGATAACATCATGTCTAGGGTTTTGGTTAAAATATGAGATGTGGTGAACTGATGAAGAAGAATCAAAGCAAGTTGCAACTATTTGTAGAGATAATTTAGGACTTTCAAGAGATTAGAAGTTTGATAAGGAAGAAGATGGTGAAGAAAAGATTGATGGAGCTGAAGCTATGGTGGCTGTGTTTGATTTGATGAGATGATGATGGTGTTGGGAATATTGTGTTTGGAGAGCTAGCTAGGGGCATAGTGATGGACATGAATGGATGGACAATCACATGGTGTTGTTGGATGGCCAGAAAAGAGAGATGGAAAGTGGAAGAAAACTCAACCGTCAACAGCACCCTCTTGACAAGACTATTTTTTCTTTATAAAAAAAACATTTAGTAAATGTAGTTGGAGCTTATCATATTAAAAAGTCATTTAATAGCTGGACAAGACACAATGATATTGATGTTTATCTTGCATATTATACTCCTGATTATTTTCACTGTCCCAAGAACGTATTAAAAGAGCGCCTAAACCTAAAAGTACTGATCTCATTACAACGGACCAATCACACAAATGTATAAGAATAAATGTGTATGTATTGAGATTTAGGGTTTGGCCTGGTAGGTGTTAGGAGAAGAAGGATGACAATTTCAATTGAACTTGCCCAGTTCCTCAATCGTCCTATTCCGGTCAAAAAAAATAACATATCCGAGTTAAAGTTTCTTGCGGTTATGTTTATTAGAGTCAGTAACCGCCAAAAACCTTTCCAGAAATCATCCCCACAGTCTTGCCCTAATGTCTATGAACAAAATGAGTGAAGTTATTACTCACATAAAGCTCAACACAACAAAAAATCAAATCAAAATCAAATCAATGTTTCCCCGTATAGCACAATGTCTTTTAAACGTTGTCACGAGAAAGAAAGAAAATCACTACATACTGTATTTTTCTAGCTAGTAGTAGTAAACAACCTTTAATGACTTGAGGATATTAGAGAGACATTCTCAACCAAATCCTTGTTATAAAAGATTGACAATTTGAAAATTATTTTGAGTATGAATAAATGTATAGATCTATAAGAGTGTGTTCTTGTAAGTTGAACCAAAATTCTACTCAATAGACATGAACCGAGAAAATTAATTTGAATTATATAGGACTAGGAGAATTTTTTTTTTTTTTTTTTTTTTTTTGATTGAGTGCTTTAGCACTAAAGTTGCAGCATCTGTTCTTTTTTTTTGATGCGCTGATAGGGACTTGAACCCGGGATCCTCATGCCCGGGTGGAGCGCTCAACCAGTGAGCCAACTCACTAGGAGAATTGAAATAATGAATTTTGTGACTTAACTTTCAAGTTGGAAAAATAAAACAGTTAACCCAACTTCCATACTTCAATATAAATCCTATAAATGGGTTTGGAACTGAACTCAAACTAGAAAAAGCTAAATTTGAATTACAACATAAGAATACAGAGTCCACACATTGGAACTGAAATACACATTTCTCATCAAAAAATGATGTAGGCTAAAGTTATGCTTAGCTGTTTCATATTATTTGAGCCTAGAACAAGCCACAGGGGGTCATGACCTGATGTGTAAAACAGGCAGCAGGCAAAGCTATGTACAATTGTACATGAGAACTTGACTAGAGAGGGCAGAAAAAAAAGTGTTGTGCAGAGTGACTCTCAGAGTTTATAGTGATGCAGAATTCTTTTCAACTACAAATACTCCGTTGTGATTGGATCATCACACAAAAAAAGTTGTCATTGGATTTTCCTTAGGTTATCAAAAAAAAAAAACATTTCATAGTTCAAAATTCAAATAACTTTAACATCAAAAAAAAATTCAAATAACTTCAGTTTGTCTGCAGGAAATTATTTGGTCTTACACCCACGTATGATGTGTATTCTAATAAAACCATCAGCAATCAACCTTGTGTGACTGATGAGATGAGGCTTTAGTTGGTTAAATCAGATTTTCTTATGGAGATTTTATTTAAGATTATAATGCGTTTAGCTTTAGGTTTAGCAACATTCCCAAAAGACGATGGAGGGAAGAATGTGACCCACATTGAATTATTTGACCCCCGTAAGACCCGGGCTACTACAGCAGCAAGGGGCCAAAGACAGGCACCTTTCTTTAGGGTTTAGTAATTACTGCAAGCTACCCCTCCTTCCTTCAATATTTGTCTAAAAGGACAAATTGCACAAGAATTAAAGACAAATAAAAATAGTACAATGGAGGAGCGATCAAATGAGGCATCAAAATTAGAATGAGGCACGTGAGGCACGATCTCAACCACATATCTAACCCCCGTGCGTTGTGGGCGCGCCACGTGTCCAAATAGTAAAACCCACTAACTCATAGTGTGAACGCAAAAATGGCGGCTGTGAACGTGGCTTTGCCACGTGTCACAATGGAAGGCCGAGATCGTGCCTCACGTGCCTCATTCTACCAACCCTGCCTCAACCGAGTGCTCTCCTAGTACAATGTGTATATATATTTGCATTATATGCTGTTGAAGTACAATTGAGAATCAATATTGTAAGTTTCAAGCACATGGATCATCATATTAAAGTAGATGAAGATGATTGAATATGATTGGTTGAGATTAATTGTTTAACTATGTTTAAAAGGAAAGTTAACAAACATTATGAGACGATACAAAACAAACATAGTGGAACGTAGAGCGTAAAACATACATGGATGCCATTGGTAAAGACAAAAAAGTAAAGTCATTCTTATTATGCAAGCGCTTTATTTTTTATTTTTACAGCTTTAGGGTTTTTTCGATATGAACAACACAGAGAGCAGTCATGTCACAAACTCCGAGGACAATCGAAGCCACATCTAATGTAATCAAGATTTCAACATTAATAACCTTATTATTACCAAAATAAAACATTCAAATGTACTCTATAATCGCATGCCATAGCTCTTGGAAATATCAACCAAGACCTCTTACAATTTCTTGATAAAAAAAAACACCTCTTACAATTTCATCCACATGGACAAATTAATTTGGATTATTGTTTCTACTAAATATCTTGTTTTTCTTATCTTTATATGAGTAACTGAAGAAATGAAGCAAAGTAATATCTTGTCTTTTTTTTTTTTGTTGATAAAGAGTAATATCTTGTCTTTAATGTTTAATCTTATTAAGAACTGAATATTGATGTACTTTTCATTTTGTCCCAGCTGTTTAGCATAACCATTTTATGTTGCTGATCGTTGTCTATGAGAAAGATAATTCAAGCTATAGCGAAAAGTAGATCAATCAATACACACCCTTTTTTTTTCACCAAAGAAATTCAGCAGACAGATGATTAACTTTAATATGCATTAGTGACATTTAGGGCATTAATCTAATCAAAAGGGTGATTTGTATGTTGGTGTCACCTTAAAGGGAAAATCACATAAAGAGTATGCTTTTTTTTTCTTTTCTTTTTTTTTGATAAAAATAGAATGGCATATATAGACGTGAAGAAAAAGAAAAACAACAACAGTGCAACAGACGACCAACACACCGGATCAGAACATCTAAACACGAAAAATAATCCAAGCACAGTTAATCAATCCTTCGACTGCTTCGTCTGCTTCCCACTTCAAAGTCCAAAACATGTCAAATTAGCCAAACGGAAGAATTGATTCGACAGCCAATTCTGAAGTGACGATGCTTTTTTGATTTGTTTAATTTGAGATTCTTACGCAAGATACATGGGATATATAGGGATACACCTTAAATTTTGATGTTACTTGAGTTTTGCCTAAAATTTAGTTTAAGCTAGCGGCGAGATATATTAAGGTCAGTTTGGTTCATGAAAAATTTGTGTAATGGAAAAACTTATTTTGAGATAAAATATAATTTCATATGTTTGGTGGTCCAATAAGTAATTTAAACCAAAACAAAAAGATTCGTTATACAAATTTCTCTTATGTTTTTTATGAGAAATTAACTTTATCATTAATTGTACATTTTATTGTTTTCTAATACATTTTTCATGATCAAAATAAAGGTCGAGGGGCACAATGCTGAGAACACATTTTACTAATTTTACTTTGAAGAAACTCTTGCCCGGCAATTATCTAGAAAATACAAAATAGTGTTCTTTAGTTATAAGAATTTACCCGCAATTAACATGTGTCCTTTTTAGGTTAGGAACTCCTGACCTACAACCTAGGATTTAGGGTTAGGAAATCAATCTGGTTTTGGTAATCAAGAATAGTTCACACCATAAATGAATTACAAGACACAAGTTTATGCACTTTTTTTTTATAACGCTAAATATGCACATTTATAAACCTAAGTAGTAAATTAGGTAAGGGTTTTCTGAGTTGAAGGATTTGATGAGAATGATGGGAGAGGGTATGGGGGCCTGGGTGAGTGACATACTGACTGACAACCTGTGACAGTCTTATAAGTGGGATCTGAAGCGCGCGAAAACAGCGCGGGAGCTGTTCCCTCATCACCACAAGACACAAGTCTTATAAACTTTACTTAAATAATCATCATCATCAGTATCAACCAGATACTGTCACTGCTCATGTTACTGTATTTAATATACAGTACAGACAAACACTTGCATCACTTCTGCTGCAACCTGCAACTTGTGGTTGTCAACTCAGTTCATCTCACTTCTTTTCAGTTTTTTTTTTTAATTGCCTCTTAGTAAGAAAGCAATCTAACAATGGGTAAAAATAATATCTTTCTATAAAAATCATGTAAAGTTAAAAGCAATAACTAAAAATAGTCTATATTCTAAATATTTTAATACAGTAAGAGAACAAAGAACTACGGAGTATAAGCGAAAACAACAAACTCTCTCTATTTCATTTTGCATCAATGAAGGTAAAAAGTAATACTTATAATCATTTCAATTATTCAGCATTATCACTTCTGTTATTTCTTTTCTTTTTTGTCCCAAGATTCTTTAAATTTTTTGATTTTTTATTATTTTTTTAATTAAAAATTTTTATTTTTATTTTTTGGGTTTGAATTTGAAGAGTAGAATGTCTTCTTTTTTTTTGATAGGGGGTTTCTTACATCTCATGCATATCAATTATCATACGAATACATCTTATAATATTGCATGAGAACTCAAACGGATACATATGAAGACTTGACTTTTTGGAGCACAGGCAACGCATGGCACCAATCCGGATTTGATACTTGAATTGCGTTCACTGAAGCACAGGCCATAAGACACCTATAACTAATTGAAACCCACGAGCATAAGCTTGACACTCAGCACCTCCATAGGCAGCAGCACCTACAACACGTCCACGAGGGACGAATAACACCTCCGTGAAGGAGGAACAACACGTCTGCGCCAAGGCAGGACGAAAACACATTCACAAGGGATGAATAACACTCCTACAAAAAAAGAAGAAAATGATACTCAGGGTAATCGAATCCTTGACCTCTTGACTATTTGTCAAGATTTCAAGCCACTCGACCAAATCCCTTTTCACAATAGTAGAATGTCTTTCCAACGTTTATTTTATCACATTTCTATTTTTTATTTAATTTCAAATCTACAAAAAATAAATTTCGCTTTCTCTTTATTCATAAAGCATGTGGATCCCTTAATGTTTTCCTTTCCAAATGTCGTCTCCATTATTGCTCACCTATCAAGGATTACTTTTTCCTTTTTTTATTTATATGATGCATGAAAGTAATATATAATAAAATCTCTTTATTATTGCTTTATCTTATTGCTGATGCCCCAAGAAATTAAGGTGTTAGGAAGTATGCATGTGTACATGTCAACTACACAAAGATTAAGCCTAATTTCTAAAATCCAGCTTAGCTTCATGATGGTTTCGATGGACACAAATCATTGTAGTGTTTGTAAGAAAATGGTTCTTTGTTCTCCCAATTTGAAACCCATCTCTTAGTGTTATGAATGTAATTGTGATAGTTTGTTATGTTGAATTCTTACTATGAAAGAGCGAATCTGGATAAAAAAGTTGAAGTAAATTAGGGTTAGGCACAGCTAAAGATGGGACATGCGGAGTGTAGGAGGGAGCAAAGTGGGAAGCGAGAGCAGCTGTTGGAGCATGTGAGATGTAGGTCAAATGGATGATCCAATGGAACTGTACTGAGACAAACATGGAGCCCTCCTAATTTTCTATTTCATACACATTATGTAATCTTAAATAAAAAAGGCGAAGTGAAATGGTTGGTGCCTATCGCTTGGGGTGGCAAAAATCGATCCGAAGTTAAATATTGTCCGCACCGCATCGCATCGCATCATTTTTGGAAAAAATCAATTTGTTAAAAATCGCACCGCAACCAAATAAAGCGGTGCGGAATCAGTTATTTATCTCAGACCATCGTTTTAAACCGCACCGCATTTATAATTAAATAATTCAAAATTATTACATATAAAAACAAAAACAAAAAATAATTTCAAGCCCAATGAGTCAATTTATGAAGCTAAGAAAATATAAGGATGTTGTTGAGATTAACGATGAAGTAGACAAGTACTTCAATGAACCATCTGAATACCCTTCAAACAAGAATTTCAATCTTTTGGATTGGTGGAAGGAAAATGCATCAAGGTATCCTATTCTATCTAAAATTTCCAAGGACATATTTGCAGTTCCAGCTTCTACAGTTGCTTTAGGGTGGTGGATCCATTTAGAGCTACATTAACTCTAAGATGGTTGAGGGGTTGGTTTGTCTAAATGATTGGCTTAGGGGTTGATCATTTTCCATGTATAAAGAGCCTACGAAAAAAACAGAACTAGAACTCTATGCGGACCTTGAAAAATTAGAATCAGAAACAGGTTTAAGAAAGCCATGAATGATCATGTATTATTTCTATGTATTGTCAAGTTCATGTTTTTATATCATATGTCATAGTGTTTGACTTTATGTGTGTGAGTCCTGTAATTAAGGTATGTGTTGTTTCATTTGGGTCAGGCACAGTCCAGTGTCAGGGGTTCTTTTTCTTTTCTTTAATGTAAACTTTGAATATCGGTTTTTAAACCAAACCGCACCGCACCAAATAAAATGGTGCGGTACGGTGCATATTTGGTTTTGACTTTAATGCGGTTTACAGTATGAAAAATTTACAAACCATTTAATGTGGTGCGGTTACAGATTTACTTTTAAATCGCACGAAACCGTACCGCGCCCACCTCTACCTATCGCCATATACTTTTCGGTCTTCCATAGTCTCTTGTACTTCATATTTAGGGCGCTTGTTCAAAATTATACTACCTCATGTAGTTTGTAATTAGAGCTTTTATTGACTATAAAAGATAATCTAGATAATGATGATGACCAATTAGGTGATGTTTATGTATAGTTTAAACTTTAAAGTTTGACTTTAGTAGTTTAAGCTGTTGCCACATCAATGATTTGGGGATGTAGATAATTTTAAAGTGATTGTTTACATTGAACTAGAAATTCAATTCAGATATCATACACTTTGTTGCAAAAAAAATAAACTGACATAAAAAATACGATAACAACATCTTATTCTTATGAATTTCATATTATGACGAGAAACGAGAGAGAATTTTTGATAAATATTATTACATCTGAAGTTTTATTGAGAATCATCCAACTAATATGTTTATTATCTACACGAAACTTTTAATTATATATAAACAAAATCACATATGAAAGTTGAAACACATATAGACAAAAACATTCATTTAGCAAACTAACATTTGGGGGTTATCATAAATGACAATGATATAGTGTTAAGCTAGCTTTATGATGAATACACTTAAGTCGCCATGACAAAGATTGATAGGGTTGTGTTTCATATCTGGCGTAGATGATAAGATATTAGAATCCATAACAAGATCATCCTGGAGCCCATTTAGGCCACCATTTTCTCATCATCCATTATTTTTCAGCAATAATTTGAAACTTACATCCATTATTTACAATTTAGTCAGGTTTCATCATCCTCTTTCTGCAACATTTTATATTACTTAGTATCATAGGAGAGGAATTTGTGAAACAAGGCCATCTCATAATGCCCTCATAAGTAATAAAACTAGCCAAACCCTACAAAAGGTGATATCTATTTGATGGAAATCAGCTGAATTCTTCTTTATAGGCGTCTATAAATCATTATTGGGTGCTAATAATATTATTAGCAATACTTTAATGATATATTTACGACTCGGATTTTAATTAAACTCACCACGTCATTTTGATGATACTGTATACCTTTGTCGAATTAATTGTGTCATAAGTGTACCTAGTACTCTAAATTTACATTATTAGAGATATTTTCAGTTGAGTATAGGATCATTCCTTCCCAAAAAGAAATCAAAGTTATGGAAGACATGTTTCTTCCAGCTGCAAGTATTCTTCGCTCTAGGGTGGTGATTGTAACCTTAACTTGTTCAACTTTGACTCAACCAGTTGTAAAAAGATTCCCAGTAAATAGCTTTTTCTTCAGAATGTATTGTCATAAAGGTAGATCAAGTTCCTTGGGCTTTTTTTATCAAAAGAAAAAGTTTATTGGGCTTTTGTACTCGAGGATGTGGGCTTGAAACCCTAGCGGGATATTAGTGTAAATACTCATCATTTTAGTATTTCAAGGAACAGCTGAGGAAAGCTCTAAAGCAATACCAGTATAAAATAACCAAAGAACACTACTACCAATAAGAAAAACCCTCATCATTTATCAGGGCATATGCACCCGTTGAAATATTGAGACGGACCTCATTGAGAACTTCCTCACGAATAGTAGTAAATAAGCATAAAAAGTTTGTATTATGTTGTAGGATGTTGTATGAAAATGTTAGCATATACACCCACCATCTCATTGAGACGGACCTCATTGAGAACTTCCTCTCTCGATTCTCGCACCCACTCACAAAAAGTTTGAGTGGGTGCGAGAATCGAGAGAGGAAGTTCTACCAGAAATGCTCCTTGGGGATTTCTGGTAGAACTTCCTCAAACTTTTTGTGAGTGGATGCGAGAATCGAGAAAGGAAGTTCTCAATGAGGAAGTTCTCAATGAGACGGTGGGTGTATATGCTAGCATTTTCATACAACATCCTACAACATGATACAAACTTTTTATGCTTATTTATTACTATTCGTAAGGAAGTTCTCAATGAGGTCCGTGTCAATATTTCAACGGGTGCATATGCCCCCACAATCACATGAATGGATTTAACACTTTGAATTTTGAATTGAATAAATGCTGGAATGCATCCCTTTTTTTTTTTTTTTTGAGGGACATCCCTTTTCTTATATATAGTAAAAACTAGTCTTTCTTCTTACCAGTACTGCATATCATTTCTTTGTTCTGTCTCAGTCTCTCATGTCCCATGTTACTCAAAAAAATCTGAGTGACAGAGTTGAATAATGTGTGTGTACCGTGCACGTACGTGTCTGCTTTTTTCTGACAGCTTTTGCTTTTAGAGCTCTGCAAAACACAAATAGTAGAACAATTTATCGCTGCAAATTGGACTTGGAGAACTGGAGTCTCTTTAGCAGTTTAGCTTCCCTTCACCCTCTCTTCTTTCCTATTTTTCCTTTCAAAGAAGTCACTGACTGATATAGTCCATCACAACATATTTATTATTTTCTGCCTTTGTTGGGTGATTTGTGCTCAGCTCATTCTCTGCTGCTCCACTCTCCTGCGCTACCTCTCAATTCCTCATCATCTTCTGAACCTCTCAAGCCTTCATTCTTTTCAATGGGTTTGATTCATAATCAGATATCTTTCTTCTTTTTTCATAAACATCGACTAATAAGTCTCATTCCACCACTGATCTTTCTGCTGTTATCAAGCTCAACCCATTTCAGATTTATGGCTGAAGGTAGGTAGGCTGATTTGAGTCACAATCATTCACAATTCCCAATCAAGAAAGTCCAAAAAACTTAACCAGATTTTAATCTTGCAGCTACAGCTCAACCCAGATACAACGAAGCTGATCAGGTACAAACCCATCTCCAAATTCTCACATAGTTTCAATCTTGATGCCATTTGAGCCCACCCAGTACACAACCTGACCAAAGATTCAATCTTTTTTTGTTACAGAAGACAGTTTTTGAAATTAGGGAACGAACGATCGGATCAAGGCCACCCAGATGTCAATTCAGATGCAGAGGCTGTGGTCCTTGCGAGGCGATTCAAGTCCCAGTAACTCCACAGCTTTACAATCACAACAATGGAGGAGGAGGAGCAAGATTAAGAAGATCAAGCAGCCGTGTCTATCAAACTTACGAGATGGAGTACTCAAGAGGGGATGATGTCACAAATTACAAACCTATGGGGTGGAAATGCAAATGTGGAAACTTAATCTTCAATCCCTAAAACTGGAAATTTGATAGGAAAGTTTTTATCTTTTGATCAAATATTTGTGTGTGATGGGAAATGTGTAATTTTGTATCTTCTGATGACGTCATCATCACACCATTGAGTTGATAAATGACAATGTTGTTTAGTATTTTATATTGGTTGATAATCTATGGAGGTCAGCTGTCAGTAATCTGATTCATATCTTTGTTGTTGTACTAGAAGTAATGAATTGGAGTGGTTGTGGTTGCATCATAAAGTTTGATTACACTTATTACAAGGTGGGTTTGATTTTGAAGACAAAAAGTTGCATTTTTTAACTGATTTAACTGATTCTCAATCTCTACTCGGAGTTAAGACGACCTTCATCAATCTCTTCATTGACGGAGCATAGAAAATTCTCATTTGCATTGAAGAAAGAAAAAAAAGCAAAAAAAAACATTTTATTCAATGTTTTGGAACACCACTAGACTAGTTGACAATGTTATGTGAGCTTCATCAAATCTATCAATAGTGGGAAGAAGTGTGGTTTCATTCAATGGATACTTCTTGAGATCAACCAAAGCCTTTCTCCAATGCTTGAATCACAATTAAGCCTCTTGGGAATACTAGATAGACTTAGAGATGCTGAAACGAGTACCTAAGATGAAGTGTTTCAAATGTTTTGCATTTGGAAGAGACAATTTTAGGGATCCATAAACCAATACAATACACCTCCCAATGTTTGTCTATCTCTAAATAAAATCGGAGACATATGAAAGTTAGGCACAAAGATGTTGGTGTTTTCCATGAGAAGCGATCAAATGAGGCAAGATAAATAAGAATGGGGCAGTGAGGCACGATCTCGACCGTCCATCCAACCCCCCGTGCATTTGTGGCGCGCCACGTGGTAAATAGTAAAACTCACTACTTCGTAGTGTGAACGCAAACGGCGGCGTGCCACGTGGCATCACCACGTGCGTCCGATCAACGACTCGGATCGTGCCTCACTGCCTCATTCTACCAACTCTGCCTCAACCGAGTGCTCTCCGTTTCTTATTAATTCGAAATAATTTCGTACTTTCAATATCAGATTTATATAAAGATTTCTAGATTATTTTGCAGAAAATATTGAGACGGTGTTAAATAATTCAAAAACCCACTTTTTATTGAGTTAAATTTTTTTGTAAACAAACAATGAATTAATATGAGATTGGGGTTTCAAATTAATGATAAAGAAGTACTAATCATTTAATCAACATGATATTTTACAATAAAAGTGCAGTAAAATTGGTATTTAGCAGTGTTATTAAAACCGGACCGGTCATCGAACCGGTCAAGTCACTGGGTCGATGGGTCAGTGGTTCAACCGGGTCGAACCGGTTTGACCCGCACGAATTAAAAATAATAAAATAATATACTTATATATGATATTATAATTTAACATATTTATGACTTGAATAAATATTACATGTTTATGATCTGATTACAATAACATACCATAACAAATTTAGAATTTACTAAAGTACAAATCAATAATACAACAATAACAATTTTAGTCTTAATTTATAAGTCACAACAATAAGGGATTTCTAAGAATAATTGAATTTCTAGCTAAATTGATAGTAAGTAATAAATTTTATAGATTTGATAAATGAATATACATTATTGAAACAAATAATAAAACAAGAATTATGTTTAGCTTGGTGGAAGGAGAGGGGATAATTATAGAGGAAGACTAGGTTCGAGTCTTGTCCAAGTCAAATTAAATATATATTTTTTCAAACCAAATCGAACCGATTGAACCGATCAAATTACGTTTTAATAAAACATTGTGTCAATCGGTTCAACCGATCGGGTCTTGACCGGTTTTGACCGGGTTTGACCAAGTTTGACCGGTTCATTGCATATCCGATCCGATTACATAACCGGACCGGTTCCCGATCCAACCAATCGAACCGGCCGATCCGGTCGGTTTTCACAACACTGTCTATTTAGTAAGTATAAATGGAGTACGGACTATTTCATTTTATGAAAACGTGCAAGCACGCATATAAACACATCATGAAACCCTAAGAGTATTTATTAGGGTCTATCAAAAAAAAAAAAGAGTATTTATTAGGGTAGTAGTACAAATACCAACTTCCACAACTGTCACCTGCCAGACCTTAAACTCCCACACACGTCAAAGATACGTTGACACCAGTTACTCCACAATTTTTTTATAAAAAAAAAAAAGTTACTCCACAATTTAAAAAATAAAATTCAGAAATATTAAGATTAAACGGAAAAGATAGTAAGTTTATATAATTACATATTACTTTTTAATAATACATTTTATCAAATTTCCTAATTATAAATTATGTAATTTTAAAATAAACGAAAAAACAACATATAGTTTAACAATTATTATTTAAATTAAATAACACTTGCATAAAATTTTAAAATTTTATTTTTCAAACATAAAATGAAAATTACACACAGTTGAGCAAAAACAAAAATAAATCACTGGAAACTGCACCTAAAGTCCTAACTGTACAAAAACAGTCTGTCATCGTTAGTTCTGTCACCCACCCGTGATGGAATATAAAAAAAAAAACCTCGTCTAACAACAAAGAATAAAGTCAATTAAAAATTCACACAAAACGACAAAAAGTCAATTCCTAAGAATCAGCTAAACATCTGCCGCTGACTTGTCAACTCCCTCCTCAGCTTATGTGAAAACAGCCTACAAGCATCCATGCTCAAATCCACCGCCGCAGCCACCGCCACAAACGCCGCCGCGTCTTCCAAACACCCTACATGATGCGCACTCACCTCCACCACCGGCTTGCTACATTTTCCTTCCCCCTCGACCGCCGCGGACATCACGAAACCGTTATAAGGCCATAATCCGATCCCAAAGTCCCCGCTTACGCCTGGACTAACGGAAGCAGAAGCCCCCACCGCACCCAAATCAATTACAAACTTCCCGCCAATGGCGGTGCTGAGTTTGGACTCGGCAAGAACAATGCCCGACGAGCCATTGCGATCAGGCGACTCAGTAACGAGTTCGAAACTTAGGCCTAATGAGTCGGATGTAGAATGCTCACGCCAGGCCTCTAATCTAGCCCACGGTTTTAGAGTGCCATCCCCGGGTCGTAGTATCACCCACGACCCAGGGTTCGAGCGACTCACCCGATCAGATTTAGGAGACGCCACGAATGGGGTGACCATTGAGGCTATGGCTACTGGCGAGCCTGAGAGGTCATGGACTGTGATTGACCAACCCTTGCGCTCTTTTCCGTTATGCTCTCGGAGACTATTAAGCGACTTTAGAATCCGTTTTGATACACTACTTTGCCGCTTTTGCAACGACCTGCAATACATTCATAATAAAATTATAATTTCAGTTAAATTAAATATTATAAAAATTGTGTAATGTCAGTAGAACCTTGATCTATTAGTTCGATCACCGATCGTACTGCTGCAACTAAATTTACACGTAAAAACAGGCTGCCGGATCCTCCCTTGAATCTGAAACACCTGAGGACTACACTCCGGCTCTCCATCAAACTGGAAAACAAATCTTGGATCAGGCTCTGCCCTCACCGTCAAATGAAGCTGCACCGACGACCCGGAGCCATCTTTCCCCACTTCAATCCATCCGTTATGAAACAAAGCGGCTCTGCTCAAAGCTCCCTCCAGATCAAGCGGCACGGTAATCTTCCCAAGAAGCTTCCCTTGCCCAATCACACACCCGCCTCCGACGCTTCCGACGCGAACAGAGATTTTCAGTCTGAGTTTTCCGGCGAACATGAATTTCCGTACCAGCTTGTCCACGTCATCCTTGCTGAGGTGGAACGTGACAGCCGCGTTGGATTGAGTTTCTGGTGAATGGGTTGTTTCCGATTGGATGATTGGGACTGAGGCGGATTGAGGCGGCGATTTCTTGAGCTTGATTTTGCAGAAACAGAGGGATGAAGTTGGGTGGATTGTTGAGTTGGGTGATGCTTTTGGAGCTGAAGTTGGGATGATTTTGAGGGCGAGGTTGCTGACAGTGAGTCTGGTGAACGGAGAAGGATCCATCGCCGGAGATCAGTTTGACCAGTGAGATTGATTTTTTCAGGTTGTGTTTTGGAGTGGAAGGGTTTGGACTTTGGAGGAGGAAAATAATGATGATGATGATTTGGTGACAGACAGCTAGGAAACAGGCTGTCATTTTAGCACGTATGAAAGTTTTGTTTAACTTGTTAATTTCTGTAATTTAATTATTATTCTACTTTAATTTCTGTGTTAATTTATATCAATTTGGGTGTGAAAAGTTGGCATAAATAAGCTTTTGAATAGAATTTTGAGAGTTTCAGATGTGAATTATATTAGTTGCATTGTCTTAAACGGATTAATAGAGCGAGGCGGTCAAATCAAATATAGCAATGATAACATTAAGTAGTTTTGAGAGATAATATAGGATTTGGGCATTCTCTCGTAAAATTATCGGAAAAATGCCATTTTGTTGAATTGTTTTTGGATTTTGCCATAAATCGCTAATAATGACGAAGTCAAATCTAATGTCTACATAGAGTTTACACGTAGAGTCGCAAACCGCTAATCCTTCCTTTTAAAGGGAAAATATGTCAATGTAAGCTTAATTGAAACATTTTCCAAATGTGTTTTTATAACGGGCCAGATAATGGGCCGTGACTATTAATGGGCCTTTTTTAGCAGTCACAAAAGCATTCAGCAAACGGTAAGGCCCCCCAAATCTGAAAATCGAGTGGTCGAAAATTGAAACTGAAAATCAAATCCTGAAACAAAACAAAAAAGGAAAATTTGTTATCCAGTTGAAAGTCGAGGCGAAAGATAAGACGGAGAAGAAGAGAGTTATCCAGAACAACGATGGCGTCTGTTTCAGCGATATTTGGAGTGAGAATAGCGTCGGCGGATACGGCAGTGATTGGATTGAAGGCGGCACCGAAGTGGAGTGGAGCGGGGATGGTGGAGTGTTCGTCGAGGCCACAGAAGAAGGGGACGAAGCATCACATGAAGACGAGGCCGAAGAAGACGCAGCCATGGGATATTAAGAGGAAGCCGACTGTGTATCCGAAGCTGCCTGCGTTGCCGGGGGAGTGGACGCTGGTGAAAGATGAGGCAGCTGCGGCGGAGGAGGTGGTGGTGGTGGCGTTGGAGAGTTGAGGAGCTGAGTTTGATAAGTTTCGTCTGCTTTGCTTTGCTTTGTGATGTTTTTTGTTGTTGTTGTTGTTTGACTTTTTGCTGGTATTGATTTCCATCAAGTGATAATTTGGATTATGGTGTTGTCTTTTTGGTATGGATATTGAGCTACCCTGCTCACTGTGTTAACACCAGCTGCTATGGATGTTCTGGTGCCGCAGCCAGGTTTGTAGCGTTGCTGGTAGATTGTGTGAGGTCTGAGCAAACACAGCATAAAGTGGCAAGTGAGCACACTCGCATTCTTGGCCGCGAGCTATGCTGGAAAAAGGGCGAAGATAGCATTTACGAGGAATTTGCATCTGAATATATAAACCAAAGTTTCATCAGATGAGAAAATATAAACAGCTGAAGATTTTCCTAGAATAGTTGGAGGAATAGTTATGCCAAGTATTTATTCACATGGTGGTATGCTTCAGAAAGGGAAATGAAGATGTAAATTAAGCATCTGGTACTCAAAACTAAAGTGTCTTTTTGGACTCGCAAGGTTGCGGTGAAGCTTATTTTCAGATTGGCCACAAGTTGGTAGTTGCTAATTTTTCAATAACTGGGAGGGATCCTCTTTTCTTCACTTCCTCGGTTCACATGATTGATGCTTCAATATGTAGTAGTTTCCCACTGGCAACTTGTATGCTGGAAAGCATTTTTATCAAATGAGGATGGAATGAGGAGAATAATCTCCAATAGATAGGTAAATAGAGGATTGTTCTTCTGGATGATGATGATGCTCAGAAGATATGAGCGTGTATCTGAACTCCATAAGCATTAGAAAACTTTGTTGTTGTTGATGCAGTCATTAACACGGAACACCTGCCAATGTATTCCGAGTTTTGGCTCATTAACAGCTGGTGATGGGATAATTTTTGTATTTCCTTTGCCCCAAGCTCAAGAAAAAGTCTGTGAACATGTATTCGTACTCTGGCATCTTCCCATACCCTGAATGTTGTGAAGTTGTTATAATCGTGAATTGGCTCTAGGACTGAATCATAATCAAACTTAGGTTGTGTCACTAACCAGGAAAATAATTGATGTCAATGACATAATATCGGTCTGGGTTTCCAAGGTCACGAATAATATCCAGATTGAACAGATGGAGACCCTGAATTTCAAAAGTACACAAAAAAAGGGAAACGAATTTAGTAACTCGCTGTGATTAACAAAATCATATGCATCCATCATGTAATAGGAGGTAAAGGGGAAGTTACCAGTCGTGGTCGAAGCTCTTTAGCTAGCCTCTCAAGCAGGGGATAAGGAGGAATCTCTGCATGGTAGTAAGATAAATCAGAATGGGGTCCATATATTTCACACCACATATCAGATACCAACTCATAAGAACGAGGAAGAGTTTTTATTGCTACAGTGCCATGCCACCACCACAAACAAAAACAAGATCGTCAGTGTTCCAGGTCCCAACATCAGTTGGCTATTGACTGAGTTGAAAACGAATTGGGAATATTGTATAACTGCTTACAAATTTCACATGACACAGGCAAAAGTTTAAGTATGACCCACCTGCAACCCTTGGATCAAGATCCGCGTCCTCAGCAGAAGCTGCAGCGCACGATACTCTTGGGACAGGAAAGACACCAGAGTTTTTCATAAGTTCACGTTTGGTAACATCAGGTAAAGAGAAACGTCTTACAACTTTTATAGCCTCCCCAATGATGTAAACTTTAAACATAACACCGCCTGCAGTGAATAGTGAATTGCAAGTTTGTGAGCAAAAGACTGTATAGAAATAAAGGCCCAAAAAGCTAAGAGGCAAATATTTTCATACCATGATTTACAAACTCTTGAAGAACAAGAGGGGGCTCAAGTTTCTGAAGAGACTCGGGATCATAAGCAATTGATAGTTCATGCGACTTTGAACTTCCATCCGCTAACAATGGCTTTGCAACTGAGGACAAAAAAAGATATATACTAAATAACAACTCATTGACGTTATCATATTCATCGCTTCCAATATTCTAATCTACAAGTTGCAGAAATGAATACCACCAAAGCATATGCTAATGGTAAAGCAAATACAAATATATTTAGATATTGTGATGAGATTTATGACCGTTCAATGTGAATTCCGAAACTACTGAAAAAAAAAATGCCAATCTCATCCATGAAAGAGCATCGTAATGTGATTTCCATACCTAGGGGCAATTTTAGTCCTGCTTTAGTGACAGCATCTGGTATTGAAGATGCGTCATCTGATGTAACAACTAGTTGCTTAGGCACACCTACTCTACCTACATAGAATCAGAAACTCTTCCGTTAGCTAAACCAAGCAAAAACTAATAAAGTGATAGACATGTCCAGCTGTTGTAAAAGTTTAAGTACAGAAATACCATAAGAATTGGATAAGTTAATGTCAGCTACATCCTGAAGCATAGACTGGCGGTTGCGCAAATGTTGTATGGCGTCTGGAGGGTCAAGGACTGTGACTTCAGGATGAGCTTCCCTATAATCCTGCATGTTCAAGCAGTTTAAGGATGCAAATAATTTGTACTTTTGTAAGCATTTCAGCTTTAAAAAAGTCACTCCATTCATTTTGCCATCAACATAATTCATTGTGTTCTAGGAACCAACCGAAACGAAATAGCATTACAAACCACCAAAATTCAGTCATAGAACAACAAATATCAGCTCCATCAACATTTAACACGAGGCGCCAATGAGAAATTTCATTCGTCCAAGAGTGCAGAAACAACTGAGTCAGACACACACTTCTTGTGTCGGAATCATAAGATAAAGAAACTACAACACGTCGCACTCATCAGTAAATCACTACAGCTTATCAATGCAAATTTTCTGAGAAACCGTTGCCAGTTACTCACTACATCATTTTCTGGGTTCCATGATGACATAAAAGTTAATTCAACTAGCACTGTCATACATCCAAACAAGAATAGAATCAATCAACTAACCTCGAGAATTTGACGCCATTCTTTTCCAGTTAGCTGCATGATTTAGGAGAGGAAATTTTTTTGTCAAATTCCCCAATCTTTCTACCAGAACCATATAATGAACGGAACAATAATTAATCTAATGGTCAACACACCTTGTGTAGTATGATGTCAAATGGACCTTGTTCCGAAAGAGAGCTCTTGGGATCAATTGGAACAAACAGTATCCCTTTGTTCCTGTTCCCCAAACAGACATTCAAAAAGTCATTAACTTTCTTTCCAATACCAGTAATCCACAAAAATTAAAACTATTTCAAAACTCCATAAGCTTAAGCATCCACTAAATATCTATACACAAGTAGCCAATAAAATATAGAAAAATGGTAGGATGGCAGAGACAATCCCAGATAAGCAATTCCAGCTACTGATCCAACCTCAAATTCATTTTTTTTAAATAAAAAACTCATTCAGAGGATTCATGAGGTCGATTTTCTATAACCGAACCCAGCAGGCCAGCAGCATACCTAGCCAACCGTTCAAGCTTGGGCTGCAAGAAACTCTTGGTCTTTTTCGACGTAAGAGCGTACCCAACCACCACCACACGGTTCATCGTCACCGCGGGTTGCGGCAAATACCGACAACCCGAACACGCCATCAACTCATTCTCACCCACATCTACCATCACCACATCATCATCTCCTCCACCGCTCCTCTTCATCGACGTCGCCTCCTCCTTAACCGTCATCCAACCAAGCCAATTAACCAAAAAAGCCCTAGCTTCCACGAAAACCAACGAAATCAGATTCCTTACAACAAATCGTTCAAACAGTTTCCGATCGGTGAAACCACGGCAGTTTCAAGATGTTATATACGAGAGACGGAATCAGACTAATCGCCGTAGATTTCGATTTTTTGAATTTGCAGAAGAGAAACAAAGAAAGTGAGGAGTACGAAATGGGTCAGGAAGGGGGTTTATATAGAGACGGAGGAAGAGCGTGGAGATGAAAATGAACGTCGTTAAAAAAATTACAGGACGGGGTTTTGTGGTCTTCTGTTACGGACCAACTACAATTCAATACGTTACTTTTAACGATCTTATCATTTTGACATGGATTATTACTTTAAGCTTTAATTTAAGTTCCAAAAAAATACCAAATTTTTAGAAAATGTTTTTTTATTGGAAATATATAGAATAATTTTTTTTATTGAAAATATATAGAATAATTTTTTTTATTGAAAATATATAGAATATGGTAGAAGATCGTTCAAATGAGGCAGCCCTCCTAGTGAGGTACGATTTGAGCCACACATCTACCTCGTGCTTTGTGAGCGCGCCACGTGTCCCACTATCAAAAGCAAAAAACAAAAATTATTCCGGTACTATTCCTACACTATTCACTGCCACATCATCAAAATGAATGGCTCACAACGTGCCTCACTGTCTCATTCTTACAATTCTGCCTCAACCGAGTGCTCCCCGAATACCATATGTTGAGTCTGTAAATATAATATAATTATTTGGAAAACAGCTTTTTAGTACATATTTCAATTTGTACACCAATACAGAAATCCATGCACTTTAAATGATGCATTTCATAAAAATAATATTAGTTTGGATTAAATCCAGACAATTAAGTTCATAATAACTACCTTCATTTGAATTTGGTATTTAATTTGCGGAAAAAGTTATAATAGTTGAGCTGACCGCAACTCTTGACTTGTAATCAAAAGTCAAAGGTCAACAAGTTATGTATAAGATGTATTCATATGGGAAGTGCTATTTTGAGGCAGAGTTGGTAGGATGAGGCACGTGAGACACATTGTGAGCCACTCATTTTGTTGATGTGGCAGGGAATAGTACCGGAATAGTGTTTTACTTTTTGCTTTTGGTAGTGGGACACGTGGCAAGCCCACAAAGCACGGAGGGGTTAGATGTGTGGCTCAGATCGTGCCTCACTGCCTCATTTTAATTTTGGTGCCTCATTTAAGCGCTCCTTGTATTCATATAGATATAGATATGTATATATGATCTAAATTTACGATGAAAAATGTGCAAATGAGACTCATAGATCCACCAAATTATAGTGGATTCATTTGAGCACAATTCTATAGGTCGATAATCAGTATGTGATGATAATAATAGTAAAGAATAAGGATTTAGAGCCGAGTGATACGATGTAAAATTTCCTTAAAGAGGCCACCTCGAAATTCGAATAATGATATATATACAATCCTAGCATGGGGTAATTTACTTGGTCCCAATGATGTAAGACCCCTTGAATGTGGAACTTCATCAAGAGCTGCTAGTCCACTCAGCCATTAGATGGAGACCGCATCTCTGCTTTCCTCCATCAGTTGTTTAAGTGGTGATCCTATTAAGAGAAGATTTCATTCAATGAGTCATGAGTGTGTCCTCCTACATTTTTCATAATTAAGTAAGACTGTAAGTCGTAAGAGTAAGTAACCCATGTGTGTGATTTTTCTCATTTCTTCCCCTTTTAATTTTTTTATAGTGTAGAGAAGACAAAAACTGTTAACATCGCCCTAAGAAAGTGGAGCTTTGGATAATGATTGGGGTATGGGGTTAGAGAGATCCTCTTAGATTCATACAACCAAATGTCTCCAAGAAGTAAATCATATGCTGCCAGTGCAAGGTTTTGATTTTTAAGTGAGCCAGCACATGTGTTGTTTAGACTGATTAAGACGTTGTTGATAAATGGTGAATAAGATAGTGATAAATTGTAAAGTCTTGTATTCAAATCCTATCGTGGTACTTTTTATTTTCACAATTTTGTAGAATTTTCCTAGTCCCACTTATGGTGCGAACTCTTCATACATCCTTCGTGGATGTTTTCCTCTTCCTCGTCCTTTGTGGACGTTTGCAGGTACTACCCTCTCGCGGAGGCGTGCTTAAGTAGCGCTAAGGTCCTTCCATGGAGGTGTTTGTCGATTTGTGGCCGGATTTCAAAGTTAGAGGTCCGAGATGTCTTGCGCTTCATCGAGTGACTCAAGTTCAAATTCGGGTGGTGCCCTTTACGTGTCTCATGTGCTCAAATAAGCTAGAAATATACATGTACCCGAGAAATATCTTGTATGCGATGTATTCATTGATGTCTTATATGAGATGTAAACCCGATATCAAACAAATGTTGCTGATAAATGTGTTGTTTTGGACTGATTTTATTTCTTTCGAATTAACAATATAATTTCCATTTTATTTTTATTATGTATTTTCAATATCAGTCAGTTTCAATTTAATTTGTTATTTTAATTCCAATTTATTTATGAATTTTAATTTTACAATTTCATTGAGTTACAATTTAACATAAAATAAAATACACCTTTTTCATTGAAAAATAACACTAAACACTGAAAGGGAAATCCACAAAGATAATTATAATTCATCAGCTAATTTAAATAAAAATGGTTAAAAGATGAATAGTGTGATGAAGTGCTACCATTGCATAAATTACTCGAATAGCGCTTCCTACTAACGAAAGAGGTGCTACTCGAAAAGCATCAACTCCTAAACGGATACACACCTGTTATTACATGGTTCATAAAAGGTAAATGCAAGAAGCATAGATCATCGTTATTCTTTGTAATTTAACTTTACTAGCATACAGAGAGACCATTTATGAAACTGATCCAAAGGGCTTGTAGGTTTTGAGATCCATCACAATTCCTTGAATGGATCCAGCAGCTGCAATAAGGGAGATAACCAGACATGTCCAACTAAGGATCTTCAGCCACATCCATTCTGGAGAAAACTTCTTCACCTTCGCTTGAGCAATGTGCATTTCAATTGGAAAGTACACTGTCAGAGGATAGAATGAGCCTGCGCCGAGGAGACCCAATATATCGTTGAAAAACGGGATTAACATGGCTACGACCGATGTTATAATGACGAAGATTGTTCTCCACACTAGCCTGAACAAATTGACAGGGTATCCAAGCACCTTGTGATCCTTGTTTATAAATGAGCTCTCTGGCCACCATTTTGCACTTTTTTCCTCCACAATCGAAAATACTGGCTGGGCATAAACCTAAAGACGCAAAATGTCAATGAGGTTAAGATCATTAAATTAATGTTCATGACAGTAACCGAATATCTCGAATTAACAATTATATATTGAAGTACATATTTACCTGGTAAGCACCAACTAGATGGACTACAATGCACACATTGGCAAAGTCGATGAGCCAAAAGGGCTCGTAAAATCCAAATCCAGTCAGAAAATTTCCTGGGGCATTATTTCCGAATGCAGCATACCCGAGGACACCGCAAAGAACATAAAAGGCAGTGGTGGTTGAAATGCCAATCACTGATGCTTTTTTCATCTCTATTTTCTCTGGTGGACTTGGTTTCAATGTGTCCTGCTCGTTAGACACAAGAGATGTATCCTTTAAAAAAAAGCTCGATAGTTTTACCTGGTACGAAATTCCAACTTATGCAAAAATGCACATTTTTAATTTTTTGGTTTCACCTGAATTTCAACCATGATGTTCGAAAAACTGTAGGCAAAGGCTATGTTCCCAATAGATTGAAACACCTTCCATATTTTGTCCTGAGCGGTGACATCAATGCCCACCGTCGTGCCCGTTAAGGTAGTTCTCGGTCTAGGACCTCCGCCTTTAAAACAGAAAAAAATAATTTTCGAACATAGGCCGGATATTATATTGGTGTGAAACGTAACTTCTATCACAATGTAAAATAATGTAGAGTTTTGGTCATTTGTTTACCTACGACTTTGGCGAGGGCGAGGCCAATGCCGATGCCAGAGTAGGAAAATGACATGACGGCTGCGACGACAGAGAGCCATGCGAGCTTATGGAAATTGGGGATTTGGCTGATTACAAGCTGAATGCAGCCGAAGGCGATCATGTAAGGATAGTTATTTGTCTGGCATGTGACATGGTGGCCATACTTGTGAAAGCAATTAGACCGATGCACAGCCCTTTTTGTCGCAAAATTTCACATTGAAATTATCACATGTCAAATTCAATCGGACATACACAAATATGAACTTGGGATTAACATCACTGCTTACGAAATTAATGAGAATTTGAATTAAAACTGAATTTTTTATCGATATTTGAAATACTTACACCATGCTTATAGATGCTGTTATGGTGTATCCAATGGCGGTTCCTACGAGATTAGAATATTGAGCCAAGGCGCAAAGCTTGACACTTGTTTCACCTGAAAATAGATTATCAATAAATCCATTTATTGAATCATATATTCATATTAAAGAATAAATTATTTATTTAAAAAAGTCAAACATAAAAAAAATACACATATGGGAATTCACATTCACCAATTCTAAACAATCTAAAAAAGTCATTGGAACTCACCACAATTGAAAAAGATGCAATTAATTATTCAAAACGTAATAAATGTGATTCAATGCACAGAAAAAGATGGTGCAAGACTGTTAATCTGCTTTTAAAATTAAGATAATATCTCGGTGACTTACCCAGATAGGCTCTGACCACCTCCATGTAATTGTGGCCTCTTTTGCCGGTGACCGGAGCACGGTGACAATCAGCCAAGAAAAAGGTAGTGTAAAAGGTGATCAAGGAGAAGGCGATGAGCACTAATATTCCTGCTATCCAGCCAAGTTGAGCTATAGACCACGCTAAGGACAGGACTCCTGACCCGATAACCGCCGTGATAACATGCGCACTGGCCGTCCACATCGTTCCTTCAAAAATTAAATAGACTTTTTTTATACATCAAAGGAAATCATTTTGATCCATTAGAATTCAAATCCGTGACTTATATAGTGTTAATCACTGCTCTTATCACTAGGATGTGCTCCTGAACCTGATGGAAGCGATGAAATTCTTCTTAATTCAGATTGACCATAGTTTGATAGAGATATATGGTAAAAGGCTGAATACATTTTTGTTCATCGAGAGATTTTCGACACGTACCAGTCCTTACACGTCCATCCTCATCGTCGAAGACGTCCTTTTTCTCTCCGGAGTTGTTTCTGTCAAGGGTCATGTTTAGAGGCCGATTTGAGAAATGAGAAGATGGCCGGGTGTGGTGACTGGTGAGGATGATATCTTTTTTATACGAGGTAAGGAAATCATACGAGAATTTAGGAAATTAAAAAATAAAGATATTATTGCAAAAGTGGCATTGCCGATTGCGCACATACAATCTTTTTAACTGTTTTTTTTATTATGGGTTACATGGAACATACAGACATATAACACATACATGACATATTTAGGAAGCGTTCGGTTGAGAATTCTTAAAAATTCGAGAAGTTGAGTATTTAAATCTCACAATTAGATCATGATGCATCTTTGAATCTGCATGTGACACATCACAAAGTAAAAAAAATGTGGCTTTGACTTTGCATGCATCTTGGAATATGCACATGAGACACATGTCACCACCAAAATGCATCATGCATTTTGGAAGGTGAAGATTAGGGTCTCAAGTTTTCGAAAAATAAGAAGTTCTCATTTGAGCGCTCCTCTTTGGTGTACACATATATTTCTAGTCCGTTTATAACACATGACACACAAAGGGCATCACCCCGGATTTAAACTTGACTTGAATCATTTGTTGACTATTGCAAGACAAGACCAACTCAATCATCACCTTATTGGCAATAATCTTTTAATTGTTGAATAGAGTAAAAAGTTATCGGAAGAAACTGTTACGCGTTAGTAGAGAAATGAGATATTACCTTATACTTAAATATAAAAGGATGATTCATTAAGTCTCAACATTGATATTATGTTTAAATCTCGTAAAGAATATTTTGTTAAAACTTTGAAATTTATCATGAATTTACTTTATCCGTTGTGCATTTAAATCAGAGGAAATTTGAATCCTTTCCATATCTCTATTTGATATTTTGATTCACATTCTAAAAGAAAAAGAATAAAATATAAACTATGAAAAATATCTTGATTTGGAATTTTTGAAGTTTATTAAAATCAGGAAATTTATTGGAAATTAAATTATAGGATAAACTAATTTGTTTGAGCTAAATAAGGATACTAAAACAATATCATCTAAAATAGTATTAATAAATTTTAACAACTAAATGATTTTTGAACCAAAGTTTCAATTTTTTTTTATAATTGGGTTTAAGAAAAAGAAATAGGGATTTGGGTACAAAAATTTGATAATAATTTTAGGTTTTACCTTTAGAAAAATTCTATATAGTTCGCACCTATTTTGGAAATTTTAGTAGTTCGGACAAAAATATGGAAAAAATTTTATAGTTCGAACCCATTTTGGAAATTTTAATACTTAGGACAAAAATTTGGAATTTTTTTATATAGTTCGCACCTATTTTGGAAATTTTAATAGTTCGGACAAAAAATTGGAAACAAGCGGTAGTTCGGTACCCCTTTTTGTACTTTTCCCAAATATTTATGCATACAGATGATCATTTTTAGTTTGCTGTTTAACATTACTACTACAGAAATAGAACAACTTATCAAAAGGGCTTGTAGGTTTTGAGAGCTGCAACAATTCCTTGAATGGATCCAGCAGCTGCAATAAGGGAGACAATTAGACATGTCCAACTAAGGACCTTCAGCCATATCCATTCTGGAGAAAACTTCTTCACTTTGGCTTGAACAATGTGCATTTCAATTGGGAAGTAAACTGTCAGAGGATAAAATGAGCCTGCGCCGAGGAGACCCAATATATCGTTGAAAAACGGGAGTAACATGGCTACGACGGATGTTATAATCACGAAGATTGATCGCCACACCAGCCTGAACATATTTACAGGGTACCCAAGCACCTTGTAATTCTTGTTTATAAATGAGCTCTCTGGCCACTTTTTCGCACATTTTTCCTCCACGGTGGAAAATATTGGCTGGGCGTAAACCTGAAGACGCGAAAGGCCAATGAGGTAAGATGTTAATTAACGTTCTGATCGTAATAGTATTAATACATTTGTGTTTTGAATAATATATTGAAGTACATATTTACCTGGAAAGCACCAATTAGATGGACTACAATGCAGACGTTGGCGAAGTCGATGAGCCAGAAGGGCTCGTAAAATCCAAATCCAGTCAGGAAATTTCCAGGGGCTTTGTTTCCGAATGCTGCGTAGCCAAGGATACCGCAAAGGGAATAGAAAGCAGTAGTGACTGCAATACCAACCACTGATGCTTTCTTCATTTCCTTATTATCTGGTGGATTTGGCTTCAATGTGTCCTGCGCGAAGTAAAATGTTCGTTAATTAGTCGTTACCCGGTACGAGACGATCCTTACTTATTACGCAAAATGTGGTCAGTAAAAATTACCTGAATCTCAACCATAATGACCGAAAAACTGTAAGCAAAGGCTATGTTGCCAATAGATTGAAACACCCTCCATATCTTCTCCTGTGACGTGACATCAACGCCCACCGATGTGCCCGTTATGGAAGTTATCGGTCTAGGACCTCCGCCTTCAAAACAGAAACAAATAAATTTATCAACTTATTTTTTGGTGTAAAATGTAAGGTTTTGGTCATTTGAATATACCTACGACTTTGGCGAGGGAGAGGCCAAGGCCGATGGTGGAGTAGGCAAAAGACATGACGGCTGCGACCATGGAGAGCCATGAGAGCTCGTGAAAATTGGGGATTTGGCTCAACACAAGCTGAATGATGCCGAAGGCGATCATGAAAGGATAGTTTTCTGTCTGGCATGTGACATGGTGACCATACTTGTGAAAGCAATTAGACCGATGCACAGCCCTAATTTACATTGACAATTTGTCCCATGTCAAATTCCAACGTACATACACAAATATAAATTCAATGTACTTGGATTAATTATGCTATCTCTTTTTAAATGAATGAAAGTGGTCAAGCGGGTCATAGTCTTGATCAAATGATTAAGATTTCGATGATTCAAACTCACTGAATGCATCTTATAGCATGAGTTTGGGGTTATCTAAACCTATCATTTCACGGTGAATTTTTTTTTAAATATAGGAACCAAACAATTGTGAACCCAAAATTTATCAATTTTTGTAGAGATTTGAAATACTTACACCATGCTTATGGATGCTGTGATGGTGTATCCAATGGTGATTCCTACAAGGTTTGTATATTGAGCCAAGGTACAAAGCTTTACACTTGTTGGACCTGAAATTGATTACATGACCAATAAACTCATTTATTTTGTATCCTGCTAAAAAATAAATTATTTATTTCAAAAAGTCAGAAATATATTTAAATAATACACATATGGGAATTCACCAATTTTAAACAAATCAATTGTCATTGGAACTTACTAGAATATTTAATAGACATGCAATTAATTAATTATTTGCAATAAATGTGTTTCATTGCACATGAAATATTGGTAGAAGATAATTAAAACAATATAATATTCTGGTGACTTACCCAGGTAGGTTCTGACCACATCCGAGTACTTGTGGCCTCTTTTTCCCGTGACCGGATGACGGTGGCAATCAGCCAAGAAGAAGGCGGTGTAAAATGTGATCAAGGAGAAGGCGATCAGCACGATAATTCCTGCAATCCACCCTAGTTGCGCTATGGACCACGCTAAGGATAAAACTCCTGATCCGATAACGGCTGTGATAATGTGTGCACTGGCCGTCCACATGGTTCCTAATTTTTTTTCAAAAGAAAATGATTCAAACATTTCTCGAGTACTCGAATTGACCCTATTCTGATAAATTCTGGATAAAAACTAATAAGTTATATAATGTTGTCTGATCGAGAGACTTTCGTTACCTGTCCTTATGTGTCCATCTTCATCGTCGAAGACGTTCTTCTCAGGCTCGCGGGATGAGTTGTTTCTACTAAGCGCCATGTTTAGAGCCGCCGGCGACTTGAGAGATGAGAAATGGGGTGTGGCGACGATGATATCTTTTTTATACGAGGAAATGAATGCATTTATGGAATTGGGAAATGAAGAAAAATAAATAAATTATGAAAAAGTGGCGTTGTGTACAATCCTTTCATACTAAAATTGTATATGATTCACTTTATCCATTAAGGTCGGAGCAAATTCGAATCCTTTTTTAGTTTATGAAACAAAGAAATTAATACGTGTTATTCGTTTCATCTACTTTTTCAACTTTAATGGTTATTTTGGTTATAAATAAAAATAAATAAAAATGGAGAGTGTAGATACGGTGGACCAAGTTGGATGTTTCAATTGATTTTTCCAAATCTCCTATTTTGGATATTTGGATTCAAAGTTCAATTAAGAATCTTGTCTTAGAATTCCGGAACACATTGATTATCGACACGAATGTCTATTAGTTGTCCAATATTTTTTTTATCGTGGGTTTACATCGAACAGAACAAGGGAAACATCACATACATCACATTTCTCTGGAGGAAGAGGTCTACACCATAGGTGAATGCAAGGTAGGGAGTCACCCACTAAACCACACCCTTGTTGGTTATTAGTTGTCCAATATGAATGTATTATAGAGGTTGAATGTTTATATAATTATTGGAAATAGAAAATAAAGGTTAAATTACAAAGACATTAGGTGGACTATAGCCTGACTTCAAATTAGGTATCTTGACTTTTTCAATTTTTGACATAGTGACATTTGCATCAATTTTTATATATTTCATCATATTAATTATATCACCAAACGGAATATAAATAAATTTGACCACATTAAATTAACCATATAGCAAAATTCGGTAAGTTTTTTTATCTTAAAATTCCTTGAAATCTCAAATTCGGAAATAAACTGTATGCAAATGTAAAAATCACCAAATTGAAAACTGAAAAAGTACTCGGATACTTAATTTGAAATCAAACATTGAGGAAGGTTCAGGTGCAAAGCCCATATTATGATAAAAAATACAAACTAATTACCACCATTGATTCTAATATTTTAATGGATCAGATTAATTGGAACTAAATCAATTTAAATTTAAATATCAATTAAAATAAGGGCAATTATGTCCTTATATCATCATTTTAAGGAAATCAGTTAGTGTGTCGTTAGTTTCAGATCTGCTATTCTTCTCTCCCGATCCATCGAATCGGCTCTGGTCTTGGTCCCGATCTGCCATGCCGTGTACAGCGAGGGTGAAATTCACTCATTTCGGTTGATTGCGGCTGCCCAGTGCTTTGGTCTGCGTTTACTCGCTTTTGTGCGTTTATTTTCTCCGTCATCCTGGTGAAATTCACTCATTTCGGTTGCTTACGGCTGCCCAGTGCTTTGGTCTGCGTTTACTCGCTTTTGTGCGTTTATTTTCTCCGTCATCCTTCTTTCCCTCTTCAGTTTCTTGACAGATCTGGTATAAGCTTCGATCTGCTCCGATCAGGAAAAATATGGATGAATCTTGACGAATTATAGTCCAGTTTGGACGAATTATGTCATAGTTCGTCCAAATTGGACTATAATTCGTCCAGATTTCGACGAATTATAGTGCACTTTCGACGAATTATGACATAATTCGTCCAAATTGGACTATAATTCGTCAAGATTCGGCAGTATCATTGTATATATAGGCATGACAATTTATAGTTCGTCATCACCAATTTATAGTTCGTTATGACCATTCGGTCGGAACTTTGTCAGTTCCATCGGCGCTGCTTCACCATGTTCGTTGTTGATTTCTTCTACGTTTCTCTTCAATCATTTGGTTGTGTTTATTCTGCGTTTTTTGACCATGTTCGTTGTTGATTTCTGGGTTGTATGATTATGGGTTTCTTCTGCGTTTATTCTGGGTTGTATGATTATGGTTTCCCAAATCGTCGGGTTGTTGTTGGGGAGGAGAGATTCGGGGTTGATTTCGAATTTATTGGGTCCATTATACCCTCCTTTGGAGAGAATCACGTATAAAATTCAGTTACCTAATTTATTTAATCTAATTAATATCAGTCATTAGATTTCCATAATGAACAGTCGAGATGAGTTTGTATTTTGTATGATTTTTGGGCTTTGTACCAGATCTGGACTCATCAAACATTATCAAAAAAATTGAAATCAAATCGGTAGTCATAATGTTTTTACATTTTACCCTAGAATAAAAGGATATATTTCGTTTTAGCTAATAATTAAGGATAAGTGAAAACTACATCATCTAAAACATTAAAATTCAAAAACCAATTATTTTCTAAAATAATGTCTTGATAACACATATCAATTATTAAAAATAATTCAAATGTAGTAGTTTGTAAATGTAGAGTAATGATGGTGTACAAATCATATTTTTGGTGCAAATTGTATAATTCGTCGCCGAAAAATACAAAGTACGACATAATTCGTCAAAAGTGATTTATAATTCGTCGACGAAAAATCATCCATACGACGAGATTTAATCTCATCCGTCCAAATGACCAAATCAAATGTTGTCATTGATTTGTATTTTTTTACAAAAATATGATGTTTGCACTGTATCATTTTTCTGCAAATGTATAAGGATCCGGTGCAAATGACATATTTTTTATAAAAAATACAAACTAATGACAGCCCTTGATTTGGTCATTTGGACGGATAAGACTAATTTTGTATTAAATCTCGTTTATGGTTAATTTCTCGGTGACGAATTTTAAATTATTCGTGACGAACTATGTCGTATTTTTGGTTTCTCGGCGGCAAATTATAATCCTGTTTTGACAAACTTTGAATTTTGCACCAAAAATAACTTTGTACCTGGTCTTTACGTTTTAAAATAAATATTTTTTATACCCCATTTAACTTAAAAATTAAAATTGAATTCTAATTTTATATCTGATTTGGGTAATTTTTTTATCTATTTATTCTTAAATCCATTCCTTAAAATAAAATCGAGCTTAAAGGTTTTCTTCGTGAATGCGGCCCAAGACCATAAAAAATTCAGACTCGAATAATCCAAACCCGGTTTCTTCGCTCTCCTTGTTCAAACCTGTTTTCGCTATAACAGATGCGCATATAGCTCAACGCTCCATCTCCAGCACTCATAGTTTCTGATGTTTGATAGCTCAACGCTGCAAGTGATGGGTATGGGTCATTTACTTTTTTATTAGGGTTTTGTTGATGTGTTGATGCCTTGATGGAATCGATTGATTGTTGGAGTGAGAATTTGGAAGGGTTTTTTTTTTTTTTTGCGTCATGATTTTGGGGATCAATGAGGTTGATTCTATTGTCGTCTGTCTGGTCAGCTATTTAAAAATGTGATTTTTCTTCTTCTTTTGTTTGGGATCATTTTCAGTTGCAAAGGTTGTAATTGTAACTTCGCGGTTGGATTCGGGGTTAGAAGAATTAGGGATTTTCAAATTGATGATCAGTTTAGTGTTGTTATGATTTATGTTTGAGTGATTGGATAATGAATGATGTAAATTAGTATGCATTTTTCATTGTACAGGTTGATGAAGGTTACAATGTTGATATCAGATTTCACATTTCTGCGCTCTGGCTATTTTGATACCAAATATGAGGTTGTCTCATCCGAAGTTTTTCACTGTTTAGGTCTGAAGTTATAAATTTCAATATTTGAGATGAAGTGTAATGGAACATTTTGAACAAATGTCCGGAGCAAACATCGTCTCTCAAAGGTTAATCAAGATTTCGTTAAACTGGTAAAGCCGTTAGTTGTTAATTGTTTCATCTTTTGTTTTGACAAGTCTAACTTGTAGCGAATTTGATCTGTTTGGAGTTCGTTGAGTCCCAAATTTATGGTTGATTACCAAATTGCATTACCTGTTTGTATACTGAATCATGGTTTTTACTGCGTGCAGTGCAGTAGGTTTTCACCGTTATGTAGTTGAGAACATTTTACCGTATCTTCAGGGGAACTGAAAGCAAAATAAATGCAGGAGTTTGATACTCCAGCAACCAGGTAAACTCAGTCATATAATTTATTGTAAAAACTTCAGTGATCAACTAAAACGACAGTCACCCGAGTTTAAAGGTCTCACAGCTCACCGAACTTGATTTTACAGACTTAGCTTCTCTTTTTTTTGATTCATAAGTGGATTTTCACCACCGAAAATACAGGGCTCTGAGGACCAAACACAAAAGACACCACTAGGCCCAAAGACCAAAAACACTAAAAAAACACTGCATATGACAGGCTCGTCGTCATGAAGTGTGTATTTGATGGCAACTTGAAGTCATCTTCTAAGCTGCAAACTCGCAAAGAGTACTGGACTAGTTTCCAAGTATACAGAGCTGATGAAAGAGAGAGTGGAGCTTGAAAATGACCTGGTTTCGAAAGCTTGATAGATGACTTTCAATTTGTTCTGTTAGAATTTGTTATTCAGGTTGTTCAATGAAACATAGTTCATCAGAGTTATGACCGATTGAAAATTCTTACGATTTAGAGGTGGCAAATTTATCCATTATCCATCCATGAAAATCCATCCGTTATCCATCTATTTAGTTAATGGATTGAATAAATCCAAATCCATTAACAATCCATTAGTAAACGGATTAAACGGATTAATCCATTAATCAATTATTAATCCATCAAAAATATTTATCATTAATCCATTAAACAGATTTTTATATTTTATCTTTTCAATTAAATTATTAAAATACATATGTAATAATAATATTATTGTAATAACACCGTTAACGGCAGATTAGACCTTTGATGTTTCAAATGAGTGCTGAAAACAAACGAAAGATCGGATCGAAACGAGGTATACGTCGTTGCGTAGCTAACTCAAAGCTTTACAACTCTCTAGTTTACATCGAGAGCAGAAAAGATCGTTTAAAAGGTTGAAACACGAGCCAAAGTCGGCGCAACTGCAGAATTCGTAGCGATACACACTTCTGTCTGACTTCGGCTCGTGTTTCGACCTTCTAAATGACCCCTTCTGCTTTCGGTGCAAACTAGAGAGTTGTAGAGCTTTGAGTTATCTACGCAACGATATGTAGCTTGCTTCCATCGGATTTTTTATTTGCTCCCAGCACTTTTTTAAAGCAGCAAAGGTCTAAATTGAATTAAAATTAATTAGCAAAATACGACAATTTGATCTTGTGTGTTTAGAAATAACTCAATTTAAATTTTATAGTTTCAATAATGATTTTATACATCCTAGCAGTCATAAATTTTTTTGATACACATTTAAAATAAATGGATTAAATGAGTAAATGCACTAAATGGATTAAAAGGGTTAAATGGATGTAATGGATGAAACGGATTAAATGGATCAAATGGATTCATCCGCTAATCCGACAACCGTTAATGATCCATCCGTTTAATCCATTAACACTAATGGATCTTAACGGATTAAATCCATTAAATTCGCGAACCGTTTAATCCATCCATCCGTCCATTTTGCCACCTCTATTACGAGTAGACCATTAAGTTTAACTACCACTTTTAGTTGCAATTAAGAATAAGAATTAGACTTCTCTCTCTAGAACCATCTTCTCTCCCCTTCTCTTCCACCGCCTCTCTTCTCTTCATCTTTCTGCCTCTTTCATGGGATTTCAGGTTGTCGGATGTAATTCGGATCCGGTGGATGCGGTTGGTAGATGACGGGATTGAGGTGGTTGGAATCGGATGTGGGTGATTGGAGGTGAGAAGGGGAGTGGGGTGGGTTCTGGGGTTAGTCGGCGAGAGGTTAATCAGTTTTCACTACTACAGAACAGACTTTATGCAACGGTTCAAAAATCTCATTATGCAACGGTTCAATATTATGCAACGGTTTTCAAAAAAACCGTTGCATAAGGTACACATTATGCAGCGGTTAAATTCGAACCGTTGCATAATGTATACTTTATGCAACGGTTCTTAATAACCGTTGCATAATGTGTACCTTATGCAACGGTTAAATTCGAACCGTTGCCTATTATTATAGTAAACCCTAAAATTAAAACACAAGATCTCTCTTCCCAGTCGTCCGCTCTTCGCTGCCAACAAACCAAAGTCTCTCTTCCCAGTCGCCCGCTCTTCCCAGCCGGATTCGACGCAAGCTACTTCGTCCATGGCGACGTTATCGCTTTTTCAACGGTCTTCAACGCAGTGGCTCGATCGACAAGTAGATTCAGGGAGAATCTCGCCTTCGCGGCGAGCAAGTGGTCGTCGTGGATTTTTCAGGTATGTTAAAGACTGCTTCGATGAGAGGTAGTCAGGGGTGAGTTTGCATTTTTGTGAATTCAGTTGTTCGATTTTGGGGGTGATTTTGACCTAACTTTTATGATTGATTAAACAGTTTAGGAATTGCATAGTTTGCAGGATTTTGTGTATAATGATATTCAATTTACTGGTGGAGAATGGAATCAGCTATATGAGGAACTTTCTGTTTGAGTTTGTGCTGCCTTTACTACTCCGCATAGGTGAATTTTCTAGCTCATTGGTACGTCCATTGGTGACTTATGTGTTTGTTATGTGCGTTTCTATCATTTTTGCTGTTTCATATTTTAATTGATGAGACTTAAGTGTGTTTGAGCTGGAAGCTGAACTTGAGGTTATGTTTTAAGTTTATGAGATTTTAGAGGTGGAAATGTATTGTAATTGGAGTGTTGCTGACTTTGACTTTCTTATTATGTTAGGGACGGGATATTTTGGAAATCAACCACCCTGTTGGCCTCTTTGTACCAAGGTGTGTATGATATTTTATTACATCTGGTTCTTTTTCAGTTTCAGTTGTTTGTGTTACAATTACAAACGAAACCCTGTGTGTTTGCGGTAATTATGTGAGTCGTAGACAGATTTACTGGATTTTTGTATCTTCTACTTGTCAATTGTCATGACACACTTGAAACTGTTGAGTGCATCCAGGTTAGGTGTTGTTGCTGGTAAGCCAATATTAGTTCTATCTAATATCTATTCCGATTACCATATCTTCAGTTATAGTACCTGTGTATTGTCCACCTTTCTGATTATTTCATTAGCAGCAACAGACTTGTAAAGATCTGTTCCATTTATGTTTATTTCCTATTCCAGATGTTTTTCTTTCAAGCTAATATTTTCTTGTAACTCCATACTTTTCAGCTGATTGGCTTCTATAAGTCCAAACTGTGCACACTTCATCTCCTGCGTTGTTTTCCAGCTCACTCCTTGAAATCGAATGCTCATGCGTCTAACAGATTCAAGAAGAAAGATACAAGACGTGAGAAATGACATCGTCGGCTACTTGCACGACTATTTGTTTGAACATGATCTAATTTTGGCAAGATAAATTATTGTAGTGTTTACATTTGATTGTTTTGTGAAGTTGTATGAATGATGTAATGAATGGTCGTATTTTGAGTGAAATGAAAGTATTTGATGTTTGGAAAATGAGTAACAGGGAATTACATTTGTTTGCAATTTGTGTTTAATTTTTAAGGTGAATTTGAGCTATAAAACAATCAAATATACCAGAATTTTTCCACATTTTATGCAACGGTTCTAGCAACAAACCGTTGCATAAAGTATGTCATTATGCAACGGTTTGTTGCTAGAACCGTTGCATAATGTCATACTTTATGCAACGGTTTTTATTGAACCGTTGCATAACGTATGACTTTATGCAACGGTAGCTTATGCAACAGATGAGGAACCGTTGCATAATGGTCCTCAGAACCGTTGCATAAGGTCTGTTCTGTAGTAGTGTTTCTCTGACTTTTCCCACACCGGGAAAGTCTAGAGCTTCTTTTTGTCTCAGCTCCGGCTGAGTGTTGGATCGTTAGGTTAGCCGTCTATGTGAGGGAGATCCCAGAGTGGTATCCCTCAGACATATGGCAGCGGAAATTATCTCTAGTACAGGAAATAATGCGGAAAGTAAATGCTCACGATTTAGAGTGGAAACCTTATTGCAATCCTTGCAACAGGCTGAAAACCACTTTGCCTTCTGGACGATTCCAGAAGGGCTTCAAGATCGATGTTATTGATTATGAATATGCTTGTAGAATGTTACACCCTGTCTCACTCAGTGACAGTTTAACAATCCTACTCAATTCAACTATCAACTAACAGATCTTCTCTTGTCCGCACACAGCAGCACTTCGTCAGCTCCGGAATTGATCGTCTCTTCAATCTCCGATTGCTCTCTCCAAAAAGCCGATCTTCTAACAGGAGACTCCCCCTCCTTTTATAGTTGTCTTCAAGTCGGCTGAAACTGATCTCTATCAGATATCCGATTGTTATCCAGCAGATGTGATATGGTTAAGATATTTCCATATCTTAACCATGTCACTTATTTCCTTTCCAAAACTGACACACATCTTCCATCATATATACGAGACATATATTCGTGAATATTCTGACATCACTATTCCTCATCGAATATTACACTTATATACTTGGGTATCTTCGGTTTGTATCTTCGAGAATATCTTCCCAGATCCGATCTCGTCACAAAGTCGGTGTGTTCCTCACACAGAACGCAGCTCTGCTCTCTCTCAGAGATGTCCGGTAAACCTACCTGTCAGACAGTGATTTCTGCATACTCAAGTGGATTATTAGTTAAGTGTTTGTTATCATCAAAACACAAAGGGTCCAACACTGAGTTTCATTCGGCAAGGCCCCTGGTCTTGTTTTTTTGGTTTCAGAAACGTTGGAGATGTTGGTCTCTGTAGGGGAGCTGATTCCAGTGCCGAGAAGTAGCACAAATGATGTCAATATGGGGGTGCTCCTAGCGGTGCTGCTTTGTGGTGCCTTGGTGCCTTTGTGACGAGCTTCCGGAGGTTAAGTTTGTTTGGGGGAAATGGTTCTGAGCCGAATCCTTGGTTGGAAAAAGCTTTGGAAAGCTGTTGTCACAAGGTGGGAGGCAAATTTGGCTGTGGATGCTATTGCTAGATATGCAACAACTGAGTATATATCCTGGTCAAGACTGGATGCAATTTCTTACATACATATTGTTGTCCAGTTTTTTAAGTCCTAATGTAAGTCTTGACATGGCTTCTGTAGCCTTATCAACAAAAAAAAAATCTTACGATTAAGCCAGTTTTGGCCGAAATATTTTAATATATGTGTGATCAAGATTTAAAAATTATAAGTAGCATTTTTTTTATTGAAAATGAAAGTGATTTTTCACACCATATTCCACAAGACAAATGACAAACAAACCAAACATGATCATTCAAATAGAAACAACATCCGTTTTTCTTCCGCGACTCAGCCCAGCTCTCGTTCTCTTCCGTTTTTCTTCGTGTCTTCGCCGGGTGCTTGCTGGTCGGGTTCGCGGCTCGTCTGGGTCGTTGATGGCGCGGTGGTGCTCGTTGTTGAGGTCGTGCTCTCCCTCATCTGAGTCGGTTGTTTCCTGTTCCGGGCCGCCAGTGCCTTGCGACAGCTTCTCTCCTTCCGATCTGCAGCTGGGGCGTGGGGGATGGGTTGGATGCCCGGATCTGTGGATTGGCGGTGGTTTGGGTGTCGGGCGACTTTCGGTGATGGGGAGGTCTGGCTGGCGGTGGGTGGTGTTGAGCGGGGTGGGAATGATGAGGCCACTGTGTTGGTCATGGTGCCTGGTGGAGCTCCAGCTTCCGGTCTGGGGTGCCCGGTGGACGTTTTTTTGGCTGAGCTGGCGTTTTTGCGGCTAAAACGCCTTTTTTGAGCTTGTATTGTCGCCTCGACTGCGACCTTTTAGCCGTTTTTTTAGGTTTAGTTTTTTTTTTTTTTTAGTTTTTGTAGTGTAGTTTTAGAGCTCAGAGTTTATCTCCTGTTCTTACGAATGGTTGGATGGGTGACCTTGTTGGTCTGGTCTTAATTTGCTTTATATGTACCGTATTGAGTCACTGCTTCGTCAGTGTCCAACTGGCATTTCCCCCATCAAAAAAAAATAGAAACAACATCCAATCAAAAATAAAATAAAAATAGAAACAGACAGCAGAGAAATACATGAGTTTTTGAAGCTGAGAAAGCTGTAGCAGCAACACCAAGTTGGGTTGCAGTTCACACAATCTTTTACATTAGGAAGTTTTAATATTCATCTCCTTCATCACCTTCCTCGCCATCAGCAGCCTCAGCTCCCACCTCCTCATAGTCCTTTTCAAGTGCAGCAAGATCTTCACGGGCTTCGGAAAACTCTCCTTCTTCCATGCCCTCACCAACGTACCAATGGACAAAGGCGCGCTTGGCATACATGAGATCAAACTTGTGATCTATCCTGGAGAACACTTCCGCAACACTGGTGGAGTTGGAAATCATGCAGACGGCTCTTTGGACCTTTGCTAGGTCGCCTCCTGGGACAACAGTTGGTGGTTGGTAGTTGATGCCACATTTGAACCCAGTTGGACACCAGTCGACAAACTGGATTGTGCGCTTGGTTTTGATGGTTGCCACTGCTGCGTTGACGTCCTTGGGGACAACATCACCACGGTACATTAAGCAGCAGGCCATGTACTTTCCATGGCGTGGGTCACATTTGGCCATCATGGATGCTGGCTCAAAGGCACTGTTGGTTATCTCTGCCACGGAGAGTTGCTCATGGTATGCTTTTTCAGCGGATATGACTGGAGCATAGGAGGAGAGCATGAAATGGATACGAGGGTAGGGCACAAGGTTGGTTTGGAACTCTGTGACATCAACATTCAAAGCTCCGTCAAACCTTAGAGATGCAGTGAGGGATGAAATCACCTGCACAATCAAGGTCACAGAACTCGTTCAGTTAACAATTACTCATTTTTATCAACACGAAAAATAATTAGACACCCAAGAAGATTAAAAACCTGAGATACGAGGCGATTGAGATTGGTGTACGTGGGACGTTCAATGCCTAGGGAACGCCTACATATATCATAGATTGCCTCATTGTCTAGAAGCACTGCAACGTCTGTGTGCTCCAAAAGAGAATGGGTTGAGAGAACACTATTGTAAGGCTCAACAACAGATGTGGAAACCTGTGGGGATGGGTAGACAGTAAAACCAAGCTTTGATTTCTTTCCATAGTCAACTGACAAACGCTCCAAAAGAAGCGAGCCGAGACCAGACCCAGTACCACCACCGACAGCATTGAACACAAGGAACCCTTGAAGACCAGTGCAGTTGTCAGCGAGCTTCCTAATACGGTCCAAGCAGAGATCAACAATCTCTTTGCCAACTGCAGCAGGAAACACATACATCAACATTTGACTGAAGAGCCACAAAAAAAAAAGTTAAATGGCATCGGTGAAAATAAAAGAGCTTTAATTTACATACTGGTGTAGTGTCCACGGGCAAAGTTGTTGGCCGCATCTTCTTTGCCACTAATCAGCTGTTCAGGGTGGAAAAGCTGGCGATATGTACCAGTCCTCACTTCATCAATAACAGTGGGTTCAAGGTCTAAAAAAATAGCACGAGGTACGTGCTTGCCAGCTCCAGTCTCACTGAAGAAGGTGTTGAATGCATCATCACCTCCGCCAACAGTCTTGTCACTCGGCATCTGGCCATCAGGCTTCAAACACAACACAACCCTTTCCAAGTTAATATTTCAAAGAACTCACTAAACCTCAAATGCATCAATAAAATCAAACAAATCACATCTCCTCGGAAAAAACACAGCAACTTAGATATTAAAAGGATTCATAAATCATAAGATCATATTTACTGAAATAAAACGCCTAGGATTTGATTCGGGGAAAATAATGAATTAAGAAAACAAAAATCCATTTCCAAAAACCTGCAAATGACACATTCTCAAATCAAAACCAATCCGGACTTCCGGAGTGTCATCAACAATACAAAAGACAAACCTAATAAATCCTAGATCAAAACACCCGCCAAATAAAGCAAATCAAAATCCACGAATGCCAAGTATTTTTTTTTTTCAGATCACAACTTCAAATAGTACACAAGAAATGATCATATGGTTATTCAAATCCCTAGATCCCACTCCTTCGCACAATCCATCTCCCAAAACGATCACCATTTCACCCCAAATAAAAAAAATTCACATCGTTTGAAAAATTCAAGTAAGTGGTGATCCGTGATGCCTTACCTGAATTCCATGCTCGAGACAATAGAGCTCCCAGCAAGCATTGCCGACCTGAATTCCGGCCTGGCCGATGTGTAGCGAAATGCACTCCCTCATCTCCGATCAAAACAAGAATAATCCACAAACAAAAATTTTACAGAAAATAAATCGAAAATTCTAAAAATGAAGCGAGGAAGCTGGCTGTTCGACGTTTATGAAGACGCCGGAACTCGATGCGAGATTGTTGGCGGATCGTCGGAGCTAGGGGCTATTTATAGCTTGGATTAACTAGAGGAATATGTGCCGGGGTTAAAGTTCAACCACCGTTAACAGATGTGGTTGGGTTTGGAGTTGTATGGGCTATTGTGGGCCATGAGCCCATTATGATGAATTTTGGAACAAGGCACATGGTGGAGTTTGGTCCAGTAGGCCCAAGAGGTGGACACTGACGTCACACTATTGTGAAATTTTAAGAGAGAGCTTCGATTATCAAAAAGAAAAGAAAAGGAGAGAGCTTCGTAATTCGTATTAGCGTTGTGGCTACGTCATTCAGAGTTCAGACAGAAGTTCCGTCCCGGGCTTCATTAAGCAACATCGTCGTTTCGTTATGTCAGTGCTGTGTTGCGTTAGGTTGTTACTTGCAAGTAGGGGGTGGGCATGGGCCGGGTTGGGCTCGTTTCTAACCCGACCCGAAATGATAATCGGGTCTTTTCTTTGAATCCTAACCCGATCCGAAAGATCGGGTCAATTATGTGAACTCAAATCCGATCCTAAAATTAAAATTTATAAAAGGCATAAAATATTCAATTCATCTATCATGATATAAATAGTTTAAAAATATAAGGTTAAATCACTAATTTATGATGTAAAGTTTAGTATTACGATTTTATTTTTCATTGCAAACTAGTTACTTATTCATAGATTAATTGGTATGGTAGTCACATTCATTCAGATGATGTGTAAAGTTCGAATGTTGTTAAAAATCTAATATTTTTTATATTACTTATAAAATCGGGTAACCCGACCTCAAGCCTAACCGGACCCGAAACTCATATCGGGTTGGGTTAAACCCGACATTAATCGGATCGGGCCGGGCCGGGTTGTGCCCACCCCTACTTGCAAGTTGCACCTAAGAGCATCCCCACCATGGTTTTTTTTATCATAGAAAAGTACCATGAGAGATGATCAAAAACATCATGCACCCCCACCAAGATCTTTTTGATCATAGATTTGATCATCTCATGATCAAAAATTAAACTTGATCATGAAACGTGAATCAATCGCAACGCGACACGTGTCATGTGTAAGAAACTGTTCAATTTTTATTTTGATCTTGCAACGAATATATCTTCTAAATTACAAAGTAAAAAAATTTAAAATAAATACCAATATTCATAATTTTTTGAGCTTTATAAAACGAGATACACTTTGATATATTTTTATTAATCTTAATATTTATGAGCATGATGATGAATTTTTTATTTTTTTATTTGATCATGAGTGTGATGCATGTGATTGATTTGGTCATCGGATCATTAGATGAGAGAGAAAAAGGATGAAGAGCATCCCCATCATGATCAAAAAAACCATGTCATCCATCTCTCTCATCCTTTTTCTCTCTCATCTAATCATCCCTCATGATTTTTTCAATCACATGCATCCCACTCATGATCCAAAAAACGTTTATCATCAATCTCTCTCATCACTACATAAATGATAGCTAATTAATGTTAAGATTAATAAAAATATATCAAAGTGTATCTCGTTTTATAGAGCACAAAAAATTATGAATATTGGTGTTTATTTTGATTTTTTTTAATTTGTAATTTAGAAGATATATTCGTTGCAATATCAAAATAAAAACTATACTGTTTCTTACACAGGACACGTGTCGCGTTGCGATTGGCTCATTCTCATGATCAAAACACAAAAAAAGATCATGAGATGATCTTTTTTAGAAAAAACATGGGGGGTGCATGATTTTTTTGCGGAGAATGATTTAGTGACCCTCAGGGTCACCAACCCTGTACATGTGGCTGATGATATGGCGCCTATGTGGCATTAATTCTAATAAATATTTATTAGCCCAATAGATGTATATAGCAGTTGCAGCTTTTGACATTTATTACATGATATACCAATTAAAAAACTGTCTTTACCAAATATTGATGGTTCCCATTAAGGTTTTGTTTTATGGAACAATAGAACAATCTCACAGCTCGTCAGTTCATCATAACATTATGTTTTTTTTATTATACAAAAGCCTGACCACACAAGCACGACTCTAACTACAAAAAAAAAACCACAAGTCAGTCGACCACCTGGGGTAGAAGCACTGAACACAAAAGTTGACCACAGAAGATAATACTAGATACAACTGGATTCAGTTCATGTCCTGCCTTCATTCCTGTCCGCATAGCCTTTAACAACATATGTTTGTGATATCCTCTGTGTATCGCCCAAACTATATTCAATCTATAGTTTTACCATATAATACATCAACTAGAAACATAAACAACCATCTTTCCAATTCCACTGCCTTTTAATCTACTTTATTAGTTGATATTGATAACATATCATATTCCAAATGCTTTCTTCTTAATACTGAACTGATGGTTAGAAATTATAGCCACTGCCTATCAAAAAATACGAAATTGTAGCCACTGAAGTATGAAATTATATGCAGCCACTTGCTTTTTTTTGGAATGCATACTGTTTTAAGTTTAGATAATGGAAGATAAATTATGATTTAAATTTCGAATTAATCACAGTAAAATGCAATAAAGAAGTTCCAAAGCAGTTTTTTCATCTTAAAATAAAGTACCAATTTTATTGATTAGGATAACTTCCAACAAAAAGATAACATAAGATATTCAAGCAAACCACTTCTTCCATTCCATACTTAAAACATCAATCAATGTTGATGATTTCATGGGTCATGCTAGTATCACCTTCAGCCACACCGGTCGTAGCCAACTTCACTTCTTCATCCACCTTCTTCATTTTGACTGCCTTATCAATAGTGACATGATAAATGGTGCGCTTTGTTTTGCCATATTGTTGCCTCCTCACGGTAACATCATATTCACTATAATTCCCATCGCCACGAATTTTTACAGCATTTGCGTAGGTCATTTCCTTAACTTGAATTCACTATAATTCCCATCGCCTCTTACAATTACTGAAGTCTTCAATATGGCTGTTGCGTTCAATGACAACTTCATTTGTTGTGATTGATCCTTTGATTCTCTCCGAGCTTCTAATTCGTATCTGAAATCCATTAGCTTGTCCATATTCATGACAATGACGAAGCACCTCATCAGCAGATCCAAACATCATCCCAACATACGGAGGAATAATTTCATTTTCATCAAGAACCACACTGAGCATTTGATCACCCTCACCATCATCATTGTCATCTTCTTGATTAGGAGATGTATTATCATTTTCCAAATCTATATCAAACTCATCATCGGAATCACAAGTATTATGTCTCAAATGTATGGTGTCCTCACCCTCATCTTCTTCAATAGAACAATCAACATTCAAATGAAAATTTCGTAGATGATTCATCTATCATGCATAAAAAATGGTTAATTACAAAACGATTTATCTGTTATGCATATTTAATAACAAAATCCAGTACGTAGCTTCCATTTATTTTCGTTTCTGTTAAAGCTTGATTTGCACCATGCTATTTCTAATAGTTAAACACATTCTGAACATGCCCAAGTCATTACACAAGTCATTACACAGTCTGAGCATGCAACATGTTATTTGTAGAAGCTTTAAAACCTACTTATTTATCCACCAATAATAAAAAAAGAACTTACTTATTTATTGTACAATCTGAACATGCCCAAGTCATTATAAAAAAAAGGAAAAAGGAATTTACAACATAACGAATGATAATAACAAATGAATACCTATTTTTAAGGCACCGGATGAGGAAATCTAACATTGATCAAATGAAAAGTAGACACTAGCTGATATAAATAGATTTTACATTTTAATTTTGTTTTTAATTTTTTTAAATTAATGATGATAGATACTCCGTATTTGAAATTTTAAAAAGTAGATTAGGAAGTGGAGGGGTCGAATTAAATGTTTAGGCGACATATTTAATTCTTTGGTTCAAATGTAGCAACAACCATAATTAAATGATAAAGACAGTTTTTAAGTTGTTATATCAGGTAATGGGGAGCGCTCGGTTGAGGCAAGGTTGTAAGAATGAGGCAGTAAGGCATGATCTTGGCCATTGATGATATTGATCTAATGGTTGAGATTTAAAGATGTGGTAGTGGGATTTCACTATTTACTTTTTGCTTTTTACTGTTGGTAGTGGGTTTACTATTTGGACACGTGGCGCACCCACAAAGCACGGGGGGTTAGATGTGTGGCTCAGATCGTGCCTCACTGCCTCATTCTTATTTGGCTTGCCTCATTTGAACGCTCCTCATCAGGTAATAAATGTAAAAAACGGCAACTGCCATATATATTTATTTTTTAGTTGGTATATCATGTAATAAATGTCAAAAGCTGCCACATAAATATAATAAATGTCAAAAGCTGCAACTGCTATATACATCTATTGGGCTAATAAATATTTATTAGAATTAATGCCACATAGGCGCCATATCATCAGCCACATGTACAGGGTTGGTGACCCTGAGGGTCACTAAATCATTCTCCTTTTTTTGCCCATGATCACTTTCTATGATTCAAAAAACTATGGTGGGGATGCTCATAATGAATGAGTCACTGAACTTCACTAGAATTAACAAATTGATTACTAGGAAAAATGCAACCCTATTCTTGTGAACTGATGTACAATTTTTCTTTTTGACTATTGGATTCATTATAAATAGGCATAGATACATCTTATATTGATATTGTCTGATCTCTTATGATATGAAAATCTATTGACAAACAACACATCAATCATCAAGTAGAGGTGGCAATTATACCCTTAATCCGTCAATTCGACCGTTAACAGCCCTATAAACGGGTTATCCGAGTAAAACCCGAATCACCATTCTAACCCTATAACAACCTATTTCACTTAACAATTAACAAAAAAAATTGGTTTTGATCGAGGAAACAAGCTTCTTTGTTTGATTATGATTAGCTATCAAAACGAATGTAGCTATCAAAATGAATCAGACAAAACTTCAATGAAAAATAATGCCTGATGTGCGATAATTTTTTTTTATCAAAAATAAATTTGTCTACAATTATTTTATGAGCTAAAAGTGTTCTAATATTCTTTAATATATTTTGAGATCAAGACTTATCATTGTAATTTTATTGTTTGACATTGAAATAAATATAATTTTTTTGAGACTAAACTGTTAAACGACCTAACAGACTAAACATGTTAATCGGCTAAATGGGTTAAACAGACTAAACGAGTTAAATTGGTTAGCCCTCTTAACCCACTAACCGTTAAAAACTCATCCGTTTAACCCGCTAACATTAACAAGCTTTAACTCTCTATTTAGACTTTAAGCAAGTTGACATGTTTCTTCACAGTTTACATCCAACATTTGTTTATTCATGTCACTTGCATCATTTAATAATGACTTGGTTCAACGATGATGCATGTATCAGTGTCATACATTGTGGAATCTCTCGCATTATAATTTTATTGTTTGACATTGAAATAAATATAATATTTTTAGACTAACAGGGCTAAACAAGTTAAACGGATTAACCGCTACCCGTTAAGAACCCACATGATAAACCCGCTAATGTTAAACAGATTTTAACGGGTTAACAGTTTACAACCTGCCCAATACCCGCCTGCCCGTTTTGCCACCCCTACCATTAAGCCGCCGCTCCTGATATCAAACCGATTTACTACTAATGTAATTAACATGTTTTAGTGGCATAAAAAGAGCTTTCAACTTGATGGACTAAGAGCGGATATAAGAGGGGTCATGGTGAGTATGGTAGAGGCCAGAGGGTGGCACTGCATATAATAAATACATCATCAAATGTAGACAAAAACATCCTGTAGCTGTCAAAGTCAATGTTTGGTTATCAGCAACTGGATATGAAGACCTATGCGACATGTGAAACAAGGACTCTATGTTGCCACAATAGGGCCGCATTCATGCTTCTCAGGGGATACTAAATGTAAACAGTTTAGTGTGCCATAGAACTCATGACCATTTCACAAGTCTGGTATCAGAGAACCTAAATACTTATTTGAACGCCGCGAGAAAGATAATACATGTTCACATTGCGCAAACTAAGTAGATTTGACACGAACATTCCACCTCAATAGAAAAGGGATGATGACATGACACCCACTAATATTATTAGATAGAGAGCGCCAAATTCATGATTCACGGCAAATATGAGAACTCACACCAAACAACTTAAACAAATATGCTATATGAGGGACAAAAACTGTCTAATTACGAGTTAGAATTATTCTACATCAATCAACGGCTCACTTCATACTCCACCGCAAGATATCGCAACACGACACATACATTTAAAAACCATCGATAAAGGACCACTCAAACGTAGTAGTCTAGATCTCAAACACAAATTTGAAATATCCAGACACGAGGAGCATAGACATAACAGATATAAGATCTAAACTTGGCATTAATTGGACTCCATCCCCACTCCTCAAATGGTATACATGGTTTATAAAGACAAACATGTGATGTACAAGGCTAAATATTGTTGGCATATAATATTTCAAAACGGAACAAACAAAACCAGATATAGATAACTGTAACATCCATTTCTATTTCAGCAAGCTAAATCAAAAGGGTACTCAAATTACCCAAAAAGAAACTAGTAGCCATTTTCCAACATGAGGTAACACCCCATCACCTAAATTATCAAACCAACCAATAAAGACTTAAGTCCCTTGTGCATCATTAAACCCCACTTCTAACTCCAGCAAAATCAAATTAAATCCAAACTCCACACATCATTCACAATCTGCTTGGCTCTCCATGGCATAGGCAGATCAGTAGATCACCATATCCGCACAAGACTCATACATACAACCATATACGCTAGGCACGGATTTTTAGAATTGGAAAGTTCAGAAAGAACTGGAAATATGAAACAATGACATTTGAAAATAAGCAATTTTCATTATAATTATCATTAAGGGGCCACAGGAAGACAATACAGATTACCAACCAACACTAATCTTCTTCAAGTCGGCCATAATCAAATTTTGTCAAAGACATAATCTTACACAAAATTCAGAGACGACACATCTCTTAAAATCCCCAGCAACACTAACATCTGTGTCCTAATTTCAAATTCAAATATATATTTTTTGCATGTATAAAAAAATTGCCTGGCTTGTCCTGTCTGCCCATTTCGCACCTCCAATGTACAACACCACTCTGTAATCAAAGTTAGCCACACATATCCTCAGCCACAGCCACTTTTAGCAGCCGCTCCGAGTCCGACGCCATCAAGCTCCAAACTTTAACCCCTGAGTACCAACTCCAACCGCTGTGAAGCCGTTCTGCAACCTTCGACTCATCATAAGCCCTTAAAAATACGATTAGCAGATGAGTTTGAGTACGGAAGTGTGCTCTAGGGTTTTGGGATTTTAAGGTGTGGAAATGCCGACTTTTTCGGACGGCAAAGGGATTGGGAAAGGAAGAAGGAACGAGGGGTTGTGTGGCTTTAGCGGTGGAGGGTTTTGGTTTGGGGAGATGGAGGCCGGTGAGAGGAGGAAGACGACATTGTCCGATTTGAGATTTCGTCGTTGAGTTTTTGGTGCGAGCTTGCCCGCCGATTTATCTGTCCTTACTTCTGTGCGCTTCTCTCTGTCTGCAAGCCTTTTCAATTGTTCTGTTATTTCCACTTTGGACCTCGTAGTTGATGAAAAGATACTTAACTCCCGTATAGCTTTATTTGTACTCGTTTAATTAAATTGACAAATGTCTTTTTATAGTTGTCGGTTCATTATTATTTTCTTTAATTGTTTAATGTCTTCGTTAACATTATTAATAGAGAAAGATAAATAGTAGTTTACTAGTACTACCTAAAAATGCGACAACTAATTTTACCTACTATATTTAATTAGGTATCGATAATATTAAATAATGATGCAGATAGGTTTGATAATGAAGATTATATATAGTTGGTAGATGAACGAAGTCAATTGCTTCAATCAATTAGGCCTCTCTGTCTGCGGGGAACAAAGATTACATACAATTTAAATAAATGAAAGATATAGATATTTAAATTGATTAATAATGTTTATCAAAAAAAATTGATTAATGTGTATTGGATTAAATGACTTTATTTTAACTTATAAATAGAAGTGTCACACAGATTATCTTTTTGTGTGAATTTTTATGCCTAGCCTTATACATAAGCAGGCCCAATAGGGCCCAATAAAATCCTCAAAATTTGGTTTCCACGCGCTCAACTGGCATCTTCGTAATCTGAAAGGACGACGACATTTACAGAGACCTGACCTGACCTGACCTTGCAGTTGCAGCAGCTGATGCTGCCCCGATCAATGTCGTCGAGCAGTAAATGACGACGCGACAAACGATTGCGAGACCACACAGACATCCAACCAGAAGACGACAGAGTAGTGAATGAAGAGGACTGTAGACTATGCTATCGGGATGACTGACGAGTCGTCGTTGATGAAGTTATTCCTATTTCCCTGAATTCCTCCAGGTATTACGTTGATTAATTCAATCAATATTAATGTTTTGTTATTATTTACAATTTTCTGAAATTTCTGATGCCGATTGTATTTTTGGATGATTATTTTTAGTTCGAGGTAGCGTCTTGATCAGTTGCGTGCCCTAAATCCGGTGTTTTTTTTTTTTTTGCAGATTTGGATTTGAGTGGGTAGAAAGTAGTTGGTGTTGTACACTTGGTTTGGCATATTGCATTTTTTTGTGTGAATGATATGTTGTTCAATGTTTTATGCTGCCCAGGAGTAGCTTCATCAGGTGGTTAAATGTTAACTGATTATTTTGATGATTTTGTTAAGAGAAATCGAGTATCATGACAGAGATCAATAAAAGACACAATTGTACAAGTTGTTGTGGGTTGAAAGATCATCAGTATCCTAGGCTGATATCAAGCCTTTGGCATGGGCGTCGTAATTTGCATCAGTGGCTTTACCAACATATTATTATCATCACATCCCTAGATCGTACTAGTGGAAACTATGGATCAAAATATCGACGGTCTACATGTACTTAGTGAAAACTCTTTAGGTTTCTTAGTAACGTCTCACTCTCAACTCTCTTAACTCAAGCAAGCAACTTGTCTTATGGAACAGATTGTATCTTTAGAATGTTCATGGCTTTGTATGAAGTAGGGACTCAAGAACCTCTTTCATAGTTGGACGGAGCGTTGGGGATTTGTTTGTGCAGCGGATTGCAATCTGCAGCAGCTGAAACATTTTCTCGCTGGATGAAATGGCTAGTTTCTCATCCAGCACTTCACTAGCTTGCTCACTTGTGTCTGCTTTAGCCGCAACCCAATCTACAATGTTTGAGCCCTCTCCGAATGCTTCTTCCACGACTTTTCTCCCCGTTATAAGTTCCATTAGCACTACTCCAAAACTATAAACATCACACTTCCTCGTTGCCATAGACGAGTACGAGTACTCTGCGGTTTGATACAACATAAGAGCAGATCAGACTATGTCAAATATGTATTTTATATGTTTTCATGCATGTTAAGGTAGTCAGATTTGTTATAAGTCTTTTAAATTTTGATTCAGCTGGTTTAATGTATTACCTGGGGCCAAGTAACCATATGTTCCAGCAATGCCACTGGTGGTGGAATCTGGCCCGGTTTTTGACAGAATTTTTGCAATGCCAAAATCTGCAATCTTAGGTTGGTAATCAACATCCAGGAGTATGTTACTTGACTTGATGTCTCTGTGGATAATTGGTGGTATTAGATCATGGTGTAAATAGGCCAAGCCCTGTGCAATCCCCAAAGCTATTTGACGTCTTGTTGTCCAGTTCATAAGTATATTTCCACTATGAAGTGCATCCCATAGATTTCCGTTTTCCATGTACTCATAAACCAACAGGTGGTTGTCCAGCGTAGATAAGAGACAGTAGAGCTTTATGATGTTTATGTGCCTTATACCTCCTAGGGTCATAACCTCGGCCTTTGTCTCCTTCTGCCAACCTGTAAAACCGAAGTCAAGACTGTGTTGGTTCAACTTCTTTATGGCCACAGTTTTCTTATTGTTCATGATGACCTTGTACACAGTCCCTGATCCTCCATGGCCAATAATGTTTGCCTCTTGTATGCCTTCTAGTAATTGAAGTGGATCTAAAGAATTTCTGCAGAAGCTTCGAACTTCATATCTTACAGATGAATGCATGCCGAATTTCAGGTAACAGTGTGGGAGCAACAAGGCCACAACCACAACAATCACCATTAGAGTAAGCACAATGCTCCAGGTATTGGTAACCTTCTTTTTAGAATGATTTACTGAACATGGTGAGAAATTTGAATCTGAAACTCTAAGATTGACTAAAACACAGAGTCCTGCATTTCCAGAAAAGATATCTAACAATCCTTCTTTTACAAACTGGGGAGGAATTGGGCCAGAGAGTCGGTTGTTTGTAAGATTGATGGAGTTGGGTAGCAGATCAGTGAGGCTTTCTGGGATTCTTCCTGTTAAGAGGTTGTCAGATAAATCGACGAGATTGAGAGACTTCATTGATGAAATGGACTCCGGAATGGAAGAAGTGAGTTTGTTTCCTTGTAGCATTAGTATGTTGAGCTTTTTGAGGTTTCCTATTTCTGAAGGTATTATGGACGAGAGGAGATTGTGGCTGAGATCAATTTTAACCAGATTTTGAGCTCTGGAGATCTCTGAAGGTACAGGACCAGTAAGCATATTACTCTGGATGAACAGCTCAGACAGGTTTGCGGCATAGGCAATTTTTTTGGAAAAGGAGCCACCTAAACGGTTATATGCCAAGTCAATTATGAAAGCATGAGGAAGGGCAAACAGTTTCTCAGGAATTGATCCTTCTAAACAATTATGACTGACTCGGAACCGTAACAAGTTGATGCATTCTGTATACCTTTCGGGTATGTGTCCAGAAAAATTATTCTCAACAAGAAGCAGGTACATCAGCTTACCTCCATTGCATACGGATACAGGCAATTCACCAGATAAATGATTTTCTGACAGCTCTATAGCAATCATGGGTGACAACTGACCAAGATTATGTGGAAGTTTTCCTGTCAGAAAATTACTATAAAGTGAGAGAAGGGCCATTGTTGTTGAGTTTCCAATTGCATTTGGGATTTCTCCTGTGATTGCGTTCTGGTACAATTGCAGTGCCTTTAGTTTGGGAAGTCTGCAAATAGATTCTGGTAATTCCCCAGTTAACAGATTAACGGACATGTCCAAATCAACAAGTTCCGTTAGATTTCCTAGCTCCATAGGTATGCTTCCTCTTAGCTGATTATAGTAGAGCTCAAGGCTATGTAAGTTCTTTAGCTGGCCTACTTCTTTTGGAACCTTTCCTTTGAAGTAATTTCCGCTAAGCTCCAAGTCATTCAAGGATGTCAAGTTTCCAATTGATGGTGGGATATGACCTTGCAAGTTGCACGTCGTTAATATACAAACCTTGAGTTTATATAGATTGGTAAGGTTTTCAGGGAGTTCCCACGGATTGAAACCTTCAACTTCATAGATGTTAATCTCCTCAAGGTTGGAGAGACTGAAAATAGATATTGGGAAGTCGCCTGTGAAGTGGTTGTGTGGGAACTTAAGTATCTTAAGCGATTTCATTGACCTAAAATCGGGTAATTTTCCAGCAAGATGAGTATAGCTCAAGTCAAGTTCATTTAAAAAAGAACAGTTAGTGATACTGTCTGGGAACTTTCCTTTGAGCAAGTTATGGCCCAAACGCAGGACTCGCAGCTTTGGTAAATAAGAACACACCTTTTCTGGAAATTTCCCTACAAGTGACCAGCCAAATATATCAACCTTGGTGACAAAGCCTTCAATATCACAGACTACTCCGCTGTAGTTACAGTAAGAGACCGAAACCCAAGATGACAACGCATCTCCTCGCAGAGATTTCTTCATTTGCGTGAAGAAGTCAGATTGATTTGCCAAGCTCACATGACATGAAGAAAGGGGCAAAACAACAATCATCAATATGACAAACAGGTAATGCTTCATCCTTTCTGTTATTTTATTTATCTGAGGATGGGTTGAGAATGGTGTGGAACTTCTTACAGCTTGAGTTTTGTACTGTCCGATATTTGTAGTGGAAGCAAAAGGTCCACCAGGTTTCTTTAGAAGAAGGAATAAGATTTTGAGAGACTTGTATTTGATTTTCTTTAGTGGAATTAAAATGGACATGACATTCATAGCATACGTAGAAAATAGTACTCTTTTCTCAGTACCATACGGTTTATCTAAAATTTTCTTCAGATCACAAAGATGTGTATTTGTCACTCATTTAGGCCTTCCTATAGTCCTGGTGTGAGCAATACAAATGAAAAACGGATTTCGTAATCTGATGCTTTCTGTTATAAACTCTGACCTTGTCTGCAACCTTGTGTTTGATCATCTTGTCTCATATTTCAAGTTTCCCTCGCTTTACATTTCTGCATATTTTTGCTTACAGTCTTACGTAACTGTACATTTCAGACTACAGTACTGTACTCGTGCAAGATTCCATAACTTGCTTGATGCTTTGAAAGGAACACAACACTAGCTACACTTAAATATGGGTGGAATATATTCATTTTTCTGTAATTTAAGATACATAGTAAGGCATAAGTTCGTCACTTTTTATCAATGTTTCTTTTCTGTAGCCAATGAGCTCTGCAAGACGGTATTGATTATTACCATATGTTTTTCCATTGGGGAAACGATATGATAGAAAAACGCAGGGATACTTGAAAGACCTTTATTTGAATATTTGTCACCAAGGTGCCACTGATTATTCTGTTTTCTGTGTAACTGCTTCGAATAAAAAAAAAAAGAAAAAAAAGAAGGTTAGGTTAAATACTTGGACTCTTGACTTGTTCATATATGCGTTGACTTTGGGGTCATATACATGCTTTCAGCATTTCTTGTCTTACCTTTGGATTTGTTCTCTCAGGTACATGGTGGAAGCATCTTCGTATGCTTTTGGATTTAGTTTGTGATCAGGTGCGCTTGATGAAAGAGCTGATCAACTGAATGGGATGTTTCTTTTCTTTTTTTATTAGCTCGAGGATTGGAAGGAATATAACATCAGTGATAATGGGATTTAATTTATACTAGTCTCCTCTGCACATTTGATCTGCTAGGAATAAGTTCAATGTCCGTATACCACACATATTACCCATCGAAATACCTTAATTTGAGTACTTTCATGTAACTGGAGTTTCTCACTAACGACCGATTTATTTTCAATTCTAAAGTTTTTTTTTATTACCCCTTCTCGTGTCATCGCACTAACAATGAATCTTGTAATGTCCTTATTTTGACTACAGCTTTTGCAGTCTCCAAGCTTACATGGACGCGACGGAGCTGAATACCTCATGCCTATAAGTTAATTGTCTGCCCTGAGATATCAAGGTCATACTAAACATGCTTGCTCATCATCAGGTTTACATTACATGCATTCTCTGAGATGTTGCAAACAGCTTACTTAACGCTGCGACATGAATTTTGAGCACAAATGGACCGAAACGTGAATCCCAAACCTAATAGTTGTTAACAACTAATAACTTTGGGGGTGGTATTGTAATTTTAAGGACAGAACAATTAGATTAACCGTGTGCCACATTTTACGTACAGTTTCCGATCTTCCGTCAAGATACATTAATCATGGACCTAACGAAAATTTCAATCGTAGTTTGTTACATTTAGCAATGTACAAACTAAGGGGGATGCGACTGCAATTTACTAGGTAGACCTACTGGCTCTCTGAGCAGTCACAGAGTCACACCACTCACGGACAACATCATCCATTTGGCTCAAACTCCCTTTCTCTAGATAAAAATGGCTGCTGTTGCGAGAGTGATGACCGTAACCGCCGCCGCCGGATCAATTCGCAGCAGCCAATCAACGCCTTTAGCCCCTTCATTCCTGCTCAGGCCATTTGGGCTCAGTGGGAAGTCAATTCGACTCGATCGGAAACTCAGCCAATCGTCGAAGCGGCTTTATACTTGCAGGGCTTTGTATGTGCCTCAGATTAAAGTCAAGGAAGAAGGGCAGGCAGAGACGCTTGATTACAGAGTGTTCTTCGTTGAAAAGGATGGGAAGAAGGTGTGTTTCATTTGGGGTTTTGGTTAAGGTTTTAAAGTTTTGATCTTTTGGGTTTTGGTGTGGTGAGATTATGTCGTTGTTGCTTGTTGAAAGATGTGATAAAGCATTCAATTGGGGTTTCAATTTTCTCTGCGGAGTTGAGATTTGATGATTATGTTAGTAGAATGAGGTCAGATTGGTGAGCCAATTTCATGATGAATGCTTTCTGGAATGTTATCTAATTGATGAAAAATGCAAATGTATCCATTTTTTGAATGTTGCTTTTGGGTTTGATGTTTTGTGTGAAGATTTGAGCTTTCCGTTTAACTATACTGAAAATTTTATGTTTGTAAATATGTGTGCTTGAATGCATTTAGGTTTCGCCGTGGCATGATATTCCGCTGAGCCTTGGAAATGGGGTGTTCAATTGTGTCGTGGAGATTCCTAAGGAAACAAAAGCAAAAATGGAGCTTGCGACGAATGAATTGTATACTCCAATAAAGCAAGATACAAAGAAGGGGAAACTCCGTTATTATCCGTAAGATGTTAAATGCTTGGATAATGAGAAATAGTTGTTGATTCTGAAATTTGAGAATGTCAGGATGTGTGTATAAAGCCTGTTTAGTCTTACTATTAATGTATCCTTACCTCTTCCTTATATTTGATTGTGTTCTTTATTTAGTTACAATATCAACTGGAACTATGGATTGCTTCCCCAAACATGGGAAGATCCTTCACTAGCGAATGATGAGGTTGAAGGTGCATTAGGCGATAATGATCCAGGTTTGTCATTACATATTTCACCTGATGTAATATCTCTGTTTGCAGGTTAATTATAAATTAGTATGTGTTTTTTTAATAAATGTTGTTTCAGTTGACGTTGTTGAAATTGGTGAGAAACAAAGAAAGATCGGTGATGTGCTTAAGGTGAAGCCCCTGGCTGCTTTAGCAATGATTGACGAAGGAGAGCTTGATTGGAAAATTGTCGCCATTTCATTGGATGATCCGAAAGCGTCTCTAGTTAATGATATTGATGATGTAGAGAAACATTTCCCGGTAAGTCTGATTTATAATGGTATCTTCCCGTCATTTTCACATGGTGTGCGTATATATCGGTAGAGCGGTAGCAAGTACTACAAAAATGAGTTTAAGTGAAAATTTTCATGAGCTGGTTTACTCGGTCTTGTAATAAATTTTGAAGCAATATAAACTTTTTTTCTTCGTGATATGTATCGTCTTTAAAGATCCTATTGTTTAAGACCTTTGTTTCTGCCTGTTATACTTGCTTTGGGCGACCCAGTGACAACATATTTTGATTTGTTTGCCCTTTAATCGTCCATGCAGTAGCTGGAATGTGAAATTCATGTTCAAATAAACAAATTCATCGGCTTGCTGCATTAGTTGTTTGCATGCGCCGCACTCACATAATGCCAAACTGTTAAACGGCTTGTAGCTCGTCGTTGTTAATAGCTGAATTGTATATTTTTGTTTACTTACAAGGACAAGTAGATAATAAGTACAATTATTGCTTATATTAATGCAGTCAGTTGCAGCTTCAATATTTCTTATGTTTTTGCATTCCTGCAGGGAACCCTTACTGCAATTCGTGACTGGTTCAGAGATTATAAGATTCCAGATGGCAAGCCTGCTAACAGGTTTGGTCTCGGGAACAAGGCAGCAAACAAGGTACATTCACCAAATCACCATCATATTTCCGGGGATCATCTTCCATTATATATATCTAACTATCTAAGTCTAACCGCCGAGTGAAATTAAAAATAAAATAAAAATTCTTCCAATCGACAGGAGTATGCCCTCAAAGTGATTTCGGAGACAAATGAGTCATGGGCTAAGCTAGTCAAGAGAAGCGTCACTGCTGGAGAGCTTTCCCTTGTATGAAAATGATTTAATCTATGTCAGCTCTTGAGACTGATTGCCACCGCAATAGTTTTCAGCTGAGTGGAAGTTATTTGTATCTGGTCACTTTTATTTCCGCCTATGGAGTTGGGTAAGAAATCGATCATGGTAAAAGCAGGAGATGACTATCAACTAGAATTTGGTGAATTTGGTTTCTTGGTATGAACTTGGAAGTTTCATAAATGGTAATTTCCGACTTCAACATGACTTTAGTCTACTCTTGTTCCCCTGATGAAGGAATTAAAATGGTCACATTGACATATGTATAAAGTACCAGTCATCTTCGCATCTCATTGTCATCTGTTTTAATCATTTAGGATATGTTATAAATGTCGACAGAGGAACAAAAACAAACTGGTGTGGCCTAGTATCACACTCATATCTAATTATCTAGTGAAGTCTGCCTGTCTTTGACTGCAAATTGGCCACCAGACTTTGAAGAAGAAAGATGTGGCGTGTGGCGGCCTGTAATGACAAACTGCTTCCACGGTCCAATGCATCACTTGAGATGCGACGGAAGTGACAGCAAAACGTTAAGTTAAACCCTCGAGAACATGCACACTCTTAACAGAATGTTCAGCTTGGAAACAGAAAGATACGAGCTAAAGTTGAACAAACTCAGAAAGTGATCATCTTTTTGTTTCAAACAGTCTGTTCTGTTGCCTCCCAGGTATCAAAATCAAAATATGTGGAAGGACGGGGGCACGATTTGGCACAAAATTTGATATAAGACATAGTTGTAAGTGAGGGCACAAATACCCATCCAAAACCTCATCACAAAGACAAAACTACAACTGTTCTACTTCGTCAACAAAAGAGTTCGCCCAAACAAACCAAGTTAAATAAGTTACCTTTAGAGCCTATATCTTGACCACCAACTGTTGCGCAGAGCTTCTCTTCACAGCGCCCATGTTGCACAAATCGTTTAACAAATCCAGAGCTTCATTGGCCAAGCCTTCGTAAGCTATGCCTTCAATGAGAATGGTGTAAGTATTTTCAGTCGGTTTGCATCCCCTTGATACCATATATGCCAAAAAGTCAATTGCGCGATCGGTTTGTCGAGCTTTACAAAGTCCCAACATAACTGAATTGTACGTGATTGCATTTGGTCGTACACCAACACCTTCTAAGTCATGAAAAAATTTAATTGCTTCCTCAACTTTTCCTTCTCTACTGAGACCACCAACAAGAGAGGAGTAGGTAATTATATCTGGCTGAAGGTCTTTTTGTCGCATTTCGTTCAATAGCTTTATTGCTTGGTCAGTTTTCCCGACTTTGGAGAGACCATCAATCACTGTATTATATGTTATCAAAACGGGTGAACAGCCTTTGGTACTTAGCTGATTAAGAATCTCCACGGCATCGTCAACTTTCCCATCTTTGCACAGCGCCGTCAGCAAAGTGTTGTAAGTCACAATATCAGGCAAGCAGCCCCTTGAGACCATTATATCCAAGTACTCTACAGCTCGCTCCATCTTCTTTTCTCTACAAAAGCCATGTAGTATCGGGTTATAGCTTAAAGAATTCGGAGTGCATCCATGCTTCGGCATTTTTTCTAGTATGTCTATAGCTCGACCCAGCAGTCCTTTCCGACACAAGAAATTAATCAAAATGTTGAAAGTCACAACACTAGGAGAACACCCCTTTTGAAGCATGTCGACTAATAGTTTCTCAGCATCCATCCACCTTCCGGTACTACACATGCTCCTTAGAATAATGTTATGCGTAATCACATTTGGCTGGCACCCATACGCAGGCATGTTACCCAAAAACTTGATTGCATCATCGAGTCTGCCCTCTTTGCAAATCCCATTAATAAGGACGTTGTATGTGACAACATCTGGTTTACATCCTTTACTCGCCATTTCATCTAAGAGCTTCATCGCCTGTCCAACTCCGCTCTCCTTGCACGTCGCTTCAATCAGAATAGTATAAGTGATGACATCTGGATAACACCCCCTGTGCATTTGCAGCTCAAGTACCTCCATAGCTTGTTTCAATTTCCCACTATCACACAAAGTACGCAAAATCGTATTATAAGTAACAACATCAGGCGCTACGCTCATTCTATCCAACATCCTTATCGCGCTATCAATTTCCCCAGATCTGCAGTACCCGCTAATCAGCACATTGTACGTAATCACATCAGGCACAGCCCCCGACTCCTCCAAAATCTCCATTACCCGAGTAGCCTTCTTAGTCTTACCCACTCTACAAAATCCCCGAATCAAACTCGTGCAAGGAACAATATCAGGAATCTCACCGCGAAAAACCATGTTCTCTAGCAACTTAAATCCTTCGCCCAATTCCCCGTGCCTCACCATACGCCTCAAAGTATTATTACTCTCGAATTCCTCGAAACTATGCGCAGAATACCCCGGACTAGACGCATTCAACAATCCACCACTGCTTGAATTCCCATCAGCCACCTTCTCAGCACTCTGCAATCTCCCATTACCTGACCCAAAAGCTCGTACCTTTACATCACCGATAACTCGCCCCAGCCTCCTCCCACATCCCTCCAATCTCCCATAATCAATATTTTCAACACATAAGACTCTGCACACAGATAATCCCAAAAATCTTGAGCTACAAACCCTAACTTTACTCCTACCCCTCTTCACAAAACCACTACTGAAATCTCTGTTGACCCTTTGGAACGAGCAAAACCCTTCGTTTAACTGACTCACAGGAACACTCAACTCCATGATTCCAACCTAACTTTATTTTATTCTATGAAATGCTCAACTCAACTGCTCAATACTCTGCCGCCACTCACGGAAGATTTAAAGCGATGTTTGATAGATAGGTGAATACGAGGATGAGGACAGAGAGGGTGGAGCTTACTGGTGATGAAAACTGGAGATGGAGATGAACAAGTTGTCGCCTTTGCCGCTTATTTTCTTATCCGAGGATGTTTTTGGAGGCTTACTGGCTTTGCAAATTGCACGCAGGGCGGTGACTATGATGATAATTGTGGTGGAACGTTTGGGCCTGTAAATGGGCCGGCCCATTTGTCAAACTCATGAATTTTTTTTTTTGCCTCGATTACATCCATATTTTCATTTATTTGAATTATCAGTGCAATTTTTTTTATTGTGTGTTTATATTCATCCTATCAAGGAATACGCACAAGTCAGGAAAATTCCACATAAAATTTGGAAAGGAATGTGACATGTCGGGGTTCGAACTTTTGACTTTTTCATTATAAGTCAAGGAGTTCTATCCACTTAACCACCACATTGTTCGCGAATATCTGTGCAATTGAATTATATTAAAATACAATGATTTGAGGCCCAATTGCTTGTTAAAAGTTCGAACTATTTCAAAACACTGGCCTGTTTTCATAACCACATACAACGTTTGTACTAGAGGTCAGTAAAGGGCCGGGCCGGATAAGTCCTAGTCCTATCGGGACGGATCGAATAGGACTTTTGGTGAACACTAGCCCTAATCCTTTACACATTAGGGTCGGGTCGGGCCCTAAGAAAATTCATCAGCCCTAAAACCGTTATCGGCCCTTCGTTTCATAGGGCCTTTCGGGCTAGGGTCAGGCTCGGGCTAATTTCGGCCCTAAATGAATGACTAATTAATCGACAAATAACTCTTTAAACGCAAATCCTACTAGTTTGGACGTGTGAGATTTAATAATGTATGTGAAAAAAATACGTTCTTTTTATATGAAAAACGTACTTAAATCCTTAAATATACGATTTTAAATCGGGCTCGTATTTCGGGCCGAGCCGAATAATCGAAGTCTTAGCCCGACCTTATGCCCTTCGGATCGGGCCATAATAGGGCTTGCGTAGGGCTAGAGCCGGATTCGGACTAAGATCGGGCTAGGGCCACCCTAGGACTTATTTCGACTCATGGCCAAACGCCGACCCCAAGTTTGTACTCAGGTCTCAGACTCAGAGTCAGAACGACACGTTAGTATTCGAGTTGTTCCTTAGAATATCGTTTAGTTGATTTATTAGACGAATATCGTTTAGTTGACAAATCCGCTGAATTAAAAATGTGTTGTTTCTATCCTCTCTCTATTTATCAAACACTCTCGAAGCCTTGCGAAGACAGTAGAAGATTTCCGGATCCGTCGCCGGCGGGGGCTGGAGGCTTCGATTTCGGACCGTTTTTGTTCGCCGATGATGTGTGGGTGGTGCGGGTTGACCACGAGTTTCGATTCGTCCCGTTTTGTGGATTTGTCTTCTTCGCGGTCGATGTGGTGGCGTGGATACGGGTTGGGAAGCTGGCCGGTTGGTGGCGCTGAAGGAGATGTCGGCTTGTGGGGCGGTGGATTTGCTGTAGCGCCGGCAGGTGGTTAACGCAGTGAATGGCTGTCGGCTTGGCTGGTCCTTCATCTTCGACGGTCGGCGTTTGGTGTGGGCGGCAGGGATGGCGGTTGGGTGTTTGCGCGATGGTGGTGTCGACGGGATGGGGATGGATTTGCTGAGGGGCTGGCGGATGGATGCTCGGCGGTTGGGTCTCGGCTCGGTCCGGTTTTGAAGCTTCTGGTTGACACGCCGGTGTTTGTTTTGGATGTTATTTTAGTTTTAGTTTAGTTTAGATTTAGTTTTAGTTTAGGTTGCTCATCTCAGCCGGTTGTCCGGTCTGAGCTATCTTTTCTCAGTCGATTTCGGTCTGAGTTGTTCTTAGATTTTAGGCTTTTAGCCTCAGGAGCTCGTCTCCTGTTTTTCTCTCAAAGGGCATGCGGTACGTAATCCGTTTATTTAGTGTCGACCACTGCGATTGATCCGACCAGAACAATATATTTGGTCGTCCCCTTTTTAGGAAAGATGCCCCTTCGGGGGCAGCTTACTCCCTCTGTTGTAATGCTTGTTATTATCAAAAAAAAAAAGTGTTGTTTCGGATTACATGTAGGCCACGTGTCACGTCTCTATTAGCAGAGCGTATGACCAGTTAGTTATAAAACTATTTTGTCATGTGGTTTTAGAGACCTCATCGTGGCCCTCATTTCCGCTCGACACGTGTCTAATTAACCTAATCACGGTGTAGTTAGGCTTTTTTGTATTTCTTAGTTGTCTAACCCAATATTCCAGTTTTTCTTACTATTTTACTTAATAGAAATAATTTTTTGACACAAAATTAAATTAAATAGAACCAAATAAAAATATAAATTAAATAGGCCAATTTAATGTTAAGAAATCATAATAATACGCGTGTAAATCAGATAAGAATTACAAGCCGGCTCAACTTAACTAATAGCCTAACCAGACTTATCAACTTAAGCAGCTTTAGCCACAAACCCTAAATTCCACACGATTATATTATTTGTACTTCCTTACGTATAATTTTTTATTTTCTAATTATATTTTTAAGTAAAATATTTACTTTCTAACTTATATACTCTCAGACTCGCACACATCGTGTTTGGTGCCTTCGGTAGTCAGACTCTGCCTGCTTCTCTCTCTCTCTCCTTCTCCCCCGTCTCAAAACCCAACTGTCTCCTCCGACGAAGCAGATCCGCTCCTGCTTCGATTCCTCCATCTTCTTCGCGTCGCTCTGCGCTTCTGTGCGATCCTCCGTATCTCGAAATTCAGCCGTGGGATCGGCAAGCTAGCGCATCGGAAGATGTTCGTGATGTTAATGCGGCATGATCGTTGCGCTAAGTGTGTACAATCTGCTGCTGTATCTCTTCTGTACTAGAAGCTGGGATTTGGAGCTGGTCGGCGTAGTACGAGTGTCGGGAGATGCGGATGGAGCGATGCGCTGTTGTTGATGCTGTTTCTCGTGGATTTGAGGTAGTTATCCTTCTATTATTTGATGAATATGATGCTGTTTCTGTTTTATAGATGATCGGTTTTGATGAACGAACTCCTTAGGCGTCTGTGCTTTTTGTTGCTCGATGATTTTATGAGCGATCAGCCTGTTGAAACCTAATCGGACGAGCATGAGTTGTAGTCTACATAACGTTAGGGTTAAAGGTGTACTTATGTTGAATATTGTGTAGCTTTGAGATTTATCTGTTGTGGCCAAGTTGTCTATGGTTATTCGTTTGTATTCTTGGCATGTTTTTTGTTTGTTTATGCAAAATTTTATGAACGAGGACTCCTGTTGGATGGATTAAATATAAGTTACAGATCTTAGCATACATGAAGCTGGTGCCTTGGTGGATCAGATGCTTTTGCATAAATCTGTTCAGTTTTACATACTTTTGGTACTTGTTTTGATATTTTGTTCCCATTGCAGGTAATTTGATGGAAAAGTATGCAGTTCAGTTTTTGGATTAGAATGATAATGGTGTGTATGTGTGTGTGAAATACTTTCTACATTATAGATCTTTCATATGATCTGTTCCCTGTTTATTTAGTTCAGTAGTAGTACTTTGAGCACTTGTTATGTTGTTACTTATTGTACCTGCTTTTTTTGGCTCGTGTCGTATTTTTCGAGAAGTGAAGTTCTTGATCATTAGAACCTGATAGATTCTTATGTTTAGTGTGTGTATGCATATCAGTGTGATGTATTTCTGAATGCTAACACTACTCAATTTCATTTCTTAATTCATGGTTAACACAAACTAGCATATACCTTGTTAGTTTCTGATGTACTTAGGCATCATTGTGTGCAACCAAAACTATTTGAATAAAACAATTGGTACGTGATTCAGTAGAGAGGCCATTTTATATGGATAGAACTTAGAAGTTTATAAGATTGGCATCCTAGTTCTAACGTGTGTTTATAATTTTATGAATTCAAATATAAAGTGTTGCCGTGCTTTTTGCAATTGTCTTGGATTTCATTAATCACTTCCATTAGAAGTAGGACTGAGACAGTCTCAATTAACTGATGCCGAGTCACCTCTTTATGGGCTTTGTTAGTTGATATCTGTTTTATGAATGTATGCGCACCTTGTAGCCCGAACCAACTCATCATTATATCGGCTATTTATTCAGTTTCATTCATACTAACACTTTCTGATACTGTAAAACCTTAGTATGAGTACATATAAGTAAGATTGGTTCTATAACGTAATACTCTTTTTCATCTTGTTCGTTGCCAATCAATAATTTGGACCATAACAGAAGAGTGATTTTGTAGTGGCTCAGTACTGAATTATCATTATCCTAAGATTTCGTCAATCAATTGCTGATGCAAGTTCTTCAGTATTTTTTTCGTATTTTCTATTTTATTATTAGTTACTCTAGTGTCTGTCTATACTCTTTGGGTACTCTTAATGGATGTTTCATAAACTTAGGGTGGTATGATGGGTTCAGCAGTTATTTATACGAGCGATTTTCACAAACCATTACCATCTTTAAATCTCTTTAGAATAGAAAAGTTGATGAATACAATCCTTCCCCAAACAATATGGAATCCAATTTTAATCCTCATTAGCGTGGAAAATACAATTTGCAATAGTTAATGATACAACTTAAATATGGGTCAAACAATGACAAGGAAGTTGGCACATACAACCTCTAACAATGCTTTCTGAAAACTCGTCGTCAGTTGTCAGAGAATTTAAATTTCAGGTTTTGAAAAGCAAACATAAGTCCAGCAGGAGTTGTTTGATATCTTGTTTGACACCATTTAGATTAGTCAATGCTTGCCTGGGGTTTGGCAAATGGTAATCCACTTGAGAAATCTTATTTATCTCATGGCTGAGGCCGTTTGATATCTCACTAAGATGTTTATCTTTTAAATCAGTTCTTCTCATCCACATCTGTAGTTTACCTTATTTCAATCTCGGCTTGTCTTGAATGGTCGGCATTAGTTTACTCTATCTTGGGTTTATTATAACAAATGAAATTTACCAAGGTTGAAAAAATCGCTAGGCGCTAGTCGGGCGGAAAAGATCCTTGAAGATTAATCGGTTTTTTAATTTTGTATTTTTTAATATTTTAAATAATTAATAATCATATAAATATTATTATGGTATATATTTTATTGTATTTTAATATATATAAAAAGCAATCTGATAATAAAAATATTTTAATAGTTTATCAAATATTAAAATGATATACAGACATATGTAAACTATGTAAAAAATAAAGGAATTTTTTCATTTTGATCGAAGTTGGTCATCTGGTTGACGCTTAGGCGAATTTAGAGGGCCAAGGTCTAGGCGGCGACTAGGCGGATCGATTAATCGGATTCGTAAATTTCACCTTCTAGGCGGGGCCTAAGCGGATATAGGCTGGGATTTTTAGAACACTGAAATTTACACATAAGAGTAAGGAAACGTTCTTGTTCACTGTTGTTATCTGATCCTTTGATCTGGTGGGAACCTGCTTGGTAAATCGACATGTTTCTCTATCCCTTTATGTATATATGCACTCTGAGGATTCGAGGACAAATGAGCACACCATTGTATGTCTTGTGTATGGGAACTTGAATCGGTGGCAGACCATCTAGCAGATGGCATCTACCAATGGACAGACATAATTAAATATTTGGTTTCTGTCATTTAGAAAAGAAGGTTTTCTTTTATTTTGCTGTCAGATGACGTTCGGTGAAATTTCTGTCAGTTTCATGTCTTCGCCAGCATGCTCTTTAATAAGTCAAATACTGGAGTATGATCGATTATGTTATGAAGGTTTAGCATATGCTTCCAGTGACATTGAAAAGTGCCCAGTTCATAATCTGATATGTATTTCCTTGTAGTAGCTTCATTGGTAAATGTTCAGATGCAGTCTATTTTGTCAGTAATGCTCTGAAGACTTCTTTCATATGACTGAACTGGCTTTGAATTATCTGACAGGTTTCAAATGCAATGAATGTGCAACATAAAAGTAATTGTAGATGGATATGAAACCTCAAGTTCGTAATGGTAAGTAAAATCTTCTTTCATTTGTCGTTACATAAACTCTTGTTTTTGCACATTTGATTATGCATTGCATGCGTGGCTTTCATTCATGTGAAGGGCGTGCATCTGCTAGTTTTGTTTGGTCTGTGCGGTGAAGTGAGACTACTAGTTTTCATTTCCCAATAATGATGAATGTTTGTTTGCATAGTACAAGTGGCCTCTTTCTTGTTTCTGCAACTCTTTTGCCTGCAATGAACGTTAAACTGACACAGCATAGCAAATAAATCCAGTCCTTCGAGCTTGTTGTTAGTGCTGTTTCTGAGTTTGTGAGATTAGCTTCCTGCATGACTAATGGTTAGATCTTTTCATAGAAGAATTCTCTGACATTTCTCATTACATTTAAATTCCTGTATTTCTGTGACAAGTTGTTCCTTCGTGCGAGGTTGGATATTCAGGTTCTTAAGTTGCTGAGTAACTGAGTTCAAGCCTTTTTTCTTGATGAAACTATCGATTTTTAATTCCTACTAACCCCCATGATGTTCAATTGTTTCCACACTGCATGTTGATTTAATTTATTTCGGGAGCATGTACTGAGAAAGGGAAGTACATTTTGAAACATGTGCATGTTTTGTGTCTGGAACACGCTAATTACTTGGCGTCGGTGGAAGGAACCACTGGTCTTATGTTCCCAGTAATCCTCCCTTTGCTACTGCAAATGTGATCTGCTGCAAAATCCAATCAACTACACCCATTTAACTTGTATTGGCCATGATTCTTGTAGGAAGTTATGTGTATGGTAGGGAAACCTACCCTGATCGTTGCGCTAACTGGTTTAATTAACATAGTTTTGAGGTGTTGGCAGACAAAGCTGGAGATGGACAGGTATGTGTGCATCCTCTCGGTCTCGGATGCTTTGAGCATGTGTAGTGACTGGAGCTATGTTTTCTCCTTGCAAATCCCTTGTCACATAAACCTGAAATAGTAGTCTGCAGCTTATAAGTTGCTTACATATGTATGACACTGTCACTATGCATCTCTAATAATTGATTTGACCATAGATAAAGCTTACGTTCTTATAGAGCTCTAAATTTTCTTCGTGAATGATATTTCCCTGATAATTAATAGGGGATTATAATTTTCAAAGACTGATCTAGCAATAACAAATAAGTGTGTAGCGCTAAGTATGAGGGTCACCTTCCTTTTGAGTTCTTGTATTTCATTCATCACGAGTTGGTCCTAAAATGTAGGCACTGAGATAATCATTTGCAAGCTGAAGAAGAACAAATAATCTTGCATTGCACATTATATGGTATTAGTTAGGGTACCTTCATTGTTCGAATGCTTCTTAAACTCTTCTCCAGTTGGTTCTCTAAATTTTGAAGATCTTTTACACCCAAGCCAGACAGCTCTTCACCCATTAGTTGCCTGTCCTCATGATAAAGACATAATGAGATACATTTTTATACGGCAGTTGAATGAAGCTGAAGTTTGAAAAATACTTATCACTTGGTAGATGCATTTCGAAAACCTTAAAGTGAAGTTCTATTTTGGTGGACACAATAGACTGAAATAATTGGAAACAACTACAACTACTGGTTCTAAATCTTTTCTTGCTCATGCATGTTATTTGCTTGTTAATTTACATATTCTGTTTGTATCTGTATGCAGTTTTGCTAGTTTACGAGCATTTGCTATAGTATAACACTGTGTAATGTGAATACTCATGTAACTACCTGTGGCTTTCTTGTAAGCTCTGGAGTTGCTGTCGTAGTATAGCTACCTCTCGTTGCCAGAACTAGCAGAGCAAATGTGCACTGGTCGGTAAGTTTTACAAAGCAATGTCTTTTAATGTAAAGCTATTGCCAATGTAAACATAAGTCGTGATAAAATGCTGATACTAATATGTTTGGGAGATTGGTATAGCTTGTCACAATTCTGTATTGTAAACCTTGTATGGGATCTGGGGTCCCATGATGTCACTCTGTTATGTATGATTTGTCATGGTCAAGATGGTTACTTGATTATGTACTACTCTGTTTCATATTATCAGTGGTTCTATTTGTAGAGCACATGTGCACTCGGATGCTGTGCCGAAATGCTGAAGAATTATGTTGCCCTCTGAACCTCCCATCTCCCTAACATGCCAATTCCTTTTGTCTTAGTTCCTGTCCCAGTGGTTTATTAATATGCAAAAGCTGCGCTATTGTTCTTGATAGCATAGCGAGCTGCCCCTAAACACAAGTAACTGGAGATAAATTTGTTGTTGTATCTTATATCGTCTCGGTAGAATGTCTAGGGTACAGAGTAGGTATCTTATGAGTTATGGTTTTAGTAGCTTAATGATGTAGGATCTCTGATTAAAAATGCAGTAATAAAAAAACGCGAATAAGGGTTTTTGGAATTGATCTGGGAGCGGAAACAAGTTTAATACCTTGATTTCAGAGGATGTACACAGCAATGGCTGCTGTTCTTCTTTTGATGTGCTGTACCGGTCAATCACTGATTTCATGCTGTGAATAGTAAATCACATATTAGTCACAAACCATAATCTGGTCATGGTGAATGTGGAGACATAGTGAGGAGTGAATGTGAGCGTGGTGGTGGTGACTGGGGTGAATGTCATCTATAATAAATATAAATTGAATAAACTTTGTAAAATGTAAAGTGAGAATCTTCAGTGCAGCACAATAAACTTCTAACGATGAAGGCACTAAATGGAACACCAAAAAACAGAAAAAAAAAGCACATGGATGGGGAATAGCGGAATACTATTTATTTATTTTTAGAATTACCCTTTTTTTTTTTAACTCAGAGACCTCCGACTAACTATTCTGTTACAAGTCCCATCATGCTATCTCATAACCCCGCATCTTTGATTATGCTACTTCCTAATCTTCCTAAGCATGTGATAGTGCTAACTGTTTCTCTCTTTAAATATTGTCAATATAACTACTTATTGTTGATCAGCTATTGGAATTTCCTTAATGACGGAGACCAGTTGATGCAGAAGCCAGTGCTCGAACGCGAAATTCTGATGCAAAACTGCAATGTATAATAACCTGTGATTTGCCCTAAAATGCTATATAAGTCACTTTGTGACTAAACAAAACAAATATACCATAAGCATTTCTGCAGGTAGTGCAAACAGTAAGAGCATCATTCACCATAACCCGAAAACTATATCATCCCTCTCTTTCTCATTCATGTTCTCTCTCATCTTGTCATACGTCATGATTATTTTGATCAAGTGCACGGTGCACCCCACTCATAACCAAATAAAAAGTTCATCATTATTCTCTCTCATCGCTCCATAAATTGTAGTTCATAAATATTAAGATTAATAAAAATATATCAAAGTGTATTTTGTTTTAAATATCTCAAAAAATTATGAATATTGATAACAAAATTTAATTTTATAATTTAAAAGATATATTCGTTGCAAGATCAAAGTATAAACTGAAAAGTTTCTTACACAGGATACGTGTCGTGTTATAATTGATTCACTGTTCATGACTAAATCTAATTTTTAATCATGAAATCATTTTTTTCAAGTTGATCATCCCATGACATTTTCTATGATTGATTTAGTCATGATGAAATTTATATTTTTTTATCATCTCTCCTGACTTTTTCTTATGACTTAAAAAGTCATGGTGGGAATGCTATAAGAAGAACCAACATTTTGAACAATGATACTCGCCTACAACTACAAGGGTATCTAGGTTGTTAGTAAGATTTGTCACAATTAGACCGCTACACTTATGGTCTGTTTTTATCAGCAATTCAAGTGATGTCGATGTTTTTATGTAAAAAATGTGTTTTACTCGTCAATTCAATATATGATCGGGTGCATGATTGAACTATGAGATAGGTACACAAAATATGTTGGCACATTTGAATTTTGAACTATGAGATAGATACGTCGTGTACACAAATATTCACAACATGTTTGAAGTGTTTCATCTGAACTCCACGGGTACGAATCTCATGAGTACATAATATAACTGAAGGGTATTTTCATCCTAGTGCTGCTAATTATTATTTTTTTCATTTCATCTAGACAATAAAACATTTAATTTTAACATTCTAGAAAAGGAAGTACAAGTGAAACAACACTTTTAACAATTCGAATAACTTAATATATACACAATTCGGAAGAAAACAAAACTACAAAAGCAACACAATCAATGGACCGAGAGAAAAGCAGAATGACAGGAACTGATTGATGGTTGGCTTAAGCTTCTCAAATGATGTAGTAACATTCTTGTTACTTATAAGGACATGGACATGTCTACTTGAGCAAAAGATATATGTTTGCTCAAGTCATTACTTTCTATTCTACTACTATTTTATTCACACATCGAATCTGCCAAAGATGAGGTTAGAAAATCAACAGTAAAGAATGCATGTCTCACAATTAATGTTTATATAGTTGAATCTGAAGAGGATGAGTCAATGGTGGGAGAGTAGGAGCATGAGCTGCGGTGCATATGCTGGAGGAGGTGCTTGCTGATTCGGAGGAGTTATTGGGTATTTTGGGCGTGCAGCGGTAAATTGCTGGCAAAGAGTTGCGAGGAATTGTTAGAGGGAGATGGCCTCCAACTCCAAGGAGGTGCTGGATAGGGGTTTTTTTGGTTCAATTTGATATGAATTTGGCGATCCAAAAGTTTAATCATAGTTCAATTTGATCAAAATGAATTTTATTTTGATATGATAAAATTATAATCAAAAATAATTTAATTTGCTAAAAACTAAATCAAACAGTAATTCAATTTAGAGTAGCCAATTTTGATTCATTACATAAATTGCTCACTCATCACTGCTCCTAACGTCGGAGAAAGTGCTAGCCTCGAGGAGGTGCTCTATCATTGCATATGCTCTTAAAACTTGAGTATATATCATTAAAACCGATTCTTTAAATAGCTGTGTTGTAGATGTAAATTAACAAAACTTTTGAATAACAGTTAGCAAGTTCGGCTAGTTGCTACAGTTTCTTAGCTTCAGCATTTTCAGTAGCTATTCCAACTGAGAATAATGACTCGTATTCTATTCCAGCTCGATTTCAGTCAGTTTCATTATTTGTAAAAATGCAAGCTAGCATATGACTGTAACTGTAAAGGCATTAACCTAAGGCTAAGGATTACCTAAGGATCCAACATTTCTACCAACAAGAACTCATCAGTCAGCACCGTACCGTTAAATTAATTAAAGGACACATAGCTGTACGGCTATGATGATATATATATAATTATCAATTATACGTACGAGCCTATGTGGTATATATAACAACTTTGGGGAGGTTAAATGACAACTGATTAAGCCTCTAATTTGACTAAGAAATAATAAATATCATCATGCAAGTTCAACAACAGTAGTTGTAATACCTAAAAAACTGGTATTTTAATGTACCACCAGCATATAATTAATAGCTCATCCCTCAAACCTTTTCCTTTTCAAATCCTTATTTTCTACTACTTCCAAAGTTCGATTAATGATACTGTCCTCTCCAACACAATATGGAATGTAGTTTCATGCCACAAAATTCGGGATTTTATATGCACAAATAAACAGTGTTGGAGGCAACATGCTGCAGTTATATCACACCAAAATCATGCAAGTAATTCAAACAAAAACACAAAACCATATTAAAAGATGAATAAAAAAGAAGCATAAAATCCCAAAGTAATAAAGTCTCACCTGGTGCTGGCAAACTCATACGGTTTTCCAGTGCTGGAGAACACTACAACTCCGATCTCAGCGTCGCACAGAATCGCAAGTTCCTTTGCCTTCTTCAACAATCCATTTCTCCTTTTGGAAAAGGTCACTTGCCTGCTCGTCGAGTTGTCGATCCTCCGAATCACAACCTTTCCCCTACCCATTCTCCTCTCAAACTATCAAATTAGGATGTCTGCTGTTCAAACAGAAAATGGATCATCACATCATGCATAAGCAAATCACCATACACAAATCGGATATCAATAATAGCTATCAACCGATCTAAACTTTCACATCTCAACACTATGATTAATTAAAAACGAAAGCACAGTCACCATCGCTTAAATCTGACAGAAAATGTCCTAAAAATAACCAGAAATCGAACATCAAGCATCGCTCTCGTCGAAACAATCAGAAACAGAAATCTATGTAGCGTTCAATCTCTCCGCAAAAAAAACTACTCAAAATTATCTCAATCGCATCAGTTTTTGAAATCTACATCATAAGCATCTAAAGACGTGATGGAACTGAGACGAAATCGCATCGAAAGTTCAATCGTTTTACTAAGCAAACCGCAAGCCAGGCAATAAAGCGAAATCCGACGCGATTTGAGGATTAAGGAGTATATTTACGTGAAACTTCAGGCTACCGCGGATCGCCGCCGCCGCTTCCTCTGGCGGTGATCTCGTCTACGATTTCTCTATCTGAAGCTCGCTCTGGTATTCTGGATGTATCCGTCCGATCTCAACGCAAACTATCAGCTCCTGCCAAATGAGGAGGGTTTGTAAGTAAAGAAGAAAAGCGTGTTCAAAACCGGTTAATTGGGTTCCCAAACCACTTGTTGATTCCGGTTTTATGACACGTGGACCAATGAAAGGTGAGGAGAGGTTTGAGAATTGGGATATTTTTAATCGGAGAGTCGTGCTTATGGATCGCTGACACGTGGAAACGCCCAACGGGTTTTGTTATGAATATTCCAGTTTGGGGAATTACGCTTTTCCAGATTGTTTTTGGTTGGCGTATTTGCCCTTTTTGATTTTGTGAAACGTTAATTAGGTCCATGAGGTTTTGAATGTGACGTTTTTGCTCTGGATTTTTTTTTTGTCTTTGAGACTTTTAGTTAATTTGGTTTTTTTTTATAAAGGGTTTACATCCTATATAGGACATATCAAGGAATACATCGCATATACGCACCTCCATGAAAGAACTTTAGCGTTGTTTAAGTACGCGTCCGTGAGATGGTAGTACCACAAAATTCACAAAATTATGGAAAGGAAAAGTGTCACGGTGGAGTTTGAACGCAAAACATGCAAGACAAGTGCTCAACAAACTCATACATCACCTTGTTGGCAGACTATTAGTTAACTTGGTTGATGAATTACCCTTTTTGCCAATAAGTTTTTGGTATCAGCATATTTAAATGTTAACCATAAATTACACAATTCTATAAATAATTTAATTTAGTTATTTTGTGCAGTCATTATTAATTATCTTAATGATTCCTGTAACCGCTCAATACAAAATAAAGACTATATTTAAATGAAAAGGGTGAATTGGTTGTAGTGTCGGTTACTGCGGTCAGTCGGCCAACTTGTTATCGTGCCTTTCTTGAGTGCAATGCCCTTCGTGGGCAGTTGCTTCTGTTTCTAGCCCTTGTAAAACGTTTTCTTATAAAAAAAAGATGAAAAGGGTGAATGAGTCATTACAAGTGGCAGCTAATGTTTTTTTTTTTTTTTTTTTTTTTTGATGGAAAGTGGCAGCTAATGTTTTTTTTATGGAAAGTGGCAGCTAATGCCTAATGTTTGCAAGCCAATAAATGGACTGGAGATACAAAATTTCAAGTGTGGGTCACCACGTGTCGCCACTCACAAGGTCAGATCCGCAAGTTGTCTTTTTTTGACTCTTGATTTTACTCTTCTGGCAGTTTTAAGGTTTCTACTTTCCATATATAGAAAAATGGCATAAAAAGAACAAATCTCACCACAGACCATCTTGTTCTTATGCCAGTTAATATACATCAGTGATTAGCCATTGGCACTAACAAGTTTTCTCTTTTGGGTCTTCACTTTTTGTGAAAACACATTATCCATTGTCCCCTGCTTAATTTTTTTTTTTGATGCAACTTAAAATATATTATTGAAAAAGGAGCACTCGGTTGAGGCAGGATTTGTAGAATGAGGCACGATCTCGGCCTTCCGTTGTGACACGTGGCGAAGCCACGTGAGTTGAGCCGTTTTTTGCGTTCACACTACTTTTGGTAGTGAGTTTACTATTTGGACACGTGGCGCGCCACAAATGCACGGGGGGTTAGATGTGTGGCTCAGATCGTGCCTCACGTGTCTCATTCTAATTTTGGTGCCTCATTTGATCGCTTCTCTTATTGAAAATTTATATATTCAACTTGGTGATCTATTTCAAGCACATTTGAACCTGTTTTTTCCTTTACATTCGAACCTTTCACTCATATGAAATGCAAGTATAAAAACATTATCAGTGGAAAACCTGTATATTATGTCACATGTCTAAAATATGGGCTGCCAATAAAAATTGGAACATTCATAAACAAATATGTAACATAAAGTATTGTAGATAAATCTAAAATCAATCGCTTACTATTTGGTGTACTAATGTATCCTCGAGTCGTTAGATTAGATAGTTTAATAAGATTGATAGGTTCAAAACTCAAGAATTATTATCTTATTTCGTCAAACAATTGATGTACGCATCACATCACATGAATCCAAGACATAAAATATGTAAGATGTCGACATTCACCAAAATAAAGTAAAAATATAATTAAAGTGAAGAATGAAGGTAGATGCAGTGGCGGTTTTAAGATGTCGACATTCACCAAAATAAAGTAAAAATATAATCTCGAATTTGGTACAAATTTTTTTATATATAATATTTGATTCAGATTAAATACAAATCGTAATTATAAATAAAAACTATAAATCCAATAAAATATAGACATGTGTAAATATCGACCAATCGGAATTCATCGTGTGCGGGGCGCTTTTTGTAGGTAAAAAATTAAAGCGTACTTATTTAAAAATACATAATATATAGAAGGGGTATAATCGTCCTAAAATTTGTTTAAGTCTGATCATTTCGCGCTTAAGTCTGATTATTTTGGTGCCGCGCGTCCAGCTTTAACATTAGCGCCGCGCCCAGTGTAGACATTAACTTGTTAATGGCTGAACTGGACGCGGCGCACTAATGTTAAGGCTGGACGCGCGGCATGTCGTGTACTGTTCATATGTCGACTAAAAATACAGAAAATCGACTTATGAGGACTGGGAGAGGATATGTCGACTGGGAGAGGAAAGAACGACGATTTCGACTAATCATTGTCAAGTTTTAAGTCTGATCATAATAGTTTTAAGTCTGATAATTACTTGTTTAAGTCTGATTATTACTGGTTTAAGTCTGATCATTATTGTTTAAGTCTGATCATTGTTGTTTTAAGTCTGATCATTACTCGTTTAAGTCTGATCATTATTTTTTTAACTCTGATCATTGTTGTTTAAGTCTGATCATAATAGTTTTAAGTCTAGTCATTGCTGGTTTTCTGATCATTGTTTTTTAAGTCTGATCATTACTGGTTTAAGTCTGATCATTAACTGTTTAAGTCTGATCATTGTTTTTTAAGTCTGTTTGAAATTGAGTTTTTAGTTTTTATATATAAATAGTTTTGTACCTGAACTGCACTCTATAATATTATATATATTTTTGAAAAATTTGATCAAACATGTATCTTACGTCACTATTTTTGTGAGCTTAACCTCGAATTTAATTTTGGAGTAAACATAAAAGTTATAGAACATTCAATTATCTTTCTATCCATATAAAGAACATCTTAAACGGACACCGGATGACGCCTCTATGAGCTTTCGAAGGTTGGCTCGGACCCCCTCGATTTTGGCTAATTTTGATCAATCATCCATCTTTGGTGACTGTTTTTATCAGCTTAAATGTCAAATTTCATCTTTAAGTAAACATGAAAGTTGTAGAGCATTCAATTATATTTCTATATATATATGGATCATCTTCAACAGATACCGGATGACGCCTCTATGAGCTTTAGAAGATTGCTCGGACCCCTCAATTTCGGCAAATTTCAATTAATCATCTATCTTTGGTCGCTGTTTTTATCGGCTTAACCTCCGAATTTCATCTTGAGTTAAACATAAAAGTTATAGAACATTCAACTAGCTTTCGATCCGTATGTAGATCATCTATAATGTACATCGGATTACACCTTTATGGGCTTCAGAAGTTTGGTTGATCATTAACGGATCTTTTTTGCCGGATCCGACTTATATCATTGTTGTTCGAAAAAAAAAAAATTGGGACCCCCTCGGACGAAGCTCTGGATCCGCCACTAAGTAGATGTAATGACCCGTTGAAAATATAATTATAAATAATTATATAATTGTCAAAAGCATAAATTGCTTTCGGGACAATCACTACTTAGTACTTAATCAACAAAGCTAAAAGCATGTATGAAAACGAATAGTTGAATAAGGAATAAGTGGGTTGCATTTGTTTTAATCAATTTTATAACTGATCTTGACCCAAATGAGAAATGGGAAGAAGGTATGCGACTTTATTATAAAACAAGGGTCAAGATCAAGTACAAACTTGATTTTTGGTACAAAATATAAAGTTCGTCAAAATCAATCTATAATTCGTCACTTTTTTAGCCGAAAAATGAAAAAGACGACATAGTTCGTCAGTTCCATTTTATAATTCGTCACCAAGAAAATGCACCTAAATCATGATTTAATCTCATCTATTCAAATCACAAGATCAAGGGCTACGATTAACACGATTAATTTATATTTTGCACCAAAAATTAACTTGATACCTGATCTTGTGCCTGATCCTTTTCAAGATCAGGTATCAAGTTAATTTTTGGTACAAAATACAAAGTTCGTCAAATAAACATATAATTTGTATTTTGCACCAAAAAATCAAATTTGTGCCTGATCCTTTTCAAGATCAGGTACCAAGTTAATTTTTGGTATAAAATACAAAGTTCGTCAAATCAACATATAATTCGTCAATTTCGAGTCGAAAAATGAAAAAGACGACATAGTTCGTCAGTTTCATTTTATAATTCGTCACCAAGAAAATGCACCAAAAATCAGGATTTAATCTCATTCATTCAAATCACAAGATCAAGGGTTATGATTACTTTATATTTTGTACTAAAAAAATTAACTTTGTACGTGATCATTTTCCATCCCATTTATCTCAAAAAAGAACCCACAGGAACAAAGCCCGGAAATAAATGGGCCGGCCCAATATAGGAAAGCCCAACAAGAACGGCCGAACACGAGGTGCGTAGTGGTAGTGGTTAGTAATTAGGTGAAGGCATTGATGAACCAAAAAATGATCATAAACGTGGACTGACGCTGCTCAGCGAGGTCTTCTTCTCCGCATTCCATTTCCATCAATCAATCAAACCCAGGGATCGAACCACAAATCAAAATTCGCTGCTCATTTCATCCCAATTCGATCCTTCGAGCCCAGGTGATGCCGATTTCGTTTCCGAATATTCCCGATTTTGTATTTATCTTAATTTGTGAAAAAAATGGATTTTTCGATAAAGAGTTTTGATTTGATTGAGCTGCAGGTTGTGATGGCGGACATCGTGAGTGCATCGGAGGCGTCGACAAGCATCTGCAGCCACTGGTAGGAAGAATTTGTTTGTGGTTGTTGCTGGGTGGATTCTGTCGGTGGATTTTGATTGAATTCTCTTGATCGGTGTTTGATGGTTTTGTGTTGAAGCTGAATTCTCTTGATCCTTTTGCTTGTTTCTGAGTGATTCTTAGATATGGTTCATGGGGGGAGATTTGCGTACTGTTTTGTGGCTGATGTGGTTCTGAGATTGGTGCTATGGGGTTTTCGATTTTTCTGAGTTTGTACTGGGGTTTTGTATGTAAAATTTGTAGCTGGTTTTATTGATATGTATAGCAGAATTCTTTTACTAGGTTATAACTTATAATGGTGTTTGGTGGCAGCATAAGAGTCTGAGGACAAGAGAAAGAGAGTTCATGATTATATAGCTTTTTATATAATACTGTTGTTGAAGAGGAAGATAATATTGTTGTGTTCATCTCATTGTACAAAATTTTCACGCTTGATTGATTCATTGCTTTTGATTTCTTTTTCCAGCGAGAGGAGTATTCCTGCAACGAACATTGATCTGCATTTTGCTCACTGCTCAAGGAATTTAGTGAAATGCAAAGTCTGTGGTGACATGATCCCACGAAAATTTGCTGACGAGCACTTCATGAGTACTCATGCCCCGGTGTGTTTCGAAAACCTATTTTATTTAGCATGTTGATTGTTACTTTATCCAAATAGATAATACAATGGAAAAATACATTCATATTTGTGCTAAAGTCGTGGAGTTTGGTTTGTTTGAGGCATATTTTTTTCGTGGTTAAAAGGATAAGGATTACTGAATTTAGATTTTGGTAAAGGAAATGTACATCTTGTTGTATTCAAGTATTGATGTTGGTTAAGTTAAATCCGTACATTTTTATCCTCGTGGCACTTAGTGATAACTGACAAGGAGTATGGAAAAGCTTTAAACACGGAGGCTGAATTGAATCGGCCCTTTCAAAACTGATCCATTTAACATCTTGTCTGGATAGCTCAGATTTTTCGCGACACCTTTAACTGAACTAATTTTTCTACAGCAGGACTTTTTGATATTTGAGTAGAATTCGCCTCTGATTTCCCTTAACTTGTATTTGCATTCATCAATTATCAAACCCATCCTTTTAGAATGCTTCTTCCATTGTCAACCCTGAATACTTGGTCTAGGGGTTCTTAAGACTTTAGAGTTCCATATCACTTGGCTTTTGTCATACTTAATAACTGAGCCACTGTGAAACAGGTTGAGTGTTCACTTTGCAGCGAAACCATGGATAGAGATATTTTATCTGTTCACAAGGGAGAAAATTGTCCCCGCAGGATAACTACTTGCGAATTTTGTGAGTTCCCGTTGCCAGCGGTAGATCTAATTGAACATCAGGTAAGACACAAATTTGTACAAAATAGTATTTTATGTGAACTAAATATGTGATCAGTGGATTTCATCTTTGAATTTTCAGGAAGTGTGTGGAAACCGAACAGAACTTTGCCACTTGTGTAATAAGTATATAAGACTGCGTGAAAGGAACAACCATGAGATCCGGTGCACTGGAGTGCCAGAAACTAATGTGGAACCTTCCAGGTACCATATAACTCCTGCTCTGGTTTGATACACAAACATATTGCGGATGTTTAGGTCATCACGTGACATGTTTTTCTTATCAAAACTTAATTTCACTGATGTTTTAAGTTAGTAGCTCAACGAAAGATTGGTTGAAACCAAGACAAGGTTAATTAATCTCTCGTGAACTTCATACTTCAGATAATATAACGAAAGAATCACAGTCCTTAATCCATAAGTAAATCTGAATATGTTTATTCGTACGTAAAATAGTCACATTGGTGTACTGTTCTTAACTTCCATGCTCGCACTACTCTGGTTTAGAATCTCAACTACTAGGTTGCGAGACTTATATCTATGCACACCAAGAATAGTTTACAGAGTTTTGCAGGTTGGCTGAACAAGCTAACTTAGTTGACTTACTTATTTTGAATGATTCAGAAGGGAGGCTAGGCCTGCTGAAAGAGAGCATGGTGCACCTCCAAGAAGAAATCCCAATGAGTTCTCCACTGGAAGACTCTTATTCACCATAGCAATAACAGGAATCGCTGTCTTTATTGGATCTCTGTTTTTCCAGAGGCAGGCGGGAAAAGATTAAATGTAAAACTTATAGAGCAAATGAAAGTCTCAAATCATCTCGATTTGCTGCAGAACCGCAAAATTTGTCTCATGTAATCTATGCAGAGAACCAATGCAACTGCTCTTTACCGAAAACTCAAGACTATGACAAATTACATATTATCAGTCCAACCACTCAAATGTATATTTGGCCTGCATGTTGTACTTCGAATTTTTGTATCTGCTAATTGTTTCCCATTAAATCATCCTTCAAACCCTGAAGTAGTGAAGTGTGTGTTAAGTCCAATACTTCGGAAAATGCACTGGGGGCATTCTTTTTTCATAAATGATTACTCTCTTTTTTGAGATACCATTTCAAGAAATTCCCAAAAAACAAGTACCAATATACTGAGAAAACACTTTACATAAATCCACTACGTGTCTCAATGTCTCAACTCTCATCTGTTACCTGAAATTTCGTAGATGGCAACATTTTCTAGAATTTGGGTAATTTTTTTATCTGTCCAAAATAAACAAATTGCACAAATTTCGAAGGCGTGGAGAACAAAACAAGCAATGCCGTTTGCTTAAACTCCAGTCCAAGAGAAAGGAAAAAAAAGAGCCCCACTGACAAACTCCATCAAAGCTCAATGCCTTTGAAGGCTTGCAAAGATTTTATAAGGCCTTCTGCCAAGCTAAGAGTTTTTACATCAATTTCCTTCTCGCTATTTTTATCCAATGGCACTGCCTGATGTTAAGTTACTTATCGAAGATAAATATGTATGTTCACGCTCTATCAATAATGCTTAGGACTTATATAAAGTATTCTGCGTGTTTTTCTTCTTTATTGTCGAGGAACCAAACTGGCCGCGTGTAAATGATTTTCTTGCCGTGATCAGGTGATGGTGGATAATGGCATATGCCAAGTGACCTTATCCAAGCCTGAAGGGGATGTGACTGCAGTTTCATACAATGGACTGGAAAACTTGCTGGAAGTGCGCAATGAAGATTCCAATAGAGGGTATGCACTATGTAGTTTGCTTTGCGTCTTGCTGATGCAAAATCCATCTTTAGACTTTTGTTTCTTCAAATATTTTTGACAATCCAGCATCTGTTGATATGTAATTTTTTTTTTAGATATTGGGATCTTGTTTGGAGTGTACCAGGGACTATAGGGACAACTGGAATCGATGACAGGTATGAGCGCCTGGAGTCTCAAATGGTTTAACGATCCAAAGTGAATTTTCTCTCTTAAAATATGCAGGATACATGGAACAAGTTTCAAAGTGGTCACTGAAACAAATGAGCAAGTTGAGCTTTCTTTCATAAGAAACTGGGATCCATCCCAAGAGGGCAAGTCAGTCCCCTTGAATATCGACAAAAGGTCTGATTTTCTGCATCCTTAAAATTATACGTAACCATAATTTAGTAATTTGTTTTTATTTTCCATCTTTTTTTGTTTTCATTATATATGACTTTCTCCAAAGAAAATGCAATCCTTCAGGTTCATATTGCTTCGGGGTTCATCAGGCTTCTACTGCTACGCCATATATGAACATTTGAAAGAGTGGCCAGGCTTTAACCTACCTCAGACGCGAATTGTATTCAAGCTTCGAAATGACAAGTATGATAAATCTTCAATGATCATCCTCTGACTTAAAGTTCTATTTCTCTGTCTAATGCGAAAAAAAATGTAGTGAAATAACAGTTTTAATAAATTTGTTACTGAATGTTTGTAGGTTTAAGTACGTGGCTGTAGCAGATAACAGGCAGAGGAGAATGCCGTCGCCAGATGACCGAGTACCTCCAAGAGGCCAAGCTCTAGATTACCCAGAATCAGTCTTGTTAATCGATCCAACCAAGCCCGAATTCAAAGGAGAGGCATGTTATATTCAGAAAATAAATACTAATAAATAGTGCTTACAGTGCGAGAACTTGCATTTAATTATCTTGGCAATGCATAAAAATCGAATAGTTGGATTTTCATAGGTTGATGATAAATACCAGTACTCGTGCGACAACAAAGATCTTCAGGTCCATGGCTGGATTGATGAGGTCTCAAATACGGGATTTTGGCAGATTACTCCAAGTAACGAGTTTCGCACAGGTGGACCTCAAAAACAGAATCTGACATCTCACGTTGGACCCATTACCCTTGCTGTATGAACATTTTAGCTACGTCTTACTACTTCTTTCCAGTGTCCAAAAACTTCAATAATTTCAGAAGTTAGATACTCAATTTCCTTACAAGTTACTCAATGTAGATGTTTATGAGTGCTCATTACTCCGGTGAGGATCTCGTGGCGAAGTATGGTGACCAGGAGGCATGGAAAAAGGTCTTCGGCCCAGTGTTTTTTTACTTGAACTCTAATGGAAGTGAAGAAAGGCCTTTTAGCCTTTGGGAAGACGCTAAAAAACAGGTATGTAATTATGTATTGTACACTTCACAAGGACACCAGTCTGTATGAATTTTGTTTTGTAAAAATTCATGGTTAGTATTAGTAATTTTACAACGTAGATGAGAATTGAAGTTGGAAACTGGCCATATAATTTCCCGACGTCAGATGAATTCCCGAAGGCTGATATGCGGGGTAAAGTCACTGGAAGGTTTTTCGTTCAAGATAGGTACATTGAGAACTTTAACCAAACGCTAATATTCATCAGTATAAATTCAAAATTCAGTAGTTTGTGTTTTTAACTGAAGGTATGCTAGTAATAATCTAATAGTAGCTTCTGGAGCTTATATTGGATTAGCTCCACCGGGTGGGGTCGGGTCCTGGCAGAGGAACTCCAAGGTGCCCATTCTCATCGACACGACCAGTAAAACTGAGATTACTGATTTCATGTCTGAGCTATGGAAATTAAAATTTTACTCGATATCCAGGGTTACCAATTTTGGGCAAGAACTGATGAAACCGGCTGTTTCTTGATAGAAAACATTCGAATGGCTGACTACAGTCTCAACGCGTGGGTACGTGGTTTCATCGGGGACTATTTATATGACACCATTTTGACGATAACTCCAGGTTTGGGAAAATTCATGACATCAATTTGCTTGGTTGATTTGCTGAATGGAAATTTTCAGATGAGAGAATATTTGTCCACTGCAGGGTGTGATATCAGCCTTGGTGATCTGGTGTATGCACCTCCAAGAAATGGACCTACATTGTGGGAAATAGGCGTTCCTGACCGATCTGCAGCTGAGTTCTACGTTCCCGATCCCAATCCCAAATACATCAACAAACTCTACGTTGATCATCCAGATAAGTAAGCTCAGTTTACTTAGTTTACATTTTTGATCATTCACAAAATACCCTCGTTCGATGCTCGATGACTTAATGTCGTTAACTGACTGGTGACATATTAGGTTCAGGCAATATGGCCTTTGGGAAAGGTACGCCGAGTTGTACCCTGATGAAGATTTAGTCTATAAAATCGGTGAAAGTAACTACAGTAAAGATTGGTTCTTCACTCAGGTCCCTAGGTATGACACATTTCGCTCTTTGCCATTAATTGATTATATGATTTATTTTTTGATATTCCGAGGTAATATGAATTTTAAAAATAGGAAAACGAAGAATGGACTTGAAGGAACTACATGGAAGATCATATTCAGACTTGACACAGTCAGCCATGCCGAGACATATAAGCTGCGCATAGCACTGGCCTCAGCAAACCTAGCTGAACTACAGGTGAACCGACTTTACAGGAAATTAAAAAAAAAAAAAAAGGCTTCAAGAACTTTTAAAGTTTTGACCAACTCCATTTTATAACATATTTCTCTTTGAAGGTTCGGCTGAATGACCCGAAAACAGATCCTCCGTTGTTCACGACAGGACTAATCGGTAAGGACAATGCGATTTCAAGACACGGAATCCATGGACTGTACTGGCTGTTCAGTGTGGACTTGGTTGGACTTGTGGAAGGGGAGAACAGCATTTACTTGACTCAACCAAGGACTGAAGGACCATTCGAACCTGGTCTTGTGTATGATTACATTAGATTAGAATGTCCCAAATTCTCCTAACTGTGAAACATTTATAAATATTTAAAATGTTCATTTGAACACTTTCATATACAGGATTTGAAAACTAAGTACAAGATAGTAATTATATTAAAAGTTTATTTAATTTTGGAGTGAAAATACAAAAAACATGATTCTGAATTTTTATCTGATTCCAACTTGAATAAAAAAGCCAAAAGTAAAACAAAAATTGCAGCAATGCAGCCCAACAAGGAAATCTTAGGACCAGACAGATACCACAAGGGCAATATCGCAATTTTTACAACTCACAGAAACTCCTTGTTCTTATCTCTATATATACCTTTGTGGCTACAAAAGCGAGGGCTATTTAAACCCCCAAATTCCTAATATCTCGCAAATTTTCGAGCCAAGCAGTAGACGACATCGACAACAGCTTCTCACTCTACCTCTCGCCCCCTCGATCGATCGCCTGTAAGTCCGCCGCGCTTTAATTCAATTCAATTCTGCAGTCTGCGACCTAGGTTTGATCGATTTTCATGCTGTTATTGTTTTGAATTTGGTGGATTAAATTTGAGCGGTGCTTTGATGAATTGAAACTCATATTTGTTATTTGTTGTTTGTGGTGGTGGTGGTGATTCAGCAGATCGTGATTGTAATGGCGACGTTTGAGTTATACAGGAGATCGACAATTGGGATGTGTCTGACAGAGACTTTGGACGAGATGGTGGAGAACGGGACGCTGGGAGCTGATCTAGCTATCAAGGTGCTTGTACAGTTCGACAAGGTATGCGATTTGGGTAAATGGAAATTTTATTTATCAGCTCCCATTTTCAAGGACGTTGTTTTTTTCTATTGCAGTCCATGACCGAGGCTCTGGAGACACAGGTGAAGAGCAAGCTATCCATCAAGGTAGTTTTTATTTTATTTTAAGTTGTTGTATTTAATGAAATGTTTTATAGGAAGTAGTGAAATTGCAATTCTTGTTAGATCTTTTATATGTGTGATTCTTCTTTGATCTTATGTATATGATATGGCATGGGCGTGTCTATGAACAACCAAAAGTTGGATTAATGTTCTGAAATATAATGGATGGTGGTGTTCTAATTTCGAAGTGATAACGTGACAATATGCAGTCATGAAATTTTCGTTAATAAATGTTATGAAATACAACCGGGGATTGTTGGTAGTGGATCTATGAAGAGTGTATCCTACCTGATAATGTGTTGGCATATACTACAATTTGTGGTTAATTTCAGTTTTTGAATACATATTAAATATGTATTACTAATCCAGCCAGAATTCAAGAGACACTTTTTCCACGTATTTATTAGGGCAAATGCGTTGTACAGTTACAACATTTGGTTGTTCATGGACACACCCAGGTCATATGCAAATCCAAGTTATTGTTTTTTGTTCAACCTGTAAAATACATTGGAGTTATTAAACAATTTTCGCTGGGGGCATCTGTTTCAATTTGTAGCATGACCTACGTATAACCAGTCATCACTTTTCTTAAAACTAAAACAAGAAATGGGAACATAATGGAGAGAAGCATCTCCTTTGATTTTGTACCATATATACCTGTTTAAAGTGTGCCTTTAGCTGTAAGGCCTGATGGCAAGATGCAAGTGTTTTATAGTTACTGACCTATGTGTTCTCAACGCTGACCAGAAAAAGGAAAATTTACGACATGCACAAAACCAGTGAACCAATGTCTAGTCTTTACCGACTCTTGCTGATGTTTTTTTGTTTTCCTGGGTTTTCAGGGGCACCTGCATACCTACAGATTCTGTGATAATGTCTGGACTTTCATCGTCCAGGATGCTCTCTTAAAAAACGAGGACAGTCAAGAGCATGTAGGTCACGTCAAGATTGTGGCATGTGATTCAAAGCTGCTTACACAGTGACAAAACAGAAGGTTCTTGATAGGGTAGCCGCGTCAGTCTTGAGGGCGAGGGAGGCTGCACGTTATTCTCGCAGTGTTGTAGTTGTATAGCCTCAACCTACAGAATTGCTTGAACGGAATGCTCGACTACTTGTGTAATTTGTCGTTTGATCTTTCCTTGTATCAGTCAAGTTTGGTATTTTGGAGTAGAAATGTCTCTGTATTTTGTATGGTATCTGATCATTTAGATCTGAAACTTCATCTATTACACAACAGCAATGTACATCACAAAACTGTAGAAGCCACATCCCCAACATAATCGTTAATCTTGCACATGGTTCATCATTCCCAATTCAATTGACAATCCTGTTTCAATTGACAATCCTGTTAGAATATGTTACAACTCATTAGAGGTTTGGGAAATAGTTTTCAATCAACAACACCATCCTCAGTAGAATAATATAAGCTGCTTATTTCCTTTAATTATTGTTAGTCATGAACTATGTGTTAACATCATTTTTTTTTTTATAACATCATTGATGGAACAATGAAAATAAAAAAAAATTGCAAAATCATCTATGAAAATCAAGTAGAAAATCCAGATATTGAAAATATTTTATTTTTAATGCACAAAACATGACTAATTACAAAATAGTGACAGCTAAAGTCACTAATTTAAAACAAGGGAGGAATTTCCACAGACACCTCATCAAAAACAAACACTATTCTGCGACTGTTTTCACTCTCGTTCAGCTCCATCGGCGACGAATCGTCCAAAATCCGGCTATCTCCCGGTGAGTTCTCACCGGTTTTTTTCACCTCAAACACTTCCGTTACTGCGATGTTAACTAGGCTCCGTCTAGTGCTGTACGTTAGGGTTTTATGGAGTTAGTTTGTTGTGATCAGTTAAATAGGAATGTGGATTGTAGGAAATCTGTGTTGTGATTTTTCAATGCGTAGTAATCTGTTTTTTTTTAGGTTGTTTGAGCTGATTTTTTTTATTCTGAAAATCTGTGTGTTGTTTAGGACTTTAGGTAGATTGGTTCTGTGGTCTATGAGTGATCTTGTGAAGAGTTAGTTCTTGTTTTGGTGTTTGGAAAATGACTGCAAAGGAAGGCTAAGAGTACTGAAAAGATGAGTTCATGAGTCATTTTGGGTTCGGGTTTAGGTCATTTGAGAGAGATGAGCGGAAATACAAAACCAAACAGGGCATTGAAGAAACGATAATGACACTATTGATTTTTATTTTTAGATTTTGTATTTCTACTCTTTGTTTCAGCCTCGTGTATTGTGATCAGCGTGCTATGTACTTTTATTGAATAAGGTGCTGGTTATTTATAGAATATGTAATCAGCGTTGGTATGAGTTTAGATTGTCTGAGATATAATATTTTTGGTCAGTTTTAGAGCATATTTGAATTGGAAAATAATGCGGGGACCTATGAATGGGGAGAGTTACATTTATGATATAGACTTAAATGTTTGGGACTTGATATGTGATGTAATATTAGTGCTCTGAGAACGCTGATCTAGACCGCAATGGAATTGAAACGACACAGAAGCATGTCTGCCGGTTCTGTTGACAAAGAATTCAAACTTGATTCTATAAATGACGTCTTATCTTAAGCCGTGGTTCAACTAGTCTGTAATACTTTAAGTCATTATGGGCTGCTTGCATTGGTTTTATTATAACGTAGAATTATCATAAACTGTGGTCAACCTGGTTTCCCAGTTGTTTGATTCTCCAACATACAGACTTTCAACAATGAAGTGGAAGCATCCTAAGAACGGCACAAATGAAGTGAATGAGGTTGAAGTTGGCATAAAACACGAGATTCGTAAATCAAGCGGAGGTGTCAAGTTAGGTGATCTTATTTGGGTCAAACTTCACCCTTCCTCATGGTGGCCTGCGCAGGCATGCAAGCGTAAATTTATCTTTGTTGAATGTTAAATCCAAATATGCCAATTCCTCATTTGCCTTGTTTTATCATCTATATAGGTCATTGATGCTGACACTGTGAGTGAAGAGATAAAACCCTGTGAGAGATCAGTGGGTGAAGTTCTTGTCCGAGTATATGGAAGCTACATATAGTTAAGCAATGCACCTTTATTTGTTTGTAATGCGTCTGATTTAAAGCATAACGAGGTTTAAACTTATCAGATCTCCTTGCAGCTTGTATGTGGACCCTTTGGAAAGTCGTGTTGAGTTCGACAAGGTCAGTGACAGATTTCGAACATGACAATTATGTTTTCCTTCCCAAAAGCCTTGGTTTTCCATATTATGCTGTTGATTTCATTTGAAGGGAAACATTTGTTTAATTTGTTTACATATATTTTCAATTCATCTGGAACCTCAGACACTAACGCTGTATAATGGTGACTATTATCAAATACTCAAGGAATCTTTAGACAAGGTAACATTATGCCTTATGCAACCCACTTGTGAAATTGATTTGACTGTAACCTCCATGCTCAACGGTTATCTATTCACGGCATTTCCTGTTGTGATGTTTCAATTTTATTGCAGGATCGCCCACGCTCCAGTAAATCCAAAAAACTAAAAGTATCTGAAGAATCTGAGTCCACAGGTAACAACACACCAGCTTCCGTTGGGCAATGCAGTTCCTGTGTTATTATTAGAATTAGCCATATATACTGATCATTATAATAACCCTTATTTATGGAGGTCTACTGCTGAATTGTTATTGAAAACAAGCCTCAATCTCTTAGATGATAAACACTGCTTCATTAACTTGTTTTGGTTTTTTTGACATCTTTTAGTCTCATTGTGCTTTTTGATTATGAACCACTCTCTCAGGATGAACATTTCATCAAAATTGTGTTTCATATTTATTTTATAGGAGAAGTCGGCAATGAGAAAGTTTCTGATGTAAGGCCCGAGGACGAAAACAATAAACAGGTAAAAATATATATATTATGTTGCTTGATTGTTTTCTAATGGAAATACCTCATCAGGAAAATCTGTCGGTTGTGTTCAAATCATCTAACTATAACCAATTGATATGACATGTGTTTGGTTTCCAGGGAAAAGAAGAGGGTGATCTGTCTGAGACGAGAATAACTGATAATGTGCCTGAGCAAAAAGGTCGAAAGTTACGAAGTGCAAAGAACAATAAGAGGACAAAGCAGAAGACTATCATGATGGAAAATGAAACATCTGTGAGTTTTTTCTACACATCATCATCTCTACCTTACTTTTGAAAGAAAAGTGATTCAAATAGGTTTCCTAATTTGAGCTTCTGTGTGTTTTTTATCATTACGACGCAGCTTCAAAAAAGGGTTTCCCCGAGATTGAAACTTGCTTCTAACAAGCTGGAAACTTACTCTGAGAATGGCAACCCAAAATCAGACATGAGCAGTGGAACAGACGTTAAAAAAGCATGTGCCACAAAGCAGAAGTCACATTCCGAAACAGCTGAAAATAAAGCAGCACGTCTTGACACAAAAAATACAGGTAAAGTTGACAACAATCTCAGTAGTCCTTGCAAGGTGGGTTGATCAAACATATGCTATTTTATTTCTGTTGAAACATGTCTTGCCCTCCGCCACTCAAATTTTATACTGTCAGGCAGTAGTTCCAAACAGTGTACACCCAAAGGCAAGTGCGCGAAGTAAAAAGATCATGCAAAGTCTGGGTCTAATCGCCCCCTCTGGGTCTCCATTCAGCTTCTAGATCCAACACAGTAGAAGTTTCTAGCTTTTATGATTCGATGAACCAGAGTTGATGCCACATTTAGATTCAGTCACAAGTCAAGATGAGGACAGTTGGTTGATGCCGCCACATTTAGATTTTGGTACGCGCCAAGATAGCCATTTTGGTACGTGCCGGATTAAAAAGTACCTCCAGCGGAAGGTTGGATCATTTTCCAACCAATATAGCCATATGAAGTTCCTACAAACTGGCAAATGATTTCAGAGATCATTTGATACATATGAATCAAACATGTTGAATTAATCAGCTGCAAATGGATTTAAACTTCAAGTAACAACAAAGTTCAGACACTGCTATTCGCTGAAATGCCAGTTCCCTTTTCAAGATACCCTTGTCAAAACCCTTAAAAGAAACAATTGAAAACTCAACACCTGGATTACAGCTGGAAGCTGAATAACCAATATACAAATTGAGTGCCAATGGATAAATAGCCAAAACACCAGTAGACAGCTATTCTCATCTTCGATACTCTTCAACAAGCGACTGCATCAATTATAAAGAAAGTGAACAGACAATCATCAATTCCTTTCGAGCATCACAACTCAAATCTGCATATCAAAGAATTGAATATAGAAAAAGTATAATGTGCAATTCGATGTAATCAGCAACATGAACACACAGATGAGGTGCAGTGTAAAGAAGGCGAAGAACTGGAGATATAGAAAAAACTGATATGGGTGTTTATTATCTTTCTGTGCCTTTTTGACTTGGATTTCTTCTCAGTAGTATCTTTGTCGCCATGTTCATCCAAGTCTTTTCAATGTTTGATCTTCTTGTTATCCTTAGCATAATCACCTTCTTTTTCTTGTTTTGCAACTTCACTGGCAATAGAGACTGCAGAAAGTTCATCATCTACTTTTTTGTCAGTTGTGTACTTGTCTAATGGTTTGGAGTTGAGAATCTGCAAATTCGGTATTAATCTTTTGACCTGCAATTGAATCATATCAAGGAACTCATAAACTTTCTAATTTGTATTAGGAGAGTTTAATTGAGAACAGTAATATACATGATGGCATTACATTTCTATGGAGGTTTAGGTTTCTAAGATTAAACAGTTAAAAAAGATGATGAATTGAAACAGAAAAACACAACAGAGCACGTATTACAATTTTCTTTTTCTTTTTCTTTTGCGGAATGAGTGTCTACATTCACCTAATTAGACCATAGAAAGTTTATTATTTGGAGCAGTACCTTCAGTAAAGATGTGCAGTTCAACAAATTCATTGACATTACCGTAAGCTCATTACCTTGGTAAGGATTTCATCTTTCCAGGGATTTTGCAATATCTCAAAGCTCCTGTTTGTAACCTTCTCAGACAAGGACTTCCCCATTGAATCCAGCAATATAAAAAGCATTACATGACTAAAACGACACGATCACAAATTAAACAACTTCATTTAATCAACATTATGGACCAAGAACTGTTAGCTTAGAACATAAACTTGGCTAGGCGGAGCACCATTGACTTGAAACAGCTCCTATATTCATATTGCAACTTCAGAACTCCATCTGTTTCTGGACAAAGAAAGAAAGAAAACATCACACAACACTATTAGAAGCACATAAAAATGATGTGTTGTTTTTCTGATAAATTCCTAATCAATTTATATATTTGACTTTGTATTTATGATAGGTAAACGGGCATGCATAGATATGAATCAGAAAAGAGGATTCTCCAAGGACCCGACTACTGTCAGGTTCAACTTACCCATTTCCATGGCCCCCCTCAAATAGCAAAAAATAAGTTGTCCGCCCCCTCAACTATCATACCAGTGTAACTGTGTAAGAGAATGTATACCACAGGGTTGGGGTTCCCACATCTTCTTTCGTTGCACCTTCACCCTATAAACCCTGACCTCATCACAAATCAAGTCATATCAAAACCAGAGAATAATATGAAAAGCAGATCTTGCCCAATTATCATTTCTCTATATCCCAGCCAAAAAGCACAATTGAACACCCTGTGTGTGCCACATTATTTAAAAACCATCAAGGGATGCATCGTATTATACAAAATCATCAAGGAACCAAATATCAAAACCAAAGAACAATGTGCAACTACAGTTAAGCAGAATGTATCACATTAGACATTAATTGGTAAAACTAAAATTGAATGCATGAATTGGGTTGGCAACAGACCTTGTGTGTGCCCAACCCATGAAAACAAACAACAACAGTTAACGCACTTTCATTCAGGTTACGATAAAGAAAAATCAAATCCTAAAAATAAGATTATCCATACAACTGAAAACCATACATACACATGTAGATGTAGCAGCAGTAGTGAACTCCTCTGTCCAACATACCCAGGTATATAATCATCTTTAATAAGTAAGAAACATGCAACTTCGTCTTCGAAGAAACATCACAAATATCAAGAAACCCATGAAAAAGGAGCTCACATACTGAAGTAATCAGCACTCAACACATCGAGAAACACGTAAAAAGAAGCCCCCACACACGTAAGTAAGAAAGAGGCAATTTCAGCGATACATACATAACTAACCAAACAAAAGCATTGTCTATTAACAGAAAACCATATTGGGGATGGTCTTCAAATATGGCAGTAGCAGGAGAGTCTTTAGTGCAGCAAACAACAGTGTAGGAAAAGGCAGCAAAATAGTAGTGCACCAAAACAGCTTCTTCTGCTTCTTCGTCTTCTGATGTAAGGATTCTCTTAGGAATCAATTTGTCTGGATATCACAATTGATTGCGTTGTCGCTTTCCGAATTCGATATTTCAACCTTGTATATTAGTCGAGGATTGCACGAAATCCGAACGGGGATAATCAATTGGACAATCTCTATTCCCTACTAAAGATATAGAAATCAAAACTAGAGTTTGAGGTTTTAGGAAACAAAACGATGTTTAGAATCAAGGAGTGATTCTCTGTGTGAGTGAGTCTATTTCTTAGTGTCATTCACAACAAGGACGACCTCCAATTTATAGGAGATCAAACAGAGACGAACAGGAGATGCGATTGAGCTGAGTGACGCAACTGTGCCTGTTCGCCGCGCGTTCTGTTCAGACATAAGTGTCGCGCCCCGCTTAGACATTACGCTAATGTCTATACACGACGCGATGACTTAATGTCTACATAGAACGCGGCATGCTCTCCGCGCGCCCTACATTGACGTTAGGAGCCGCGTCCAGTCTAGACATTAACGTAATGTCCAGTCTGAACGCGTCCAACTTAATGTCTCTTGTATGCGCGATCCCCACTGAGTTTCATACTCAAACATGCTCAACCAGTCTTCGAAACCTCTCATTTCATCAGGGTATGCTAGCCTAACATGTTGGAACATAACACCAGGTCCGAAAACCCTAAAATTACCAACAATCCTCCCCCATTTTAGGGTTTCCTTTGTTTTCCAAAGCCTTTGTTTTTAAGTAAAACACGCATAAACGAAAATGTCGCAACGATTGAATTTCCGCTTAGTGTAGTTACACATTCAAAATACTAGGAAATCATGGTGCTCGTAACTTTTGAACCAATCAATCCATTTGGGTACCTCAAGATAACACACACATGAGTTACTTCACAAACTTTTAGTTTAACTTGAATCTTAATGGCCCTTGAGTCCTAATCCCTTCGTGAACGTATTGAGATTCAACCCGAAATCTCATGAAGCGACCTGAAACTTCACGTTCATATAGGTAGATTCTTTAAGGGCAATACCACCCGATTGTGCTCCTACAACCAGCACTTTGTCAAAGAACCTATTAAGAGGAGTCCCTCTTCAACCTATTACTTGTAGGCCATGAACACATACTTGGGGATGCTTTATTTGTGTTCATCAATCTTCTAGGAATGGGCTTTCCACATTGAATTCAGCTCTAACGCTAGTTAGATGTGAATTGGGTGTCCCATGACTAGATGATTATATGGGTTTTAGTCCCATCCCCTTTACCAACTTTGAGACCAAATCAGTAGTTAATCCCTTCGTCAAGTGATCGGCTAAATTTTGCTGTGACCTTACAAAATCCACTGATATCACCCCATGCGTAATGAGCTCTCTTACCGCACTATGTCTAACACCTAAGTGTCTAGACTTCCCATTGTATACATGGTTATATGCTTTAGCCAATGTTACAACGCTATCACAATGAATCGATATGGGTGATATCGGTCTTTCCCATAATGAAATCTCATATATCGGTCTTTCCCAGCCGGTCGGCTACTTATTGATTTACAGACTTTCTCTCCTCTATAGTTAACTCCTCTGTCCAACATAACCAGTTATATAAAAAGTCAGAAAGATGCAACTTCATCATCAAAGAAACATCACAAAAAGAAACCAATAAAAAGGAGCTCACATACTGAAGTAATCAGCACTCAACACATCAAAAACACATAAAAATAAGGAACATTTCCCAATTTACTCAAATTCCAAAATTGAGTTCTAATTTTACTCAATCTCCATATTGGTTTCCCAAGGGCCTCTTAACATTAAAATGCTCCTCCCAACAGCGGCTTAAACCTCGTGGCATTTTTGCGCCAAAATAAACAGTCATGTGTCATAATATTGCCAAACAAGCGTAAAACGCTGTCCCCAATAGCGTCTTAAACCTCGTGGCGTTTTTACGTCAAAATAAACAATCATGTACCATAATATTACCAAACAAGCGTAAAACGCTGTCCCCAACAACGTCTCACTTTAAAACGCTGTTGGTAGAAGCGTTCTAATGGTGCAATTACGTTTTATACCCAATCTCTGTCTCTGTTTTCCTGCTTTCATTGATGGACGGTCAGATCCGGCCAGACAAAGCTCGCTTCTCCAAGCGTCGAGCGGGGCTCGACGACAGTAACTGATGAACGCAGATTCATCCTAGTTATCAACCAAAAACAAAATTTAAACATTTGTTTAACAGTACAAGTGGACGATGTTTGCCAAAACACATCTTGACTGCCTTTGTGAACAAGCTTGGCGAAGACAGCAACATTATTCTCCTTGCAAAGGATTTTACCTAGCGTTTTACCTAGGATTTTACAGAGCATGAGATAGAGACTGGGTGAAAAACGCAATTGCACCATTAGAACGCTGCTACCAACACCGTTTTAGGTAAAACGCTGTCTCCAACAGCGGCTTACGCTTGTTTGGTAATAGAATGCCACATCACTGCATATTTTGGCGCAAAAACGCCACGAGGCTTAAGCCGCTGTTGGCAGTAGCATTTAATGTTAAGACGATGTTGTCTTAACAATACACATGTGCAACTTGCTAATTATACAATGACGGCGACAACCCCAAAATAAAAGAAAGGGCAGCAAAGTTATATCATTCTTGGAGCTGAACTCTTTAAAACTTTTCCAGATAAGCATTCTAGATCAACTCCTTGATAACTACAATTCTTCTCAATGTGGCATTGCAAAGTTATAAAAATAAAAAAATCAATCTTTTAAGCTCATCAAATTGAACATACCAAACCAAAACTTTGTATCCATGATAACTTAAAACCCACTCAACAAAATTCAAAGCAACCCTGAAAAGAGGGCAACAAATGAGAACAAGCAACACTAATCGTACTGAGCTCGGAGAAGAAGAGGAGGAGCATAACAATGGACGAAGCGAGGGTAAGAACGGACGAAGCGAGGGTAAGAACGCCTCCTTAGAAGGTTCGGCTGTAGAAATCCTCATTGATTTTTCGATAGGCGTCCAAATTTCGAAGCTTAGTAAATACGCCTTCCATTTGCTGGAAGCCCTAAATTGCTACTGGGGAATCACTTCAACCACAAAGCATGAGACTGGGAGTGGCTCGATCGGCTGGAGGTATTGAGCGTCCAAGTTGTGTAATCGATCAGCGTTTGTAATTTGCATTTGAGTTATGTCTTGTGTGGGAAAGTTAGTTGTAACAGGTTTTTGTTTTTGAGTTGAGAGCGTACGGCGTCGTGTAGCTTGAGCGTGCTGGACTGGCGTTTCGGGCTAAGCGACGTCGTGTTACTTCTCCTACTTAAACACTTGCCTTCCCTCTCATTTGTTCTGTAATTGAAAAACTAGAAAATGAATAAACCCTAATCGGTTTCTTCTCGAAATCCGCTCGTCCGATTTCGATCGCATCTTCGTCGTTCTTCTTCGCGTTGTTCAATCAAAGCTCAGGCGATGAAGTTTCTCATGGTATCAGAGCAGGAGCTTCGATCCAGTTAGTCGTTTCTTCCTTTAACCTCAGTTTGCGTTCGTTTTGAGTAATGGCGATGGAAAATTTCGGTGTGAGTCCGAGTTGTAGTGATGTTAATTCGGGAGGATCTGGTAGTGGAGTTAATGTTGATGATCCGTATTTCGTTAGCAATAACGAGATGACTGGGAATTCGATAGTGGGTAAGGTGTTAGTCGGCTAAGAAAACTATGGGACATGGCGAAAGTCCATGGAGATTGCGTTGTGAGGAAGGTCGAAGTTAGCCTTCATTAAAGGCAAGTATCCAAAGCCAAGTGATGCCTTTATGTTGGCAAAATGGCAGAGGTACAATGATGTTGTTATGTCATGGTTGATATGTTCGATTTCGGAGAAGATTGTAGGTGAGATACTACATTCGAAGAATGTGATGACAGCATGTGAGGGAATCTAGTTATGTTGGTACAAATCTAGCGAGAAAATCAGCCTTGCTAAGAGAGCTGAATGATTGTGTTCAAAATGGAATGCCGGTGTGTGATTACAATAGGAAATTGAATTCCTTGTATCAAGAAATAGATGCTATCAATTTAGTGAAGTGTTATGCTACTGGGAATTGTTTATGCTGTAAGCAATCCGCTATTGATAGGCAAGGGGATAGAGTGGTGAAGTTCTTGATGGAACTTGATGATTGTTATGCTTCAGTTAGAAGTAATGTCTTTGCTATGACAGAAGTGCCTAAGATGGTGACTGTGTATGGGTTGGTCTTGACAGAGGAATCCACAAGGAATGCCACAAAAGATAGACATGTAGAGTCATCTGCTCTTTTTACTCAGAATAATCAATCTGGTAGTAGCAGTCAGTTCAGTCAAGGCAGAGGAAGAGAAGCCGGCAGAGGGAATTTTGGTAGAGGTAGAGGCAGAATGTTCTGCACTCATTGCCAAATGACAGGGCATTTGAAGGAGAATTGCTACAAATTAATTGGTTATCCTCAGAACACTAAGTCTCAGAAATCTGGTGTTAAATCTAGCACTGGAGGGAAATTTTCAGCTAATTCAGTTAGTGCATCAAATGAGAGTTCTTCATCAGCAGTTTCTGGCAAGAATACAGTTGAAGTAGCAGAACCAAAATTCACCAACAGTCAGCTGGAGCAGATTATGGCTATGCTTAGAGGAAGTGTCACTGATAAATCAGATGGACCGAGTCACATGGCAGGTATTGCTCACTCTCAATCCCTTACTACTCATAATGAGTTTTGGTTGATTGATAGTGGAGCTACAAGTCACTTTACTTATAATAGCGCCTTATTACATGATTTGCATGAGATAAAAGGTAAATGTACAGTAATACTTCCTAATGGCGTCAAGATTGATATTAGGCACAAGGGAAAGTGTTGGCTGAAAGAGAATATATTGTTGCATGATGTGTTTCTGGTTCCTGAGCTTTAGTTAGTTTGATATCAGTTAGCAAGCTGGTCAATGATTTGAACTGCAGAGTTATTTTTACCAAATCTCACTGTTTAATCCAGGACCATCTCTTCAGGACAATGCTAGAGATTGGTGAGCCTATGGAGGGTTTGTATCAGTTGGAGACAGGAAGATGGAGCTGTCGGGAGTATAAGGCTTGCAGCTTAGAAGTAAGGAATCAGCACAATGAAGTTGAGCTATGGCACAACAGATTGGGTCATGCCCCTTTTGATGTTTTAGATGCTTTGTTAAAGAATAAGTCACCAAGGGTGAATTGTAAAGAGTTGAAATACAGTTGTACAACTTGCCCCATGGCAAAACAAATACAGTTGTACAACTTGCCCCATGGCAAAACAAATCAAGTTGTCTTTTCCTTTGAGTAATCACAAATCAGTTGCTCCTTTTGATTTGTTACATTGTGATGTCTGGGGACTATATCATGAGGTTACTTATACTGGTGATAGGTATTTTTTGACTGTGGTGGATGATTTTTCAAGAGCAGTTTGGACCTTCCTAATGAAACAGAAGTCAAAAGTCACTGATTTACTTACTAGTTTGTTTGCTCTAATTCAGACTCAGTTTGGGAGATCAGTAAAATGTTTGAGATCAGATAATGTAGGAGAGTTTTTCAATGATAAGTTGACAAGGCTTTTACAAGAAAAGGGCTGTGTGCACCAGAGTAGTTGTCCATACACTCCTCAACAGAATGGAGTAGTTGAGAGAAAGCATAGACATTTGCTAGAGGTAGCAAGGACTTTGATGTTTGAATCTGGCTTACCAAAGTGTTTTTGGGGAGACAGTGTCCTAACTGCCACTCATATCATCAATAGATTACCTTCAAGTGTTCTTCAAGGGATAAGTCCATGGGAGAAGTTATTCAGTGAAAAACCTCATATTGAACATTTAAGAGTCTTTCGTTGCTCTTATTTTGTGAGTATCAATTCCCATCTGAGGACAAAGTTTGATCCAAGGGCATTGGAATGCGTCTTCTTGGGCTACCCTACTGAAAAAAGGGCTACAAAGTTTATTGTTTGGCAACTGAAAAAATAATGTTAGCAGGCACATTGTTTTCAGGGAAGACCAATTTCCTTTTAAGAGGCAACACCAACAGTCAAATAATTCAAGCATTCCTCAGTCTCATGACAACTTGAAGAATATTGGTAATGACCGGATGTTTGATGATGATGATGCATTTCTCTTTCCTATTATAGATCCATCCCTTATTGAGAATTTTCAAGATGCAGTTGGTAATGATTTTAGCAATAATCATGAAGAAGTTCCTCCCATAGTCACTGTAGATTTACCTTCTCAGAATGTTACTTTAAGTAACACTAGTTAGCCAAGTTCTACTTCCTCTGCTGATCTCACCAACCTGAGAAAATCTTCCAGACTTCACCAACCACCAAAGTGGACTAAGGACTATGTTTGCAATACAATGACCAAGTTAACTTCTCCACACTTGATTGAGAACTTCATTTCATACACAAAGTGTTCTCTACAGCATCATCACTTTCTTCATCAAATTTCTGATATTAAGGAACCTTCTTCTTATAATCAGGCACACAAAGACCCTAACTGGACGGCTGCTATGATTAAAGAGATAGTTGCTCTTGAGGCTAATCATACATGGGTCATTACTTCATTACCAGAGGGTAAGACTCTAGTTGATTGCAATTGGGTCTACAAGTTAAAGTATAAATCTGATGGCAGTTTGGAGAGGTATAAGGCTAGACATGTGGCTAGAGGGTTTACCCAAGTTGAAGGCTTGGATTACCACGACACGTTTTCCCCTGTGGCAAAGATGACAACGGTAAGGTGTATGTTGGTAGTTGCAGCAGCAAGGCATTGGCCTATCTACCAGTTAGACGTCGATAACGCTTTCCTTCATGGTACCCTTGATGAAGAAGTTTACATGAAATTACCCATTGATTTTTATAAGAAGGAGAAGGAAGCAGGCAAGTTTGCAAGTTAATTAAAAGCTTGTATGGATTAAAGCAAGCATCAAGGCATTGGTTTGCAAAATTTAGTGAGGCAATTACTGATTTTGGATTTCAAAGGAGCCAAAATGATTATTCTTTGTTCACTATAAAGAAGGATGGTGCTTTCATGGTTCTTTTGGTTTATGTCGATGATGTGATCATTACAGGAACTTCCTCTGCATTGATTTCTGAGGTGAAGCAATACATCCATGCCAAGTTTAGAATCAAAGATCTGGGATTGCTAAAGTATTTTTTAGGCCTTGAAGTGGCCAGGTCTGATGCAGGGATATTTCTGAATCAGCGAAAGTATGCCCTTGAGCTTCTCGATGAAGACCATCTGTTGCAGTGTGAACGTGTAGATTTAGTACAGTCAAAAACAATTTATATTGACCGGTAAGTACCGGGTCGTCCAATGGGCAATTCTAAACTTATGAGCACTATTCGATTTTGTTCCGATAAGTCTATCCTAATTGCGAAAGGTTGGTTTTAATTGGGGTTACTAAGCAAATGTATATAAACAATAAAAACATTCTAAGGAATCTAGAGAAATGTCACTACCAAGGCAAAGAGTGTACTCTAGGGAACTACTTCACTCATATGTGTTTTTAGACTCCAAGAGTTCAATTTCATGCAAAAACAATCATGTTAGATGATTAGATTAAGGAGTGCGACTATTAAATCAAATTCAATCGCTAGATGTTTTTACTTGATTTAAGGAAGAAGCACCTCGCACGTGAGCTTCAATCGCTAGATGTTGTTAGCTCACGTCCAACTCAAGGTTCTCAATCATCAACGCTAGTTGAATGATCAATATCCAAGAGCGGTCTTGACCAAGCCTATTTCAATGCTAAAATGGGTCACACTAGTGATCACCGCCTAGCAAGGGTGAATCTACTTGCATTCTAGAACTATTAGTCTCGTTCGCTAGAACACTCAACTTCAAGTTCATGTTTCTAAACCACCTAGGCATTTTATCAAACACTTGGTGGACATAGAGTTGACATTTGTTCAAAGTAGATGCACAATCATCCAAACATGTTATTCTAACATTGATTCATTATAGATTAGGAGTATTAACACACATGAGGTCCATAGGACCCTAGAACACAAACACTACTCACAATACATGTTCATAGACAAATACAAATTGTATTGAGTACATAGATGAAAATACAATGGAAGGAATGAACCAATCTAGTGTAGATGATCTTCTTCCTCCTTTGGATCTTCAATCTTCAATGGATGATCCCCCCTTGAAGCCTTGGTAGCTCTTGTGTGTTTTCGTCCAATTGATCTTGAGATATGCTAGTAGTGAAGGATGCTTCACTCTTGCATTCCACCTTGTCTTCGTCACAAGATTCACCATCTTTTTGGTTGTAATGAGTTACGGTGCCGACTCTCCAAAATTCATCTTCCCTTTCTTGATCCCATTCTTCTCTTAAGGCATTAGATTCAAGGACTTCTTCTTCTTCGAAGACCTCCTCATCCTCATCCAAGTTTTCGTTTTCCGTTGCTTGTTGCTTCAATTCGCTTTCCAAAACTTGGTGTTGAGCATCCATCTCCATCAATTGAGCCCATTCGCTTTTTAACTCATGGTTTTGAACCTCCAATTCTTTCAATTGAGCATTCATCTCCTTTTGGTTTGCTAGAATTGTGGCAATCATGGATTCCATAGTGGAGGGCTCACTTGAAGGTTGAGGAGGTTGAGGGTATGGGGGGTAGGAGTCTTCAAATTCGAAACATTGGCTATCATCCCAATTTGGAGTGTAATAACTTGTCGGATAACCATGTTCTTGCCAATGAGAATTTATGTGCTCCTCCTCTTGATAGTATCCCTCATTTGAGTAGACTTGTTGGTTGTGGTTGTACATCCAATAGTCTTCACAATGGGCATTTGGTTGATCATCTTCATATCCATCCTCATCATCTTCGTACTTCCCTTTGTCAATCAAAGCATTAACCGTACTCATCATGCTATCCATTTTCTTGCCCAAATCACTAACTTGATCTTTTGTCGCATAATTGGAAAAATCCTCTTCATAATAATCTTCATGGTGCATGACTTGTTGGTTATAGTGATCCATCCTCGCAAAACAAGATTAACGAAGTTAGCAAGGGATATGAGAGAAAAGGAAGAATATACAAGTATAAGAAAAAGAAAAATATTCACAAGAATAGACAAACTAAACAATCTATGAGCACCTAGTTAATTAACCTATCCCCGGCAACGGCGCCATTTGATCGTTCGATAATATAGCGGAAATATTCAAATGAATTCGAACACTTATGCTAAGTCACGGTAATCAAAACATTTGTAAAGACTCGGGTGAACCGAGGTCGAACCCAAAAGATAGGTGATTAAACTAATGATGCCAAAGATATATCTTGATTGTCAATGGTTTGGGGGGGATTTTCTGTCCAAAAGAGAGGTTTGAAATATTAAAGATGGTGAACAATCAATTAAAAGATGACTAGGGATCTATTTCTCCACCTAAACAATTATTGTGACAATGAAATGAGACACCAATGATGAAATCACATGCACATGCTTAGAATTTGGCTCATGCAACATTGATACTAAGTTATCAACTCGCGCTACAACTTAGTACAAAGAGGTTACATCTCGCATAATACCTCACACTCGCGCTCTATTGGTACTATAGAATATGAATGCCTAGCGTCACACTCGCGCTCTATTGGCTAGATAATCATGCTCTTATTAAGTTCAAGCAATTCTCATTAGGTTTACAAGTGTCATCTAACTAACACAAAACTCTAATGCTTCTTCATTTAGTTCATTGAAGTCATGATGATCAACGTGGGCTACATCAAACATGAGATCAAGCAAAGTTCTTATTGAGGACATTTCACAAACACCTTATAGGCAACTTGATGAGTTAAGTTCAAATGAAGAACAAACATGTGCAAATCATTCATTAATGGCATCCATAGTATTTATAATGTCACAAACATGTTTAGGGGGTCCATAGATCCCCAACCAAGGTCACTACTCACTCATGGTGAGTTTACAAACAAAGTCAATAATAAGAATGCAAACAACCATATAGAAAGTGGGGTTTAGAAATCTAGAACCAATATGAAGATTCAAGAACACTAGAGATTAGATCCTTGACTTTGTTGAGGTTGATCTTCTCTTCAAAAAAAACTTTGATCCTCCAAACCCTCGATCCCCGTGCCCAAAAACGAAACTTTCTATTTATAGCCTGAGTATAAAAATCTGTCTTTAAAAGGCCAACCGGCCGGTTGAGAAATGTGAGCCGATTAGCTCATTTCTCTGGGATTTTCAACCGGCCGGTTGGGGAAGGACTGGGCAAAAATTGTGAGCCGGCCGGTTGGTGAATGGCTCTCCAACGCTCAATTTCTCTGAGCTTTCCAACCGGCCGGTTGGGGCTGGTCCTGGGCATTATTTGATCCAAAAGCTCGATTTTCTTGAAGTTTTGGACTTTGGGCTTGTCTCGACGCGATAGCTATTTTTAACCTGAAATGTAAGGATAAGGGTCAATGAGCATCGAAATAACACCGAGAATGGACCAAAACTCTTCGCGAACGTGGAGTAAAATAGGTATAGAATTCAACTCATCAATGAAGCTCGGGCGAGCTTGTATAGGCATCCGACGTCTTGCGGCTTTTTCGCAGTCTTAACGTCCGAATTAGGTCTTGACATCAACTGAAGAGTTGTAGCCCTTTGAGTTTCCAACAAGCCAAAGATCAACTCATTTGGACACCGTATGCGATCTGGGCATGCAAAATACGCCGGCAAGGTCGGTATGCCCTGTTTTGCCCGAAACTCCATATTTTTGCTCCGAAACTTCGGTTTTCTTCGAGAATTGATATTTTTGAGCCCTGGGACCGTAAGGTAGGTTTCTAACCTGAAATGGCAACCAAGAGGGTCAAATAGCATCGAAAGAGCATCGGGAATGGACCAAAACTCTTCATAAATGGATAGATAAATGAGTCGAGAATTCGACTCATCACAGTGCAAGCCTGCTAAGACCCCCATTGAATCTCAAACACAAACTGAGTCTGTCCACTGAAGCCTTGTTGCCTGATCCACTTCCTTACAGAAAGCTAGTTGGTAAACTCATCTATCTGTCCATCACACGTCCTGATCTTGCTTACTCCATCCATATACTTAGCCAGTTAATGCAGCAGCCTACAGAAGAGCACATGCGTGCTGCTCTTAGACTTCTCAGATTTATCAAACGCGCCCCAGCTCAAGGCATCGTTTTTTCCAGCTCAGTCTTCCCTGCAACTTCAGGCCTTTTGTGACGCCGGTTGGGCGACTTGTCCTATCACTCGGAGATCACTCACTGGTCACTGTGTCACTCTTGGTCCCATCATCATCTCTTGGAAGATTAAGGCCCAGTCCATTTGACATCTATTTTTTGACGGTTAAGATAAGATAAGTTACATACAGTCACTATAAGTTACTATCAGTCACTATAAGTTACTATCAGTCACTTTAAGTTAATATAAGTTACTATCAGTTACTATCAGTTAAATTAAGTTACTTTCAGTCAAGTTAAGTTAAGTTACTTTCAATCGAGTTAAGTTAAAGTTAAGTTCGACCACCACCACCACCACCGCCGCCGGCGCTTGACCTCTGGCGGAGGTCCGACGGTGGTCCGACGGCGATCCGGAGAAGGTTCGGAGAAGAAGAGGAGGAGCATAACAATGGACAAAGCGAGGGTAAGAACACCTCCTGAGAAGGTTCGGCTGTAGAAATCCTCATTGATTTTCGGATAGGCGTCCTAATTCCGAAGCTTAGTAAATACGCCTTCCATTTGCTGGAAGCACAAAATTTCTACTGGGGAATCACTTCAACCACAAAGCATGAGACTGGGAGCGGCTCGATCGGCTGGAGGAATAAGTCAAAGCAGGTCGCGATTGGAAGAGTGGAGTAGTCAAAGAAAAGATTTTTGTTGCCAAAACACAGACTTAAAACAGTTAATGATCAAACATAAAAAAATAATGATTAGACTTAAAACAGTTAATGATCAGACTTAAAAAAACAATGATCAGACTTAAAACAGTTAATGATCAGAATTAAAACAGTTAATGATCAGACTTAAAACAGTTAATGATCAGACTTAAAAAAACAATGATCAGACTTAAAAAACAATGATCGGACTTAAAAAAAATTGATAATGAATGATCAGACTTAAAAAAATTGATAATGAATGATCAGACTTAAAATTAATTGAATGATTAGACTTAAAATAGATAATGATCAGACTTAACACAGTTAATAATCATACTTAAAACAGTTAATGATCAGACTTAAAAAAAATGATCAGACTTAAAACAGTAATGATCAGATTTAAAACAGGAGATTTAAGTGATTGAAAGTTTCATGCTAGAGTCATTAATTTGAAGTCTCGTTCGTAGCTCATAAGCAAACATACGAAGCCCAAAACTTCACTCGTAATGCACTAGTATCAGGAGATTTCCAGGCAGGAAGTACAAGATCCTTACGAGGATCAAAGCAAGTATGGTTGCCTCGTCTTGCTGAAGGAATATGATCCCAGTTGTCAGCATAATATGCTGTTGTTGAATGGTTATGCTTTGAATTAGTATTGCCCCAGTGGACCAGCATCAAGTTATTCCATATCTCCTTGGGTGCATAACAAGCACCTTCATCCCATGAAAAAAACTGCCTTCACATTTAAATGCAGCATTATAGTTGAAGGTTAAGATAACAGAGCAACCAAAACAAAACAATGATGAATGTTTTTGGTTAATGGACCCATATATGGTCTCTTCTTGATGAGCGATTCCAGTATGTGTATTGACTGCTTATATGATCAAATGCCTTTCGGTAGTATTCCAGCGTCAAAGAGCTCCTTAGACCCTTGTGGTCCAATGAAGATATCAGAGAAAGTTAAGTTGGAAGGACAATTGAACGCAAAAATGCACAAGCACAAACAGATTCACTAAAGTCTGATCATTGTTGTTTTTTTAAGTCTGATAATTACTAGTTTAAGTCTGATCATTATCTTTTTTTTAGTCTGATCATTACCAATTTTAAGTCTGATCATTACCATCTTTAAGTCTGGTCATTGCCTGATCATTATCAATATTAAGTATGATCATTGTCTATTTTTAAGTTTGATTCACTGTCTATTTAAGTCTGATCATTATCAATATTAAGTCTGATCATTGTCTATTGTTAAGTCCGATCCACTGTTTATTTAAGTCTGATTATTATCAATTTTATGTATGATCATTACTGCTTTAAGTCTGATCATTGTTTTCTAAGTGTGATCATTGTTTTTTTAAGTCTGATCATTACTTGTTTAAGTCTGATCATTTAATTATCAATATTAAAGCTGATCATTATTTTTTTAAGTCTGATCATTAACTGTTTAAGTCCGATCATTATCAATTTTAAAGCTGATCATTTTTTTTAAGTATGATCAAATTACTGGTTTAAGTCTGATCATTGTTTTTTTAAGTCCGATCATTGTTTTTTTTAAGTCTGATCTTTTTATATATTACTATTACTTATGCAATATAATCTGTCTATAATAATATTCTCATTGATTATTTGTGAATAACGTCTAACAGACGAGATATAATTTATTGGCTTGGGAATTTTGGCATTGAATAGAAGCTAACCCCAAAACTTCATCCTTCCGCCAGATATGACAAGATGCAAACATGCAACAATGTTGGCACGACCATAGGTTTGACAAATGGATTAGAATGGCACTAGATATTCGCTTCGGCTAGAATTATCAATAAGCAAGAGCACTAATGTATATAGTCCCCTTCCAAGAAGAATATCAGTTACATTAGTAGCAAAGTTGTAGGAACATAAGAAACACACAATACAAAATTTAGAGAAAATCAACAATGGCACCCAATTTTTTTTAGTCTGGCGAACTATCAATCAGCTTTAGCCCCGGATAAATATAAAGAGTCCCAAATGCCTTTAATTTGCTGGTCGACTGTTGTGGAGCTACTTGGGCAATACTTAACTTGCTGGAAACTGCACAACTGTCAAGCAGGGAATCGCTTGATACACTTACAGTACAGGTGCACTCATGTTCATGCATGCACCATGCTCACTTCTTATTCACATGCAATATATAAAGAAATATTTTAGTCACTATAAAATACTCCTGCTGACACTGACAGATTGCACAAACGTACATTGAGATTCTTCCTTCTTATCCAGCTGTGTCTCTTTTAGCTTCCTGAAATGTGGAAATTTCGGAGATCGAGGAATTTGATGACAAAGATATTAAAAATGTTATGCTTTCTGCCAGTGCGGAAACTAGCTTGTTTGGTTTCTTCTGCGTTCATGCTACTTTAGTAAATCTGTGAACGTCTTGTTTTGGTTTTGTTCAATAAACCCTGCTATGATAAGGGTAAATAATACTAATTTTTACTTCAAGGAATATTTATTTTTTTTAAGATGAAACGACTTCGTTTTCTGAATGAAAAGGTTAGTGTCAGTTTGTTATTTTTAATTTTTTTTCTTACTCTTCTAGAAAATATATACCGAAATCGCCCCTGACAATAATACTTTCCAAAAGCTACACCATTTTCGGATTACTATTTTTTCACTACAAGAAATTTATTATTATATTATAGAAATAGTATTCTGTTTCTGTATTTGTCTTGAACATGTCTAAAATAAGATGGAAATATAATAATTTTTTAAAAATAAAGAAATATACTATCAGCTCAGTTTCAAATTGAAAATCTGAATACACAGAGAACAAATTAGAATGATTAGGGACCGTTTAGTGAAAAATCAAATCAAGCTGAATCAAATTGAACCGACTGACCGAATCGAACCGGCATATTGTAACCTAATAAAATACCTTCATATCGCTCGACAGGCGGAGCTTGAGATTTCTGAAACCCTAATTATCACCATGAGCATGCATCAGCTTTCTTCACCTTTTTGCTCTTCATCGAAACGAATGAAGCTTGATTTAGCTTCAATTCCGGAGCTTCCAGATCATATCATCTACTTGATACTTCTAAAGTCGCCTGTGAAAACTGTAATCCGATTCTGCAGTGTGTCGAAGCAATGGCAAGAAACGATAACGAACTCATCAAGTTTCGCAAAGCAACACATGCAGTCTGTACGAGAACTAAAATCTACTGCAGCATCCGTCGACGCTATCTACTTGGTGGGATCGCGTTTTGACAGATTTTTACATCATGTTCCGAGCCACAGTATCTCCATGATGGATTGTGGTCGACAAATCATACGACCAGTTAAGATTCGTTTTGATAGTGATCGTCTTTTGCTGGCCCGGTACCAATCTTGTGACGGTTTGCTATGCATAGCTGTGATAGGCCATGATGTTTCCAGTTCGTTTATACACATACTGACAGTGGCGGATCCAGAGCTTCGTCTGAGGGGGTCCCAAATTTTTTTTTCCGAACAACAAGGATATAAGTCGGATCAGGCAACAAAAAAAAAGTTCGCTAATGATCCGGCAATTTTTTTTTCGAACAACAATAACAACAAGGTCCGCTAATGATCAGCCAACCTTCTGAAGCTCATAAAGGTGTCATCCGATGTTCTTTGAAGATGATCTACATATGGATCGAAAGCTAATTGAATGTTCTACAACTTTCATGTTTAACTCAAGATGGAATTCGGAGGTTAAGCCGATAAAAACAACGACCAAAGATAGATGATTAATTGAAATTTGCCGAAGTTGAGGGGGTCTGAGCCAATCTTCTAAAGCTCATAGAGGCGTCATCCGGTGTCCGTTGAAGATGGTCCATATATGTATAGAAATCTAATTGAATGCTCTACAACTTTCATGTTTACTTAAAGATGAAATTTGGTGGTTAAGCTGATAAAAATAGTCACCAAAGATGGATGATTGATTGAAATTAGCCGAAATCGAGGGGGTCCGAGTCAACATTCGAAAGCTCATAGAGGCGCCATCCGGTGTCCGTTTAAGATGTTCTTTATATGGGTAGAAAGTTAATTGAATGTTCTATAACTTTTATGTTTACTCCAAGATGAAATTCAGAGGTTAAGCTTACTAAAATAGTGTCCAAATATAGATGTTTGATCAAAAAATTTAAGAAAAAATTTAAAATTTTATATGCAAGTTTTTTTTTGGAAATTTGAGAGGGGTCCTGGCCCCCCCAGGCCCCCCCCCCTAAAACCGCCACTGCATACTGAACCCTGCAACTGGTAAGCATAAGAATTTGATACGGCCGTTGTTACGTATTAGAATATTAGGGAACTTGAGGGAGGTTATTGCATTTGATGTAATAAGTTTAATATAAAAGAGACTTATAACCAACAGGGAAAAGCAACAAAGAAATGAATGAAATCTAATTTCCCATCTCATTCTCTAACTTCTCATCTCCTTTCTCCCAAACCCTAATCTTCTTCCTCACCTCTGTCTCAATCTATCAATCCTCATCTTATCTATCCTTCTAATCTGATACAAACATTAATGTTTGTATCATTGATGCTTCTTCATCGAGAGTAACTATGACAACCTATTACAATCCTTATTATTACCCAAACTCCCAACACATAACTGAGATTTCTTATTTTACTGGTCAAGATGTTGATGGATGGCTATCTCAGGTCGCAAGTTTGTTTTATCGGCATCAAACGACGCCAGAGCAAAAGCTAGCGGTGGGAACCTTTTATTTGGCCGGCGATGCCCTAGAGTGGTACCGGCAGTGGTACTGGGATAAGGGAAGGAGTTGGAGGAGTCTTACTTGGGATAACTTTGCGGCAGACCTTAGATGTCGATTCGGTTCAGAAACCCTAACTTGTCGATCGATGATACTTGAATCTATGTCAAAGACGGGAGGCATGGCGTCCATCCGGCAGAGCTTAGCTGATCTGTCTGAAATGATGAACCAGTTTCTGAAAACCCAGGAGGAGATGAGGGCCCAGCGGGCACACATGGCTAAAATCCTCGAACAGATGCAAAGCTCCGTGGATGAGCCGCTGCCGGCCAGTGCTCGTGCGAGGAAGCAATCCGTCCTGGAGCCCGATAACCCACCCACAGCTGAGATCGTTGAGCAACTCCGAGGTGAGATGCAGGAGATCAAATCGTCGCAAGCAAAGGCTGATTGTCAGAATGATGCGGAAGAAAAGTCATCATCCGATCAACACCAATATGTAAGTCACTCCACTAAACCTGATTTTTTTGAAGATACAGTGAAGATTGTTGCTGGTGTTAACGATGAGGATTTAGACGGTATTGATTTCGACTTAGATTCTGATTTGGTGTTGTCTAAATCTACCGCTGTTGGCATCGTGCATACAGAAGTTATTTCGATTAACTCATCTTCAAGTTTGGTGTTGCAAAAGCATGAAAGTAAGAATGAGAATGTTGAATCAGGGTTGGGAACATCAGTGTGTGCTCTGAATGACAGTTTAAATGGATGCCCAGCAAGTGTTCGACAAAACGCTTATGAGATGTTGATTTACTCATTACCGCTGACAGGGAAGCCTCCTCCACTACCTCCTGAGGTTGCTAGAAATTTAGTTATATACCATGGTGATCCTACTCAAGGTGCAAATACCATGACAAGTATGAGGAACCTTTTAAAAACAGGGGATGTGGCTGCTGAGAGGTTGGTTGGTGTGTTAAATGATGGGAGTTTTTATTCGATAAGGGGTAAGAATGAGCATAGGTTGTGGTTGGAGCTCGGTGATTTGTTGACTAAGCATGCTACTGAGGTTTCTGGATTGAATGTGGATGCTACTATAAGAGGAGGGATTGAGAAATTCACTGAGGAGATTGGGAGGCTTTGGACTTTCCTTGCAGATTATTATGTTAGGAGGAATCAGACCGAGAAGGCTCGTGCTGTGTTGTCGGAGGGGATGACCACTGTGGTGACTGTGAGGGATTATAGTGTGATTTTTGATGCTTACTCTCTGTTTGAAGAAAGCATGTTGGCTCCTAAGATGGAAAACATAGATCTTGATGATTTGAGCATTTGGTGGAAGATATCAGGGGTGTTCACAAGTTCACAAGTCAAGGTAGTTGATGGGAATTTTGTGTATGACAAGGGAAAGGGGCACAAGTACAATAAGAAGAATGATCTTAAGACATATGAGCATTTGGGGCAAGATATCGGGGAACTAACGCTAGTCTTATGTGTATTTCCTCATGAGCTATACATTTTATTGGGGTGTAAGGATGTTTTACTCAAATTGGCTTGGTTAGTAAAACCTCCTCCGTTACCGCCTGAAATATGCCACAACAGGTCATCTCATAGTGGAAATGATGTCTCTGTTAGTGAGGAAAAGGCTTCTCGACATCTTTTTGAGGTCCTTAGCAATCCTAATTGTCTTGACGGCCTTCAGGCCTATTCTCACTTTCTTGTGCTATACATTAATGGGGAGTTTGTTACGGCTTATGGCATCGTGTCCCGGCTGCCGAAGCATAAACCGTGTTACTCTTATGAGCTGCTTAATGCTATTTTGATTCGCGCGCTTGGCAGGAATGAGAAGATGTACGAGGCCTTGTTGTCTTCTCAGAGGCAGATTTTTACTCCTTTGACTTATAATGTGTATGTGGTGTTTGATTGTATGCCTGTGCGGAATTCTGTTTTATGGAATGCGCTGATTGCTGGGTATGCCGAGTTGGGTGAGTATGAGATGGTGATTCAGCTTTTTGGTGATATGGAGCGTGAAGGGGTAAGGATTGATGATGGCAAACTTGCTCCATTGCTAGCTTTGCTTAATGATCCTAGTTTCCGCAAGTTGACTATGCAGGTTCACGGCAAAGTCATGAAATGTGGGCTAGCATTCAAAACCATAGTGTGTAATGCTCGGATAAATTCGTATTCTGAATGTGGATCTCTTGAAGATGCTAAGCATGTGTTTGACGGCATGGCTGGGTTCCAAGACCTAGTCACATGGAATTCGTTGCTAGCTGCCTATGTAGTTCATAAGCAAGGCGCCTTTGCTTTGAAAGTTTTCATTGATATGCAAGCTAGTGGTTTTGAGCCGGATGTTTATACATTTACAAGTGTCATCAACAGCAGCCTAGATGATGAGCTCGGAAAATCCCTTCATGGACTGATATTTAAAAAGGGGCTGGAAAGATCAGTCCCGATATCGAATTCACTGATGTCTATGTACCTCAAATCCGATAGCAAATCATTGGAAGAGGCGTTAAGAATATACGAGTCCATGGAAAAGTGGGATCAGGTCTCTTGGAACTCAATTTTAGCTGGTTTCTCACAAAATGGATCGAGTGAGAATGCATTGGAATGTTTCAAGCTGATGTTGTTAGAGTTTGTGGAAATTGATCAGTATGCATTTTCTGCCGTCTTCAAAGCTTGCTCAGATTTAGCAACACTTCAGTTGGGTCAACAAGTTCACAACTTGGCAATGAAAATGGGAACTGATGTGTTTGACTATGTTGTCAGTTCATTAATCTTTATGTATTGCAAGTGCGGCTGCATTGAGGACGCTAGAAAGGCCTTTGATGAAACACCGCAAGACAGTGCAATCATTTGGAATTCTATTATTTTTGGCTTTGCTCAACACGGCCAAGGGAACGCTGCACTTGATTTGTTCTACTCGATGAGGAATAGACTCGTTAAACCAGATCACATCACATTTGTGGCAGTACTTACTGCATGTAGCCATATCGGCTTACTTGGGAAGGTTGCAGCTTATGGTGGTGCAGTACAAGGACTGATTATGAGCGTTGAAAGCCCTTCAGCTTTTATAGAGGACAAGACAATTAATCAGAAGAACAAGTTCGTCAATCACATTTCTATGTACTCATTGCCAAGACCACCTGAAATCGCATTATTTTGGCTTCCGTGGTCATTTTGGTTTTCATCGCCAAGACCGCCAGAACTAGCTGACCTTGAGGACAAGGTCATTTTGAAGGAGGGAGGAATGTTACGTATTAGAATATTAGGGAACTTGAGGGAGGTTATTGCATTTGATGTAATAAGTTTAATATAAAAGAGACTTGTAACCAACAGGGAAAAGCAACAAAGAAATGAATGAAATCTAATTTCCCATCTCATTCTCTAACTTCTCATCTCCTTTCTCCCAAACCCTAATCTTCTTCCTCACCTCTATCTCAATCTATCAATCCTCATCTTATCTATCCTTCTAATCTGATACAAACATTAATGTTTGTATCAGCCGCCGTTATTAGTGGATAACATGTGGTCCATTTATTATTATAGTTTCATGGGATTTGGTTACGATGCAAGTATCGATGATTACAAGGTCGTTGTCTTGGTTCCTAAATGGAGAGCACAAGTTATGTCGTTGAAGGAAACTACATGGAGGACTTTGGATCTTAAAACTACATCACCATGTATGTCTCAAGTACACGGGTATAATGATGCTGAGCGATCTGTATCTGTGAATGGAGATATCTATTGGATTATGGTTCGTTCGGATTTGTGGTATTGTATTTTATTGAAGTTCAATCTGGCTGAAGAGAGATTTAGCTTACTACCTTTGCCAAAGGATACATGTGATATGGAATATGACTGTAAGCTTGTCACTTTTAACGAATCGCTTTTCTTATTTACATGGGAACGAAATAGAAAATTGCCAAATGTTGATATGTGGATGATACAAGGGGATACAACTTGGTGCCAAATCGGCAGTATTCCAATACTGGAATATGGAGTAGGACATAGAACGAATATGCCTCGACTTGAACTTCATCCGGTGAGTGGACATGTTATTTTGTTTGATGAGGTTGATGATAGGTGGATAGTATATATTCTCCAAGAAAACAAATTTGTGAAGCTAGGTTTTGCTAACAGTCAGTCTTTCCAGTTTCACTTTGTGCATATGGATACATTAGTAAGTCCTTGATCCACTGGATTTGTAATTCTACATTTTTGTTACAAGAAGTCTTGGAATTACTACTATAATCTATTGTTATGGTCAAATGTTTTTGAACTGCACTTGCATATTTTGTCCTTTAGCTATTTGAAAAACTGAACCATGTCATGTCTGCCCAGCCCATTTCAAAGCAAACCCAAACTCTGTATCCAATGATAACTTGAACACAAATCCTGACCTTACTCAACAAGATTCAAAGCAACCCTGTAATAAAAAAAAAAAAATTCAAAAGCGGCGATTGGAAGAGTGGAGTAGTCAAAGAGAAGATTGATTGACCAAAACGTCCATGCACTTGTATTTTAATTTTTATTTGCGTGAGTCTCATCTTTTTGGGCCACATTAATGCTACTGGGCTTTTGGATAAACTCAGCCCATATCTGCTCCTCAGCTAGGGTTCTGTACCTCGTTCATTAGTAAGTTTTTTTTTTTTTGGACGGAGAACGCACCGAGAGAGACGAGAGCGGCTGCGACTGAGGCGATTACATGCCAGTGATTCGCGATGATGACTTTTACCGGCGTTTTTGCTCGAATCTTCCATCTCTCTCTTGAATCTCTCTCATCAGATATCACCCAACTGACTGATGCAGGACGAGAAATGGCGCTATCCAATGAGGATGCGCCACTTGTACTCATAGAGGAGAGAGGGCAAAAATTAGTTGAGTCGGGCGCACGAAATGCAGCACTGCATGTGACGTCACCCTACAAATACTGTATGATCATCCAAAAACCGAAAACCCTGCGCTCTCATTTGCTCTCATTTCTCATTCTTTGCACCCTCTCATAATCTCCTCTCATTTCTTGTTCTCTGCATCAGTGACGACTCTTCAACTCGTGGAGCAGCTCCAATGGAGGATGACATTCGTGAGAGCCGTTTCTGTAAAGCAGTGCTTAAACTTCCTCTTCTCAAAGTCTTCATCGAGGATGATGGAAGTGCATTTCCATTGAAGAAAGTGAAGGATACATATGAAGATATTGATGATTACGTTACCACATATGAGGCACTTTTATTTGAGGAAGTGAAAGCACACGTGATTCAGTTGCAAAACAAGAAAGAAGAAGGTGAGCTTTGATCTGATTTAGTTCAGATACTTGAAATCAAAATTTTATGAATATTTCACCTGTTTAACTGTTTTCATTTCATTTCAGTGTCTGAATGGAGCAATGGATACATTCATAGCTTCAAAATCAATGATGGATTTCATTTCCCAGTGGTTAATGGTTCTTTTGAGGTCTCGCAAAATGATTTGATTCTACTCTCAGACACTAAGGTAATCTATCTATCCATCCATCCATATTTTGTTCAATTATACTGTCACCACTTGTAAGAACCTGAATATTTAACAATAAGTAGATTATTTGGTAAGATATATAAACAAGTGTCAACTATAATAAAATAAAGACAAGTAGCTCAACTCACCTAAGATGACTCATCTATGTATGCATTCTATATAAGCATATGCTAGGATGCAAAAGTAAGCTAGAAATAAGTTTTCATACATTCTAAAATCTATTATAGTTGCTGAAATATGTTTTTTATTTAAACCTGAAATTATAGACTTACATGGTAAAAAGACATGGATGCGTTATAATTAAGCACTAGAATTGAAAAGTTAGCTAGATATGAATATATATATATATGCAATCTGAAGTATTTCATAGCTGCTGAATTATGTGATTTTAATTCTGAAATTATAGGTTTACATGATAAAATTTTATATAGAGTTGGCTAGAGTCATCCACAAGGGATTATCATGTTCTATAATGACTTAATCACTTATAAAATAAATGTGTGGTTATCTGGACAGCATCTTTGTAAGATAATATAGGTAGGAATTCTTAATCTCTTCCTTTAGTCTTTGAGTTTTATGTTCATATATATGGTGTGTTTGATGTGTGTGTTACTAAGTGGATGTATATTTGATAGATTTGAGGCTTCCTTTCGAGTTTTATTCTTTGTTTTAGGGGCTGTCCATGTGCCGAAACCATATTTTTTGTGCAGTTGAATATTGAAAATATGATTTCGATGCTTAAAAAGATCATGGACAGATTTGGGATGTTGGTATATGTTGTGCATGTCTCATTTGTCTTTGTAAAAGAGCTAGAAATGCATCAAGATGGACATGGCATGTAAAAAAATCATGTTAGACAAGTTCGAGAATGATAAAACAAGTTGAAATTGAGGTTGTATGAATTTAGTCTCGTTAGTAAATGCATCCAAAATGACAGGCATATATTAAAATCATGCAGCCTAGTTCTAGAATGAAAAACCAAATAGAAATGTGGTTATCTTCACTTACTTTCCATTGTAGAAGACTAAAAAATGCAACATATATAGTGGACATTCATGCATTGTAATCATAAAATCAACTTCTAGGATGCAAAAGTGAGCTAGAAATGAGTTTTCATACAATCTGAAATCTATTATAGTTGCTGAAATATGTTATTTAGACCCGAAATTGTAGACTTACATGGTAAAAAGACATGGATGCGTTATAATTGAGCTCTATAACGGAAAAATTAGCTAGAAATGATTATATGTATATGCAATGAAGTATTTTGGAGCTGCTGAATTATGTGATTTTAATTCTGAAATTATAGGTTTACATGATAAAATTTTATTTAGAGTTGGCTAGAGTCGTCCACAAGGGATTATCATGTTCTATAATGACTTAATCACTTATTAGAACTAAGGTAAAAAGACATGTGTGAATCTGGACAGCATCTTTGTAAGATAAATTAGGTAGGAATTCTTAATCTCTTCCTTTAGTCTTTGAGTTTTATGTTTATATATGGTGTGTTTGATGTATGTGTTACTTAGTGGATGTATATTTGAATGATTTGAGGCTTCCTTTCGAGTTTTATTCTTTGTTTTAGGGGATGTCCATGTGCCGAAACCATATTTTTTGTGCAGTTGAATATTGAAAATATGATTTCGATGCTTAAAAAGATCATGGACAGATTTGGGATGTTGATATATGTTGTGCACGTCTCATTTGTCTTTGTAAAAGAGCTAGAAATGCATTAAGATGGACATGGCATGTACAAAAATCATGTAGACAAGTTCTGGAATGATAAAACAAGTTGAAATTGAGGTTGTATGAATTAGAATCCTAAGTAAAAGCATCAAAAATGACATGCATATATTAAAATCATGCAGCCTAGTTCTAGAATGAAAAACCAAATAGAAATGAGGTTATCTAGACTTGCTTTCCATTGTAGAAGACTAAAAAATGCAACATAGTGGACATTCATCCATTGTAATCATAAAATCAAGGTCTAGGATGCAAAATTAAGGTAGAAATGAGTTATCATACAATCTGAACTCTATTATAGTTGCTGAAATATGTCATTTAGACCTGAAATTATAGACTTACATGGTAAAAAGACATGGCTGCACTATAATTAAGCTCTAGAATGGAAAAGTTAGGTAGAAATGAATATATATATATATATATATATGCAATCTGAAGTATTTCATAGCTGCTGAATTATGTGATTTTATTTCTGAAATTATAGGTTTACATGATACAATTTTATATAGAGTTGGCTAGAGTCATCCACAAGGGATTATCATGTTCTATAATGACTTGATCACTTATAGAAGTAAGAACTAAGGTAAAAATACATGTGTGGTAATCTGGACAGCATCTTTGTAAGATAATATAGGTAGGAATTCTTAATCTCTTCCTTTTGTCTTTGAGTTGTATGTTATTATATGGTGTGTTTGATGTATGTGTTACTTAGTGGATGTATATTTGAATGATTTGAGGCTTCCTTTCGAGTTTTATTCATTGTTTTAGGGGCTGTCCATGTGCCGAAACCATACCTTTTGTGCACTAGAATATTGAAAATATGATTTGGATGCTTAAAAAGATCATGGACAGATTTGGGATGTTAGTATATGTTGTGCATGTCTCATTTGTCTTTGTAAAAGAGCTAGAAATGATCTAAGATGGACATGGCATATACAAAAATCATGTAGACAAGTTCTGGAATGATAAAACAAGTTGAAATTGAGGTTGTATGAATTTAATCTCTCAAGTAAATGCATAAAAAATGACATGCATATATTAAAATCATGCAGCTTAGTTCTAGAATGAAAAACCAAATAGAAATCAGGTTATCTAGACTTACTTTCCATTGTAGAAGACTAAAAAATGCAACATAGTGGACATTCTTGCATTGTAATCATGAAATCAAGTTCTAGGATGGAAAAGTAAGCTAGAAATGAGTTTACGTATAATCTGAAATCTATTATAGTTGCTGAATAGATCTGAAATTATAGAATTACATGGTAAAAAGACATGGATGTGTTATAATTAAGTTCTAGAATGGAAAAGTTAGCAGATTTGGGATGTTGGTATATGTTGTGCACCTCTCATTTGTCTTTGTAAAAGAGCTAGAAATGCATTAAGATGGACATGGCATGTACAAAACTTATGTAGACAACTTCTAGAATGATAAAACAAGTTGAAATTGAGGTTGTATGAATTAACTATTCTCAAATTCTTAATTGAAGTCCTAAAGTGACTCATAAGTTAGTTAGAAAGTAGTCTATCTTTCATTGTATGATTTTAAGGTTAAGCAGGGTCAAGCATGCAAAATGAATATTAATATTAGATGACTTTTATTTAACTAAAGAATGCAGTGGAGAAGTCTTTCTAGTATTTATATTAGTTCTTATCTGTGAAGTTAATTGTAAATGATTTGCTTATCGTTTATTTCATGATGTTAGCTTCTATGATTAAATTTTGTTGTTATGCACTGGTTTTGACTTGTATACATGAATATTGTATTGTTTTGATAAGAAATTTTGTACACTGATCATTAATAATCAGTGAATATGTTACTTTTTGGTGTTTATAGTAAGCATTTATGTATTCAGCGCTTCTCACTAACCGAATGAATTTTGTTTTTTCAGTTTGCAGCGGATTCTATTGAAGTTCCCACAACCTGTATCTATACTTTTGCCTTGGTTGAATGTCCTGTTATGACCGAGGCAGGTCAGGGCATAATACTGAGGATGTACCTCGATGAAGGGGACAATACGGGTGCAGAAGAAAAGAAATTTCATGAAATACGCACTCTTGTTACTTGTGCTAAAAAACGAGTTAATTTCCTGAAGGTACTTTTGAGTAGCCAATGAGTTTTTAATGTCATTATTGGTATTCTTGAAACATGCAAGACTTTCTTTAATGTCCTCCTTTGCTAATTCAAGGAATATGTTTCTCAAACAATTATAAAATCAGAATCCATTATTGACTAGAAGATACATGGCTTGCAGATTTGCAATTTATCAACTATATTTCGTGAATATGTTGCTGTTCGGTCTGTGGGATCTCTTCCATTCAAGGACTTGATATTGAAAGCACCTAGAGAAACCAGTATTAATCAGAAGGCTTGGAGAATTTCTGGACCTTTAGAGGATTTCATAAGAGATGAACACAATGAGTCTCAGCAAGGTGCTATCCATGTAAGTCTTCTTACAGTAATTTCCATTCCACATCTCTGTATACCTCTTATTTAATTGGTAAAGCAAGCTAATGCTGACTGAGACTCGACTTCTAAGAATGTTAAGCTGGGTTGTTTGCATATGATTGGTATCTGCTTACAAACATATCTAATTTGTTGCAGGAAGCCCTTTCAGGGAAACCCTTCGTGTTGATACAGGTTTGACTTAGTTTGCTTGGCTGTTGTTTTAAAATTACACTTTCATGGCCTTTTGCAAGATGCGAAATAGTGTTTGATGTGCAAACAACATATAATCTGCATGGAAAACCTTGTCATGAAATCATTGAACTGGATTTTGGAACAACTATATTGAGAAGTACGCGAGTATATGGTTTACTCAGACTTCGGATCCACTTTGAATTCATGTCCGTGATTGTTTTTTCAGGGTCCTCCAGGGACTGGAAAGACAGAAACCATTCTTCGGCTTCTCAGCATTTTTCTCCATGCAACTCCTAAGAGATCAGTGCAAAAAGAAGAGGGTACATGTGTGCTTGACATGCCTACGGAAGATAAGTATGTGCTTTCAATTTTTTTAAACTATTTTGTTGCATTTCGGTATTGGGTGAATGTATGTACACAATTCTTGAATTCAGTCATATAGCAGCTTCAACTCATTGATTTTATCTGCAGATACGCCCACTGGAATTCGGCATGTCCTTGGATAGGTGGAGTTAACCCTAGAGATGAGTTACCCACAGATGGCGGTAACTTTCCGGTCAGTGGTAATGACTCGGTGAGCCCTTTTTCTAACCGCCTATTACTTGATACCTTAAAATTTCTTCTTTTGATGCTTTCATTAATGCAGAAACTGGAAAGAAGTGATCCTCCTAGGAATAAGCGCGTACGTGTGCTAGTATGTGCGCCGTCAAACAACGCACTCGATGCGATCGTGTTGCGAGTTTTGAACTGGGGTAAATGTATTCTCTTTACATATGGAGTTACCCTTCCTAGCCAGCTTCTTTTTCTGTCTAATTTCCACTCTTCTAAATTATTACTTTAACCAGGTGTACGTGATGAAAATAATATTGCACGCAATCCAATTATTGTCCGTGTTGGTATGAAACCTCATCATTCGGTTGAACGAGTTTCCATCGATAAACTTGTAAGTGACAGCAGCTAAGCCATCTCTCACATCTCAAACTATTTTCATAACCCATTTGCTTGTCCATCGAATTATAGGTGGAACAAAAATGGAAGGAACATGCCTCTGATGATAAGCTGCTATTGTATGCAACTTTTATGCCTCTGATGATAGGTGGAAATATGGATTTTGAAACCATTCGAGCAAACATTTTGGATGAAAACATTTTGGATGAAGCTGCTATTGTATGCTATCTGAAATATTTACTATCATCAAATAGTTGCAAGCAAAATAAAGACCTTTTTTTCAGTTTCCTTTGTCTAAACTACGGGGATCAATTTGCAGGTCTTTTCCACTCTCGGTTCTAGTGGAGCAGCTGTCAATAAGCTGAACGGTGCCTTTGATGTTGTGATAATTGATGAAGCTTCCCAAGCAGTAAATGCACCAAACTAAAATGAAGTTATATTTTTATTAGCTATGTTGCTAGTTTTTTATATGCCTCATAATCTGGGTCCCTCATGATATTAAGTAAGAGCTTCATATATATTTCCTACTACTTGTGACCAATCAGCTGGTTTGTAATGATGGTGCATATCATTTTTAGCCGCAAATGTACTCTTAGCAGAACAATTTGTCTCCTAAACTGTCCTTACACGCATATATATATATATAGGTGGAACCTTCAAGTCTTGTCCCATTAGTAAATGGATGCAAGCAAGTGATTCTGGTAAATCTTTGGGAGTATTCGTTTCTATATGACCAAACACACATGTTCATGCTAATACATTTTTTTTTCGATGACTAAGGCATTTGTGTATGTGAATAGGTTGGTGATCCAGAACAGTTGCCAGCCACAGTGATATCTCCTGTGGCTCTAAAGTTTGGGTAAGCTACTTACTACTAAGTACTATCAGTGTTGCCTTTTTGTTATTCTGATGTTACAGATGTGAATTTCTTACTTTAGATATGGAAGAAGCTTGTTCGAGAGATTTCAAAGGGCTGGTTATGAAGTGAAAAAGTTGCAGATTCAATATCGCATGCATCCCGAGGTAACTGTGTTCTATCTATTTGAAGTTCTGCCCTCCATTGTATCACAGTGTTAATGTTCAATAATCCACAAATACCGTCAATATATTGCTATAAAGTGTCACACAATTCTGATACCTGAAGGGAAACATCATTGTTGTGATAAACTCAATTTATAAACAGATCAGAAGCTTCCCTTCCAAGGAGTTCTATCATGATGCACTAAAGGATTGGGAGCATATTGTAGGCTACACAAAACGAAATTGGCACAGATATAAATGCTTTGGACCATTTTGCTTCTTTGATATCCATCAGGGTATTGAGTCCGAGCGGTCGGGGAAGGGATCGTGGGTTAATGAGGATGAAGTTGAATTTGTCATCCATTTGCATGAGGGATTGGTTAGCAGTTACACAGAACTAAAATCAAGCTCACGGCTGGCTATCATCTCTCCGTATAAACATCAGGTCAGACTTCTCAGGGAGCGCTTCGAAGAGAAGTATGGAACAGACTATTCCAAAATAGTTGACATCAATACTGTGGATGGTTTCCAGGTAAGTCATATGTTTATTAACATTCGACAGTGAACTGGTTCCATAGCTTTTGACATGGAAAAATCGTGTGGGAATGGCAAATAAGTTCTCTCTTTCTTTATAGGGACGGGAAATAGTGGTTGCTATATTTTCATGTGTAAGGGCAAACAAAGATGGGCAGATTGGTCTTGTGTCGGATTACCATCGAATGAATGTTGGCATCACTAGAGCCATGTCTTCCATTCTGGTAAAAGTCGTTTTTGAAATTCAACATGTCACCCATTCGACACTCGACAGTCATAGGGCTCACTTAGAAGCGTGTTCAACCTTTTAGGTAGTTGGATCTGCATCAACCTTAAGCAAAGGAGATGAACATTGGAAGAACCTGGTCAAAAGCGCTGAAACTGTCCAGCGATTTGCAAATGGTGAAACAAAAACTGTGAATTGTCTTCTCAAGGTGAACCGTGTGATTTCATGATCAGATTAACCCTGTTTTATAAGTGACATTTTAATGGCCGAGCTTACTGTTCTCTGCAGGTTGATAAGCCCTATGCAGCATACTTCAGAGATGTCGATAAACATGAAGTTCAGGATTTTGTTGATGACGAATTTTGAGCTTTGATGAAGATAATCGCAAGGAGACTACAGATTTTATGATGTGGCGACACTTTATTAAGTTTTTCCACTATAATGGCTTGTTCTTCATTATAGCATTTCCATTAAAACAAACTGTTACGCTATGAATTTGGTTTCAGTCTTTTCTGCGAAGGTGTTTAGTGTCGAAGTTGCTGGTGTTTTTGGTTTTCTGTTCAGTACTTGTGTTGACATGCTTTTTTTCTTTGTTTTTGGAGACGGTGGCAACATTAATGACTTCTTGGTCACCACTGCACGACCCAATGCGTACCCATATGACATTGACTCTCCCTCTCATACACTCTTGGCAATGTGGCTGGTAAAGCTCCAACACCAGAGCAGCCCATTAAGTAGACTGCCGAGGCTGTGGTTGTCGCTGATGGAGGAAGTGAAGACTGCTGTTGATGGGGTGGAACACAGAAATCTCTAAATACCATATATTTTCTTTTGTTGTGGCAGTGGACTGTACAAGTGAAATAGTAGACTGCTGTGGTTGCTGCAACGGTAGTACTTGCACCATCCGACGTGGAGGAGAAACAAGAAAAATGCAGACAGATGTAGCAGCAATAGCCGAGGAGGCCAAGGAAGCGTAAATTACTTGATGTCACATTATGTATCTCATCAAAAGCGTCATCACTATTACATAGTCATGTATTTATTAATATATAGATACCATTCTTGCTCGATTACTTTCGCATTGTCATATTCACCCACTGTTTGTCAGATACTATTAGAATGCTTATAATCATCAGAACCACACACACAAACAAGAAAACATGCAACAAGAGATGACTATGTAGAATAACCCGCAACCAAACAAACAGCTGAATGTAATATGGTGAACTGACTCTTCAAGGAAATGTACATATGTGAAGTTTAGTCTTTTGTTGGTATGAGAACTGAGTTGACAAAGAGCCCCCATGTTGGCACCAGCCGGCCACTTTTAGATTTGTATAAACTCGCTTCATATAGTATGAACATGTTCAGAGAACATAAGCCCAGCTTGCTGATTTCCATCTTTCTCCTAATTGTCTTCTGACCGTGGTATATGAAGGAATCTATGATGCCTGCCAGAGTAAATATACCTGCAAAACGATGAGCAAAACCACCTTGCGTTGAACTATCGTGTATGACTGACTATACAGAAACTGAGAAAGATTTTGTATCTACCTCCAACTATGGCACACATGTTTGTCAAAAAGTGCATGAAAGAAATATGTTCCTCCTTGAAGGTGACCTACAAGAGAAGCAAACACCGCAGACGTGAATGTTCATGTTATTATCATCTTATGAGACAATTGAAAACATGACGGCTCAAGAACCCGCGTAAAAAGTTACAGTTTGATAAAGCCATCTTTTATGCTCCTTCAAAAAGGGAAATTTACCTTGATTAATAGGGGGGCAAGTCATAAAAGAAGAAAACACATGGAAATGACATTTGACCAAGTTCTGAGCCTTTATAATGCTCTGTCACGGAGAACTATACCAGATGATTTTAACGTATGTCATCAATCCATTTAGTATATCAAATGAATCTCAGACAACTTATTGTGATGAACATGTTTATACCTGATTTGACTTAATGGAACGACTTCTGATGTCAGTATATTCAGTAGGAACTACCTGAAATGATGTGAGTAAAATATTTCTAAGATCTGAAATGTGTAATAACCTACCATTCCCATTGCATTAGTTCAATCTCTTGTATTAGAGATTGAACTAATACCAATGGTCCACCAATTACATCCGGCCTGCTCTCAATTACATTGCCAAGTGTGTCGATTCTTTTCTTCACTATATCATGTCTCTGCAGGTGGTCAACTTGTCAATAATAAAGACTCGTACAGCAAGAAAGATGCTACATTTCAAAAGTTAGTAACGGATGAGCAGCTGTGCAGTACAAATACTTCATGATTATGGGAAAATTACTTACTATATCTAGATGCTGCTCTCCGCTGATGTCCATAGCATCGACACTGAGGAGTGAGCATGGGATTGCAGGGAAAGTTACATCAAACTTCACATTAACACAGAAATATGGGCATTAATCAATGGAATATCATAATACACCAACACCAATGTAAAGACGAACATCGAGGATCGCCCAAATATAAGAAGCTTGATTGATTGTTATACTATAATAGGAAGAAAAAAATTAGTCCAAACATGCTTCTCTCATAAAGATAATTGCTCTGAATATCAATTGATTTCACATGAACACCTATCCCGTCCACTTAATAATTACTGTTCCCTTCAAATATCGGACATGAATCTTACATAAAATTTCAGTGTCTCTCCTCTAGCAGTATGTACATATCGGACATGAGTCTTACATAAATTTTCAGTGTCTCTCCTCTAGCAGTATCTACATTAAGATTTGTCTCAGTCACCGTGTGGAGGTACAATTTAAAAAAAAAAAAGGTACAAACCTGTGTAAGAAAGATGCTAAGAGTTAGACAATAGATACACATGTGCAACTTGCTAATTATACAATGAGAGCGAAAACCCCAAAATAAAAGAAAAGGCAGCAAAGCTATATCATTCTTGGAGCTGAACTCTTTAAAACTTTTCCAGATAAGCATTCTAGATCAACTCCTTGATAACTACAATTCTTCTCACTGTGGCATTGCAAAGTTATAAAAAAAAAAAAAAATCAATCTTTTAAGCTCATCAAATTGAACATACCAAACCAAAACTCTGTATCCATGATAACTTAAAACCCACTCAACAAAATTCAAAGCAACCCTGAAAAGAAGGCAACAAATGAGAACAAGCAACACTAATCGTACTGAGCTCGGAGAAGAAGAGGAGGAGCATAACAATGGACGAAGCGAGGGTAAGAACGCCTTTTGAGAAGGTTCGGCTGTAGAAATCCTCATTGATTTTCGGATAGGCGTCCAAATTCCGAAGCTTAGTAAATACGCCTTCCATTTGCTGGAAGCCCTAAATTGCTACTGGGGAATCACTTCAACCACAAAGCATGAGACTGGGAGTGAGACAATGAAAGATATTGTATATTACTCACACACAGATCTATTCTGGATACATGGGTATAAATACATACAAGAACAGAGCATTTAATGGCTCCTTAATCTCGGTACATGAATGGACGGAATAGCCGGCTCTGCAGTATTCAATGCCTCTCTATTATTGCACTGTCTATATTTGGTTTGTCTAATATTCCCCCTCGATCTGAGCCACATGTAATGAGGTTTAGATTGCTCTGAAAACGGTTGAGAAGTTGACGTGTAACTGGTTTTGTGAAGATGTCCGCTAGTTGATCTCCTGAGGCAATGAATCTGACATCTAGGTCGCCTCTTGATACCATTTCTCGAACGAAATGAAAATCAGTCTCAATATGTTTGGTTCGTGCATGAAAAACCGGATTGGCTGTCAAATATGTGGCTCCCAAGTTGTCACACCATAGTATAGGAGGTTTCTTAGATTGTATGCCGAGTTCTCTCAAAATTGATTGTACCCAAATTGCTTCGGCAGCTCCATCAGCGAGGGACTTGTACTCAGCCTCGGTGCTGGACCTAGAAACAGTCGGTTGTTTCCTAGCACTCCACGAAATCAAGTTAGGTCCAAGATAGATAGCGAATCCTCCTGTGGAGCGCCGATCATCAGGGCATCCTGCCCAATCGGCGTCAGTGAATATGCTGATGCGAGAGAGTGAGGAGCACCTGAACATCAGACCAGTGTCGAGTGTACCCTTAATGTACCGTAATATCCGTTTTACGGCATCCCAATGAACATCAGTAGGATTTGATAAGAATTGACAGACTTTGTTTACTGCGAATGAGATGTCAGGGCGCGTGAGCGTGAGATACTGGAGGCTACCTACCAGGCTGCGATAGCGTGAGACATCATCACTGTTTAGTGGTTTTCCACTGTCCTTGGCCAATTTTTCCGTGACAGACATTGGTGTTGAGGTGGCTTTGCAATTTTCCATGGAAGCACGAAGTAGAAGGTCTAGCGCATAGCGTCTCTGAGATAAGGTCAGCCCCCCGGAATTGCGAGTCACTTCAAGTCCGAGGAAATAAGACAATGGGCCAAGATCTTTGACAGGGAATGTATCTGATAGAGCTTTAATCAAGACCGAAACTGCATCGGCATTGGACCCTGCAATTATGATGTCATCCACATAAACTAGGATGTAAATTGTGATACCTTGATGGGCATAGATGAAGAGGGACGCATCTGAAATGGATGAGCGGAAAGCCAACTGATGAAGTTTTGTACTAAGGCGAGAGAACCAGGCTCGAGGTGATTGTTTCAGCCCGTAGATAGATTTTTGGAGTTTACAGACATGATTGGGGAATTGAGGATGCTCAAAACCGGGTGGTTGCTGCATGTAAACATCTTCTGTGAGGTGACCATGTAAAAACGCATTACTGACATCCAGTTGTCTTAAAATCCAACCACGACTGACAGCGATGGACAGGACAATTCGGATCGTAGCCGGTTTCACTACCGGGCTGAAAGTTTCTGTATAGTCGATGCCGGGCTTCTGGGAAAATCCGCGAGCCACTAGCCGAGCCTTGTACCTCTCGATAGAGCCATCAGGTCGCACTTTGGTTTTAAACACCCACTTACTCCCAACAACGTTGATATTTGGAGGTTTAGGCACCAATACCCAGGTCCGCGTCTGACAAAGTGCAGAGTACTCATTTTCCATTGCGGACCGCCAGTTGGGATTAGATAACGCCGAGTGTACAGAGGACGGAGCAGCGTAGAACGCACGACGTGAAGGATTGTATCGCACAGTGCCGTCCATGAATTGTTTAGGGCGATGGACCCCTGCTTGCGATCGCGTTAGCATGCGGGAAGATGTGGGAACGGCTTCGTTAGCATCTGACTGGGCAGCTGGGAGAGTCTCATTAGGGTTTTGTGTCATATGTTGGTCCGTGTGCAAAGGAGGTTCAAGTGTTTGGGCCATAGTGTTTGGTTGTTGGGCCAATGTCAGGATGGGAGCAGGTGAAGCATCATCGGCTAGTGAGGTTGGAGCACTGCTGGACTCATCCTGAGGTAGTGAGCTTGGTGTAGCAGCATTGGGCTCCCCATTTGGGCTTGTGGATCTAACCTGCACAGGAATAGAAAAACTCCCAGATTCATTAGTAGACGTAGGTAAAGTTGTGTAATTTTGCATGGGTGCTTCCTGTGACACTGGTTCACTATTTGGAAATGAAATTAGAGAGTTTAGCTCAGGAGTAGGAGTAGGATTGGTAGTGGAGGCAAAAGGAAACACATTTTCATCAAAAACTACGTCACGGGAGATGTAGATGCGGCCGGTACTCCGATCAAGACACTTGTACCCTTTATGAAAAATGCTATAACCCATAAATACACACATTTTGGAGCGAAAATCTAGTTTATGAGTGTTGTATTTCCTCAAGTTTGGCCAGCATGCACACCCAAAAATTCTTCGAAAGGAGTAGTCCGGGTTAGAACGAAAAAGACGAGTGAATGGTGTTTCATTTTTAAGTACGGAACTAGGCATTCGATTAATGAGAAAACAAGCTGTGAGGAAAGCCTCATCCCAAAAACGAATAGGCATAGAGGAATGAGCAAGAAGTGCTAACCCGGTTTCAACTATATGACGGTGTTTCCGTTCGGCACGTCCATTTTGTTGCGAAGTATGAGGACAAGACACACGATGGATAATTCCACTTTTAGCAAAATATTGATGAAGCCGTGAATACTCCCCACCGCCGTCGGATTGAACCGCTTTAATTTTAGTGTTGAAGAGGCGTTCAACATGAGATTGAAAGGAGTGAAAGACAGATTCGACGTCGGATTTGAATTTGAGGAGATAAATCCAGCAGAAACGACTATAGTCATCGATGAAGCTAACGTAATAACGATAGCCTCCCGAGGAGGTGATGGCGGGACCCCAAACATCTGTATGAATTAATTCAAGAGGAAAAGAAGAAATATGTTGTGATGTAGTATAAGGTAGTTGATGACTTTTAGCTCTTTGACATGAATCACAAATAGAATAATTGGAATTAAATGACAGACAAGGCAGGGAATGTTTGGAAACAACAATGCGAGTTTTACTATCAGAGAGATGGCCGAGCCTGTGGTGCCAAGTCTGTGGTGTTACTTTGATGCTAGATGCTGCTTGCTTGCCGAAACAAATCGGGTCATGTGGAATTGGATACAGTCCATCTTGACTTCTACCTCGGAATCGAATCTCCTTCGTGTCCTTGTCCTTAATGACGAAAAAATCAGGATGAAATTCGATAAAAGCATTATTGTCAGAAACAAGACGGTATACAGAAATAAGATGTTTTGTAACAGATGGGACGTGCAAAACGTTTTTAAGCAGAAGGGAATTTCGTGAACCAGGCAGACAGGAATTACCAACATGCAAAATTGACAAACCTGTACCATTGGCTACTTGAATCTGATCTTTCCCACTGTAGTGTTCCTGTGTTGTTAGACGTTCGAGATCATTTGTCAGATGATCGGTAGCACCTGTGTCCATATACCATTGGGAATCGTTATACGAACGACGATCAGCAGCATTTGCAGATCTGGTATCATCTGGATTATAAGACTCATTAAATCTGTTGTGGCAGTTGAAAGCATCATGCCCGTAAATCCGACATATTTGGCACTTTGGTCGAAAACGATTGGGTCCTGTGCGGTTCCTGGGATGTCCGCCTCTACCTTGATTTCCTCCGTTCTCTGTAGTAGTTGTCGTATGGCCTTCACGGCGTGATTGGTGAGATCTCCTATCTCGTCCAGATTGAGGGCGCCGAGCGGAACGAGTGTCAGAGTTGGAAGGACGAACTACTGAGTTTGCGGATCCAACCCAATCCCCTGCTTGATTGTGTTGATCCTGCAGCGACTCATAAGACAACATATAAGCATAAAAATCTTGGAGAGATACGTCTTTATTTGCGACAGTGAGAGAGGCAGCCAGTGCCCCGAACTGTGGCCCTAATCCGGCAAGAATATAGTCAATTAGCTCGTCATCGGTGATGGGGCTTCCGATTGTAGCCAAAGTGTCAGCCAAGGATTTCATTTTGTGAAAGTATTCTGTTGCAGGCAAATCTTTCTTTCGGAGCGTCTGTAATTGAAGACGCGTGTGTCGGACCGTCGCTCGATTTTGTGCGGCGAACATGCTGTGGACCGCCGTCCACACTTGCGCGGCTGTGGAGAGACCAACCATTTGTGTGGCTACCTCCGGAGTCATGGAGACTAAGAGCGCGCCGAGAACTCGCTGGTCTTCTTGCCACCATGCGAGATATGCCGGGTTTGGCTGAGGGCGGGCTGTTGCGTCATCTCCAACGGTCAGAGTCTTCTCGGGAGCAGATAAGTCGCCATCGAGGTGACCGTGAAGGTTAAGCCCGGACAAGTTGGGAAGAATCAATGTCTTCCATAGTAGGAAATTCGTTCCGTCAAGTCGAACGGAGATGGGAGGGATGGGTGAAGCAAACTGGGTTGCTGCAGGGGAAGAGGTGATTGCACCAGCGGTTGTTGTTGATGTTTGTACTGCAGAACTCATTTTGGCAATTGAGGGAAGGAAAACGTCCCTGGATCTGAGAAGTCTGATACCAAGTGAGACAATGAAAGATATTGTATATTACTCACACACAGATCTATTCTGGATACATGGGTATAAATACATACAAGAACAGAGCATTTAATGGCTCCTTAATCTCGGTACATGAATGGACGGAATAGCCGGCTCTGCAGTATTCAATGCCTCTCTATTATTGCACTGTCTATATTTGGTTTGTCTAATACTGGGAGCGGCTCGATCGGCTGGAGGAATAAGTCAAAGCAGGTCGCGATTGGATGAGTGGAGTAGTCAAAGAGAAGATTTTTGTTGCCAAAACACCGACGTTATGTTTTTGGGCTCATTTTACTCGATCAGAATGTCAATTAAAAACTATATTTCAACTTATAAAAATTACAAACCTAATTCTAAGCTGACACGTGTCCCATTTATTCGAAATCCCGAACAAACACATTGAGGGGTATTATAGTCATTCCACACAGATGGGTATAAACTTAATAATGTTATTTTCAATTCAGTCCTCGATTCGTTAATGATCACACTTAAACTTGGAAATAATCAGACTTAAAAAATAGCAAATGATCAGATTTAAAAAACAATGACCATACTTAAAAAACAATGATCAGACTTAAAAAAACAATGATCAGACTTAAAACAGTAATGATCAGGCTTAAAATTGGTAATGATTACCTTTAAAATTGATAATGATCAGACTAAAACAGTTAATGATCAGACTTAAAAAACAATGATCAGACATAAAACAGTTAATGATCGGACATAAAACAGTTAACGATCAGACTTAAAAAACAATAATCAGACTTAAAACAGTTAATGATCAGACTTAAAAAAACAATGATCAGACTTAAAAAAATTGATAATGAATGATCAGACTTAAAATTAATTGAATGATTAGACTTAAAATAGATAATGATCAGACTTAACACATTTAATAATCATACTTAAAACAGTTAATGATCAGACTTAAAAAAAATGATCATACTTAAAACAGTAATGATCAGATTTAAAACAGGAGATTTAAGTGATTGAAAGTTTCATGCTAGAGTCATTAATTTGAAGTCTCGTTCGTAGCTCATAAGCAAACATACGAAGCCCAAAACTTCACTCGTAATGCACTAGTATCAGGAGATTTCCAGGCAGGAAGTACAAGATCCTTACGAGGATCAAAGCAAGTATGGTTGCCTCGTCTTGCTGAAGGAATATGATCCCAGTTGTCAGCATAATATGCTGTTGTTGAATGGTTATGCTTTGAATTAGTATTGCCCCAGTGGACCAGCATCAAGTTATTCCATATCTCCTTGGGTGCATAACAAGCACCTTCATCCCATGAAAAAAACTGCCTTCACATTTAAATGCAGCATTATAGTTGAAGGTTAAGATAACAGAGCAACCAAAACAAAACAATGATGAATGTTTTTGGTTAATGGACCCATATATGGTCTCTTCTTGATGAGCGATTCCAGTATGTGTATTGACTGCTTATATGATCAAATGCCTTTCGGTAGTATTCCAGCGTCAAAGAGCTCCTTAGACCCTTGTGGTCCAATGAAGATATCAGAGAAAGTTAAGTTGGAAGGACAATTGAACGCAAAAATGCACAAGCACAAACAGATTCACTAAAGTCTGATCATTGTTGTTTTTTTAAGTCTGATCATTACTAGTTTAAGTCTGATCATTATCTTTTTTTTAGTCTGATCATTACCAATTTTAAGTCTGATCATTACCATCTTTAAGTCTGGTCATTGTCTGATCATTACCAATATTAAGTATGATCATTGTCTATTTTTAAGTTTGATTCACTGTCTATTTAAGTCTGATCATTATCAATATTAAGTCTGATCATTGTCTATTGTTAAGTCCGATTCACTGTTTATTTAAGTCTGATCATTATCAATATTAAGTCTGATCATTGTCAATTTAAGTATGATCATTACTGCTTTAAGTCTGATCATTGTTTTCTAAGTGTGATCATTGTTTTTTTAAGTCCGATCATTACTTGTTTAAGTCTGATCATTATCAATATTAAAGCTGATCATTATTTTTTTAAGTCTGATCGTTAACTGTTTAAGTCTGATCATTATCAATTTTAAAGCTGATCATTGTTTTTTAAGTATGATCAAATTACTGGTTTAAGTCTGATCATTGTTTTTTTAAGTCTGATCATTGTTTTTTTTTAAGTCTGATCATTTTATATATTACTATTAATTATGCAATATAATCTGTCTATAATAATATTCTCATTGATTATTTGTGAATAACGTCTAACAGACGAGATATAATTTATTGGCTTGGGAATTTTGGCATTGAATAGAAGCTAACCCCAAAACTTCATCCTTCCGCCAGATATGACAAGATGCAAACATGCAACAATGTTGGCACGAACCATAGGTTTGACAAATGGATTAGATCAATGGCACTAGATATTCGCTTCGGCTAGAATTATCAATAAGCAAGAGCACTAATGTATATAGTCCCCTTCCAAGAAGAATATCAGTTACATTAGTAGCAAAGTTGTAGGAACATAAGAAACACACAATACAAAATTTAGAGAAAATCAACAATGGCACCCAATTTTTTTTTAGTCCGGCGAACTATCTATCAGCTTTAGCCCCGGATAAATATAAAGAGTCCCAAATGCCTTTGCTGGTCGACTGTTGTGGAGCTACTTGGGCAATACTTAACTTGCTGGAAACTGCACAACTGTCAAGCAGGGAATCGCTTGATACACTTACAGTACAGGTGCACTCATGTTCATGCATGCACCATGCTCACTTCTTATTCACATGCAGTATATAAAGAAATATTTTAGTCACCATAAAATACTCCTGCTGACACTGACAGATTGCACAAACGTACATTGAGATTCTTCCTTCTTATCCAGCTGTGTCTCTTTTAGCTTCCTGAAATGTGGAAATTTCGGAGATCGAGGAATTTGATGACAAAGATATTAAAAATGTTATGCTTTCTGCCAGTGCGGAAACTAGCTTGTTTGGTTTCTTCTGCGTTCATGCTACTTTAGTAAATCTGTGAACGTCTTGTTTTGGTTTTGTTCAATAAACCCTGCTATGATAAGGGTAAATAATACTAATTTTTACTTCAAGGAATATTTATTTTTTTTAAGATGAAACGACTTCGTTTTCTGAATGAAAAGGTTAGTGTCAGTTTGTTATTTTTAATTTTTTTTCTTACTCTTCTAGAAAATATATACCGAAATCGCCCCTGACAATAATACTTTCCAAAAGCTACACCATTTTCGGATTACTATTTTTTCACTACAAGAAATTTATTATTATATTATAGAAATAGTATTCTGTTTCTGTATTTGTCTTGAACATGTCTAAAATAAGATGGAAATATAATAATTTTTTAAAAATAAAGAAATATACTATCAGCTCAGTTTCAAATTGAAAATCTGAATACACAGAGAACAAATTAGAATGATTAGGGACCGTTTAGTGAAAAATCAAATCAAGCTGAATCAAATTGAACCGACTGACCGAATCGAACCGGCATATTGTAACCTAATAAAATACCTTCATATCGCTCGACAGGCGGAGCTTGAGATTTCTGAAACCCTAATTATCACCATGAGCATGCATCAGCTTTCTTCACCTTTTTGCTCTTCATCGAAACGAATGAAGCTTGATTTAGCTTCAATTCCGGAGCTTCCAGATCATATCATCTACTTGATACTTCTAAAGTCGCCTGTGAAAACTGTAATCCGATTCTGCAGTGTGTCGAAGCAATGGCAAGAAACGATAACGAACTCATCAAGTTTCGCAAAGCAACACATGCAGTCTGTACGAGAACTAAAATCTACTGCAGCATCCGTCGACGCTATCTACTTGGTGGGATCGCGTTTTGACAGATTTTTACATCATGTTCCGAGCCACAGTATCTCCATGATGGATTGTGGTCGACAAATCATACGACCAGTTAAGATTCGTTTTGATAGTGATCGTCTTTTGCTGGCCCGGTACCAATCTTGTGACGGTTTGCTATGCATAGCTGTGATAGGCCATGATGTTTCCAGTTCGTTTATACACATACTGAACCCTGCAACTGGTAAGCATAAGAATTTGATATGGCCGCCGTTATTAGTGGATAACATGTGGTCCATTTATTATTATAGTTTCATGGGATTTGGTTACGATGCAAGTATCGATGATTACAAGGTCGTTGTCTTGGTTCCTAAATGGAGAGCACAAGTTATGTCGTTGAAGGAAACTACATGGAGGACTTTGGATCTTAAAACTACATCACCATGTATGTCTCAAGTACACGGGTATAATGATGCTGAGCGATCTGTATCTGTGAATGGAGATATCTATTGGATTATGGTTCGTTCGGATTTGTGGTATTGTATTTTATTGAAGTTCAATCTGGCTGAAGAGAGATTTAGCTTACTACCTTTGCCAAAGGATACATGTGATATGGAATATGACTGTAAGCTTGTCACTTTTAACGAATCGCTTTTCTTATTTACATGGGAACGAAATAGAAAATTGCCAAATGTTGATATGTGGATGATACAAGGGGATACAACTTGGTGCCAAATCGGCAGTATTCCAATACTGGAATATGGAGTAGGACATAGAACGAATATGCCTCGACTTGAACTTCATCCGGTGAGTGGACATGTTATTTTGTTTGATGAGGTTGATGATAGGTGGATAGTATATATTCTCCAAGAAAACAAATTTGTGAAGCTAGGTTTTGCTAACAGTCAGTCTTTCCAGTTTCACTTTGTGCATATGGATACATTAGTAAGTCCTTGATCCACTGGATTTGTAATTCTACATTTTTGTTACAAGAAGTCTTGGAATTACTACTATAATCTATTGTTATGGTCAAATGTTTTTGAACTGCACTTGCATATTTTGTCCTTTAGCTATTTGAAAAACTGAACCATGTCATGTCTGCCCAGCCCATTTCAAAGCAAACCCAAACTCTGTATCCAATGATAACTTGAACACAAATCCTGACCTTACTCAACAAGATTCAAAGCAACCCTGTAATAAAAAAAAAAAAATTCAAAAGCGGCGATTGGAAGAGTGGAGTAGTCAAAGAGAAGATTGATTGACCAAAACGTCCATGCACTTGTATTTTAATTTTTATTTGCGTGAGTCTCATCTTTTTGGGCCACATTAATGCTACTGGGCTTTTGGATAAACTCAGCCCATATCTGCTCCTCAGCTAGGGTTCTGTACCTCGTTCATTAGTAAGTTTTTTTTTTTTTGGACGGAGAACGCACCGAGAGAGACGAGAGCGGCTGCGACTGAGGCGATTACATGCCAGTGATTCGCGATGATGACTTTTACCGGCGTTTTTGCTCGAATCTTCCATCTCTCTCTTGAATCTCTCTCATCAGATATCACCCAACTGACTGATGCAGGACGAGAAATGGCGCTATCCAATGAGGATGCGCCACTTGTACTCATAGAGGAGAGAGGGCAAAAATTAGTTGAGTCGGGCGCACGAAATGCAGCACTGCATGTGACGTCACCCTACAAATACTGTATGATCATCCAAAAACCGAAAACCCTGCGCTCTCATTTGCTCTCATTTCTCATTCTTTGCACCCTCTCATAATCTCCTCTCATTTCTTGTTCTCTGCATCAGTGACGACTCTTCAACTCGTGGAGCAGCTCCAATGGAGGATGACATTCGTGAGAGCCGTTTCTGTAAAGCAGTGCTTAAACTTCCTCTTCTCAAAGTCTTCATCGAGGATGATGGAAGTGCATTTCCATTGAAGAAAGTGAAGGATACATATGAAGATATTGATGATTACGTTACCACATATGAGGCACTTTTATTTGAGGAAGTGAAAGCACACGTGATTCAGTTGCAAAACAAGAAAGAAGAAGGTGAGCTTTGATCTGATTTAGTTCAGATACTTGAAATCAAAATTTTATGAATATTTCACCTGTTTAACTGTTTTCATTTCATTTCAGTGTCTGAATGGAGCAATGGATACATTCATAGCTTCAAAATCAATGATGGATTTCATTTCCCAGTGGTTAATGGTTCTTTTGAGGTCTCGCAAAATGATTTGATTCTACTCTCAGACACTAAGGTAATCTATCTATCCATCCATCCATATTTTGTTCAATTATACTGTCACCACTTGTAAGAACCTGAATATTTAACAATAAGTAGATTATTTGGTAAGATATATAAACAAGTGTCAACTATAATAAAATAAAGACAAGTAGCTCAACTCACCTAAGATGACTCATCTATGTATGCATTCTATATAAGCATATGCTAGGATGCAAAAGTAAGCTAGAAATAAGTTTTCATACATTCTAAAATCCATTATAGTTGCTGAAATATGTTTTTTATTTAAACCTGAAATTATAGACTTACATGGTAAAAAGACATGGATGCGTTATAATTAAGCACTAGAATTGAAAAGTTAGCTAGATATGAATATATATATATATGCAATCTGAAGTATTTCATAGCTGCTGAATTATGTGATTTTAATTCTGAAATTATAGGTTTACATGATAAAATTTTATATAGAGTTGGCTAGAGTCATCCACAAGGGATTATCATGTTCTATAATGACTTAATCACTTATAAAATAAATGTGTGGTTATCTGGACAGCATCTTTGTAAGATAATATAGGTAGGAATTCTTAATCTCTTCCTTTAGTCTTTGAGTTTTATGTTCATATATATGGTGTGTTTGATGTGTGTGTTACTAAGTGGATGTATATTTGATAGATTTGAGGCTTCCTTTCGAGTTTTATTCTTTGTTTTAGGGGCTGTCCATGTGCCGAAACCATATTTTTTGTGCAGTTGAATATTGAAAATATGATTTCGATGCTTAAAAAGATCATGGACAGATTTGGGATGTTGGTATATGTTGTGCATGTCTCATTTGTCTTTGTAAAAGAGCTAGAAATGCATCAAGATGGACATGGCATGTAAAAAAATCATGTTAGACAAGTTCGAGAATGATAAAACAAGTTGAAATTGAGGTTGTATGAATTTAGTCTCGTTAGTAAATGCATCCAAAATGACAGGCATATATTAAAATCATGCAGCCTAGTTCTAGAATGAAAAACCAAATAGAAATGTGGTTATCTTCACTTACTTTCCATTGTAGAAGACTAAAAAATGCAACATATATAGTGGACATTCATGCATTGTAATCATAAAATCAACTTCTAGGATGCAAAAGTGAGCTAGAAATGAGTTTTCATACAATCTGAAATCTATTATAGTTGCTGAAATATGTTATTTAGACCCGAAATTGTAGACTTACATGGTAAAAAGACATGGATGCGTTATAATTGAGCTCTATAACGGAAAAATTAGCTAGAAATGATTATATGTATATGCAATGAAGTATTTTGGAGCTGCTGAATTATGTGATTTTAATTCTGAAATTATAGGTTTACATGATAAAATTTTATTTAGAGTTGGCTAGAGTCGTCCACAAGGGATTATCATGTTCTATAATGACTTAATCACTTATTAGAACTAAGGTAAAAAGACATGTGTGAATCTGGACAGCATCTTTGTAAGATAAATTAGGTAGGAATTCTTAATCTCTTCCTTTAGTCTTTGAGTTTTATGTTTATATATGGTGTGTTTGATGTATGTGTTACTTAGTGGATGTATATTTGAATGATTTGAGGCTTCCTTTCGAGTTTTATTCTTTGTTTTAGGGGATGTCCATGTGCCGAAACCATATTTTTTGTGCAGTTGAATATTGAAAATATGATTTCGATGCTTAAAAAGATCATGGACAGATTTGGGATGTTGATATATGTTGTGCACGTCTCATTTGTCTTTGTAAAAGAGCTAGAAATGCATTAAGATGGACATGGCATGTACAAAAATCATGTAGACAAGTTCTGGAATGATAAAACAAGTTGAAATTGAGGTTGTATGAATTAGAATCCTAAGTAAAAGCATCAAAAATGACATGCATATATTAAAATCATGCAGCCTAGTTCTAGAATGAAAAACCAAATAGAAATGAGGTTATCTAGACTTGCTTTCCATTGTAGAAGACTAAAAAATGCAACATAGTGGACATTCATCCATTGTAATCATAAAATCAAGGTCTAGGATGCAAAATTAAGGTAGAAATGAGTTATCATACAATCTGAACTCTATTATAGTTGCTGAAATATGTCATTTAGACCTGAAATTATAGACTTACATGGTAAAAAGACATGGCTGCACTATAATTAAGCTCTAGAATGGAAAAGTTAGGTAGAAATGAATATATATATATATATATATATATATATGCAATCTGAAGTATTTCATAGCTGCTGAATTATGTGATTTTATTTCTGAAATTATAGGTTTACATGATACAATTTTATATAGAGTTGGCTAGAGTCATCCACAAGGGATTATCATGTTCTATAATGACTTGATCACTTATAGAAGTAAGAACTAAGGTAAAAATACATGTGTGGTAATCTGGACAGCATCTTTGTAAGATAATATAGGTAGGAATTCTTAATCTCTTCCTTTTGTCTTTGAGTTGTATGTTATTATATGGTGTGTTTGATGTATGTGTTACTTAGTGGATGTATATTTGAATGATTTGAGGCTTCCTTTCGAGTTTTATTCATTGTTTTAGGGGCTGTCCATGTGCCGAAACCATACCTTTTGTGCACTAGAATATTGAAAATATGATTTGGATGCTTAAAAAGATCATGGACAGATTTGGGATGTTAGTATATGCTGTGCATGTCTCATTTGTCTTTGTAAAAGAGCTAGAAATGATCTAAGATGGACATGGCATATACAAAAATCATGTAGACAAGTTCTGGAATGATAAAACAAGTTGAAATTGAGGTTGTATGAATTTAATCTCTCAAGTAAATGCATAAAAAATGACATGCATATATTAAAATCATGCAGCTTAGTTCTAGAATGAAAAACCAAATAGAAATCAGGTTATCTAGACTTACTTTCCATTGTAGAAGACTAAAAAATGCAACATAGTGGACATTCTTGCATTGTAATCATGAAATCAAGTTCTAGGATGGAAAAGTAAGCTAGAAATGAGTTTACGTATAATCTGAAATCTATTATAGTTGCTGAATAGATCTGAAATTATAGAATTACATGGTAAAAAGACATGGATGTGTTATAATTAAGTTCTAGAATGGAAAAGTTAGCAGATTTGGGATGTTGGTATATGTTGTGCACCTCTCATTTGTCTTTGTAAAAGAGCTAGAAATGCATTAAGATGGACATGGCATGTACAAAACTTATGTAGACAACTTCTAGAATGATAAAACAAGTTGAAATTGAGGTTGTATGAATTAACTATTCTCAAATTCTTAATTGAAGTCCTAAAGTGACTCATAAGTTAGTTAGAAAGTAGTCTATCTTTCATTGTATGATTTTAAGGTTAAGCAGGGTCAAGCATGCAAAATGAATATTAATATTAGATGACTTTTATTTAACTAAAGAATGCAGTGGAGAAGTCTTTCTAGTATTTATATTAGTTCTTATCTGTGAAGTTAATTGTAAATGATTTGCTTATCGTTTATTTCATGATGTTAGCTTCTATGATTAAAATTTGTTGTTATGCACTGGTTTTGACTTGTATACATGAATATTGTATTGTTTTGATAAGAAATTTTGTACACTGATCATTAATAATCAGTGAATATGTTACTTTTTGGTGTTTATAGTAAGCATTTATGTATTCAGCGCTTCTCACTAACCGAATGAATTTTGTTTTTTCAGTTTGCAGCGGATTCTATTGAAGTTCCCACAACCTGTATCTATACTTTTGCCTTGGTTGAATGTCCTGTTATGACCGAGGCAGGTCAGGGCATAATACTGAGGATGTACCTCGATGAAGGGGACAATACGGGTGCAGAAGAAAAGAAGTTTCATGAAATGCGCACTCTTGTTACTTGTGCTAAAAAACGAGTTAATTTCCTGAAGGTACTTTTGAGTAGCCAATGAGTTTTTAATGTCATTATTGGTATTCTTGAAACATGCAAGACTTTCTTTAATGTCCTCCTTTGCTAATTCAAGGAATATGTTTCTCAAACAATTATAAAATCAGAATCCATTATTGACTAGAAGATACATGGCTTGCAGATTTGCAATTTATCAACTATATTTCGTGAATATGTTGCTGTTCGGTCTGTGGGATCTCTTCCATTCAAGGACTTGATATTGAAAGCACCTAGAGAAACCAGTATTAATCAGAAGGCTTGGAGAATTTCTGGACCTTTAGAGGATTTCATAAGAGATGAACACAATGAGTCTCAGCAAGGTGCTATCCATGTAAGTCTTCTTACAGTAATTTCCATTCCACATCTCTGTATACGTCTTATTTAATTGGTAAAGCAAGCTAATGCTGACTGAGACTCGACTTCTAAGAATGTTAAGCTGGGTTGTTTGCATATGATTGGTATCTGCTTACAAACATATCTAATTTGTTGCAGGAAGCCCTTTCAGGGAAGCCCTTCGTGTTGATACAGGTTTGACTTAGTTTGCTTGGCTGTTGTTTTAAAATTACACTTTCATGGCCTTTTGCAAGATGCGAAATAGTGTTTGATGTGCAAACAACATATAATCTGCATGGAAAACCTTGTCATGAAATCATTGAACTGGATTTTGGAACAACTATATTGAGAAGTACGCGAGTATATGGTTTACTCAGACTTCGGATCCACTTTGAATTCATGTCCGTGATTGTTTTTTCAGGGTCCTCCAGGGACTGGAAAGACAGAAACCATTCTTCGGCTTCTCAGCATTTTTCTCCATGCAACTCCTAAGAGATCAGTGCAAAAAGAAGAGGGTACATGTGTGCTTGACATGCCTACGGAAGATAAGTATGTGCTTTCAATTTTTTTAAACTATTTTGTTGCATTTCGGTATTGGGTGAATGTATGTACACAATTCTTGAATTCAGTCATATAGCAGCTTCAACTCATTGATTTTATCTGCAGATACGCCCACTGGAATTCGGCATGTCCTTGGATAGGTGGAGTTAACCCTAGAGATGAGTTACCCACAGATGGCGGTAACTTTCCGGTCAGTGGTAATGACTCGGTGAGCCCTTTTTCTAACCGCCTATTACTTGATACCTTAAAATTTCTTCTTTTGATGCTTTCATTAATGCAGAAACTGGAAAGAAGTGATCCTCCTAGGAATAAGCGCGTACGTGTGCTAGTATGTGCGCCGTCAAACAACGCACTCGATGCGATCGTGTTGCGAGTTTTGAACTGGGGTAAATGTATTCTCTTTACATATGGAGTTACCCTTCCTAGCCAGCTTCTTTTTCTGTCTAATTTCCACTCTTCTAAATTATTACTTTAACCAGGTGTACGTGATGAAAATAATATTGCACGCAATCCAATTATTGTCCGTGTTGGTATGAAACCTCATCATTCGGTTGAACGAGTTTCCATCGATAAACTTGTAAGTGACAGCAGCTAAGCCATCTCTCACATCTCAAACTATTTTCATAACCCATTTGCTTGTCCATCGAATTATAGGTGGAACAAAAATGGAAGGAACATGCCTCTGATGATAAGCTGCTATTGTATGCAACTTTTATGCCTCTGATGATAGGTGGAAATATGGATTTTGAAACCATTCGAGCAAACATTTTGGATGAAGCTGCTATTGTATGCTATCTGAAATATTTACTATCATCAAATAGTTGCAAGCAAAATAAAGACCTTTTTTTCAGTTTCCTTTGTCTAAACTACGGGGATCAATTTGCAGGTCTTTTCCACTCTCGGTTCTAGTGGAGCAGCTGTCAATAAGCTGAACGGTGCCTTTGATGTTGTGATAATTGATGAAGCTTCCCAAGCAGTAAATGCACCAAACTAAAATGAAGTTATATTTTTATTAGCTATGTTGCTAGTTTTTTATATGCCTCATAATCTGGGTCCCTCATGATATTAAGTAAGAGCTTCATATATATTTCCTACTACTTGTGACCAATCAGCTGGTTTGTAATGATGGTGCATATCATTTTTAGCCGCAAATGTACTCTTAGCAGAACAATTTGTCTCCTAAACTGTCCTTACACGCATATATATATATAGGTGGAACCTTCAAGTCTTGTCCCATTAGTAAATGGATGCAAGCAAGTGATTCTGGTAAATCTTTGGGAGTATTCGTTTCTATATGACCAAACACACATGTTCATGCTAATACATTTTTTTTTCGATGACTAAGGCATTTGTGTATGTGAATAGGTTGGTGATCCAGAACAGTTGCCAGCCACAGTGATATCTCCTGTGGCTCTAAAGTTTGGGTAAGCTACTTACTACTAAGTACTATCAGTGTTGCCTTTTTGTTATTCTGATGTTACAGATGTGAATTTCTTACTTTAGATATGGAAGAAGCTTGTTCGAGAGATTTCAAAGGGCTGGTTATGAAGTGAAAAAGTTGCAGATTCAATATCGCATGCATCCCGAGGTAACTGTGTTCTATCTATTTGAAGTTCTGCCCTCCATTGTATCACAGTGTTAATGTTCAATAATCCACAAATACCGTCAATATATTGCTATAAAGTGTCACACAATTCTGATACCTGAAGGGAAACATCATTGTTGTGATAAACTCAATTTATAAACAGATCAGAAGCTTCCCTTCCAAGGAGTTCTATCATGATGCACTAAAGGATTGGGAGCATATTGTAGGCTACACAAAACGAAATTGGCACAGATATAAATGCTTTGGACCATTTTGCTTCTTTGATATCCATCAGGGTATTGAGTCCGAGCGGTCGGGGAAGGGATCGTGGGTTAATGAGGATGAAGTTGAATTTGTCATCCATTTGCATGAGGGATTGGTTAGCAGTTACACAGAACTAAAATCAAGCTCACGGCTGGCTATCATCTCTCCGTATAAACATCAGGTCAGACTTCTCAGGGAGCGCTTCGAAGAGAAGTATGGAACAGACTATTCCAAAATAGTTGACATCAATACTGTGGATGGTTTCCAGGTAAGTCATATGTTTATTAACATTCGACAGTGAACTGGTTCCATAGCTTTTGACATGGAAAAATCGTGTGGGAATGGCAAATAAGTTCTCTCTTTCTTTATAGGGACGGGAAATAGTGGTTGCTATATTTTCATGTGTAAGGGCAAACAAAGATGGGCAGATTGGTCTTGTGTCGGATTACCATCGAATGAATGTTGGCATCACTAGAGCCATGTCTTCCATTCTGGTAAAAGTCGTTTTTGAAATTCAACATGTCACCCATTCGACACTCGACAGTCATAGGGCTCACTTAGAAGCGTGTTCAACCTTTTAGGTAGTTGGATCTGCATCAACCTTAAGCAAAGGAGATGAACATTGGAAGAACCTGGTCAAAAGCGCTGAAACTGTCCAGCGATTTGCAAATGGTGAAACAAAAACTGTGAATTGTCTTCTCAAGGTGAACCGTGTGATTTCATGATCAGATTAACCCTGTTTTATAAGTGACATTTTAATGGCCGAGCTTACTGTTCTCTGCAGGTTGATAAGCCCTATGCAGCATACTTCAGAGATGTCGATAAACATGAAGTTCAGGATTTTGTTGATGACGAATTTTGAGCTTTGATGAAGATAATCGCAAGGAGACTACAGATTTTATGATGTGGCGACACTTTATTAAGTTTTTCCACTATAATGGCTTGTTCTTCATTATAGCATTTCCATTAAAACAAACTGTTACGCTATGAATTTGGTTTCAGTCTTTTCTGCGAAGGTGTTTAGTGTCGAAGTTGCTGGTGTTTTTGGTTTTCTGTTCAGTACTTGTGTTGACATGCTTTTTTTCTTTGTTTTTGGAGACGGTGGCAACATTAATGACTTCTTGGTCACCACTGCACGACCCAATGCGTACCCATATGACATTGACTCTCCCTCTCATACACTCTTGGCAATGGGGCTGGTAAAGCTCCAACACCAGAGCAGCCCATTAAGTAGACTGCCGAGGCTGTGGTTGTCGCTGATGGAGGAAGTGAAGACTGCTGTTGATGGGGTGGAACACAGAAATCTCTAAATACCATATATTTTCTTTTGTTGTGGCAGTGGACTGTACAAGTGAAATAGTAGACTGCTGTGGTTGCTGCAACGGTAGTACTTGCACCATCCGACGTGGAGGAGAAACAAGAAAAATGCAGACAGATGTAGCAGCAATAGCCGAGGAGGCCAAGGAAGCGTAAATTACTTGATGTCACATTATGTATCTCATCAAAAGCGTCATCACTATTACATAGTCATGTATTTATTAATATATAGATACCATTCTTGCTCGATTACTTTCGCATTGTCATATTCACCCACTGTTTGTCAGATACTATTAGAATGCTTATAATCATCAGAACCACACACACAAACAAGAAAACATGCAACAAGAGATGACTATGTAGAATAACCCGCAACCAAACAAACAGCTGAATGTAATATGGTGAACTGACTCTTCAAGGAAATGTACATATGTGAAGTTTAGTCTTTTGTTGGTATGAGAACTGAGTTGACAAAGAGCCCCCATGTTGGCACCAGCCGGCCACTTTTAGATTTGTGTAAACTCGCTTCATATAGTATGAACATGTTCAGAGAACATAAGCCCAGCTTGCTGATTTCCATCTTTCTCCTAATTGTCTTCTGACCGTGGTATATGAAGGAATCTATGATGCCTGCCAGAGTAAATATACCTGCAAAACGATGAGCAAAACCACCTTGCGTTGAACTATCGTGTATGACTGACCATACAGAAACTGAGAAAGATTTTGTATCTACCTCCAACTATGGCACACATGTTTGTCAAAAAGTGCATGAAAGAAATATGTTCCTCCTTGAAGGTGACCTACAAGAGAAGCAAACACCGCAGACGTGAATGTTCATGTTATTATCATCTTATGAGACAATTGAAAACATGACGGCTCAAGAACCCGCGTAAAAAGTTACAGTTTGATAAAGCCATCTTTTATGCTCCTTCAAAAAGGGAAATTTACCTTGATTAATAGGGGGACAAGTCATAAAAGAAGAAAACACATGGAAATGACATTTGACCAAGTTCTGAGCCTTTATAATGCTCTGTCACGGAGAACTATACCAGATGATTTTAACGTATGTCATCAATCCATTTAGTATATCAAATGAATCTCAGACAACTTATTGTGATGAACATGTTTATACCTGATTTGACTTAATGGAACGACTTCTGATGTCAGTATATTCAGTAGGAACTACCTGAAATGATGTGAATAAAATATTTCTAAGATCTGACCTACCATTCCCATTGCATTAGTTCAATCTCTTGTATTAGAGATTGAACTAATACCAATGGTCCACCAATTACATCCGGCCTGCTCTCAATTACATTGCCAAGTGTGTCGATTCTTTTCTTCACTATATCATGTCTCTGCAGGTGGTCAACTTGTCAATAATAAAGACTCGTACAGCAAGAAAGATGCTACATTTCAAAAGTTAGTAACGGATGAGCAGCTGTGCAGTACAAATACTTCATGATTATGGGAAAATTACTTACTATATCTAGATGCTGCTCTCCGCTGATGTCCATAGCATCGACACTGAGGAGTGAGCATGGGATTGCAGGGAAAGTTACATCAAACTTCACATTAACACAGAAATATGGGCATTAATCAATGAAATATCATAATACACCAACACCAATGTAAAGATGAACATCGAGGATCGCCCAAATATAAGAAGCTTGATTGATTGTTATACTATAATAGGAAGAAAAAAAATTAGTCCAAACATGCTTCTCTCATAAAGATAATTGCTCTGAATATCAATTGATTTCACATGAACACGTATCCCGTCCACTTAATAATTACTGTTCCCTTCCAATATCGGACATGAATCTTACATAAAATTTCAGTGTCTCTCCTCTAGCAGTATGTACATATCGGACATGAGTCTTACATAAATTTTCAGTGTCTCTCCTCTAGCAGTATCTACATTAAGATTTGTCTCAGTCACCGTGTGGAGGTACAATTTAAAAAAAAAAAAGGTACAAACCTGTGTAAGAAAGATGCTAAGAGTTAGACAATAGATACACATGTGCAACTTGCTAATTATACAATGAGGGCGAAAACCCCAAAATAAAAGAAAAGGCAGCAAAGCTATATCATTCTTGGAGCTGAACTCTTTAAAACTTTTCCAGATAAGCATTCTTGATCAACTCCTTGATAACTACAATTCTTCTCACTGTGGCATTGCAAAGTTATAAAAAAAAAAAAAATCAATCTTTTAAGCTCATCAAATTGAACATACCAAACCAAAACTATGTATCCATGATAACTTAAAACCCACTCAACAAAATTCAAAGCAACCCTGAAAAGAAGGCAACAAATGAGAACAAGCAACACTAATCGTACTGAGCTCGGAGAAGAAGAGGAGGAGCATAACAATGGACGAAGCGAGGGTAAGAACGCCTCCTGAGAATGTTCGGCTGTAGAAATCCTCATTGATTTTCGGATAGGCGTCCAAATTCCGAAGCTTAGTAAATACGCCTTCCATTTGCTGGAAGCCCTAAATTGCTACTGGGGAATCACTTCAACCACAAAGCATGAGACTGGGAGCGGCTCGATCGGCTGGAGGAATAAGTCAAAGCAGGTCGCGATTGGATGAGTGGAGTAGTCAAAGAGAAGATTTTTGTTGCCAAAACACCGACGTTATGTTTTTGGGCTCATTTTACTCGATCAGAATGTCAATTAAAAACTATATTTCAACTTATAAAAATTACAAACCTAATTCTAAGCTGACACGTGTCCCATTTATTCGAAATCCCGAACAAACACATTGAGGGGTATTATAGTCATTCCACACAGATGGGTATAAACTTAATAATGTTATTTTCAATTCAGTCCTCGATTCGTTAATGATCACACTTAAACTTGGAAATAATCAGACTTAAAAAATAGCAAATGATCAGATTTAAAAAACAATGACCATACTTAAAAAACAATGATCAGACTTAAAAAAAAACAATGATCAGACTTAAAACAGTAATGATCAGGCTTAAAATTGGTAATGATTACCTTTAAAATTGATAATGATCAGACTAAAACAGTTAATGATCAGACTTAAAAAACAATGATCAGACATAAAACAGTTAATGATCGGACATAAAACAGTTAATGATCAGACTTAAAAAACAATAATCAGACTTAAAACAGTTAATGATCAGACTTAAAAAAATTGATAATGAATGATCAGACTTAAAATTAATTGAATGATTAGACTTAAAATAGATAATGATCAGACTTAACACAGTTAATAATCATACTTAAAACAGTTAATGATCAGACTTAAAAAAAAATGATCATACTTAAAACAGTAATGATCAGATTTAAAACAGGAGATTTAAGTGATTGAAAGTTTCATGCTAGAGTCATTAATTTGAAGTCTCGTTCGTAGCTCATAAGCAAACATACGAAGCCCAAAACTTCACTCGTAATGCACTAGTATCAGGAGATTTCCAGGCAGGAAGTACAAGATCCTTACGAGGATCAAAGCAAGTATGGTTGCCTCGTCTTGCTGAAGGAATATGATCCCAGTTGTCAGCATAATATGCTGTTGTTGAATGGTTATGCTTTGAATTAGTATTGCCCCAGTGGACCAGCATCAAGTTATTCCATATCTCCTTGGGTGCATAACAAGCACCTTCATCCCATGAAAAAAACTGCCTTCACATTTAAATGCAGCATTATAGTTGAAGGTTAAGATAACAGAGCAACCAAAACAAAACAATGATGAATGTTTTTGGTTAATGGACCCATATATGGTCTCTTCTTGATGAGCGATTCCAGTATGTGTATTGACTGCTTATATGATCAAATGCCTTTCGGTAGTATTCCAGCGTCAAAGAGCTCCTTAGACCCTTGTGGTCCAATGAAGATATCAGAGAAAGTTAAGTTGGAAGGACAATTGAACGCAAAAATGCACAAGCACAAACAGATTCACTAAAGTCTGATCATTGTTGTTTTTTTAAGTCTGATAATTACTAGTTTAAGTCTGATCATTATCTTTTTTTTAGTCTGATCATTACCAATTTTAAGTCTGATCATTACCATCTTTAAGTCTGGTCATTGCCTGATCATTATCAATATTAAGTATGATCATTGTCTATTTTTAAGTTTGATTCACTGTCTATTTAAGTCTGATCATTATCAATATTAAGTCTGATCATTGTCTATTGTTAAGTCCGATCCACTGTTTATTTAAGTCTGATTATTATCAATTTTATGTATGATCATTACTGCTTTAAGTCTGATCATTGTTTTCTAAGTGTGATCATTGTTTTTTTAAGTCTGATCATTACTTGTTTAAGTCTGATCATTTAATTATCAATATTAAAGCTGATCATTATTTTTTTAAGTCTGATCATTAACTGTTTAAGTCCGATCATTATCAATTTTAAAGCTGATCATTTTTTTTAAGTATGATCAAATTACTGGTTTAAGTCTGATCATTGTTTTTTTAAGTCCGATCATTGTTTTTTTTAAGTCTGATCTTTTTATATATTACTATTACTTATGCAATATAATCTGTCTATAATAATATTCTCATTGATTATTTGTGAATAACGTCTAACAGACGAGATATAATTTATTGGCTTGGGAATTTTGGCATTGAATAGAAGCTAACCCCAAAACTTCATCCTTCCGCCAGATATGACAAGATGCAAACATGCAACAATGTTGGCACGAACCATAGGTTTGACAAATGGATTAGAATGGCACTAGATATTCGCTTCGGCTAGAATTATCAATAAGCAAGAGCACTAATGTATATAGTCCCCTTCCAAGAAGAATATCAGTTACATTAGTAGCAAAGTTGTAGGAACATAAGAAACACACAATACAAAATTTAGAGAAAATCAACAATGGCACCCAATTTTTTTTTAGTCCGGCGAACTATCTATCAGCTTTAGCCCCGGATAAATATAAAGAGTCCCAAATGCCTTTAATTTGCTGGTCGACTGTTGTGGAGCTACTTGGGCAATACTTAACTTGCTGGAAACTGCACAACTGTCAAGCAGGGAATCGCTTGATACACTTACAGTACAGGTGCACTCATGTTCATGCATGCACCATGCTCACTTCTTATTCACATGCAATATATAAAGAAATATTTTAGTCACTATAAAATACTCCTGCTGACACTGACAGATTGCACAAACGTACATTGAGATTCTTCCTTCTTATCCAGCTGTGTCTCATAGCTTCCTGAAATGTGGAAATTTCGGAGATCGAGGAATTTGATGACAAAGATATTAAAAATGTTATGCTTTCTGTCAGTGCGGAAACTAGCTTGTTTGGTTTCTTCTGCGTTCATGCTACTTTAGTAAATCTGTGAACGTCTTGTTTTGGTTTTGTTCAATAAACCCTGCTATGATAAGGGTAAATAATACTAATTTTTACTTCAAGGAATATTTATTTTTTTTAAGATGAAACGACTTCGTTTTCTGAATGAAAAGGTTAGTGTCAGTTTGTTATTTTTAATTTTTTTTCTTACTCTTCTAGAAAATATATACCGAAATCGCCCCTGACAATAATACTTTCCAAAAGCTACACCATTTTCGGATTACTATTTTTTCACTACAAGAAATTTATTATTATATTATAGAAATAGTATTCTGTTTCTGTATTTGTCTTGAACATGTCTAAAATAAGATGGAAATATAATAATTTTTTAAAAATAAAGAAATATACTATCAGCTCAGTTTCAAATTGAAAATATGAATACACAGAGAACAAATTAGAATGATTAGGGACCGTTTAGTGAAAAATCAAATCAAGCTGAATCAAATTGAACCGGCATATTGTAACCTAATAAAATACCTTCATATCGCTCGACAGGCGGAGCTTGAGATTTCTGAAACCCTAATTATCACCATGAGCATGCATCAGCTTTCTTCACCTTTTTGCTCTTCATCGAAACGAATGAAGCTTGATTTAGCTTCAATTCCGGAGCTTCCAGATCATATCATCTACTTGATACTTCTAAAGTCGCCTGTGAAAACTGTAATCCGATTCTGCAGTGTGTCGAAGCAATGGCAAGAAACGATAACGAACTCATCAAGTTTCGCAAAGCAACACATGCAGTCTGTACGAGAACTAAAATCTACTGCAGCATCCGTCGACGCTATCTACTTAGTGGGATCGCGTTTTGACAGATTTTTACATCATGTTCCGAGCCACAGTATCTCCATGATGGATTGTGGTCGACAAATCATACGACCAATTAAGATTCGTTTTGATAGTGATCGTCTTTTGCTGGCCCGGTACCAATCTTGTGACGGTTTGCTATGCATAGCTGTGATAGGCCATGATGTTTCCAGTTCGTTTATACACATACTGAACCCTGCAACTGGTAAGCATAAGAATTTGATATGGCCGCCGTTATTAGTGGATAACATGTGGTCCATTTATTATTATAGTTTCATGGGATTTGGTTACGATGCAAGTATCGATGATTACAAGGTCGTTGTCTTGGTTCCTAAATGGAGAGCACAAGTTATGTCGTTGAAGGAAACTACATGGAGGACTTTGGATCTTAAAACTACATCACCATGTATGTCTCAAGTACACGGGTATAATGATGCTGAGCGATCTGTATCTGTGAATGGAGATATCTATTGGATTATGGTTCGTTCGGATTTGTGGTATTGTATTTTATTGAAGTTCAATCTGGCTGAAGAGAGATTTAGCTTACTACCTTTGCCAAAGGATACATGTGATATGGAATATGACTGTAAGCTTGTCACTTTTAACGAATCGCTTTTCTTATTTACATGGGAACGAAATAGAAAATTGCCAAATGTTGATATGTGGATGATACAAGGGGATACAACTTGGTGCCAAATCGGCAGTATTCCAATACTGGAATATGGAGTAGGACATAGAACGAATATGCCTCGACTTGAACTTCATCCGGTGAGTGGACATGTTATTTTGTTTGATGAGGTTGATGATAGGTGGATAGTATATATTCTCCAAGAAAACAAATTTGTGAAGCTAGGTTTTGCTAACAGTCAGTCTTTCCAGTTTCACTTTGTGCATATGGATACATTAGTAAGTCCTTGATCCACTGGATTTGTAATTCTACATTTTTGTTACAAGAAGTCTTGGAATTACTACTATAATCTATTGTTATGGTCAAATGTTTTTGAACTGCACTTGCATATTTTGTCCTTTAGCTATTTGAAAAACTGAACCATGTCATGTCTGCCCAGCCCATTTCAAAGCAAACCCAAACTCTGTATCCAATGATAACTTGAACACAAATCCTGACCTTACTCAACAAGATTCAAAGCAACCCTGTAATAAAAAAAAAAAAATTCAAAAGCGGCGATTGGAAGAGTGGAGTAGTCAAAGAGAAGATTGATTGACCAAAACGTCCATGCACTTGTATTTTAATTTTTATTTGCGTGAGTCTCATCTTTTTGGGCCACATTAATGCTACTGGGCTTTTGGATAAACTCAGCCCATATCTGCTCCTCAGCTAGGGTTCTGTACCTCGTTCATTAGTAAGTTTTTTTTTTTTTGGACGGAGAACGCACCGAGAGAGACGAGAGCGGCTGCGACTGAGGCGATTACATGCCAGTGATTCGCGATGATGACTTTTACCGGCGTTTTTGCTCGAATCTTCCATCTCTCTCTTGAATCTCTCTCATCAGATATCACCCAACTGACTGATGCAGGACGAGAAATGGCGCTATCCAATGAGGATGCGCCACTTGTACTCATAGAGGAGAGAGGGCAAAAATTAGTTGAGTCGGGCGCACGAAATGCAGCACTGCATGTGACGTCACCCTACAAATACTGTATGATCATCCAAAAACCGAAAACCCTGCGCTCTCATTTGCTCTCATTTCTCATTCTTTGCACCCTCTCATAATCTCCTCTCATTTCTTGTTCTCTGCATCAGTGACGACTCTTCAACTCGTGGAGCAGCTCCAATGGAGGATGACATTCGTGAGAGCCGTTTCTGTAAAGCAGTGCTTAAACTTCCTCTTCTCAAAGTCTTCATCGAGGATGATGGAAGTGCATTTCCATTGAAGAAAGTGAAGGATACATATGAAGATATTGATGATTACGTTACCACATATGAGGCACTTTTATTTGAGGAAGTGAAAGCACACGTGATTCAGTTGCAAAACAAGAAAGAAGAAGGTGAGCTTTGATCTGATTTAGTTCAGATACTTGAAATCAAAATTTTATGAATATTTCACCTGTTTAACTGTTTTCATTTCATTTCAGTGTCTGAATGGAGCAATGGATACATTCATAGCTTCAAAATCAATGATGGATTTCATTTCCCAGTGGTTAATGGTTCTTTTGAGGTCTCGCAAAATGATTTGATTCTACTCTCAGACACTAAGGTAATCTATCTATCCATCCATCCATATTTTGTTCAATTATACTGTCACCACTTGTAAGAACCTGAATATTTAACAATAAGTAGATTATTTGGTAAGATATATAAACAAGTGTCAACTATAATAAAATAAAGACAAGTAGCTCAACTCACCTAAGATGACTCATCTATGTATGCATTCTATATAAGCATATGCTAGGATGCAAAAGTAAGCTAGAAATAAGTTTTCATACATTCTAAAATCTATTATAGTTGCTGAAATATGTTTTTTATTTAAACCTGAAATTATAGACTTACATGGTAAAAAGACATGGATGCGTTATAATTAAGCACTAGAATTGAAAAGTTAGCTAGATATGAATATATATATATATGCAATCTGAAGTATTTCATAGCTGCTGAATTATGTGATTTTAATTCTGAAATTATAGGTTTACATGATAAAATTTTATATAGAGTTGGCTAGAGTCATCCACAAGGGATTATCATGTTCTATAATGACTTAATCACTTATAAAATAAATGTGTGGTTATCTGGACAGCATCTTTGTAAGATAATATAGGTAGGAATTCTTAATCTCTTCCTTTAGTCTTTGAGTTTTATGTTCATATATATGGTGTGTTTGATGTGTGTGTTACTAAGTGGATGTATATTTGATAGATTTGAGGCTTCCTTTCGAGTTTTATTCTTTGTTTTAGGGGCTGTCCATGTGCCGAAACCATATTTTTTGTGCAGTTGAATATTGAAAATATGATTTCGATGCTTAAAAAGATCATGGACAGATTTGGGATGTTGGTATATGTTGTGCATGTCTCATTTGTCTTTGTAAAAGAGCTAGAAATGCATCAAGATGGACATGGCATGTAAAAAAATCATGTTAGACAAGTTCGAGAATGATAAAACAAGTTGAAATTGAGGTTGTATGAATTTAGTCTCGTTAGTAAATGCATCCAAAATGACAGGCATATATTAAAATCATGCAGCCTAGTTCTAGAATGAAAAACCAAATAGAAATGTGGTTATCTTCACTTACTTTCCATTGTAGAAGACTAAAAAATGCAACATATATAGTGGACATTCATGCATTGTAATCATAAAATCAACTTCTAGGATGCAAAAGTGAGCTAGAAATGAGTTTTCATACAATCTGAAATCTATTATAGTTGCTGAAATATGTTATTTAGACCCGAAATTGTAGACTTACATGGTAAAAAGACATGGATGCGTTATAATTGAGCTCTATAACGGAAAAATTAGCTAGAAATGATTATATGTATATGCAATGAAGTATTTTGGAGCTGCTGAATTATGTGATTTTAATTCTGAAATTATAGGTTTACATGATAAAATTTTATTTAGAGTTGGCTAGAGTCGTCCACAAGGGATTATCATGTTCTATAATGACTTAATCACTTATTAGAACTAAGGTAAAAAGACATGTGTGAATCTGGACAGCATCTTTGTAAGATAAATTAGGTAGGAATTCTTAATCTCTTCCTTTAGTCTTTGAGTTTTATGTTTATATATGGTGTGTTTGATGTATGTGTTACTTAGTGGATGTATATTTGAATGATTTGAGGCTTCCTTTCGAGTTTTATTCTTTGTTTTAGGGGATGTCCATGTGCCGAAACCATATTTTTCGTGCAGTTGAATATTGAAAATATGATTTCGATGCTTAAAAAGATCATGGACAGATTTGGGATGTTGATATATGTTGTGCACGTCTCATTTGTCTTTGTAAAAGAGCTAGAAATGCATTAAGATGGACATGGCATGTACAAAAATCATGTAGACAAGTTCTGGAATGATAAAACAAGTTGAAATTGAGGTTGTATGAATTAGAATCCTAAGTAAAAGCATCAAAAATGACATGCATATATTAAAATCATGCAGCCTAGTTCTAGAATGAAAAACCAAATAGAAATGAGGTTATCTAGACTTGCTTTCCATTGTAGAAGACTAAAAAATGCAACATAGTGGACATTCATCCATTGTAATCATAAAATCAAGGTCTAGGATGCAAAATTAAGGTAGAAATGAGTTATCATACAATCTGAACTCTATTATAGTTGCTGAAATATGTCATTTAGACCTGAAATTATAGACTTACATGGTAAAAAGACATGGCTGCACTATAATTAAGCTCTAGAATGGAAAAGTTAGGTAGAAATGAATATATATATATATATATATATATATATATATATATATATATATGCAATCTGAAGTATTTCATAGCTGCTGAATTATGTGATTTTATTTCTGAAATTATAGGTTTACATGATACAATTTTATATAGAGTTGGCTAGAGTCATCCACAAGGGATTATCATGTTCTATAATGACTTGATCACTTATAGAAGTAAGAACTAAGGTAAAAATACATGTGTGGTAATCTGGACAGCATCTTTGTAAGATAATATAGGTAGGAATTCTTAATCTCTTCCTTTTGTCTTTGAGTTGTATGTTATTATATGGTGTGTTTGATGTATGTGTTACTTAGTGGATGTATATTTGAATGATTTGAGGCTTCCTTTCGAGTTTTATTCATTGTTTTAGGGGCTGTCCATGTGCCGAAACCATACCTTTTGTGCACTAGAATATTGAAAATATGATTTGGATGCTTAAAAAGATCATGGACAGATTTGGGATGTTAGTATATGCTGTGCATGTCTCATTTGTCTTTGTAAAAGAGCTAGAAATGATCTAAGATGGACATGGCATATACAAAAATCATGTAGACAAGTTCTGGAATGATAAAACAAGTTGAAATTGAGGTTGTATGAATTTAATCTCTCAAGTAAATGCATAAAAAATGACATGCATATATTAAAATCATGCAGCTTAGTTCTAGAATGAAAAACCAAATAGAAATCAGGTTATCTAGACTTACTTTCCATTGTAGAAGACTAAAAAATGCAACATAGTGGACATTCTTGCATTGTAATCATGAAATCAAGTTCTAGGATGGAAAAGTAAGCTAGAAATGAGTTTACGTATAATCTGAAATCTATTATAGTTGCTGAATAGATCTGAAATTATAGAATTACATGGTAAAAAGACATGGATGTGTTATAATTAAGTTCTAGAATGGAAAAGTTAGCAGATTTGGGATGTTGGTATATGTTGTGCACCTCTCATTTGTCTTTGTAAAAGAGCTAGAAATGCATTAAGATGGACATGGCATGTACAAAACTTATGTAGACAACTTCTAGAATGATAAAACAAGTTGAAATTGAGGTTGTATGAATTAACTATTCTCAAATTCTTAATTGAAGTCCTAAAGTGACTCATAAGTTAGTTAGAAAGTAGTCTATCTTTCATTGTATGATTTTAAGGTTAAGCAGGGTCAAGCATGCAAAATGAATATTAATATTAGATGACTTTTATTTAACTAAAGAATGCAGTGGAGAAGTCTTTCTAGTATTTATATTAGTTCTTATCTGTGAAGTTAATTGTAAATGATTTGCTTATCGTTTATTTCATGATGTTAGCTTCTATGATTAAAATTTGTTGTTATGCACTGGTTTTGACTTGTATACATGAATATTGTATTGTTTTGATAAGAAATTTTGTACACTGATCATTAATAATCAGTGAATATGTTACTTTTTGGTGTTTATAGTAAGCATTTATGTATTCAGCGCTTCTCACTAACCGAATGAATTTTGTTTTTTCAGTTTGCAGCGGATTCTATTGAAGTTCCCACAACCTGTATCTATACTTTTGCCTTGGTTGAATGTCCTGTTATGACCGAGGCAGGTCAGGGCATAATACTGAGGATGTACCTCGATGAAGGGGACAATACGGGTGCAGAAGAAAAGAAGTTTCATGAAATGCGCACTCTTGTTACTTGTGCTAAAAAACGAGTTAATTTCCTGAAGGTACTTTTGAGTAGCCAATGAGTTTTTAATGTCATTATTGGTATTCTTGAAACATGCAAGACTTTCTTTAATGTCCTCCTTTGCTAATTCAAGGAATATGTTTCTCAAACAATTATAAAATCAGAATCCATTATTGACTAGAAGATACATGGCTTGCAGATTTGCAATTTATCAACTATATTTCGTGAATATGTTGCTGTTCGGTCTGTGGGATCTCTTCCATTCAAGGACTTGATATTGAAAGCACCTAGAGAAACCAGTATTAATCAGAAGGCTTGGAGAATTTCTGGACCTTTAGAGGATTTCATAAGAGATGAACACAATGAGTCTCAGCAAGGTGCTATCCATGTAAGTCTTCTTACAGTAATTTCCATTCCACATCTCTGTATACCTCTTATTTAATTGGTAAAGCAAGCTAATGCTGACTGAGACTCGACTTCTAAGAATGTTAAGCTGGGTTGTTTGCATATGATTGGTATCTGCTTACAAACATATCTAATTTGTTGCAGGAAGCCCTTTCAGGGAAGCCCTTCGTGTTGATACAGGTTTGACTTAGTTTGCTTGGCTGTTGTTTTAAAATTACACTTTCATGGCCTTTTGCAAGATGCGAAATAGTGTTTGATGTGCAAACAACATATAATCTGCATGGAAAACCTTGTCATGAAATCATTGAACTGGATTTTGGAACAACTATATTGAGAAGTACGCGAGTATATGGTTTACTCAGACTTCGGATCCACTTTGAATTCATGTCCGTGATTGTTTTTTCAGGGTCCTCCAGGGACTGGAAAGACAGAAACCATTCTTCGGCTTCTCAGCATTTTTCTCCATGCAACTCCTAAGAGATCAGTGCAAAAAGAAGAGGGTACATGTGTGCTTGACATGCCTACGGAAGATAAGTATGTGCTTTCAATTTTTTTAAACTATTTTGTTGCATTTCGGTATTGGGTGAATGTATGTACACAATTCTTGAATTCAGTCATATAGCAGCTTCAACTCATTGATTTTATCTGCAGATACGCCCACTGGAATTCGGCATGTCCTTGGATAGGTGGAGTTAACCCTAGAGATGAGTTACCCACAGATGGCGGTAACTTTCCGGTCAGTGGTAATGACTCGGTGAGCCCTTTTTCTAACCGCCTATTACTTGATACCTTAAAATTTCTTCTTTTGATGCTTTCATTAATGCAGAAACTGGAAAGAAGTGATCCTCCTAGGAATAAGCGCGTACGTGTGCTAGTATGTGCGCCGTCAAACAACGCACTCGATGCGATCGTGTTGCGAGTTTTGAACTGGGGTAAATGTATTCTCTTTACATATGGAGTTACCCTTCCTAGCCAGCTTCTTTTTCTGTCTAATTTCCACTCTTCTAAATTATTACTTTAACCAGGTGTACGTGATGAAAATAATATTGCACGCAATCCAATTATTGTCCGTGTTGGTATGAAACCTCATCATTCGGTTGAACGAGTTTCCATCGATAAACTTGTAAGTGACAGCAGCTAAGCCATCTCTCACATCTCAAACTATTTTCATAACCCATTTGCTTGTCCATCGAATTATAGGTGGAACAAAAATGGAAGGAACATGCCTCTGATGATAAGCTGCTATTGTATGCAACTTTTATGCCTCTGATGATAGGTGGAAATATGGATTTTGAAACCATTCGAGCAAACATTTTGGATGAAAACATTTTGGATGAAGCTGCTATTGTATGCTATCTGAAATATTTACTATCATCAAATAGTTGCAAGCAAAATAAAGACCTTTTTTTCAGTTTCCTTTGTCTAAACTACGGGGATCAATTTGCAGGTCTTTTCCACTCTCGGTTCTAGTGGAGCAGCTGTCAATAAGCTGAACGGTGCCTTTGATGTTGTGATAATTGATGAAGCTTCCCAAGCAGTAAATGCACCAAACTAAAATGAAGTTATATTTTTATTAGCTATGTTGCTAGTTTTTTATATGCCTCATAATCTGGGTCCCTCATGATATTAAGTAAGAGCTTCATATATATTTCCTACTACTTGTGACCAATCAGCTGGTTTGTAATGATGGTGCATATCATTTTTAGCCGCAAATGTACTCTTAGCAGAACAATTTGTCTCCTAAACTGTCCTTACACGCATATATATATATATAGGTGGAACCTTCAAGTCTTGTCCCATTAGTAAATGGATGCAAGCAAGTGATTCTGGTAAATCTTTGGGAGTATTCGTTTCTATATGACCAAACACACATGTTCATGCTAATACATTTTTTTTTCGATGACTAAGGCATTTGTGTATGTGAATAGGTTGGTGATCCAGAACAGTTGCCAGCCACAGTGATATCTCCTGTGGCTCTAAAGTTTGGGTAAGCTACTTACTACTAAGTACTATCAGTGTTGCCTTTTTGTTATTCTGATGTTACAGATGTGAATTTCTTACTTTAGATATGGAAGAAGCTTGTTCGAGAGATTTCAAAGGGCTGGTTATGAAGTGAAAAAGTTGCAGATTCAATATCGCATGCATCCCGAGGTAACTGTGTTCTATCTATTTGAAGTTCTGCCCTCCATTGTATCACAGTGTTAATGTTCAATAATCCACAAATACCGTCAATATATTGCTATAAAGTGTCACACAATTCTGATACCTGAAGGGAAACATCATTGTTGTGATAAACTCAATTTATAAACAGATCAGAAGCTTCCCTTCCAAGGAGTTCTATCATGATGCACTAAAGGATTGGGAGCATATTGTAGGCTACACAAAACGAAATTGGCACAGATATAAATGCTTTGGACCATTTTGCTTCTTTGATATCCATCAGGGTATTGAGTCCGAGCGGTCGGGGAAGGGATCGTGGGTTAATGAGGATGAAGTTGAATTTGTCATCCATTTGCATGAGGGATTGGTTAGCAGTTACACAGAACTAAAATCAAGCTCACGGCTGGCTATCATCTCTCCGTATAAACATCAGGTCAGACTTCTCAGGGAGCGCTTCGAAGAGAAGTATGGAACAGACTATTCCAAAATAGTTGACATCAATACTGTGGATGGTTTCCAGGTAAGTCATATGTTTATTAACATTCGACAGTGAACTGGTTCCATAGCTTTTGACATGGAAAAATTGTGTGGGAATGGCAAATAAGTTCTCTCTTTCTTTATAGGGACGGGAAATAGTGGTTGCTATATTTTCATGTGTAAGGGCAAACAAAGATGGGCAGATTGGTCTTGTGTCGGATTACCATCGAATGAATGTTGGCATCACTAGAGCCATGTCTTCCATTCTGGTAAAAGTCGTTTTTGAAATTCAACATGTCACCCATTCGACACTCGACAGTCATAGGGCTCACTTAGAAGCGTGTTCAACCTTTTAGGTAGTTGGATCTGCATCAACCTTAAGCAAAGGAGATGAACATTGGAAGAACCTGGTCAAAAGCGCTGAAACTGTCCAGCGATTTGCAAATGGTGAAACAAAAACTGTGAATTGTCTTCTCAAGGTGAACCGTGTGATTTCTTGATCAGATTAACCCTGTTTTATAAGTGACATTTTAATGGCCGAGCTTACTGTTCTCTGCAGGTTGATAAGCCCTATGCAGCATACTTCAGAGATGTCGATAAACATGAAGTTCAGGATTTTGTTGATGACGAATTTTGAGCTTTGATGAAGATAATCGCAAGGAGACTACAGATTTTATGATGTGGCGACACTTTATTAAGTTTTTCCACTATAATGGCTTGTTCTTCATTATAGCATTTCCATTAAAACAAACTGTTACGCTATGAATTTGGTTTCAGTCTTTTCTGCGAAGGTGTTTAGTGTCGAAGTTGCTGGTGTTTTTGGTTTTCTGTTCAGTACTTGTGTTGACATGCTTTTTTTCTTTGTTTTTGGAGACGGTGGCAACATTAATGACTTCTTGGTCACCACTGCACGACCCAATGCGTACCCATATGACATTGACTCTCCCTCTCATACACTCTTGGCAATGGGGCTGGTAAAGCTCCAACACCAGAGCAGCCCATTAAGTAGACTGCCGAGGCTGTGGTTGTCGCTGATGGAGGAAGTGAAGACTGCTGTTGATGGGGTGGAACACAGAAATCTCTAAATACCATATATTTTCTTTTGTTGTGGCAGTGGACTGTACAAGTGAAATAGTAGACTGCTGTGGTTGCTGCAACGGTAGTACTTGCACCATCCGACGTGGAGGAGAAACAAGAAAAATGCAGACAGATGTAGCAGCAATAGCCGAGGAGGCCAAGGAAGCGTAAATTACTTGATGTCACATTATGTATCTCATCAAAAGCGTCATCACTATTACATAGTCATGTATTTATTAATATATAGATACCATTCTTGCTCGATTACTTTCGCATTGTCATATTCACCCACTGTTTGTCAGATACTATTAGAATGCTTATAATCATCAGAACCACACACACAAACAAGAAAACATGCAACAAGAGATGACTATGTAGAATAACCCGCAACCAAACAAACAGCTGAATGTAATATGGTGAACTGACTCTTCAAGGAAATGTACATATGTGAAGTTTAGTCTTTTGTTGGTATGAGAACTGAGTTGACAAAGAGCCCCCATGTTGGCACCAGCCGGCCACTTTTAGATTTGTATAAACTCGCTTCATATAGTATGAACATGTTCAGAGAACATAAGCCCAGCTTGCTGATTTCCATCTTTCTCCTAATTGTCTTCTGACCGTGGTATATGAAGGAATCTATGATGCCTGCCAGAGTAAATATACCTGCAAAACGATGAGCAAAACCACCTTGCGTTGAACTATCGTGTATGACTGACCATACAGAAACTGAGAAAGATTTTGTATCTACCTCCAACTATGGCACACATGTTTGTCAAAAAGTGCATGAAAGAAATATGTTCCTCCTTGAAGGTGACCTACAAGAGAAGCAAACACCGCAGACGTGAATGTTCATGTTATTATCATCTTATGAGACAATTGAAAACATGACGGCTCAAGAACCCGCGTAAAAAGTTACAGTTTGATAAAGCCATCTTTTATGCTCCTTCAAAAAGGGAAATTTACCTTGATTAATAGGGGGACAAGTCATAAAAGAAGAAAACACATGGAAATGACATTTGACCAAGTTCTGAGCCTTTATAATGCTCTGTCACGGAGAACTATACCAGATGATTTTAACGTATGTCATCAATCCATTTAGTATATCAAATGAATCTCAGACAACTTATTGTGATGAACATGTTTATACCTGATTTGACTTAATGGAACGACTTCTGATGTCAGTATATTCAGTAGGAACTACCTGAAATGATGTGAATAAAATATTTCTAAGATCTGACCTACCATTCCCATTGCATTAGTTCAATCTCTTGTATTAGAGATTGAACTAATACCAATGGTCCACCAATTACATCCGGCCTGCTCTCAATTACATTGCCAAGTGTGTCGATTCTTTTCTTCACTATATCATGTCTCTGCAGGTGGTCAACTTGTCAATAATAAAGACTCGTACAGCAAGAAAGATGCTACATTTCAAAAGTTAGTAACGGATGAGCAGCTGTGCAGTACAAATACTTCATGATTATGGGAAAATTACTTACTATATCTAGATGCTGCTCTCCGCTGATGTCCATAGCATCGACACTGAGGAGTGAGCATGGGATTGCAGGGAAAGTTACATCAAACTTCACATTAACACAGAAATATGGGCATTAATCAATGAAATATCATAATACACCAACACCAATGTAAAGATGAACATCGAGGATCGCCCAAATATAAGAAGCTTGATTGATTGTTATACTATAATAGGAAGAAAAAAAATTAGTCCAAACATGCTTCTCTCATAAAGATAATTGCTCTGAATATCAATTGATTTCACATGAACACGTATCCCGTCCACTTAATAATTACTGTTCCCTTCCAATATCGGACATGAATCTTACATAAAATTTCAGTGTCTCTCCTCTAGCAGTATGTACATATCGGACATGAGTCTTACATAAATTTTCAGTGTCTCTCCTCTAGCAGTATCTACATTAAGATTTGTCTCAGTCACCGTGTGGAGGTACAATTTAAAAAAAAAAAAGGTACAAACCTGTGTAAGAAAGATGCTAAGAGTTAGACAATAGATACACATGTGCAACTTGCTAATTATACAATGAGGGCGAAAACCCCAAAATAAAAGAAAAGGCAGCAAAGCTATATCATTCTTGGAGCTGAACTCTTTAAAACTTTTCCAGATAAGCATTCTAGATCAACTCCTTGATAACTACAATTCTTCTCACTGTGGCATTGCAAAGTTATAAAAAAAAAAAAAATCAATCTTTTAAGCTCATCAAATTGAACATACCAAACCAAAACTATGTATCCATGATAACTTAAAACCCACTCAACAAAATTCAAAGCAACCCTGAAAAGAAGGCAACAAATGAGAACAAGCAACACTAATCGTACTGAGCTCGGAGAAGAAGAGGAGGAGCATAACAATGGACGAAGCGAGGGTAAGAACGCCTCCTGAGAATGTTCGGCTGTAGAAATCCTCATTGATTTTCGGATAGGCGTCCAAATTCCGAAGCTTAGTAAATACGCCTTCCATTTGCTGGAAGCCCTAAATTGCTACTGGGGAATCACTTCAACCACAAAGCATGAGACTGGGAGCGGCTCGATCGGCTGGAGGAATAAGTCAAAGCAGGTCGCGATTGGATGAGTGGAGTAGTCAAAGAGAAGATTTTTGTTGCCAAAACACCGACGTTATGTTTTTGGGCTCATTTTACTCGATCAGAATGTCAATTAAAAACTATATTTCAACTTATAAAAATTACAAACCTAATTCTAAGCTGACACGTGTCCCATTTATTCGAAATCCCGAACAAACACATTGAGGGGTATTATAGTCATTCCACACAGATGGGTATAAACTTAATAATGTTATTTTCAATTCAGTCCTCGATTCGTTAATGATCACACTTAAACTTGGAAATAATCAGACTTAAAAAATAGCAAATGATCAGATTTAAAAAACAATGACCATACTTAAAAAACAATGATCAGACTTAAAAAAAACAATGATCAGACTTAAAACAGTAATGATCAGGCTTAAAATTGGTAATGATTACCTTTAAAATTGATAATGATCAGACTAAAACAGTTAATGATCAGACTTAAAAAACAATGATCAGACATAAAACAGTTAATGATCGGACATAAAACAGTTAATGATCAGACTTAAAAAACAATAATCAGACTTAAAACAGTTAATGATCAGACTTAAAAAAATTGATAATGAATGATCAGACTTAAAATTAATTGAATGATTAGACTTAAAATAGATAATGATCAGACTTAACACAGTTAATAATCATACTTAAAACAGTTAATGATCAGACTTAAAAAAAATGATCATACTTAAAACAGTAATGATCAGATTTAAAACAGGAGATTTAAGTGATTGAAAGTTTCATGCTAGAGTCATTAATTTGAAGTCTCGTTCGTAGCTCATAAGCAAACATACGAAGCCCAAAACTTCACTCGTAATGCACTAGTATCAGGAGATTTCCAGGCAGGAAGTACAAGATCCTTACGAGGATCAAAGCAAGTATGGTTGCCTCGTCTTGCTGAAGGAATATGATCCCAGTTGTCAGCATAATATGCTGTTGTTGAATGGTTATGCTTTGAATTAGTATTGCCCCAGTGGACCAGCATCAAGTTATTCCATATCTCCTTGGGTGCATAACAAGCACCTTCATCCCATGAAAAAAACTGCCTTCACATTTAAATGCAGCATTATAGTTGAAGGTTAAGATAACAGAGCAACCAAAACAAAACAATGATGAATGTTTTTGGTTAATGGACCCATATATGGTCTCTTCTTGATGAGCGATTCCAGTATGTGTATTGACTGCTTATATGATCAAATGCCTTTCGGTAGTATTCCAGCGTCAAAGAGCTCCTTAGACCCTTGTGGTCCAATGAAGATATCAGAGAAAGTTAAGTTGGAAGGACAATTGAACGCAAAAATGCACAAGCACAAACAGATTCACTAAAGTCTGATCATTGTTGTTTTTTTAAGTCTGATAATTACTAGTTTAAGTCTGATCATTATCTTTTTTTTAGTCTGATCATTACCAATTTTAAGTCTGATCATTACCATCTTTAAGTCTGGTCATTGCCTGATCATTATCAATATTAAGTATGATCATTGTCTATTTTTAAGTTTGATTCACTGTCTATTTAAGTCTGATCATTATCAATATTAAGTCTGATCATTGTCTATTGTTAAGTCCGATCCACTGTTTATTTAAGTCTGATTATTATCAATTTTATGTATGATCATTACTGCTTTAAGTCTGATCATTGTTTTCTAAGTGTGATCATTGTTTTTTTAAGTCTGATCATTACTTGTTTAAGTCTGATCATTTAATTATCAATATTAAAGCTGATCATTATTTTTTTAAGTCTGATCATTAACTGTTTAAGTCCGATCATTATCAATTTTAAAGCTGATCATTTTTTTTAAGTATGATCAAATTACTGGTTTAAGTCTGATCATTGTTTTTTTAAGTCCGATCATTGTTTTTTTTAAGTCTGATCTTTTTATATATTACTATTACTTATGCAATATAATCTGTCTATAATAATATTCTCATTGATTATTTGTGAATAACGTCTAACAGACGAGATATAATTTATTGGCTTGGGAATTTTGGCATTGAATAGAAGCTAACCCCAAAACTTCATCCTTCCGCCAGATATGACAAGATGCAAACATGCAACAATGTTGGCACGAACCATAGGTTTGACAAATGGATTAGAATGGCACTAGATATTCGCTTCGGCTAGAATTATCAATAAGCAAGAGCACTAATGTATATAGTCCCCTTCCAAGAAGAATATCAGTTACATTAGTAGCAAAGTTGTAGGAACATAAGAAACACACAATACAAAATTTAGAGAAAATCAACAATGGCACCCAATTTTTTTTTAGTCCGGCGAACTATCTATCAGCTTTAGCCCCGGATAAATATAAAGAGTCCCAAATGCCTTTAATTTGCTGGTCGACTGTTGTGGAGCTACTTGGGCAATACTTAACTTGCTGGAAACTGCACAACTGTCAAGCAGGGAATCGCTTGATACACTTACAGTACAGGTGCACTCATGTTCATGCATGCACCATGCTCACTTCTTATTCACATGCAATATATAAAGAAATATTTTAGTCACTATAAAATACTCCTGCTGACACTGACAGATTGCACAAACGTACATTGAGATTCTTCCTTCTTATCCAGCTGTGTCTCATAGCTTCCTGAAATGTGGAAATTTCGGAGATCGAGGAATTTGATGACAAAGATATTAAAAATGTTATGCTTTCTGTCAGTGCGGAAACTAGCTTGTTTGGTTTCTTCTGCGTTCATGCTACTTTAGTAAATCTGTGAACGTCTTGTTTTGGTTTTGTTCAATAAACCCTGCTATGATAAGGGTAAATAATACTAATTTTTACTTCAAGGAATATTTATTTTTTTTAAGATGAAACGACTTCGTTTTCTGAATGAAAAGGTTAGTGTCAGTTTGTTATTTTTAATTTTTTTTCTTACTCTTCTAGAAAATATATACCGAAATCGCCCCTGACAATAATACTTTCCAAAAGCTACACCATTTTCGGATTACTATTTTTTCACTACAAGAAATTTATTATTATATTATAGAAATAGTATTCTGTTTGTGTATTTGTCTTGAACATGTCTAAAATAAGATGGAAATATAATAATTTTTTAAAAATAAAGAAATATACTATCAGCTCAGTTTCAAATTGAAAATATGAATACACAGAGAACAAATTAGAATGATTAGGGACCGTTTAGTGAAAAATCAAATCAAGCTGAATCAAATTGAACCGGCATATTGTAACCTAATAAAATACCTTCATATCGCTCGACAGGCGGAGCTTGAGATTTCTGAAACCCTAATTATCACCATGAGCATGCATCAGCTTTCTTCACCTTTTTGCTCTTCATCGAAACGAATGAAGCTTGATTTAGCTTCAATTCCGGAGCATCCAGATCATATCATCTACTTGATACTTCTAAAGTCGCCTGTGAAAACTGTAATCCGATTCTGCAGTGTGTCGAAGCAATGGCAAGAAACGATAACGAACTCATCAAGTTTCGCAAAGCAACACATGCAGTCTGTACGAGAACTAAAATCTACTGCAGCATCCGTCGACGCTATCTACTTAGTGGGATCGCGTTTTGACAGATTTTTACATCATGTTCCGAGCCACAGTATCTCCATGATGGATTGTGGTCGACAAATCATACGACCAATTAAGATTCGTTTTGATAGTGATCGTCTTTTGCTGGCCCGGTACCAATCTTGTGACGGTTTGCTATGCATAGCTGTGATAGGCCATGATGTTTCCAGTTCGTTTATACACATACTGAACCCTGCAACTGGTAAGCATAAGAATTTGATATGGCCGCCGTTATTAGTGGATAACATGTGGTCCATTTATTATTATAGTTTCATGGGATTTGGTTACGATGCAAGTATCGATGATTACAAGGTCGTTGTCTTGGTTCCTAAATGGAGAGCACAAGTTATGTCGTTGAAGGAAACTACATGGAGGACTTTGGATCTTAAAACTACATCACCATGTATGTCTCAAGTACACGGGTATAATGATGCTGAGCGATCTGTATCTGTGAATGGAGATATCTATTGGATTATGGTTCGTTCGGATTTGTGGTATTGTATTTTATTGAAGTTCAATCTGGCTGAAGAGAGATTTAGCTTACTACCTTTGCCAAAGGATACATGTGATATGGAATATGACTGTAAGCTTGTCACTTTTAACGAATCGCTTTTCTTATTTACATGGGAACGAAATAGAAAATTGCCAAATGTTGATATGTGGATGATACAAGGGGATACAACTTGGTGCCAAATCGGCAGTATTCCAATACTGGAATATGGAGTAGGACATAGAACGAATATGCCTCGACTTGAACTTCATCCGGTGAGTGGACATGTTATTTTGTTTGATGAGGTTGATGATAGGTGGATAGTATATATTCTCCAAGAAAACAAATTTGTGAAGCTAGGTTTTGCTAACAGTCAGTCTTTCCAGTTTCACTTTGTGCATATGGATACATTAGTAAGTCCTTGATCCACTGGATTTGTAATTCTACATTTTTGTTACAAGAAGTCTTGGAATTACTACTATAATCTATTGTTATGGTCAAATGTTTTTGAACTGCACTTGCATATTTTGTCCTTTAGCTATTTGAAAAACTGAACCATGTCATGTCTGCCCAGCCCATTTCAAAGCAAACCCAAACTCTGTATCCAATGATAACTTGAACACAAATCCTGACCTTACTCAACAAGATTCAAAGCAACCCTGTAATAAAAAAAAAAAAATTCAAAAGCGGCGATTGGAAGAGTGGAGTAGTCAAAGAGAAGATTGATTGACCAAAACGTCCATGCACTTGTATTTTAATTTTTATTTGCGTGAGTCTCATCTTTTTGGGCCACATTAATGCTACTGGGCTTTTGGATAAACTCAGCCCATATCTGCTCCTCAGCTAGGGTTCTGTACCTCGTTCATTAGTAAGTTTTTTTTTTTTTGGACGGAGAACGCACCGAGAGAGACGAGAGCGGCTGCGACTGAGGCGATTACATGCCAGTGATTCGCGATGATGACTTTTACCGGCGTTTTTGCTCGAATCTTCCATCTCTCTCTTGAATCTCTCTCATCAGATATCACCCAACTGACTGATGCAGGACGAGAAATGGCGCTATCCAATGAGGATGCGCCACTTGTACTCATAGAGGAGAGAGGGCAAAAATTAGTTGAGTCGGGCGCACGAAATGCAGCACTGCATGTGACGTCACCCTACAAATACTGTATGATCATCCAAAAACCGAAAACCCTGCGCTCTCATTTGCTCTCATTTCTCATTCTTTGCACCCTCTCATAATCTCCTCTCATTTCTTGTTCTCTGCATCAGTGACGACTCTTCAACTCGTGGAGCAGCTCCAATGGAGGATGACATTCGTGAGAGCCGTTTCTGTAAAGCAGTGCTTAAACTTCCTCTTCTCAAAGTCTTCATCGAGGATGATGGAAGTGCATTTCCATTGAAGAAAGTGAAGGATACATATGAAGATATTGATGATTACGTTACCACATATGAGGCACTTTTATTTGAGGAAGTGAAAGCACACGTGATTCAGTTGCAAAACAAGAAAGAAGAAGGTGAGCTTTGATCTGATTTAGTTCAGATACTTGAAATCAAAATTTTATGAATATTTCACCTGTTTAACTGTTTTCATTTCATTTCAGTGTCTGAATGGAGCAATGGATACATTCATAGCTTCAAAATCAATGATGGATTTCATTTCCCAGTGGTTAATGGTTCTTTTGAGGTCTCGCAAAATGATTTGATTCTACTCTCAGACACTAAGGTAATCTATCTATCCATCCATCCATATTTTGTTCAATTATACTGTCACCACTTGTAAGAACCTGAATATTTAACAATAAGTAGATTATTTGGTAAGATATATAAACAAGTGTCAACTATAATAAAATAAAGACAAGTAGCTCAACTCACCTAAGATGACTCATCTATGTATGCATTCTATATAAGCATATGCTAGGATGCAAAAGTAAGCTAGAAATAAGTTTTCATACATTCTAAAATCTATTATAGTTGCTGAAATATGTTTTTTATTTAAACCTGAAATTATAGACTTACATGGTAAAAAGACATGGATGCGTTATAATTAAGCACTAGAATTGAAAAGTTAGCTAGATATGAATATATATATATATGCAATCTGAAGTATTTCATAGCTGCTGAATTATGTGATTTTAATTCTGAAATTATAGGTTTACATGATAAAATTTTATATAGAGTTGGCTAGAGTCATCCACAAGGGATTATCATGTTCTATAATGACTTAATCACTTATAAAATAAATGTGTGGTTATCTGGACAGCATCTTTGTAAGATAATATAGGTAGGAATTCTTAATCTCTTCCTTTAGTCTTTGAGTTTTATGTTCATATATATGGTGTGTTTGATGTGTGTGTTACTAAGTGGATGTATATTTGATAGATTTGAGGCTTCCTTTCGAGTTTTATTCTTTGTTTTAGGGGCTGTCCATGTGCCGAAACCATATTTTTTGTGCAGTTGAATATTGAAAATATGATTTCGATGCTTAAAAAGATCATGGACAGATTTGGGATGTTGGTATATGTTGTGCATGTCTCATTTGTCTTTGTAAAAGAGCTAGAAATGCATCAAGATGGACATGGCATGTAAAAAAATCATGTTAGACAAGTTCGAGAATGATAAAACAAGTTGAAATTGAGGTTGTATGAATTTAGTCTCGTTAGTAAATGCATCCAAAATGACAGGCATATATTAAAATCATGCAGCCTAGTTCTAGAATGAAAAACCAAATAGAAATGTGGTTATCTTCACTTACTTTCCATTGTAGAAGACTAAAAAATGCAACATATATAGTGGACATTCATGCATTGTAATCATAAAATCAACTTCTAGGATGCAAAAGTGAGCTAGAAATGAGTTTTCATACAATCTGAAATCTATTATAGTTGCTGAAATATGTTATTTAGACCCGAAATTGTAGACTTACATGGTAAAAAGACATGGATGCGTTATAATTGAGCTCTATAACGGAAAAATTAGCTAGAAATGATTATATGTATATGCAATGAAGTATTTTGGAGCTGCTGAATTATGTGATTTTAATTCTGAAATTATAGGTTTACATGATAAAATTTTATTTAGAGTTGGCTAGAGTCGTCCACAAGGGATTATCATGTTCTATAATGACTTAATCACTTATTAGAACTAAGGTAAAAAGACATGTGTGAATCTGGACAGCATCTTTGTAAGATAAATTAGGTAGGAATTCTTAATCTCTTCCTTTAGTCTTTGAGTTTTATGTTTATATATGGTGTGTTTGATGTATGTGTTACTTAGTGGATGTATATTTGAATGATTTGAGGCTTCCTTTCGAGTTTTATTCTTTGTTTTAGGGGATGTCCATGTGCCGAAACCATATTTTTCGTGCAGTTGAATATTGAAAATATGATTTCGATGCTTAAAAAGATCATGGACAGATTTGGGATGTTGATATATGTTGTGCACGTCTCATTTGTCTTTGTAAAAGAGCTAGAAATGCATTAAGATGGACATGGCATGTACAAAAATCATGTAGACAAGTTCTGGAATGATAAAACAAGTTGAAATTGAGGTTGTATGAATTAGAATCCTAAGTAAAAGCATCAAAAATGACATGCATATATTAAAATCATGCAGCCTAGTTCTAGAATGAAAAACCAAATAGAAATGAGGTTATCTAGACTTGCTTTCCATTGTAGAAGACTAAAAAATGCAACATAGTGGACATTCATCCATTGTAATCATAAAATCAAGGTCTAGGATGCAAAATTAAGGTAGAAATGAGTTATCATACAATCTGAACTCTATTATAGTTGCTGAAATATGTCATTTAGACCTGAAATTATAGACTTACATGGTAAAAAGACATGGCTGCACTATAATTAAGCTCTAGAATGGAAAAGTTAGGTAGAAATGAATATATATATATATATATATATATATATATATATATATGCAATCTGAAGTATTTCATAGCTGCTGAATTATGTGATTTTATTTCTGAAATTATAGGTTTACATGATACAATTTTATATAGAGTTGGCTAGAGTCATCCACAAGGGATTATCATGTTCTATAATGACTTGATCACTTATAGAAGTAAGAACTAAGGTAAAAATACATGTGTGGTAATCTGGACAGCATCTTTGTAAGATAATATAGGTAGGAATTCTTAATCTCTTCCTTTTGTCTTTGAGTTGTATGTTATTATATGGTGTGTTTGATGTATGTGTTACTTAGTGGATGTATATTTGAATGATTTGAGGCTTCCTTTCGAGTTTTATTCATTGTTTTAGGGGCTGTCCATGTGCCGAAACCATACCTTTTGTGCACTAGAATATTGAAAATATGATTTGGATGCTTAAAAAGATCATGGACAGATTTGGGATGTTAGTATATGCTGTGCATGTCTCATTTGTCTTTGTAAAAGAGCTAGAAATGATCTAAGATGGACATGGCATATACAAAAATCATGTAGACAAGTTCTGGAATGATAAAACAAGTTGAAATTGAGGTTGTATGAATTTAATCTCTCAAGTAAATGCATAAAAAATGACATGCATATATTAAAATCATGCAGCTTAGTTCTAGAATGAAAAACCAAATAGAAATCAGGTTATCTAGACTTACTTTCCATTGTAGAAGACTAAAAAATGCAACATAGTGGACATTCTTGCATTGTAATCATGAAATCAAGTTCTAGGATGGAAAAGTAAGCTAGAAATGAGTTTACGTATAATCTGAAATCTATTATAGTTGCTGAATAGATCTGAAATTATAGAATTACATGGTAAAAAGACATGGATGTGTTATAATTAAGTTCTAGAATGGAAAAGTTAGCAGATTTGGGATGTTGGTATATGTTGTGCACCTCTCATTTGTCTTTGTAAAAGAGCTAGAAATGCATTAAGATGGACATGGCATGTACAAAACTTATGTAGACAACTTCTAGAATGATAAAACAAGTTGAAATTGAGGTTGTATGAATTAACTATTCTCAAATTCTTAATTGAAGTCCTAAAGTGACTCATAAGTTAGTTAGAAAGTAGTCTATCTTTCATTGTATGATTTTAAGGTTAAGCAGGGTCAAGCATGCAAAATGAATATTAATATTAGATGACTTTTATTTAACTAAAGAATGCAGTGGAGAAGTCTTTCTAGTATTTATATTAGTTCTTATCTGTGAAGTTAATTGTAAATGATTTGCTTATCGTTTATTTCATGATGTTAGCTTCTATGATTAAAATTTGTTGTTATGCACTGGTTTTGACTTGTATACATGAATATTGTATTGTTTTGATAAGAAATTTTGTACACTGATCATTAATAATCAGTGAATATGTTACTTTTTGGTGTTTATAGTAAGCATTTATGTATTCAGCGCTTCTCACTAACCGAATGAATTTTGTTTTTTCAGTTTGCAGCGGATTCTATTGAAGTTCCCACAACCTGTATCTATACTTTTGCCTTGGTTGAATGTCCTGTTATGACCGAGGCAGGTCAGGGCATAATACTGAGGATGTACCTCGATGAAGGGGACAATACGGGTGCAGAAGAAAAGAAGTTTCATGAAATGCGCACTCTTGTTACTTGTGCTAAAAAACGAGTTAATTTCCTGAAGGTACTTTTGAGTAGCCAATGAGTTTTTAATGTCATTATTGGTATTCTTGAAACATGCAAGACTTTCTTTAATGTCCTCCTTTGCTAATTCAAGGAATATGTTTCTCAAACAATTATAAAATCAGAATCCATTATTGACTAGAAGATACATGGCTTGCAGATTTGCAATTTATCAACTATATTTCGTGAATATGTTGCTGTTCGGTCTGTGGGATCTCTTCCATTCAAGGACTTGATATTGAAAGCACCTAGAGAAACCAGTATTAATCAGAAGGCTTGGAGAATTTCTGGACCTTTAGAGGATTTCATAAGAGATGAACACAATGAGTCTCAGCAAGGTGCTATCCATGTAAGTCTTCTTACAGTAATTTCCATTCCACATCTCTGTATACCTCTTATTTAATTGGTAAAGCAAGCTAATGCTGACTGAGACTCGACTTCTAAGAATGTTAAGCTGGGTTGTTTGCATATGATTGGTATCTGCTTACAAACATATCTAATTTGTTGCAGGAAGCCCTTTCAGGGAAGCCCTTCGTGTTGATACAGGTTTGACTTAGTTTGCTTGGCTGTTGTTTTAAAATTACACTTTCATGGCCTTTTGCAAGATGCGAAATAGTGTTTGATGTGCAAACAACATATAATCTGCATGGAAAACCTTGTCATGAAATCATTGAACTGGATTTTGGAACAACTATATTGAGAAGTACGCGAGTATATGGTTTACTCAGACTTCGGATCCACTTTGAATTCATGTCCGTGATTGTTTTTTCAGGGTCCTCCAGGGACTGGAAAGACAGAAACCATTCTTCGGCTTCTCAGCATTTTTCTCCATGCAACTCCTAAGAGATCAGTGCAAAAAGAAGAGGGTACATGTGTGCTTGACATGCCTACGGAAGATAAGTATGTGCTTTCAATTTTTTTAAACTATTTTGTTGCATTTCGGTATTGGGTGAATGTATGTACACAATTCTTGAATTCAGTCATATAGCAGCTTCAACTCATTGATTTTATCTGCAGATACGCCCACTGGAATTCGGCATGTCCTTGGATAGGTGGAGTTAACCCTAGAGATGAGTTACCCACAGATGGCGGTAACTTTCCGGTCAGTGGTAATGACTCGGTGAGCCCTTTTTCTAACCGCCTATTACTTGATACCTTAAAATTTCTTCTTTTGATGCTTTCATTAATGCAGAAACTGGAAAGAAGTGATCCTCCTAGGAATAAGCGCGTACGTGTGCTAGTATGTGCGCCGTCAAACAACGCACTCGATGCGATCGTGTTGCGAGTTTTGAACTGGGGTAAATGTATTCTCTTTACATATGGAGTTACCCTTCCTAGCCAGCTTCTTTTTCTGTCTAATTTCCACTCTTCTAAATTATTACTTTAACCAGGTGTACGTGATGAAAATAATATTGCACGCAATCCAATTATTGTCCGTGTTGGTATGAAACCTCATCATTCGGTTGAACGAGTTTCCATCGATAAACTTGTAAGTGACAGCAGCTAAGCCATCTCTCACATCTCAAACTATTTTCATAACCCATTTGCTTGTCCATCGAATTATAGGTGGAACAAAAATGGAAGGAACATGCCTCTGATGATAAGCTGCTATTGTATGCAACTTTTATGCCTCTGATGATAGGTGGAAATATGGATTTTGAAACCATTCGAGCAAACATTTTGGATGAAAACATTTTGGATGAAGCTGCTATTGTATGCTATCTGAAATATTTACTATCATCAAATAGTTGCAAGCAAAATAAAGACCTTTTTTTCAGTTTCCTTTGTCTAAACTACGGGGATCAATTTGCAGGTCTTTTCCACTCTCGGTTCTAGTGGAGCAGCTGTCAATAAGCTGAACGGTGCCTTTGATGTTGTGATAATTGATGAAGCTTCCCAAGCAGTAAATGCACCAAACTAAAATGAAGTTATATTTTTATTAGCTATGTTGCTAGTTTTTTATATGCCTCATAATCTGGGTCCCTCATGATATTAAGTAAGAGCTTCATATATATTTCCTACTACTTGTGACCAATCAGCTGGTTTGTAATGATGGTGCATATCATTTTTAGCCGCAAATGTACTCTTAGCAGAACAATTTGTCTCCTAAACTGTCCTTACACGCATATATATATATATAGGTGGAACCTTCAAGTCTTGTCCCATTAGTAAATGGATGCAAGCAAGTGATTCTGGTAAATCTTTGGGAGTATTCGTTTCTATATGACCAAACACACATGTTCATGCTAATACATTTTTTTTTCGATGACTAAGGCATTTGTGTATGTGAATAGGTTGGTGATCCAGAACAGTTGCCAGCCACAGTGATATCTCCTGTGGCTCTAAAGTTTGGGTAAGCTACTTACTACTAAGTACTATCAGTGTTGCCTTTTTGTTATTCTGATGTTACAGATGTGAATTTCTTACTTTAGATATGGAAGAAGCTTGTTCGAGAGATTTCAAAGGGCTGGTTATGAAGTGAAAAAGTTGCAGATTCAATATCGCATGCATCCCGAGGTAACTGTGTTCTATCTATTTGAAGTTCTGCCCTCCATTGTATCACAGTGTTAATGTTCAATAATCCACAAATACCGTCAATATATTGCTATAAAGTGTCACACAATTCTGATACCTGAAGGGAAACATCATTGTTGTGATAAACTCAATTTATAAACAGATCAGAAGCTTCCCTTCCAAGGAGTTCTATCATGATGCACTAAAGGATTGGGAGCATATTGTAGGCTACACAAAACGAAATTGGCACAGATATAAATGCTTTGGACCATTTTGCTTCTTTGATATCCATCAGGGTATTGAGTCCGAGCGGTCGGGGAAGGGATCGTGGGTTAATGAGGATGAAGTTGAATTTGTCATCCATTTGCATGAGGGATTGGTTAGCAGTTACACAGAACTAAAATCAAGCTCACGGCTGGCTATCATCTCTCCGTATAAACATCAGGTCAGACTTCTCAGGGAGCGCTTCGAAGAGAAGTATGGAACAGACTATTCCAAAATAGTTGACATCAATACTGTGGATGGTTTCCAGGTAAGTCATATGTTTATTAACATTCGACAGTGAACTGGTTCCATAGCTTTTGACATGGAAAAATTGTGTGGGAATGGCAAATAAGTTCTCTCTTTCTTTATAGGGACGGGAAATAGTGGTTGCTATATTTTCATGTGTAAGGGCAAACAAAGATGGGCAGATTGGTCTTGTGTCGGATTACCATCGAATGAATGTTGGCATCACTAGAGCCATGTCTTCCATTCTGGTAAAAGTCGTTTTTGAAATTCAACATGTCACCCATTCGACACTCGACAGTCATAGGGCTCACTTAGAAGCGTGTTCAACCTTTTAGGTAGTTGGATCTGCATCAACCTTAAGCAAAGGAGATGAACATTGGAAGAACCTGGTCAAAAGCGCTGAAACTGTCCAGCGATTTGCAAATGGTGAAACAAAAACTGTGAATTGTCTTCTCAAGGTGAACCGTGTGATTTCTTGATCAGATTAACCCTGTTTTATAAGTGACATTTTAATGGCCGAGCTTACTGTTCTCTGCAGGTTGATAAGCCCTATGCAGCATACTTCAGAGATGTCGATAAACATGAAGTTCAGGATTTTGTTGATGACGAATTTTGAGCTTTGATGAAGATAATCGCAAGGAGACTACAGATTTTATGATGTGGCGACACTTTATTAAGTTTTTCCACTATAATGGCTTGTTCTTCATTATAGCATTTCCATTAAAACAAACTGTTACGCTATGAATTTGGTTTCAGTCTTTTCTGCGAAGGTGTTTAGTGTCGAAGTTGCTGGTGTTTTTGGTTTTCTGTTCAGTACTTGTGTTGACATGCTTTTTTTCTTTGTTTTTGGAGACGGTGGCAACATTAATGACTTCTTGGTCACCACTGCACGACCCAATGCGTACCCATATGACATTGACTCTCCCTCTCATACACTCTTGGCAATGTGGCTGGTAAAGCTCCAACACCAGAGCAGCCCATTAAGTAGACTGCCGAGGCTGTGGTTGTCGCTGATGGAGGAAGTGAAGACTGCTGTTGATGGGGTGGAACACAGAAATCTCTAAATACCATATATTTTCTTTTGTTGTGGCAGTGGACTGTACAAGTGAAATAGTAGACTGCTGTGGTTGCTGCAACGGTAGTACTTGCACCATCCGACGTGGAGGAGAAACAAGAAAAATGCAGACAGATGTAGCAGCAATAGCCGAGGAGGCCAAGGAAGCGTAAATTACTTGATGTCACATTATGTATCTCATCAAAAGCGTCATCACTATTACATAGTCATGTATTTATTAATATATAGATACCATTCTTGCTCGATTACTTTCGCATTGTCATATTCACCCACTGTTTGTCAGATACTATTAGAATGCTTATAATCATCAGAACCACACACACAAACAAGAAAACATGCAACAAGAGATGACTATGTAGAATAACCCGCAACCAAACAAACAGCTGAATGTAATATGGTGAACTGACTCTTCAAGGAAATGTACATATGTGAAGTTTAGTCTTTTGTTGGTATGAGAACTGAGTTGACAAAGAGCCCCCATGTTGGCACCAGCCGGCCACTTTTAGATTTGTATAAACTCGCTTCATATAGTATGAACATGTTCAGAGAACATAAGCCCAGCTTGCTGATTTCCATCTTTCTCCTAATTGTCTTCTGACCGTGGTATATGAAGGAATCTATGATGCCTGCCAGAGTAAATATACCTGCAAAACGATGAGCAAAACCACCTTGCGTTGAACTATCGTGTATGACTGACCATACAGAAACTGAGAAAGATTTTGTATCTACCTCCAACTATGGCACACATGTTTGTCAAAAAGTGCATGAAAGAAATATGTTCCTCCTTGAAGGTGACCTACAAGAGAAGCAAACACCGCAGACGTGAATGTTCATGTTATTATCATCTTATGAGACAATTGAAAACATGACGGCTCAAGAACCCGCGTAAAAAGTTACAGTTTGATAAAGCCATCTTTTATGCTCCTTCAAAAAGGGAAATTTACCTTGATTAATAGGGGGACAAGTCATAAAAGAAGAAAACACATGGAAATGACATTTGACCAAGTTCTGAGCCTTTATAATGCTCTGTCACGGAGAACTATACCAGATGATTTTAACGTATGTCATCAATCCATTTAGTATATCAAATGAATCTCAGACAACTTATTGTGATGAACATGTTTATACCTGATTTGACTTAATGGAACGACTTCTGATGTCAGTATATTCAGTAGGAACTACCTGAAATGATGTGAATAAAATATTTCTAAGATCTGACCTACCATTCCCATTGCATTAGTTCAATCTCTTGTATTAGAGATTGAACTAATACCAATGGTCCACCAATTACATCCGGCCTGCTCTCAATTACATTGCCAAGTGTGTCGATTCTTTTCTTCACTATATCATGTCTCTGCAGGTGGTCAACTTGTCAATAATAAAGACTCGTACAGCAAGAAAGATGCTACATTTCAAAAGTTAGTAACGGATGAGCAGCTGTGCAGTACAAATACTTCATGATTATGGGAAAATTACTTACTATATCTAGATGCTGCTCTCCGCTGATGTCCATAGCATCGACACTGAGGAGTGAGCATGGGATTGCAGGGAAAGTTACATCAAACTTCACATTAACACAGAAATATGGGCATTAATCAATGAAATATCATAATACACCAACACCAATGTAAAGATGAACATCGAGGATCGCCCAAATATAAGAAGCTTGATTGATTGTTATACTATAATAGGAAGAAAAAAAATTAGTCCAAACATGCTTCTCTCATAAAGATAATTGCTCTGAATATCAATTGATTTCACATGAACACGTATCCCGTCCACTTAATAATTACTGTTCCCTTCCAATATCGGACATGAATCTTACATAAAATTTCAGTGTCTCTCCTCTAGCAGTATGTACATATCGGACATGAGTCTTACATAAATTTTCAGTGTCTCTCCTCTAGCAGTATCTACATTAAGATTTGTCTCAGTCACCGTGTGGAGGTACAATTTAAAAAAAAAAAAGGTACAAACCTGTGTAAGAAAGATGCTAAGAGTTAGACAATAGATACACATGTGCAACTTGCTAATTATACAATGAGGGCGAAAACCCCAAAATAAAAGAAAAGGCAGCAAAGCTATATCATTCTTGGAGCTGAACTCTTTAAAACTTTTCCAGATAAGCATTCTAGATCAACTCCTTGATAACTACAATTCTTCTCACTGTGGCATTGCAAAGTTATAAAAAAAAAAAAAATCAATCTTTTAAGCTCATCAAATTGAACATACCAAACCAAAACTATGTATCCATGATAACTTAAAACCCACTCAACAAAATTCAAAGCAACCCTGAAAAGAAGGCAACAAATGAGAACAAGCAACACTAATCGTACTGAGCTCGGAGAAGAAGAGGAGGAGCATAACAATGGACGAAGCGAGGGTAAGAACGCCTCCTGAGAATGTTCGGCTGTAGAAATCCTCATTGATTTTCGGATAGGCGTCCAAATTCCGAAGCTTAGTAAATACGCCTTCCATTTGCTGGAAGCCCTAAATTGCTACTGGGGAATCACTTCAACCACAAAGCATGAGACTGGGAGCGGCTCGATCGGCTGGAGGAATAAGTCAAAGCAGGTCGCGATTGGATGAGTGGAGTAGTCAAAGAGAAGATTTTTGTTGCCAAAACACCGACGTTATGTTTTTGGGCTCATTTTACTCGATCAGAATGTCAATTAAAAACTATATTTCAACTTATAAAAATTACAAACCTAATTCTAAGCTGACACGTGTCCCATTTATTCGAAATCCCGAACAAACACATTGAGGGGTATTATAGTCATTCCACACAGATGGGTATAAACTTAATAATGTTATTTTCAATTCAGTCCTCGATTCGTTAATGATCACACTTAAACTTGGAAATAATCAGACTTAAAAAATAGCAAATGATCAGATTTAAAAAACAATGACCATACTTAAAAAACAATGATCAGACTTAAAAAAAAACAATGATCAGACTTAAAACAGTAATGATCAGGCTTAAAATTGGTAATGATTACCTTTAAAATTGATAATGATCAGACTAAAACAGTTAATGATCAGACTTAAAAAACAATGATCAGACATAAAACAGTTAATGATCGGACATAAAACAGTTAATGATCAGACTTAAAAAACAATAATCAGACTTAAAACAGTTAATGATCAGACTTAAAAAAATTGATAATGAATGATCAGACTTAAAATTAATTGAATGATTAGACTTAAAATAGATAATGATCAGACTTAACACAGTTAATAATCATACTTAAAACAGTTAATGATCAGACTTAAAAAAAAATGATCATACTTAAAACAGTAATGATCAGATTTAAAACAGGAGATTTAAGTGATTGAAAGTTTCATGCTAGAGTCATTAATTTGAAGTCTCGTTCGTAGCTCATAAGCAAACATACGAAGCCCAAAACTTCACTCGTAATGCACTAGTATCAGGAGATTTCCAGGCAGGAAGTACAAGATCCTTACGAGGATCAAAGCAAGTATGGTTGCCTCGTCTTGCTGAAGGAATATGATCCCAGTTGTCAGCATAATATGCTGTTGTTGAATGGTTATGCTTTGAATTAGTATTGCCCCAGTGGACCAGCATCAAGTTATTCCATATCTCCTTGGGTGCATAACAAGCACCTTCATCCCATGAAAAAAACTGCCTTCACATTTAAATGCAGCATTATAGTTGAAGGTTAAGATAACAGAGCAACCAAAACAAAACAATGATGAATGTTTTTGGTTAATGGACCCATATATGGTCTCTTCTTGATGAGCGATTCCAGTATGTGTATTGACTGCTTATATGATCAAATGCCTTTCGGTAGTATTCCAGCGTCAAAGAGCTCCTTAGACCCTTGTGGTCCAATGAAGATATCAGAGAAAGTTAAGTTGGAAGGACAATTGAACGCAAAAATGCACAAGCACAAACAGATTCACTAAAGTCTGATCATTGTTGTTTTTTTAAGTCTGATAATTACTAGTTTAAGTCTGATCATTATCTTTTTTTTAGTCTGATCATTACCAATTTTAAGTCTGATCATTACCATCTTTAAGTCTGGTCATTGCCTGATCATTATCAATATTAAGTATGATCATTGTCTATTTTTAAGTTTGATTCACTGTCTATTTAAGTCTGATCATTATCAATATTAAGTCTGATCATTGTCTATTGTTAAGTCCGATCCACTGTTTATTTAAGTCTGATTATTATCAATTTTATGTATGATCATTACTGCTTTAAGTCTGATCATTGTTTTCTAAGTGTGATCATTGTTTTTTTAAGTCTGATCATTACTTGTTTAAGTCTGATCATTTAATTATCAATATTAAAGCTGATCATTATTTTTTTAAGTCTGATCATTAACTGTTTAAGTCCGATCATTATCAATTTTAAAGCTGATCATTTTTTTTAAGTATGATCAAATTACTGGTTTAAGTCTGATCATTGTTTTTTTAAGTCCGATCATTGTTTTTTTTAAGTCTGATCTTTTTATATATTACTATTACTTATGCAATATAATCTGTCTATAATAATATTCTCATTGATTATTTGTGAATAACGTCTAACAGACGAGATATAATTTATTGGCTTGGGAATTTTGGCATTGAATAGAAGCTAACCCCAAAACTTCATCCTTCCGCCAGATATGACAAGATGCAAACATGCAACAATGTTGGCACGAACCATAGGTTTGACAAATGGATTAGAATGGCACTAGATATTCGCTTCGGCTAGAATTATCAATAAGCAAGAGCACTAATGTATATAGTCCCCTTCCAAGAAGAATATCAGTTACATTAGTAGCAAAGTTGTAGGAACATAAGAAACACACAATACAAAATTTAGAGAAAATCAACAATGGCACCCAATTTTTTTTTAGTCCGGCGAACTATCTATCAGCTTTAGCCCCGGATAAATATAAAGAGTCCCAAATGCCTTTAATTTGCTGGTCGACTGTTGTGGAGCTACTTGGGCAATACTTAACTTGCTGGAAACTGCACAACTGTCAAGCAGGGAATCGCTTGATACACTTACAGTACAGGTGCACTCATGTTCATGCATGCACCATGCTCACTTCTTATTCACATGCAATATATAAAGAAATATTTTAGTCACTATAAAATACTCCTGCTGACACTGACAGATTGCACAAACGTACATTGAGATTCTTCCTTCTTATCCAGCTGTGTCTCATAGCTTCCTGAAATGTGGAAATTTCGGAGATCGAGGAATTTGATGACAAAGATATTAAAAATGTTATGCTTTCTGCCAGTGCGGAAACTAGCTTGTTTGGTTTCTTCTGCGTTCATGCTACTTTAGTAAATCTGTGAACGTCTTGTTTTGGTTTTGTTCAATAAACCCTGCTATGATAAGGGTAAATAATACTAATTTTTACTTCAAGGAATATTTATTTTTTTTAAGATGAAACGACTTCGTTTTCTGAATGAAAAGGTTAGTGTCAGTTTGTTATTTTTAATTTTTTTTCTTACTCTTCTAGAAAATATATACCGAAATCGCCCCTGACAATAATACTTTCCAAAAGCTACACCATTTTCGGATTACTATTTTTTCACTACAAGAAATTTATTATTATATTATAGAAATAGTATTCTGTTTCTGTATTTGTCTTGAACATGTCTAAAATAAGATGGAAATATAATAATTTTTTAAAAATAAAGAAATATACTATCAGCTCAGTTTCAAATTGAAAATATGAATACACAGAGAACAAATTAGAATGATTAGGGACCGTTTAGTGAAAAATCAAATCAAGCTGAATCAAATTGAACCGGCATATTGTAACCTAATAAAATACCTTCATATCGCTCGACAGGCGGAGCTTGAGATTTCTGAAACCCTAATTATCACCATGAGCATGCATCAGCTTTCTTCACCTTTTTGCTCTTCATCGAAACGAATGAAGCTTGATTTAGCTTCAATTCCGGAGCTTCCAGATCATATCATCTACTTGATACTTCTAAAGTCGCCTGTGAAAACTGTAATCCGATTCTGCAGTGTGTCGAAGCAATGGCAAGAAACGATAACGAACTCATCAAGTTTCGCAAAGCAACACATGCAGTCTGTACGAGAACTAAAATCTACTGCAGCATCCGTCGACGCTATCTACTTAGTGGGATCGCGTTTTGACAGATTTTTACATCATGTTCCGAGCCACAGTATCTCCATGATGGATTGTGGTCGACAAATCATACGACCAATTAAGATTCGTTTTGATAGTGATCGTCTTTTGCTGGCCCGGTACCAATCTTGTGACGGTTTGCTATGCATAGCTGTGATAGGCCATGATGTTTCCAGTTCGTTTATACACATACTGAACCCTGCAACTGGTAAGCATAAGAATTTGATATGGCCGCCGTTATTAGTGGATAACATGTGGTCCATTTATTATTATAGTTTCATGGGATTTGGTTACGATGCAAGTATCGATGATTACAAGGTCGTTGTCTTGGTTCCTAAATGGAGAGCACAAGTTATGTCGTTGAAGGAAACTACATGGAGGACTTTGGATCTTAAAACTACATCACCATGTATGTCTCAAGTACACGGGTATAATGATGCTGAGCGATCTGTATCTGTGAATGGAGATATCTATTGGATTATGGTTCGTTCGGATTTGTGGTATTGTATTTTATTGAAGTTCAATCTGGCTGAAGAGAGATTTAGCTTACTACCTTTGCCAAAGGATACATGTGATATGGAATATGACTGTAAGCTTGTCACTTTTAACGAATCGCTTTTCTTATTTACATGGGAACGAAATAGAAAATTGCCAAATGTTGATATGTGGATGATACAAGGGGATACAACTTGGTGCCAAATCGGCAGTATTCCAATACTGGAATATGGAGTAGGACATAGAACGAATATGCCTCGACTTGAACTTCATCCGGTGAGTGGACATGTTATTTTGTTTGATGAGGTTGATGATAGGTGGATAGTATATATTCTCCAAGAAAACAAATTTGTGAAGCTAGGTTTTGCTAACAGTCAGTCTTTCCAGTTTCACTTTGTGCATATGGATACATTAGTAAGTCCTTGATCCACTGGATTTGTAATTCTACATTTTTGTTACAAGAAGTCTTGGAATTACTACTATAATCTATTGTTATGGTCAAATGTTTTTGAACTGCACTTGCATATTTTGTCCTTTAGCTATTTGAAAAACTGAACCATGTCATGTCTGCCCAGCCCATTTCAAAGCAAACCCAAACTCTGTATCCAATGATAACTTGAACACAAATCCTGACCTTACTCAACAAGATTCAAAGCAACCCTGTAATAAAAAAAAAAAAATTCAAAAGCGGCGATTGGAAGAGTGGAGTAGTCAAAGAGAAGATTGATTGACCAAAACGTCCATGCACTTGTATTTTAATTTTTATTTGCGTGAGTCTCATCTTTTTGGGCCACATTAATGCTACTGGGCTTTTGGATAAACTCAGCCCATATCTGCTCCTCAGCTAGGGTTCTGTACCTCGTTCATTAGTAAGTTTTTTTTTTTTTGGACGGAGAACGCACCGAGAGAGACGAGAGCGGCTGCGACTGAGGCGATTACATGCCAGTGATTCGCGATGATGACTTTTACCGGCGTTTTTGCTCGAATCTTCCATCTCTCTCTTGAATCTCTCTCATCAGATATCACCCAACTGACTGATGCAGGACGAGAAATGGCGCTATCCAATGAGGATGCGCCACTTGTACTCATAGAGGAGAGAGGGCAAAAATTAGTTGAGTCGGGCGCACGAAATGCAGCACTGCATGTGACGTCACCCTACAAATACTGTATGATCATCCAAAAACCGAAAACCCTGCGCTCTCATTTGCTCTCATTTCTCATTCTTTGCACCCTCTCATAATCTCCTCTCATTTCTTGTTCTCTGCATCAGTGACGACTCTTCAACTCGTGGAGCAGCTCCAATGGAGGATGACATTCGTGAGAGCCGTTTCTGTAAAGCAGTGCTTAAACTTCCTCTTCTCAAAGTCTTCATCGAGGATGATGGAAGTGCATTTCCATTGAAGAAAGTGAAGGATACATATGAAGATATTGATGATTACGTTACCACATATGAGGCACTTTTATTTGAGGAAGTGAAAGCACACGTGATTCAGTTGCAAAACAAGAAAGAAGAAGGTGAGCTTTGATCTGATTTAGTTCAGATACTTGAAATCAAAATTTTATGAATATTTCACCTGTTTAACTGTTTTCATTTCATTTCAGTGTCTGAATGGAGCAATGGATACATTCATAGCTTCAAAATCAATGATGGATTTCATTTCCCAGTGGTTAATGGTTCTTTTGAGGTCTCGCAAAATGATTTGATTCTACTCTCAGACACTAAGGTAATCTATCTATCCATCCATCCATATTTTGTTCAATTATACTGTCACCACTTGTAAGAACCTGAATATTTAACAATAAGTAGATTATTTGGTAAGATATATAAACAAGTGTCAACTATAATAAAATAAAGACAAGTAGCTCAACTCACCTAAGATGACTCATCTATGTATGCATTCTATATAAGCATATGCTAGGATGCAAAAGTAAGCTAGAAATAAGTTTTCATACATTCTAAAATCTATTATAGTTGCTGAAATATGTTTTTTATTTAAACCTGAAATTATAGACTTACATGGTAAAAAGACATGGATGCGTTATAATTAAGCACTAGAATTGAAAAGTTAGCTAGATATGAATATATATATATATGCAATCTGAAGTATTTCATAGCTGCTGAATTATGTGATTTTAATTCTGAAATTATAGGTTTACATGATAAAATTTTATATAGAGTTGGCTAGAGTCATCCACAAGGGATTATCATGTTCTATAATGACTTAATCACTTATAAAATAAATGTGTGGTTATCTGGACAGCATCTTTGTAAGATAATATAGGTAGGAATTCTTAATCTCTTCCTTTAGTCTTTGAGTTTTATGTTCATATATATGGTGTGTTTGATGTGTGTGTTACTAAGTGGATGTATATTTGATAGATTTGAGGCTTCCTTTCGAGTTTTATTCTTTGTTTTAGGGGCTGTCCATGTGCCGAAACCATATTTTTTGTGCAGTTGAATATTGAAAATATGATTTCGATGCTTAAAAAGATCATGGACAGATTTGGGATGTTGGTATATGTTGTGCATGTCTCATTTGTCTTTGTAAAAGAGCTAGAAATGCATCAAGATGGACATGGCATGTAAAAAAATCATGTTAGACAAGTTCGAGAATGATAAAACAAGTTGAAATTGAGGTTGTATGAATTTAGTCTCGTTAGTAAATGCATCCAAAATGACAGGCATATATTAAAATCATGCAGCCTAGTTCTAGAATGAAAAACCAAATAGAAATGTGGTTATCTTCACTTACTTTCCATTGTAGAAGACTAAAAAATGCAACATATATAGTGGACATTCATGCATTGTAATCATAAAATCAACTTCTAGGATGCAAAAGTGAGCTAGAAATGAGTTTTCATACAATCTGAAATCTATTATAGTTGCTGAAATATGTTATTTAGACCCGAAATTGTAGACTTACATGGTAAAAAGACATGGATGCGTTATAATTGAGCTCTATAACGGAAAAATTAGCTAGAAATGATTATATGTATATGCAATGAAGTATTTTGGAGCTGCTGAATTATGTGATTTTAATTCTGAAATTATAGGTTTACATGATAAAATTTTATTTAGAGTTGGCTAGAGTCGTCCACAAGGGATTATCATGTTCTATAATGACTTAATCACTTATTAGAACTAAGGTAAAAAGACATGTGTGAATCTGGACAGCATCTTTGTAAGATAAATTAGGTAGGAATTCTTAATCTCTTCCTTTAGTCTTTGAGTTTTATGTTTATATATGGTGTGTTTGATGTATGTGTTACTTAGTGGATGTATATTTGAATGATTTGAGGCTTCCTTTCGAGTTTTATTCTTTGTTTTAGGGGATGTCCATGTGCCGAAACCATATTTTTTGTGCAGTTGAATATTGAAAATATGATTTCGATGCTTAAAAAGATCATGGACAGATTTGGAATGTTGATATATGTTGTGCACGTCTCATTTGTCTTTGTAAAAGAGCTAGAAATGCATTAAGATGGACATGGCATGTACAAAAATCATGTAGACAAGTTCTGGAATGATAAAACAAGTTGAAATTGAGGTTGTATGAATTAGAATCGTAAGTAAAAGCATCAAAAATGACATGCATATATTAAAATCATGCAGCCTAGTTCTAGAATGAAAAACCAAATAGAAATGAGGTTATCTGGACTTGCTTTCCATTGTAGAAGACTAAAAAATGCAACATAGTGGACATTCATCCATTGTAATCATAAAATCAAGGTCTAGGATGCAAAATTAAGGTAGAAATGAGTTATCATACAATCTGAACTCTATTATAGTTGCTGAAATATGTCATTTAGACCTGAAATTATAGACTTACATGGTAAAAAGACATGGCTGCACTATAATTAAGCTCTAGAATGGAAAAGTTAGGTAGAAATGAATATATATATATATATATATATATATATATATATATATATATATATATATATATATATATATATATATATATATATATATAGAGGAGCGCTCAAATGTTATGACCTTCTTAATGTGTTATGTGTTACTTCAATCTCAACCTTTAGATCAAATGATCTAAAGGTGCAAAATAAAGTCAAAGTGCAAAATAAAAGTCAAAAAGAGACAAAGTTGTTTGTCATTTTGCACTTTTGTCTTTTATCTAAAAGACGAAAGTGCAAAATGAATCTGGACCATTAGATTCAAATGATCTAAAGGTGCACAATAGAGTAACACATAACACTTTAACAACCCATAACATTTGAGCGCGCCCCTATATATATATATATATATATATATATGCAATCTGAAGTATTTCATAGCTGCTGAATTATGTGATTTTATTTCTGAAATTATAGGTTTACATGATACAATTTTATATAGAGTTGGCTAGAGTCATCCACAAGGGATTATCATGTTCTATAATGACTTGATCACTTATAGAAGTAAGAACTAAGGTAAAAATACATGTGTGGTAATCTGGACAGCATCTTTGTAAGATAATATAGGTAGGAATTCTTAATCTCTTCCTTTTGTCTTTGAGTTGTATGTTATTATATGGTGTGTTTGATGTATGTGTTACTTAGTGGATGTATATTTGAATGATTTGAGGCTTCCTTTCGAGTTTTATTCATTGTTTTAGGGGCTGTCCATGTGCCGAAACCATACCTTTTGTGCACTAGAATATTGAAAATATGATTTGGATGCTTAAAAAGATCATGGACAGATTTGGGATGTTAGTATATGTTGTGCATGTCTCATTTGTCTTTGTAAAAGAGCTAGAAATGATCTAAGATGGATGGCATATACAAAAATCATGTAGACAAGTTCTGGAATGATAAAACAAGTTGAAATTGAGGTTGTATGAATTTAATCTCTCAAGTAAATGCATAAAAAATGACATGCATATATTAAAATCATGCAGCTTAGTTCTAGAATGAAAAACCAAATAGAAATCAGGTTATCTAGACTTACTTTCCATTGTAGAAGACTAAAAAATGCAACATAGTGGACATTCTTGCATTGTAATCATGAAATCAAGTTCTAGGATGGAAAAGTAAGCTAGAAATGAGTTTACGTATAATCTGAAATCTATTATAGTTGCTGAAATATGTCATTTAGATCTGAAATTATAGAATTACATGGTAAAAAGACATGGATGTGTTATAATTAAGTTCTAGAATGGAAAAGTTAGCAGATTTGGGATGTTGGTATATGTTGTGCACCTCTCATTTGTCTTTGTAAAAGAGCTAGAAATGCATTAAGATGGACATGGCATGTACAAAACTTATGTAGACAACTTCTAGAATGATAAAACAAGTTGAAATTGAGGTTGTATGAATTAACTATTCTCAAATTCTTAATTGAAGTCCTAAAGTGACTCATAAGTTAGTTAGAAAGTAGTCTATCTTTCATTGTATGATTTTAAGGTTAAGCAGGGTCAAGCATGCAAAATGAATATTAATATTAGATGACTTTTATTTAACTAAAGAATGCAGTGGAGAAGTCTTTCTAGTATTTATATTAGTTCTTATCTGTGAAGTTAATTGTAAATGATTTGCTTATCGTTTATTTCATGATGTTAGCTTCTATGATTAAAATTTGTTGTTATGCACTGGTTTTGACTTGTATACATGAATATTGTATTGTTTTGATAAGAAATTTTGTACACTGATCATTAATAATCAGTGAATATGTTACTTTTTGGTGTTTATAGTAAGCATTTATGTATTCAGCGCTTCTCACTAACCGAATGAATTTTGTTTTTTCAGTTTGCAGCGGATTCTATTGAAGTTCCCACAACCTGTATCTATACTTTTGCCTTGGTTGAATGTCCTGTTATGACCGAGGCAGGTCAGGGCATAATACTGAGGATGTACCTCGATGAAGGGGACAATACGGGTGCAGAAGAAAAGAAGTTTCATGAAATGCGCACTCTTGTTACTTGTGCTAAAAAACGAGTTAATTTCCTGAAGGTACTTTTGAGTAGCCAATGAGTTTTTAATGTCATTATTGGTATTCTTGAAACATGCAATACTTTCTTTAATGTCCTCCTTTGCTAATTCAAGGAATATGTTTCTCAAACAATTATAAAATCAGAATCCATTATTGACTAGAAGATACATGGCTTGCAGATTTGCAATTTATCAACTATATTTCGTGAATATGTTGCTGTTCGGTCTGTGGGATCTCTTCCATTCAAGGACTTGATATTGAAAGCACCTAGAGAAACCAGTATTAATCAGAAGGCTTGGAGAATTTCTGGACCTTTAGAGGATTTCATAAGAGATGAACACAATGAGTCTCAGCAAGGTGCTATCCATGTAAGTCTTCTTACAGTAATTTCCATTCCACATCTCTGTATACCTCTTATTTAATTGGTAAAGCAAGCTAATGCTGACTGAGACTCGACTTCTAAGAATGTTGAGCTGGGTTGTTTGCATATGATTGGTATCTGCTTACAAACATATCTAATTTGTTGCAGGAAGCCCTTTCAGGGAAGCCCTTCGTCTTGATACAGGTTTGACTTAGTTTGCTTGGCTGTTGTTTTAAAATTACACTTTCATGGCCTTTTGCAAGATGCGAAATAGTGTTTGATGTGCAAACAACATATAATCTGCATGGAAAACCTTGTCATGAAATCATTGAACTGGATTTTGGAACAACTATATTGAGAAGTACGCGAGTATATGGTTTACTCAGACTTCGGATCCACTTTGAATTCATGTCCGTGATTGTTTTTTCAGGGTCCTCCAGGGACTGGAAAGACAGAAACCATTCTTCGGCTTCTCAGCATTTTTCTCCATGCAACTCCTAAGAGATCAGTGCAAAAAGAAGAGGGTACATGTGTGCTTGACATGCCTACGGAAGATAAGTATGTGCTTTCAATTTTTTTAAACTATTTTGTTGCATTTCGGTATTGGGTGAATGTATGTACACAATTCTTGAATTCAGTCATATAGCAGCTTCAACTCATTGATTTTATCTGCAGATACGCCCACTGGAATTCGGCATGTCCTTGGATAGGTGGAGTTAACCCTAGAGATGAGTTACCCACAGATGGCGGTAACTTTCCGGTCAGTGGTAATGACTCGGTGAGCCCTTTTTCTAACCGCCTATTACTTGATACCTTAAAATTTCTTCTTTTGATGCTTTCATTAATGCAGAAACTGGAAAGAAGTGATCCTCCTAGGAATAAGCGCGTACGTGTGCTAGTATGTGCGCCGTCAAACAACGCACTCGATGCGATCGTGTTGCGAGTTTTGAACTGGGGTAAATGTATTCTCTTTACATATGGAGTTACCCTTCCTAGCCAGCTTCTTTTTCTGTCTAATTTCCACTCTTCTAAATTATTACTTTAACCAGGTGTACGTGATGAAAATAATATTGCACGCAATCCAATTATTGTCCGTGTTGGTATGAAACCTCATCATTCGGTTGAACGAGTTTCCATCGATAAACTTGTAAGTGACAGCAGCTAAGCCATCTCTCACATCTCAAACTATTTTCATAACCCATTTGCTTGTCCATCGAATTATAGGTGGAACAAAAATGGAAGGAACATGCCTCTGATGATAAGCTGCTATTGTATGCAACTTTTATGCCTCTGATGATAGGTGGAAATATGGATTTTGAAACCATTCGAGCAAACATTTTGGATGAAAACATTTTGGATGAAGCTGCTATTGTATGCTATCTGAAATATTTACTATCATCAAATAGTTGCAAGCAAAATAAAGACCTTTTTTTCAGTTTCCTTTGTCTAAACTACGGGGATCAATTTGCAGGTCTTTTCCACTCTCGGTTCTAGTGGAGCAGCTGTCAATAAGCTGAACGGTGCCTTTGATGTTGTGATAATTGATGAAGCTTCCCAAGCAGTAAATGCACCAAACTAAAATGAAGTTATATTTTTATTAGCTATGTTGCTAGTTTTTTATATGCCTCATAATCTGGGTCCCTCATGATATTAAGTAAGAGCTTCATATATATTTCCTACTACTTGTGACCAATCAGCTGGTTTGTAATGATGGTGCATATCATTTTTAGCCGCAAATGTACTCTTAGCAGAACAATTTGTCTCCTAAACTGTCCTTACACGCATATATATATATATAGGTGGAACCTTCAAGTCTTGTCCCATTAGTAAATGGATGCAAGCAAGTGATTCTGGTAAATCTTTGGGAGTATTCGTTTCTATATGACCAAACACACATGTTCATGCTAATACATTTTTTTTTCGATGACTAAGGCATTTGTGTATGTGAATAGGTTGGTGATCCAGAACAGTTGCCAGCCACAGTGATATCTCCTGTGGCTCTAAAGTTTGGGTAAGCTACTTACTACTAAGTACTATCAGTGTTGCCTTTTTGTTATTCTGATGTTACAGATGTGAATTTCTTACTTTAGATATGGAAGAAGCTTGTTCGAGAGATTTCAAAGGGCTGGTTATGAAGTGAAAAAGTTGCAGATTCAATATCGCATGCATCCCGAGGTAACTGTGTTCTATCTATTTGAAGTTCTGCCCTCCATTGTATCACAGTGTTAATGTTCAATAATCCACAAATACCGTCAATATATTGCTATAAAGTGTCACACAATTCTGATACCTGAAGGGAAACATCATTGTTGTGATAAACTCAATTTATAAACAGATCAGAAGCTTCCCTTCCAAGGAGTTCTATCATGATGCACTAAAGGATTGGGAGCATATTGTAGGCTACACAAAACGAAATTGGCACAGATATAAATGCTTTGGACCATTTTGCTTCTTTGATATCCATCAGGGTATTGAGTCCGAGCGGTCGGGGAAGGGATCGTGGGTTAATGAGGATGAAGTTGAATTTGTCATCCATTTGCATGAGGGATTGGTTAGCAGTTACACAGAACTAAAATCAAGCTCACGGCTGGCTATCATCTCTCCGTATAAACATCAGGTCAGACTTCTCAGGGAGCGCTTCGAAGAGAAGTATGGAACAGACTATTCCAAAATAGTTGACATCAATACTGTGGATGGTTTCCAGGTAAGTCATATGTTTATTAACATTCGACAGTGAACTGGTTCCATAGCTTTTGACATGGAAAAATCGTGTGGGAATGGCAAATAAGTTCTCTCTTTCTTTATAGGGACGGGAAATAGTGGTTGCTATATTTTCATGTGTAAGGGCAAACAAAGATGGGCAGATTGGTCTTGTGTCGGATTACCATCGAATGAATGTTGGCATCACTAGAGCCATGTCTTCCATTCTGGTAAAAGTCGTTTTTGAAATTCAACATGTCACCCATTCGACACTCGACAGTCATAGGGCTCACTTAGAAGCGTGTTCAACCTTTTAGGTAGTTGGATCTGCATCAACCTTAAGCAAAGGAGATGAACATTGGAAGAACCTGGTCAAAAGCGCTGAAACTGTCCAGCGATTTGCAAATGGTGAAACAAAAACTGTGAATTGTCTTCTCAAGGTGAACCGTGTGATTTCTTGATCAGATTAACCCTGTTTTATAAGTGACATTTTAATGGCCGAGCTTACTGTTCTCTGCAGGTTGATAAGCCCTATGCAGCATACTTCAGAGATGTCGATAAACATGAAGTTCAGGATTTTGTTGATGACGAATTTTGAGCTTTGATGAAGATAATCGCAAGGAGACTACAGATTTTATGATGTGGCGACACTTTATTAAGTTTTTCCACTATAATGGCTTGTTCTTCATTATAGCATTTCCATTAAAACAAACTGTTACGCTATGAATTTGGTTTCAGTCTTTTCTGCGAAGGTGTTTAGTGTCGAAGTTGCTGGTGTTTTTGGTTTTCTGTTCAGTACTTGTGTTGACATGCTTTTTTTCTTTGTTTTTGGAGACGGTGGCAACATTAATGACTTCTTGGTCACCACTGCACGACCCAATGCGTACCCATATGACATTGACTCTCCCTCTCATACACTCTTGGCAATGTGGCTGGTAAAGCTCCAACACCAGAGCAGCCCATTAAGTAGACTGCCGAGGCTGTGGTTGTCGCTGATGGAGGAAGTGAAGACTGCTGTTGATGGGGTGGAACACAGAAATCTCTAAATACCATATATTTTCTTTTGTTGTGGCAGTGGACTGTACAAGTGAAATAGTAGACTGCTGTGGTTGCTGCAACGGTAGTACTTGCACCATCCGACGTGGAGGAGAAACAAGAAAAATGCAGACAGATGTAGCAGCAATAGCCGAGGAGGCCAAGGAAGCGTAAATTACTTGATGTCACATTATGTATCTCATCAAAAGCGTCATCACTATTACATAGTCATGTATTTATTAATATATAGATACCATTCTTGCTCGATTACTTTCGCATTGTCATATTCACCCACTGTTTGTCAGATACTATTAGAATGCTTATAATCATCAGAACCACACACACAAACAAGAAAACATGCAACAAGAGATGACTATGTAGAATAACCCGCAACCAAACAAACAGCTGAATGTAATATGGTGAACTGACTCTTCAAGGAAATGTACATATGTGAAGTTTAGTCTTTTGTTGGTATGAGAACTGAGTTGACAAAGAGCCCCCATGTTGGCACCAGCCGGCCACTTTTAGATTTGTATAAACTCGCTTCATATAGTATGAACATGTTCAGAGAACATAAGCCCAGCTTGCTGATTTCCATCTTTCTCCTAATTGTCTTCTGACCGTGGTATATGAAGGAATCTATGATGCCTGCCAGAGTAAATATACCTGCAAAACGATGAGCAAAACCACCTTGCGTTGAACTATCGTGTATGACTGACCATACAGAAACTGAGAAAGATTTTGTATCTACCTCCAACTATGGCACACATGTTTGTCAAAAAGTGCATGAAAGAAATATGTTCCTCCTTGAAGGTGACCTACAAGAGAAGCAAACACCGCAGACGTGAATGTTCATGTTATTATCATCTTATGAGACAATTGAAAACATGACGGCTCAAGAACCCGCGTAAAAAGTTACAGTTTGATAAAGCCATCTTTTATGCTCCTTCAAAAAGGGAAATTTACCTTGATTAATAGGGGGACAAGTCATAAAAGAAGAAAACACATGGAAATGACATTTGACCAAGTTCTGAGCCTTTATAATGCTCTGTCACGGAGAACTATACCAGATGATTTTAACGTATGTCATCAATCCATTTAGTATATCAAATGAATCTCAGACAACTTATTGTGATGAACATGTTTATACCTGATTTGACTTAATGGAACGACTTCTGATGTCAGTATATTCAGTAGGAACTACCTGAAATGATGTGAATAAAATATTTCTAAGATCTGACCTACCATTCCCATTGCATTAGTTCAATCTCTTGTATTAGAGATTGAACTAATACCAATGGTCCACCAATTACATCCGGCCTGCTCTCAATTACATTGCCAAGTGTGTCGATTCTTTTCTTCACTATATCATGTCTCTGCAGGTGGTCAACTTGTCAATAATAAAGACTCGTACAGCAAGAAAGATGCTACATTTCAAAAGTTAGTAACGGATGAGCAGCTGTGCAGTACAAATACTTCATGATTATGGGAAAATTACTTACTATATCTAGATGCTGCTCTCCGCTGATGTCCATAGCATCGACACTGAGGAGTGAGCATGGGATTGCAGGGAAAGTTACATCAAACTTCACATTAACACAGAAATATGGGCATTAATCAATGAAATATCATAATACACCAACACCAATGTAAAGATGAACATCGAGGATCGCCCAAATATAAGAAGCTTGATTGATTGTTATACTATAATAGGAAGAAAAAAAATTAGTCCAAACATGCTTCTCTCATAAAGATAATTGCTCTGAATATCAATTGATTTCACATGAACACGTATCCCGTCCACTTAATAATTACTGTTCCCTTCCAATATCGGACATGAATCTTACATAAAATTTCAGTGTCTCTCCTCTAGCAGTATGTACATATCGGACATGAGTCTTACATAAATTTTCAGTGTCTCTCCTCTAGCAGTATCTACATTAAGATTTGTCTCAGTCACCGTGTGGAGGTACAATTTAAAAAAAAAAAAGGTACAAACCTGTGTAAGAAAGATGCTAAGAGTTAGACAATAGATACACATGTGCAACTTGCTAATTATACAATGAGGGCGAAAACCCCAAAATAAAAGAAAAGGCAGCAAAGCTATATCATTCTTGGAGCTGAACTCTTTAAAACTTTTCCAGATAAGCATTCTAGATCAACTCCTTGATAACTACAATTCTTCTCACTGTGGCATTGCAAAGTTATAAAAAAAAAAAAATCAATCTTTTAAGCTCATCAAATTGAACATACCAAACCAAAACTATGTATCCATGATAACTTAAAACCCACTCAACAAAATTCAAAGCAACCCTGAAAAGAAGGCAACAAATGAGAACAAGCAACACTAATCGTACTGAGCTCGGAGAAGAAGAGGAGGAGCATAACAATGGACGAAGCGAGGGTAAGAACGCCTCCTGAGAATGTTCGGCTGTAGAAATCCTCATTGATTTTCGGATAGGCATCCAAATTCCGAAGCTTAGTAAATACGCCTTCCATTTGCTGGAAGCCCTAAATTGCTACTGGGGAATCACTTCAACCACAAAGCATGAGACTGGGAGCGGCTCGATCGGCTGGAGGAATAAGTCAAAGCAGGTCGCGATTGGATGAGTGGAGTAGTCAAAGAGAAGATTTTTGTTGCCAAAACACCGACGTTATGTTTTTGGGCTCATTTTACTCGATCAGAATGTCAATTAAAAACTATATTTCAACTTATAAAAATTACAAACCTAATTCTAAGCTGACACGTGTCCCATTTATTCGAAATCCCGAACAAACACATTGAGGGGTATTATAGTCATTCCACACAGATGGGTATAAACTTAATAATGTTATTTTCAATTCAGTCCTCGATTCGTTAATGATCACACTTAAACTTGGAAATAATCAGACTTAAAAAATAGCAAATGATCAGATTTAAAAAACAATGACCATACTTAAAAAACAATGATCAGACTTAAAAAAAAACAATGATCAGACTTAAAACAGTAATGATCAGGCTTAAAATTGGTAATGATTACCTTTAAAATTGATAATGATCAGACTAAAACAGTTAATGATCAGACTTAAAAAACAATGATCAGACATAAAACAGTTAATGATCGGACATAAAACAGTTAATGATCAGACTTAAAAAACAATAATCAGACTTAAAACAGTTAATGATCAGACTTAAAAAAATTGATAATGAATGATCAGACTTAAAATTAATTGAATGATTAGACTTAAAATAGATAATGATCAGACTTAACACAGTTAATAATCATACTTAAAACAGTTAATGATCAGACTTAAAAAAAAATGATCATACTTAAAACAGTAATGATCAGATTTAAAACAGGAGATTTAAGTGATTGAAAGTTTCATGCTAGAGTCATTAATTTGAAGTCTCGTTCGTAGCTCATAAGCAAACATACGAAGCCCAAAACTTCACTCGTAATGCACTAGTATCAGGAGATTTCCAGGCAGGAAGTACAAGATCCTTACGAGGATCAAAGCAAGTATGGTTGCCTCGTCTTGCTGAAGGAATATGATCCCAGTTGTCAGCATAATATGCTGTTGTTGAATGGTTATGCTTTGAATTAGTATTGCCCCAGTGGACCAGCATCAAGTTATTCCATATCTCCTTGGGTGCATAACAAGCACCTTCATCCCATGAAAAAAACTGCCTTCACATTTAAATGCAGCATTATAGTTGAAGGTTAAGATAACAGAGCAACCAAAACAAAACAATGATGAATGTTTTTGGTTAATGGACCCATATATGGTCTCTTCTTGATGAGCGATTCCAGTATGTGTATTGACTGCTTATATGATCAAATGCCTTTCGGTAGTATTCCAGCGTCAAAGAGCTCCTTAGACCCTTGTGGTCCAATGAAGATATCAGAGAAAGTTAAGTTGGAAGGACAATTGAACGCAAAAATGCACAAGCACAAACAGATTCACTAAAGTCTGATCATTGTTGTTTTTTTAAGTCTGATAATTACTAGTTTAAGTCTGATCATTATCTTTTTTTTAGTCTGATCATTACCAATTTTAAGTCTGATCATTACCATCTTTAAGTCTGGTCATTGCCTGATCATTATCAATATTAAGTATGATCATTGTCTATTTTTAAGTTTGATTCACTGTCTATTTAAGTCTGATCATTATCAATATTAAGTCTGATCATTGTCTATTGTTAAGTCCGATCCACTGTTTATTTAAGTCTGATTATTATCAATTTTATGTATGATCATTACTGCTTTAAGTCTGATCATTGTTTTCTAAGTGTGATCATTGTTTTTTTAAGTCTGATCATTACTTGTTTAAGTCTGATCATTTAATTATCAATATTAAAGCTGATCATTATTTTTTTAAGTCTGATCATTAACTGTTTAAGTCCGATCATTATCAATTTTAAAGCTGATCATTTTTTTTAAGTATGATCAAATTACTGGTTTAAGTCTGATCATTGTTTTTTTAAGTCCGATCATTGTTTTTTTTAAGTCTGATCTTTTTATATATTACTATTACTTATGCAATATAATCTGTCTATAATAATATTCTCATTGATTATTTGTGAATAACGTCTAACAGACGAGATATAATTTATTGGCTTGGGAATTTTGGCATTGAATAGAAGCTAACCCCAAAACTTCATCCTTCCGCCAGATATGACAAGATGCAAACATGCAACAATGTTGGCACGAACCATAGGTTTGACAAATGGATTAGAATGGCACTAGATATTCGCTTCGGCTAGAATTATCAATAAGCAAGAGCACTAATGTATATAGTCCCCTTCCAAGAAGAATATCAGTTACATTAGTAGCAAAGTTGTAGGAACATAAGAAACACACAATACAAAATTTAGAGAAAATCAACAATGGCACCCAATTTTTTTTTAGTCCGGCGAACTATCTATCAGCTTTAGCCCCGGATAAATATAAAGAGTCCCAAATGCCTTTAATTTGCTGGTCGACTGTTGTGGAGCTACTTGGGCAATACTTAACTTGCTGGAAACTGCACAACTGTCAAGCAGGGAATCGCTTGATACACTTACAGTACAGGTGCACTCATGTTCATGCATGCACCATGCTCACTTCTTATTCACATGCAATATATAAAGAAATATTTTAGTCACTATAAAATACTCCTGCTGACACTGACAGATTGCACAAACGTACATTGAGATTCTTCCTTCTTATCCAGCTGTGTCTCATAGCTTCCTGAAATGTGGAAATTTCGGAGATCGAGGAATTTGATGACAAAGATATTAAAAATGTTATGCTTTCTGCCAGTGCGGAAACTAGCTTGTTTGGTTTCTTCTGCGTTCATGCTACTTTAGTAAATCTGTGAACGTCTTGTTTTGGTTTTGTTCAATAAACCCTGCTATGATAAGGGTAAATAATACTAATTTTTACTTCAAGGAATATTTATTTTTTTTAAGATGAAACGACTTCGTTTTCTGAATGAAAAGGTTAGTGTCAGTTTGTTATTTTTAATTTTTTTTCTTACTCTTCTAGAAAATATATACCGAAATCGCCCCTGACAATAATACTTTCCAAAAGCTACACCATTTTCGGATTACTATTTTTTCACTACAAGAAATTTATTATTATATTATAGAAATAGTATTCTGTTTCTGTATTTGTCTTGAACATGTCTAAAATAAGATGGAAATATAATAATTTTTTAAAAATAAAGAAATATACTATCAGCTCAGTTTCAAATTGAAAATATGAATACACAGAGAACAAATTAGAATGATTAGGGACCGTTTAGTGAAAAATCAAATCAAGCTGAATCAAATTGAACCGGCATATTGTAACCTAATAAAATACCTTCATATCGCTCGACAGGCGGAGCTTGAGATTTCTGAAACCCTAATTATCACCATGAGCATGCATCAGCTTTCTTCACCTTTTTGCTCTTCATCGAAACGAATGAAGCTTGATTTAGCTTCAATTCCGGAGCTTCCAGATCATATCATCTACTTGATACTTCTAAAGTCGCCTGTGAAAACTGTAATCCGATTCTGCAGTGTGTCGAAGCAATGGCAAGAAACGATAACGAACTCATCAAGTTTCGCAAAGCAACACATGCAGTCTGTACGAGAACTAAAATCTACTGCAGCATCCGTCGACGCTATCTACTTGGTGGGATCGCGTTTTGACAGATTTTTACATCATGTTCCGAGCCACAGTATCTCCATGATGGATTGTGGTCGACAAATCATACGACCAGTTAAGATTCGTTTTGATAGTGATCGTCTTTTGCTGGCCCGGTACCAATCTTGTGACGGTTTGCTATGCATAGCTGTGATAGGCCATGATGTTTCCAGTTCGTTTATACACATACTGAACCCTGCAACTGGTAAGCATAAGAATTTGATATGGCCGCCGTTATTAGTGGATAACATGTGGTCCATTTATTATTATAGTTTCATGGGATTTGGTTACGATGCAAGTATCGATGATTACAAGGTCGTTGTCTTGGTTCCTAAATGGAGAGCACAAGTTATGTCGTTGAAGGAAACTACATGGAGGACTTTGGATCTTAAAACTACATCACCATGTATGTCTCAAGTACACGGGTATAATGATGCTGAGCGATCTGTATCTGTGAATGGAGATATCTATTGGATTATGGTTCGTTCGGATTTGTGGTATTGTATTTTATTGAAGTTCAATCTGGCTGAAGAGAGATTTAGCTTACTACCTTTGCCAAAGGATACATGTGATATGGAATATGACTGTAAGCTTGTCACTTTTAACGAATCGCTTTTCTTATTTACATGGGAACGAAATAGAAAATTGCCAAATGTTGATATGTGGATGATACAAGGGGATACAACTTGGTGCCAAATCGGCAGTATTCCAATACTGGAATATGGAGTAGGACATAGAACGAATATGCCTCGACTTGAACTTCATCCGGTGAGTGGACATGTTATTTTGTTTGATGAGGTTGATGATAGGTGGATAGTATATATTCTCCAAGAAAACAAATTTGTGAAGCTAGGTTTTGCTAACAGTCAGTCTTTCCAGTTTCACTTTGTGCATATGGATACATTAGTAAGTCCTTGATCCACTGGATTTGTAATTCTACATTTTTGTTACAAGAAGTCTTGGAATTACTACTATAATCTATTGTTATGGTCAAATGTTTTTGAACTGCACTTGCATATTTTGTCCTTTAGCTATTTGAAAAACTGAACCATGTCATGTCTGCCCAGCCCATTTCAAAGCAAACCCAAACTCTGTATCCAATGATAACTTGAACACAAATCCTGACCTTACTCAACAAGATTCAAAGCAACCCTGTAATAAAAAAAAAAAAATTCAAAAGCGGCGATTGGAAGAGTGGAGTAGTCAAAGAGAAGATTGATTGACCAAAACGTCCATGCACTTGTATTTTAATTTTTATTTGCGTGAGTCTCATCTTTTTGGGCCACATTAATGCTACTGGGCTTTTGGATAAACTCAGCCCATATCTGCTCCTCAGCTAGGGTTCTGTACCTCGTTCATTAGTAAGTTTTTTTTTTTTTGGACGGAGAACGCACCGAGAGAGACGAGAGCGGCTGCGACTGAGGCGATTACATGCCAGTGATTCGCGATGATGACTTTTACCGGCGTTTTTGCTCGAATCTTCCATCTCTCTCTTGAATCTCTCTCATCAGATATCACCCAACTGACTGATGCAGGACGAGAAATGGCGCTATCCAATGAGGATGCGCCACTTGTACTCATAGAGGAGAGAGGGCAAAAATTAGTTGAGTCGGGCGCACGAAATGCAGCACTGCATGTGACGTCACCCTACAAATACTGTATGATCATCCAAAAACCGAAAACCCTGCGCTCTCATTTGCTCTCATTTCTCATTCTTTGCACCCTCTCATAATCTCCTCTCATTTCTTGTTCTCTGCATCAGTGACGACTCTTCAACTCGTGGAGCAGCTCCAATGGAGGATGACATTCGTGAGAGCCGTTTCTGTAAAGCAGTGCTTAAACTTCCTCTTCTCAAAGTCTTCATCGAGGATGATGGAAGTGCATTTCCATTGAAGAAAGTGAAGGATACATATGAAGATATTGATGATTACGTTACCACATATGAGGCACTTTTATTTGAGGAAGTGAAAGCACACGTGATTCAGTTGCAAAACAAGAAAGAAGAAGGTGAGCTTTGATCTGATTTAGTTCAGATACTTGAAATCAAAATTTTATGAATATTTCACCTGTTTAACTGTTTTCATTTCATTTCAGTGTCTGAATGGAGCAATGGATACATTCATAGCTTCAAAATCAATGATGGATTTCATTTCCCAGTGGTTAATGGTTCTTTTGAGGTCTCGCAAAATGATTTGATTCTACTCTCAGACACTAAGGTAATCTATCTATCCATCCATCCATATTTTGTTCAATTATACTGTCACCACTTGTAAGAACCTGAATATTTAACAATAAGTAGATTATTTGGTAAGATATATAAACAAGTGTCAACTATAATAAAATAAAGACAAGTAGCTCAACTCACCTAAGATGACTCATCTATGTATGCATTCTATATAAGCATATGCTAGGATGCAAAAGTAAGCTAGAAATAAGTTTTCATACATTCTAAAATCTATTATAGTTGCTGAAATATGTTTTTTATTTAAACCTGAAATTATAGACTTACATGGTAAAAAGACATGGATGCGTTATAATTAAGCACTAGAATTGAAAAGTTAGCTAGATATGAATATATATATATATGCAATCTGAAGTATTTCATAGCTGCTGAATTATGTGATTTTAATTCTGAAATTATAGGTTTACATGATAAAATTTTATATAGAGTTGGCTAGAGTCATCCACAAGGGATTATCATGTTCTATAATGACTTAATCACTTATAAAATAAATGTGTGGTTATCTGGACAGCATCTTTGTAAGATAATATAGGTAGGAATTCTTAATCTCTTCCTTTAGTCTTTGAGTTTTATGTTCATATATATGGTGTGTTTGATGTGTGTGTTACTAAGTGGATGTATATTTGATAGATTTGAGGCTTCCTTTCGAGTTTTATTCTTTGTTTTAGGGGCTGTCCATGTGCCGAAACCATATTTTTTGTGCAGTTGAATATTGAAAATATGATTTCGATGCTTAAAAAGATCATGGACAGATTTGGGATGTTGGTATATGTTGTGCATGTCTCATTTGTCTTTGTAAAAGAGCTAGAAATGCATCAAGATGGACATGGCATGTAAAAAAATCATGTTAGACAAGTTCGAGAATGATAAAACAAGTTGAAATTGAGGTTGTATGAATTTAGTCTCGTTAGTAAATGCATCCAAAATGACAGGCATATATTAAAATCATGCAGCCTAGTTCTAGAATGAAAAACCAAATAGAAATGTGGTTATCTTCACTTACTTTCCATTGTAGAAGACTAAAAAATGCAACATATATAGTGGACATTCATGCATTGTAATCATAAAATCAACTTCTAGGATGCAAAAGTGAGCTAGAAATGAGTTTTCATACAATCTGAAATCTATTATAGTTGCTGAAATATGTTATTTAGACCCGAAATTGTAGACTTACATGGTAAAAAGACATGGATGCGTTATAATTGAGCTCTATAACGGAAAAATTAGCTAGAAATGATTATATGTATATGCAATGAAGTATTTTGGAGCTGCTGAATTATGTGATTTTAATTCTGAAATTATAGGTTTACATGATAAAATTTTATTTAGAGTTGGCTAGAGTCGTCCACAAGGGATTATCATGTTCTATAATGACTTAATCACTTATTAGAACTAAGGTAAAAAGACATGTGTGAATCTGGACAGCATCTTTGTAAGATAAATTAGGTAGGAATTCTTAATCTCTTCCTTTAGTCTTTGAGTTTTATGTTTATATATGGTGTGTTTGATGTATGTGTTACTTAGTGGATGTATATTTGAATGATTTGAGGCTTCCTTTCGAGTTTTATTCTTTGTTTTAGGGGATGTCCATGTGCCGAAACCATATTTTTTGTGCAGTTGAATATTGAAAATATGATTTCGATGCTTAAAAAGATCATGGACAGATTTGGGATGTTGATATATGTTGTGCACGTCTCATTTGTCTTTGTAAAAGAGCTAGAAATGCATTAAGATGGACATGGCATGTACAAAAATCATGTAGACAAGTTCTGGAATGATAAAACAAGTTGAAATTGAGGTTGTATGAATTAGAATCCTAAGTAAAAGCATCAAAAATGACATGCATATATTAAAATCATGCAGCCTAGTTCTAGAATGAAAAACCAAATAGAAATGAGGTTATCTAGACTTGCTTTCCATTGTAGAAGACTAAAAAATGCAACATAGTGGACATTCATCCATTGTAATCATAAAATCAAGGTCTAGGATGCAAAATTAAGGTAGAAATGAGTTATCATACAATCTGAACTCTATTATAGTTGCTGAAATATGTCATTTAGACCTGAAATTATAGACTTACATGGTAAAAAGACATGGCTGCACTATAATTAAGCTCTAGAATGGAAAAGTTAGGTAGAAATGAATATATATATATATATATATATATATATATATATATATATGCAATCTGAAGTATTTCATAGCTGCTGAATTATGTGATTTTATTTCTGAAATTATAGGTTTACATGATACAATTTTATATAGAGTTGGCTAGAGTCATCCACAAGGGATTATCATGTTCTATAATGACTTGATCACTTATAGAAGTAAGAACTAAGGTAAAAATACATGTGTGGTAATCTGGACAGCATCTTTGTAAGATAATATAGGTAGGAATTCTTAATCTCTTCCTTTTGTCTTTGAGTTGTATGTTATTATATGGTGTGTTTGATGTATGTGTTACTTAGTGGATGTATATTTGAATGATTTGAGGCTTCCTTTCGAGTTTTATTCATTGTTTTAGGGGCTGTCCATGTGCCGAAACCATACCTTTTGTGCACTAGAATATTGAAAATATGATTTGGATGCTTAAAAAGATCATGGACAGATTTGGGATGTTAGTATATGTTGTGCATGTCTCATTTGTCTTTGTAAAAGAGCTAGAAATGATCTAAGATGGATGGCATATACAAAAATCATGTAGACAAGTTCTGGAATGATAAAACAAGTTGAAATTGAGGTTGTATGAATTTAATCTCTCAAGTAAATGCATAAAAAATGACATGCATATATTAAAATCATGCAGCTTAGTTCTAGAATGAAAAACCAAATAGAAATCAGGTTATCTAGACTTACTTTCCATTGTAGAAGACTAAAAAATGCAACATAGTGGACATTCTTGCATTGTAATCATGAAATCAAGTTCTAGGATGGAAAAGTAAGCTAGAAATGAGTTTACGTATAATCTGAAATCTATTATAGTTGCTGAAATATGTCATTTAGATCTGAAATTATAGAATTACATGGTAAAAAGACATGGATGTGTTATAATTAAGTTCTAGAATGGAAAAGTTAGCAGATTTGGGATGTTGGTATATGTTGTGCACCTCTCATTTGTCTTTGTAAAAGAGCTAGAAATGCATTAAGATGGACATGGCATGTACAAAACTTATGTAGACAACTTCTAGAATGATAAAACAAGTTGAAATTGAGGTTGTATGAATTAACTATTCTCAAATTCTTAATTGAAGTCCTAAAGTGACTCATAAGTTAGTTAGAAAGTAGTCTATCTTTCATTGTATGATTTTAAGGTTAAGCAGGGTCAAGCATGCAAAATGAATATTAATATTAGATGACTTTTATTTAACTAAAGAATGCAGTGGAGAAGTCTTTCTAGTATTTATATTAGTTCTTATCTGTGAAGTTAATTGTAAATGATTTGCTTATCGTTTATTTCATGATGTTAGCTTCTATGATTAAATTTTGTTGTTATGCACTGGTTTTGACTTGTATACATGAATATTGTATTGTTTTGATAAGAAATTTTGTACACTGATCATTAATAATCAGTGAATATGTTACTTTTTGGTGTTTATAGTAAGCATTTATGTATTCAGCGCTTCTCACTAACCGAATGAATTTTGTTTTTTCAGTTTGCAGCGGATTCTATTGAAGTTCCCACAACCTGTATCTATACTTTTGCCTTGGTTGAATGTCCTGTTATGACCGAGGCAGGTCAGGGCATAATACTGAGGATGTACCTCGATGAAGGGGACAATACGGGTGCAGAAGAAAAGAAATTTCATGAAATACGCACTCTTGTTACTTGTGCTAAAAAACGAGTTAATTTCCTGAAGGTACTTTTGAGTAGCCAATGAGTTTTTAATGTCATTATTGGTATTCTTGAAACATGCAAGACTTTCTTTAATGTCCTCCTTTGCTAATTCAAGGAATATGTTTCTCAAACAATTATAAAATCAGAATCCATTATTGACTAGAAGATACATGGCTTGCAGATTTGCAATTTATCAACTATATTTCGTGAATATGTTGCTGTTCGGTCTGTGGGATCTCTTCCATTCAAGGACTTGATATTGAAAGCACCTAGAGAAACCAGTATTAATCAGAAGGCTTGGAGAATTTCTGGACCTTTAGAGGATTTCATAAGAGATGAACACAATGAGTCTCAGCAAGGTGCTATCCATGTAAGTCTTCTTACAGTAATTTCCATTCCACATCTCTGTATACGTCTTATTTAATTGGTAAAGCAAGCTAATGCTGACTGAGACTCGACTTCTAAGAATGTTAAGCTGGGTTGTTTGCATATGATTGGTATCTGCTTACAAACATATCTAATTTGTTGCAGGAAGCCCTTTCAGGGAAGCCCTTCGTGTTGATACAGGTTTGACTTAGTTTGCTTGGCTGTTGTTTTAAAATTACACTTTCATGGCCTTTTGCAAGATGCGAAATAGTGTTTGATGTGCAAACAACATATAATCTGCATGGAAAACCTTGTCATGAAATCATTGAACTGGATTTTGGAACAACTATATTGAGAAGTACGCGAGTATATGGTTTACTCAGACTTCGGATCCACTTTGAATTCATGTCCGTGATTGTTTTTTCAGGGTCCTCCAGGGACTGGAAAGACAGAAACCATTCTTCGGCTTCTCAGCATTTTTCTCCATGCAACTCCTAAGAGATCAGTGCAAAAAGAAGAGGGTACATGTGTGCTTGACATGCCTACGGAAGATAAGTATGTGCTTTCAATTTTTTTAAACTATTTTGTTGCATTTCGGTATTGGGTGAATGTATGTACACAATTCTTGAATTCAGTCATATAGCAGCTTCAACTCATTGATTTTATCTGCAGATACGCCCACTGGAATTCGGCATGTCCTTGGATAGGTGGAGTTAACCCTAGAGATGAGTTACCCACAGATGGCGGTAACTTTCCGGTCAGTGGTAATGACTCGGTGAGCCCTTTTTCTAACCGCCTATTACTTGATACCTTAAAATTTCTTCTTTTGATGCTTTCATTAATGCAGAAACTGGAAAGAAGTGATCCTCCTAGGAATAAGCGCGTACGTGTGCTAGTATGTGCGCCGTCAAACAACGCACTCGATGCGATCGTGTTGCGAGTTTTGAACTGGGGTAAATGTATTCTCTTTACATATGGAGTTACCCTTCCTAGCCAGCTTCTTTTTCTGTCTAATTTCCACTCTTCTAAATTATTACTTTAACCAGGTGTACGTGATGAAAATAATATTGCACGCAATCCAATTATTGTCCGTGTTGGTATGAAACCTCATCATTCGGTTGAACGAGTTTCCATCGATAAACTTGTAAGTGACAGCAGCTAAGCCATCTCTCACATCTCAAACTATTTTCATAACCCATTTGCTTGTCCATCGAATTATAGGTGGAACAAAAATGGAAGGAACATGCCTCTGATGATAAGCTGCTATTGTATGCAACTTTTATGCCTCTGATGATAGGTGGAAATATGGATTTTGAAACCATTCGAGCAAACATTTTGGATGAAAACATTTTGGATGAAGCTGCTATTGTATGCTATCTGAAATATTTACTATCATCAAATAGTTGCAAGCAAAATAAAGACCTTTTTTCAGTTTCCTTTGTCTAAACTACGGGGATCAATTTGCAGGTCTTTTCCACTCTCGGTTCTAGTGGAGCAGCTGTCAATAAGCTGAACGGTGCCTTTGATGTTGTGATAATTGATGAAGCTTCCCAAGCAGTAAATGCACCAAACTAAAATGAAGTTATATTTTTATTAGCTATGTTCCTAGTTTTTTATATGCCTCATAATCTGGGTCCCTCATGATATTAAGTAAGAGCTTCATATATATTTCCTACTACTTGTGACCAATCAGCTGGTTTGTAATGATGGTGCATATCATTTTTAGCCGCAAATGTACTCTTAGCAGAACAATTTGTCTCCTAAACTGTCCTTACACGCATATATATATATATAGGTGGAACCTTCAAGTCTTGTCCCATTAGTAAATGGATGCAAGCAAGTGATTCTGGTAAATCTTTGGGAGTATTCGTTTCTATATGACCAAACACACATGTTCATGCTAATACATTTTTTTTTCGATGACTAAGGCATTTGTGTATGTGAATAGGTTGGTGATCCAGAACAGTTGCCAGCCACAGTGATATCTCCTGTGGCTCTAAAGTTTGGGTAAGCTACTTACTACTAAGTACTATCAGTGTTGCCTTTTTGTTATTCTGATGTTACAGATGTGAATTTCTTACTTTAGATATGGAAGAAGCTTGTTCGAGAGATTTCAAAGGGCTGGTTATGAAGTGAAAAAGTTGCAGATTCAATATCGCATGCATCCCGAGGTAACTGTGTTCTATCTATTTGAAGTTCTGCCCTCCATTGTATCACAGTGTTAATGTTCAATAATCCACAAATACCGTCAATATATTGCTATAAAGTGTCACACAATTCTGATACCTGAAGGGAAACATCATTGTTGTGATAAACTCAATTTATAAACAGATCAGAAGCTTCCCTTCCAAGGAGTTCTATCATGATGCACTAAAGGATTGGGAGCATATTGTAGGCTACACAAAACGAAATTGGCACAGATATAAATGCTTTGGACCATTTTGCTTCTTTGATATCCATCAGGGTATTGAGTCCGAGCGGTCGGGGAAGGGATCGTGGGTTAATGAGGATGAAGTTGAATTTGTCATCCATTTGCATGAGGGATTGGTTAGCAGTTACACAGAACTAAAATCAAGCTCACGGCTGGCTATCATCTCTCCGTATAAACATCAGGTCAGACTTCTCAGGGAGCGCTTCGAAGAGAAGTATGGAACAGACTATTCCAAAATAGTTGACATCAATACTGTGGATGGTTTCCAGGTAAGTCATATGTTTATTAACATTCGACAGTGAACTGGTTCCATAGCTTTTGACATGGAAAAATCGTGTGGGAATGGCAAATAAGTTCTCTCTTTCTTTATAGGGACGGGAAATAGTGGTTGCTATATTTTCATGTGTAAGGGCAAACAAAGATGGGCAGATTGGTCTTGTGTCGGATTACCATCGAATGAATGTTGGCATCACTAGAGCCATGTCTTCCATTCTGGTAAAAGTCGTTTTTGAAATTCAACATGTCACCCATTCGACACTCGACAGTCATAGGGCTCACTTAGAAGCGTGTTCAACCTTTTAGGTAGTTGGATCTGCATCAACCTTAAGCAAAGGAGATGAACATTGGAAGAACCTGGTCAAAAGCGCTGAAACTGTCCAGCGATTTGCAAATGGTGAAACAAAAACTGTGAATTGTCTTCTCAAGGTGAACCGTGTGATTTCTTGATCAGATTAACCCTGTTTTATAAGTGACATTTTAATGGCCGAGCTTACTGTTCTCTGCAGGTTGATAAGCCCTATGCAGCATACTTCAGAGATGTCGATAAACATGAAGTTCAGGATTTTGTTGATGACGAATTTTGAGCTTTGATGAAGATAATCGCAAGGAGACTACAGATTTTATGATGTGGCGACACTTTATTAAGTTTTTCCTCTATAATGGCTTGTTCTTCAGTATAGCATTTACATTAAAACAAACTGTTACGCTATGAATTTGGTTTCAGTCTTTTCTGCGAAGGTGTTTAGTGTCGAAGTTGCTGGTGTTTTTGGTTTTCTGTTCAGTACTTGTGTTGACATGCTTTTTTTTCTTTGTTTTTGGAGACGGTGGGAACATTAATGACTTCTTGGTCACCACTGCACGACCCAATGCGTACCCATATGACATTGACTCTCCCTCTCATACACTCTTGGCGATGTGGCTGGTAAAGCTCCAACACCAGAGCAGCCCATTAAGTAGACTGCCGAGGCTGTGGTTGTCGCTGATGGAGGAAGTGAAGACTGCTGTTGATGGGGTGGAACACAGAAATCTCTAAATACCATATATTTTCTTTTGTTGTGGCAGTGGACTGTACAAGTGAAATAGTAGACTGCTGTGGTTGCTGCAACGGTAGTACTTGCACCATCCGACGTGGAGGAGAAACAAGAAAAATGCAGACAGATGTAGCAGCAATAGCCGAGGAGGCCAAGGAAGCGTAAATTACTTGATGTCACATTATGTATCTCATCAAAAGCGTCATCACTATTACATAGTCATGTATTTATTAATATATAGATACCATTCTTGCTCGATTACTTTCGCATTGTCATATTCACCCACTGTTTGTCAGATACTATTAGAATGCTTATAATCATCAGAACCACACACACAAACAAGAAAACATGCAACAAGAGATGACTACGTAGAATAACCCGCAACCAAACAAACAGCTGAATGTAATATGGTGAACTGACTCTTCAAGGAAATGTACATATGTGAAGTTTAGTCTTTTGTTGGTATGAGAACTGAGTTGACAAAGAGCCCCCATGTTGGCACCAGCCGGCCACTTTTAGATTTGTATTAACTCGCTTCATATAGTATGAACATGTTCAGAGAACATAAGCCCAGCTTGCTGATTTCCATCTTTCTCCTAATTGTCTTCTGACCGTGGTATATGAAGGAATCTATGATGCAAATATACCTGCAAAACGATGAGCAAAACCACCTTGCGTTGAACTATCGTGTATGACTGACTATACAGAAACTGAGAAAGATTTTGTATCTACCTCCAACTATGGCACACATGTTTGTCAAAAAGTGCATGAAAGAAATATGTTCCTCCTTGAAGGTGACCTACAAGAGAAGCAAACACCGCAGACGTGAATGTTCATGTTATTATCATCTTATGAGACAATTGAAAACATGACGGCTCAAGAACCCACGTAAAAAGTTACAGTTTGAGAAAGCCATCTTTTATGCTCCTTCAAAAAGGGAAATTTACCTTGATTAATAGGGGGACAAGTCATAAAAGAAGAAAACACGTGGAAATGACATTTGACCAAGTTCTGAGCCTTTATAATGCTCTGTCACGGAGAACTATACCAGATGATTTTAAACGTATGTCATCAATCCATTTAGTATATCAAATGAATCTCAGACAACTTATTGTGATGAACATGTTTATACCTGATTTGACTTAATGGAACGACTTCTGATGTCAGTATATTCAGTAGGAACTACCTGAAATGATGAGAGTAAAATATTTCTAAGATCTGAAATGTGTAATAACCTACCATTCCCATTGCATTAGTTCAATCTCTTGTATTAGAGATTGAACTAATACCAATGGTCCACCAATTACATCCGGCCTGCTCTCAATTACATTGCCAAGTGTGTCGATTCTTTTCTTCACTATATCATGTCTCTGCAGGTGGTCAACTTGTCAATAATAAAGACTCGTACAGCAAGAAAGATGCTACATTTCAAAAGTTAGTAACGGATGCGCAGCTGTGCAGTACAAATACTTCATGATTATGGGAAAATTACTTACTATATCTAGATGCTGCTCTCCGCTGATGTCCATAGCATCGACACTGAGGAGTGGGCATGGGATTGCAGGGAAAGTTACATCAAACTTCACATTAACACAGAAATATGGGCATTAATCAATGAAATATCATAATACACCAACACCAATGTAAAGACGAACATCGAGGATCGCCCAAATATAAGAAGCTTGATTGATTGTTATACTATAATAGGAAGAAAAAAATTAGTCCAAACATGCTTCTCTCATAAAGATAATTGCTCTGAATATCAATTGATTTCACATGAACACGTATCCCGTCCACTTAATAATTACTGTTCCCTTCAAATATCGGACATGAATCTTACATAAAATTTCAGTGTCTCTCCTCTAGCAGTATGTACATATCGGACATGAGTCTTACATAAATTTTCAGTGTCTCTCCTCTAGCAGTATCTACATTAAGATTTGTCTCAGTCACCGTGTGGAGGTACAAACCTGTGTAAGAAAGATGCTAAGAGTTAGACAATAGATACACATGTGCAACTTGCTAATTATACAATGAGGGCGAAAACCCCAAAATAAAAGAAAAGGCAGCAAAGCTATATCATTCTTGGAGCTGAACTCTTTAAAACTTTTCCAGATAAGCATTCTAGATCAACTCCTTGATAACTACAATTATTCTCACTGTGGCATTGCAAAGTTATAAAAAAATAATAAAAAATCAATCTTTTAAGCTCATCAAATTGAACATACCAAACCAAAACTCTGTATCCATGATAACTTAAAACCCACTCAACAAAATTCAAAGCAACCCTGAAAAGAAGGCAACAAATGAGAACAAGCAACACTAATCGTACTGAGCTCGGAGAAGAAGAGGAGGAGCATAACAATGGACGAAGCGACGGTAAGAATGCCTCCTGAGAAGGTTCGGCTGTAGAAATCCTCATTGATTTTCGGATAGGCGTCCAAATTCCGAAGCTTAGTAAATACGCCTTCCATTTGCTGGAAGCCCTAAATTGCTACTGGGGAATCACTTCAACCACAAAGCATGAGACTGGGAGCGGCTCGATCGGCTGGAGGAATAAGTCAAAGCAGGCCGCGATTGGATGAGTGAAGTAGTCAAAGAGAAGATTTTTGTTGCCAAAACACCGACGTTATGTTTTTGGGCTCAATTTACTCGATCAGAATGTCAACTAAAAACTACTTATATTTCTAACTTATAAAAATTACAAACCTAATTCTAAGCTGACACGTGTCTGAGTGTCTCATTTATTCGAAATTCTGAACAAATACATGGAGGGTATTATAGTCATTCCACACAGATGGGTATAAACCTAATAATGTTATTTTCAATTCAATCCTCGATTTGTTAATGATCACACTTAAACTTGGAAATAATCAGACTTAAAAAACAGCAAATGATCAGATTTAAAAAACAATGATCAGACTTAAACAGTTAATGATCAGACTTAAAACAGTAATTATCAGGCTTAAAATTGGTAATGATTACCTTTAAAATTGATAATGATCAGACTAAAACAGTTAATGATCAGACATAAAACATTTAATGATCAAACATAAAAAAAACAATGATCAGACTTAAAACAATTAATGATCAGACTTAAAAAAAACAATGATCAGACTTAAAATAGTTAATGATCAGAATTAAAACAGTTAATGATCAGACTTAAAACAGTTAATGATCAGACTTAAAAAAACAATGATCAGACTTAAAAACAATGATCAGACTTAAAAAAATTTGATAATGAATGATCAGACTTAAAATTAAATGAATGATCAGACTTAAAATAGATAATGATCAGACTTAACACAGTTAATGATCATACTTAAATTAGTTAATGATCAGACTTAAAAACAATGATCAGACTTAAAACAGTTAATGATCAGACTTTAAAAAACAATGATCAGACTTAAAAAACAATGATCAGACTTTAAAAAATTTGATAATGAATGATCACACTTAAAATTAAATGAATGATCAGACTTAAAAATAAATGAATGATCAGACTTAAAATAATTAATGATCAGACTTAACACAGTTAATGATCAGACTAAAAACTGTTAATGATCAGACTTTAAAAACAATAATCAGACTTAAAACAGTAATGATCATATTAAAAACAGGAGATTTAAGTGATGGAAAATTTCATGCTGTAGTCATTAATTTGAAGTCTCGTTCGTAGCTCATAAGCAAACATACCAAGCCCAGAACTTCACTCGTAATTTGAAGTCACGGTAGTCACGGCACCTTTGGGCATAATTATCAGAAATTTCCTAATTCGTTTTTGGGAGTTTTTGGGCCTTTTTGGAAATTGATCGACTTTTGGGCTATAAAAGAGCAATGACCAGAATGAATTTCGGTGTGCTTATTTGGAGAGAAGAAAACCCTAACTTGGGAGAGAAGACAGAGTTCGAACGAGAGATTGAAGGATTCAACGAGCACCCGCGTCATTACGTTTTCCTCGTCCTTTATCTTTTTATCAATACTACTTTTGGTTAACTTATCATGAGTAGTGAGTAGTCTTCTTATTCTGGGATCCTACGGATCCCGTGCTATGTACCGAACTCTTTATGTGATCATATGAACAATTTTCATTAACGCAATTCGAATATTCAATTTCATTGTGCTTAATTTTATCGTTCTATGCAAGTTTTACATTGAATGGGATGTTTGCATGCTATAACGTATTTAGGTTAATTCCTAAAAGATTGATGGGCCCTAGGTATTAACCGGATTGCATGAAATTGATATTAGATCATGGTAGCTACAATAGTAGTACATGAATTAATAGGAAAGTTGACTTTTGTCTGAAAAACCCTAAGTTTAATAAATCAAGATCGTTGATATTCCATGGATGGGCGGCGTTCAACGATTGAGATTAATCTAGATAATGATTCGTGGATGGGCGGCTTATCTAGTGTCAGTTCGGTTTATTTCCATATTTGATATCATGATGAATTTGAGTGATAATGATTGCATGATTAGTAGGGTTAGCACGAGTGAAGTATGATCCTGAAATTCTTTCTCTGATTAAGTCACAAACCTTTATTTTGTTGCTATTTAATTTCTGTTATTTCACATTCACAAAACCTCTTTGCATCGGAATAGCTAAATAGGTCACTCGTTAACTAGTACTCAACACGTTGTTCCTTGGATCGACCTTTGGCTTACCAAGGTTTATAAATTTTGTTTGACTTCAACTTGACAACTATAAATGGTTAAAAATACGTTTGTCACTACTGTATCTCATCCTTAAATGAAACGACGACGTTCGAGACACACCAAAAAACAGTTATGTCTACTGTTCAAACGTCCAGCAACTAACAGTAAAACCTGCATATACAAACCTATATCTACCTCAATACACCTGCATAAATAAGACCTGTAACAAAGGGTAATCGGATTATTGCCAGATTTAAAAGGGAGGACGAGGGGGGTATGTGGACGTATGGGGGAAGTGTTATCCTGATGACTAGATGTGAATCGGTCGCAATGTCGAATGAAATTGTCCCTAATAAACTTGGTATTCGGATCCAAATTTATAATATCCCGGAGCAACTAATGGCAGTGGATGATACGGTGAAGAAGCTAGCAAACATGGTGGGAAGTTCAGTCAGAATGAAGGAAACAATCAGAATTATAAATTTGTCAGATGCAGGGTCTAGCTGGACGTTGCGAAGCCGATTACCATTGGATTTTTTCTAGCAAGGCTAGATAAAGACTCGATGTGAGTTATGGTAAAATATGAAAGAATTCCCTACTTTTGTCACCACTGAGGATTGTGGACCCATGAATACGAACCGGATCTATGGTCCCTACCTATAAGGCGTGGTTCAAAGCATTGGCGGAGCTGAAAGAAAATGTAGGGGACAACGAAGCTATCAAAAAAGGGGAACATGAAAGTCGGCCTGGCAAGGAGGTGGAAGTTCAGGCTGTGGAAGGCGGCGAGAAGGAACGTCAGACAGCGAGGGTGCAACTATCTCGGGAAAATGAAAAGTCAAAATTATTTACTGCAACTTCTTTTTTTTTTGGGAGATGATAAAGTGGAAAATCAGTCTGCTTATCAGAAAGTGGTGATTCAGAAAGTTGGGTTGACCTAAGTATGCAAGTGGGCCGTGAAGGGATGGATTGGGAAACGCCCAATGAAATGGATACTGAGACACAGACGGAGAGTCGATCTCTAAGCAAGTTAAACACAATCAAACAAAAATAGACAAAAGGAAAGAACAAAGCGGTGATCAAGTATAATCGACTCAAGGTTCGCCTGAAGAAAAGGGCAAGAGAGAATTTGAATCCTCCGTTAGCTGTGGATACTCTTCGGCAATTGGAAGTTAGTAATGGAGGTCAGCCAGATTTCAGAGTTTTCGATGATTTAACATTAAAAAATTAGTGTAAATCATTCTGGAAATGGAGTAAAATCCAAATTTGAGTAAATTGGAAAATTTTCCTAAAAAGAAGCCCATGCACACAATTAAGAAAGAGGCAATTTCGGATCCAAGCTGGTAAGGCTGAAGCGAGTTGGGCCGCATACGCTTGGCCCAAAATTAAACGCTGGACTCTAGGGGAGAGCAAACGGTAAATTATCGTTTTACCGTTTACCGTTTTACCGTTTACCGATTTATCGAAATGTCAAAATTTATTCCGTTTACCGTTACCGATTTATCGTTTTACCGATATTTCGGTAAAACGGTAAATCGGTAAATTTCGGTAAATTTACCGAATTTACCGAGTTTACCGAAAATTATTATTTTTCTAATTTTTTAAATATATATTATAAATCTTATAAATATATATGTTCATTTTTAATATATATAAATATTTTTTTTAATTTTTTTCTTTGTAATATATAATTTTTTATTTATTTATTTATATTTTTCGGTAAAACGGTAAATTTACCGATTTCAGAATTTATTCCGTTTACCGACTTATTTTTACCGTTTTACCGTTGGTAAATTTACCGATTTACCGTTTTACCGATTTACCGAACCGAATTGTTTCGGTAACGGTAAATTTACCGACGATAAACGGTAATTACCGAATTTTGCTCTCCCCTACTGGACTCTTCTCCACGTAGCACTGACGCTACACGTAATACGCCTACGTTTTGCCCAACTGTGTGTAAGTCCCGTTTTTACCCATATTGTAATCGGGCCTAGTCACCACTTTTGCAGTAGTTTGGGCTTTCACAAAGCTGAACTAAATATTGTACTTTTCAGAGTTTCATCACGAAGCCCAATAGGTACCATTCCAAGCTTAAACCTTTTTTTTTTTTATCAATTCCAAGCTTAAACCTGGATAGGACAAGAACCAAAATTTCAAAAAGTGAGGTTTGGTAGAGCCCCAATTGGAGATACTGTGGACTACAAGTGGATGTAGAAATGCAAACCCAAAACTGGAAGTGACCCACAACCCCAAAATATGTGCATAAAGTATTAAAGTTTGCCTACAATTGGATGGATTGAGAAGTGGCCACACAAAGTTAAGTAGTAGCATGACACTACTAGACACCATCAATCAAAATGTTGTCTGCATTATTCTTCACTTGCCGAATTAAAACCAAAGCAATGGCATCATCAATTTTACTTTGAATTCTTTTTAATTGCTTGCAACTTAGATCATCTTTGAGCATGAGGGCTTTTTTACTTCTTGTTTGAAACTTTTCATTCAAAATATGTGGGCTGCAATAAGTTCCATTTGCTTGAGATTGTCCTCATGAAAAGTCCAACATGAACTCTTGAATCATAAACTCAACAATGTTCGAAGTACAACATGAACTCTTAAATCCCAAACTCTAACATGTTCGGTCAAATAGTATTATATATATTCAGCTTCAGTTTAGTTCAGTTCAGTTTAGTTTAAATGTATTACCTAATTTATGAAAAAACTATCATTTGACTAATATGATGAGGAAAGGTTCGGCTAAATGTGAACACATAGTTGAATTAAGTGAATCAAGGATAAGGGGACAAAATGTAAAAGAGAGAATAGGGAGGGAAGTTGCATATACATCCCCCCATGGCCGAAAGGAAGAGGTTCCATTAAGTGGCTTTCAATCTACTTGGTCGGAAGCTCATCAATAGGTCCCCCCATTCCCCACACCACTTTACTACTCTCTGCTCCTTCAAAAACAGACTGGTTCTCATCTCAACTCAACATTCTTACTCAAATTGACCTGCTCGGTTCAAAACTAGCTTACAATTCAACTAATTCTCGGATCAATCAATTCACTTATAATAGAATATTGAGCAATAGATCATGATACGATCATGCTAGAAACTTATGTGTGTCTTATTAGAATTTTCTAACTATTAATGTCTCACATTGTCCATTAATGACTCATGGTGTATATATGCAATGCACAATGACATGTTCATAGCAAATTAAAATCTTCAGGTGTGGTTATTGGTTAGGGTTTTTTTGAGAGGGTGGCAATGAATGCATTTGTGGTTTTCAATAACTCAATGATATGGTCCATTCAATAAACAACAAACATCCACATCCTTCAATTTTAACTTTTTTTTTCTTTTCGATAAATGCCATGAAAAGGTTTACTGGAAAGACTGAAAACTGGATACCAATATAAATGAAAGAAATCATCAAAAAAAAAATATAAATGAAAGAAATAACATCAAGTCCGGAGCAGAATAACTTGACAGTTCTTGCTCATCTAGCGTCCGCTAGCAATAACAACTGCACCCTTGCCATTCCGTCATAGAGCACTTGAATCTTCCCTGACCACAAACAAGCACCAAAAAAACTACACTAAATAAGAAAAATACAAACACAGTCCGTGAGATTACAACCCAAATCCAAGTATCCCACTTCAAAATTCTCGGATTCGGATCCGATTTATCGCAGAAAATATTGTGAGTTTCGATAAATACGGCATTTTTTTTATATTTTAAATACGGCATTTTTTAAACGGCGTCATTTTGTACAGATCTTTAACCTAAATTCTCAAAACAAAGTGGACCCCATCTATCCATTGCAACCATTACCTCTTTTTACTTCCGTTCTCAATCAAATATTTATCTTCTTCACCTTCCGCCTTCAGCTCTCTCTCTCTATACCCTTCGCAAACCATCAAGCCCTCCACCGCCACAACAACAGCCTCTCCACCGGCCAGAAGCTCAGTCGCCCAGGTCAGAAAAATCCCTCAAAAAAAAGATCAAAACTTTTGCCTCAAGACGAAAACCCCACGTCATGAAACGCGAGTACACAGATTCCAAGAAAGAATCCAACCCCACCAACACCTCCGCCGCCTCTCCCACCACCGCCATTTTCTCCAACCTCCACCGCCACCCCCAACACCACCACCTCCTCAACCCTCACCAACCCTACTCCTCCCCTATCCACTTCCACCACCAACAACAGCCCTTCCCCTTCCCTGTCATCTCCCGCGACGTCGATGATGAAAGCAGCAGCGGTGGCGCCGCCAACACACCCAACCCGAATCATTCCCAACCGGACCTTAAAGGGAGCGATGGAGCGAGTATTGAAGTCCAGCGCCGACCCAGAGGCCGCCCACCCGGATCCAAAAACAAACCCAAACCTCCCGTCATCATCACCCGAGAACCCGACCCGATTATGAGCCCCTACATTCTTGAAATCTCTAACGGCGTCGACGTCGTGGACGCAGTCGCGAAATTCTCTCGCCGACGTAATACTGGTCTCTGCATCTTATCAGCATCCGGCGTCGTCGCGAACGTAACCGTCCGTCAACCTAGCCCTAACTCTTCCTCCACCGTCACCTTCCATGGCCACTTCGACATTCTATCACTCTCCGCCACGTTCCTTACCCCGACCACTCACTCAAACCTCCCAACCGCGAATCTCAACGTCGCTATCTCGCTCTCAATCCCACAAGGTCAGATCATCGGAGGCATTGTGGCAGGACCTCTCACAGCTGCTGGAACCGTCTACGTCATCGCTGCTTCGTTCTTTAGTCCATCATTCCAACGATTACCAGTCGAAGACGAAGCGACGAGGAACAACAACAACAACACAACGGCGGCCTCCGGAGGCCACGATCAACAGTCTCCGTCTGGTGCTTCGGGAGATAACAACAACAACAACAGCGGTGGTGGCGGAGAGCCTGGAGCTGCGATATACAGCTGCAATTTGCCGTCTGATGTGATATGGGCTCCGACTGCGAGACAGCCTTACTGATCTGGTGATGATTAAAGATTCGATCTTTGAAGGGTTGAGATCAGTTTTTGGTGTCAACAACTACTGCATGCGGTGACAAAATCGTCAAGTCTCTTACTCTGTTCAAATGATGTCGTCCTCCATTGCTGACTTTTGCTGGATTATTTTTAGTCTTCGGTTTAGGGTTTGATGTTGTTTAACATTTTATATTCATCAGATCAGGTTGATGTTGAATTTTATGTATTTAATTATAGGTGTCGACTGTTTTTATTTATTTTCGAGTAGTTGTATATCTTTGCATTGTTGTGAACAATGGTTGCTGTTTGAATCTGGGAATTGGCTGAGATTTTGTTCTCAATGGTAAGAGTTTTAGCGACGAGATTTTCTCGCTAAATGTTCAATTTTCGTAGCTAAATCATCAATGTTGAGTTTTGTTCTCACCTTGCAGTGGTTTTTTTTTTGATGGGCCTTGCAGTGTTTTGAATATTCTGTTGTTTTTTTGTAAGACTGAAATATTTTTGAGATTTTGGGGCTGATGCAGCAGCTTTGATTGGTAATGCAATGGTGCATGTGAGTTGAGCTTCTGAAATGGGAAGATGGGGGGCAGTGTATGGACTGATGGGTTCTTGAGAAGGGTAATGGGGTGGACTGGTGGCATTGGAGTTTAGGGGAGCGTGCCACACTGCTAATGTCCAGTAGCAGCTGCTGGAGCATGATTTCTAGGGCTATTGCACACAGCTTATCCCAGTCTACATGCATCTAATGGTAGATAGGGAGGCCCCACTTGTGCAGTTGCCGAAGGATAGAGAGAGGACCAAAGTATTGATTGATACAGAAGCTATTCAGAATTTGGATGGATGTTCTTGTCCTCCTTGGATATCTTCTGATCCTGTGTAATCTTCCATCCCAAGCTTTGACAGATGATAATGGTGTGTGTTTTCAGTTTCTGATAATGTTTGAAGTGTGCAACAGTGGATAATGTCACTAGGATCTCTCTTTCTCTCTCTAGTCCATCTTTCAGGATAAGGACATGAACATGATGTAGGTGACCCAGATCCTTGTGATGAAGGTTGTTTCACTTGCAAGCCATGAAGTCCATTTTAAAGGCATCATGCTCTTTTACTCCTTGTACTTGCTTTGTAATTAACCAAAGCTTTAGCATAAGGAACGCCCTTATAGTTAGTTATAGATGATGACACTTTTACTTTTGCTCAGTTTATATCTTTAGAATTAGCAGCTTCTTCCTGATGGTCAACCAGATTTATTAGATTATGTGCGGCGATTGCTGCAAGCAGAAATAGTTATTATCATTATAATTATCATTTTAAGTTTACTTTTCATCTATACTTTGATCTCTGAAGTCTGAAGCAAATGTGAGAGAGGAAGTGACAGTTTAAATTAAGCTTAACTTGTGTAGTGGATTTAAATCTTTAAGTCTTAAGGAGTTGGGAATAAGTGTCCTTTTTGAGGGAGCACTTTAGATTTATTTCTAATTGAAGGCATGGAGTCTCATTCTCATCCTTATTATGGGTCGGTAAAGGGCCGACCCGGGTAAGCTATAGCCCTATCGGGTTAGGTTGGATATGGCTTTTGTTAAGTCTTAGCCCTTTGTACATTAAGGCCGATCCTTGAGAAAATTCATCGATCCTAAAGTCAGTATCGGCCATTCATTTCTCAGGGCTTCTCGGGCTAGGGCTCACTTCGACCCTAAATGACTAAATAATCAACAAATTTTGTTCCGAATATGAGATTTCTTAGCAAAGAATCAATAACATTTGACATAATTATTTATTATTCCACATCAATTGCACTATTCTTAGTGTCGTTGAACTGAGGAGATAGTCATGCTTGAGTTATTGTGAATTTTTTAGTTTTATTTATAACTTTTTAAAGGTAATTGCTACTAGGTTGGACGTGTGGGATATGATGAATGTGAAAAAATACAGTCTTTTTATGTCAAGAATATACTTAAATCAATGCATATGTAAATTTAAATCGGACTCGTATTTCGGACCGGACCTAATAATCAAACTCTAATCCGATCTTATATCCTTCATGTCGGTTCATAATATCACTTGCATAGTACTAGGGTCGGGTTAGGACCGCCTACGACTTATTTTGGCCGGTGAGGCCTAATCCTTACCCTACTCCAACCTGTACTTGAAAAATCCTTGTCTTTTGTAGCTATAAATGTGAAAAAGAAAGGAGAGGGAGCTTGGAAAGAGGAGCATGCATTCATCCCTATCCTCATCTATTTCCTTGTTTTTTCCTTTCTTCTTTATGATGGGATGACTATGACTTGGTTGGTCAATAGTGCTGCTTATTCACACCCTAAATGACACACTAACACCAGTACGTACATGACATTCTTTTTCATATCACATTGGGTTTTGGGGTCTCACATTCCAACTCCAGCCAGCTATTATATCAACTTCTTCATTATGTTTCAGGTCACTTTTTTGGGATGTGTGTGGATCTCTGTTGCTGCATTTTCATATGTAGCTGTGCATTTTCATAAATTTTGTATTACAGTAATGGACCTTCTTAATTTGTGCTTCAACATTCATGCAAGTTTTATTAATTGAGGGGATGCATGTTGTCAACTCAAGGATCTTGAAATCAAGAGGAACAGAAACACTATCTTCCAAAACTGCTGTACAAATCAAGCTGCCCAGAAGCATCCCAAAAAGATAGAAGAGATGGAAGCATTGATGGCAAAGGATAGGGTCCTTAGGGAGGTATGTATGTACATGGAGCATTCGGTTGAAGCATGTAAGAATGAGGAAATGAGACACGATCTCGTGCGTCCATCTCAGCCGTCAAATGCACGTGATGTTGCCACGTGTCGACTGATGAGACGTATTTATACGACTCGTCGAATCGACTAATCCCATTTATTTCGATACATTTTTATGCGAACAGTTACTTTTTAATGTTATTTTGCATTTCAGGTGTTTCGGGAGCTCTTGGAAGAAACGTGCATTAAAGACGGTGTTTTGCGCCGAAAACTTCACAATGACAATTCAGACCCTTGGACACTCGACGGAGAGCTGAAAATTGACCGTTGATCAGGAAAATACGAGCTACATGGCGTTGCGTAGCTGACTCGATTCCCTACAACTCTCTAGTTCACACCGAGAGCGTCCGAGACCGTATAGAGGGTCAAATCCAGAGTTGAAGTCGGATCTGGCGCGAAGAAGAAGGAACGGAACTCAGTGCGGATCGCGTCCGCAAGAGACATTAGTATTAACACTAATGTTGACTACGAACGCGCCGTTAATGTTGCTGCCGAACGCGACCAGACGACGAGGGCTGACGTCAGCAGGCCGTGTGATGACGTCAGCAAGTCCGAAACTTGATAATTCAAGCCCAAAACCAGATTTGAAAACCCAGTTTATTAGAAACAAGAAGCTTGGGCTAGGATTTTCAGTATAAAATCATCAATCATTCTACGAAGACTGAGACAGCTCTGGAGAAGACGAAGAACGCGAAGCTTTCGGCGATACAGAGAATTTCTATTTACTTTCATCCAAAAATACTTGTGTTTATTGCCATGACAATGAGTAGCTAAATTTCTCTTTCGGTTTAGGGTTTCGTACATTGTGAACACGTTTTGAGATTTTCGTTCTTAATGCTATTTTATATTTCACTAGTTTTTGTGCTCATTCTTACGAATTAAATTGCTAGACTAAGTGGAAGCTTTGTCGCAAAGCTTAGTTGAACAACTAATTCTTACCGTTAATATTTACTGGATACTTTGTCGTAAAGGTAGATAGTAACATCTAAGCTAAATAATACCTTTGTCGGATTGTTTAGTTTAGGAAAGAACTAGAAGCCTAGCACCTTTGTCGGGTTAGGTTGTGGCGTATCACCTTTGTCGGGATACTTGGGTTGTTACCTTTGTCGGAACAACCACACTTTGAAATATAAAATTGATCATTAGATATCGATGATGAATGTGTCACAAAAGAAACCCTAGACTGAATTTTCTCGCTGATTGAAATCCTCGTTATTATTTTCTCTTGTGCTTTCTTACACTTGCTTACAAAAAAACCCCATCAATTTTGTTTACAGGACAACTGAACCACACCAGCTCTCTAGGGTTCGACCCCTGCTTGCCGCTTTACTAGCATATTGCAGGGAAAAATACAAATATAAATTTGAGAGGTCAAACGACGCCTGTCACCCACTCACCCCATTCGCGTTCACACTACTTTTGTCAAAAGTAGTGTGAATGCAACTCTTGGACACGTGTCGCGTTCACGTGCGTTTGACGGTTGAGATGAATACACAAGATCGTGTCTCACTACTTCACTTTCACGGGGACTGACTCATTTGAATGCTCTTCTATATTGTCCAACACTTAATGTGATGATCAAATTGATTGCTGCAACCAAAGGTCAGATATGGTTGTAATTGCAAGCGCAGCTTTCTTCTTAGCTAGTACTGTAGTATAATTGAGCCACCATTTTTGACTCGTCTACATCATGTCTACGGTCAAACCTATATGCTTGCAGGTTCCAGCCAAAGTCCATTTCACGCTTGCTGGCCTTGGCCAACTTGCAGCAACTTTATAGCCCTGTGTTAACCTTTGTGCTAAAACTTAAAAGAGATGTGATATCAGGTGCTCAACATTTACATTATGCAGAAGATGATATGAATCAACAAAACAGACAGGAAACAGAAGCAAAATGGAGCAAGTGCTCTATAATCAGAAGAGACTTGTCTTTAAGTGAGTCTTTATATTAAACTTGAATAGTATGGTGGACCTCAAAAAGAGGTATAAACAACCTCTGTACTGCCCATAAACCATCTATTGGGGTAACATCTAATGATCTAAAGGTGTCTCAAACCCTTCTTCCAGAGGACCGCCTCGAAGGTACACCATATCTTACATTGTCTAATTTTGTCAGTCTCTCCGTCTCCGGCTGCCTAAGGTTACTACTATTACTGCGGTTGTAATCTACATTCCTACAATGGCTAGATGGGTCAGAGCACAAAAATCGGTTACCTCCACTGCTGTCCATATGTGGCTGATGGCTCGAGTGATGATGTCCTGAGCATAACGGAGAGGTGGAAGGAGATGAACTGTCGGAGTCTGAAGAGCTTTTCCACGGGTGTCTCAGCCCTCGACCTGAGTGACCGAATATGAGATCAGAGAGGTCATCCGCACTGTTAGATTCCCTGGTGCTGCTGTCTGTACTGCAGGAATAGTCTGAGCAGCTACTGAAAAGGGAACTGTTATCGCTGTATGAGTCTGTTTCAAACTTCACATGATGCCCATTGCAGTAAGCTTCTGAGCTGGTGGTATGGGCCGAATTGGGTGAGTTGTGGCCAGATGTAATGGGACAGTGTCCTGTCAACGGCCGAGATGCCTTGGATTTAGAGTTGCAACCGACTTTGTCCCTGAGAGATTTTGGAGCCCTGGGCAAGCATCTACAGAAAATAAAATTATTCACGTGTTCCACACTAAGACTTGATAAAACATGTACACTGAAAATTTTGTACCTTGCATAGAGAAGCATGTATGCTGCCTGTTTCTTGACTGTCCCGAATTCCACAGTTTTGACCTGACAAAAATACATGGCAGTTGATATATAATTCAGTGAAAACTATGTGGAAGACGACTGAGGAGACAAGCAAATGACTGTTCAATAAGGAAATTACTGGTCCTCAATGCAACTCTAGTTTACCATGTAAGGTTATACAGAACACTGCAATTAGACTAATGTCCTACCCCCACCCCACCCCACCCCCCAAAAAAATTACAAAACATATGTACCTTCCCCCGAGTAGAAAGTTTTGCAACGGTTATTCATTATTCCGTTAATCTGTTATCTTCGTTGTCTTACTAACATACTGACTAAAGAAAAAAAAAACATAATTCTCATACATAAGCCCATATAAGAACTTACCACACTGTCATCAATCTTGAACCACTTGTTCTGGATGTTCTTTACATAGCTCACATAATGGCCTGAAAATGTAGCATTCATGGTATCCAAGTGGACAATCACACCGTATAGCTTATAAATAGGTGCCTTATCATCACTTGCCCGACTCATATATGGTGCCATATCCAATATCTCAGGGAAATCTATCCACTTGTTAAGTTTTCCAAATTTACCGACCTGCAAATTGAATCATGATTGGGAAACTGAGTGAGTATATGGAAGAATATCAAACTATCCGTAGATGATGTTGAGCAACGACGCACCTGAAACCGCTTTAGTACAATTGTAAGGATATTAGGGGCCTCCAATACTGTAAGCTTCTTTTTAGCCTTTTGATAAGATTTGCACCTAGAGAAACAATAGTTAATTGCACATTAGTAACCAAAAGAGTTACTGCATTTAGTTAGCACAACTGGCTGGCATGAACAGTTCCCTACTAAATCAATATAGATTGAACACAAATAATAGTTGAGCACATTCATTACGAACTACATCTTCCTGACATGGCAATGGCGGATGATTAACTTTCAAACTGTACAAGGTTACTTCAGTGTCTAAACCCCAATCATTCTCCTTCTGCATGGAATCCCATGTGTGTTTAACAAAATGATAGTGATGAATACCTACACAAATAGGGTTAAATATATAGAATAAAGCATGTCATGGAGAAATATGTTTCACTTAGTCGAACAGATGTTGTGAAGAAACACACTACTGCTCTTATTCACGAATAATAACTATAGCAGACAGTCTACCTTGCACAGTTGTATTTGTTATCTGCATCCAAAGTCTCTGAGTCGGTAAAACGTTTAAGAGCATCTTCCAAGGTTCCTATGCTTCCTTCTATCTCAACAGATAGATCCATAATTCTTTCAGGACAATCAGATTTGCTTCCACACTTTAGGCATCTTACCTGCAAAATTATAATTGCTATAAGTATCACCCAGATAGTATCGTAATAGATGTCTATCACTGTCAACAGTATGGCGGTTAGGAAAGTGACTACTGTGTAAATAACAGACTTTTATTACTAGTATTATCATGTAGATGGGCCACGTATATACCTTGGATTGAAGGTATCCTCCAAACGTAAGGCCTACAAGAGTGGTTTCTTCTTCCACAGTGCTAGACACTTTATTAACTGCCTCTTTCATGCAAATAGATTGCATTGTGTCAACGACGTATCTGCATGCATCGTAGCCACAAACAGTCAGTTTATGCAATATTTTCCTTCACTGAGATTGCAGATTGAAGACACGGCGAAAACTACCTGAGAAATTCATGTGCATCTTCCTCTCGTCCGTTACTCAGATGGCTTCCAATGTTTGGCAACTGCGAAATTATTCCTACAGGAGATATTGGAGAATTCCCATCCTTTGCCTTTAATATCAAATTCTCAAATTCACACGTGAAACACCAATCTCTTTTGGTACCTGAAGTATTCAATAGTCCTTAGTACGGAACAGCAAGAGATAAAACCAAATTTATAATTGAAAGTCACATACAGCTTTTGGAGTGAAGTCCTTGAAGAAGATATGCAGTTAAGGGTGGAGTGAATGACAAACATTGCAGCACAGCGTTTGCATAGCAGCTGCATAACAAAAGTTACATTTGATTATACAGTACAATTTTAACTTATATGACACTTCCACGAAATCTTCAACTGTTCTTCCAATCAATCAAATTTTCAAAAAGATACAGAAATCTAATGCCCATTTATGAGTAACCTCAGGATAGAAACTACATAAATAAATATTAATGATAAACATTCAGGCAATAATATCAAAACCGGGGGAGGAGTGGTAATCAAAATTTACTATAAATTAAACTTTTAAGCTATTTGATCCTCATCGATCCCAGCATCATTAGTTGATCAATAAAAACTAGGAGAACCAAGATGGCACTTAACACATCATTATATTCTTAATTCCTAAAGAATAATCTAGTCAGAAGCATTACCTGTTGCCACAGTTTACAAGGCCACAGGGCTGGAGCTCTACCTTGTTCCATCCATAAAGACTCGTAAACAATTCATAAGAAAATAATCCCTGCAAAATAGAGTAGAAAAGTAAGAAAAAGCCAATGAAGAAACACTTGGATTTGCTATGGATAACCAATTAAACATGTACACAAACACTTTGACTATGTGAGTCTCCCAACCTTGTTGCCATGTCTTTCATCAGCTCCACAACGTTTTGCCAGTATTGATGCTTTAAAATTGTCTACAGCTTTCCAAGTAGAGGTTTTCGAACCATTTGCAACTTTAAGTGAGCAGCTTTTGTCATGGGTGGCCACTTTGGACTTCACCAAATCAACCGTAGTCACACTAGACACAACTTTCTCTCCACTATTTATATATGAGTGTGTCACATGAGAATTTGATGGCAAACTTCCAACCAGCCCAGACTTCAATGACTGTACAGTGCAGACTGATTCAGTGGAGTTTAAAGCGCGTCCAAGCCTTTCACCAAACAAGGAAGAGCGGCTTGTGTTCTGTGAGTGTGAGTGAGTAACATTATTGGCTTGGCAAGCATTATCCCCTTTCATACTATGAACGGTTCCATCTCCGTTCGCAGCAGATGAGCGCCTAGGCTTTGATTTATGATCGGTGCTGCTGAGGATACAATCAGCCTTCTTAGAAGAAGATAATGGTGAAGAGCCTACCTTTTGAGTATCTGCCTTGGTCTCTGCACTATGAGGTGATAGAACGGCAGCTGATGAACTGCCTTTGACTTCTTTACCCGCAGAAACATTGAAGACACTGTTTCCCAAATCTTTTGCATGCTTATGTATTTTCGAGCTACATATGATAGGGTTCTCAACCCCAGACGACCATGAATTTATTTTCTTGGAGGAAGCAACTTCATTAGAAGGCTCACTGATCACAGAAAAAGAAAAGCGTGGTTCTGCATCCACATGACTGCTCTTCGCATTATTTCCATGTAAATTTGCTGCACGACGTACTGAAGATCCAATATTAGACAAGCCATCATTCTTTGACTGAGATTTTGTTTTATCAGATTCTGACCATCTGTAGTCCAACGCTCCTCCCCAGAAGTCAGATGCATTAGACTGTGCAACTAAAGGATCAGAACCTTTGACACTCAAACTGGAGATAGTATACGATGTCCTCTGACTGTCACGTTGACCAGATTTTGTTTGTGTCTCATTCAATTCGGAGTGGTCAGTGGTGGTATTACCTTTCACAGCAGATGATTTAATTTCACTATCACCTTTGGCAACGGATGTATCAGCGAGCTGATGTCCATTAGATTTTTCAAGATCACTTGAACCACTGCTGTCTGGAGTTGATGCATCATCGGATGAGTCACTATCGACACTGGATGATGAAGATCCGGAACAAAATGATGAGCTAAAGGATGCTGCTGAGTTGGATGGTTTTACATCTTGCACACTGTCAGCTTTGCCATGATTACTCTTCCGTTGTAACTGCTCTGTGTGACCTACACCACAGAAGGCATCTCCTTCTGAATGGGCGCGCGATTGTTTCAAGTATCTGTTCTCAGTCTCAACAGAGCCAACGAGAGTCTCTTCTTTCTCTTGATTAAATGCCTTAGAGCGTTGATAGCTCTCTGCGTCAGAAGTTTGATTCACAATGATGGGAGGACAGCATTTATCTTTATGACCTTCCCGCCAATGGAAGATTTGACACTTTGCAGAGCTGAAACATATGAGTATGCTATGTTAGATAGACAATACTTACGAATAAAAAAGCCATGTAGCAACTAGCAACTAAGTAACACGTAGATAAGATCTGACAAAAACAGAAAGGAAAAACAATGTATAATGCATTTGACATGTCTATAAAATATATCATCACTTGATAATATATTTTACGTAACAAGATTTGCAAACACACCGTTACGTAACGAACATGCCTCATGGTAACAGAAAATTCACTTGGATATAACAGACATGAACAAATACCTAAACTCAAAGACATTGACAATTATGGCCTAGCGGTGATCAAGAACATCATTCGCGCTCCCTTTTAGATAGGGAATCTGCATGCATGAATCCGCATGCCATCACATTTTAAGAAATTATAAAGGATCGCCTCACCCCTCTCCTACCCTCGTCCCCCATAACTACATAGTACACACTTACCCTGATGAGCTCCAAAACTCTGTTATTAGTGAAAAACATGTTGAAAACAACATCCCTCACCTTCTGTTACGACATTACAATAGGACTCCTAAAACACGAAAGATTCCCTCTCAAGCCTCCTAGAGAGCATTAGAATGATCTCTCAAGTGCCTGAAAAGATAACTGAGTTATATTTTACTACGCTTCATCAGCCAATCAAACGCATACCTTACTAACCCATAACAGACTTCAATTTCCTCCAATAACCTTCTAATAAATATCTCATGAATTCCCTCCTTAAGCTCCCAAGATGCTCCTTTATCACTTCTACCAAGTGATCTAACCCAATACACACACTGCTAAGATTCAAAGTCCACTCAATACACTCAACAAACAACACCACATGTCAAAGCACAACAATGGATCAAGAAATAAATCTAGCTCAAGCCTAAACCAATGAATCAACATACCAATATCGAATAGACTTGCAGCGTGAACACCTAGTTGTGGTGGGACTCAAACAAACAGCACATTGATAAGCAACCTCAGCACACTTAGCCTTCTCCGCAACCTCAGCGCATTTAGCCTTTTCTGTGACCTCAGGACAGTACACAAACGAACCCTTTTGCACAGGAACCTCACGTCCGTACCCAAAAGCAGCTTTCTTTAACCCCACATCGGCATAATACCCGACCTCTTCTGCCTCCAGCTCCGCCATAGCAGCTTCTTCCGCGGCCAAAAGCATCAAACGCTTGATCTCCACCTCCTTGGCCACCGCAAACCGCCATTTCCGACGAATTACGTAGCCAATTACAGGAAAACTCAAAATCACCAACAACTTCAGATACCAAAACCCTAAATTAATATAATATGAAAACTCCGGAACAAGCATTTATACCCCCGCCACAACACACACATCCAGCACCTTCGATTTCTCCCCAATTTCTTCAAAACCCCGAACCCCCGCCACCACCTATAAAATCGCCTCACCGTCTCAAAATCCCAGCAACCAATTGACCTCGCCGCAGCAACCAATTACACCTTTCAGCTGCGATCGGGATAATCCTCGACGAAATGGGATTTGATGCATCAAATTTGTGCACGCGAAATTCCTGAGAGAAAATCCGAACAGCGGAAACGCCAGCAGAGCTGATAGTGACGGAAATCGCTGGAGCGATTGGTCTTCTTCGGATTTTGGCCAGATCGAAAATTTAGGGCTATTGTTAGGAGAGAGAGAGAAATAGACAGCGAGAATCGGAGAGGAAGCAAATTGAACAAGGAAAGTATATGCAGTAATAATTTATAATTATTTTTTTATTAAATTGGGAAATCTTTTACTAGCATGTAAGGAAATTAATCAATAAATGGTAAATTTCATAACAAAATAAATAAATAAATGGTACTTAAATCAGTACACGCCTTACGAATTTTACAGTTTATAAGTAAGGAATTAAGAAATATAATATTAGTAATAAATGTTGATGAACCCTTAAAAGAGTGAGTGGGTAATTAGTGGTAATTTAACTTATTTTCATTATTACATCATGGCTTTTAATATGTATTTTAATTGAAGTGTGAATTGAAAAGATAGGGGAATATTGAGCAAGGAATTACGGCATGGGGAAGCGTGAGGCATTGGCTCAGCAAAGATTCCCGATTGGTGGGCCACCGACGCGGTAGTTCGGTTTAACCGGTTCGTTCAATTGTCCTGAATCTCGGTTCAATTCTGATTCAAGGAATCTTTATGCTTAAAAAATTAAGAAATCTTTCTGTATCAAAAAAAAAAAAATTAAGAAATCTTTTAAGTGCAAATAAATTTAGGAATCAACATGTTTCTAGTACTTTTCATAGGTTGCAGTTTTTGCACTCCATTTGATCTCATTGATCAATTTCGAAAGACATTTCAAATTAATTTCATGTTTAACCGATGACATTAAGATTAAGGCACATGGTATTTAAAGTAGGTAATGATGTGATAGTTTTTCTCCAATTAGTATTAATTTTCGCCTAAGCGAAGCTTTTGATTGGTTTAGTTCGATCCTTAAAGTCAGATGATGTTGAAATGGGAAAGGGAAAAAGATATATGCCGTTTGAAGAGAATACTAAGTGCATACGCCCATGTAAATGTGGGAAGGTTTTGCTGATGAGAATGTGTATTTTTGGCTAGGTTTTATCCAAGGTTTTGTTCTTGGATATTTCAAATGGAACTGAACTTTTATTTTATGGAAAAGACAAACAAATGACAAAAGATCGGATATGATGAGTCTCGTTTTATCTGAAAGTTTCAGAAAAGAAAATACATTATAGCTTTGTATTTGACGCAGAAATTCGGTAAGTTTGGAAAACCTAACGAACAAAAAAAGAGATCCCTTTCACAAGGAAATGTGAAGATTTCTAACAGGTAAATGCAAAAGGTAAATGTTTCATCACGACGCAACGAATTGGGCAAGAATTAAGTTACTAGGAAAAAAGTGCAGGTAAGCTTGGTGGGATGATTGCTTATTAAGCTAAGAATCGTCAAATGACATTTTTCCTCCTTGGATATAAGTCTTCCAGTTCGTTGAATTTGATCACGATACACGACTTGAGGGCACCGACGGGTATCCTCTTCTAACCTGCTGAATGTATACTCATTCTTCATTCTCATATTTATAATTTCTTTGGCACGCTCCATAAAATGAATAAGCAGCCAGCACCTCGCTGCTTCTCCGTCCTTCGAGCAGAAATTGATTCAGTGGAATAATTTTACAGCAGCAGGTAACTGATCCTGGTTTTGATTCTGAAAAAAAAAATTACCCGAGCCATAATAAATATAATATGACAACTTTTTCCAAATATCAGAGTTGGTTAGTTTAAAATTTTATAGAAACTGACGATAAATTTATTTTTATTTTCCATTAAGAAACTAGATAGAAGTTGGCTTTAGCATTAATAATGATATGTTATGGAAATATTCATTTATGTTAAAGCTAATTATTTAGCATAAATGAATATTTCCCCCAAAAAAAAATGTGTTCTGCTGGAGGGAGCGTGTAAGAACAGTGTCCTGTTTGCATGGTAGAAATCAATCTTCCAAAAAAAGCAAGAAAAGCTCACCAATGCTCTAAAAATCGACAATGGCAATACACATTTCACGTAAAGCCATCCATTTATTCCTGAGAATCCCAACTGCATTTCAACCCAACATTTCCCTCCGCCGATATATCCCCTCTCCTGCATTCCACACTTCCTGCAACACCCCCTACAAAGAAAATCCCAAGCATCAAATCCTGTCAAGAAACTGGTAAAAAACCGTTAAGGGAGAAAGTCCTAACTAGATATCTTTCTGCATCTTTCTCTCCTCCTATGTAACATCAGTCGTCTGAAATTTCATTTACAAGGATTGATTTAGAGTCGTCTTCCTGATGGATTGCCGCTAAATTAAGCGATTTGAAATATTAGGAAGGTGGCTCTGGACATTGAATTTAAACGAAGCTATGGAATTTCAGCGATTGAATCAGTTGATGTACTTATGGTCTAGATTGAAGTCCTGCCGTGTTTCTCTAGTGGGTGGTAATCACACAGCTAGCAGATTCTGCACTCGCTAGAACTCGCTCGCTCGCAGCCTTCATTCTTCAGCCCTCAGCTTTCTCGATTTCATTTTCAAGCATTCCCTTTTATTGTTTTTTTATACCTCATATTTCTCTTCCTGTTCTTGATTTTATTTTCTTTGCTTAATTCTTCTGTCTTTTTGAGTTATGGCTGTTATTGAATTGTCACCCGTTACACGTAGTAAAAAACTTCACCAGTATTTCTTCCGCAGCGAGGTCTTGCCTCTGCAGTCGAATAAACAGGCCAAGTTCATGATGTTCAGCCTCCCAACCGCAAGACTGACTAGGTTCATGGCGCGTCTCGTGTTCCTTACTTTTGTAATCGCCTCCTTCCCGTGGATCGGGTCTGTTGTTGGACGTCCGTTGAGCCAGGAAATGTCCGATTCTGCTGCATTCAAGTCTGCATACGTAGAAACTGATGACTCAGGATTCGGATTCTTGCCAAAGCTGTTCCGTGATCTTAGGAATGACGGGATTCTGAGAGGGTATGAGAAGAGTTTGGTTGTTGCTGGAGATGATGTCCAATCCACAATCAACGAATTGATGAATTTTCAGATGGAGATGGAGATGGTTTCGAGCTCGGATGTGGAGAAACAAAACTCTTTACCCGAAGAGGCTTTCGATATTGCATTCATCAACGGTGAGACTGTCGAGGATTTTGTTGACCGCAGCCTCAAACCAGGAGGAGTTGCAGCCGTGCGCGTTAATGATGAGTCAGTAAACTCGTTCCAGAAGCCAAATGGCTACAAGATCATCTACCTCAGGAAATTCAGCTCAAATTCTTTCATAATTGTATTAAAGAAAACATCAGAAGATGATTCGTCCTTATTGACCGACCAGTCGCCAACTCACCGTCGTTTATTTGGGTTTGCTACCGAGGCACGCAAGGCAGCATTGAAGAAACTAGAAGATGTGCTGCTCGAGCCTCCCCGAGCCTCGTCAGGGAAATCAAGAACGTACCACAAGCGGACCAAGTACTTACCGGACTTGCTCGGGGACTCGCTCGAAAGCTACCCGAGAAGAGTTTTTATCGATGTGGGATTACCGGAAAAGGAAGGAGGAAGCGGGAGCAGCTGGTTTGATCTCAACTACCCGACTCGCAACCTGGACTTCGAAAAGTACAAAATCGAGACAGTCACGGAGGAGTCGTCGGGGAAGGAGGTGGTGCAGATAGGGATGTCAGACTGGCTGCAGAGGAATGTGAAGGAGGAAGAGTATGTAGTGATGAAAGCGGAGGCCGAGGCAGTGGAGGAGATGGTGAAGAGCAAGGCGATCAGGCTGATCGACGAGCTATTTATGGAGTGCAGGCCGAGAGGATTGAGTAATAGTAATCAGAACAGAAGAGCTTACTGGGAGTGTTTGGCATTGTATGGGAAGCTTAGGGATGAAGGTGTTGCAGTGCATCAATGGTGGGGCTGAACCGAAGAAGATCGAAAAAGAGGAGGAGAAAGAAGAAGATGATCAAGTTTGCGAATTTCTGAATTTAGTGATGATGGGTTTGATTGGAAAAAAATCATAGTGTGTTTTAAGTAATTTTGTGTTTTGTGATTGAGGACAAAAGTATGGAGGGAGAAGGTTGTCCTGTTTTATCTGTTTGTTTGATTGGGTGAGAATTCGGGGGTGTTCCATTTGTTCATTTATTATTTATTTTCAACATTATATAAATCTTATATTTTTTAGAAATTTGTTGTAACTTATTCATACAAAATCTAAAACCATAAGCCCTATTAAATTTTCAGATAATTGTAGATTTGTAGGCGTGAATTTTACGAAAGCCTATTATAGATTTCAAGATGAACAGCTGAAAGGGCAGCAGAAGCAAGTATTAAATCAAGTTGCCGGAAAACAATAAGGCTAACTTTACCTTCCAGATTATCATCGTTGCATTCCTGAAGAAATCGATTGTAGCATGCTTAAACACAACATGTTGAAAATGGCATGAACTAATCAGAAATTCGCATTTTGCAAAAACCCCGATGCCCTGCAAAAAAAGAAGAAGAAGAATTGATGGTTGGAGTGAATTTTGGAGATACATAGACTTCAGATACATCCTCAATGACTGAAGAGGAGTAGTAGTATTATATCAACTGGCAAGCTTGACTTCTGAAACAGAACTGATTTTGAACAAATATACCTGTATGCAAGGCAAAGATAGCCGGGGCTGTACCAGGCATAAATTGGAAAGACACCATGCTGCTGCTCGATACTCAACCATCTGATCAGCCACATTCTCTATTACCACTCAAATCTCTTCCACTTCTCCAGCTGCCTTGGCTGTAAAAAAAATACACATTTCAACACGACTATTTGTGGTTCAACAATAAATGAATAAATCAACTAATCTCTGCTCAGTTTTCTCATTACTAATTTAATCTTTCATTTCTGGACATTTCGACGGATTCCACTAACCACGTTAAAAGAATAAAAAAAACCTTCGCTTTCTTGCAGATGAAACACAAATCACATAACCACTTGTTACACTACTCCCTCATCAGCTTTGCAATTTTGTCGATATTGGGCACAACGCAACAATCAAATATCAATGAACTTTCGGCATCAAATAGTTGCAGAAGTAGCAAGGCTTTGCCCAGTAATCTAAGCTCTAGAAAAGTCACACATAAATATCAATCAACAAACAATAACTTCCATCGAGAACAAAAACAAACAATAACTAAAAAAACACCAGAAAACAACCACACACACATTCAGTTAGATGCATTGCCTTCAATCTCTGAGATGTGACCAAAGTAAGAGACTTTGGTTTCAAAAAGCAAAATCCATCAAGAACTAATCAGTTGTGGCATTCCATTCAACTGAATCTCAGACCTAAAGATTCACAGTACCCAACTCTCAAATTCTCAAACATGTAAGTCAAAATCCAACCAAACCTTATATACCCAGAGACCCGGGTCTCCCAAAAATCAAACTTACCTGATTGCAGACGCCAAGGCGGCTTTGAGGACGAGGGTGTTCGATAATTACCTACTCGAACAATCCCACGCACAAAGAGATCACTTCCTTAATTACCAACGAAACACGTTTTCTTCTGAGAGCCTTTTAGCAACGAAATCATATTCGTGTTGAAATAGATATAGCAACGATATTCTATCTAGTAACGAATGTAACTGTATAGAAGAGAGGGCTGCGTGGACTGGACTCGCCGACTCACGTTTTCATCGCGCAGCTTTCTCTCCCTCTCTCTATAACAAACAAAGAAACTCATCGGATTCCATGGCGGCGGGGTCAACGGTACCGGAGAATCTCAGCCGGGAGCAGTATGTGTACCTCGCGAAGCTAGCTGAGCAGGCCGAGCGCTACGAGGAGATGGTGAAATTCATGGAGAAGCTCGTAGTCGGCTCAACCGCTACCGGATCGGAGCTGACAGTGGAGGAGCGGAACTTGTTATCTGTAGCGTACAAGAACGTGATTGGTTCGCTGAGGGCGGCGTGGAGGATTGTGTCGTCGATTGAGCAGAAGGAGGAGAATAGGAAGAACGAGGAGCACGTTGGGTTGGTGAAGGAGTATAGATCTAAGGTGGAGGAGGAGTTGACGGAGGTTTGTGGTGGGATTTTGAAGCTTCTGGATGAGAATCTGGTGCCGTCGGCAACGGCGAGTGAGTCGAAGGTGTTTTATTTGAAGATGAAGGGGGATTATCATCGGTATTTGGCGGAGTTTAAGATTGGGGAGGAGAGGAAGGAGGCTGCTGAGGATACGATGAACGCTTACAAGGCTGCTCAGGTGATTGAGTTTAACACTTATGACATTTGATCAACTCAGATCTTCAGTTTTTGTATATGGATTTCGAAGCTTGAATTGTTAGGGTTTTAGGTATGTTTGGGAATATTATTGATTTGGATTTCATGATTTTTGGAATTCTGGTGTGTGAATAGTGTCCAATTGGTGTCGATTGAAGATTGGGGATTTCGGTGTGTGAATAGTGATTGAATTGTTGGATTGGTGGGGTTTTGATGTTTCATATGTCTTTGGATTTGTGAAGGATATTGCCTTGGCTGATCTGGCTCCCACTCATCCTATACGATTGGGGCTGGCGTTGAACTTCTCTGTGTTTTACTATGAGATTTTGAATTCATCTGACAAAGCTTGCAGTATGGCGAAGCAGGTATGTTTGTGAAGCTAACTATTTATTTGTCAAATATCGTGTTTCTTGATATCTGTTTTTTTGTTTTGTTTGTGTGTAAAATTTGCATAGATATTGGCATTGGTATTGGGTTTTGTGTATCTTTTGTTTTTTTAAGTCAAAGTCTGACTGCTGATTACTATAGATAGCTGTCTGATCTACATAGTTGAATCCCACTTTGCGACGAGATGTCTGTTATTGGTCCTGATACGTGGTAACGCGGCAGATCTGAGTATATTTTTCCTTTGAGGTCCTTGTATACTTAGTTGAGCTAGATTTGTGATGTTTTCACCGGCAAAGTATCTGAGTGTTTGCAATTAATGCTAGTAGCTTTCTCGGATCTAGTATACTTTGTTATACAAACATGTGCACAAGTTGACCATTTATATATCGGTAGAACAGTTCATTATAAGATTAGTGACCATCAGTTTTCATGTAGTTGTTTCATGAGCCCCTTCTTTTCATGGGCTTTATGTTTACTTTATGAATTATGAGGTTTCTTCACCACCTATGATTTCCTCTTTTATTCAGTCTCTCGGTATAGCTTCATGAAACTCGGAGTAATGATTGCTGACCTTAATTGATATACTGGAAAGTGCTGTACATGCCGATACGTTGATTGTATAGTTTAAGATCCAAGGTTGTACTTTTAGGCAATAATGGGATCAACTTACTCTTACTGCCCCTACATTTGGTTGCATGATTACCTGGGATCTGGTTTCATATATGATTACACATGTATCTCATGTCAATCATGGCCATGTGGGCTACCATGCATAGTGGCGAACATGTATGGACAGTTCCATTTTCAAGAACAGCTTTTCATTTATGACAAAACTTCTTTACAGGCATTTGAGGAAGCAATTGCCGAGCTGGACACATTGGGTGAGGAATCATACAAGGATAGCACTTTAATCATGCAACTCCTCAGGGACAATTTGACTCTTTGGACGTCGGATGCTCAGGTAACCCTCCAGTCTTGTACTAAAAATGACGTTGAAACATCTGAAGTTCAGATTCTTATCTGGGTGGAAACAATTGTCTTGTGGATTCTCATTTCTCCTTTTACTTTAATGCCAGGACCAGCTCGATGAGCCGTAAAGAAAGTTACGTGAAAGGGCTATTTTCTCCAAGGAAGAATTTGATTGTCCTTTGTCCTTTGTGCTATGCAACAAGCCGGCAATACATAATTGAAATGCCTAAACATTTGTGCTGAAAATTTGTGTCGTGTCTGTCTGGTATGAACCTCTAAATTTCTTTGGCTTTTTAGCCATCAAAATAGCAATGTTCGCAGCTGTGTGTGAAATATGAAATATCCAATGCCACCATCTAAATCAGTGTTCTGTCACCATTGGCAGCTATGTTTTCATCACATTACTGAAGACTTCAAATCTTTTGAGTAGTTGACTCATAATACTACACTACAATGTTTTGGTCATGGTTTTGAGCCGATAAAAGCAAAGATGAACTTAGTCGATTTTTGATTAAATAAAAGTCAATGTAGGCCACCTGGCAAGCAATGAATATATCACTGATTCCCTGTTGCAGATAAGTTCATGTTCATTGGATTGTTGATCCTTGCCAACTCATTCATTGCTGGAAGTATAATCCAAGGGCGAGAAACAACTGCTTACATCGTGTCCTTCCGATATGCACCAGCATAGGCGGATCGTTGTTTAAAGAAGACTACTAAAGTAGTGCAATAGGCATGGAGAAATAAACAATTCGGGTACATATGAAGGGCCGTCAGGTAGACTTTTAATTGATCAAAATGTTGCACATTGAGGACTCGAGAGATGTATGCCATGTCCTGCATTCAGTTCCATTGCTTTAATCTCTGGTGTTGCTCTTGATCCATTCCAAATATGGGATGCTGCCTCCTGTGATGGGCAGAGCTATGACCTCTGGCACCCTTGGTCACAAGATTTAAAGAGGGGAACTAGTTAGGCAATAACATACATGCTATTTGACATTTGTCTCTACTCTCTAACATGTTTTCCGAATTCGACCCATCAAGCTCAATAGCTATAACCAAGATGGATTTGTTTTAGACTATATTACAGAGCAGCATTGAGGTTATTAGGCAGATATCATGCACAAATAATTTGGACAAATTAGACGAAAGGTTACTCTTTCTTCTTATCAACAAAGAGGTCAAGGAGGATTATTTTGCCCAGATAAGACCATGTCTGATCTCTTTCGATTCAGTTTCAGGAAGCAAGTGCCTTTAACAAATCATGTTAGACACATAGAGTTGGCAAATTGGCAATGACTGGAAAACTGACTCTATCTTGATATTCAAAAATCACGAGACTTCAAACTAGTTTAAAACCAGAAAGCAAATTACGCAATACCAAGTACCGACCAAGTTTAAAACCTACGCGAAATGTGGAATGTGAGAAAGTTTATCTTACTCGTATTCATGATTAACCTTGACATGCTCTGTAAGAGCTTCCAAGAGAGACTCCCTAGTTTTGATTATAAGCAGCTCCTCGGAATCAGTTTGAATCTGCAGGGAATTTCCAAATGGTAAAATTTTGGGCATAAAAAATGACTGACTTCAGAACTCAAAGTCTCGGTAATACAGGCAGATGATTATAATTTTGAATGTGTTGTGGCTAAAGCAAAGTCTTTAGTCTTTACCCACCTCTCCTTTCCATTGGTAAACTGATTCAACACCTGAAACAAAAAAACTTTTTCATATGTAATAGGGAAAGTGAATTCCACCAGTGTCTATATATCAAAAGCATGACCTCCGGATTCAAAGGAAACTATATACATAGGAGATGTAAATAGTAGATACCAGAACTAAAATAAGCTCGAGCCTTAATACATTTCTCTATTCTAAACAACAAAAAAGAAACACTAGCTAGCTTCGACAAGTTCAACACAAAAAGGTAACACAAGATATCGGCACAGGCACTGGCAGGCGAACAGCATATGGATAGCATTAGCTCCAAAAGATATACTTGCCTGGCACTCGATTCACACATGCAGCAAGCTTTTCCTTTACTATGCTCTCCGCTAATTTCTTACCTGCACCCAAATTCATCAATTTTCTCAAAAATTGTGACAGGAAAGGTTCATCCAAACCACAAATAACATTTCATCACAAGATAAAACATGTTCAACATCACCATCAGTGCCTGTGCCCATGGCGCCATAAATCTCACCAAGTCGTAAATAAAAAATGTAGTAAAATCAGAAATGGAGCAAATGTGCCGAAACCTAATTCCTTGTTCGGCACAGTGACGTAAACCACAATACTCGGAACGGTGTTGCCGCTGGCAGCCATCGCGATCGTCCGCGTCGACCTGAAAGGCACCAATTTCGAAAAGAATCATCAAAAAGATGCGAAATTCTACAAACTATCGAATAAAAAATGGGTATGAATTTGAGATCGAATGAAATGAGAAACCCTAGGGGTTTTCGGAGAGGCTGAGATAGGGTGGAGGCGAAGGATGAGGAGGAGGAGAGGAAGATAATAGATGAAAAGCCAAAGGTGAGGACGCACAGAGTTCCAAAGGCGAGGAGGCGGCGGCGTTGGTAACGGATAACGGGGGCGGAGGATATGAGCGATAAAGGCATGACGCTTTGGTGTAACGGAGTGACGTCAGTGTCATGACTAGGTCCTGTTTGGAAATTGGATTTATTTTTATGAAAAATAAACGAAGTTTGGAAATTCGAAAATCTTAAACTTGTAATTCAAATATATGAAAGAAAAATAAAATAGAAATTCCAGACCAATTTGTCCAAAATCACACTTGACGATAGTAAAATTTCTCCCCAAAAAAACAGTATAGAAAAATCCACTATCAAAAAAAATATATAGAAAATTCATTGATATTTCAATGAATTTCATCGAGCATTTGGAATTCAAGTTCTCATCAAGGATCAACACTGCAAATCTCACCGACGAGATTTATCTTTTACAAGCGTCAATGAAAGGGGATCAAGTGACCTTCAAATGGTCAATTTAGGGTTCTGTTTTTCCTTCCCTCGAGATTTATCTTTTACAAGCGGCAATGAAAGGGGATCAAGTGGTCAATTTAGGATTCTGTTTCTTCCTTCACTCTAGGCGGTTTCATGCCTAAGAGGGTTTCTTTGAGTTCTACCTAGGTCAGATTGTTGTTTGGTTTTCACTAGGTCTGACTGTTGTTTGGTTTTCGTTCAACATCTGTTGTTGATCGATTTCATTTTCGAGTTTGTGGTATCATTGCTACTCCCGAGGGGGAATACTGAATTTCAATTTTGGGTTTTTTGGATGCGGTGTGGTTTTGCTTGGCCGGCTACTTCCGTCGTCCATGATGCAAGCAACTGCCAGCAAGTGGTGTGGATGCCATGAGGATGAGCCGCTGTGTGGCTGTCATGGCGATGATGCAGCTGTCTACAGCTTGGCTGTGCTGGCAATCCTTGTATGCAAGTGGATGGATTAAGGACACGTGTGGCCTGTTTACTTTCGGTTAATGTTTTTTTTATGTTCTTCTTATTTAAAGTGGATTACTCATCTAGGCGTGAGGTCAAGTGGAGCAACGGCCTACTTATCTTATCGTGCTCGTTTATATTATCGGAGCTGGCCTTTGTATCTGCTTTATGCAGTTTATCAAAAAAGAAAAGAAAAAGTAAATAAATAAGTATACCAAAAATACCATAATTATGTTAGCATATCACCCAACGAGAATTCCCCACGTGTCCGGCAATGTGTGACCCTCTGCACCCCCGTCCCCCGGACACATACCCATGTCCGACAATCAAATTACCATTCTGCCCCTGTCAAACGGACACGCAGAATATATTTTCTTCTCCTTTTCTTCCAATGGATATCTCTCTAAAGATCGATCACTATAAAGTCTCATTTTTCTCTCTATCATCCTCTCTCTCCTCAACGTCTTACAGACCTACCTAAAGCCGCTGCTGCTCCATTAAGTGGCTAGCTCAGTTACAGAGACTAATTTCAACCAAAACCGAATCTTTTTCTGATCGGGAAGTTTCAATCTTTGTCGGATTCCGGCGAGTCCCGGTTCCCTAATCTGCCAATCGATCAGACCCAGTTGGGGATTTTGGTGTCTTTCTGATTTGCGGGATTAATGGTGATGAGTTTGGAGTGCGGAGCAGGAGCAGGAGCAGATTCGCTGCTGTGGGGGTTGTTGCCAGTGCAGAGCGAGGAGTGCTTGGAGGTGATGATTGAGAAGGAGAAGGAGTATGAAGTTGGAGCTGATTATGTGATGAGATTGGAAAATGGGGATTTGGATTTGAATGAGCGGAGGAGCAGTGCTGTGCGTTGGATTACAAAGGTTTGATCTTTATGTTATTTTGATTTATTTTTTGTTCGAATTTGGATTAGGATTTTAGGGTTTGTGGAGTAGGATGAGAAATTTTGGCTTATGGATGTGTTGGATTTTGTTGATTGTTGAACAGGCAAGCGTTCATTGTGGATTTGGACCGCTTTGCGCTTATCTAGCGATCAGTTTCATGGATCGGTTTATGGCGGTGTACAAGTTTCCAGTGAGTAGGAGATGCCTTAATATGGAATTCGAGATAAATATTCGAATCTTGATGAAATCTAATTGGTATTTTGTGTGTATAATTGGTAGAAAGGAATTGACTGGACGACACAGTTGTTGGCGGTGGCTTGCTTATCCATAGCTGCGAAAATGGAGGAGACTGAGACTCCTTTCACCATGTCGTTGCAGGTTAGTCTTTGTCTCCAGGTAGTTTCATTTTAGCTATTGTCAGATTTCGTTGCTGAGGTGTAAAGGACTTTGTTGTTGAACAGGCTTGCAGCACTAAATATATATTTGAGGCTAAGACTATTCAACGAATGGAGCTGCTAGTGTTGAGTACGTTGAATTGGAAAATGCAGGCAGTGACGCCATATTCTTTCATCGATTCTTTTCTACATATGATTAACAGAGATAAAGATCCGTCTAGAACATTGTTCTTTAAAGCTATCAAACTCATCTCCGACACAAATAAAGGTGCATTTATGTTTTCATCTCATTTGACTGTCGAGTATATGAACTAGATTTGAAACTTAGAATCTGATAAGTATGACCAATGTACCATTGCAGGGATCGAGTTATTGCAATTTAGACCGTCTGAGGTTGCAGGAGCATTGGCATTATCTCTTACAGAAGGTGAGAAATCATTGCCTCTGATCAGCCGTTATGTGGAGAAGGTAAGGAATCATTGGTGCTATTTACCCTGAATGTTATTCGATGTATCTTCAGGTTGTGACTCTTAAGTAATCTTGTTTTACGATTTTGTGCAGGAAAGAATCATAAAGTGTTTGAAGATAATGAAAGAGATGGGACTGATCAGCGAGGAGGTGGCTAAAGGGCTGTACAGCGACTCAGCTGCTAATGTGCCCCAGAGCCCCATTGCAGTGTTGGATAGAGTCTCGAGTATGACTAACCGAAGTGATGAGACAGTGACCATCTCTTCCTCATGTGTCGAATCCAACAAACGGAGAAGGCTGAATAAACCTCCTGAAATGGACCTTTGACTGATTTTGGTGGCTCAAGGTATTTACGTGTTGAGTGTATGTTAAGTCAAATAAATGTTATTGAAACAAAAACAAAGAGGAAGCTAAAAACATGAAGAAGCTTAAAAGAAGATCACAAGCTGTAGTCTTTAATTTTTCAGCTTTCGCCCTCAGCGCAAAAAAATGTAACAGAAAACCAGCATCTGAAATTCTTGAGACAGATATATGAAAAATGACTTCAATACTTGTGTTTTCTTCTCTTCTTAATTTTTTTTTCTTTCAGAAACCTCAAAAACTCCATTTATGAGTTCTCAGTTTTGCATATTTCTTATATGCCTTTTCTCCGATTGTTTGTCTGGCTTGTTAGAGGAGTTATATTAATTTTCAGGTCCTGGAAACTTCAGTTTTGTTCTCTTGTGCAGTAAAATTCAAATCAGAACAAATTTTACTCGATGCAGGGAGATTAAGCCTTGTCGGCTCTCGAGGGCTGAGATGCATCTGAGGTTCGACTAAAGGTGTCGATTCAATTCAATCCAACTAGTATGACGAGCATTGCTTGTTATGAAAAACGTGGAAGTCCCGAGGCGAAAGCTTACAGCTGAGTTCCAACAGTCTGCCAAATTGAATAATCATCGTAAATGAACCGAGTAAAACTATACATAGTACTCGGAGCAAAATGATTTCCACTGTTGCATTCTGTTTAAATACGTGACGTAAAGTAAGCAACGGAGAAACAGACCCAGATCAATAACAAGCATAAATAATGACCAACCGAGTTGATGGAAAATAAATGATCTTGGCATTTTGCAATGAATCTGATCAGCTTCCATTATTTGTATTCCTTTTTGGCGGCAAAATGAAATGGGCTTGTTCAGCCGTTAGGCCCATTATGGTTTAAAACGGGCTCATCTAAGATTCCAGTATCAAGGCTCATGCATTGATTTAAAGTTCGCTTATTGTTAATAAAACTTGTTGTGCATCTTGGGTAATGATATATCAATCATAGTCTTGGTCGAATAATTAAGAGGTCGACGGTTCGAATCCTCCTAGATGCACAGACATGAGTTTGAGATTTGTACATTCCTTACTTATGATAGTGGAATTTAATTTTAAAAAAAATTCACGAACATATAAAGCAAAACCACTCTTTTTCCTAATATTAATTATCAAACTAAATAAAGTCAAATAGGGAAATTAACTCATCTTTTATCTTGATATTTTAATAATAGACATTAATCTCATAAAAAATAGTCATTAATGGAAGAGAACAATAGATGATACAAATACCAAACCAACATTTTATTCAGTCGAGTTTTGCTACCTCGAACATACGAGACAAGCACAAACATCTTTGCTAGTACATTTTGCGTACACTATGTTTGTAGTATCAGCATATGTTTCAAAACAAAAATCTGAACAAGGGTCGTAGACGCAAGCAGCCCGTTCGTGATCATGCTCTACGCATCCTGGAGGAATGTCATTCGTCTTCGCATTACCACCTGAGTAACAAGTTTAAAGATTAGATGATCGTAAAATAGTGAGAAATGAGATCAAAAGAAAACGGACAACACAAAAACTTACAAGTGAAAATAAGTCCGGCAACCACAAAAATAGTGAAAACTATTGTGTGCTTCATGGTGTTTGTATTATCAAAATTGATGAAATTCACACTTCTATTGAAAGCTTTATATATGTTTCAAATCGAATACAAGAACGTCTGCAATTGGTATAAAATCTAAATGAATATGGACAAAGTGAAAACAAATTTACTTTTAACTTTTTAAAAGAAGAAACAAGTTTGATTGATTTCACGAATCATTTAATTTCATGACTCGTTGACGTTAAGAAAGTTGGAATAGGATCATATGAGAAAGTTTTATACTTTGGGTAACCTTTTTAATTGGAATGACCTTGATGAAAAAATTATTATAAACAAAATAAATACCTTTTTTAAGAAAAAGAAAGGATTGGACTCTTTATGCTCATTTAAATATTATTTTTGCTGATGCGGAAAAAGGATCCGTCGCAAATGACATATTTTTATAAAAAAATACAACCTAATCACAGCTATTGGTAGTCATTTGGACATATGAGATTAAATTCCGTACCCATTTGTGTTTAATTTATCGGTGACAAATTATAAATTATTCGTCACGAATTATGTCGTACTTTTTGTTTCTCGATGACGAATTATAACCAAATTTTGACGAACTTACATTTTGCACTAAAAATATGTTTTGTACCTGATTTTTTCCTCTAAAGGGCGAGCATAAAATTTGTACCATAGGTAGGAAATTTTTATCAAATGATGAATATATATAGTAGCGTTCAAATGAGAAATAATATAAATTTCGATACTTGAGAGCCCAATCTTTACTTTTAAAATGATATCATCAAGTTATTGTGTTGATGATATGTGTCTCGTGTGCATATTTAAATTTGTATTTAATGAAAAGTCGGCTATCTAATTGATTTTGCTAGTAGAATACGTGTCAGATGCACATTCAAAGATGTATCATGATTTAATGGTGATGTTCGAGTCCCCAAATTCTTAAATTCTAAGAGATTAGCAACGGGACGCCCCAAAATATATATATTTCAAATACAATGAACATTTATTTTTTGATAAAAAGGAAATATAATAAAAAGAAAATTGTGTAATACGTGGATGAGTGGAGTGTAGAAAGAAGAAGAATCGGGAAAGAGCATCGTGGAGTTTCCAGCGGGTCCCACTCCGCCATAGCCAGGCTGATAGATACGAGCCGAACCACCACCCGACCCGACACCGCCCAATCTAAAATTCGACGACGACGAAACGACCTCTCCGACCATCAACTTCGGCATCTTCCCCTCCAACCGTCGTGAGCATATTGATCGTAGCTTAGAGATTTGGTTTTGTCCGATATATTAGCTGAGTAATCGTCGATGGAGAACTTGGGCTTTCACGATGGTAATTTGCACAGTTTGATCGACAGGCGATGCCTCGACTTTCGTCAGGTGATTTTCTTTTTTTGTTTTCTGTATATTTTTGAATTAACATTTGGAGTTTTCTGATGTTGTTTTTAGTGATTGGGGTAAAAAACGAGTGGTTTGAGTAACATTAAAGTGCAAATTTTCGGTATCGTTGGTTGATTAAAAATGTTGATTTTCAGGGTTTTGTGTAGGATGGATTTGGTCTGGTGCTATTGATCACAATTCACACGCCCTTAATGATAGTTAATTAACTTTGTATGCTGGTCTTTTGAAGTTTCATCCAAGGCTCTTGCCTTGTTCAATTTTGCATTTTTGAGAAGCTGCATTTTAACCATTTGTGAGCTAGCTCATTAATGAGAAGCTGCATTTTCGAGTTTTTATAAGAAGCCACCTCTTGATGCGGAAATATTGGGGTTAAGAGGGAAACAGGGATAGAGAGGGAAGATATTAGAAGAGAGGAGATTTTTCATGAATTCAGTACCGATTGCATTGCCACCCAATAGTTATTAATAGCTATTACACTGCTAGCCTATTGGTCCACGTCACTCTTATCTTATTGGTTCTCAGTCCTTGGTGTCAGCTGCCTTCTTTCCAGTGCCGTTGCAGTTTGTTACGTATTCTGGATATTTCTTGGACTTGATCCTCTGTCTTGCACCTCTACCATAGCTATCATGTGCCCCCTGATTCGTAACACCTCTTGTGTGTTTGGGATAGATAAAGGAGTTTTTTTTACCTGAAACTGTAATGTTCTTGCAGGATGTTAGTCGTGATATGCAAATGCACTCATCATTGATACGTCGTCTATCCCTGGAAACTGAGCTTGAGGTTTGTGTGACCAAACTATTCAGTTTTTGTGAATAAATGGGAAGAGCAGTATGCTTTTCACGAGAACTATGATACTTAGCAATCAGGATTTTTGAGAACCCACATGTTATCCATTCTTTTTTTTGAAGCATATTTGAGCGCTCGACTTCCAAGATGCTGAAGCCCTCACAATTTTCCTGCTTTTAATCTTATTTGTAGGGCCATCAAGGTTGTGTGAATGCCATATCTTGGAATTCGAAAGGCACTCTTTTGATTTCAGGATCAGATGATACACAGGTATGCTACTCAAAGATCTGACACAATTAATGGGTTTTCCCCCAAGCTGCACTGTCACTCCTTTTTATCTTCTGGTGATGTGGTGCATAGTGAGATCGTTTTTTATGACGTGAGTTCATCAGTATATGAAGTTCAAAACTTGAAGAATTTGTAGGTTGGGTCTAAACTTGAGAGTGTGTTTGCTAGTAAGAAATCATTAGTCAATACACAGTATTTACTATTAAAAAGGACAAAAAAGAATAGCAGCCGGAAGGGTACTGGAACCAATATTGGGAACCCCAAATTACTCCCAGCATCCTTATGTCAGCAAATAGAGGTCAGAAGTGTTTGGAAATGAGCGAGTAATTCTTACCTATCTTTTTACACTATTAGATGAGTGAAATTGCAATAGTAGAGATACGCTTTCAGCCAAACAGTTGACTAGATTAGGAGTCTTAAGGGGTGAGATGCCATACAACTCATAGTCATATACTTTTAACGTTATGTACAGAATCATCATTTTTCTCTCTCTTATGACTAGCTTACCATCTATAGGAGTGCACAAAAGAAACAAATTGTCTTAGTCTTTCCCTTCTTTCTTCCAGAATTGCTTATGGAATTTTGTAAGGGCTTGGTAGTTACTGACTCTACCAGACTTGTGATTATTGTTTTTTTTTTGATTCACAAGTGGACTAAATGCCACCGAAACCTCGACTTATTGTTTGGTTTATGCAGATTAATATCTGGAGCTACCTGAGCCGTAAACTTGTGATCAGTGTAGACACCGGCCATACTGCAAACATTTTCTGTACCAAGTTTCTCCCTGAAACATCTGATGAGCTTGTCGTATCTGGGGCTGCAGATGCAGAGGTATTGACCCTCTTTGATGATGACCGCGGAAAGATGTCATATTGAAAAACTGCATAACTATCAAAAATTTCCCTAAACTTCTGCAGGTTCGTGTATTTAATTTGTCACGTCAAAATGGACGAGGAGATGAAGAGGTTGCCACTGCTCCAACTGCTTTATTCCAGTGTCACAATAGACGAGTGAAGAAGTTAGCTGTGAGAGTTCAAAGTTTGGTTTTCATTAGTGGTTGAGATTGGCATTACTGAAGCCACTACAGTTTACTCGTCAGTGCATTAATAAAGGTAATTTCAGGTGGAAGTGGGGAATCCAAATGTGGTTTGGAGTGCCAGTGAGGATGGGACCTTGAGACAACATGACTTGAGGGAGGGAACATCTTGTCCTCAGGCTGGGGCGTCCCACCAAGAATGTCGAAATGTTCTAGTGAGTAAATGCACTCTACTCACCCGCTTATCTCTTGTTGACGCATACTATTAGTGGCATGAAAAATTAAGAAATCATCACTTAGCAGTCTAAAAAGTAGTGGCACGAGCGCCTTTTTAGTATCATGCATTGTGTATACTTGCGTTTATTCATTTTAGTTCATAAATTTTAATATTATATGGCACGTTGTGGGTTTTTAATCACCAAGATTCTGATGTGTGTCCACTTCTTCCTGGAATATATACTATGTTACCAATGTATCATATTCCTGCCTTTGGATGCCAAGGCCCAAGTTCAATTTGTTGGTTTGCATCACTAAGTTCATCAGAAAAAAATCTCTGGTGCAATGGGGCTTTTGACTCATACTATTTATTTGTTGTGTTACCATTCTTATCATCATCATCATCTTTATATTGGCTACAACACCATATCAAGACTCAGCTAGCTACATGGACTATAAAGAATCACAAGGTTTCTCTTCTAAATATTGGGCCTCCAGCCATTCCATTTAGTATCTATTGCAGCCTACAACCCTTGCCCACTTATGGAGTTTATATATATGATTGATGGTGTGTCAACTGTGAAGTCAATGTACTATTCTTACATTTCACTGGATCAGTGGCGTTATTCCTTCGATTTCGTAGTTCACAAGTCTTTAGTTACTTTCCTGCAGTGCAAATTTCGCCTTGATGAAATGTATTATGCGTGGCCGCACACAGTTGATTTGTTAATTGTTCTGTTGATGACCTAGTATTAGTAACTATTAGCAGTTCATATTAATTTTTGGAAGTTTAATAACTCCTTTATGGCAGCTTGATTTGCGGTGTGGAGCAAAGAGGTGTCTTGCCGACCCTCCAAAACAATGTCTCGCTCTTAAATCATGTGACATCAGTTCTACAAGGCCTCACCTACTTCTTGTAGGTGGAAGGTGCATGTCTGCATATCCTTGTGTTCAGTTCTCTTATATTTCCCTCAACTCATGATTCGCTTCAAATTGCTTTCAGTGATGCATTTGCACGGTTATATGATAGAAGAATGTTGCCGCCACTGTCCTCTTGCCAAAAGAAGATTGCTCCGCCTCGTTGTGTCAACTATTTCTGTCCAATGCACCTCTCTGATCATGTTAGTGACTAAAAGTATTTTTTACTTCTGCTGATTATTGACTATATTGTCACAGTTCGCTGTCTCAAATCAGTTTGGAAGAGTACACTGTACACAATATCCGTGAGCTCAAGGAAGTGCTGTTCAGTGCACCATATAATGATTATTGATATCATATAAGTTCATTTCAACTTTGTATTAGTGATTTTGAGTGCATATTTAACTATTCATGTTATTCTAATCAAGCATAACCGCACTTACACAACTCTTTTTGAATATATTTTTAGGTCTAACTACTGATTTGTTTTCAGGCTCGTCCAAGTCTGCATCTCACTCATGTAGCATTCAGTCCCAACGGTGAGGAAGTTCTTCTGAATTATAGTGGCGAGCATGTATATTTGATGGATGTAGCTCGAGGTGTGTTGAACTTTTTTTCCAGTCAAGCATCCATTTATGTCCTTGGTCATTCGTTTTGTTCTAATATAATATAACTCTTATTACTTACCAATGACCACTATCTAACCTTTTGACCAGGAGATATAGAAAAACTTTCTACTGTTATTTGTCTGAAAACATGTATAAGTGTGTTTATTACTATGATCATCCCAAGTTAAATACTCATGAAAATGGCACTTCAAATCTTCTGTCAGACATAACATATAATCTGCCCTGCAGCTGGTCACATTAGTGAACAATATAGTTCAGAAGACGTAGTGAAGTTGACAACTTTCACTCCCATGTTCCACGAGCCGCAGCGACCCCAGACTGTTGTTCCATCAGTTACATTTTCTGCTAAAAATAACATGGCAGCCACGGTGTGCATTGTTAGTCTTATTTTTCTTTGCTACTGCTTTGTATATCTCTGCGCAGAGATCCATAATAAATTCTGGTGAACTGGTGGCAGCTTGATAAATGCAGGAAGCTACTTCAGTTTGCTGAAAGATCAGTAGATGAGAAAGAATACTTTTACGGGATTGAGGCGTGCAATGAAATCATCGAAGGACATGGTACAGACATTGGAGCAGAATTGGAGTATGAATGCTTATGTACACGTGCTGCCCTATTCCTTAAGGTTGGATAGTCATAAGTCATATACCATGACTAATCTGTTTTAAGTTTATATCACCTGCTAGAGGCGTGTCAATAGCTTCACGTGCTCTTTTTTTGTTTTCTATTATGCAATCAGCGTAAGTGGAAGAATGACGTTCATATGGCCGTGAGGGACTGCATTAGAGCTCGGACACTAAATAGTTCTTCTCACAAGGCATTTTTGCTTATGTCTGAGGCCTTATTGCAGGTAATTAGTTAAGTCCTTGGCACGACTTATCATTCCCTGGTAGAACATTGTGTGCTGGCAATGACCCGTTTTCTGAAATCTGTAATGAAGTCGTGGCAAATAGTGCTAGAATGAATTTACAATCAACGATATTCCTAATAGCGAATTCTTCGCTAAGTGTTGAAAATTAAACCTTAAACGAATGTTTGGATATTATGGTGAAGTTGGGCTGGTTTAAAGACGGCAAGTGATGCTACACTGTATTCCTAACTTGCACTTAGTGCGTCATGAAGTTGTGCTGGTCTAAAAGTACAAAGGGTACTCAAAATGTTAGTGAAGCAAACTCAATGGAAGTTGCAATCACTCATCATCATAATTGTTATGATGTTGAATCCTAATCATCTCTGCATTGCAGCTGAGGAAACACAAAGAAGCATTAGACTATGCGGTTGCAGCACAATCTCTGGATCCTCATAATGATGAAATTGCAGAGATGATGGATAATATCTTTAAGCGTATCGCTGCAGGTCAGTTTCAGTAAAGAAATATCTTTCTGAAAGAAGAACATTTACTTATCTAACATTGACTTACATAAAGTTTTAGGCTTGTCTAGAATATCATGCTATAAAAAGTTCACTAACCTGGCAATCGTCATTAACTTGTCATTATGGGATTGATGGATCATATTTTTCATGTATAAAGTACTTGCGGCACAGCGTTATTTTAAGCATGATTTTAATCGATGTTTGGTAGACAAGTTAGAGTTGTTTTGCGACGTGAGGTCTTGTACACAGATGAACACTCGTTAGTATTATCTGAACATGTTAAACACCGTGCACTTCTGATGGCAGCTGATGCAGAAAAGGATAAGAAGTCAAATGATGGACCATCAAAATCTGAATCTCGTGCAAAAGTACTTTCTTTGAGTGACATAATTTACCGATCGGGGGCCAATAGCGATGCATCTCAAGAGGGTCCAAGATCCGAAAGGGAGGATTCTGATTATGATAATGAAATGGAGCTAGACTTTGAAGCGTCAAATGAGGAATCTAACGCTCCCCAAGGGAGCTTGAATCTCAGAATTCATTTAAGAAAAGACACTGCCAGAGAAAATGGTGGTAGAAATGGTTCATCTTCACCAACCAAATCGCCACAGAACAGCAGAGAGACATATCAGGTTATGATTTACAAACTACATGCAAGAATTTTTGCACATTGCCATCGAGAGTCAGTTTTCTGTTATAACTGCAATTGATGTTTTACTCTTGTGTTTTCTAACCTCATAAACTCACCTTGCAGCCAGAAGCAGCACTTGATATGAAGAGAAGGTATGTGGGCCACTGCAATGTTGGGACGGACATCAAGCAAGCTAGTTTTCTTGGTCAAAGAGGTGAGTTTGATGAACACTGTATAAGCTAACCCACATAATCTCTATCAATGATGTGCATAAGGAAACTGTAGACAGAATGGTATATCACTTCTAGCCTATTTGTTTTTAACTAAACTGTTTCTGTTTCACTAGTTTCAGTAACGTCGCACCAATCTTAAATAATTGCATGTCATGAATACTGACGGAAAACACTTGATTTAAGAACATATGCTGAAAATATTAAGAAAGTTATGGTGTTATTTTATCTTTGAGGTACACAATCTTGAAGTTATGCTGGGACTAAAAGATTGAAATAATGTGCATGATTTACTTTGGTTTCTTTTTCTTTGAGTCAATTAGTTTAAAGAACTCATACGAGTTCACAAAACCGGGAACAAAATACAGTAACTAAGTAATACTTGGTAGTACCATGTTCTAAATATTAATCACTATTCCCGGAGTCCGTATCTGAACTCCAAAATATGGTTCCCACAGCCATCGAGTTACTCTGTAACTTGTGACTGTGAGTTCTGCCCCGTAAGCCATAGGTACTATTATGGGCAATATTGGTTAGTTTGACATTTGATGATCTCACATTGTTCACAGGTGATTTCATTGCTGGTGGAAGTGATGACGGCAGATGGTTTATCTGGGAAAAGAAGACTGGCAGATTAATTAAAATGCTTCTTGGGGATGATGCAGGTAAATATTATAAAAATCGAAAAGTAAATGCCTACTCTTACTTAGTTGTAACTTGTAACCACATTTCTTTCATTGATATGTATTGTCCCTTTCCGTGTGATTTCTAGTTGTAAACTGCATACAATCACACCCATTTGATTGCGCGATAGCCACTAGCGGAATTGACAACACTATAAAGGTGAAACCTGCTCTCAAAACTCTGTTGGTTAACCTAAGAAGCCAGTCTACTGAACAACGTCATTATTGCAGATATGGACTCCAACTTCTCCCGAACCGTCCATAGTTGCCGGTGGTGCTGCAGGACCAGATACTGCTGATGTGGTTGAGGCCATCAAGAGTAATCAGCAGAGACTGAGCCACAATTGCGAAACAATCTTGTAAGTATCGTCATATATTTTTAGGTCATAGTTGTGAAGCGTGAACCATAGCTAGTTTCGATAAGTAGTTGGAACTTAGAAGGAAAATTAACTACCTCCTAAGGCAGATAGCTTCTAATTCATATTCTGCCACGTGATGGAGTTGGTTGAGCACATTGGTCTTAAACTTCAAGTTCAATTTCTCATTTTGGAGGATTAATGTGGCTTTCCTATCATTCACATCAATTTGTTTTGTAATTAATAGAAGCATCGTCAATTCTCAAACCTTTCTCATGTGATTTGTAGCTCCACATTCTGTCTGGTCATTTAGTCAACACTTTTTACTCAATGATGCCATTGCTTTGTGGATAAAAGTAATGTTACTAATAGTTTCAGTTGTGTTAACAGGCCATTTGAGCTGTTTGAGAGGTTTAGGATGCACGAGTTCAACGAAGGTGCATTGCACCCATTCGAATGTGCTCAAAGCTGATCGCAGAAAAGGATACACTAGGTATATTTGTGTAGTTTACCCATCTGAACTTCTTTTATGTTGCAAGAACCTTTTGCATCAACCTAATGAATAAGGTAGCTAAGGTCTACATTTGACTCTTTTCTCATGTTTCAGGTGCAGTTCTCTTACGGGCGACACAGACTTGTGTCGGTATTGTACAGAGTAGCAAATGAGACACTACATGAGTGGTTCCCATGACATCCCAAAACTTCGCATCTTTCTATAATAGCATGTCCTTATGTACAGACAGGTTTAGTTTATAATAAAGATGGTTAAGACTCTGTGTAATTTACCTTGCATTGGTATAAAAGTTGACATTGAGATTTCTTTCCCACTTAGTGATTTTGAAAGTTTAGTTAAGTTCAGTTTACTAAGATTATCATTATCATCATTATAAATATTTATTGTTGATGTTAAAATTAAGTGAAGTTCAGTTAACTTCAGTTTCAGTCCAAAAGGGATGCCCTTAGTCATTACAAAATTAAATTTCAGCCTGAGCTTAACACCCTACAAACAAACTACTTATAACAAAATGTAGTGTGCCAATATGAAGAATCTCTGTTTCACATATTAGTTAGCTGCTTCAAAATCGCCATCCAACATCACTCATTACACAAGCAAAACAGCATTGATGCACCCATCATTTTCTGGATTGTTCGTCACTTGAGCATATTTTCCTACGATCGAGAATTGGAAAACAGGTTAGTAAAGAACAGCAGAAGGCCGATTAAGATCAAATGGGAAAAATATAAAACGCATAACTCACCCCATACAACTTTTCCAGCAGGTGTAACCAGTCCAAGCTCACTTACATTGACCTCAATGATGGTTCCTTTAGTCATAACCCCAAGAGAGGTGTACATCTGCCCATTGGGGTTCTTCTTTACACCAATGATTTCCAAGTTGAATGTGCATTTCAATTCAGGGTGCGTCACGTGGGCTTTAGTGAAACGTAGACCTGAAGGACGAATAAACCTTTCATACTTGGGTGGCTTACGAGTGAAACTTGGTCCAACAAATGTCGCTTTTGTGACCATCCTCTTCCACTGCTTGGCTGCAATAAACATATCAAGCACACAAATTACAGCAACAAATTGCTGAAAAGATTTTGAACAAAATTGAATTTACCAGTAGGAAGTTTTTGAAACACTCTGTAGACGACTTACTTTTCCTCTTCCCGGTCCTGATGACTCTAAACATTTCATCTTCAGCAACTGGTCTTACCTGAATATTTAGTTCAAAGGATTAATATTCACACGCAACAAATATCTGGTTAAAATTGTAGACAGGTAAAATCATCTTACCTTAGGCAAAGGGACATCCCATTTACCCGCCTTTTCCTTTCGCTTTTGTTTTATGGTGTTGCTCAGAACCTGGAAGATCAATTTAACAAATAAGATCGTCCATATCAAATTAAGCAATTTCCGCACAGTGATAAAAAGCATAAGTTCTGGACAACAAACCTTGGCCCTTGCTGTGTTCTCACGATCAAGCAAATATGCAGGAACAGCTCCATCCTGAACATTATCATCCACTTTGCGCCTACTAGTTGACTCCTCATGCATTGCCAATCTGTTAGGACATCCAACCCACTATCAGCAACACACAGCGAAAAATGCTTCAATCAATCCATCACCCTATTGTTGATCCTAACACAGTATTTGAACCTTGAAATGTATCATTCAGCAAATGCAGCTTGCATCATCAAAAAAATTCACAAATCTTGAAATCAAAAAATGTAATAATTCAATTACTCGGCTAACATTTTTGAAGTCACCCAAAACTTACGTTTTCTTCATCTGCGCCTTCTCGGCGTACCGCTTCTTAGCAAACATCTTCCCCTTAATCCCCAGAGCCTGCAAAACCAAAATTCAAGTACATAAACAACTAACCAACAATCACACACCATTCCTCCAACCCAAATTGACAAAAAGATCAAACCTTTTGGGCAATGGCGGATCGCTTGTGAACCTCACGAGCCTCCTTCTTCCGCTTCCGCTCGAAATGATCCGGGCGATATCCATTCCTCTTCCTGTGTAGATCGATGTAGTCTCCTTGCGGCTGTTAACCACCACAAATTTATCAAAAAAAATCAGCATCTGGGTATTTGAAATAAGATAAAGAAGAAATATTTGAAGAAAATACACACCATTTTTGCTGGGTTTCGATCAGGCTCGGATATTTGCCGACTGGAGAGTCGACGGAGATTAAAAACCTTAATCGGTGTAGAGGATGTAAAGGACGGTAACGGTAGGGTTTTAGAGTTGAGGATGAGAGGAAAAAAAAAATCTGGTGTGTTTGGATGCGCGAGTACTCCTATCTTCTACTACCACAAACGTCGTCGTATTATAGATGAATGTAGTCGTTGCAGTTGGGTGTATTTTTGAGTCACTGTTCCTGGTTAAAGTATGATCAAACGCCAAACGGCTAGAGTTTTCAGTTTTTATAATCTCAAAATTGATTAAAAGTTGGCTATCATTGATATCACCATTTTTCAACGCAACCTTCTGTAATTTTAATTCAGCTGTTGAACCAAGTCCTATATGGACGATATAAACATATAGGGTGCGTTCGGTTGAGGACGTGAGGATATATATCACACCTTAGATCATTTTGATCTAACGGTTGAGATTTAAATGTGCATGGAATAATATTTTGCTTTTTACTGTTTACTTTTTGTTTTTGATGGATTTTGGTAATGAGACACGTGACGCACACACAAAGCACGGGGTTTAGATGTGTGGTGTGAAATGTGTCCCTAGGTTCTCTCCATTTTGAGGTGTCCTCAATTGAACGCTCTTCTAAACATATAACTATCATGAGCGGGAGATCTTCAACTATAAATCACACAATATTAACTAAAATTAATTTAGAATTTGAAACTTAAACTAACGTTAACTAAAATTCACTGCCCCATTAAAAAAAAAACTAAAATTCACTGCAGCTGACCGAATTAAACCGATATTATTGCTCAAACCGAACAGTACGGCTCAATTCAGCTTCTTAAACCGAACAAAGGATTAGGGCTAGCTTTTGATACCCAGCAAGGCAGCAACCAACAAAACACGCTTACATCAACAACGGTCTGATCCGGCCAGACAAAGCTCGCTTCTCCAAGCGTCGAACCCTCCGGCTCTCATAGATGAAAGCAGCTCCATCCCTAGTTCTCAACCAAAAACAAAATTTAAACATTTGTTTAACAGTACAAGTGGACGGTGTTTGCCAAAACTCATCTTGACTGCCTTTGTGAACAAGCTTGGCGAAGACAGCAGCATCATTCTCCTTGCAAAGGATTTTTACAGTTTTGATGAATTTGGGGACGGTTGTGAAGGCACGGTGAATGACGTTCGGGGTCCAGGAATCAACGGGAAAGGCCTCGGAAGCGAGAGGAGCTACACATTCAGCTAGCTTGGCGCCCCAGTCGACAACTGGACGGGGTGGGAGTGGGAGCATGGGAAGACGAAGATGATCACCTTGCATTTGATCAGCCATACCTAACACAAGAAACAGAAGCACACAACTGCTGTCAAAATTCAAATGCAACCGAACAAAGAAGAGAGCTCAACTGTCTAGCTACATTTTCAAAAATGCAAGTCTATTTATTTATGTTTGGACCCACAAAGTCCGACCTTCCGTTTTCCAAAACTCTGCTTTAGCAATTTTGTAATTATCAATATTTCGAATTCTAAAGTACCATACGTATACCATGATTAAATTACTTGCTTAATTATTTTAAGGGCATGTCCATTTGGACTAAAACTTAACTTATATTAACTGGTATTACTTATGTTAACTGATATTAATTTAACTTAAACTTATATTAACTGGTATTATAAATCGTTTTGTTCCACAACGCGGTGGCGGCCGGCGGTGGGTGGCGGTCCGGTGGCGGCAAGGGTGGTGGTGGTGGTCTAATTTAACTTGACTGAAGTTTATATCTACTTACATTGACTGAAAGTAACTGAAATTAACTTGTATTAACTTATATTGATTGAAATGAATTTATCTTATCTTAACCGTCAAAAATATAAGTTCAAATTGACAAGGCCTAAGTCAGTTCGCATAAAGTGTTCGGCTTCAAAAAAATCCGTCAGTTGTTATTTATTTTGTCCCTTGTTTGAAATTTTAATACTCCGTTTAGATCCTAATTTGGAAAGAGATAGTGATTTATTTATTTTGAATATTAAAGATATAGTGGTTGAAGCTTCAATTTATACTTTTCCATTTTTAATAAATCTATAAATCTGTTTAATCTGTTATCAAACAAATGTAGATAAACTTGTTCAAATTGAAATAAAACTAGCCAGAGTGGTACGTGACCTGCAACGGACTTAGAATATATACAATATCAAACTATAATTATCACCTTCAAAAAAGAAACTATAAGTATCATGAGCGAAGATGATCTTCAACCATAAATCACACAACATGTATGTTTTAGATAGATGTGATGATTTTCAGGCCTCTTAAAGCGGTTAGGTATACCGTATACATCAAACTACAACAAAAGTGTGTTCGCCATGACCCAAAAGAGGAGATTGCCATCTTCTGTATACGTCGGGTAGCAGCCAGGATTTGTTCAATCCGATAATCTTTACAGTAAAGCCTATGTGTTTGCGACGCAGTCTTGCTTTGTTGTAGTTACCATCTTCAGTAATTTGTCGATGAAAATCAACATTTCCTTCTCCCCCTTCTCATCTATGATCCAAAATTAAGTAACGCGACAGTTAAAGTGTCACTGTACTAGCATTTTTCGAAAAAATACAATGAAGAAATTCCCCAAAAGGCTTACCTAGCCTAGGCACGGTGTGGCCCTTGGGGTGATTTATCACAACCGGGTCAATGCAGGATTCGATCAGAGCCAGCCCATGTTTCTTCAAGAAATCTTGCTCCCCTGAATCCACAAATCCGTTGATCTATGAACATAAAATTTTATTCGTCTTTGATTTTCTAGGAACAGTCTAAGCAAATGGGGGATCATATACCTATGAAGTGAAGTGAAGGGCAATCGACCGGAGAGGAATATGCTGGCTCTGCTACAACCGGTGCTTGGAATTTTGCTCCTCCGATGATTATAATGAATTTTATCTTTGGGACCTTCGTCAATGCTACACCCTGCAGATATAAAAAAACAACAAACAGTAAACATTACAAATTAACAACACAAAAAGGGAAAGAAAAAAAAGAAAGACAAATCCAGTTATCATTCTCATTTTCTTCCATCACAACAACCATTCAAACTCAGACTCATACCTTCTTCTGGAGACCAGGAAGCGCTCCGGACAAGATTGCTCCCTGTAACGAAACCCAAAAAATGTAACAAAGCTAACTCCTCAATCAATAATCATCAGGGATATTTAAAAAAACCTAGAATAATCGTCCAACAAATTGAACTTTCTTCATCAAAACTCATAAACAACAAGATTCAAAATCTTATTATTATGTATCCAACAAAAAATCTTACTTGTGAAAACCCCAAAAAATTCATTTAACTTAATCAAATTCATAAAATACAAAAATCAATATGTTGAGTATGATGCTAAAAAAAATTAAGAATGTTACCTGTGAAAACCCGATCAACCCATCAAAAGGTCCATGCTTGATGATCAAATCTTCAATGTAACCCAGACACTCATCAAAATTCAAATACTCAGTAAACTCCTGAAATCGTCACAAAGATCAACAGCTTTACCAAATCAGACACAATCCCACTTCAAAATCGATTACGAATTCTCAAAGCTGAGATTTTTAATTTCCAATTTTATTGAAAATTAGTGATTACCATGTTGAACTGGAACCACTCATAGTACGGAGGATCGAAGATGCCTTCGACCTCCGATTTTCCCTGGCATGGAAATGGGGCGTCGGGAAAGAAAAGATCGAGCTTGGAAGTCACAGATTCCGGCCACTTGCCGACCACCTGTTTCTTCATGATCTCGCCACTCGTTCGGAATCCGTGAAGACATAGGATTCTGGGTTTTTGGGTGGTCGCTGGAATCTCCTGTTCGGTTCCCATTTTGAGATTTTGAGGAATTGGGGCGTCGGAAGAATTTGCGAGTTTCAGAGGGTTTCAATGATTTTGTGGTGCGTAGATTCTGCGTTTAATGCGCTGAGTTGGTCGTTTTTATAGAAGTGGTCTTGTGGCCGTTTGAATTCATGCAGTTTTTGTTATATTTTGTATTTTATTTTATTTTCGTAATTTTGTTAGTAAAACAATGATATTATAACTCCTCATTTTATTCAATCTTACATTCGTTTGATGTATGATTTTATTTTCGGAGTTGAACTTGAACATGTGGCCAAATTTTAGCTCTTAATTTGTGTACCAAATTCCATTGATTTCTTGTGGTTGAAGTGTCACTAGTTATGTAGATAGCAAACGGTAGGGTCAGGGGTTGGCATACAAATTTAATTCTATAGCAAATCTAACATCTGAAAGGGAAAAGCCTGGACTAGAACTCAACAGTTCAATTCGCACCTTTTTGAAATATATTATCAAGTTGTTGTGTTACTAGCAGGATCAAATCCGTACAAGAATGATCGCTGCAGCAATTTCAGGTACCATGTATGAGATTTGGTGCGCAAGGAACAATACCATATTCAGAGGCTATAGCACTGATCCGGAAACCATCAGCAGGAGCATCATCTGGGGCTTAAAAGTTAAAATTGGACGCTTGTATAACAACATTAGTAAGCTACAGGTTCATGATAGAAATTGGCTTAACAGGTTGAGTTGGAGCTGATGCTCAGTTTTGTTAGTCTCTATTAGGCTTTGGCTGTGCCGGCAGCCGGTTTGTTTTCTGTTTTCTGCTTTGGGAAGTTGTACATCTTTTTATCTAATGAAATCATCTTTATTCAAAAAAACATATGTTTCACTTGCATTTTTTTTTTGATGAAGTGTCTCACTTGCATTTTTAAAAAATATAAAAAAGATGTCACTTCATTCAATGATCAACTTTAAATTCTCTAATTCTCTAATTTAGAGATTATATCCCGAACATCTTGATTATATGTACGTATTATTAATTATTTCTTTATCGAGTGTTTATTATTTGTTAGGCCTATATTGATTTGATTGTTCGACTAACAATGACAATGACTTATAAGATCTTTATATAGAAATGAACCTGAAAAATCTTCGAGCATTAATTCCGACTGTACAAAACAGAGTAGCAGTAGTAGTCGACTTTCGGCTGAACCTTCTTATACCTGATTTTCTTAAGTTTTCAATTTTTGGGTCCGGGCTATGATACCCGTAACCTCTTGAGATCGGTTAGTCGATTCAAAATCACTGTATAACTTGACGCAATTAGAAACTGAAATGCAAGTATGTCAAAGAACCTTCAATTATAGATCAAGAATCAAAACGAATGTATTCGCCACAATTCGAAGATTCGAAACTCCGACGATGCTAATAGACCCTCAAATCGTACCCGATTCGATCAGAACCAAACTGATATACCAAGCTACATGAATTTGAATAGGGCTTGGAATCAGAACAAATGAACAGTACCTACCAACTGGACAATGTGGTATGATGAAACTGCTTATGTACCTTCAAGAACTAAACAAGATTTTTCTTACCATGTGATGATCTCAGTCTTCACACTGACTGCTGCTACTCGACGCTCCGGGGTCTGATTCTTTAGGTGACTCTGGTGGCGTGACGATCACTTCCGATGGCGAAAGTGGTACCGTCTCCAGTGGACCCTCTGGTAGTTTAAATGTAAGTTGCTGGCGTGGAAGTGGTGCACACAGCGGTGAATACACGAGTGGACTCAAAAAGTCCATCGTTGGCGTAGGAAATGGTTCATATGTTGGGATTGATGGGGCAGCTGAGTCTAATGGAGGCACGATTACCTCCCGTGGTAGAACAGATGCTTCAGTATCCAAATGTGACGACTCTGCCTCACCCCGACGGGGACTCACAATTTGTAGAACCGATGCTTCAGTATCCAAATGTGACGACTCTGCCTCACCCAGACGGGGACTCAAAATTTGTAGCGTTGGCGAAAACGGAGGCAAAAGCGGATTCTCAATGAGTAGCTGTTCAGCTAGTTCATACTCGATTACCGGACTCTCAGGGTTGTCTAATTTGATTTCAAGCGGGTTAGGAGGAACTAGCGGAGGAGGATTCCAAGGCGGCGCGTAGAGTTTGAGGAGGAGGTGGAACGCGAAGTAGTCTATTGTTTTCTCCCTTGAGCGCGACATGATCACCGGATACAATCCCGACGGATCGGGCAACTCTAAAGCCGTTGCGAAATCATCATACTGGACTTCTAGTTCTAATGGTGGCAATGGATGAGAGCTCTGTTGCACCCATAGCAGATTCAAATGAAACGTCAACAGTCTGTTTAGCTTTGTGATGAGATTCGCTGCGGCGAAGCGTTTTAACCAAAAGATGCCGCAAGGTTGTTTCCGGACAGATGGAGGTTTCTTTTTGACGACATAGCTGCGCGGATAGAGTTTGTGAAAAAGGCTGCGGTAGGTCTTGATCTTTATTGGTGCTTTCCTTTTGATGGAATAATGCGCCATCTTGAACGGATCACAGTTGATCGAAGCTTGGGGTTTGTGAAACTGGCTTGAGTTCTGAACTATCAGTTTCTTATGCTGAAGACTGAAGTTGCAGTTTAGAGTGATTAAGTTTAGTGACAGAGTGTTCAGCGGCTGTAACGAACTTCGTAACAGAAATAACGAACCCAGATTCTGTTATGGTCCAATATTTGTTGAATTTCGTTTGGGCTGAACTGTGAAGTAATTGGGTTGACTTGGGCTGATTTAATAAATTCGCGAGCTCAACTTAGTTGATGCAGTTTGACAGGTGGATGATACAGATTGGACCACGTGTCATAGCCGTTGGAATTTAAACCATTTCAGATCAATGTGAAACTTGACGCAATTAGAAACTGAAATTCAAGTATACCAAAGAAGCTTCTATTATGATGGATTAAGATTCAAAACGCATGTATTTGCCTGGAAACTCGGACAATGAACAAGGTCCCAGAAATCGTACCCTATGCCGATTCGATCAAAACTATGTTACAGGTACCAAGCTACATGAGTTCGAATAGGAACAAAAAGGAAATGAACAATACCAACTAGCAATGTAAAATGTGATACCTCAAGACCGGCTGTCGCCTTCGTCATCGTCATTAGTCGCATCGGGGTTTGATTCTTCCGTCGGTGAGTTTGATGGAGTGTTCGTCGCATCGGGGATTGATTCTATAGGCGACTCTGGCGGAATGTTCATTGCGTCGGGGTTTGATTCTTTGGCAGATGACTCTGGTGTAGTGTTCCACTCATCGGGGTTTGAATCTTCGGGAGGTGTATCTGGTGGAGAGACGATGACTTGGGATGGTGAAAATGGTACTGACTCCTCCGGTTCTACAAAGAGCCGGCGTTTTACTGGCAGTGGTGCACTCAGGATACGTGGCGGTGGTGCTGACTGATCCGATGCATTCGCTGAAAAGGCCTGGCGTGAAGGTGGTACATACCGTACTTCACATGGTGATATTGGTGTAGGCACAATTGGAGTCTCGAATAGTGCACTAAGCCTTAGCGTTGGTGAAAATGGTTGTTCATAATCATTTTTGACAATCTGCGACGGTGAAATTGGTACTGATGACGTCGGATGCGGTAGCGGCTGTGCAGGGTCCTCATGTGACTGATGATCTGGTGGTTCACTACTACAAGTAAGAAAAAATGCTGCCAATGCCCATGTTGGAATCTCAACCAGCGAGGAAGGAGGAGGATCCCACGGCGCCGGCCCCGCATCGGTAATTTGGAAGAGGAAGTTGGAAGCGAAGTAGTTGATAATTTCCGTCGTCCTTGAGTCCGACGTGATCACTGGATACAAACTCGATGGATTCCGAAACCCTAATTCCGTTGCGAAATCTTCATACAACACCTCCTCTACTAGAGCTGCGTCCCCGGCCAGCTGGCGTGGCAGATTCGCTTTAAACTCGTCCAATCTTGCCAGCGCATGGAGAAAACTAATTCCGGCTGCTGCTCTGTGTTTTTCCTTCTTGGCGAGGCGCCGCTTGGACCTGCGTGTGCGAAGATGAGCGAAGTTTTCTGCTTGTAAGCTTTCCAAACAGCTGGTCGAAATCCTGCTCTGTCTTTAATTTTCTTCTTGGACGTGGTGGCAGAAGGAGGTTTCCTGATGGGTTTACGAACGCGAAGATGGGCGAGGTACGTCTTCTTTCTCTCTCTCTTTTCACCGGAAAACTTCACTATGATATTGAACAGAAGAGTGTTGATCAGATTTGAGATTTCTGCAACTGGTGGTTTGAGTTTTAAACTGATGCTCAAGTTGCAGTTCAGAGTATAATTAAGTTAGTTGGGGGAATAATATAGCTTTAACGGCTCTGTAACTAACTTGATAACAGAAAAGTAACCAAGCAAACATAATATGTTACAAATGTACAAATGACGTGTCCTACCTCGTTTAACTTACAAACAAAATGTAACAGTATATAATATTAATTACTATGTTTTTAACAAATGATACAAGTTGTTGTTTCCCATTCCAGTTCGATTATATTCTGATGCAGAGATACATTTGTGTTTTGAAATCAATTTGAATAATTTTTAACCCATTTCAAGCCAAATTGAAATGGAAGTAAATTTTCTATCCAACTTGGGAATCTAATTATATATTACGGCTTCTGGGAGCGCTCGGTTGAGACAAAGTTGGTAGAATGAGGCACGTGAGGCACGATCTGGGCCACGCTCATTTAGATGATGTGGCAGGGAATAATACCGGAATAGTGTTTTGCTTTTTGAATAGTGCAAGATTTTGGTAGTGGGACACGTGGCACACCCACAAAGCACGAGAGTTTAGAATAGTGGCTCAGATCGTGCCTCACTGCTTCATTCTTAGAAAGTGTGCCTCATTTGAGCGCTGCTATTAGCTTCAATAAACATGTTTAAATATTAGCAACTTGTAAACTATTTTATTTTATTGGACAACTTGTAAACTCTTTGTGCATGCAAAAATTGACCAAGACTTGGCTTTCTCATAGGCCAAATATAATATGTTTATGTGCACGTGTTCCAACATGTTGTTTTTCTTAAACATTTCCTTATTCTTTCCAGCAGCCAGTCACAGAGCCATGACTCGATCAAATATATATATAGCAACCCCTCATCTTAATAGAAACATGAGTTCCAAATTAAAACATCTCTCAGCGCCTTCTTCAGTCCTACAAATTTCTTTAAATCTCTCCGGCCACCTTTTAAAAAAACTCTGTGAGGGTCATCGATCGATTGTAGCTGGACAATAATTTATAGTTTAAGCATTGTTTGCCATGGCGGTATCAAGCTATATTCTTCCTATTACTGTCTCAAGCAACATTGTTAGAATCAATCCGAGTAGCAGCAAATGGATTCCTATTAAAAGCTCTAGAGGATTTGGATCCTTAAAGGCGAATCCAGTCTGCAGCCGTGGTCAGAGACTAAGAGGCTGCGTGCTTGTTCGCAATAGTGTTTTGCCCGACGGGACTCCGATCCCATCGGGGTCTACAGGTTCTTGGTAAGTCATTCGATCCTCGATCGCTCATAACCCCTTTTGCAAAACAGTCTGCTAATTAAGCTTGTGTGTTTGTTGTCTGCAGGAAGAGCTGGATTTTTGGGTTGCTGATAACAATTATTTTTCCAATGTGGAGGAGCAAGTTAGGACCATTTGCTCTCTTGAAAAGTAAGAAATTAAAAATATTTCACATTTTATTTAATAATTAAAACTTTGCCTTATTTTTTATGCTGATATTGGATGATGTGATGCAGATAGGCTGGACACAGCGGTGCAAACAGCGGAGGACATAGCGGAAGCGGTGGAGCAAGTGGCGGAGAAGGTGGATAAATTGGCGGAGGAAGTCTCCGAGCACTTGCCGGAAGGTGGAAAACTCAGGCACGCTATAGAAGTTCTTGAGGATTTGGCTGAGGAAACATCCGAGAAAGCTCATTTGCTTGGAGAAGTCATTGACAAGGTTTTTAACTTGTCTCTTTTCTAACTACTTGCTTACAAGTTACCTAGTACTTAGATTAATTATTCAACTTACGAAACACACATGCCTTTCAAGAACCATACAATTAAATTTTTATGCAAAAATAAAAATAAAATAGTCCACTTGATGCTTCAATATTGAAATAAGTTGTTGATTTTTGTGTCATCATTAGGTGGAAATGCTTGTTTTTTCCTTCCTAGACTTCTCATCTAATTTAGACCTATTTGCATAATCATATTAAAACTTATCCAAGTAAAATGCAAATTAAAAACCACTTGGTTTTCATTCTTTAATTTTGAAAAATATTCAAAACTAAATATAAAAAAATTTAATACTTTTTTTATAGAGAAGTATTTATAAATGTACTATTTACAGGTTCAAGAAGTGGAGGATGATCTTGAAAGGCTCATAGAGCATCCTGCCATGCATGGCCGTGGAGGCCGGAGCACATACAGACACTGTCATCTCCCCAACTTTGGGCAAGGTGGAGGTTGATGCATGATTCAAGTAGCGCATCATGATGATCATTCAAATTGGAGTATCTCATTCAAAAAATTTGTTACATAATTATCTGATGATTCTTTTCTTTTCCCTTTTACTGCTCAATAAATTTAAATAATTGTTCAATTTTTAGACTTTAGTCTACGAATAAAATATATTTTTATTGTAGGTTTACATATCATGAGGAGCGTTCAAATGAGGCACGTTACAGTAAAGTGAGGCACGATCTCAACCAAACATCTAACCCCCCGTGCATTTGTGGCGCGCCACGTGTTCAAATAGTAAACCCACTACCAACAGTAAAAAGCAAACAGTAAATCCCACTACCACACCTTTAAATCTCAACCATTAGATCAATATCATCAATGACCAAGATCATGCCTTACTGCCTCATTCTTATAACCCTGCCTCAACCGAGTGCTCCCCTACATCTCATATATGTCATATAGAGGAATAGGGGAGCGCTCGGTTGAGAACCCTTAAAAATTCGATAACTTGAGAACCCAAATCTCACCATTAGATCATGATGCATATTTGAATCTGCATGTGACACATGTCCAAAATGCATATGGGACACGTGTCACCACCAAAATGACTTGATGATGCATTTTGGAAGGTATAGATTGGAGTCTCAAGTTCTCGAAAAAAATTAGGGGTTCTCATTTGAGCGCTCATCTAGAGGAATACATCGCATACAAGATATTTCTCTGGTACATATATATTTTTAGCATATTTGAAGGACAGCCACGAAAAGGGCACCATCCGGATTTGAATTTGAGTCACTCGATGAAGCGCAAACCATCTTGGCACCTTCTAACTTAAACCCACGAATCGAAAAACACCTCCATGGAAAGATCTTAGCGTTGTTTTAAGCATGCCTCCGCGAGAGGTAGTATCTGCAAAGCGTCTACAAGGGACGAGAAAAGGAAAGAGGGCAAGACAAAATGTTCAACCAACTCATCCACTATCTTATTGGCTACCAATAAAATATACTTTGATAGGATAAACAAAAAAAATCATCTTGGATTTAGAAATATTATCTTTCAATTAATTAAATCAAATACTACAATCATTTTTTTTTGATGAAATCAAATACTACAATCATTTAATCTTACAGATTTGTCATATTTCTTCACGGACACAAATTCGAAAAGGAAAAAACACTCATCCAACGGCTACTTAAATCCACACCCAAACCCTCAAATTCAAAAAATCCCCAATTTTAAAAACCCTAACCTTTACACATCTGAAACCGATAAGCTCCAATCTTTTGTCAGACCCATATCCCAATAGGTCGACTGTAGGGTTTCTAGTCCGAGAAATCCCTTCTTCCCATCCGGAGAAGTTAGGGTTTCTGGCGATGGATGTCCCGCAAGAAATCGACGACTACATCAAGCAATCGATAGACGATACAATTGGCCTCCCGGTGAATGGACGGGCTCTGGAGTTGAAGCTGAGAGCGTCGGAGGTAGCGCAGATGCGGTACAGGGAGCAGTATTTGAAGCTAAGGTTTCGGTTAAAGGAGAAGGATGAGATCATTGAGCGGACTAGGGTTTGTGATTTTCCTTTCTTTAATTTTGTTCGAATTTTTGACGATATTTGGATGAATTTTTGTTGGATGGATTATGATTTGGTTAATGTAGGCGGAGGCCAGTATGAATGCCCAAGCATTGAAGAGGTTTGTGGAGGAGAACAGGAAGCTAGCAGAGGAGTGTGAGAATCTAGCGAGTCAATGTGAGAGATGGAAGAAGGAGTGTTCTTTGTATGATCATGATAGGGAGGCGTTGATGGAGTTTGGGAATGAGGCAGATGAGCGGGCTAGGGAAGCTGAGAGTAGGGCGCGGGAGTTGGAGGAGGAGTTGGGGAGAGTTTTGAATGAATTGCATCATTTCAAGATGCCAAAGCCCGAGGTATCATATTAGATACTTTTCTTTTTATGATTTGCTGCAATGTGATGTGATGCGAGGTATACACTTCTTGTTGCTCAGTGTTTAGTGTCATAAAGTGATTTCTTTATGCACAAGTGGACTACTAATTCAACTTAATTGGACTTCTAGCATCTTCGTCTGGTACTTGAATGCTTAGAAGTGGCTTCTTGGCATCACAGCGTATGAGCCTGCCGGATTTAATAGTAGCTTGTGCATCTTTATAGTGATCATATCAGTCATAGTGTGTGAACAATACTTTTAGATGTGTCAATTGTGAATTCTGAGTTTATTCCTCTGTCATATTGAAAAATGGAGATGGAGCTTGGCGAGATGTACATGGGTAGTTCGGGGGTGCTTTATGTTTATAAGCGAGTTCTGAGCTAGCCTAGAGTGGTGTTCTGTATTATACTTGGAATAGTTGGAATCCTAGTATTTTCATCACTAGGATCGGTAGCTTCATGTTTTGAGTACTAATATCAGGCACTTAGTTCTTTTACTTGTATAGGTGCTAAATGTCTTCATACTTTGAAGGCTTGCCAGTAAACATTAAATGCTCCCCTTCTCATGATTGAAGAAAAGATAAACTACATTATATTGTCTGAGTTAAGCATCTAAGTTAGAACGAACATTGTTTCGGATTTTCCAACCACTTATATGAGTTTTAGAAGTTCGTTGACTGAGCAAATCCTACATTTTTCTGGACTTCACTCTTTTTCTCCATTTTATATCTCATCTCACCTTTATACTTTTAGTTAGATTTGTGTTATGGTAATTGGTAATAGTATAAGCAGCGAAGCTCAAGATGTAGCCATTTATATTACAGGGTGATCTGTCTAACGAGGACACATTGGAGGAAGAGAAACTGCTAGTTACAGTTATGGAAACTGCCGTGTGTCAGGAGGAAACTGGATCATTGGCGCAAGCTTTCTTGGAGGCCAATATAAAGCTTGAGCCGTTTAACAAACTGCATGGAATGTGGAATAGGTCAGTCTTTCATATTAAAAATTCCAAGCATGCTTGGAAAATATTTAAGTGCGCTCAATATTTGGGTAGCCTCAACAGGCCAGCAGTACTACAAGCACCAATCATCAAATCTTATTCCTACTATTTGTTGTTTCATGTGTTCATTTTAGCCTGAAGCCTTCTACTCAAATGGCTATCTCTCTGATTGCTAAGATGAAGAGACTTGAAAAGGATAAAGAACATTTGAGAATCAACCTACACACAGCAGAAGATGAGGTTAGAACTCACTCGCATCCTGTCATTTCTTCATTAACCAGTAACCACATTGTTTCTTTAGTTAACTCGACTATTTTAATTCTGAAACACACAGGCAAGATTATTATCGGAAGAGAATAATATACTCGACGAAGAGAACAAAAGGTTATTAAGACAGCTGAAAGTAAGAAGGCAGTCTGCATCCGGTGAACATTCTTGCAGCGGCACAACAAAGGTGTGTGTTTTCAAATCAACATAAATACCAATAGGAAACATCGTCCTTCTTTCCCCTCTTCTGGATTTTTTTCTTAATATCGAGTGCGCTTCATCCTAGGGGCAGAAGCGAAAATCAAGCCCACGGACATGCAGCCCCATTGACAAGTTAGACTTCGGCAATTCAGAGCTTGAAAGATGCCCTTTATCCCCTCTGCTGCATAACTCCCCTGATACAAGAATGTGCAAGAAGTAGATAACATCATCGCTTTAACAGCATCTCATATCCATTACAGTCTGTTGCTGCGTTAAGCTGCACTTGTATTAGTCCTCTGATGGAACGAACATCGACAGCAGTTGCCAGTCAATTGTATACGCATTTTCATCATGTATGAAATTGAATAGATTTCTTAACATGCAGGGTCATTAACTTCTTATTCATGTACAGCTGAGTTAGATTTTTACATTCAAAGAGATTTCATCATCTTCAAGTAGCTAAATGACAAAACGGTGCCGTTTCGGATGAAGATACCCATCTTATCCAGACCAACGCCTTCATCAGTTATCGGTCATCACCCTCTTCTCTAAAAAGCTCAACGCCCCAAAAACCCTCAAAAGCCCACTCACCCACCTCTGCCCTCCTCCCCAAAATGTCAATCTAGGAATCCTCAAATTCCACAACATCCTCTTCACTAATGGCTCTCCTTCAGTCACCTTGTTTGAGGCCATTTCAGTCACTACCTCATCGACCCTCATCCACATCTCTATCAATCTCATCCCTATCGCTCTCCACAATCTCAGTTTCAAAACCCCATTTGGTGAAATCCTCAAAGCTCCAATCTTTCCACTGCTTCTGTTCACCATCAGCTTCAAGCAGCTTTGCGGAGCTTGAGCCGGTGAAAGAGGAGGAAGATGAGGCTACTGGTGCTGTTGGTGGGTCAAGATTGATTGCGCAGAATGTACCGTGGAGTTGCACAGCTGAGGATGTGAAAGCTTTGTTTGAGAAGTATGGGACTGTGGTGGATGTTGAGGTTTGAAAGTTTAGACCTTTTTGAATTGTAAATTTTGATGTTGTAATTTTGAAATATTTATGTGCCTTTTGTGATTTTGTGTGTGTGTGAAGCTGTCTATGCATAATAAGACTAGGAATAGAGGCTTGGCGTTTGTGACGATGTGCTCGCCGGAGGAAGCTCTAGCTGCTCTCAACAATCTTGAAGCCTTGGTTAGTAGATTATTAGAATTTTGGGTTATTGAATCGTAATTATTTGTTCCTTAATTTGGCTGCTTCACATCAGTGTGATTATATGACTATGGAGTGCATTTCTTAGTTTCAGACTTTTTAGTTTAATTTTGAATAAAGTTGCTGAATTTGGAGCTGAATTTTCACAGTTGAGATCCCCAACCAGTGAAATTTATGTCTTCTGTGGCCTTTGAATCTTCTATTTGCGAAATTTTGTGTTGTCTTGGGTGTGATTTGAGTTAAGACTTGAGAGTCATTGTCTTGTAGGAATTCGAGGGACGTACATTGAAGATAGCTTATGCGAAGTCACTGAAGAAAAAACCTCGGACTCCGTCAGCAGCCAAGCCTGTGTCGCCTTATAATCTTTTTGTTGCGAATATGTCATACGATGTGAGGGCTAAGGATTTAAGAGAGTTCTTTAGTTCAGAGGGTGCTAAAGTGGTGTCTGCAGAAGTTATATTTCATGAGAATCCACGGAGAGCATCTGGTTATGGTTTTGTGTCTTTTAGTTCTAAAGAGGCGGCTGAGGCTGCGCTTACGGCCTTCGATGGGAAGGTGATTTAAGATCTCTTGATCCAAAGCACAATATGCCAACTGCTGCACTCTATGTTTTTTTTATCTTTACCTTATTTCTCTTGTCAAACAAAAATATGAAGCACTTTGCAAATGTGAAATAAGTGGATATACAGGCGTCATATGTGTTTGTTTACGGAGAATATAAACTAGAAGCATCAGATGACTTAATTATTATCCACTGATGAAAAAGTACTCTCTTGATTTAGGTTTAGGAAGTAAGATCTACTGTGAAGGTTTTACAATATTGTCCATATAATTTATTGCAGATGTTTTTGGATAGGCCAATTCGTGTAGCACGTAGCAAGAGATTCGCAAAACAAGGTGCAACACCAAAAGCTGAACAAGAAATCCCTACCAGCTCAGAAACAAGCTCCCTCGAAACTTGAAGCTGAATACTTGGATCCGTGATTTATAACTTATTACAGGTCATCCTATGAACTGTCATATGCTCTCATTCTCTTGAATGCTACTCAGTGTCCGTGGTTCGAATATGACCTTGAGTTAGTCCTTTGGTTGGTTTCTTCAACTTTTTTCGAATTGCCATAGCTGTAAGATGAGAAATTTTGTAGAAATTTATTTTGATCTTGAATGAAAAAGTTTGCTGGTAAACTGTTTCAGAAATATTTATTATCACAGTTTATTGCCAGCGTTTCAGGTTCGCCCTTTTTTAGATGATGTAGTACTCCTCAGGAAGCCTTACTCAGCTGTCATAGATTGCCTGGGCGACAGTGATACCATTCTCTACTACTTGTTCCTTATTTCTGGCTGTGTTTTACGCCTGTTCTAAGTTAGCCATGATTTGGGATTAGGTTGGCTACTGCTGAACTACCGTCTGTGCTAAGAGTTCATTTTATTTCCTTTTGTACTATGCTCTCTTTTCTTATTGAATTTTATTTTTTCTATTATTTGTTCTTATACTATTCAAACTCAAAAATCGATCTTTAATATCAAACTAAAAGTAAAACGGACAAGTTCAAACCCTTTAAAAAAAGAAAGTAAAACGGACATTTCTCTTATTTATCTAAAGTACAATTTCAATTGCCTAAGTTTTTTCTGGATTCCTCAAATTCGTTGATTTTTTTATAGCGATTATTCTATTTGAGAAATATTGAATGTGCAATTATTATTGACTTTTGCAAAAATTTATACTGGCACGAATCTAACTAAATTTTGCCTCACTTCATCACCAACAAGTTCAACCTCGCCGACCAGACCGATCGTCCGACCTAACCATTCCTCCACCAACACAGTCTCGTGAACTCTTTGTGTCCTAAAGCTTCATTCTTTAATATCACTACCCACCTGCCCATCAATCAAAATGCAGCACAAGAAGCCGAAATGGAACCTGCTGCTGCTGCTCCGCCGACTGTTGATGTGCGGCGTTGTCGCGATCGGGTTGCTGGGTCTGTGCTCCGTGCATTTGATTTCCGTTCATCTACCTGTCCTGCCGTCGATTGAGGTGCGTCGGTGAGGTTTTGGTAGTTTTACTAATTTGGGGGGATTGGGGTTTAGGGTTTTGTGGTGTGGCTGGTTTTAATTAGCTCGTTATATTTTGACTATGTTGACTTGACTTACAGTTTTGAGCATGGCTAATTGGAATTTGGGAGAGGAAATATGTATCATTAGAGTTTGAAACTTGGTGCTTTGTTTGGATCTCAGCAGTGTAGATGAACACGACTATCTGTGTAGTAGTAGTGGCTGTTTTTTGCTAGATCAATTTAAGTCATTAAATGAGGCCTGGAAGTTTAAGGAACTGCAACTGAGATTTCTCTTTTCCGTAAACCAGAAAAAACAACGGCATTGTTTTTTTTGTTTACTTTGTGTATGCAGCTTCTGTGTAATTTGGTGATAAGAAAATGCAGAGTTGGCATTGTGAGTCTTTATTTCATTTTGCAGAAAAAGGAAACCGGGAAGACAACAGTGGCCATCGAGTTGAACGCAGCGCATGAACTTGGACAATCAAATGTATCTAAACTTCTTGTTCTCTCTCGCAAGGTTTGATATTTTCTCATTACTTGGAGTTTTTTCTTTTGTTGTTGATAATTATGTGAAGCTATCTCATGTGCTGCTTCTGTAAATGGAAGTTCCGAACTTTATGCTCTTTGGGTGCTGATCATTAATAAAAAGCCAATGAGTGTTACAAAGTTGTCATGCTTCTTTCATGTTTTCACTTCTTTAGACTTGACAGTTGGACGGTGCAAGTGGACTACCAGATGCAAAAAAGTTGTGGAAGCCACCTAAAAATAAAGATTTTGAGCCATGTGTTGATCCTAGCGAGAACTATACTAGTAAGCGTGTCTATTTATTTGCTATGAAAATTGAAAAGTAACTTTGAACTTTGAAAGTAATATTTGTATACATTAAGTATGGAATCTAGTAATCTTTTAATTGTGAAAATGCCAGTTTGATTTTTCTAATGTTGCACTTTCATCATCTCAGCTCCAGAAGGATCTCATGGCTACCTAATTGTTCAAACAAATGGTGGTCTCAACCAGATGCGAGCAGGGGTCAGTTCTCACTTGCCAGTTGCCACTATCTTCTGCAGAGCAGACTATATGTACAATTCCGCACACTTAAGCTTCAACTTTTTATTCTTGCAGATATGTGACATGGTAGCGGTAGCCCGTATTATTAATGCAACTTTAGTCATCCCAGAACTCGATAAGAGGTCATTTTGGCAAGATTCTAGGTACGAGTCATTCTTTATAGTTTATACATGACATTCTCTAACGCGATGCAATTGGACTGATATGCAAATTTTATTATCACTTCAATCTGCAGTAACTTTTCTGATGTCTTTGATGAAGATTATTTTATCAATACCCTGGCTGACGATATAAAAATTGTAAGAAAGCTACCCGAGGAACTATCTAACGCCACGATAGCGGTTAAGGAATTTCGAAGCTGGTCTGGTGTTGAGTATTATCAAGACGAGATAGCTAGCGTATGGAAAGAATATCAGGTAAATTAAACTTAATCGCATTTTTATTAGTTTTACTGGTTGTGTTTTCATGGCAGCGTATGGGGCAAATATGTAACATTTTTCTGGTTTTTATAGGTCATTAGAGCTGCTAAGTCTGATTCTCGATTAGCAAACAATAATCTACCTGTGGACATTCAGAAACTTCGTTGCCGTGCATGTTACAAGGCTCTTCGGTTTTCTCCTAAGATTGAAGCAATGGGAAAAGTAACAACTGAATCTCTCTGGGAGTGGCTGTATTGTTTGTCAATGCAAGGATCTCCACTGAAATTACTACTTTTGATGGTTTTGCAGTTGTTGACGGAGCGAATGAGGTCATATGGTCGCTACATTGCTTTGCACTTGCGATATGAGAAAGACATGCTCGCTTTTAGTGGGTGTACTTACGGTTTATCTCCTGAAGAAGCTGATGAACTAAAGATGATCAGGTAAACTAGAAGCTATGAACATCATGATCGATATCTCTTGTCGCGTCAACAGATCGTGAAAGGTCCATTCTAATGATTTGTTCCTGTTCCAAGCACACCTCTATTGTTTGTTTTGATGCGTAGTTCTCGCAGGGAGAATACTTCTCACTGGAAAGTAAAGGAGATCGATGCTGAAGAGCAGCGACGCAAAGGGTACTGCCCAATGACACCAAAGGAGGTTGGCATGTTTCTTACTGCTCTTGGATACCCAAGAAACACTCCAATATATATTGCCGCTGGAGAAATATATGGAGGTGAAGCTCGTATGGTTGAGTTACGAGTTCGATTTCCAATGCTAATGAATAAGGTCTGATCAAAATTCTCATTGGTGGTTATTCATAACGCCTTAAACATATTTCGATCCGTTGCCTTCAGAAATTCACAGGGTCATGGTGGAATCAGATAGACACTTTGGCTTAGTATTTTTCTTGATAATGACGGTTCATTTTACATTCTTTTGTTTAGGAGCAGTTGGTGACCCCGGAAGAGCTTGAGCCTTTTGTATATCATGCATCACAAATGGCTGCACTTGATTATATTGTGTCTGTTGAAAGTGACGTATTTATTCCATCGTATTCGGGGAACATGGCAAGGGCAGTTGAAGGACATCGCCGTTTTTTGGGCCACAAGAAAACCATTTCACCGGATAGGCATGTCATTTTCTTTTATTGTATAGATTCAGTTAATGTGAAATCAAATGACAGTGGTGACGAGCTGTATCTGCTCCCTTATGCTCGCTTTTCTTTTCCGCAGGAAAGCTCTAGTGCATCTATTTGACAAAATAGACCGTGGATCAATGAAGGAAGGGAAATCATTATCTTATCAGATAATCGAGATTCACAAAAGAAGGTACTTTATAACATATATGAGGAATACGATGTTGTCTAACAAATAAGTAGACCACACATGTCATGTAGTATTCAGATTAGTATTCCTTTCAACAAGGCCAAATTTAGCTGTTTACCGGTATAGTTTTGATTGTATAAGATGTTGCTTTATCCAAATACCAATTATAAAAATCAGAGAAATGCGTTGTGTTCTTCAACGCAAGAATAAAACTACACAGTATTATTGTTGGTTGTTTTTGGTTTGGTTGTAATCTCATTTAGTACAATTCTATGCTCTTCATTTACATACGCATTATCACAGTGGAAAATCAGTTGTACATGACTAGTGGTGCATAACATTGATCATAGGGACTCACTTCCTTGTGCGTGTTTCCTCAGGCAAGGTTCTCCTCGGAAGAGAAAAGGTCCAATATCTGGTACGAAGGGCTCGGATAGGTTCAGATCAGAAGAACCATTTTACGTGAACCCAATACCAGAGTGCTTATGTCAGAAGGATTTACAAAACACCACCTCATCTCTTGTAATCAGGTAGACCAGTGACTCGCACAAAAACTTCCTGGCAAGTAAGAATTGCCGCATGATTAGGCAATGACTGAGCTATCTGATTCTCGAAGAAGTATAGCTCGACATACATATACTACAAGTGAACGAGATAGCGTATTAGAAATCGCATGAAGGAATTAGGTGTAAGTTATCGCCTTTTCAAAGCTGCAACATGTGTAACAGGCATTGATAATGATTTATAAGATTAGATTGAAGTTCTGCTGAAGCGTTTTGTATGGGGCTGAAGCTTGCCTCGTTGGACTGTTTGAAGAAAGGGCTTAGTAGAAGAAAACATTGTCAAAAGATAGATGACGTTCTGTACCTTGCTGTTTCGCCTGCACTTGAATTCTTTTTTTTTTTTTTTGATTAAGCTCTTCGGAGCAATTGTTAGTATCTGTCAGAGTTATGTTAGCGTGAGGAATCGATCCCTGGCTGCTGCGCAAACACAGGAGCAAGTAGCTTCAGCAGCAAGTAGGTGCCAAAGGACGGATGGATGTATTAAACGGAAAGGATTAAATGGACGGATCACTAATGGTTAACGGATAAATTCATTTGATCCGTTTAACTCTTATAAACCCCCTTAGTCCATTTATTAATGGGTTTTCGTTTAGAAATTTTTTTAAGGAAAGGAGGGTCTTCTCCCTGTTTAGAAAAACATAGAAAATATAAATATGCGTACATGTAGCCAACAGGATGGTGGCCTGTTGCCCTGTTGGTTAAGGACTCAGACATGAATCCTTACACTCCATAGTTCGAATTCTGAATCTTGTCAAGATGTCTTGATAGAGCTTCAAAGATCAATATATATGTGCTAAATGATAAAAGTTATCACGATATGCATTCTAATGTTATGAATCGTTGTATTGTACCCCTTCATCAAAAAATAATAATATGCGTACATGTTTTTAGGTTATAAGTGAAATGTGAAATGTGAAATTTGGATTGGTGTGTATAAAGACTAGTATAAATTTGAATTATTTAATAAGGTCCAATAAAGATCTTTCTAGTGGATAACAGTAGGATTAGAATGCAGTTCCAGTATAAACGTCCTTAAAAAATAATGTACGCATATTTTTTGAGGAAGGACTAAGGAACTGGACAACATTTTGTAGATATGGAATTACGTCCAGTCTTGACCAGGACAACTTCCTAATTTTTGCATTTCTGGAAATTGCGTCCGCTGTCAGCAGCAAAATTCGCCTCCGGCCTTGTGAAAACAATTTTCCAATTCTTTCTCGATTCGAGCATTCTAGAGCAATTCATGTACCACTTTGTACTCCATACATTGGGGTCGGTTTTATAATTAATAGCCATGACATCTAGGCTCTTTAGCATGCCTGCATTATTTGAAAAGAATTTCTCATACAACATCTTGATCCTTCTCGCAGCCATGTCAGGAGATAAATAATTTTTCCATGAGCTGATAAATTGCAATTGTACCAAATATACCATAACTTGATGATAACAATGCATAATTTCTCTGTATTCACTGATGTGTAAACATAGTAAATAAGATCTGTAAAAGTATTTATTTCACTGCAGCTATCCATGATATCAACTGCATCAGGTTCCATGGATAATTACATCCACCAGCAATCAACAAATACATGTTTCTCATTCTCCCATTGATAAAAACAGATATGACAATGAGTTGTACCTTCCAAATTTCTCCGGCTAAGTTGTGACCCAGTTGGCAATCCTCCTTGATAAGCCCTCCATATGAAAATTTTGATCTTTTGTGGAATCGGCAGCTTCCAAATTTCTTTACGTGGCTACTATTTGACTGCTCTGAAAATCCAAGATTGATGGCTTGATATAGTCTCCTTGCAACTCTATACTCTATAGGCACTTTTAATGTAAAAAATACCATTATTATTTTCTTTCCAGTTAACCTCTCCTGTAACATTGTCAATGCTAATGCCATTTTTTATTATAGGCAAGGCCTTGTGAATACCTTGCCAATAAGATAGTACAACACCTTTCTTTTATTTTGAAATGAATTGAATCGATAAAATTTCAATAATGTTATGTAATTGTAATTGTGTTATAATTTTTTAAGATTTGCAATAAGATAGTACAAAACCTTTCTTTTATTTTGATTCAATAAAAAAAATTCTATTTGAAATTTGTATTTGATATTAGTTTTGACATTAAGTTGATATTAGATTTTTTTTTCTTTAGTAAAAGTTTAAATACCGATGCCAAAAATATGTGGCCTAGTGGTTGAGTCCCTAACTTGCATCCACACGGTGGAGGGTTCAAGCCTCACTCATGACATTTTCCTCCCCACAACATGTGTAGGGGAGCGTTCAAAAGTGTAGGGATATGTACCACACGTGTACATGAGTTCTGTAAGGGTGTTCACTACAATATGTGTGAAACATTTGTAAAAGAGCGCTCTGCAAACAGATTAAATCAGCAAAACCAGTTAAATTCTACGTGGTCAATCAACGTGTAAAGCATCATGTAATCCTCTGAGCTGAACTGCGTCTCTGGCCCTCCCACTATATTTTAAAGCTTTTTTATTCTATTATGTATGGACTCTCATCCCTGATGCAGCTCCTTCCTCTCATTCCAGTCTCCATTGCCATACAATGCTGGGTTCGGTTTTCTCGTTATCGTTCGAGGAGGTGGGTTCGAAGCTTTATTCGGAGGGTTAGGAGGGGGTTATGAAGTCGAATTCGATGTTCGATTTGACCACAACGATCCATGTGCATATAGTAGCGTTCTAAAGGCGGATTAAACCGACCTCCAAAGAAAGGGCACGTGTATAGAAAATCCATCCTCATTGTTGAAGTCAGAAACTCCCAATCTACAAAGTAAAAAGCACTGTAAACCCCCTAAATCTAAACATCGATTATTTGTTAAATTATCAATGTCTAATTGGGCTAAGAAATAAAATGACCCAAGACGGATAAGTTGACCCATCCTAAAGAAAACAAAAGAAATAAGAAGAAAAATCGGTGCGGAAAAGTATGGACAATGGTAGAGAATATATATTTTAATTGTCTAGAGTACTAAATTATAACCGTTGGATCAAAATGATCCTAGCCCTCCACTGATATAGTGCTCAAGTATAAGGGTGAGTTGTAGTGGTTTTATGCACTTGAATAAGAATGATTGAATGAAATCTGAGGTGTGAGAAAGTCTCTCTTGTAGGGATGTTCATTACAATATGTGTGAAACATGTGTAAAATAGCGCTCGGTTATATATGGTTCTGCAAACAGATTAAATAAACAGAACAAGTTAAAATTCTACATGGTCAATCAACATAAAAACACAAACAAATTAAACACTCAGTATGTGTAAAGCATCATGTAATCCTTTGAGCACGCGTCTCTGGCCACCCCTCCACTATATTTTTAAGTTTTTTTATTCTATTATGTATGGACTCTCATCCTTGATGCAGCTCATTCCTCTCATTCCAGTCTCCATTGACATACAATGCTGGGTTCGATTTTCTCAGTATCGTTCGAGGAGGTGGGTTCGCAGCTTGATTCGAAGGGTTAGGAGAGGGTTATGAGCTTGTTCCGCCAAGGCTACCCGAAGTCGAATTCGACGTTCAATTTGACTGCAACGATCCATGTGCATGTAATAGCGTTCTAAAGGCGGATTAAATCGACCTCCACAAAAGGGCATGTATATAGAAAATCCATCCTCGTTGTTGAAGTCAGAGGCTCCCAATCTACAAAGTACAAAGCATTGTAAACCTCCTAAATCTGAACATCAATTATATGTTAAATTATCAATGCCTAATTGGGCTAAGAAATAAAATGGGGAGAAGTTGACCCAATCTAAAGAAAATAAAAGAAATAAAAAGAAGAATCTAGAGAGGTGCGGAGAAGTATGGACAATGGTAGAGAATATATATTTTAGTAGAATTGTCTAGAGTACTGAATTATAACTGTTGGATCAAAATGATCCAAGCCCTCCATTGATATAATGCTCTAATATAAATAGGAGTGAGTTGTAGTGGTTTTATGTACTTGAGTAAGAAAGAGTGAGTGAAGTGTGAGGTGTGAGTAAGAGTGCGTCCACTTTGACTGAAACTTAACTGATGTTAACTTATAGTGACTGATATTAACTTATAGTACTGATCTTAACTTATATTAACTTAACTGAAACTTATATTGACTGATGAATAGTATTATTTTATGATGATGATGATGGTTGTGATGATGATGATGATGAATAGTAATATTATGATGATGATGATGGTTGTGTGATGATGATGATGAATAGTAATATTATGATGTTGATGAATAGTATTATTATGATGATGATGAATAGTAATAATAGGATGATGAATAGTAATATAATGATGATGATGGGGTGATGATGGCGATGAATAGTAATTTTATGATGATGAATAGTAATATTATGATGATGATGAATAGTATGACGGTATGATGATGATGGTGATGGTATGATGAATAGTATGATGATGGTATGATGAATAGTGTGATGGTATGATGAATAGTATGATGGTATAATGAATAGTATGATGATGATGGTATGATGATGATGATGATAGTATGATGAATAGTGTGATGTTATGATGATGATGAATAGTATGATGGTATGATGATGAATAGTATGATGATAATGATGGTATGATGAATATTATGATGGTATGATGATGAATAGTATGATGATGATGGTATGATGATGAATAGTGTGATGGTATGATGAATAGTATGATAGTATGATGATGATGATGGTATGATGAATAGTATGATGGTATGATGATGATATGTTAAAAGTAACTTATCTTATCTTAACTGAAACTTAACTTTTAGTAACTGAAATATATTTATCTTAACTGATCTTAACTGATAGTAACTGATATTAACTTATCTTAACTTACAAGTCAAAAAATAAAGTCAAAGTGGACAGGGCTAAGTTCGTCTCGTAACAGTTTCTCCATATAATAATAAAATATTATTTTGTAAGCTGCGCAACTCAACATTAACTTCAGGCATGGTGGTGACTAGCACATAAGAGTTCACTAAACCCCTAAATCTGCACATCAGTCATATTAATCATCACCATAATCAATCGATCAAAATAAAACTAAGAGAAAATACTCTCAAAAACGAAATCCACAAATAGCATCAATGTTCTTCATTAATTCACCTCCGGATCAAACAAATAACAATAAACAACATCAAGAACACGCAAGCATCATATATCGTTGGACTTACTCCAAGCATCAAGAACACCCGAGCATCATATATCGTTAAACAACATCGAGAAATGGAAAAATGCTGATCTTGTTTTTTTTGTTGATAAAGCCACAAGGCTAAACAAGGCAAACGTAAAGCTACAACTATTGGACAATAACAGATATTCTAGGAATATCATCCAATCTGCACCAATTCCACCTCTTAGAACTTTTCTGGCAATGAAATCAGCGACACTATTAGCTTCACGCCTTATGAAACAGACGGACCAAAAACGATTTCTAGATAACATAGTCTTGATGTCATGAATAGTAGAGGCTTTCGAAAAACCAACGTGATCCCCATAATTAACAAGTTGAACTAAAGCCTTGCTGTCAGTCTCAAAGACAACATGCTGAACTTGAAGATTTTTGGCTGTGATAAAGCCTAAAAGAAGAGCCTCCATCTCACATTCAAGAACATTTTTACTCTGCTCCATGTATTTGGCAGCAATATCTAAAACACAGCCATTAGAATCCCTGACGGGAAATGCTGATCTTGTTACTAGCGGGAGAAGTTGTTGCAGCCAGTGTAAATAATGGAAAGTTATTTACAAACACACCCTTGAACTAAACCAACTCACGCATCTATCCTGATATTTGGAGTTTTTTTTATTTTTGCCCTGTTTTCAAACATAAATCTTGATTTGGCCTTGTTTGTAACTGAAATATCGATTTTGCCCTATTTTTAATAAAATCGGGTTGGGAGAAACTGGTTTACTGACTGTGCACCTGTGGGACATTATTTGGTCCTACGTGGACCCAAAGAAATATAATTCTCGCTACGTGGCAAACCGGTCCGGGGGAAATCGATTTCATGCGTAACAAAATTATGGTTCCTCTTTTCTTTTCTCCTCCGCTGCTCAATTATACAAAGCATGCATGGTCTGACAAAGCCTGCCATTTTTGAAATACAAGACAATTATACAAATCAGTTCACCGTAAACCGGTTTCAATTATTTTTTACATGAGACCAGTTTCCCCCGCCCCGGTTTTACACGAGGCCAGAAATGTATTTCGTTGGGTCCACGTAGGCCCAAATAATGTCACACAGGTGCACAACCAGTAAACCGGGTTTTATCGAAAATGAGCCAAATTGGGTTTTCCAAACCGATTTTATTAAAAACAAGGCAAAATCGATATTTCAGTTACAAATACGGTAAAATCGTGATTTAGGTTTCAAAACAAGGCAAATCAGTAAACTTTGTATGTGAATTAATACAACTTGCATTCTAATGTTATGAATCGTTATATTGTATCCCTTCATCAAAAAAATATGCGTACATGTTTTTAGGTTATAAGTGAAATGTGAAATTTGGATTGGTGCGTATAAAGACTAGTAGAAATTAGAATTATTTTAATAGGGTCCAATAAAAATCTTTCAGTGGATAAGAGTAGGGTTAAACGAATTAGAATGCGGTTCCGGTATAAACGTCCATAAAAAATAATATAATGTATGCATATTTTTTAAGGAAGGATTAAGGAACTGGACAACATTTTGTAGATATGGAATTGCGTCCAGTCTTGAACAGGACAACTTCCTAATTCTCGCATTTCTGGCAATTGCGTCTGCTGTCCGCAACAAAATTCGTCTCTGGCCTTGTGAAAACAATTTTCCAATTCTTTCTCGATTCGAGCATTCTGCGGCAGTTCATGTACCACTTTGTACTCCATACATTAGGGTCGGTTTTATAATTAATAGCCATGACTACTTCCCTGCTATCAGTCTCAAGGAGTACATGTTTTAAGTTCAACTTTTCAACCAAGACAATTGCTTCTTGAAGAGTCAAACCCTCGCTGTAGTAAGCATCAACACACTGAGGATAATATTTAACAGAAATACCAAGAACAATTCTCTTAGCATCTCTAACCAGCACTCCGACTCCAGCTTCTTTAGTGACAAGGTCCCAAGATGCATCACAATTAGCTTTAACAAAAAATCCTTTGATCTTTGCCAAGTGAGGGACACTGCATCTAGGCTCTTTAGCATGCCTGCATTATTTGAAAAGAATTTCTCATACAACATCTTGATCCTTCTCGCAGCCATGTCAGGAGATAAATAATTTTTCCATGAGCTGATAAATTGCAATTGTACCAAATATACCATAACGTGATGATAACAATGCATAATTTCTCTGTATTCACTGATGTGTAAACATAGTAAAATAAGATCTGCAAAAGTATTTATTTCACTGCAGCTATCCATGATATCAACTGCATCAGGTTCCATGGATAATTACTCCACCAGCAATCAACAAATACATGTTTCTCATTCTCCCATTGATAAAAACAGATATGACAATGAGTTGTACCTTCCAAATTTCTCCGGCTAAGTTGTGACCCAGTTGGCAATCCTCCTTGATAAGCCCTCCATATGAAAATTTTGATCTTTTGTGGAATCGGCAGCTTCCAAATTTGAATGGCTACTATATGACTGCTCTGAAAATCCAAGATTGTTGGCTTGGTATAGTCTCCTTGCAACTCTATACTCTATAGGCACTTTTAATGTCAAAAATACCATTATTATTTTCTTTCCAGTTAACCTCTCCTGTAACATTGTCAATGGTAATGCCATTTTTTTTTATAGGCAAGGCCTTGTGAATACCTTGCCAATAAGATAGTACAACACTTTTCTTTTATTTTGAAATGAATTGAATCGATAAAATTTCAATAATGTTATGTAATTATAATTGTGTTATAATTTTTTAAGATTTGCAATAAGATAGTACAAAACCTTTCTTTTATTTTGATTCAATAAAAAAAATTCTATTTGAAATTTGTATTTGATATTAGTTTTGACATTAAGTTGATATTAGATTTTTTTTCTTAGTAAAAGTTTAAATACCGATGCCAAAAATATGTGGCCTAGTGGTTGAGTCCCTAACTTGCATCCACACGGTGGAGGGTTCAAGCCCCACTCATGACATTTTCCTCCCCACAACATGTGTAGGGGAGCGTTCAAAAGTGTGTGGATATTTACCACACGTGTACATGAGTTCTGTAAGGGTGTTCACTACAATATGTGTGAAACATTTGTAAAAGAGCGCTCTGCAAACAGATTAAATCAGCAAAACAAGTTAAATTCTACGTGGTCAATCAACGTGTAAAGCATCATGTAATCCTCTGAGCTGAACTGCGTCTCTGGCCCTCCCACTATATTTTTAAGCTTTTTTATTCTATTATGTATGTACTCTCATCCTTCTCCATTGCCATACAATGCTGGGTTCGGTTTTCTCATTATCGTTCGAGGAGGTGAGTTAGGAGGGGGTTATGAAGTCGAATTCGATGTACGATTTGACCACAACGATCCATGTGCATATAGTAGCGTTCTAAAGGCGGATTAAACCGACCTCCACAGAAAGGGCACGTGTATAGAAAATCCATCCTCATTGTTGAAGTCAGAAACTCCCAATCTACAAAGTAAAAAGCACTGTAAACCCCCTAAATCTGAACATCGATTATTTGTTAAATTATCAATGCCTAATTGGGCTAAGGAATAAAATGACCCAAGACGGATAAGTTGACCCAACCTAAAGAAAACAAAAGAAATAAGAAGAAAAATTTAGAAAGGTGTGGAGAAGTATGGACAATGGTAGAGAATATATATTTTAGTAGAATTGTCTAGAGTACTAAATTATAACCGTTGGATCAAAATGATCCTAGCCCTCCACTGATATAGTGCTCTAGTATAAATAAGGGTGAGTTGTAGGGGTTTTATGCACTTGAATAAGAAAGATTGAATGAAGTCTGACGTGTGAGAAAGTCTCTCTTGTAGGGATGTTCATTACAATATGTGTGAAACATGTGTAAAATAGCGCTCGGTTATATATGGTTCTGCAAACAGATTAAATACACAGAACAAGTTAAAATTCTACATGGTCAATCAACATAAAAACACAAACAAATTAAACACTCAGTATGTGTAAATCATCATGTAATCCTTTGAGCACGCGTCTCTGGCAACCCTTCCACTATATTTTTAAGCTTTTTTATTCTATTATGTATGGACTCTCATCCTTGATGCAGCTCATTCCTCTCATTCCAGTCTCCATTGACATACAATGCTGGGTTCGGTTTTCTCAGTATCGTTCGAGGAGGTGGGTTCGCAGCTTGATTCGAAGGGTTAGGAGAGGGTTATGAGCTTGTTCCGCCAAGGCTACCCGAAGTCGAATTCGACGTTCAATTTGACTGCAACGATCCATGTACATGTAATAGCGTTCTAAAGGCGGATTAAATCGACCTCCACAAAAGGGCATGTATATAGAAAATCACTCCTCGTTGTTGAAGTCAGAGGCTCCCAATCTACAAAGTACAAAGCATTGTAAACCTCCTATAAATCTGAACATCAATTATATGTTAAATTATCAATGCCAAATTGGGCTAAGAAATAAAATGGGGAGAAGTTGACCCAATCTAAAGAAAATAAAAGAAATAAAAAGAAGAATATAGAAAGGTGCGGAGAAGTATGGACAATGGTAGAGAATATATATTTTAGTAGAATTGTCCAGAGTACTGAATTATAACTGTTGGATCAAAATGATCCTAGCCCTCCATTGATATAATGCTCTAATATAAATAGGGGTGAGTTGTAGTGGTTTTATGTACTTGAGTAAGAAAGAGTGAGTGAAGTGTGAGATGTGATGCGTCCACTTTGACTGAAACTTAACTGATCTTAACTTATAGTGACTGATATTAACTGATATTAACTTATAGTACTGATCTTAACTTATATTAACTTAACTGAAACTTATATTGACTGATGAATAGTATTATTTTATGATGATGATGATGGTTGTGATGATGATGATGATGAATAGTAATATTATGATGATGATGATGGTTGTGTGATGATGATAGTAATATTATGATGATGATGATGAATAGTAATATTATGATGTTGATGAATAGTATTATTATGATGATGATGAATAGTAATATACTGATGATGATGGGGGAGATGATGGGATGAATAGTAATTTTATGAGGATGAATAGTAATATTATGATGATGATGGTATGATGAATAGTATGACGGTATGATGATGATGGTGATGGTATGATGATGATGATGGTATGATGAATAGTGTGATGGTATGATGATGATGATGATGATAGTATGATGAATAGTGTGATGGTATGATGATGATGAATAGTATGATGGTATGATGATGAATAGTATGATGATGTTGATGAATAGTATGATGGTATGATGATGATGGTATGATGAATAGTATGATGATGATGTTATGATGATGAATAGTGTGATGGTATGATGATGATGATGGTATGATGAATAGTATGATAGTATGATGATGATGATGATGATGGTATGATGAATAGTATGATGGTATGATGATGATGATGGTAAGTTAAAAGTAACTTATCTTAACTTAATTGAAACTTAACTTAACTTTTAGTGACTGAAATATATTTATCTTAACTGATCTTAACTTATCTTAACTGATCTTAACTGATAGTAACTGATATTAACTTACAAGTCAAAAAATAAAGTCAAAGTGGACAGGGCTAAGTTCATCTCGTAACAGTTTCTCTATATAATAATAAAATATTATTTTGTAAGCCGCGCAACTCAACATTAACTTCAGGCATGGTGACTAGCACATAAGAGTTCACTAAACCCCTAAATTTGCACATCAATCATATTAATCATCACCATAATCAATCGATCAAAATAAAACTAAGAGAAAATACTCTCAAAAACGAAATCCACAAATAGCATCAATGTTCTTCATTCTTAATTCACCTCTGGATCAAACAAATAACAATAAACAACATCAAGAACACGCAAGCATCATATATCGTTGGACTTACTCCAAGCATCAAGAACACCCGAGCATCATATATCGTTAAACAACATCGAGAAATGGAAAAATGCTGATCTTGTTTTTTTTTTTTGATAAAGCCACAAGGCTAAACAAGGCAAACGTAAAGCTACAACTATTGGACAAGAATAGATATTCTAGGAATAGCATCCAATCTACACCAATTCCACCTCTTAGAGCTTTTCTGGCAATGAAATCAGCGACACTATTAGCTTCACGCCTTATGAAACAGACGGACCAAAAACGATTTCTAGATAACATAGTATTGATGTCATGAATAGTAGAGGCTTTCGAAAAACCAACGTGATCCCCATAATTAACAAGTTGAACTAAATCCTTGCTGTCAGTCTCAAAGACAACATGCTGAACTTGAAGATTTTTGGCTGTGATAAAGCCTAAAAGAAGAGCCTCCATCTCACTGATAGCACTAGAATATATGCATTTTAGGCAACCTCTATGCTTATTGTTTCGATCATTCCTCTACGATTTCACTTGCTATTTGATGCTTTGTGGTTCATTTCAGGCCGATTACATAGATTTAGCTGAGAACACAAGTGAGCAGTGATTCTGGAGCAAACCGAGCACTCTGGAGCGGAAAAAAAGAGCAAAATGGAAGTCGGAGCACAAAATTCCTCAAAGGCATGCGCTCGCATGATGGGATCATGCGCTCGCATGGACCACCGGACGCATGGATTATTCATGCGAGCGCATGAAAGGCTACCCAGAGCTCGCACGCCAGACCAGACGCATGTGAAACCCATGCGATCGCACAAAAGTACCATGCGATCGCATAAACAGGTCATGCGATCGCACAAGGAAAACCAGACGCATGGATTATTCATGCGGTCGCATGAAGCATCATGCGAGCTCGAAGAATGATCAACCTTGTCCAAGAGCATGCGTTCGCATAAGGTCATTTCATGCGAACGCATGAGCCTAACCAGTCGCATAAGAATAGCATGCGAGCGCATCATCTCCAGCCACGATCGCACAGACCGAACTTTCAGGCATTCATGCGAGCGCATGAAATGATCATGCGAGCGCATGACGTCGTAAAGTTGGCGTTTTCACGGAAAAGTATAAATAGGAAGCTAGGGTTTTTCCAACGGGCGCGGGGATTTTTCTGGATTTTTGTGCTGGGATTTGGACGAAAAATAGCTTGGAGAAGAAGACATCTTATTTGATCATCATCAACAACTCGGATCGTGAATTATCCTTGATCATTAGTGCTCCATTTTGGTTCTAGATCCCTAAACTCTACATCCTACATGTTTTTCTATTTTTCTATTGATACTATGGATTGTGACCTCACCATGAGTGAGTAGTGATATTGGTTGGGGGTCTATGAACCCTCTAGGCATGTTTGTGATGTTGTGAATACCATGAATACTATTGATGAATGATTTTACACACAATTCTTCTTCGTTTGAACTTAATGTTTTTGAATTACCTATGACGTGTTTTTTTTGACAAGTCCGAAATAGGGATTCTAGTTGATTTCATGCTTGATGTAGCTAACCCCTGAAAAGTATGATTTCAAATGAACCAAATGAAGTAGCATTAGGATATTTGTGTTATATGGCGATGCATTGATCCTAATGAGAATAGCTTGAATTTAACGAGTGCATGATTTACTTAGCCAATAAAGCGCGAGTGTGAGGCTAGATAAATTATGTCCTATAGCACCAATAGAGCGCGAGTGTGAGGTGTCATGCGAGGTGTAGCCTCTTGATATTAGGTTGTAGCGCGAGTTGAACTTGGTATTAATGTTACATAGCTAAAATTCTAAATGTGTGTATGAGAATTCATCAATGGTGTTTCAATTTACCGTCACAATAATTGTCTAGGTGGGGAATTAGACCCCTAGTCATCCTCGAATTGTTTGTTTACCTTGTTATCGATTAAATCTCTTTCTAAGATAGTAAAACTTTGCTATCCCCCCTCTTACGAGGATTAAACCCCCCCCCCCAAACCACAAACATCCTAAACCAAATCCTTAGCACCATTAGTTTAATCACCTGTCCTTTGGGTACGATCTCGGATTTCCCGAGTCAAAATATAAATTGTTTTGATTAAACGTGTTTGGCATAAGTATTCGGTATTCTTATTGAATATTTCTGCTATATTTACGAACGATCAAATGGCGCCGTTGCCGGGGATAGGTTAATTAACTAGGTGCTATAGATAGTTTAGTTTGTCTACTCTTTCCTTTCTTGATAGCTATTGCTTGTTTTGTGCTTAACTTGTGTTTATTTCTCTTGCCTTTCATTGCTAAGAATTTCCTTTGTTCTTGCAGGCATTCGAATGATCACAAGATTCAGGGGACAAAAACACGTAGAGCTAGGTTCAACGTCTCACCCTTCTCACCCAACCGCTAAGAGAGGGAGAGGTAGACCTCGAAAGAATCCTCCGCCTCTTGCTCTTACTCCTCCTGCTTTCCAAGGTCCGAGACCTCGTCCACCTCCACTCCTAAATCCAATTCATTACACACCGCCCAGATTTAGAATGGAAGATGTGGTAGATGATCCTCCTGCTCGACAGAACAACCTTGATGGTCAAAATCCTTTACAAGATCCCCCCGCTCCACCGAGAAATAACAGAAATTGGAGGTATGACGATGAGAATGATGAAAGGCCCGTAGGAGATTACATGACTCCCACCCTCGAGGGAAATGGTTCAGTTATTATGCCTCCCGATGAAGACGCTTTCGATTTCGATGTGAAGTCATCTTTAGTGCACATGGTTACAAATGATCAATTTCAAGGGGTCGGCAACCCGTCTACTCATCTAGCAAGTTTTCAAGAATATTGCCGGACCTATAAGCCAAGGAATACACCCGTTGAATATGTCTACTTGAAATTATTTCCTTCGTCGCTATATGGAGATGCCAAGGAGTGGCTACAAAATCATGATCCGGGGACTTTTCGCACTTGGGACCATTTAGCCACCGCTTTTCTGAACAAGTTCTACCCTCCTTCTAGAACCAAGAAGTTTACGGACTATATTCTGACATTCTCTCAAAGGGACAACGAACTTTTCCACCAAGCCTACGATCGGTTTAAACACTATTTGAGGGAGTGCCCTCACCACAACTTTAGAAAGGCCGATCTAATGCGTTACTTCTATTTGGGGATGAGTAAGGAGGCTAAAAATCAGATGGACACGGCTAGTGGAGGAGCTATAATGGAACTACCGGCTAGCCAAGGTTTCAAGATTGTGGATAAAATTGCTATCAACTCCGATAGATATCAAGGAGTGGACCACAAAAAGATGGCTAAGTCAAGAGATGACTCCTCGAATTTTGAAATGAAGAAGGAAATGGCTGATTTGACAAAGAAAGTTGAGAATATGATAAGTATGGTGAACGTCGTTGAGGCAACGAAGGCTAAAGCTGAAAAAGAAAAAGTCTCGGCGCAACAATCATGTTTCTTATGTGCTAGCACGAGACATTCTACCAAGAATTGTCCTGAAGGGAAATATGAGGACGATGATGATGGTTATGAAGAGGCGCATTTTGTAAATCAACAAAGGAATTACAATCAAAATGCTAGTCCTATCACTAGAAATTATGAGCCTCCGCAGAAGAGAATGTCCGATGATTCCAACTTCTCTCCAAGGCCTCAAGGGCAAAACAATTATCAAGGGAATTACCAAAGGCAAGGATATGGCTCCAACCAAAACCAAGGGCAGAATTCGTATTCAAACCAAGGGCAAAATAATTACCAAGGGAATTACCAAAGGCAAGGTCATGGCTCTAACCAAAACCAAGGGCAGAATTCGTATTCAAATCATGGCCAAGGCTCGAATCAAAACTCGCAAAATTCCCAAGGGAATTATCAAAAGCCTTATCAATCCAAGTCCAACATGAATGATCAAGGGAACTCTTCCTCTAACTCTCAAGAGAATACCATGATGTCTATGATGGCACAAATGCTAGAAAATCAGAAGGAGACCAACAAGAGAATGGAACAAATAGAAGCTCACAACAAGATGCTCGATAATCAAGTGGCTCAACAAGCCGTAGCATTGAAGCAAATGTGGAAACTCCCTTCTCAACCGGACGTGAATTCCATAGAACATGTTGAAGCCATCACATTGAAGAGCGGGAAAGTTCTACCTACCCCCCAAGGGAAGTCTAGTTTAAAGGGCAAGGAAGTGGAAGGAGAAGTGACCAAGGAAAATTTGGAAGATGAACCTCAAGTCCCTACCGAGGAGGAGAAAAAGGAAGAAGAGCCAATTCTAATGAGGAAGTATGTACCGATGGTTCCTTTCCCGCAAAGACTCAACAAGAGCAAGCTTGATGCTCATTTCCAAAGATTCGTGGAGATGCTTAAAAAGTTGTATGTCACGCTCCCCTTCCACGAGGTAATCACACAAAACCCTACTTATGCTAAGTTTTTAAAGGATATTGTGTCAAACCGTAGGGTAATTGAAGAGTCTAGCATGGTAGCTTTAAATGCCGAATGTAGTGCAATTGTACAAAGCCGCATGCCTAGAAAAATGCAAGACCAAGGGTCGTTCTCTATTCCTATATCCATAGGCAAAATTGAAATTGATAGGGCTTTATGCGATCTTGGTGCTAGTATTTCTTTGATCCCATATTCCTTGTATGAAAAAATTGACATGGGTGAGCTACATCCCACCACTATTTCATTGAAGCTAGCCGATAGGAGCTCTAGAGTGCCTAATGGGGTCCTAAGGGATGTGCCTATAAAAGTTGGGAAATTTTTCATCCCCGTGGACTTCTATGTTTTAGATATGGATAGTGAACAAGAGACACCCGTCATTTTAGGAAGACCTTTTCTAAATACCGTTGAAGCGGTTATCAAATGTGGTGAAGGGTCAATTGAATTGAAAATAGGGAATGAAAAACTGAAATTTTTTCTGAAAAATGCTATGAAGGCCCCTACTTCATCCTTTGAGTGCAATATGCTTGATATTTCTTGTGAAACTTTCGGGCTAACGTCTTTTGAAAGTGAAGTTATGGAGTTAGACGACTCTAGTACACTTTTTGCCTCTCTAATGAATATGGAAGATGAGGAGATGGGCGACATTACTCTAGATGAAGGTGAGCAAGGGTCGAATGATTACGAAATTAAGGAAGACCCGGTGCCAAGAGGTAAGGAATTCGAAGGAGAGTTAAAACCTCTACCTTCGAATCTAAGGTATGAATTTCTTGGGTCCAATGCTACATTTCCCGTGATAGTTGGTGCTACATTGAATGAGGATGAGACATCCAAGCTTGTGAATGTGTTGAAGGCAAATAAAAAAGCCCTAGGTTATTCTATTGATGATATAACGGGGATTAACCCTTCTCTTTGCATACATAGAATTAACCTAGATGATGATGTGAAACCCTCTAGAGAAATGTTGAGGAGGTTGAATCCTAAGCTAAGTGAAGTGGTTTTTAAAGAAATCACCAAACTTAAAGATGCCGGCATTATTTACTCCGTTCCGGACTCGGAATGGGTAAGCCCCATCCATGTCGTCCCTAAGAAGGGAGGACTCACGGTCGTTAAAAATGATAAAGGGGAATTAGTCCCTACGAGAACCGTGAATGGGTGGAGAATGTGCATTGATTATCGAAAATTGAATAAGGCAACGAAAAAGGATCACTTTCCTATCCCGTTCATAGATCAAATGCTAGAAAGGTTAGCGGGGCATGATTATTTCTGTTTCTTAGATGGATATAGTGGTTTCTACCAAATACCTATATTGCCCAATGATCAAAGCAAAACCACTTTCACATGTCCTTATGGAACATTTGCGTTTAGACGTATGCCTTTTGGTTTGTGTAATGCACCGGGGACTTTTCAACGTTGTATGATGTCAATTTTTAGCGACTATATTGAGAAGTGCATTGAGGTTTTCATGGACGATTTTTCTATCCATGGATCCTCTTTTGATGATTGTTTGGCTAATCTCTCTAATGTTCTTGCTAGGTGCATCGAGACAAATTTGGTGCTCAATTGGGAGAAGTGCCATTTTATGGTGCAAGAGGGAATTGTACTAGGGCATTTGGTCTCTAAGAGAGGAGTAGAAGTTGATAAAGCAAAAATTCAGGTTATTGAGCAACTTCCTCCACCGAAAAACCAAAAGGGAATAAGGAGTTTTCTAGGCCACGCCGGTTTTTACCGGCGGTTTATCAAGGATTTCTCAAAAATCGCAAGGCCGTTGACTAATCTCCTTTGCAACGATGTGGAATTCAGTTTTGATGAAGGGTGTCTTGAGGCATTTGAAAAATTGAAAAAGAACCTTGTATCGGCACCTATTGTGCAACCTCCAAATTGGGATTTCCCATTTGAGCTAATGTGCGATGCAAGCGACTACGCAATTGGGGCAGTTTTGGGACAACGGGTAGAGAAGAAGCTTCATGTAATATACTACGTGAGCAAGGTGCTCGATAGTGCCCAGATGAATTATACTACCACAGAGAAAGAGTTATTAGCGGTAGTCTACGCCTTCGAAAAGTTCAGGCCTTATCTTGTTGCAACAAAGACTATCGTCTACACGGACCATGCCGCTATCAAGTACCTAATGGCGAAGAAAGATGCTAAGCCAAGGCTTATCCGATGGGTCCTCCTCCTACAAGAGTTTGACATTGAAATTCGAGACAAAAAGGGAGTAGAAAATGTTGTGGCGGATCACCTTTCAAGGGTCGAGCTATACGATTCAAAGTGGTTCTCGGCACCGGTCCAAGACTCCTTCGTTGGAGAATATTTGATGAGTGCCGAAGGCGATGCTCCGTGGTATGCAGATTTTGTGAATTACTTAACCTGCAATATCATTCCCGAAGGCCTTAGCTACAACCAAAAGAGCAAATTTCTGCACGATGTCGCAAGATATTATTGGGATGACCCATTCCTCTACAAGCTATGGTCGGATGGGATATATAGAACATGTGTGCCCAAGGAAGACTTCAAGGAAGTCATAGCTTGTTGTCATTCTTCCTCTTATGGTGGACATGGTTCGGCCTCAAAGACAACGTCAAAAATTCTTCAGTCGGGATTCTATTGGCCAAGCATGTTTAAAGACACGTATGAATTTGTCAAGGCTTGCAATGAATGCCAACGAACGGGGAACATAGCTAGAAGGGAGGAAATGCCTCAGAAAGGCATACTAGAAGTGGAAATATTTGATGTTTGGGGCGTGGACTTCATGGGACCCCTACCTTCGTCTCAAGGGAACTCATTCATTCTAGTAGCGGTGGACTACGTGTCCAAATGGGTTGAGGCGATAGCTTCCCCATCTTGCGACGCTAAAGTGGTAATAAAAATGTTCAAAAAGATAATATTCCCGAGGTTCGGGGTTCCTAGAGCGGTAATAAGTGATAATGGCTCTCATTTCAAGGAGAAGAGATTTGAGTCCATGCTAAGGAAGCACGGGATTTATCATAGATGTTCAACTCCCTATCACCCACAAGCTAATGGTCAAGTCGAGGTGTCTAATAGAGAAATAAAGAACATATTGACCAAGACAGTTGGGAAGTCGGGAAAAGACTGGGCATTGAAGCTTGATGATGCGCTTTGGGCGTATAGGACTGCTTTTAAGACACCAATTGGGATGTCGCCTTATAGGCTAGTATATGGCAAATCATGCCATCTTCCAGTGGAGCTCGAGTATAAAGCCATGTGGGCGGTAAAGGAGCTGAATTTTGACACGAAAGCCTCGGGGGAAAAGCGACTCCTCCAACTCAATGAGCTAGATGAAATCCGGTTGGACTCCTACGAGAGTTCAAGAATTTACAAGGAGAAAACTCGGAAATGGCATGACAAACTCATTATGAAGAAACAGTTCTCGGTTGGGGACAAGGTTTTACTTTTCAACTCAAGATACAAGTTATTTCCCGGGAAATTCAAGTCAAGGTGGTTTGGACCATATAGAATTCATAAAGTCTTCAACGATGGCCACCTAGAACTAATGGACAACCAAGACAATATCTTCAAAGCAAATGGGCAGAGGGTAAAGATCTATCATGCTGCTGATGGAGACAAGGACTTATTGGAAGCACCCTCGTGAATACTATACCGCTAGGGAAGGGATCCCGCTCGGGACTTCCCTTAGTGTGCTTCTGGTCATGAAAAGATTCGGCTCCGTCTTAGCCAAGACGTTAAACTAGGCTTGTAAGTGTCTTTCCCATATTCCTCATAATGTTTAAGTGATCGGATTTGCATTTGCCATTCTGTTTGACCTATCCATGAGAAACAATGAAAATTTGAGCTATGATAGTGCGTGAGCGTATGTTTGATGATTGATGAGAGTTTGAGTCAACCTATGGTGGTATGCTTGATGGACTGGGTATCTTAATAGGGCATAAGTGTGAGGTTTCGAAATTTGGTGCAGGAATGTTGATATACGTTTTGAAATCGGCTTAGAATTTCTTTCCATAACTTCGTGCGTTCGCACAGATCTTTCGTGCGTTCGCACAAAGAGCATTTCCTTCATTCGGTTGAGATCGCATAAATTCCGTGCGCTCGCACAAAATTTTCATACCTCTGTCCAGTTTCATGCGCTCGCACAAACCTATTTCATGCATTCGCACAACATTCATTCCTTCTCAAAGTCAAGCTCGCACAGATTTCATGCGCTCGCACGAAATTGTTGTGCGACTGTTTTTATTTGTGCGTCCGCACAGCCCACAGTGTGCGCTCGCATGTCTCTTTGAAAACCTCGCAAATTCTCAGTTGTGCGCTCGCACAAACCAGTTGTGCGCTCGCACGAACCTTACACTATAAATACAAATTTCCAATTTTCTAAATTCTCTTCAAGCCCTAAAAGGTCGAACCCGTCTTCGCCTCCGTCGCCTCCGCTCGATCCAACCTCCGTCCGGTCGCCGCTCCTTCCGCCTGCTTCCGCCAGTCCTCGCCACCCCCATCCGACCACTTCCAACAATCAAATCCACCTCCCTCGCCGTCCGATCTCCCTCACCCCGAAAACCCTATATCTCCCAAAAAAAAAAAAAAAAAAATTCCCCAAATCCTCAAATCCTTCCCAAAATCGAGTATGGCTAGAGTCAAAAATCCCTCTTCCCAACCTCCATCCAAGGTTCCATCAAAAAAATTGAGTGTTGCCAAGCCGGCAATTTCCAAGAAAAGGGGGAAAAATGGCAAGGAAGTCGTGATTTTACACGTAAAATCCGACTCTACGGGGAGGCATTATGGGCGCACCTCGGTGGATCCTACGAGGTTCATCATGGCGTCAAGTTCGGTTAGCAGAGCCGACGGTGATTTGGAGAAGGAGTCGCCTCCACCATCGCCCCGAGCCAATGACGATAGCATCTTCACCAAGGCCAAAGCGTACGAGCTTGATGGCCCGGTCAAATTCCGCTTCCCAGAGGATGCCGCCCTACACACTGCACTATCTGACAGTGGTAAGTGGCCAATCCCCCTCCTATTTCCCGATATTGATAGTTTGAGAACGTTAGAGGTATTGGAGGACGTTAGGAATTTACTTGGCAACAGTGGTCTAAGTTTTATATTTAGAGATGATCCGGGATCATATCATGAAGCCACTATGGAGTTTTTGAGCTCATTTAGTGCGGTGTATAAATGTGGGGAGGATGGGGAGAAGAATAGAGTGAAATGCTAGAGATTCTTTATGGGTGAAAATCAGTGGGAAGTAGATGCCGAGGTATTGTGTGACTGGTTCAGGATGCCTAGGGATGGTTATATCCCTACTGTTGACGATGCTGAAGTTCATACATTTTGGAAAAGGATTACGGGGTTAGATTATCGTAGTGAGGACCAACACAAGTCTACTAGCATTCGTGTGCTCAAGTGGAGTCTCGTCCACAAATTCTTAGCTGGCGTAGTGTTCGTTCGCACTAGCTACGGTAGGCTTGTGACAAAGGAAGAGATGATGATTATGCGCATGATTGAGAGGGGAGAAAAGGTGGATTGGTTATGGTGCCTCACTAGGGAGTTTAAGGACTGTCAGATTGTATCCGCAAGAAACAGAGGGTTGGGAGGCGGTTCGTTCGTGACAAGGATAGCGAAGAAACTTAATTATAAATTCGGAAGAAGGAAGAGTGCGAAGTTGACCCTCACATTGAAGAAAATGCAGAGTATGCGCATTTTGGGTAAGGGGCTGAAGTTTAATAATGCTGAGGAAGGAGTTGAAGCTGAGAGGGATGATGATATGAATATCGACGATGAGATTGACGGGTATTTACACCCTGATGCGCCTTCCTCCTCTCGCGCCGTGCCACCTTCTCCCCCTGCTGATCCGAGCGCCGCGCGGATTCTGTCGCGTTTGGACAGTTTGGCCACCTACGTCACGCAGCATAATCAGTGGCAGGAGAAGACTCTGCTCACCATAGCCGCTCACATGGGGATCGCTTCCAGCGTTGGTTTGCCCCCGAGGTCCCCGTTCGTGCCCAGATCACCTCCACCTCTATCTCCGCATGTGGATCCTACCGCCAAGGGCAAGGAAAAGGAAGGTGAGGCCCCACGTGCTCCGAGTGCAGATGATGCAGACGACGCGGAGAGCGCGGGAGATTATGTGATTGCTCCTCGGAGTGCCCCTAGAGTCGACGACCTTCCTAGCATTCCTCCCACCCCCGATGAGACAGGCATATTTGACCTAGATGAGAGCCTATGATTAGCATTCCTATATGCCTGGTATTTATGGATTCTCTATGATGATTGTTGATACATTTTGGATCTTTTGATGATAATTTCTTAATGCATACCTTTTTGATCATTTCAATGATTCAGGTTACAATCTTGATGCATTTTGAAAATTTTATGAGCATCATAGTGCTAACCAATTCATAAAGTCAGTTTTTGTCAAGGTTGCACAAGATTTATGCGCTCGCATGAATTTTCAATGCGACTGCTTTGTCATGCGAGCGCATGACCTATTCATGCGATCGCATAAAATCCTAACATGCGTTCGCATGACCATCTGGGGCATTGTTGTAATAAAATTTTGAGTTGAAATGTATAATATTGACATATTTACGATGATGGTTTCCCTACCTATGTGCTTAACATTCTCATTTTCAGTTTCGTACCTTAAAGAAGAGAAAGGGGAATCATCAAGCGAATCTTCGAGCAAGCTCAACTCGAAAAGCAACCAACATCTCATATCTTGAAAGAGCTACCTCCAAACGAGAGAAGTTTCTCTTAATCCTCTCTTTACTTTTCACTCTATTCATTGCTTAGGGACTAAGCAATCGCTAAGTGTGGGGTGGTCTATGTTTGACATTGTCTTGACTACATGAGATGTTTGTGCTTGCTTAATATGCCTTCATGTTTAAAATCCAATCAACGTATGTTTAAGGAAATACACTTGCACTACTGCACAATTCATCCAAAATTTTTGAAAAATTAATGAAACAAAAAGTCTAGGCAAGGCTACATTTTCGAACGTTTCCATTCCTAATTCAACTAGTCGTGCATGATTTCACTTTATTGATCCTTTAGATGACTAATGGATTAGATTGATGACTTTCATTCTTGAGGATCAAAGCATTTGCTAGCACTTCTTTATCTTTTATTCTAAGCTTTTTCTCGTTAAGACTAAAGAGTTGATCTTTGAAAGCATAAAATCGAAATAATTTATAACTTTGAAACCCTTGCATGCCATGATTGCCTTTAGGTGACCTTAGTGACCTCGCTTGTCTTGTGGATTTGTCTTGTTGGTTTGTCATGCTCCATTTTTAACGCTTAGCCCATTGTCAAGGTTCTAAGTGTGGGGTCAAAAGAGGGCAAAAAGAAAAAAAACAAAAGAAGGAAAAGAGGAAAAAGTTGTGAAATAAGCCCCAAGTTCCTCCCTTATCACCATTAGGAAGTGAATTTAAAGAAGTATGTACTAAGCGCCGAGGGTTAGGAAGGTAAGTTCCCCCTCGAAAGTGCTTAGTATGGCCAAAGGCCATTCTTCCCCCTTAAAGTTGCACTTAGACTTGACAATTGGCTATTCCACCATTCTCTAGCATGAAAACTAATGAGACAATTGAAACTTTCTAGCAAGAATTCACTAAGGGACGAACCTCGTATTCTTTTATACTTAGGCATGATATGACTTGCAAGTATATACAAAAAATATGATGTTGGAACTCCTCTTCTCTTATGACTAAGTGACCTTTGCGTCCTAGGCTTGAGAATGAGTTCAAAGCCCACAAGCCAATGGACTAGCCTCCTTGCTAGCATTTGTGAGTGAGCCAACAAGATTTCTTTGCGACTATTAGATTGGGTTCTTGAAGTCACTAATATAGAAAATGACTAGAATCCTTGATTAAAGATTTATTAGTCTTTGCTTTGATTTGCTTGAATGTCTTAATTCATGAATTTTCATAAGGATTTGAAGAGGTTTCATGTAGTGATTGAAAAGCACATGTCTAGTTGAATACATTATGAACTTCATGGAAAACACCTTGCCTAGTACTTTGAAAATGGTGAACTAAAAATGCCTTATTGGATGATTGTTCTCTCTCTGGGATTTGTGAGTATTCCCGTGTCTGAAAACTCTCAGGAGACTACAACTCCTCCACTAGGGTAGCCTAGGGGTTTAAAGGCTTGGTGCATTCGCTAAATGCACTCGTGTCACCTACGAAAGTGGTTTATCAAAAGTAGTATTTGTTTCTTAGTATTTTTCTGGTTAGTTTTAGTAACCGTATGGAGTTCCCTTTGAACAGATCCTGAGTAGTTGAATTGCAATTTTGTTGATGACCTATATGATTAGTTTGCTCGGGACGATCAAACGTTAAGTGTGGGGTGATTTGATAGCACTAGAATATATGCATTTTAGGCAACCTCTATGCTTATTGTTTCGATCATTCCTCTACGATTTCACTTGCTATTTGATGCTTTGTGGTTCATTTCAGGCCGATTACATAGATTTAGCTGAGAACACAAGTGAGCAGTGATTCTGGAGCAAACCGAGCACTCTGGAGCGGAAAAAAAGAGCAAAATGGAAGTCGGAGCACAAAATTCCTCAAAGGCATGCGCTCGCATGATGGGATCATGCGCTCGCATGGACCACCGGACGCATGGATTATTCATGCGAGCGCATGAAAGGCTACCCAGAGCTCGCACGCCAGACCAGACGCATGTGAAACCCATGCGATCGCACAAAAGTACCATGCGATCGCATAAACAGGTCATGCGATCGCACAAGGAAAACCAGACGCATGGATTATTCATGCGGTCGCATGAAGCATCATGCGAGCTCGAAGAATGATCAACCTTGTCCAAGAGCATGCGTTCGCATAAGGTCATTTCATGCGAACGCATGAGCCTAACCAGTCGCATAAGAATAGCATGCGAGCGCATCATCTCCAGCCACGATCGCACAGACCGAACTTTCAGGCATTCATGCGAGCGCATGAAATGATCATGCGAGCGCATGACGTCGTAAAGTTGGCGTTTTCACGGAAAAGTATAAATAGGAAGCTAGGGTTTTTCCAACGGGCGCGGGGATTTTTCTGGATTTTTGTGCTGGGATTTGGACGAAAAATAGCTTGGAGAAGAAGACATCTTATTTGATCATCATCAACAACTCGGATCGTGAATTATCCTTGATCATTAGTGCTCCATTTTGGTTCTAGATCCCTAAACTCTACATCCTACATGTTTTTCTATTTTTCTATTGATACTATGGATTGTGACCTCACCATGAGTGAGTAGTGATATTGGTTGGGGGTCTATGAACCCTCTAGGCATGTTTGTGATGTTGTGAATACCATGAATACTATTGATGAATGATTTTACACACAATTCTTCTTCGTTTGAACTTAATGTTTTTGAATTACCTATGACGTGTTTTTTTTGACAAGTCCGAAATAGGGATTCTAGTTGATTTCATGCTTGATGTAGCTAACCCCTGAAAAGTATGATTTCAAATGAACCAAATGAAGTAGCATTAGGATATTTGTGTTATATGGCGATGCATTGATCCTAATGAGAATAGCTTGAATTTAACGAGTGCATGATTTACTTAGCCAATAAAGCGCGAGTGTGAGGCTAGATAAATTATGTCCTATAGCACCAATAGAGCGCGAGTGTGAGGTGTCATGCGAGGTGTAGCCTCTTGATATTAGGTTGTAGCGCGAGTTGAACTTGGTATTAATGTTACATAGCTAAAATTCTAAATGTGTGTATGAGAATTCATCAATGGTGTTTCAATTTACCGTCACAATAATTGTCTAGGTGGGGAATTAGACCCCTAGTCATCCTCGAATTGTTTGTTTACCTTGTTATCGATTAAATCTCTTTCTAAGATAGTAAAACTTTGCTATCCCCCCTCTTACGAGGATTAAACCCCCCCCCCAAACCACAAACATCCTAAACCAAATCCTTAGCACCATTAGTTTAATCACCTGTCCTTTGGGTACGATCTCGGATTTCCCGAGTCAAAATATAAATTGTTTTGATTAAACGTGTTTGGCATAAGTATTCGGTATTCTTATTGAATATTTCTGCTATATTTACGAACGATCACTCACATTCAAGAACATTATTACTCTGCTCCATGTATTTGGCAGCAATAGCTAAAACACAGCCTATTAGCAGTTATTGTATGATATTAAATTATTTGGAATATCGTTGTTTATATCGTCTGTTAGGATAGCCTCTGTTTCCTATTCTATTTGTCCCTCTGTGTCCTATTCCATTTGTAAATCTATTTAGTCTGTTTGAGAGGCCAAATAATATCAGAAAAAGCTTTCCAATTCAACGTGTTCTTACATGGTATCACAGCAGGTTTCATCTTCCTAATTTTTTTCTCTTCACTTCTACCATACATGGCCACTTCAGCAGCGTCATCACAATCCAAGCCGAAACGTCCAATCAATGACATCGACTCACCTTATTACCTTCATCCTTCCGATCACACGGGTCTCGACATATGCGCATTGGTCCTAAAAGGGGAAAACTATCAAGAATGGAGTGATGCCATTATCAATGCTTTTCGAGCTAAGCGAAAGATGTCATTCCTTCAAGGCAAGATATCCAAACCGATCGACCCTGACGAACTCGAAGACTGGCTCAGCGTCAACTCTATGATGGTTGGGTGGATTATTCGGTCCATCGACTCATCTCTCCGCTCATCCATCTCATACACTGAGACTGTTTGCAAACTTTGGGATGATCTTCGTCAACGCTTCTCAGTCGGAAATGGACCGAGAGTCTTACAGCTTCGCACAGACATCGCTCGTTGTCATCAATCTGGACAATCTGTGGCTGCGTATTATGGCACTATCAAAAAGTTGTGGGATGAGATTTCTGCCTACGTTCCGCTTCGCGTTTGCTCCTGCGGTCTATGCAAGTGCAATATTTCTGATCTTGTTGCCATGGATCGAGAAGAGGAGCAGATTCATCAATTTCTCATTGGTTTGGATGATGGTGATTACAACACTCTTCGATCACATATCATGGCTCAAGAACCCTTGCCAGCCGTTCATAGGGTTTACTCTCTTGCTGTTCAAGAAGAACGACACAAGCTCGTCGTGAAAGATCGAGAGTTTAAAAGCGACTCCATGACCTTGTCTGTTCAGACTAATTTGGAGCAGCGCCCACCTAATCGCCCCTCATGCACTCACTGTGGCCGCTCTGGTCATGATATAAGCAAATGTTATCGCCTTCATGGCTTTCCGGCGGGTTTCGTCTATCGCAACTCTGGTCGCGGCAGCAAAAACCAATCTGGAACCTTAGCATCAGGACCGGCTCCGTCACAAGGGGCTAGCAAGGGTCGCAATCGTAGTTCCGGCGTCGCTAATGCTGCTCATCAACGACCATTATCATCAGCTGCGAGCAGCAGCCTCACCACACAAGATCGCGCTGCTTTAAGTCCGACTATCTCCGCGGATCAATGGAATTCTGTCATGGAGATGTTCAATTCTCTCAACGTCAAACCAGGTTCGACTGATCCTGCATCTGGTAAGCCTATCTCATGGATATTTGACACCGGGGCTTCTTTTCATATGACCGGAAACAAGGATTTGCTAAATGATTTAGTTCCTATCTCTCCTGTGTCGATTAAGCTCCCTGACAATCGTTATGCTACATCCCTTCAGGAGGGCTCCATCAATCTCTCATCCTCTCGAATTGATCATGTTTTATATATTCCGCTTCTAGGCTGCAACCTTATTTCTGCAGCTCAGCTTGCTATTGATTCTAAATGCGTCGTTACACTAACTGATGTGCTATGTGTTATACAGGATCGCACTTCGAGGACGGTGATTGGTGTGGGTAAACAACAAGGCGGGGTTTATTGGCTGGAATCTTTCGGAACTCCATCTCCTCGTGCTTGCTCTGCTTCGCCAGTAATCTCCTCCACTTTGTGGCATCAACGACTTGGCCATCCTTCACATTCAGTTTTATCCAGTCTAGCTGATTCAGATAGTTCTATTACTCTTCCCGATAAGAGAATTCCTTGTGACATTTGTTTTAAGGCAAAGCAAACACGTAGTACTTTTCCTTTGAGTTCTCACAAAGCAGACATGGCGTTCAGTTTAATTCACTGCGATATTTGGGGACCGTATAGTATTCTCTCTACTACTGGTGCATCTTACTTCTTGACAATCCTTGATGATTTTTCTCGCGCCTCATGGGTATTTTTGATGCAATCCAAGTCCGAAACCGCACCTTTGATAAAGCAATTTTCGGCTATGGTCAATACTCAATTTCACACACGTCTTCAGCGTGTTCGCTCTGACAATGGTGCAGAATTCATCTCATTACGCGGCTTCTTTGATGAGAAAGGGATTTTATTTGAGACATCTTGTGTTTATACCCCGCAGCAAAATGGTAGGGTTGAACGCAAGCATCGCCACATTCTCAACGTCGCTCGAGCTCTCCGTTTTCAGGCTTCCTTACCGATCAAGTTTTGGGGCGAGTGTGTTCAGACAGCTTGCTACTTGATAAATCGAACCCCATCGCCTCTGCTTCAAAACCGCACTCCTTTCGAGCTTCTTTATGGACGTCCGCCTTCTTTAAAGCATGTGAAAGTTTTCGGATGCTTGTGCTTTGCTTCCCGCTTACCTCGTTCATCCAACAAATTTGAAGCTCGCAGTCATAAGTGCGTCTTTCTTGGTTATCCGTCCGGTAAACGAGCATGGCGTCTGTCCGACCTTGATACCGGTCGTACCTTCTCCCGCGATGTGGTATTTTACGAGACACTCTTCCCTTTCGCTTTGCCTGCACCTCCATCAGATACTCCATCATCACGGCAAAATCCAGTAATTTATGATGATCCGCCTGTCCTCTCACCTACGTTCGGAGTGACAAACGACAGGGGGAGCATTGTCACTTCACCATCTGCTCCGCAGCCAGAGATTCAGATGACAGTGCCTCAGCCTCGGCGTAGTAATCGCTCTAAGCAGCCATCTGTTTTACTTCGGGACTATGTTTGTCATACGATTCAAGCTGCAGACCCGCCGTCGCTACCCACACCTTCATCACCATTATCGTCCTCGTTGCGATCAGGTACTAGCGGGAGAAGTTGTTACTAGCGGGAGAAGTTGTTGCAGCCAGTGTAAATACTGGAAAGTTATTTACAAACACACCCTTGAACTAAACCAACTCACGCATCTTTCCTGATATTTGGAGTTTTTTTATTTTTGCCCTGTTTTCCAACATAAATCTTGATTTGGCCTTGTTTGTAACTGAAATATCGATTTTGCCCTATTTTTAATAAAATCGGTTTGGGAGAAACTGGTTTACTGACTGTGCACCTGCGGGACATTATTTGGTCCTACGTGGACCCAAAGAAATATAATTCTCGCTACGTGGCAAACCGGTCCGGGGGAAATCGGTTTCCTGCGTAACAAAATTAGGGTTCCTCTTTTCTTTTGTCCTCCGCCCCTCCACTGCTCCGACGCTGCTCAATTATACAAAGCATGCATGGTCTGACAAAGCCTGGCATTTTTGAAATACAAGACAATTATACAAATCAGTTCACCGTAAACCGGTTTCAATTATTTTTGACATGAGACCAGTTTCCCCCGCCCCGGTTTTACACGAGGCCAGAAATGTATTTCGTTGGGTCCACGTAGGCCCAAATAATGTCACACAGGTGCACAACCAGTAAACCGGGTTTTATCGAAAATGAGCCAAATTGGGTTTTCCAAACCGATTTTATTAAAAACAAGGCAAAATCGATATTTCAGTTACAAATACGGTAAAATCGTGATTTAGGTTTCAAAACAAGGCAAATCAGTAAACTTTGGATGTGAATTAATACAACTTGCATTCTAATGTTATGAATCGTTATATTGTATCCCTTCATCAAAAAAATATGCGTACATGTTTTTAGGTTATAAGTGAAATGTGAAATTTGGATTGGTGCGTATAAAGACTAGTAGAAATTAGAATTATTTTAATAGGGTCCAATAAAAATCTTTCGGTGGATAAGAGTAGGGTTAAACGAATTAGAATGCGGTTCCGGTATAAACGTCCATAAAAAATAATATAATGTATGCATATTTTTTAAGGAAGGATTAAGGAACTGGACAACATTTTGTAGATATGGAATTGCGTCCAGTCTTGACCATGACAACTTCCTAATTCTCGCATTTCTGGCAATTGCGTCTGCTGTCCGCAACAAAATTCGTCTCTGGCCTTGTGAAAACAATTTTCCAATTCTTTCTCGATTCGAGCATTCTGCGGCAGTTCATGTACCACTTTGTACTCCATACATTAGGGTCGGTTTTATAATTAATAGCCATGACTACTTCCCTGCTATCAGTCTCAAGGAGTACATGTTTTAAGTTCAACTTTTCAACCAAGACAATTGCTTCTTGAAGAGTCAAACCCTCGCTGTAGTAAGCATCAACACACTGAGGATAATATTTAACAGAAATACCAAGAACAATTCTCTTAGCATCTCTAACCAACACTCCGACTCCAGCTTCTTTAGTGACAAGGTCTCAAGATGCATCGTAATTAGCTTTAACAAAAAATCCTTTGGTCTTTGCCAAGTGAGGGACACTGCATCTAGGCTTCTTTAGCATGTCTGCATTATTTGATAAGAATTTCTTATACAACATCTTGATCCTTCTCGCAGCCATGTCAGGAGATAAATAATTTTTCCATGAGCTAATAAATTGCGATTGTATCAAATATACCATAACGTGATGATAACAATGCATAATTTCTCTGTATTCACTGATGTGTAAACATAGTAAAATAAGATCTGCAAAAGTATTTATTTCACTGCAGCTATCCATGATATCAACTGCATCAGGTTCCATGGATAATTACTCCACCAGCAATCAACAAATACATGTTTCTCATTCTCCCATTGATAAAAACAGATATGACAATGAGTTGTACCTTCCAAATTTCTCCGGCTAAGTTGTGACCCAGTTGGCAATCCTCCTTGATAAGCCCTCCATATGAAAATTTTGATCTTTTGTGGAATCGGCAGCTTCCAAATTTCTTTACGTGGCTACTATTTGACTGCTCTGAAAATCCAAGATTGATGGCTTGATATAGTCTCCTTGCAACTCTATACTCTATAGGCACTTTTAATGTCAAAAATACCATTATTATAGGTAGGGCCTTGCGAATACCTTGCCAATAAGATAGTACAACACCTTTTCTTTTATTTTGAAATGAATTGAATCGATAAAATTTCAATAATATTATGTAATTATAATTTGAGTTCAGGTACAAATTTATTTATAAATAAAAACTACAAACCTATTTTTAAGCTGACACGTGTCCCATTTTAGTCGAAATCCCGAACAACACACGGAGGGGTATTATAGTCATTCCAGACTTAAAAGACTTAGGCTCTGTCCACTTTGACTCTATTTTTTGACTTGTAAGTTAAGATAAGTTACAGTTAAGATAAGTTAAGATCCGTTAAGATAAGTTACTTTCAGTCACTATAAGTTAAGTTAAGTTAAGTTTCAGTTAAGTTAAGATAAGTTACTTTTAACATACTATTCATCATCATATCATCATACTATTCATCATACCATCATACTATTCATCATACCATCACACCATCATCATCATACCATCATACTATTCATCATCATACCATCATACTATTCATCATACCATCATACTATTCATCATCATACTATCATACCATCATACTATTCATCATCATACCATCATCATACCATCATACTATTCATCATCATACCATCATACCATCACACTATTCATCATACCATCATCATCATACCATCATACTATTCATACCATCATACCATCACACTATTCATCATCATATCATACCATCATACTATTCATCATACCATCATACTATTCATCATACCATCATCGTCATCATACCATCATACCATTCATCATCATCATCATACCATCATACTATTCATCATCATCATCATAAAATTACTATTCATCATAAAATTACTATTCAGCATCATAAAATTACTATTCATCACCATCCTCATCATCATCAGTATATTACTATTCATCATCATAAAATTACTATTCATCATCATCATCATCACAACCATCATCATCATAAAATTACTATTCATCATCATAAAATTACTATTCATCATCATTATCAAATTACTATTCATCATAATTATAAAATTACTATTCATCATCATCATCATAAAATAATACTATTCATCAGTCAATATAAGTTTCAGTTAAGTTAAGATCAGTCACTATAAGTTAAGATCAGTTAAGATAAGTTAAGATCAGTTAAGATAAGTTAATATCAGTTAAGATAAGTTTCAGTTAAGTTAATATCAGTCAAAGTGGACGGGCCCTTAATGATCAGACTTAAACTTGTAAATGATCAGACTTAAAAAGCAGCAATGATCAGACTAAAAAATAGACAATAATCAGACTTAATGATCAGACTTAAAAGACTTAATGATCAGACTTAAAAGACTTAATGATCAGACTTAAAAGACTTAATGATCAGACATAAAAGACTTAATGATTAGACTTAAAAGACTTAATGATCAGACTTAAAAAACTTTTAAGACTTAATGATCAGACTTAAAAGACTTAATGATCAGACTTAAAAGACTTAATGATCAGACTTAAAAGACTTAATGATCAGACTTAAAAGACTTAATGATCAGACTTAAAAATGGGTAACTAAAAGACTACAAATCGATAATGATGGACTTATAGAGAAAATGATCAGACTTAACATTGATAACTAAAAGACTACAAATTGAGAATGATCCGACTTAAAACAGCAATGATCAGACTTAAAAACAGCAATGATCAGACTTAAAACAAGCAACGATCAGACTTACAAAGCACTGATCAGACTTAAAAACAGCAATGATCAGACTTAAAACAAGCAACGATCAGACTTACAAAGCAATGATCAGACTTGAAAACAGCAATGATCAGACTTAAAACAAGCAACGATCAGACTTACAAAGCCATAATACGAAAATTACTAAAAACCGAAAATTTCTAAAAACATTAAAAATTCAAAAAAAAAAGGAAACGACTCCGGATGGCCAAAAAAGCCCCTACCTCACGAGCGAAACTCATAATTTCTGACCGTCACGTCGTTCTGCTCAGAATAAGGTATTATGGACTGAAATCAGACACCGGCAACTCAAATCCTGTTATTTCGCCACAACCTTAGTTATCGCTAATCTGTCTGCATCATTTTATGATCAGACTAAAAATTGATAATGATCATACTTAAAATTGATAATGACCATACTTAAAATTTATAATGATCAGACTTAAAAGACTTAATGATCAGATTTAAAAATAGACAATGATCATTGTTTTTTGTTAAAAGTACACAATGGTGCTCCGAACTACCGCCCTTTTCCAATTGAAGGTCCAAACTATCAAATTTTCCAATCAAGGGCAAAGTAAAAAATAAATGTATCAATTTTCGAACACCGAGTACCATAACTTCACCGTGATTAAATTGCGAAATCAATTATGTGAACCATGTTGAAAATAACCCGATGATTTGATCATAAACTCTTAACGTATTAAATCGATCTTTTTCCGTTAACACCAATACACTTTTTTATTGAGTTGCTATTAACGAGATTCACATGATTGAGTTTGTAATTTAATCACGGTGAATCTACGGTGCTCGGTGTTCGAAAATTGGTCAATTTATTTTTTATTTTGCCCTTGATTGGAAAAATTGATAGTTTGGACATTTAATTGGAAAAGAGCGGTAGTTCGGGGCACCAATTTGTACTTTTCCCTTGTTTTTTAAGTCTGGTTTTTAATGGTTTAAGTCTGATCATTATTTTTTTAAGTCTGATCGTTACTGGTTTAAGTCTCATCATTATTTTTTTTAAGTCTGATCATTATTATTTTTAAGTCTGATCATTGTTCTTTTTAAGTCTTGTCATTACTGGTTTAAGTCTGATCATTGTTTTTTTAAGTCTGGGCATTAATGGTTTAAGTGTAATCATTGTTTTTTAAATCTGATCGTTACTGGTTTAAGTCTCATCATTATTTTTTTTAAGTCTGATCATTGTTTTTTTAAGTCTGATCATTGTTCTTTTTAAGTCTTGTCATTACTGGTTTAAGTCTGATCATTGTTTTTTTAAGTCTGGTCATTACTGTAGCAAATTTTGGACGATTATACCCCTCATATATTTTATGTATTTTTAAATAAGTCCGCGTGGATTTTTTTTATTTACAAAAAGAACCCCGAATGGGATGAATTCTGATTGGTCGATTTTTACACGTGTCATTATTTTTGTGGGTTTGTAGTTTTTATTTATAATTATGGTTTGTATTTGATCCGAACTCTTATAATTTTGTGTTATAAGTTTTTTAGATTTGCAATAAGATAGTACAAAACCTTTCTTTTATTTTGATTCAATCAAAATAATTCTATTTGATATTAGTTTTGATATTAAGTTGTAAGTTGATAGTAGATTATTTTTTTCTTAGTAAAAGTTTAAATACCGTGCAAAAAAGGGGTTTGACCTAGTGTTTGAATTCCTACCTTGCATCCACAAGGTGATGATGCCCTTTCCTCTTTGTGTGGCACGTGTTTCAAACGACCTATATGATATAAGTATCTTTGTGTACTCGAAACATGCTATATATATGCATTGTCTTCCTTTATCTATTCGATGGAACTTGATTCAAACATTAAAGTTTAATCTTATGGATTCTACCGCCACTACTTCTTCCAGTACAACTAGCAACTATTGTCAGTCAGCAATCACCAGCAAAATTCACAAAGTTTAGGCTTCTCTCACAACAAAATATTGCCATCTACTGAAAACTGGGAACATATAGTTTGGGCACATATCCTGATTCCCAATCCAAATACAAGATTATATATTCAATTTTGCAATACCAGCACCAAAACTCCCAACGTTCTTGACTCATTAACATATAATATAATAACCACTATCATGTTGCGTCAAAAAATATAGCCTCCAGCTTCTTAACAAGCAAACAACACTGTCTAACACAATTCAATAATGACACGTTTAAACAATCCTTGAATCCTAACTTTTTGTGTATCAATTGCCACTAAACGAAATAGATACACACACATGCATCAAGAGCGTTAAGTCTCTACTTAAATCTGAACAGGCATAAAAAGCAAACGCAAAACACAACGATGTGAAATAAGAAAAAACATAAAGAAATCAACCTTCCAAAGCCCTCCCGGTAAGCGAGGAGAAACCTGGAATAACGATTTTTTTTTATTAATACCGGTTTTCTTAGAATCGGGATCAATAAAAATGCTGATGTGGTCCGGCTTGGGGCCTACGTGGACCAACTGAACCCCATCCGTGCCAGCATGACATCCAGCTGGAATATCGATTCCTGAGAAATCGGGAATATCATAATACCGATTCCTCCGAAATCAGGATTAGTCGAACAGGTTTTTCAAAGTTGGTCGGGGCATCATGGACCCAGTTGGGCGAATCGGAATCGTCGGCGACAGGCGGCGGGGAGGTCGACTGAGGTGTGGGAATTGGGAGAGAGCGGAGCGAATGAGGGAGAAGAAGAAACCCTCGATTTTTAATTTCAATGATGTCGATTACCCGAAAATCGCTACCCTTATAATACTGGTTCCAGGGAACCGGTATTGACGTGTATGCCACTTTATCTCCACTTGGTCCACGTAGGCCCAAAATCGAGCTACATAATCAATTTTAAATGTACCGGTAACTGGGAAACCGGTAATAATGGTAATGGTTTCTCGCCTACCGGGATTGTATAAAAATGAAGAGGGATATTCCAGATATTTGAATTTCAGACAGTACAAATTGGGGATTTGAGTTTCAAACTGGATTAGATTGTATAGAAACTTCAGCTGTCCATGCAACAACGCTCCTACAACTCATCAAATCGAAAATCCACCTCCCACTCTCCACATGCATGAAGCCGCTTACCATTCTCCACATCAGCAACAGCTGAACACGCAGTGATCACAATCGACAATGTGAACGAATTTGGCACAAGGGATGTCTCACACATCATCCTGCCATACACCCGGATTCCAGTTCTGGGTCGTTCAGCCTTGACATACCCCCAGTAATGAGTAACGTCCAGGAGACCAGATTTGGTTCACGCATTTCGTCAAACATGTAGTGTGCTTCACTGACTTGTGCAGCTCTTACGTACGAGTTCTGCAAATGGTTAGCGCTAGCCGTGTAGGGATCGTGAATGAATCCGGATTTGACAATGGAGCAATTGGCCACGACTATGGAGGCCAGATCGGTGGAGGTCCGGAGGTGTTATCCAGTTGGGATTTGGGGTGAAAATGCGAGGTCTGAATTTGAAGCAAGTGATGTGTTTTTAAGGCACGTTGGATGAATCTCATGAGTAAACAAGGTGTGCCTAAAACGTATATAATAGCTGCTAAGTACATTTCGTATCCTAAAAAAGCGAAAACCGAAAACAATTTGAAATGAACATGTCAGTGAGCTGAACCATTTATTGTTTGTTTCTCAAAACACTTGGAATTGCGCTTCACTAGGACGAATCAAGGCGAGTATCTTAACAAGTTGGGATCATCCTTGTCTCTTTCGAGGTAATCCCGGGTGCTCAAATCGTCGATTCTTTTCTAGATGACCTTCAAATCAGACTGGAAACAAAACTCGAACGATTAGGATATAAAAGTTCCCGATGGGTTTAAATAAATGTGGTACTCGAAATAAAATGCCTTGAACTTCTTCCCCAACTGCTCCATATTAACATTTTCACCGCCTAATTTGGGCTAAGAACTAAAACCTAAAATGAGGTTATGGTCCAAAAAGTAAAAGAAGCAGAAGCCCAACTCAAGAAAAAGAGAAATCTTTGATGAATTCTATAGAAAAATATGGAAGCATGTGGAGAATGATATTCTAGATTAGCTAATTTTCGTCGTATGATCAAAATAATCATAGCCCTCCATTTAGGATGAGCTCTAGTATAAATAGGGGTCACTTGTAAGTGTTTTATACAATTGATTAAGAAAATATGAGTGAAGTGTGAGGTGTGACAGAGTCCCTCTTGTAAAAGTTTCTATGTTTTTATATAAAACAAGTTGTTGACGTCCAAAAACCGATGGATGCATCAATTTCATACCTTCTTACTATGTCGACGTGTTCAGTTACCATTTTCATCTTAGCAACAGGAAGCAAGAGAATCTGCAAAAGAGAGGAATGGTTAGTTTAATCCATGTCAGTTTCTTGTCCTTGTTCTGTGTCTTGTAAAACTTTCTAAACACTTCCACACATTTGACCTCCGCAGCAAATGTCAAATTCTCCACCATAAATCATAAATCAGAATACTAAAAATATTTTTCCACATACCATTTCAGCTGGAAGATTGAGTTCGACTGACTTTTCACTTGGCCACAAGCCACCCTTTCGTACAGTTATTTTCAAATCGATTCCAGGGTTTGCATCTGGATTGTTTTTTATGTAGTCCTCAAAGCTGGTCTGATTTTCTCTTGCCAGAGTTATGTCAGTAACTTGTAACACAAATCCAAAGATACGTGAAAATCAAACAGTTGGGAGAAACTGATTTGTTGACTGTGCACCTATATTTTTTTATATTCATAGTGGTCCAACTAATCGCTTTCTTTTAGCTATTAGCAATGCTCAAATAAATTCGCATAAACTTCAACAACAACAAAAAAAATTCATAAGATGATGAGTTATTGATAACATATTTTTAGAATAAAAAATCCTATGAGTTAAGACTTTTACTTAAATAGTATTAATATTTTTGGCATGAGTAGCTGCCGTTGAGCTTCCTACTTAAATTTTTTTGATCATCATTTAATGCCCATAGTAACTATTTGATCCGGCTCCGTCCCTGCTTTCTTCCTTTCTTGTTTGCCCGCTCATGTGAACCTCACACGTTTGTATAACCAGCAAGTAAGTTTCTTTTGTCATAATTCCTTTTTGCAAAACATCATATATGGATGGAATGATCAGGACTTGTTAAGCATTGGTATTTCACGTATACATTTAAGTAAAAGCGAATTGCTCACTGTAAAAATATCATGTAGAGTGTTTATGCGCAGCAACTTTATATCGCGGCATACGACCCAATTCATGAGCTGTGCCCGATATTTTTATTGGCTCATTGATTTGACTAGCAAAAGAGTTCTCAAGAAAAATCATCTGTTGGAAAGAGGTTGTGAAGGTTGCAATCCTGGCACATTTGAAAGAGAATTGTCGTCGAACCATCTAAAGAGGGCCTGGAAAGGTTCCATTCTCCCTTTGCTCGTTCCATTTGTCAACCTGCAAGGAAACAATCAATGAACATTGAGAGTGTTGAACTTTCAGCAAGTCAAAAGGACGCATCAAAATAAGAATGTAACACAAAGCGCCAAATTCATTTCCACATAAATATATTCACTGCACATGTACTGAACTACTGATTATTTAGTTGAGTATTAGCAGAAAGCTTTCGGCAATGCACAAAGCTTCATTTCCATTAATCCTCCCTTAAACCAAATATGAGGCTAGTTGGGAAGTAAAGCTATAATAGTCCTAAACAGAACACAGTGCATAAATACAACACCGATAACGTCATGGATTCTCATTAGGAAATCGGAAATGTACGAGTAATGGGAACCTAGAAGAAACACTAGAATTTCTGTTAAGAAATACAATGAGAAGGAACATACCCATTCCCCAGGGCAAAGAGATCGATAGTATTTGGCAAATTTGTCACACTCGGGAGCACCTTCACCCTTAGCTGCCACGCAGCTACAAGGAACGGCACAAGTCTAAATAAATAACGGATAAAAGATGACACGGCCAAATAACACTGCTACCCAACAAACAATAAATGTTGCCTCACGAAACTCACCGATGATACTCAATGTATCTAGTGAAGCAATGCCTTGTTTGGTTGGTAGTTGGAAAACGGAAGTCTGCAGGAGCTGTCTCCAGCTGGCGGAATGGGAACAGATAAACATCAACTATCATGTAGCCAAATGGTTTATACAAGTTAAACAGTAGCACCAACCTTAATTGCCGGTGTCTCTTCAGCAGCTTCTTCTTGATCACCCGAGTTTTCCTCCTCGGCAGTTACACTATTTTCTTCAGCTGCCTCTTCAGTGACAGCAGGAGTCTCTTCAGCAGCCTTTGTTTCTTCCACAACTGTCTCAACGATTGCAGGAGTTGCAACAGATTCTTCAGCAGGAGGCAGGGTAGCTCCAGCACTCTCCTCAACAACAGTAGGTAGTGTATCAGCCTCCTTGATAGCTTCTTCTGGAGCAGCATTCACAGGGCTCTCAACTTTGGGTGCTTCTACCGGCTTGTCATCTTTTGGTAACACATATTGCTGCATATAAACATTATGAGAGAACTATTCAACTCCAGCAAACTAAAAGAACCAAAGAGCATATCAAGTGGTAAAATACAAATTTCTGTCCATAGTCTCGCAACACTGAGGAACTGAAGAAGGTCTCACACTCACTATCATTTCGATTTAAAAAATGCAACTACTTTCAGACCATAAAGAAACTATAATAAACTGGGAGGCTATCACAGAGACTCAACACAATGAAATTACATAGCAGCTCGCTTCTGAGAATCCCAATTCAATTGTATTGTAGTCAAATCAAATTCATTCTGAAATCATATAAATGAAATGCAATTCCTCATCTCGAGATCTAAAACCCTAAACTTCAACCAATCATTTCCAGACACACAAAACTTGCCTCGGTTAAAAATTCACTTCCATCTCTCGTAATCTGATCAGTAAAAAATGCATCAACATAATCTGCCAAATCTAGAATCGCCAATTAAGTACGCCCGCTAATCAAATCATCACAATCAAAAAATAGATTCTTACACATCTCCTTAATCAATAGATCCAACATCGATCAAACTCCTAATAACCTAAACCCGAAATCGAAATAAAACAAACCACAAACCACCGATGAACCTACCTCGGCCAGAGACGGAATCTTCGAGCTTTCGACTTCCGCCATTGATCGCAGAAGAGCCTCGTTCCTCTCAAAGCTTCGAACTTTCTCTCTCTCTCTCTACCTCGCTCACTTGTCAAACTTTATCATCTACTGAAGAGCTATTAAAGAGAGAGAGAGAGAGAAAATGTGTTCGTTTGGTTTGGGCCGGTGCTTAGGTTTGGGTAAAAATATAATAAAAATAAAAAAATTCCAAAGTTTCACTACCCAGTGAATTCCACGCTGGCATCTGACGTGGCTGATACTCCCCAGTAACTGACCACGTCATCATCGTCCCCTTTCGCTTCTCCAGGTTTCATAGTTAGTTATAAATAAAAACAGCAGAAACTGAAGCAGCTCTCCGCACTAACCGTTTCAACCAGAGAATCAAAATTTGAAGTTCAAGGTTCTTGCGTTCTTGCAAAAGTGAGGTTTCTGCAAACTTGAAGGTGGGATTTTTTCGGCATGGGTGGCGCCGACGTGGAAAACAGCGGCGATGAGAAGAATGAAAAGAAAGATGAGGAAAAAGAAAGCGATCGCGTCTACCGCAAACCCTTAAGGAAGAGGTTGGATTTTGAGGATTCGCCTTTGGATATGCTTGCTTTGACCTTATCGTCGGCGCTCGATCAACCTGGTACATCGTCAGACACCGTCGCGGACCCAACTCCGATTCGTAGGATTCTGTCGAACTCGCCTCCTCCTCCTCCTTCCTACGATTTTGATTTGGCAGAACTCGAACCCCAATTAAAGAAAATAAGGATTCGGGCTGAAGAAAAGTTGTCGCTGGAACCGCCAAAAGCTCCGTCTCCGCCGCGTTTGCCGCCGCCGCTACGGCCAGTTTTTCACGGTGACTATGAGGACTTCAGCCTCTTCAATCCATTTCCATCAACCGGGTCGGATGTCAGTCGGAGCCACGAACCAAAGAAGCCGAAGAAGCTGCGGTTTCGTATTAAGTCCAACAGGTCGAAACTACCAGATCCGATACCACAACCAAAGCTGAGACCGAAGCTACTTATCGGGCCACATATAAACACTTATCTCCGACCCAGACCCGCAAACCGCCCACCCGTTTACACATCCGACGGGGATCCGAATGCGCCAATGCATCCGCCCGCGTCCAGATATCGCAGAACGCCACGCGAAACGGTCAAGAAAGCGATGACCTATTTGAAGAGAGAATTAGGAATATTAGGTTACCAACCCGATCCGAACCCGGAGCCAGATCCAGCGGCTGTTGAACATCTTCCAGACTACGTAGTCATGCAGATGAAAGTAAATGCGCCGCCGCGACCGCTGCCGGAGTATTCACTCAATGATAGGGTTCATGGCATGTTGTCGATTGCAGAGGTGATTTCGGAGTTGGACGCGTATGTGGACTCGCTTCCGGATTGGATATCGTCCGATGGGATGAAGGTGTGCCTATTGGAGTTTCAGAAGCGGCTTGAGCTGCCCGAGTGGCCGCTCATTTACAATGTGATTTGGCAGTCTCCTATTGAATTTCTGCATTTGTTGGAACGCGACTTCATCTATGACGGTGACGGTGGTGGAGAAGGAGTTGGAAGCAGTCATAATGGTGGCGGTGGAGAGGCTGAGCTTGTTGACATCAGCAAGTTGAATCCATTTTCTTTATCCGCGTCGGATCTCAATCGGAGCCAAGTAGCAGAGAAGAAGCTCCCGGTAATTCGTTTCAAGCTCAAACCGAAGTTGGAATTAAGAGGATTTCTTGGGCCGAAGCAAAACACATATCTCCGACCCAGACCCGCCAATTATCGCCCACCCGAAGTGGATCCGAATGCGCCGATGGGTCCGCCCGCGTACCGAATTCTCATGACGCCACACGCGATGGTCAAGCACAGGTTGAAATTTATGAAGAAAGCATTGGGCATATTCACTGACGAACCCGATCCGAATTCGGATCCGCCGCCAACGTCGTCTTTACCTTGGTATTCACTTAATGATAGGGTTCATCCTTTCTTGTCGATTGAAGACGTGATTATAGAGCTAGACAAGTTTATGGACTCGACGCCGAATACGACGTCGTCTGGGGTGTTGATGGCGCAGCTATCGGTGTTTCAGAAACGGCTGAACCTGCCTGAGTCGCCGCTTATTTATAATGTGATTTGGGATTCGGCTATGAAATTTGTGAAGTTGTTGAAACAACACGACTTTCACTATAGAAATGCAGAAGATGAATGGGTGGAAATGGGAAAGGTTGGATGCAGCGACGGTGGTGGCGGAGGCAGCGATGGAGAGGATCATCAATGGAGCGAGGGAGATCAGGGAGAGAGCGATGGAGGTTGACGTCGTTAGAACGGTTGGAAGTAGGAGGAGTCAGCTAGCGGCGGTTCTGTTTTAGGGTTTCTTGCATGTGGTTAACGTTGAGATTAATAAATGCAAACGCTGTCGTTTTATTCCTTTTGAAAGTAGTCATGTTCATGTTGCTGCATGTAGCGGAGAGTTCAGTACTTGGTGAACTAATGAGATTGAATGTTAGACGTTAATACAAAACGAATCAGTTTTTCTTATTTTCCAGTCAAGTACTTATCAATCAGTTCAACATGGTCTTCGAATTCCATTTAAAAAACTCCAATAAATTGGATCAAAAAGCAGTTACAACAATTTTCAAAATTAAAACTTCATCAAGTAGCTAGGCCGGGTTGCAGAATAAATGGAGCTAATTCATTCATCCTTCTCTGTATCTGAAGAATAAAGTGATAAGTTACTACTTTCTGATCACTTCATCACTGTCGACTTCATTTTTCTCAGATCAAGATTTAGGTCATGGGGCGATCAAAGAAGCGAAAAGCTAAAGCCAAAGAGAGCAGCCAAGAGAGAGATGATGATCTAAACAATATTGCCCAAATTCTACAATCACTCTCTACTCATGAAGATCATCAGCCAGAGCAGCCTGCTGGCCGTGCACCATCATTAGACTTAGACCTGAATCTCACTCTCCGACCCCCTCAGCAACAGCATGCCACGTCAACCGTGCCAATCACAGCGCTCTCCACGTCAGCATTCAAAAACTGGTCAAAGCCAACTTTATTAGCGGATAAGCTATGATCAGCCGCTCGGACCTCCGCTCGGCTTTTGTAACCAGCCGCTCGGACATCCCCTCGGACCTCCGCTCGGACCTCCCCTCGGACCTCCGCTCGGCTTTTTGTAATTATCACGTTTGTGTATCTTTTGTAAACCTGAGGGTTCGTATTGTATTTTTGCCAAACTCAGTTCGTTATAACGAACGATTGAATGACAGACTGGCGCTGAGATGCCACAATTCGAAAACCCTAAATCTGATTCCTTTCTCCGATCGTCTTCGATCGATCTGGCGATTCGCTCGTGCGTTCGTCAATCGGCACTCCGGTGACTTCTCACATGGTATCAGAGCCGGCGATTGCGCTTTCTTCTGCGTCGATCGGTTAGTCGTCTTCGGTAGTGCTGTTTTTCGTGTTTTGCTATTTTTCGTCTTCGGCGTTCGTTTTTCATCTTCGCTTGATCATCGCCATGGCTGGAGGTTCTGAAAGTGATAGCGCTGGTGGATCTCATACTTCTAGTCATCCGTCCGATGATCCGCTGTTCGTCGGCACTAATGAGAGCGTAGGCGTATCTTTGGTGACCGAACACCTCACCGGGGCCATGGATTACATACCTTGGAAAAAGGCTATGGAAATGGCTCTCGGTGGCAAAATGAAGCTAGGCTTCGTTCAAGGTAAGTTTCCTCGACCTACTGATGCACATCAAGAAGCTAGATGGGTCAAATGCAACAGTGTGATCCATTCTTGGTTAATCAATTCTGTGTCAAAGGAAATAGCATCTTCTCTTGTTCATTCTGCGGATTGCATACAGGCGTGGCAGGAATTACAGATGCAATTTGGTAGTTCTAATGCTTTAGCTTTGGCTAACGTTCACAAAGAGATTGCTGTGTTAACTCAAGGAGATATGAGTGTAGCATCTTATTTTGGAAAATTGAGGAAACTGTGGGGTGATAAGGAGAGTCTTGATGATTGGGATTTTTGTACTCTTGGTGCAGCTTGTAATTCAACTAAGACCATGATGTTGAAGAAAGAAAGAAACAAGATCATCAAGTTCTTAATGGGATTGAATGATGCATATATACCTATAAGAACTCAGATATTGGCGATGAGGCCATTGCCAAAAATCATTGAGGCATATGGCTTGGTCATCACAGAAGAATCTCAAAGAGGACTCACAAAATCCCCTGCACCAGAGATATCTGCTCTTTTCAGTTCCAATGGACAGCAAGGCTATGACAACCAGTCCAATTACAATGGGAGGTATTCGGGAGGAAATCAGCAAAATAGATTCTCAGCTCCTGGAAACAATCAACAGAACAAGGGCAAGAGGCCTAGCTGCACCCATTGCAACATGCAGGGTCATACCAAAGATACCTGCTATAAGATCCATGGATATCCTCCTGGTCACAGAATGCATAAGGGAGCTCAGCAAAAGACTGGTAAAGTTGTGGCTAACAATACTAATACTGTATCTGATGCAGGATCAAGTGGAGTTCCTAGTAATCAGCTAGACATGATCCAAGAGCAACTGAAGCAGTTATTCAGCATGATGCATAAGTCTGATGGTGCCAGTTCTTCAGCAAATAACATACATATAGCAGGTATCACCTGTCTTTCATCAAATGTGGTTAGTAAAGATGTGTGGATAGTTGATAGTGGGGCTTCTGATCATATAACATCTCAGTTTGAATTGCTTCAAGATGTTAAGTCTCTTAAACCTGCTCTTGAGGTAGTCATGCCAAATGGGGGAACTTCTACAGTAACTCACATAGGAACTTGCAAGCTTAGTGAGAATATAACATTGATGGGAGTTCTATATGTTCCAGAGTTCAGATTTAACTTATTATCAGTTGGGAAGCTCACTAAGGACTCATGTTTTTATGTCAACTTCACTGATAATGAATGCTGCATTCAGGACCACACAAGGAGGGAGGTTCTAGTGACTGGAGCTTTGAGTGATGGCTTGTATCAAGTCAGGATGGCTGGCATAAAAGCTTTCCATGTGAATAAAGACAGTGCAATTCTTTGGCACAACAGACTAGGCCATTATCCATTCAAGGCCATGGCTGATCATTTGCAGTTCTTGATGAAAAACAGTAGTATCACATGTACAAAGCATAAGTGTGATGTATGCCCTTTGGCTAAACAAACTCGTTTGAAGTTTCCTAATAGTACCAGCATTACTTCTGATATCTTTGAGCTCATTCATAGTGATATTTGGGGTCCATTTTCCATTCCAAGTGTCACAGGTGCTAGATACTTCCTCACTGTGGTTGATGACTTTTCTAGAAGTACTTGGACATTCATGATGCAGACAAAAGCAGAGGCAGCTGATCATTTGATCAATTTCTTTCACATGATTCACACTCAATTCAACAAAAGAGTAAAAATCATGAGAACAGACAATGGGTCAGAATTTTTCAGCAAAAAAAATGATAGATTTCCTGGCTTCTCAAGGTTGTCTTCATCAGGCTTCTTGTCCCTACACTCCTGAGCAGAATGGGGTAGTAGAGAGGAAGCATAGACACCTCTTAGAAGTCGCTAGAGCTATAAAGTTTAAGGCTGGCATACCTGATTGCTATTGGACTGATTGTGTTCTAACAGCTACCTATCTCATTAACAGGATGCCTTCTCAAGTCTTGGATGGTGCCACTCCTTATGAGAAACTGGTTGGTACTTCTCCTACTTATGCTCATCTCAAAACCTTTGGCTGTCTATGCTATGTCACTACTAATGCTGATAGTAGATCAAAATTTGATTCAAGGGCAAAATTATGTGTTTTCATGGGTTATCCATATGGGCACAAAGGTTACAAACTTCTTGAGTTGGAGTCCAACAACTTTATCATCAGCAGAAATGTCAAGTTTGATGAAGAGGTTTTTCCTTTTATTCACACAAATTCACATCAGATTCAAAAGGGGAGAGGAACAGTACCACTTCCTATCATACCTGATACTTTTGACTCTGATTTTGATTATGATCCAGGCTCAGTTCCTGATCCTATTGTTGAAGTAAATTCTTCAGGCCCAGATGATGTTAATCATGTCCCTGCTGTTATACAGCCTCCTTCTGTTCCAAATACCAGAAGATCCACAAGGGACAAAACTATTCCCCTAAAGCTGAAGGACTATGTTTGTAATGTCACTACACCTTATCCCATCCAGAAGTATGTGAGCATGTCTGCTTGTTCTCAGCCTTATAGATCTTTTGCTGCTAACATATCTGAGTGTAAGGAACCTACAAGCTATACACAAGCAGCAAAAGACTCTAAATGGGTTGAAGCAATGAACAAAGAGATGGCTGCCTTGGCTGATAATCATACATGGAAAATCTGTGATTTACCTTTGAACAAACATGCCATTGGGTGTAAATGGGTGTATAAAATCAAGCACAAGTCAGATGGAACAATTGAAAGGTACAAAGCTCGATTAGTTGCAAAGGGTTTTACACAGGAGGAAGGCCTTGATTACAATGAAACTTTTGCACCAGTCACTAAGATGTCTTCAGTGAGAATTGTTCTAGCCATTGCTGCATCCAAGTCTTGGCCTATCTTTCAAATGGATGTAAATAATGCTTTCTTGCATGGAACACTAGAGGAAGAAGTGTATATGCAACTTCCGACAGGCTACAACAAGGATGTGAAAACCAAGGGAAAAGTTTGTAGATTATTGAAGAGCTTATATGGCCTCAAGCAAGCTTCGAGACAATGGTACAGTAAGTTTACAGATGCTTTATTATCCTATGGTTTCCAACAAAGTTTGAACGATTACTCATTATTCACATATACAAAAGATGGTACATTCTTAGCCTTGCTAGTGTATGTGGATGACATCATTCTAACTGGTACATCTGTTCCACAAATGGAAGCAGTCAAGTCTTACATCAACTCTTGTTTCAGCATCAAGGATCTTGGCCCTCTCAAATACTTCTTGGGACTTGAGGTTGCCAGATCATCTGCTGGTATATTCATCAATCAGAGGAAATATGCCATGGAATTATTAGAAGATACTGGCCTCTTGGGTTGCAAGCCCTCCAAGTTACCAATGGACAGCAAACATACATTGGGACTTTCTACAAGTGAGCTTATGACTGACCCTACTGAATATAGAAGATTAGTAGGCAGACTCATATATTTGAATGTTACCAGACCAGATCTTTCTTACCCAGTTCATGTCCTTAGTCAGTTCATGTGCAATCCAAGACAAGATCACTACCAGGCTGCCCTTAAAGTCTTGAGATACGTCAAAGCTGCACCAGGACAAGGTCTGTTTTTCTCGGCTAATGCTCCTCTAAACCTCACAGCCTATTGTGATGCTGACTGGGCTTCATGCCCTGTTACAAGGCGCTCAGTCTCTGGGTTTTGTGTTCAACTTGGGTCTGCAGTAGTCAGCTGGAAGACTAAGAAACAACACACCATATCCAGATCATCTGCTGAGAGTGAGTACAGATCAATGGCCCATGTCACTTGTGAATTGATTTGGATTTCTGGCCTCCTCAAAGATCTCCATGTCAGTCATACCATACCAATCCCTCTGTTCTGTGACAGTAAAGCTGCTTTGCACATAGCCAAGAACCCGGTTTTTCACGAGCGAACTAAACACATTGAACTGGACTGCCATTTGGTGCGGCAGTATGTCACAAACAAGTTCATCAATCCGCAGTTCCTTCCCGGCGTTGATCAGCCAGCAGACATCCTCACAAAGGCCGTAACTGCCGAGGTATTGCATCGTCTCATTGGCAAGCTGGGCGTCACAAATTTCTTGCACACATCCAGCTTGAGGGGGGGTATTAGCGGATAAGCTATGATCAGCCGCTCGGACCTCCGCTCGGCTTTTGTAACCAGCCGCTCGGACATCCCCTCGGACCTCCGCTCGGACCTCCGCTCGGCTTTTTGTAATTATCACGTTTGTGTATCTTTTGTAAACCTGAGGGTTCGTATTGTATTTTTGCCAAACTCAGTTCGTTATAACGAACGATTGAATGACAGACTGGCGCTGAGATGCTACAATTCGAAAACCCTAAATCTGATTCCTTTCTCCGATCGTCTTCGATCGATCTGGCGATTCGCTCGTGCGTTCGTCAATCGGCACTCCGGTGACTTCTCACAGCATGCCACGTCAACCGTGCCAATCACAGCGCTCTCCACGTCAGCATTCAAAAACTGGTCAAAGCCAACTTCCGCTGCATCTGCTAATTCTTTTACTGATTACTCATCGGCTTCATCAGATCAACATGACCGACCTGATCATCAACCGCCGCCGCCCCTGAATCCTAACGTACATCCGGTTTACAACATCAGCATAAGCCTATATAACGACTTGGTGCAAATGTTACTTGGTCCTCGGCCAGGTAAGCAACTAAAGATATCATCATCCGTTTATAAGCAACATCGGGAAGCGAAACTTGATGCGCAAGAAAGTGGTCAAGGCAATTCCAAGATCCTACCGCAGCCACCATCCTCCACGTCAGCACTCGCAGGGGCACACACAGTTCATCAATACGGATCAGAGCATCAATCGTCTGGTTCTGGAATTGAGAGAGCTCCGAATTCACTGCCGAGTACTGCAGTCGGTCATCGTTTTGACCATCTACCACCACCGTCTTTATCGTATAATGATGCGTCGGAAATCGTAAATACGTTCGTTGAAGCAATTGGTAAAGTTGAGGATGCTTCGGATATGACATTATCATTTTTGATTTTGGAAGCAGGTCTGAAGCTTCCGCGATGTATAGGCTTGCTAGAGCTATATCAATCATCCGGCTCAATGGATGAGGTGGTCAACTATGTGCTGGATTATTTTAAGTCATGGGAGGCTAAGAAAGAAAATGCTCCTGAAGAAAAGTCAAATTGATGTAAAAGTCTCGTCCGAACATTTGCCGGAGAAGGATTTGCAAAGTCAATCTTAAAACGAGTAAGAGGCTAAGGGTAGTCAGCGCTGACTAGTGCTAGTACTGGGAAGATCTGTAAATTTTGGATCTTTTACAAACTACGTCGTTTTGCCTTACAGATGCTTTTTTATTTTGTAAGTAGAAAATAAAACACTTGATCCAAATAAAGTGTAGATTGACATCCAAGGCATTGCGGAATAAAATCTGGTGCAGTAAAGTTATTAACAGTAATTTAAGTAAAATGACGTAGTTTAATATATTTAAAGATAAAATTATGTAGTTTTAAATCGAAACTACGTAGTTTTGAAAAATGGTTCAATAATTAATTTAGGGGTTTTATAAATGAAACGACGTAGTTTTAATGTTGTTTTAGCAAAACTACGTCGTTTCAAATGGCTGTAAATAGCTTTGCTGCACCGGATATGAATCCCTATTTTGCTCAAATTAAGAGTTTAACCATGCATTATCTCATTTTAAAAACAAAATTTGTTCATTAACAATCAATCGAAAGAATTTCATGATTTTTTTTTCTCATTGTTAAGAGAATGGTTTGTGAAAAGATCTTAAGGAAATATGAATATTGTAGGGCTAGGGTGATATTTTTTTAACGACCATATTAATATAAAAACTCTACAAATAAAAAAATAAGAACAATTTATAGAGAGAGATGGATTGCTTGAAACAGAGCAGCGCGCAAGCCCAATTTTCTTCTGATCGGATGGTTCGTAAACGATCGCAAAACGACCGTGTTTGGTTGCGCTATAGCAATTAGAAGTGACTCAACCTCTCCCCCTCTCTCTCTTCTATAAAAGCTTACATTAGTCTGCAAATTCCATTTACAGAATAATTTCCATAAAGTGCTTCAAGATTCAGTTCACTGCAAAGTTTCCTTCAGAGCCGCAAAAAGAGAGATCAAGTAGAGAGAGTTTCGCAGGTAATGTAGTTTTCATTCATCATTCTCCCGTAGCTGAAAATTAAATACTTCTCTTCCCATTTCCATAATCGTCTACTTCACTTTGTCAGATCACGTTCGATCGGCGCCATGGATCCATCAAAGAAACGAAAATACGAAGAGATCAGCCAACTGAAAGATGATGATCTGAACTTTGAAGACCATATTCAGCCTGTTGCACCGCCATCCTCACCTACGCATCATCAGCATGCCACGACGTCAACTGATGCGCCAGACTTGCAAGGACTTACGTCAGCATTAAGGACATTGACAGTAAAGCGGTCAGAGCCATCTTCCTCTTCATCCACGCCATACGCCACTTCCACGGATGACTCGTCGTCGGCTTCGTCATCATTGATCACCCAACCACTTGAAGCGCAAGAAACTGATCAAGGCGATACAAGATCTGACCGCAACCACCATCCTGATCTTCCTCCACGTCAGCATTCGGATGCAGTCGATGATGAAAGTGGTGCTTCCATTAATTTTCCCTCATCTTCAGGACGATGAGTTCCGTCGGAAGTTTCGCCGGAGTAGTATTTGCGGCAATTAGAGATGACGAGCGTGAAAGTCTGCCATAGAAAAGAAACGGTTTAGAGGTCCAATCGGTCAAGTGTGTCAAGTCTTTGAGTCAACGCTATCCCAGTGGCAATTCTGTGAGATACTGTTCTTGTTCAACTACTGAACGATGCCGTTTTGCTTTTCTGTTTTTCTTTCTCTTTTTTGTATAAAGAAGAATAAAACATTCAAATTGAATAAAATGGAACGGAATAGATTGAAATACAATGCACTCTTTTGTTTACTTAGTTTTTCTTTTGTCTTCAGCTACATTTAAATTCGTATTGATTTAAATTAGATTAATGGATTGATTGACTTTTAAAAGGAATAAAATTCTCTCGAGACAGAAGTTTATATATCTATAATTCGATTGTTAAAGGTATAGTTTTTATAAAATGCCGTCGTTTACACTCGATTTGAGGCGCGCAATTGCCATTTTTCAAGTATAAGTTCAGCTAGCATTAGTCTCCTAATTATTTCCATTCAACTTTTTTCCATAAAGTGGTTCAAGATTCATTTTATTGCTACAAAAGTTTGAACTAGGGTTTTGCAGGTAATGCATGCAGCTTCGATCATCAATTTTTGAATCTGATGAATAGAGTGATAAACTGCTAGTTACCAACTTCATCATCGTCTTCTTCATTTTATCAGAGCAAGAGTTTCAGTCGTCATGGAGCCATCAAAGAAAAGGAAAGATGTAGATCAATACAAAGAGAGCAGCCAATTGGAGAGAGATGAGGATAAGCAAGAAACTGATCAAAGCCAAAGCCACTCTGAATCATCCCCGTCAAAAATTAAAAAGTGTAGTCCAAAGAAGTCATATTTTTTGAGTACTTCCATTGCCGATCACTCATCGGCTCCGTCGTCTCAGCAACCACCGGGAGGTAACCATGGCGCGCAAGAACCTGATCAACGCCACTCTGATCAGTCCGTACAGCCAGATCAGACCATGCAAGCTCCACGGTACTATACCAGATCCGCCGCCCGAAAACTACCTCCACCACCACCCAGTCAACTCCGAGCTGGTAAACTCCTCATTCAAAACGTTGACCGCGGCAGTCGTCACGCTCACGTTTACAAAAAAACGTTAATGAGGGAAACCGCCACAAGCCGAGTCACGCCTCTTGTTCCAGATGCACAACCGAATGCCTCCGGCATCGTACCTCTCGGCCCGCCGCCGCCTCGGGAGCCACGACTTTCACTTTCCCCGCGCATTTCGGCGCAGCAACGGGAAATGAAACTTCATGATCAAGGCTGGCTCAGATCTCGCTTGATTGCAAAATTCTCCGAATCATCGGATTCGGGAGCTGAGAGTTCCCAGAACTCGCAGCCGGCTGATCAAGTGGGTCGTTTACATCATCTACCGCCGCCGTCTATGTCATATGGAGATGCGTGGGAAATTGTTGTAGCGTTCAATGAGAGAATTGAACATTTGCAGGATGATTCGGGTAGGAGGGAGCAGTTCTTGGCTCTACAAACAGCTCTAGGGTTTCCGGAAAGTGCAGGGCTGTTCGAGCTATATCAAATATCGGGTTCGATTGAAGAGGTGACTAACTATCTGATGGATTATTTTGAGTCGTGGGAGACAAGGAAAGCGAATGTTCCAGAATCAAGTCAAGCTGAGGGACAATTTTCGTCGGAGAAGGATTTGGGACAGCAGAAGAAGCCGAGTGAAAAGTAAGTCCTGGAACGGTTTAGAGGTCAACTTGGTCAACTGGCAATTCTGTGAGATACTGTTCAACTACAGAACGATGCCGTTTCGCTTTTCTTTTTTCTTACTCTTTTTTCTTTGTATAAAGAAGAATAAAACATTCAAATTGAATAAAACGGAATAGATGGAAATTCAATGCACTCTTTTATTTACTTAGTTTTTATTTAGTCTTCAGCTACATTTAAATTCGTATTAATTTAAATACTATTAATTGATAGATTGACTTTTAAAAAGAATAAAGGATCTCTCAACTGAAGTTTATATATATATAAAATTCGAACCGGATTGTTAAAGATATGGAGTACTTTGTTATCAAACGCTGTCGTTTACACACTATTCGAGGCGCGCCATTTTTCAAAGTAGAAGTAGAACTACAAATACATCATCTCACTCAACTGTCTCAACATCTCTTTGTATATAAGTTCAGTTAATTAGGGTCAGTCGTCGGTCTGAGCTTTTTAGTGTTTGTAGTTTTTTAGCTTCAGGAGCTCGTCTCCTGTTTTTCTCAAAGAGCACGACGGTTCGTAATCCGTTGATGTAGTGTCGGCCACTGCGGTCGGTCCGACCAGAACAGTTTCTGTTTGATCGTGCCCTTTTTAGGAGGGGTGTCCCTTCGGGGACAGTTTGTTTTCTGTATTGACACTTCTCTTAATCAAAAAAAAAAAGTTCAGTTAATTAGAATAGTCTCCGAATTACTTCCATTTAAAAAGTTAAGTCCCAATCAAATTTTATTTTTTCCATAAAGTGGTTCAAGATTCATTTTATTACTACAAGAGTTTGAACTAGGGTTTGCAGATAATGCATGCAGCTTCGTTCATCATTTTCTGAAGCTGATGAATAAAGTGATGAACTGCTAGTTATACCAATTATTCATCATCGTCTTCTTCATTTTCACAGATTAAAAGTTTCAGTCATGGAACCATCAAAGAAACGAAACGATGTGGATGAAGACAAGGAGAGCTGCCGAGATTGGAGAGAGATGATGATGAGCAAGAAATTGATCAAGGCTACTCTGAATTATCCTCATCAAAAATCAAAAAGTGTAGTGCAGAGACATCTTTGAGTACTTCCGCCGATCACTCATCGGCTCCACCGTATCAGCGACCACCAGGAGGAAACCATGGCGCACAAGAACGTGATCAACGCCACTCTGATCAGTCCGTACAGCCACCGGTCATGGAAGCCTCGCGGTACTATAACTCCACCGCTGCCCAGTCAACTCCGAGCTGGTAAACTCCTCATTCAAAACGTTGACCGCGGTACTCGTCACGCTCACGCTCAGGTACGTTAATGAGGCAAACCGCCACAAGCCGAGTCACGCCTTGTTGTTCCAGATGCACAACCGAATGTCTCCGGCATCGTACCTCTCGGCCCACCGCCGCCTCGTGATGACCCAAACTGGTTTAAACCTTGTATGATTACAAACTTTTCGGAATCGTCGGGTACCGGAGCCGAGAGTTCTCAGAACTCGCAGGCGGCCCAAGTGGCCGGTCATTTTTGATCATATACCGCCGCCGTCTTTGCCATATTGGTGATGCGTTGGAAATGTTGGTAGCGTTCAATGAAAGAGTTAAAAATTTGAAGGATGGTTCGGATAGGAGAGAGCAATTCTTGGCTCTACAAAAAGATCTAGGGTTTCCGGAAAGTGCAGGGCTGTTCGGGCTATATCAAATATCAGGTTCAGTCTTCATTAACTATCTGATGGATTATTTTAAGTGGTGGGAGTCAAGGAAAGCGAATGTTCCAGAATCAAGTCAAAATGAGGGACAAGTTTCGCCGGAGAAGGATTTGCGAGAACAGAAGAAGACGAGTGAAAAGCAAGCCTTGGAACGGTTTAGAGGTCAACTGGCAAATCTGTGAGTCTCTGGTCAACTAAGACACGATGTCGTTTCATTCGAGAAATGCTTAGTGTTAGTTTGCGTCTTTGTTTTTTTTCTGTGAAAAGAAGAATAAAACATTGAGACAGTATAAATGGAAAACTTGAGCTCCATATCTCTATGAGACTCGTATGCTGATGTTGGCTTCATGTTAGAGACTGAGAGCGCTTTGGCATTTGATAGGCTTACATACGACCTATAGTTGAAGAGGCTTATTTGAATGATTTCAAAGAGTTGAATGGCATTGTGGTAGTCAAATTTGAACTTGAATGTAAAGACAGAAAAGAGTACAAATAGTGCTTGACAATTCACATGATAAAATAAGTAGGCCAGTACATTGAGCCCTGATATATAAGCATAAGCAATAGGTGGAGTGGACAGATAATGGGCGGGCAGACTATGTCGGTATCTCTGCCTCGCAACAAATTATGCTTGAGATGGTTTATGATCATGCATAGTCTTGGCAGCATCATCTAATCCTCATCATGCTTGGGTGCTTCTTTGATTTCATCAGCTCCATCATCCTATTTCCAAAGCAGACCAGAGGTGTTATATTAAATAAGCTTTTATGTACAGCCATGTTGATCAGAATGACAAATCTAAGAGCAAAAAACTAAATGGAAGCCTTGAATACTAGTTTTGACGTACCTGCATATCCGAGGTCCATAGAGTCAGGTTGTCACGGAGAAGTTGCATGATGAGAGTGCTGTCTTTGTATGATTCCTCTCCAAGGGTATCCAACTCAGCAATGGCTTCGTCAAAAGCCTGGTCAAAACAACCCAATACAGATAAGCACAATAATTAAAGACAACATGGGCAGGACCACTATGCTATAACAATCATTACATAATACAAAATTGTCCATGAACATGTTCGACACCATTCGTTTCTCAACTCCCACCGCAAAGTCTCAAGTATCAATATTGTACTACCATGGAGGAAAAGTTATAGCTAAGCTACACATCGTTAAATCTCACAATATGGAATCACAATTAGGTGCTTCACAGTTCAAATCTACAATCAGCTACCTCTGCCTTTGATTATCACAAAAAGGTATATCAGATCTAATAATCTTATTTAGAATCACACACCTGTTTAGCAAGACCACAAGCACGGTCTGGCGAGTTAAGGATTTCATAGTAGAAGACTGAGAAATTAAGAGCAAGCCCCAATCGAATGGGATGAGTGGGAGCCAATTCAGCATTAGCAATATCCTGCAATTCAAGAACCATTAACATCAGATCAAAAAACTAATGCTACATCCATATCTCGTGCAACATACGAAAAATGTTTGATATATATCAATGTCTTGGCATACCAGGGGAAAAAAAACTTGATAAATGTTATCCTAGCACAACCTATCATTAACTTAACTCCAACAGCTCCTCTTTGTCATAGTCAAAGTTATCAAAGCTACCAAACCATTAAACATTACTATAACAATAATAAAATAAAAAAGGGACGTTACTCTGAATTTCAAACATAGACAACATCTCTGAGGATCAGAACAAAATAGATGCAAGATTTCCTTAATTTCAACTTACTTACTTGCTAAATGAGATCCTTTAAGCAATCACAAAACAAATTAAATCGGCAAATTGACAAGATCTACAAGCTACAACAACAAATCGCCCTAGAAGTGAAATAAAATTAAAAATCGAAGCATTACCTGAGCAGCTTTGTAAGCAGTGAGAGTACTCTCAGCAGCCTCCTTCCTCTCCGCCCCAGTCTTAAACTCAGCCAAATACCGATGATAATCCCCCTTCATCTTCAAATAAAACACCTTCGAATCCCCGGACGAAGCCGACGGGACGAGCTTCGCATCCAGTAGCTTCAGAATCCCATCGCAGATCGACGACAGCTCGCTCTCAATTTTCGCTCTATAGTCCCGAATCGTAGCCACGTGGTCCTCGTTGCCGCGGCTCTCCTCCTTCTGCTCGATCGACGAGATAATCCTCCACGAAGCACGGCGGGCGCCGATTACGTTTTTGTAGGCGACGGAGAGGAGGTTGCGCTCCTCGACGGTGAGCTCGTCAGAGTCGAGGGAGTTGGAGACGCGCTCCATGTACTCGACCATCTCCTCGTAGCGCTCGGCTTGCTCGGCCAGCTTGGCGAGGTAGACGTACTCTTCCCGACTGTTCGCCATTGCTGGTGGTTGAAGAGATGAGAGAGAAAATGGGAAATTAGGGTTTTTTCAAATTGGGGATTTTTCAGAAACTGGATGCGATCATGTGAATTTGAAGCCTCTTCTGAAAGCGTTTTAGCAAATTGCAATCGGGTCCCATGAGTACTGCTGATATTGTCTCATCCTATCCTGTGAATTTATTGCCTGGGTAAATCTGGGCCGTTGATTTGAAATAAAAGGCGAAATGAGACGTTGGATTTTATGTGCTGAGCTGTGTCGGAGTGGGCTGCGCATGCTCCGGCTCCCCAGATGGCCCATGAGGAATCTTAAATCAACATGTCAACCATTTAAATCATTGTTACATTGAGGAACGAGTTACAGCCGAGTGGATGGCATAATACCGGATACCCAAAGGGTGCCGGGCTCGATTCCTCATTCCCCCACTAACACACTAACATAACATACTAACAAATGTAATCAAAAAAAAAAATAAAAAAAAATCATTGTTACATTAGGAAAAGTAATTGACGTTGAGATACTGTTTCCATTTCTTTTAAAATTATAATAAAACGACCGGATGTGAATCCTGTCACATTAATGAATGTATATTTGATCATATAATATCACAGGTACCAGTCAATTTAAATAAATATATATATAAACACCAAGGGGAGTGGATAAATGAATACTATATGTATAAAAGTATGTAGTTTCCAAATATTCATTACAATTGACTCCAAATATGACAAGAAAATGAATTGGCAAAATAAAATAAAAAACGTCCAAAAAACAACAAAGTGGTCAGCAAATTCGAAGTGGGAAAAAAAATACAGAACGAAAAAAAAGGGTGGAAAAGCGCTGAAGTTTAGTGTCCTTTTGTGGACTGCAAAAGGCCACTGCCAGCAGATGCAAGCAACAAAGAGGAGACATGTCACTCGATAATGCACTTCACATACCTCCTCCTCGTCCCATCTACCATTCAACCCTAAAAAACAACATAAATAATCTTGCAAGTGGGCACAAGAACTTCACAGATGGTTGCATCTGCAGTTCTTCTTTGAGCTTTAAGTCATGGATTGAGGCTTTTTGTAGGCCTTTCTTATCGAAAACTGTACTTCAATGCATGCTTTTTTGTGTGTGGAGAAAACCCGTGCAAGTGGTTGGATTGGATGTATAAAAACAAATGGTTAGCAATGACCTGTGTAATTGTTCAACTGTCCCCAAACTGCTTCCTCCACTTCTTCCCAGGAACTTGCGGTCCTTAAATCTTTCCACATGCCGAAAATTGCTCCCAATATGTTCTCCTCATGGAGTATACAATAACACCTGCATGTGCAATGAATAATTTAGAGGACAGTGATTTGCAACATTTTTATTAAGCACTTGTTGCGGCATCAAATTTGTCTTACATTGCGTGATATGAAAGCCGACCAAATTTGTCTTTGTGATCTAGTTGATCTTGATACCATCCTTCTCCCATCAGAGGTAGTCGGTAGGTTTCTAAGAATTTATTTAGTAGGTGGGAATCACCTCTAAAGACATCTAGATGTATAGGGATTATATCCAAAATCGGGTCTCCTGTAAAAGATACGAGCCAGGTTTACTATGAATTCCTATACCTTCAAAAAAATGATTATGTTAAACACTCAAGGAAATATGTATAGCACTGACCTACTGAAAGATTACTGAAGTCAATAAGGTAGCTTGGACGCCAGGATTTTCCATCTATCGTCTCATCAAAGTCATTGGCTTTTGAACTTCCATTTTCTATTATACTTGCATGTTCGCCATGATGGAGTTTAACAGGACAAGGTTCCAGGAAAATGTTGTCATCCATGATATCCGAGTGAATCCAGGTGCAACGTTTACAGACTTTGAGCTGACCGTTAACATCCTGCAAGGATAACAAAATCAAATACTTAGATTTTCCTTTACAACTTACGCCCCCGGCAGCTCTAAATCTTAAGATTACTTAAAAGTTTATATAAATAGAATAATGAAGTAAAAGGAACACACAATAAGAGACAAATTCCTAAATCCTACCTCATTTACATTGAGCAACTTTGAAAAGTCATCAGTAAGGTATTCATGAACTTTCTCTATCAATGCCTGTGGAATTGGCTCTCCCCTGTGCAATTCAGGTCGAAGGTTATAGTATAGACTGTAAATATAACAAAGTGATGGGAGTTTGTGATACTATTGACGTCTGATTGGAACATTGCTTTGATCAATTTAAAAGAAAAGCAAATCTTAAATTTAAATAAGGCACGGGAAGATGAGTGAAAGTAAATGCAACTGTAAGAGTAAGCACAATAAACAAGCAGTTCAAATGGATTTACCACATTGTTAATCGTTTTGATACATCCAGCTTTTTCCTGGCCAGAGTACCGATAAGCAATTCCCATTCTGCAGGGAGTCTGGGATCTTTTTTTATTTCAGAATCCAAACACGTCTCAGTCAGTGTATAAGAAGGATATGGCAGAAGATGGAGGTTACGTAGCTGCTCGCCCAGAAATGATGCTAATTCGAGAACATCTTCGCCCGGCAGTGTGTCTCTTCTGCAAAGAAAAAAGGCATTGGATGATATCAAAGACTCTGCTTTGGAACGTCCTGGATGTGTAGAAGTCTAAACCAAAGAGAGAAAAGAAGCAAAAGAACACAGACTATTGTATCACAATACTTACAGTTGGGCGAACATCTTCCCTTCACAGCGCTTAGTTATAATGTATGGCCAAACTTCAGTCGACCCAAGTATACTACTTGACTCATGAATCGACATCCCGGCAATCCTATACTCAAATAGTTTCTTGCTCCATAAACCAAAAGGAAAGCCATTATCCGTATACTGTTTTGGGCCATCTTTACAATTCCGAATCACATCAGGAACTTCTTTCCCATCCCATTGCACAACAGTATATGAGCCATTTTCTTTAAATAGAATCCCACTAGCTACAACCTCAGGAACATGATTTTTCAATGGGGAGTTTACTTGCTGAAGGGAGCTGTAAAACTCAAGCTGACACAATACAGCATATAGTTAGAGAGAAACATACGTGAGAACACAGTATTACTCGGGTCGGGATGATAATATCCAAGGGAGGTCATGATATACCTCAGTACCCAAACCTAGAATACATGATTCAAGTCCTCCTTCCACAAAAATCTTGATAACATGATCTGCAGCCAGGTAAACCTGTTGAGAAGTCCAAGTCAATTTGCATGTTACTATGGCACAGCGCACAGGCAGAACAAACAGCATGTAACTTATAAAATACAAGAGCCTCTTATGACACTTGGTTCATGACGAATCCATAATGGAACTCTCTGCATGTGTGTAGTGACTTCAATGTAAAAAATTCCAATTTGTAACGAAAAAAATTATCTATAACTCTAGGTCACATATCTTTAACGAACAAAAGATAATAGACTGCATGTGTAAAATATTCTGAACAGCAGAAAAGAAATAATACTAACAAAAAATGAAGAAAAAATTGCTCTTTGTTTAAAAGAAAAACTGATTCCTCCAACACACAAGTACCACTCACAGGATTGCTGCCACTACCAACAGGAAGCCTGTCATCTTCTAAAGGAGCAGGCAATTGATGGAAGGCACAGATTTCTAACATGCACTCTGACCATTTTCCAGCATTTAGTGCCAGACATGCTCCCTGAAACAATGTAGATTCCAAGTTTGAGTTGATTACTGGAGACTTGAGGGGAATCATCACAGTTATATATCTTTTCACAAAAGTTTGAAGTATAAAACATCATATTTGCATTTGAAAGAGTATAACCTATCAAACAGGAGCATCGATAGCTTAATCACACTATCAACAGCATGCCTATCTTAGATGCCATAGAAATATAGTCAATACCTTCCATATCAGCTCTCTCATTTTAGGTTTCGCAGCCCATAGCTTGCATAGCCAGTCTCTCATTTCTCTTTGACCTATGCAGTTTCCTAAGCTCCACTGAGTGTTATAGTGGTCCCTCTCTTTATCCAGTAACATGGACAGGAATTTTATGTCATAACTGTTATCTTCATCCCACTCGATGTCTGTCTCTGAGCTACAATCTTCTGCATTCTCCTGCCTTGAGTCGTTGGCAGGCACTTCTATTCTGAATCTCTTTGTTTTCCTAGTAACATATGAACCATCAGAACCATCTTCATCATGAAGCATCTTCTTTTTGACATCTACTAAAGTGTCTTCATCTAGAGCAAGCAATCCAGCTCTGCTTACTCCCTTATGCCGATAACCAGGAGCCATATCCAAGCATACATATTCAAAGTTTTTGGAGTTAACAAAATTCTGAGTAACCGCCACAGTTGTTTCCAAATTCAATATACAATGCCACCAACCAGTAGGAACAAATATAGTCTCTCCAGGTAATTGTGTCAGCTCGATAGGCTTGTCCTTGTCAGCAAGAAGCGGATAAAAATCTAGCCACCACTGTCATGAAACCATATCACAATAAAATATACAGACTCTGAATACAAGTTTCTTTTATACAAAAGTATAATGCCAAGACTACAAAGTACAAACTAATCTTCAAATAACAAAGCACCTGAAGAGATGTTGGAGTGTCTACATTCACGTCACCATCTTCTTCATTCACATGAACCATAACACCCAAAGGAACTCGTCCAGGAGGATACAGAGCCCATCTATCAGTTAAAGGAAACACGTTGCTGTTTAAGCAGAGAGTAGGCCACAAGAAAAGAAAATATTGACCAGCGATCTAACAGTAAAATAGCTTTTGCAATGAGAGAAAAATTCTGTGACACCGAAAAAGATATCTTGTAAAATATAAGGTCTCAAAGGTAGAATATTTCGATGCAATGGAAAGACCCATGGTTGGGACTGGGAGAAATTACTCTATTTACTCTAACAAAATAACAACAACTTCAGGATCACAGAAATATGTACCTTTTGCGGCCACACAAAAGAGTATTCCAGGCACTAGTAAGGGCTGGATCCACATGCCAAGAAGCACCGGATCTCTCTGGCCCAATTATGAGCCATCTGAAATCCGGACGATCATCTTTATTCAGAACATCAAAGTAGTCATCTTGGAATAGATGAGGTACGCTGTAATCATTCAACAGGGCTGGTGCAACCTCTCCAAACTGTGTATATGATTATTTATTACTGCAAATAATAAGCTCAGGATACTGTGATAAACTCATAGTACAGTCTGTATCATACCTTATCATCAAAGACATACAGAGGATCCTCATCATGTTGTAATTCCATGTATGACACATAATCCTTAAGTTTCATCGTTACTTTCTTAGAACTCCTTTGGGATATCTTGAATGCTGTTTCTCCATATTTCAGTAAAAGCTGTTCTGGTGTCCACGTACTCCTTGCAGGCCACATATCAGCCAACCCATCAAGTAACACCTGAAATAAGCATATATGTCTACGCAGGTTAGCATTAAACGTTTGGCAATATATTATTACAGTTTTGCAAAACAGTGTAACTAATCCCTAAAGTTGATATCATATTTGATTCGACTGAAAGAAGTACCGGTTTCTTCCCATCATAGTCGCGCGAAAACTCTTCAATAGATATATCTTTTCTTCTCTCAACATTTCCATCGTCAAAAGAAAAGTTGTTCAAAGTGGTAAAGCAGCGATATAATCTTCTGTATAAAAATATAGAATTGAATCCTGCATAAAACAATTTCAACAAAGTTTATAAAATAAAGAAACAGAAAGAGCGTAAAGAGGCCACATTGTACTATGAGAAAGAACTATCATGGCATCAGTGGTGTCATTAGAAAGGAAACACAAAAAACACACAGCTATTACCATTAAACTGAAGTGGTCTTGTACAAGGCACATATCTATCTAACAAATTCTCTCTGCAACAAAGAAGAAAAAAAAACAGATATTATAATGAAAGCAGTAGCAAATAGACATCTTAACAAGTAACAGAAACTCCATCAGAGATTGACGGAATGATGACCACGAACAAATTTTGTAACCATACTGATGCAGTGCAGTCTTTTTCCATGAACCTTGGTATTGAAGCTGACCCTTGGCAGTTTTCAGACAGAGAGTCATCCACAGTGGTTCTTCATTGCAGAAAATGTACATGACACTGCATATCAGAAGAAACACGTCCAACAAAAGCTTAGTTAAAACAGGAAAACCCCATTGCAAAACCGACACCATAACCACCTATAAATCTAATAAGCTAATGGTAATACCAACATAAGATTGCAAGCAACGTGCCCTAATTACACAATAGGTTCCGAATTCACTAATAAGTAGCTTGAGCTCATCAAAGAAAAAAAATAAAATATTCTAAAATCTCTTTAAAAGCGGCATCCCTCATCTCAAGTTGACATTTTTCTTCCAAAAGAATTATGTCTAGATCCTAATTTAAGCTACAATTATTTCAGAAGAGCAAATTCGAGCACAGGAAAATCAGCTGATGCAGCTGAAATGATCAATTTAGCAAAAAAAAAAAATTACATAAGTAACTGGGACAAGAACGGAACCTGCTGACGCAAGCAAGGCGGCCAACATCGCGAAATGTTAGATGATCCAAAATTTCACATACGATTTCATCCGGCAATACTCGCAAGCTTCCCAGTGCTGTCGACCGGCGATCGCTGAATTGGCGCTGGCCGTTTTCAGCCATTGAGGCACGCTAGAGAAGATCGTTGAGAGATGAAATCGATTCGTAGGAGCTGAAAATGGTGAGAGAATGCGATATTTGACAAAATGAAACTGAAGATGGAGGCGAGATAAAGGAATCGAATTTGTCTGCGTAGCTGTTAAGTTTGATACGACCATGAGAGCGCGTGGGAACTTAATGCAACGGGAACCGCCGCGTCGTGGTTCAAGAAATTAAACCGCGACGTTGATTTGTAACTCGGTTTTAAGTTGGTTCGGTGGACATGGTTGAAATTGTTATTGAACCGATGAATAGAACCGCATAACTTATGTTATAGACTAGTCTATAGTTTTACTCTGACTTGGCACCATTCACAGATCATAAGCTGAAGATGAATTGAATTGTTTATTCAAGCATCAAACTGAAGTAATCCTCACAAATTTAGTATTTGGAGTTTCAGGTAAGCTTATGAAGTAAAGTCAATAAAAAGACAGTACGTAGTATGGTGTGAGGGCAGCCGGCCACTACTAGCATATAACAGGATAAATAGACAACAGAGACGATAGATGGCCGAGTGGGAGCGGATTTGTTCTATTGGCTAGGGAGGGGCAGTGCTTGTTTAGATTTTATCCTTGTTCTTCTGAGGCGCTCTGCGATAATGAAGGAGAGCTCGAGAGATTGAGACGCATTGAGCCTTGGGTCACAGTGGGTGTGGTAGCGTGAGCCCAGATCATCGAATGTGACAGTTCTTGATCCACCAATGCACTCTGTTACATTCTGGCCGGTCATCTCAAGATGGATGCCTCCTGGGTGGCTACCTTCTTGCTCATGCACATCAAAGAATGCTTTCACTTCTGCCTGCAGAGTTGGAACGGTTTCTTGGTTAGAGAACTTGACCAACTATTCAATGGCGTGCAAGCGTAACCAACAGATTAAACAATGAATATAGGGCTTGTGCATGCTTAGGTTCATCTGATTGTACAATTTAGGCAGCGGATCCCCAGAGATTCATGCATACCATATTGATACAAAGTTGTATATTCACTAGAAACGATCAACAGGCTCGCTTAAACAGGTAAGATTCTTGGTTTTGCTACTTAAAAACTGCTATACTGCTATAAGTAGCATCGTTCTTACCCTATGGCTTATGATTTCTTAGGCTATTATTCAGATAGCAAAACTTAGTTTTCTTTTCTCATTACCAATCTATGTTTTACACATTCAGAGTCAAAGCAACCCACCGCCAACCCCAACTACTTTCCTCAGTATAAAGTTCACTACTATCTCCTATCATTGTCAAATCTAACAACATGTAGCTAGTAACTTATCTGAATAGAGTCCATGGTGAAGTATTTACTGGGCATGTAATGTGTTCAAACTGTCTAGGGACAAACAAGTTATGCTAATAGCAAAACATCCTTTGCGGCTTTGCCTTGAAGGATCTACTAATTAAATTCATCTTGAACTAATAGAAAAAGAGTAGAGGATTGTAAAAAATAAGAGCAACAAGATAATGATTTTACCCTTATAGCATCAAATGGACGTGTTTTGAGACCGCAAGGAGCCTTGATAGTGTTTCCATGCATAGGATCACTGACCCATGTCACAATCCGCCCCGCCTGGCGAACTGCCCTGATAAGATGAGGAAGTTTCACCCTCATGTTTTCAGCCCCCATTCTAGAAATAATGGTAATTCGGCCAGGCTTGTTCTGAGGATTCAAGATCTCTATCAGCTTAACAAGCTCAGTCGAGTTCATTTTATCACTCACCTGGCGAAACAATATAACATGGGTTAAGAAATAGGTCTCACTTTCTCATAATTTGCAAAGCCTAGTTTAGTTCCATCCCCAAAACTGAGCCCATACTTTTCCATGATTTTACCACAACTGTCAATTTTGTTACCTTAATGCCAAGAGGATTTGCAACTCCTCTTAGGAACTCGACATGCGCACCATCAAGCTGCCTAGTACGCTCACCAACCCAAAGCATGTGGGCAGAGCAGTCATAGTACTGTCCAGAAGTTGAATCCAACCTAGTAAGTGCCTGCTCATAAGGCAAGAGTAAGCATTCATGAGAAGTCCAAAACTCTGTTGTCGTCATGATAGGATGGTCAACAGTGAGCCCTGCAGCAGCCATGAAACCAAGGGCCTCATCAACGCGATGAGCAAGCTCCAGGTATCTGTCAACAGGAAGAACAAGTTATGATTACTGAAGCCTAGCTGGAATGATGTCTATCACAATAGAATCTTTGAATGTAATTATAAGCTCTGCCATGCCATTCCATTGAAAGAAGAAAATTCTGTTTTATGCATCCTCCTAAACATGTCAGAAATAAAATTACAAATTGTATTTTCTTCGTGCTTCACTTGTTTTTGAGAAACATGACAAGGTAATTCGTTGATAGGAAAAAGACAGGTGCAACCTCAATCTATAATCCAATTCTGATCATGGATGTGACTTGAATCACAATCTTGAGTTAGTGAATACATATCAGGAACTACAAGCCACATGCATAAGTTGAAGACAATGAAGACAGCTCTTTCACAGATAATATATATTCGGCCCTTTTCGTCCTAACCTCGTTCTAAAACCTTGTCGCTAGATCCTACTTGTTTCTCAATGAAACTAAACGATCAATTAAAAGACAAAAGGAGCCGGACAAAACAAAGTCCTGATCTTGATCTTGTCCATTTTAAGAGTAGACAGATTTTTGGATTACCAAACAATCTATGTTCCAATTTATATATCAACCTAAAAGACAGATACTTGACAGTTATTCATAATGATACCTAACATACCGAACGGATATAACGAAACAAAATACTGACATTCATAACGAAACTCACCTATCTCCTTGTTCGCTGTGCTCTGTGAAATCCAAATTCCACTGTGTGACCCTCTGCATGGCAGCATATCCACCAGTTGCAAACGCTCTGAGAAGATTCAAAGTAGCTGCAGCTTGACAGTATGCCCTTATCAGCCTCTGTGGGTCTGGAATTCTCGACTTCTCATCAAATGCATCTCCATTGATGTTATCTCCTCTGTAACTAGGAAGCTTAACACCATTCTTCTCTTCAAAGTTGTCTGATCTTGGCTTCGCAAACTGACCAGCCATTCTTCCCACCTACATCAAAATAATCTACGATTCAATTCAACTTCACTACAGAATCCAAAACCTATCTATAACACGATTTTATAACTACGGAAATGACTCTAAGCTCTAGATTTTTTCACATTGATCAACAACAGATATACATATTTCTGTTCTAAATCCTGAATCATCATTGTCATCAGTCAACATCAACCATGAACTACTTTGATCCTTGTCCAATATTATCACCACATGATCACCAACATAGACATTACCAGAAAGTCAGAAACTACAACATCCAGAAATTCAATTAATCAAAAACAATCCCTTTACCTTAATAACAGGCATCTGGCCACCAAACATCAACACAACACCCATCTGTAGCAGAATCCTGAACGTATCTCGGATATTATTTGCATTAAACTCCTTGAAGCTCTCAGCACAGTCCCCACCCTGAAGCAAAAACGCATTCCCCATAGCAGCCTCCCCCAATTTTTCCTCTAGACTCCTCGCCTCCCCCGCGAACACAATTGGCGGAAACGCCTCTAACGTTTTCAACACCGATTCCAACTCCTCCTTATCCGGATACTCCGGCAACTGCAGCGCCTTCTTCGTCTTCCAGCTCTCAATACTCCACTTACCAGAATCAACCACCTTCGACGGAGGCGGCTGGTTCGATATCGTAACCGAAGACGGCGCGGCCACCGCCTTCGCCGACACAGAACTGGCGCTCTTCGGCGGGTCAGGGATATGAACAGCGCTGATCGGGGCAACGGACGCGGCGGATCTGCGGTTGTTGAAGGCGGTGGACGGTGAATCGGCGAAGGAGAGTTTGGTCGGGATGAGAGAGGTTAAAGCCATGGATGGAAAGCGCAGAGAAAATGCAGTGCGCTGCTGTGGTTGTGGTGTCTTGAAGCGTCGTCGGGAGATGGAGGCTTGAGGGGTTGGTGACGAGGAATGAGGGTTTTATAGGTGCTGGCATGCGGTGGTAGGTGGTGGTTGGCTGAGACGCAAGGGTAGTTTCGGTATTGTCTCATGCGTTTTGATGACTTGATTATCTGGTCAGGTTAATTAATCTTTTTTTTCGAAAAAACTTTAATCAGTAAATATAAATAATATTTAATTATTTTCTATGGATTGAGTCATTGAGGTATTGATTATTGAACTCCTCTTCAGATGATATTTTAGGGATATAATTAATGCTGACATGAGACAAAATAGATCAACCATCAAAATAGATTTACATTACCTTTTTCGATATTTCAAAATATAAATTTATTTATTTATTATTAAACTGTTAACCATAAAATGGCATTCTTGTTTTTTTTAAAATGTAAAATATCGTAAGTTTCATATTTTTATGGAAAAAAAGTAATTATTTGAATAAATTTAAGGAGATAATTTAATAGTACAATTGTATTATGATTATTTTTCTTTAACATAGAAGGTAAGAAAAAGTAAACTTTTACTTTGAAATCGAAGGAGTATTTTGGAACAATTCAATTTTGAAATTATCGCCAATAAAGGTGTGGTATAGTGAAAGAATTGCAAGTTTGCATTCACTAGGTTAAACCACTCATGACATTTTTCTCACAATTTTGTGAGAATTTCATTTTCATTTTCCTCATCTTTATCTTCCTCGTTCCGCCTCGCTTCCTCCGGCCGTCAATATGTTTGTGTTGTTTTTTGCAACGGTAAAGGTTCCCAAGATGTCTTGAGCTCCAAGTGTCGAAGAATGTACCGATGATGATTGGGGTAAAGGTGCGACTGATTTCGGATTCGTTCGACATGTGTTGCTAGAGCTTCGGATATCAATATATATATATACTAGACGATAAGACGTCATATGTATTGTAATATTCTGAATTGTTGTACCCCATTATCAAACTTTTTTTTTGAGATTACCAATACATTCATTAATAAATTAATTTGGATATTTTAATAGTGTATTTTTTTTTGATAAAGGGTGTATTTTTTTGTTATACATGATAAAGGGTGTATTTGATCATAAGAGAATGATGACAAAATAATGAATAAAGCAGAATGAGACGCGGCGAATAGTATTTATTTTATACTCCGTATGATTTGAGTTCATGAAAATAAAAATCTGCATCGGTAAGATCAACTGATCAACTAGCTAATTAATTCTAGATTTTCTCAATTCAGTGTCTACCCGTTTGATGAAAATGATAAAATCAAACTTTTGATAATTTTATTGTATGACTGCCACTAGCCTGGGCCTGGCCACCAAACTTACTTACCTTTCACTATTTAAGTTAAGCCATCCATCTATCGGAAAAAAAAAGAAGTTAAGCCATCCATTTTTCACATTATACTTTTTTGGATATGATATGATCTAAAATCAGAATTTATGGCAAATGAGTAATATGGGCCTTATCGGGCCTTTTAGGGATAGATGAAAGGTCCATTTAGCCCAGCCCATTATCTTGCTGGTGACTGGTGACTCCGTTTTATGAAGTAGCTGTTGAGGGAGGCTCTCTCTTAAACTTTGGTGATTGTTGAATGTTGATTCATACAAGTTGCTTATGTTATTTTGATTACCAGTCACAAATGGTACGAGTGTCTGAACGGCGTCATTTCAATATAAACGATGTCGTTTCGATTAATTAATATACTTTTTGAATAAAACAAAACAATACCGTTTTGATCGAAATGACGTCGTTTTGACACTCAAATCATTTTATTGTGCTTCACCAGATCCGAATCAACCGTAGTCGCAAACATAAACACATTAGACGACGATCTACATAAACAATATCTATATATATCGGTGTTATTTGAATTATAAAAATAGATTTATTATTATTGATAATGGATGAGAATTTTAACAATGAATAATTAAATGGGTTGATTTCTAGGCCATCTTCATGGTGTCTCTTAAATGTTTGAGCTTCTCAGAGAAACAAAAATATAAACCCTAATGGTGGGATCAGTAGAATGTGATAAGAGATATTGAAGAAAGGAAGATTTGGCGCTGATCAATTTTATTTTACAGTTGAGGAAAACTTCGGCTGCCCCATTTAGCTGACATTCGAATTATATTCTTAGACATCAGAAGGAGATTCGGAGGGAACCACTGTGGCTTCTGGTTCTGGAGATGTCGCTTGTGACGACTCGTGTGAATCTGAGACCAGACAATCAGCAGAAGAAAATGATAAATCAAATTAGGTTAAATGGAAATGGTAGCCCTAGAAGTAAGAAATGATCATATATCACAAGTATTTGATACATAATGCATAACGTTGGTTAACCTCAACATTTAACAGTAAAGATCACAGTTGGATCAATAGGGTGTGCTATTCAGGCAACACTTTGTGAATATAACATGACAACAGGTACATGAAAAAAACATATCATATTTTTAGTACCTTTCACTTTGTCAAAACCCTAAATTATCATTTCAAAACATATCCAGTTCATTCAAATTTCAATCTCACTTGTGTTCTTCTCCTAAGACCTAACCCTACCTAGCTCACTACCAACAGAGGTGAACATAAATAGAGAGAAAACGATACTACTTTGAGACTTTCAAACTTCCAGTGACCTCTCAACATCATAAAAAAAAGGGGGTCAGAATGAACAGGTTTTGTTGAATGCATAGGTACCACAAATCTTATGACATACAATAATAGTCCTAAAACCACACATGCAATATTAGAGTATATATATGAGCTTGTGGCAATCAATGAGTTTTTGACGATCCTTAATCCCTACTACAAATGTGTACTTAACTGTGTATTATTTCACACTCTGCTACAGTCAATGAAATATAGTATTAGTAGTATAAGTACTCTGCACCGGCCCCCTTAAGGACCAATAATGGGTCATATACTATAAACCCTAGACAGCTCACAACCTCACATGGCTGCTAATATATCCCATGTTTGTTGGTCCCTTCCATTCTGGACCCCCATTGGAGGGCACACATTGCTATCCATTTCTTTATCTCATAATTAACATGACATTTAGAGAGAGAGAGAGAGAGAGAGAGAGAGATCAGAGGATGGAAATATGGCTTATATATATATGGTGTTTGCATTCTCAGACATGATACTAGACTCAACTGGAGAGTATTTTATGACCTTGTGATGCACATGGGATATGTTGAGGGTCTAAACTAAAATGATGTCCCTTGCCAATAAATTAAGGCATCGAGAAGTATATAGGTGTACCATTTCCATGTTATGCTCATACGACTCCAATATCTAAGATGTGCACACTATATCTTAAATCTTTAGATGTCTTAGAAGAGGGTCAAAAGGTCCTTTTTCTTTTCTTTCTGTGTTTTACCCTTATTTCTTATTTAAGTCTTTCCATTGCCTTATCATGTTCTAAATGCAGAATTTTAAGGAATTGATTATTATGACGTCTCCTCTTATAATTAAATCAGACTTTTACGTATTAAAAGTCATTATCTATCATGATATTTTACCTAGCTATATCTTAGTAGTTTTCTCAATAATAGTTTTAAGCCCTAAAATATAGTGACAAAGCTACTTGGTCCCAGTCATGTCCTATAAAGAGTACTGAGTACATACATTATTAAACGGACTCGAGTATGAAGGATTATGATGAGTTTTGAGTTTCAAGAGAACTTACCGATTTGAGAAGGTAACTGTTGATGCCTGCTAGAATCAGAAGAAACCGATGGCTGATCCTGCTCCGGTTGCCGGTGTAATAACTGGGGATGAACCGAGTATGAACCTGTTGATGAATGGTTAAGAGGAGAATGCGACGAGTAGTAGAAATACGGGCCTTGGCTACGTTGGGCATGCTGTGGCATTGTAGGGTATCCTGCCGCCCTAGCCACAGCCTGCATTGAGTATGTGTAATAGTACGGATGATGTGGCGGTTGCTGCAGATTAGGAGAAGCTGTTGATGATGCTCCTGATCCATACATTTGCTGATAGTACTGTGCCTGTTGGAGCTGTTGGTTGTAAAATGCTGCCTGGAACCACATTAATTTGTTGACATAAATCACTGCCTTGTTCTTACTATAATAAATCATAACTCATCTGGTGCTAGCACCCGGTGTTCAACCAAAATGCGTCATTTTGCTATGTCAAAAATTTAACATGAATCAAAACGACGATGTCTTGATTGAAACTACGTCGTTTTAACAATCGCACTGTTTAATTATGGTGCACCGGATCCAAAATATGTACAGTATATGCTTACTTGGTTGTAGCCATATGCAGGATTATAGCCTGTATACCTGCAGTAGAGTAGAACATCAAATGTATTCGAGTCAGCTAGAAATTCCGCTAGAAGAGAATTACATACGTACATATGTACAAGAAATATGATCAAAAGTACTCTGATAAAAAAAATGGTAACTCTTCTTCACTAGCGCTACGCTAATGTCTCAGTTTCCTATCAACTTACCCATATGGAGGATACATCACTGGAATAGACTGCGGCACCGGTGGATGAGTAGTCAACAAGGAGGGTCCTTGCACAGATGACGATCCGTCTTGTGCTCCTCCTGGGTAATAAATTAGCCCACTTTGACCCTGTCCCCTCCCTACATTCCCAATTTTCTCAGTTTCCTATTTTCAATTTTTCTTAGTGTCACACATTTACAAAAAGAGAGACGAACCTCGAGGCGGCGACTGAAGAGGCCGCCCGGTGGCAGCAATGTTGCAATTGGCTCTCCGCCCATCGATCATTGGATTGGCATCCGCAACGGCTCTTTTCGCAGACTCTGGATCACCAAAAGTCACCTACCCAACGGTAAAAAACAGAATTCCATCTAAATTTCAACACCATCATTTTTTTTAAAATCAATGAAAAAATGAAATAAAATAAAATAGGAATAATTGGATGCTTACAAATCCATAGCCTTTAGATTTTCCAGTGTTCTTATCAGTGATGATGACAGCTTCAAGAATCTCCCCAAACTGCTCGAAATACTCTCGCATTTTCTCTGTCGGAGTTTCCCACGCTAACCCTCCGACGAATACCTTCGTCAGCGTCGTGTCCCCGAACGGCGATCGGTAATGTTGGTAAGTCGAAGAAGAAGCAGAACTCGACCCCTCCATGGATCACAACCCCCCTCCTGCTACGACCTTGATCCTCTGTTTCGATTAAGATTACTCTGTTTCAGACAATCATCCGTGGACTAGGTCAACTGGAGTCAAAGTCGAAATTTTGGATAATTTGTGATGCTGGGGATTGGAGGAGAGGGTTGGGGTTTTGATCTGAGCTGAAGATTTCGAAGAATGATGATCATGGAGGTGAAGATGGTTGAGAAGATAGAGAGAGAGAGAGCAATCCGACAGAGGTGCAACCGCTTATTTGCTGTCTTGTGTAAAATCAGATTTATTTCTGAGTTGGAATTTCTGTTTTGATTTTTCAATATTTTTTTAATTTTTTTTTGAAAAGGAAAAGAAAATGGAAAATATGGGGTGTAAAATGGCCAATGACAGCTTAAAGAACAGCGTAGTTGAGGGCGTTGCTGGCAAGGACAGGCATTAAACATACATACCTTCCAACTCATTTTTTTTTTGGGGGTTTGGACCTTCAAACTTGACAACGTTTTTAGTAGGGATGCACATCCGGTCCGGAATTTTTTGACACCTTGGACCGCAGACCGGACCGGATAATTATGGACCGGGACCGGAAATTGTGCGACAATTCAGATGGAAACCCGGCCCGGACCGGGTATATTCGGGTCGGATCGAAACCGGGACCGGACCGTATCAAACCGGAAATTGTATACTTCTGAATTTTCTGATATATTCGGGTAGACGGTCGGTTGACTTGGCATTTAGGTTGGGTGCACGGTCGGCTGCCCTGGAGATTTCACGCATAGGCAGGTCGGGTACACGGTCGGCTGGACGAGGCATTTAGGTTGGGTGCACGGTCGGCTGCCCTGGAGATTTCACGCATAGGCAGGTCGGGTACACGGTCGGTTGGACGAGGCATTTAGGTTGGGTACACGATCGGCTGCCCTAGCTCACATTTTGCCATTTACTTCTCAAGTTGCTTTGTCACTGAAACACTAAGTAAAAACATCAAATCTGCGTAATGTTACAAGAAAATGGAGCTCAAAGTGTGTGAATTTGTACATCAAAGATCATGCAAATAATCGCTCATCACCTGTCCTAATTCATTCTAACACTGAAACTGAATCTGAATGCAACAATTGATACTGAAACAAGTGATATATATCAATTGATAGTGATACAAATGATAGTGATACAAAGTTACAAACTACAAAGCACATAGCACAAAACCAAAGTCCAAAGTTCAAAACTCCAAAACCAAACACTGCCTTTCCAAAACTCCAAAAGTAGCAGACCAAAAGAAACTCCAAAATATCACAAACCAAAGTCCATTCTCCATTCTCCACTGCCCTGCCTCAGGGCTTCTTCAGTTCTTCCTCAGTTCCTTCATCCTTGTGCTGCATTAGGAAATATCAACAAACTAATCAAATCACATATGAGAAATAATGAAATATCAACTAACTAATGAGTCATTAGTAATGAAATATCAAAAGAAACTAACTAATGAAATTCAGTCTATTTCTCATAAGTCATAACACAACTAACTAATGAAATATCAACTAACTAATTCTGTTGTCCAGCTCCAATAAGCAATTAGTAATGAGATATGAGAAAACATACAAGTGTCTTATACCTTGTGCTGAATTCTTAGTTTCTTACCCCAATATGATTGAGATTGACTGTCTAGTGTCCACTTATCAAGCACAAAATGTGCCTTCATCAGCCTCATCTAACAATTTACAAGCCAACAAAGATCAAAGACAGTCTCAATAATCATATCACAACATCGGAAATAATATAAAACATTATTGAAAAAAAAGTGTTACCTGTGTCACCGTCACTGTTACTTGAATCAGAATCGGAATTCTTTCGTAGTTGCAACCAATCTTGAGTACAAACGAGTGCTTGTACAATCTGTCGCCAAGAATAACATAGAACAAGTAAGTTAATGGATGATGTCCAGCAAGATGTCGGATTCGGATATTTCTATCTGAATATAATAAATTAATAATGAAACAGCAAGATAACTAATCTGAGTAGCAACATATTCACATCAGTTTCCCCTTGTACAGGGTCAGGGTATCGATTTATACCAGTGTCAGACATCTGTCAACAAGAAACAATCTTATGATCAGTCGAATATCAGATAATTATGGGCAAGAAACCTTACCTGGCATACCAACTTACAGAGTTACAAGTCTTGTTGCGCGATACGTTCGTTGAACATTCCATGGATAGATTTCAACAAAGAAATCAAAAAAATCTGCACATAGTAACCCTCGACAAATGAATTTAAGAAAAGAAAGTTGATTCTAATTAAACTACCTGATAGTGATTAGTGATGCAAAACCGTGACTGAGCAACCGGTTGGAGGACCATGGAAGAGCAACCGCGGTGGAGCGAATGGAATGGCGGATGGAGGCGGCGGCCGGAGACAATGATGGTCGGCTCGATTGTGGCAAACGAGTGCTGCTGCGCTGGTGCGAATCGAAATTCGAAACTGTGCCTGATTCGAGGGTGGTTGAGCGACCGTGAGTCGTGACTGAGCAACCGGTTGGAGTCGGAGTGGGAGTCGCGTTTGGAATCGGAGTCGCAACCTTGCCTGATTCGAGATTCGTAAATCGTAATCGGAGTCGGAGTGGGAGACTGCTCAGACTGGGAGTCGCGTTCGCCGTTCGTTGCTTCGTTCGATTTAGGTTTATTGTTACGAATGTCGAATACGAAAGGAAATACAAATAGAAATATAGAATAGAAATTAAAAAAACAAACGGTTTATTCCGGTCCAGACCGGGACCGACCGGAAACCGGAAATATTAGAATACACGACCCGTGGACCGACCCGGATCCGGTCCGATCCTGGACCGACCCGTAAAATCCGGTCGGTTCCGGTCCGGTTTTCCGGTCCGGATCAATTTTGTGCATCCCTAGTTTTTAGAACATGTTTACAGCTTCATAGGGTGTCATTTATAGGGTTTAAGTTAGATTTTAGAAGATAAAATTTTAATAATAATAATATATGGTTTATATGAAACAAAATAAGATCTTTATAAATTGAAAATTCAGACACCATCAAATTAAGTTCAGAAATACTAATATAAACAGACAAGTTTTGAAAGTTTTGTCTGTTCATACTAATTTATCTGAAATTGATTTTTTTTTTTTGATATTTTATCTGAAATTGATTTGAAAAAGTACCATATAATGAAATCGGAGTTCCAAACTCGATGTATTTATTATATGGTGTGGAGCACGTTGAAGGAGGGAGGACAAAGTAGGGTCAAAGGTCAACTTATATGGTTTATGTATGGAGTTTTGATCGAGTTAGTGGCAACCAGGTTTTGGTGCTTTACAGTTTTTTTTTTTTTGATGGAAGGTGCTTTACAGTTGATAGCACTCAATTTTGTATTGCAATCAAACTGACTTTGTTGGTTTTGCCTAACTGTTTTAGTTTCAAAGAATAAATTGAAGCTCAAGGGTTTAGCTATGGAATAACGCGAGCTGATGACCTGTCCTGAACTATTAAAAAACGGTGACGTTTAGTCAATGGTTGAGCTCTCTATCAAAGCCCAAATTCATAAAAGTTGGCTTATAACTGTAAGATAGAAACAATGGCCCATTACGAGCGTATAGCTTACTTTGTTTAGCCCAGTTGGTTTGGCATATTACGAGCGTAAACTTGTTTTGTTTAGCCCAGTTCCTCTGGCACATTTCACTTAAAAAAATCCCAAAATCAAACGCTTCATAGAATCGAAACTGCGAGAGTTTTAGTTTAATGTTACCAAATTGACCCGAATTGAGTAATTAAGCTTAAAGGAAAACAATATTTAACATTCATAATGTAATAAAATGGAGACAAACATCATAAGATGTGCTTCCCTAATTAATGAGCATCTCACAGATGGAAAAAAAAATACGCAAAAGGCTATCTTATGATGCTCATTAATTTAGTGATGTCACTGGTGAGTCGTATCTTAATTCTGGTTTGAGAGGCTCTGTTGACTTGTACATATCGGGTATTGAAACCTACTGCATTGGTTTTTGAAAGATCCATTTATGAATTGATTCGTGGTGCTGCAGATATGAAGCCGGTGACTCTCAACAATACATTTCAACTTGCTGCAGGAAGCCACTCAAATCTGAAACAACATAGAACCTGCGAACCAGAAAACTGCCCATTCTCAAAAGTAAAATCTCCAATGAATTTGCTACAGCAATAAAAAAAACCCTTTCAGAGAAAAAAAAACTGCAAGCAGCATCCGTGACCCCTCGATAAGTAATCATTTTGCTTCAGCCAGAGAAATAGGCTCAAGTAGGATGGTAGTCAGTTAAATTCCTAGTTATATCTACCAGCTGTCTGTGACTTTGTTAATATATATATATATATGCGGAGAGAAGGCCATGTTGTAATTTCTCCCAAAATGTTCTTAAAAGCAAGACTTCTTGGTCAAAATGAACGAGGAAAATCAATTCAATTCCATAACCATCTCCTAAATTTTGTAACCTTTTACTGCCATTATGGTCAATTTTGCAGATCAAATCAGTAGCCCTTTATGCAACATGAATTACTGCAGAAAAGACCATATTCTCTAAAAAAATTTATTTGAAATCTTCAATTCACCTTAAAAATCAAGAAATACTAATTAATAATGAAAGCCTCAGTTTTTATATTAAACAAAATAAGAGTGTACTGACACTGGATCAGATTACTTTGGATAAGAAAACGATATTGATGCAAGCGATAAAAAAAAATGTGCCGTCGAAATGGAGGACAAAGAAGTGAAAACTTTGCCACATAAAATTCCACAGATGACGGGAAAGCAATAATCTTTGCCTCCAGAACATAGCCAACAAGACATCGATCAACAGATCTAATATCCTTGCAGCCGAAAGAAGAGGCAGCGCAATCCACTTTTAACTAAGACCCATAAAATAAAACGAAAAATCATAAATTCAGACAACGATTTGGTGCAGATGAAGCCGATGAAGAGGACCTCCTAAGTCAGATGATTGTTTAAATAAAGGGAGCTGAAAGAGAGAGAGGAGATGAAACCCTAGAAAGTGTCATTTCGCTGCTTATTTGGGCCGCCAAAACAATTTGGTGGCCCATTACTGGGCCTGTCTTCGTTTCTTTACACATTTACATTCAGCCGGTCAGCCCCCCTGCCCCCTGCCAAAGCTAGCCGTTACGTATTTTTAATTACTCACAAACTCAATTTGTAGATTTTATGATCACCACCACCAAATAAAATAGTTGACACGGTTGGATCTTCTTGGCACCGTTATTAAGTCACTCGACTAGTCGCGCAAGTCATTTTTTGCTGGTCGACTAGGAACTTCGACTTGATTCTTGTGGGAAAGTCGGTCGACTTGCTCGACTTACGCATCGACTAGTCAGTCAAAGTAACAGTTTTGGGCTCGACTTGACCCAATATGAAAAATATAAAAAATCTAGGTCAGATTCAAAACTAGTCTTCACTCATGATCTTTGGTCGTTCTTCAAAAGGCCAAGCTGTTTGTTTGTTTTAAATGTGTTTAACTTCAACATATACATGAGTAATTTAAAATCTGTTCCTATCATATTTCATCTACTTTAAATCATTTTAAATGATGACGAAGATGTTGATGATGACTATGGAAGACCAACTACTTCCGATCATGAGAGTAATGATCGAGAGACAAATGAAGACATAGAGCTTGATGAAAACATTTGTTTTTTTTTATGGGATGAAAACATTTGTTTGATTCCTTATTTCATTTATGTTTTATTTTGATGATACTCTACAACAACAAAAACTTATGTTTGATTTGTTTACACTTTTTCTGAATTTTATATTTTCTCCCTTCACCTCTTATATTATATATATGAATTATACTAGTTATAACCCTACCGACTCGTCTCAGTGACAACCTTGCTTCTTGGACCAAAATGCAATAAGTATGATGCTCTTTTCCATCTTTGAATTTTCATCATTTTCTGAGTATGATGAGATTGAAAATAACTTCACTGAAAAATTCCTCCAGGCCTGGTTGATTGAGCAGCTAAAAATAGCACAACAGAGTGAATTTCATGATATTACATGAGGACTTGTACAACTTCCAACAATATTCTTTCTAGATTTTGAGCAGGACGGCCACAAAGATTCCTCAGTGTTTGAAATTGTCTTCCTCAGAGTAGGGCTATGGACTAGCTATTCCTGTATAAGCCATTGTGGATAAAAGGATTGTGATGCTCGGAGTGCATTTAGTTAGCAGCCTACCTTGTCACGAGTTTAGGTTGGGTTTGTTCGAAGTCAAAAACTTCAAACATAAGTCGTCTTACGTCTGGTTTTCCGTACACTGTATAAGATAATCCATGAATAGCTTGGTTGACGGCAGTCGTGGCAGGATTCCTTAATCTTCTGTTGTGCTCGTATGAATCTTGAACTTGCTCCGAATAAATTATGTACTTGTGAAGATATTTGTCCCTCAAGTACCTTCCACAGAATTTGTTCATGACAACACGCCTATGCCTCTCTGTTAGCCATTTGCCAGGGGCATCAAGATGCTTCATTAATAGCCTTTCAGCCATTACAAGATCCTGGTCGTAAAAGAAATTAAAACATCTCTCTCCTAAATAATTCAAGTTCACCAAACTATACATAGACGAGCAATTTCAGAAAATTAATACCTGGATCTTTTGGCCTACATACTCCAACCGTTCAAAACAAAATCTTGGATGCTCGAACTTATATTTTGATGGATGTAAGAATGCAAGCTGTCATTTATTTGAACGAAAAACTATTAGAACCAAAAGATTTGGATAAAAAGTACTACTATTGAAATTTACATGACTTAGCTAATACGCAAACAAGAAAAGGTCGGACTGATATGTAGTCCGTAGAACATGAGCAGAAAATGAGCAGTTCCATAATGAGATGTTAGGCCTGGCTTCACCCTTTTCCAGTTTTCGAATGTTAGCATAACATAAAAATCCAGTTGCAATTTGCACAAACTATTGCACATTCACTGAGCCACTCGCAAAATTATAATGATACATTTCTTCCTATGCAAATTAGTGGCCATTGATAAACGCAAGCACAAAAGCAGACAGGATCATCAATCTTACCTGAAGCCCAAGTCCAAGTTCAATGTTCCTGGCCTGAGTGATGTCCGGTATTCTATCTTTTTTTGCTAAGGGATATCCTAGTGTTCGCATCACTTGAGGTCTACTTTCAAAATCCCATATGTTGCCTCTGAAGCGATGCATGCCTGGCGGAACACATGCCCTAAACAGCCGTGGATGCGCAAATAGAGCATCTTCTGGAGGCTACAAATTTAAAGAATCAGTCCCCAACTACAACAGGCAGCCATATTCTATAGACACGACACGGATGAGTTGTTACCCTGTAGGCAGCCACTTCCTGCCAACTGAGCTTTCTTTGTTCAAATTCTACAGAAACAAAATCTACATCTTCAAGCTGCCTCCTTAGTTTCGGCTGGCATTCCTCAGCTTCAGGGTCCATTCCAAATACTTCAAAGAGCACACGGTATACTTCCGGCATACCAAAGCACAAATAGATAGCTCCAAATAGAGCCCAGAACACTGACCTATCATAGCAAATGGCATAAATAAGACGGACTGAGTTAACATAACTACGGACAGGTACAACCGACCATTTACAAGTATAGTCCTAGCTATTGCAAGCAAAATATAATGCCCGTAGTATCATGCTTCAGGAACAAAATGCAATCAACATTAGCCGAGGAGTATGTTAAAGGCCTAAAGCTAAATTCCTGATCATATAACATTTTCCAAGTCCTGTATCTCACTCACTTATCTCAATCCTCAAGACTGCCAACAGATCAATTCAACATAGTTTGGACATCAAAATACGCGACGCGACAATACACACTAAGTTTAGCAGAAGTAATTCCCTCACAAGTCACAACCTCATATCACTAATAAAAGGTTGCTTCCTTTAACTCAATTATCGCCCTTTGCTAGAAATGAGTACCTCACAACTTAAAATTACTCAACAAATCATTCTGGTAAAAACTGCAAATCAACCTGTATCAACTTACTTTACAGGCGGCTCCCGATCTCGCCTCACCATCTTATCCATCTCATCAAAAGGAAACACCAAGTTCTGCAACCTTGCAGCCTTAATCCACCCTGGCAAATACCTCTTCCCAATCAAAGCATACACCCGTTCCCTCATCGGCCCCGGCGACTCCCTCGGATACCTCTGCAAGAAAAAATCACACAACGCCATCTCCAACACATACTCCCCCAAAAAACTCAACCTCGAATGTCCATTCCTCACATGTTTCGCATTCGTCCGCTCACATGTCGGATGCTGAAATGCCAAATACAACAACGTATCAAACTGCTTGGCCGGATTATCATCGCCGAAATTCTCAGACGGCTCTAATGGATACCCTAACGCCTGCTTCGCCTCGAGCAAGTACTCATCCATCCACGTCTTGTCAGCATTGTTTAACCGCGAACACGGCAAGCAGGAGCTGAGCAAAGGAAACGACTTTAGCGAGAGCTGCGGGCTGTTGAGGAACCTCTGGGCTAGTTTAGTGTCGTCAAGCGGCGGTTTTAGGATGAATCGCTTCGGCGGGACTGCCTTCTTCGGCGCTGTGTAACGCTTGCGCTCGGCGAGCTCTTTGAGTAGACGTTGTGGGCTGTTGCTGGGTAGCTCTTTTGGATCGATTGCGACGCAGAGAACGCGGCGGTTGCGGGTGTGAAATTTGAGGTTTTTGGGGTTAATTTGAAGAGGGAAGATCGAGGAGGACGCGTAGAGGGATGAGGACGAGGATGGAAGAGAGTTGGTGGAGTGGCGGTGGAGGAAGGAGGAGGAGAGCTCCATGGATTTGGAGATGGAGATTTTCAGCGGAGGGTTTAACCGGATAAGGTGGACGAGCAAGATGAAGGAGAATGTAGTTTTAAATAATTTCGATTATGTCCTCAGAGTATTGATGTTTTTTTTAAAAAAAGAGTATTGATTTTAAGGGGTATGGTGTGTAATTTTTTTCAAACTCTAAAAAAAAATATGAATCTGAAGATGGGCTGGTCCAGCAGTTATTGAGCCTGAAATCACCTATTGGGCCTGTATCATTTGCCACGTGTCAGTTTTTCCTAAATATATAAATCAATCCAAAAAAATTTAATGTGATTGAAGATACCGCAAATCTCGTGTACACTTTTGGTAATATTTACGTTGGTTTTCATCGAGAAACGTTTTTATGATAATTTAATCTAACAATGAATGACACCTGGCGAAGCATGAATGGCGGGGAGGAAGATGTGGCGAAATGGGCAGGTTAAATTTCAAGATATTTTGTATTATTTTAAATTTTATATTTACATAAATGCAGTAGACAAAGTGAAGTGGAGTAGCTGAACTGATCCATCGATCAATCTTCTTCATCTTTCATTTTCGACTTTCGATCTTTCCCTAGAAATCGCATCTCCGATCATGTCCACTCTCACCGTTCCAAGCTCCATCCCATCCGTCGGCGAGGACGTCGAGCAGCTCAGAACCGCCTTCTCAGGTCACCTGCTAATCTTCCTTTTAGTTTTTCGGATCCTGAATTTCAACTACTGATCAGATCAAATGGATGTGATCTGGAAAATCCCGAGATCTATAGAATTTTTGATAATGTTAATATGATGGTTTATGTTGTTAGTTGATCAGATTCAGATTCAAAACTAGTAATTTTAGGATTGTTGTTGACCTTGTTGTTGAGATGTTTGTGGATTGAGATGTGCAGGATGGGGAACTAACGAAGGGCTGATCATATCGATCTTGGCTCACAGAAATGCTGATCAGCGCAAAACCATTCGCGAAACGTACGCTTCGAATTATGGCGAGGATCTGCTCCAAGCTCTTGATAAAGAGCTCTCAAATGACTTTGAGGTTCATGTTATCTCATCTTGTTGCTAATTTGGTGATCTATGATTCAGTGTAGTTTATTGAGTTTTTTTTTTGCTTGGTGTTGTTATAATCAGAGAATTGTGCTTCTGTGGACACTTGATCCTGCGGAAAGAGATGCATTGTTGACAAATGAGGCCACGAAGAGGTGGACCTCGAGCAATCAGGTTTTGATGGAGGTGGCTTGTACCAGGACCCCCAAACAGTTGCTGGGTGCTAAGGAGGCTTATCATGCTCGATACAAGAAGTCGCTCGAGGAGGATGTTGGGTATCATACCACTGGGGACTTCCGTAAGGTATTATGATTCCATAGATTAGCGTCGTAGACTGGAATCTCAGTCAATTCCGTAGCTTGCTTCTTAGATGATCTGTTATAAATGATATATTGTTTTGTGTGAATCTGCAGCTTTTGCTTCCACTTGTGAGTGTGTATCGATACGATGGAGAGGAAGTGAACATGACTTTAGCAAAATCTGAGGCTAAGATACTCCACGAGAAGATCAAAGACAAGCATTACAGCGATGATGATCTCATCCGCATTTTGACCACCAGGAGCAAGGCTCAGATCCTTGCTACCTTGAACCATTACAAGGATGCTTTTGGCAATGACATCGAGAAGGTTAAATTCATTCTCTGTACCGCAAATAGTGCTCAACAATAGTATTTAAGACCTTCCTGTGGTTTATGTTTGAAATGTTGCCCATTGACAGGATTTGGAAGCAGATGACAAAGATGAGTACCTTTCCTTGCTAAAAGGAACCATCAACTGCCTGACCTATCCTGAAAAATACTTTGCCGAGGTCCTGCGCCTGGCAATTATCGGGCAGGGAACTGATGAGCACGCCCTGACTAGAGTCGTTGCCACACGGGCTGAGGTTGACATGAAGGTGATCAAAGCGGAATACTACAGGAGGAACAGCGTCCATTTGGACAAAGCCATTGTCAAGGACACCACAGGTGACTATGAGAAAATGCTCCTAGCCCTCATCGGTCATGAAGAGGCTTGAGAACCTGTCCCGTTTTTGGTTCACATCGATTTCAGCCCCTACAATAAGTGAGCCATGTGTTATTTCTTATCTATTGTGTGATTTAAGAAGACTTCAAATGTACTATTCTCAGTGAGATTTTTCTTAAAATACTCTAAATGGTTTCAAAAACCAGAGATGTGAATCAGCTTTGACATTTGTTAAAACACCTAACCTAAGCACATACAGTTAGACATATATCAAAGTAGACATTAGGAAAACATGTACATACTAGTTCGGAAAGGACATACATTGACGCTTGCCTTAGTAGCTGATTATTGACAATGAGAATTTTCGTGAGTTAAACTCTAGAGACATCAGATAAGAGCGAGGGCGATGCTATTGAAATGCTAAACTAAAGAAGAAGGCTGGAGAAAACGAGTTGCAAATTTCATTGAGCCCCTTAATGTTGATGGGCCTGAGCGGGCGCCTCTCCGGCCCATTACCCTTTAAAAAGTACTTCCTAATATGTACCCTCTACAACTACATTCTTGGATTAGTAATATAATACATTAACTATTAAAATATCCTTATTCTAAAAAACATAAAACTGATGAATGATTCAAAATTCTTCTGTTCATAAAAATTTGGAGGGGTGAGATTAAGTTTTGGAGAAAAATATAATTTTACGTTTGATTCGTATTACAAGAGAATGTGAATTGTTTAGTTGCGCAGGATCTGAATCCATCAAATATATGTGAGAAAACTAACAACAACTACTAACTAAGATGACAATAATTATGCACAATCTACTTATATTAGCCACAGAGGTCGACTCATTGAGTATGACTCAGTCCATTGATAATTAAAGGGGTGTTAGCTAGCTTTTGATAAAGCATGGTGGAGGGAATGAAAAAGGAAATTTGGTATCCATCTTGGACTTCAATAAGTGGTGCTCTCAATGGCTCATTACAGAGCTATGTTTGTAGTACTATAAAATGCATAGATTCTAAAGCGACGGTGCTCCTCTTCTTAAGGACTTACTGCCAATAAGAAATCAAAAGATAAAGGTTGAGTCCTTTATTCCTTTACACAACAGTGCCCTTGTACAGCTAGATTCATCCTCTCCAATAGTCCAATTGCTAGCAAAGTCCTCCATTCAGTGATTCATCACAGCACTTGCATACTAATTAAGTGATTTTTTAGGTTAGGTTTAGCTTAGCCATTACCAATAAGGAGATATTTTCTCTTATATATCACATATGATTGAAACCAAAACACAACAAGACTTTGTTTTCGTTGTTCCATTTTTCCCGACATCTTTTTTTTCTCATAAAAGTAACTGGGCGATGCAGTAGCATGCATTTTTCTAGACATTAATTTCAACTTGAGATATTATAATAAGATGTGAGATTATACGAGCTTAAGTACTCCAACGACATTCGTATATATATGCAGTTTGCTAAAGTACTAGTAGGCTATATATCATGTATATGAATATTTGATGCATGTGCTAGTAACCACTTTTTCATTTACACATGCTTTATTCCTTGGAAGTGGAGTGATCTACTAAAATAATGTTTTTAAGTATATGTTCTTTCCTAGGTTAATTTTGTTATCATATTTTAAGTGTGTGCACTTGTGATCACATGGATCTGTTTTCTCTTTTGCCGGAATTCTTAAGTGTATAATAACCAATGAACACATAATTGCCTCAATTAACACTGAAGTTCACACCTGGAATCTATATATTCCTCGGGTGTTTACACAGATCATACGAATCGAAATTTCTGTATTTTTTTTGAAGTACTTTGTTATTGGTTCTAGTAGTATCTTTACCGCTACTGCTTTACCTAAAACTGATGAAAGAGCCAATGAATATGAGCACAAGCATCTATGTTGGGGACCAACTTGCAAAAAGTTAGTACTACTCTATATTCCCATTTCCCAGTCAGGAGATCAGGTTTTCCACTGGCTAGATTAAGTTTCTGATAATCATCCACGTTGCGTTAACATTTGTAAATAATGATGATAAACAACAGGACCAATTTTAATTAGAGATCTGATTATCGACACGTTAAGGATAAGATTAGTGAGATAAAGTGTACATGAATCTGTGTAGTGTGTCCAAACATCATGGGCTAGCTCTTTAGAGAAAAGAAAATACATATGACAGATAGATGCATATATTCTTTATCTCTTTAATTATCATTTCCATATAGGTATGGTACTAATCACTAATTGATATATGTTTAAGGTGTGTTAGGGTTTGTTTATGATCTAGGGCAAGTTGACCCTTTTTGAACCAAATTATTGGGGTTTGTGAAACTTTAGAGAGTAATTTATATACAGTCCCTTTATTTAGGACACCAATGATGAATTGAGTACTTAAGAGTTAAGAGTGTGAGTGGCTAAGAAAAATCAACCCACTTTACACTCATGATAGAGCAAAACCTAGCCCGGCCAGTCTTCATGGTTTGGAAGCATGTTGGATGTTCCCTGGGCTCTGAAAATGTTGAAAACTAAACGTACATGTTTGCTTCTACACATCTTAACAAGTATACATGTATGACTGAAATCCAAACTCTTCCTTCTTCAACCAGGATTAATCCATCTTTCTAGGTTAATTATATGCTTTATTTGCTATACACATTGAAGATTTTTGCACTTCTGTTTATAATAAATCGATTTATGTGTTATTATATTCTTTAGTTTTTAAACGTCTTTAATCAGGCACAAACCCTCCACCGACTTTATAAAGTTTATATAGAAATAATGCATGAGTTTCAAAGAAATGGGAGATTAATAAATTTTTGATCTGATCCTCGTCAGGATTAGGAATGTAACAAAAGCAAGTCTTTCTAGGTTAAAAAAAGTATCTCTCATTTGTAACGTAGTTTTAAATGTTTAGTGAGAGATGCATGCTATGCATTTTTGGTTATAAAAATTTAGCCAAACTTTATTAGGTCAGACTGTGATTGAGATAGACGTACTGGACATGTCAACAGGAGGGAATCTCAATATCATGCAATTATGGGCATGATATCAACCAGTACCTAATCTTTGTGTGCCAAAATTTATTGGCAATTATTGATGGATGGAGAAAACTAACGCTTAAAAAGGTCGTGAAGGGAAGAAAGCCAAACCTGCTTCCATGTGCTCTGCTAGATTTTCAGCTGAAATTAATTATTTAAATGGATGGATCTCTAGCAAAAAGTTGTGAAACTTTAGGTTTTAATTTGTTTAAACAACAATGTTTTAGTGTATGGTTAAATTGATGGACACGCGAAACTGTGCATTTTCAAAAGTAATGTTTGTTTATCCTTGTCAAAAAAAAAAGTAATGTTTGTTTATCGTGTGTATTCAATAAGTTAAACATTATTACAGATCGTCCCATAAAAAAAACATGTATAGATCGTCGGTTCACCAATTAGCGAGACCAAACTTAAAGTTCTGATCGAGAGCAAAGTAATATATGACACAGTATTCAGTATCATTGTTATTTTAGTTTGAGAATCAAGTTTTGGTTCATATATCTAACAATTGAGGTAAAATTGACAAGATATCCTGATATAATTGTTTGCTATCTGCAGAGAGATCTGAAGTTTTATACTCCCAGTATGTATGTGTGTCCCTCGTTACACATGTCCCATTTAACGTGCTAATATTAAAAACAGGACCATGGGACACAAGTCTAGAACTATATGATATATGGGTGGAAGAAGCAATAAACCCTTATAAAATAAAGGATCAAATCCTCATCCAATAGAAATGATGTGTAGTGATTTTATAAAAATGTAAAGACCTTTTGAGGATATAGTTATTTAATTTTGAACAGCACAAATCCTTGAGGCCACACACAATAATGAAGCAAGTACATGTTCTCCCAGTCGCTTTTGATTTTAAATTAGTATATGGTCCCAAAATTGATGCACGTACAATTAATAAGATATATATCTTGAGAACCAAATACACCCCCTTGCATGTGTGAAACACAAACCCTGGTAGACCCCTGTAGTGTAGTATTGCTTCTCTATTTCAGAACAACATTATTAAAAATACAACAAATCAATCTGCTCAAAAAAGGCCAATAGATCATTGCTTCCTCAGCGATACACATAATGCATTCAAATTACTTTTGCAGAGTTAATTTCTGTCTGACTTTTTGATAAACAACCGAGCAATGCATTGTTAAGTGCTTCAGAAATATGGGTATTAATTTACAGCGTCAATCTTTTGTCAATGTGGTCTTACAGAGAAATTAATGGACCATATGAAAATAGGAAATGCAGATTCTCTTTCATTCCCTAGCTAGCTTCTTGCTATTTTCATTCAATGAGAAAACGAGATACATAGATTGAGACTCCAAGGCTGAAAAATGGGACCATAAAATAATATCGTCCCACTTCCATTTCCTATGGGAATCTTAACCCTAAATAAAAATTAACAAACGAGGGTGCATCGACCGTCCATTTCATATATAACCCTAGTCCAAATATAGGGCTTGGTTAATTGTAGTAATTACGTCTAATAATGATATCCTAATGTGTCCTTGTCTCATAGTGACATTCTTTTCCATTCGACCAGTCGTCGTAGAAAGCACATAACCTAGAAAGGAAAAAAAAAACACAACCTGTTAGTTATTCAATTGACCAAAGCTGAGATATTATGAGTGAGAAAATGAACTAAATTATTCCTATTGAAATAATCATCCAATAATTGATCAAGTGCCACATTGCTTTTGAAGAAAGGGATGTTGTTACCCATAACCTACCTCAGAGGGTTCTTGTAGGGAATATGATGCACTTGTTTCCTTTGGAATTTTTGACACAATGATACCCAACCCATGCCCTATATTGCGCAAAACCTAATAATTTCAAGATATGTTTTCATTGGTTAAACAATGGTAGGTCACAAATTTTTCGAACTAATAAATGCATATGAATCATAGGTATATCGATCGGTACACACATACCTTAAATGCATCTTCATCGGTTCTATCGTCTCCAATATATACTGGAAACACATCATCAGAGTTGGCATATCCTGCAAAAGTTATTGAAAATATTAGTATACAAAGAAAATAAGGTGTAAATATCTGGTATATATATACAAGTTAAGAAGAGAGAATGAGAGAGTATGACTTTTTATACCTAGTGATTCCAACAAGAACTCGAGAGCTTTGCCCTTGTCCCATTTGATCGTTGGACGGATTTCTAAAACCTGTATAGAACAAAATATATAATAATTATGAGCTATTTAATAACCATGTCAAGAAAATAGTCTTTGAGAGAGAGTGTCGATCATTATAGTTTACCTTTCTTCCGAGAGTCAGTTTAAGCTTTGGATAGTCACTGAGGACCAATTTTACTTGCTCAGCCAATGCAGCCCAACTCTATAGCAAATAAATACCACAAGAACATGTCATTAATAAGCAAAGTAATTAACCTACGAACGCTACGTTATTGTTGATCCACAAAAGATAATATAATACCTTCTCATCGACACAACGGAAGTGAACAGACAAGCAAAACTTGTTGTTCTCCACCTTAGCTCCTTCAGTTGATTTTGTTTTCTCTACTAGTATGTTGTAGACCTAATTGATCGATGAATAATTTTAATAAGCCAGTTGACATTTTTAGTACTATTTCCCATGCAAAATTGGTAAGTAAAGATACTAAGCATATACTAACCTCTTCGATCATGGGCAAGAATTCTTTCGCTGGTTGGAAATTAGCCATCGGTGGATGATTCTGCGAAAAGGGAAGGCGTAAAACGACATATTATTAGCCCTACATCAATTAAGTTTTTGAAACTAAATTTAGAAAGATGGACAAAAATGAGTTAAGCTTATATATCTGAGTCTGAGCAAGTGAGGAAATTACCTTTTTGTATTTGAGGGTTTTGGTGGCAGGTCCCTTGATGTCCATTCCATGGCTGCCTGCATAGTAAAGCTCCCCAAGTCTCACAAAATTACAAACCTGCAATATCCAGAAATCATAAATCAGAAACATTTTTTACAGATATTTTTGTGAAAAAAAATTCATCACAAAATGGCATATTTTTTTCTTAAAAAATGTACCTTGTCGATGCATCGTCCGGTGACAATTGCAGTGGGGAAGTGTCTAGCAGCATCTCTTACAGCTCCTCTCATCTATTTTACATGCAAATTTCAGAAGATCAAAAATTGAAGCTAAAAAGGGCTAATTAATTATTTGTTGTATTCAGAAATGGAATTTGGACAAAAGGAATCAGATATATAAGTTGAACAATGCTATACCTCTTTAGACATGAAAGCTTTGTCCGGATCTTCAACTATTGGGGAAAGTGTTCCATCATAATCCATAAACATTACTATCTGCTTTCCTGCTGAAGCCTTCATTATTTGCTCAAATTTGTCGATTGCCGACGGATGATTGATCTGAAAAAAAAAATCATATTAACTTGCCCTCAACCCGCTTAATTAATTCAATTATATAGGATATAATTTACTGGAGCTAATTAATTACCATCCAAGAACTGTAATCTTTAGCATCGGAAATGATCGAGGCAGACGGCCTGAAATGAGTCGGCGAGGAAGCTCTCATCGAATCAACAACCCAAGCAGCATTAATAATCTTATTTTTTCCGTGATGCGCTGTTTCATTATTCGTAGTCTCGATTTTCTTAGGAAACTTTCTGGAAATTGTTATGTAGCTCCCAGGAGATGGCGGCGGTTTCTGAGCAGAAGACGGATATATAACTGAATTTGTAATAGCCAGTGTGATCGTCATTCCGATGCCTGAGTGGCTTACATCCGATACCACGACATTTTGGTTCGTCATTTTTCTGACCAATTTTTTACCCCAAACAACTTTTTTACAAAACAGAGCAAACGTATTCAAAAAATAAAAGAAACTCTGAAATCTAGCTAGCCTAGTATGCCCAAAATATTACTAATTAAGCTGTAAGAAATGATAAATAAAAATTACCGAAAAACAAAAACTGCATACGATACGAACCTTAATTTAGGATCGGAGACGAAGCTGATCGATAAAATGCAAAAGGGGGAAGGATTTGGGAGAGGGGAGATGCAGAAGAGGCCGGGTTTATGGAGAATATGAAAGAGCAGAATAGTTGCAGAAGAGAGTGAGTTATGAGGAGATGGTGGAGGGCTCTTTTTATTAGAAGAAAAAAGGTCTTTAGGTGAATTTAAAACCAAATTTTATTTGGTTTTATTATATACACAATAAAAGTTTGATAACGAAAACTCACACGCGCACTCACACTTGACCTGGTTGATCATTTGTTTCGGTTTTATTCGGGATCCATCAGTCAATTTGTAACTCTTGGCACTAGCGGACGAATTGGAATTTGGATGCTCCTGTTTTTCTTTGTTGGTACTTTTTTTTTTGTCAAAGTCGAATATGAGATAAATGTTTTTAACTTTTTCTTTTTGGTTTTTGGAGAAAGAAAACATTTTAGGGTTTAAATTGATGTTTATGTTTTCACTTTTGGACACGTGTATGGTGTTGTATGTAAAATTAAAGAATTTAAAGTCATGGTGGTTTTTATGCTAAGTTGATTAGTTAGTTTGGTGATTGGGTTTTGCATTACATTGTCGTGTTCTTAATTATGGTTTTTAGGATGATTAGTCATCAAACCCGATTTATTATCTGCCATCATGATAATGTATATAGTCGTCTTCATCAAAATTGGAAGGAAAAAATAATAATCTGAAATGCCTTACCAAAAATACACTGATGAATTATTCTAAAACCAGAAAACAAAAACATTTTGGAAAATTATGAAGTACAAAAACATTTGGACTTTGGGATTTGAATTTTTGTGGTACCATCTCAATGGTATGCATTTTTAAAAAAAGATCATCATACGATCTTATTGCTTACAATCTTTTCTCAAATTTTCTTATTAACAATGAAGAATGAACAAAAAGAAAGATCATGTGATTTTTTTAATTTATTGTTTAATGAGTAAATTTTTTTTATATCATATACCCATTTAATTAATCAGTATTATATTTATGCAATACGGGTCTCTATAAATAGAGTTCGAAAAAATGAAAATATTGATATATTTTATAAAAAAATTCATTTAATATTTTTTTCACTTTTCAGGTTTTTAGTAGTAAAAACTACGTGATTTTTCTAACTTTTAATACATAATTATTTTCATCCAATCAAAACGAGCCATGTGTCGAACAAATTCTCCACGATCGGTTGTGGTTTTGGTTGTGCCATACAAGGTTTACACGAACCTTCATTCAACGATCTTTAAATTTGAGTTATTAAGAAGAAAAGTTAAAAGATTGCATCTACAATCTTTAAAAAAAAAACTTACTATTAAGGATGACCTAATATTTTGGAAGTGGCGGACGACCAGTTAATTGAAGTGGAATTCAATTGCTAATTCTAGAAGAGAATATTTGTGTTGAAAGTTGAATTTTTTAAATCAATAACTCAATGTTAGTGTTACTTTTTTTTTTTGGATAGACAATGCAGTGTTACTTGAGCTCATAAACATTGAACATGATTTTTGGAAGAGAAGGTAAGAAGACTTTTGTCTGAACCCTTGAAATAAATCGGGATTTAGAAATATAATATCAAATACGTGCTCAAATCCCCAATTTTATCAAGAGATTATATTTTTGTTTAATGAGAACCTCACATATAAGTACTAAGTCGGTTCCATTTCAGTTTTAATTCAAACATTCAGTTTAGATCAATTCAATTAAACTTTTTTATTTCCAATCAAAAAAAAATTAAAACTTTTTTATTTGTAATAATTGATGGCAGTAAAATAAGTCAAGTGTCAAAAATATGGATCACAATCTGTTTGTTGTCTAATCTTTCACATTCAACAATTATGTCTTCAACTTATTCCCAACAAATGAGTGATGGCTAATCAAAAATTGGTACTTGTCACGACTCACGGGTCATTAATTATATTTCTCATCAAAAACAAAAACTAATGTTTTCAACAAGCTGCTGCTGCTGGGGTTCTTAAATGCCCAACTGAGAGTTAGGCAGGTTTTCATGCAGCATATGGTATCAACTATCATCCATGAATGGAACTTTTACAATGGGCGTGTCTCTCTCAAGCAAGGCGTCTCACTAAACCCTAATTCTTAATTAGAACTAGAATTATTAATTTTCAGTTAACTCTCCACTAACCACAAAATTAGTAATTAATGTGCGTGCTGCATTTCTACCGCATATATAGTTGAGCTAGCTCAATTATGTTCTTCAGATGAGTACATAATAATTAATCAGATGTATCGATTGTAATTAATGATATCTAGTGATCATCAATGCAGGATCACAATATATAATATGTACGGTTATATTAGCGGTTTTAAGCTATGTAGCGTGGATAACTGCAATGGTAATTTTGGTAGATGTGATTAAAAAATTGAATATTATGAATGTGAAAAGCATAATGAGGATGGACGAACATGTTGTTCAAGACAAGAAATCAAGTCCAAGAGTCAAAGATTTGATCATGAGTCATTGCTAAATTAAATGTTTTTTTTACTACTATTTAGAGAATGTTTAACTAATATTTAAACACAATAGTTAACAAAGATTTTTAACATTGTTTAATAATATGTTAGATCTCCCTTGTTAGTGTGTGCCCTACAAATCATAAACATCGATCTTAAATCTTAATAACATTCATATAACTAATTAACTCTAGGGGCTCATAAAAGGCCAAAATGTATGTAATTTTAGGGTTTTCGAGTTACCATATAGACAATACCCGATCTTGAAAGTATAGTATTTTCTTGTTTTCTTAATGTGCATGTAAAACTAGGTGTTTCAGATTGTGTCATGACGCAACTAGAAAATCTGATAATCGAGATCACTAACAATGAATTGAACCCGAGAGAACCCTGGAATCTATCAAGAAAATAAGAAATTAGGATTTTATTGAAACGAAAAGATGTCTTTCACGAGCACAAAAGAAGGTTTAAATAGAAAAAAGAAATTAGGATATAAAATCTGAAAATAATAAAATACTGATTTGTCCTGTCATAAATTATAGCAAAATGGTGAGTTGCACTCGTTGGTCTGTTTCCATTCAAATATAGGTGTCTTAATAGTCAATCGGACATTGAACGCCAAATCTGCTCCAAACCTACGAGACCCTTACCATGATCGATTTAATCCTCGATACGAGCCGCCAGCTGCCCTGCATCATGTCAGATGTTTTGTTTAGGGGTTAATGACTACTTTACAATTCGATACTTTTTCGTTCGGTCTTTATCAACAATACAAAAGCCACAAGATTTCATATAAATTGACCTTTGCGAATCCGAAAGGGGGTGCATCAGTGCTACATACCTCTGGAAAAAAAAACAGTGCGCCCAAACGAGAATCGGGGATATTTAGACACGGACTTATATTATTATTAATTAGTTTAGTCTCGATGATATATCTAACTTGTTCCGTAGCCTTGGTAATCAAGCTAACTAAATAAAAAAAAGATAATGTCGATGAGCTACCACACATGAGGAGTCTGCTTGGATGTCTACAGTGCCAAAAGCGTATTTATGTTTTAATTAAGAGTTCAAGAGATTTGCGACACAAAATGTGATTTAATTTTTGAACAACGGGTTGGAAATGGGTATTAGTTTAGGACCAAAACAAAGTTTATTATTCCCTAATATACATGAAACCTGCTGCTACTATTCAATAGACCTGAAGGTTGAAAACAAACATTTATACGATGGTGTTTTCTTTCATGTAGTTTAGCTGTCAGCAAGATGACATCATATATAATGTCTAGCTAACAATATTCGGGAACACCAGGGTGGAAGAAGCTTCTTTACTTGCTAGCAGTTTGTAATCAAATCACTTAAAGCAGATAGAATCTGATTTTGAATATGAATATTAGGCTTTAAAGTTTTAAGGGCATCAATCGAATGAAATTTATGGGCATCATTATTGCTTGTAAATTTTGTAGAAATTGAGCGTGGATCATTGATGATCGAAATGAGAAGAAGACGATCGTCAAGGACCGAAGCTCAAGATCGAACGAAACACAGAGAAAGTAGCTAAACCTAGATTTTCGAATTAGGAAACAAGTGAGGCGCAAAAGTCTGTTAAAAACAGACTTTTGCAAAGTTTACATGAGTTACACAAGTAACCCCCAACTATCAACAACAAATACAAAAACTCACTATTAATAATTACAAAGAAGCCCAGCCGATCGGCTGGAGACTGACCACAAACACAGCCGATCGGTTGATAAACCTCTATCAGACTTTACTCTTTAACAAATTTCAACACATGGGCGGTGGATCAAAGCCGGGAATTTATCACCAATCATACAAATAAGCATTAATAAAAATAAATCGCACATCAAAATAAAATAACCAATTTCTTAACAAAGAAATTTCTTGTGTGGGACGTTACTCCAAGTCATATGTTAGCAGTCAAAGTCAATTAGGATTGTGTCTCTCCCATAATTGGTCCAAAACTATGCGCTCTCTTTTCATGTTATGTTACTTAACCTCAAGATCCAGCAACCTTATGTCGTACTAATTGCTTTAAGAATTTTTATTTAAGATGTTCAGTTTCTCATAAATTACCAAGTGTACTTTCCAATGGGAATAATGTATATGTTTTTACATTAGTCAAAATCAACATGTGTCTAAGATTTTATAAGAACCTTAGACCCTAAAAACATGTACAAAAGTATATAACCACATTTTATTCAGTTTTAGTTCAAAAGCATATATTCATACCAAGAAATTCGATTCATAATTAGTAGCACTTGGGCGTATACTCAAAATCGAAGTTGAAAAATAATGTGGATACGAACCAACTATACTGCATATGAATCAGAATTAGATTCTTGCGTATTCTGAGCAATGAAAAACATTTTTCTCAAAATTCTTTTATGTCACATTGTAAACAAGTGATCTTAATTGTTTAAAACGAGAGCAATATAATTTGATGTAGTATTTAGGGTTTTAAAAGGGTATGATATTTTCGAAAGTCGGCATCACTTTCAAAAAGGGGAATATTATTAGAACACATCATTAAATTGTTATTGTTCACCAAATAAAGTATAAAGTACAGAAAACTAACTTTCGGTTAGTTTCATGAAACTTCCAATTCGATGCCACCACATTTCACATAATTTGCAACCTTTTTCTGTTTGTTTTTTTTGCGGGTTTTTGTCAGCTCATCAAACCTTCATAGTCAAGACATGCACGACACTGCTTAGCACTTTTTAACAAGAGGATCGATCCATTTGCCGTCATTGTAAAACTGACACACATTATCGTTGAGTCGTTTTTAGGATTTATTAAATTTATTTTCGTGCTTAACAAATAAAAATATAATCCATTTCACGGGTATATGTATATGTCTTTTGAATAAAACTTATTTTCAGCATTATTTTATAATTAATAAACCATGCCGAATCCGATTATTTATTTATCAAAACCCAGACAAAAGATTAAACTGAAAAAACTTCCACATCCATTGAATTTAGGTTCTCAGTTCCATGGCCATCAAACTTAAACAAAAAATAACATAAATTTATAGTAAATAAAGTGCTATAAAGAAAAGGATTTGAAGACGCTGCGATTCGCATAAACAAGGGCCCACATCCAAACAAAGGACCTAGTCATTTAGCTACAAAAATGATTCATCATGGGCCTACACAAGCCGAAGTGCTCAGCCCACTTACTCAATTTCCAGGCCCACAATCTCCCTCCCACATGCCCTAACTTATCTTTTCTCCTTTCTGATCACCTCCTCCCACTTTTTAAATACATTGTTTAGATACTGTCCATCACTCTTTTCCCAGATTATATTTGAGTTTTTATAGTTTATAGTGGAACTTTTGAGTCTTATTAATTACCTGTAAATAATGTGGTTTGATGCAAAAGCAACATGTTGGGTTTTAGGGTTTATCGGTTTTTTTGAGCGGTTGGTGTTTGGGAGCTTTGTGTACAGTGTGGCTCTGTACACTACTTGATTAAGATTCTTTTGTTGAGTAGTTTAGTGTTTGTGGAGCATTATATTAACTGGAAATGGGGTTTTTTTATATGATCTTTTGTTGTCTTTTAATTTGTTTATGTCTAGGGTTAGGGTTTAAGATTATGCGACTTTATAATCATGGACGAATATTTACAATAATGCAATTTGGAGGACATTGCTTGAAAAAGCCTTGACATGGGGGAGGCGTTCTCCCAAGTTGAATAACATGTGCGATATATTACTTTTTTTCTTATTTCTTCATGAAGAGATTTTTCATTTGTTAAAGTATTATAAATCATTATGATTTAGAGCAGGGTATGCAGATTAAGGGCTTGATAAACCCTCATCGCATATACATATGTGTACAAGTCTTTATTCGGAAAGTAAGATTTCTTCTCTTTTAAAAAAAAATCACCAAGGCGAGGAATGGACATTCTCCGAACTCATGCCATAAAAAAACATTTAGGGGAATTTGAACTGTGGATCTCCTGCTTATTTGATCAAGACTATGATTAATATACCACTACCCTTTTTACTTAAATTTATGATTTGAATGACCTCGTTGACGTGATTTGATAATGAAATCAGCATGAGAAACCCAAACCACTAGTATCATATACATATGTGTTAGCATGTCATATGCTCTAAAGGATTAATGTTCGGACTAATTCTTATGTATGATTTTTCTCTATAGATAACTAAAGCTAGCACAAACAAAGCATATATCAATGCTCACCATTTATCTTAAGATCATTAGTACATACAACATTGTTTTTTTTTTTTTTTGATTAATACATACAACATTGTTAAATAGCAACTTTACTCCACTACACATACTCTCTCTCAAAGACAAAACTGTTGGGCCAAGAAATGGGCCGGTCCAAAACGTTTTATATTTGTAGGATGAGCGGGCCAGCCTGTTGTCACTAACATCCTATAATTTCTAAATTGGAAAAAGATCACCGCGAGTGGCAAATTCCATTATTTATAAAAAAAATTCTAATTCGATAATTCTTTTTTTTTGATGGGACTAATTCGATAATTCTGAAAAATTGATAACCAGCTCGACGACCGATAAGCCGTTACCGGCGAGACGAATCAGACGGCGCCGTCAACGGCGGTTTCTATCAAGGAATAGAATTTGCAAAAGTAGGAGTGGAATTGCATAGTCGATCTGGTCAGCGAACAATCAGAGCGAACAGTGTTGGAGCAGTTCAGTTTTGTGATTGATTGGGAGTCGATTATTCGATATGGATAATCTGATCTCGAAGCTGCGCAATTTGGATGCTTATCCAAAGATCAATGATGACTTTTATAGCCGGACGCTCTCCGGTGGCGTTATTACTATCGCTTCGTCAGTGATTATGCTGCTGCTGTTCGTATCGGAGCTCAGTATGTCGTCCATTTCTGTTCGTGTCAGTTGATTTGTAGATTGATAGTTCTGTATCGAAATATGTTTATGATGATTAGGGTTCTGTCGATTTAGGTTTTTGCTTAATGAGTTTTATTGATCTTGTACTGATGTATTTACTGGTTGATACTTCTGGATCTGAAATTTCAATTTGTCATTTTGATAACTGATTTATTTTGATAGTGATTTTTGGGCTAGAAATGTGAGTCTTCATAAGTGGGACTGTCAGAATATTTCACTTGATTTGGTCAAAGATTCAAGTGGGGTATAGGAATTTCAGTGCATAAAGATTCTAGAGCCTTCAATTCAAGTTGTGGTTTTTTTACCTCTAGTTGTTTGATACATTAGCATAGAAGGTGTCTCTATACGGCTTCAGATGGATCATATTCTGAAGTATTTCTAGTATGTAATGTATATATTACTGGTCGCAGGATTATATCTGCATGCTGTGACAGAGACAAAGCTGATTGTTGACACATCAAGGGGAGAACAACTGAAAATCAATGTAAAAATTCTGCATTTTCACTTTTTGTTATTTAATTATTTGTGTTGTTGTTGGTTAGCACTTTTATTCGACTGTACAGAAGTATGGGATCCATTGGGCATCTACGTCTGTATTAGTTATCATGTGTAATGTGGAATACAGGCTGATTTCTCTAAGTTAAGCTTCATCATCATCATTTTAACTACTAAAAGCAAAAGGAGAGCTTTTGATATCAAGTATAGGGAATTAAGTACCACATGAATTTTTATCAAACTCAGTAATATATGTAAACATAGTTGGACAACCACATAAACTTCTCGCTTTATTAATTATGCTTTGATAGCACCCATGTGGCATTAAGCGTTGCTCCTTATAATGTGGCAGTTAATGTAATCAAGCTTAGTAATATATGTAAACATAGTTGGACAACTACATAAACTTCTCGTTTTTGTAATTATGCTTTGATAGCACCCATTTGGCATACAAAGCGTTGCTCCTTATTATGTGGGGGTGAATGTAACCCATCAATTTGTTGTTATTTAAGTTTTGAGGTTGAGGTTGAGATTGGAGATCCAATAGTCAAAACATCTATCGAACTATTGTTCATTAGATGACAACTTGTTTGGATGTTTGTTTGACTTTGTATGTTTCATATGTGAAAATGCAGTTTGATATCACTTTTCCAGCACTTGCATGTTCCATGGTTAGTGTTGATGCCATGGATATCAGTGGAGAACAACACCTTGACGTGGTATGTACTGAGCCCGTATCTTGTAAGAGCAGACTTGAACTCTTAGCTGACAAACAAGGGATTACAAATTTATTTCTCAAGTTTCGCTGTTTATATTGAGTGCCTGTTTTCTAAGTATAAAAAAAAGAAGAAGAGAAGATAATCAGTGAAACTTTTTGTAAAGCGTCGTCGTATTATTGAGACTGAACGCTAAGCATCTTATACAGCCAAATATATTTATGTAGCTAGATGTGAGTTGATTCTATGAGTAGCTTAATTTTAGAGAAACCTTGCTTTTGTAACCTTTTATAGGTTGAATGAATTATACTCTATCGAAGAACAAAGAAGAAGATTGAACGCTTGTTTCATCCGCAAATAAATGTCTATTTTGACCTAACTGTTTAATTATAGCACGCTTGAATATTTTTTCAAACAGTCTGATATAATAACTATTAATGGCGAAGCAACTTCTGAAACCACGAGCAGTGTGCGGAAGTGATGTTTACTAGTTAGATGAGAAATTGTATATCTACTGCCAAGTGCCTACCACACTGATTTTCACGTGTGGGCCGCTGCTTGACAGTGTATGTCTCAGTTATTCATAAATTCATTCAACTTCCATAAGAATTGCATTTTGATATATTTTTTTCTTTATGCAGAGACATGATATAATAAAGAACAGGTTAGATCCTCAAGGGAATGTCATAGAGGCGCGGAAAGATGGTATTGGAGCTCCCAAGGTGAGTAAACAAGCATCAATCCGTAACTCATATTTCCCCATATTACTTGATGTCTTATGAAGTCAAACATTGACCTTTTTAGTTGGAATTTCACTTGATATGCAACATGATGTACCAAATTCTTATATGTGTGTTCATATCACCATGACAATCATGAATACTACGGGACAGCTGTTTTTCATATTCATAACAGCTGATTCTTTACATGCTGCAGTTAGAAAATCCCTTACAAAAGCATGGCGGTAGACTTGAGCATAATGAGACGTATTGCGGTTCATGCTATGGAGCTGACACAGTAAGCTCATATAGTTTCCATTTCTTTCCAGTAGTTTAATTGTTTTACTAGCCCACTTATCGTAAGCTGTATGTAGCATGTTGAGCATCATAAATTAAGTCTTTCGGACTGTAAACCTTCCCAATGAACTCAAACACGGTGATGTGTGTATCTTCTTTAGTAATTGAATCTTTGTTTCTGGTTAAGCTTTCATCACCTTGACGTTTATAAATTAGTACTCTCTGTACGCTATATTGACTTTATCGAAAGCATTGTCTTGCTTTTGGTCTTCGAATATCATGAACTATTTAGGAACAAGGATCCCAGCGAGCACTGATATTGTCCTTTTTAGTTAGGTAACATTGTATTCTACCGATAAATATTAGGGAAGATGAAAGATATAACAGTTTAGGTTAGCAATTTCAGAATTATGCTCAACATCTCCATTGTCTACTTACGAGTAAGTGAAGAAATTACACTTTAGGGGCCACAAATGGCGTACGCAAGGTATGTTGAGTAATCAATTCACTCAATTCTTTTCTTACTACTTGGTTTCTGCCTCTTATTGCTGTAGGCAGATGATCATTGTTGTAACACATGTGAAGATGTCCGTGAAGCGTATCGCAAGAAAGGTTGGGCTTTATCAGATCCAGACTCAATAGACCAGGTTTGTTAAGCTAAACTCTTGTGATTAGTGAAGCTTCTTCTATGTCGTCTTGATCATAATTCAGTGAAGTCCATAGTAAGTTAACATTGCAACACTTGATATTATACCATAGGCTCAATTTCCAATTGAAGACATGACATGAAGGCACACTTTGGTACTGACAGTGAATTGTTTCATTCAAAACTTAATGTTACCTTTTGAAATAGTTCCAATATGACAAATCCTACATAAAAAATATCTTCCTCATGTAATTGTCTTAAGATGTTGATACATACATTTCATATTTCGAACTCCTGCACCTTAAAATAAATTGAACGTTTTGATATCTCTTTAGTGCAAACGAGAAGGTTTCCTTGAAAGGATTAAGGAGGAAGATGGTGAAGGCTGCAACTTATATGGATTCTTGGAAGTTAACAAAGTAGCAGGAAACTTCCATTTCGCACCTGGAAAAAGCTTTATGCATTCTAATATTCACGTGCACGATATCAAAACTTTTCAAAAGAATAGTTTCAATGTAAGTCATACTTGTGCCTCCTTTGCAAAGAAGTAATGTGAATGTCCTTTTTAAAGCCCTTGTTGAATTATGCAGATAAGCCACAAGATAAATAAATTATCCTTTGGAGATTATTTTCCTGGTGTTGTGAACCCATTAGACGGGTATTCCTCAGTCCTACTATCACAATAACTAAGGAAAGTAGTTGATGGCTGGTAGTTTAGACTCTTTTATTATTATTAAATTACTTATACTTTTTCCAATCTGTTAACTCAGCATACAATGGACGCAACACACTCCTAGTGGAATGTATCAGTATTTCATCAAGGTAAACATCCATTTATGAAACCGACATTTTCTTTTAGTTATGCAAACGAATGTAGTTAGGGAATTCATATAATTTTAGGAACTTGCAAGTCATATTGAAGCCACAAAAATTGTGGATACAACGGTTATGTGCATGAAGGTTTTGCTACAGCCTACAACCAAAAGGAGCCCAATTTTCTCCTGTGATAGCCTAGTTGTATCTTCACATTTTTCTGATCTTACCTTAGTTGCTTTAGAAGAAATATGAGATACTACTGCCTTCTATTATACAGGTTGTACCTACAGTATATACCGATGTCAATGGACATACCATCCAGTCAAACCAAGTCAGTGACAATTCATTGTGCTGTTCTCGTATATTTATAGAAGTTGCATTGCATCCATGATAATAATGGCACTCTGCCACTTTGCTCCATGCAGTTCTCTGTGACGGAACATTTTGTGGGTGCCGAAGTTGGTATGCTACGGACTGTTCCTGGGGTTTTCTTCATCTATGATCTCTCTCCAATAAAGGTCAGTTTTTCAAGTATGGTGTCAACAACTAGGCGTTGAATCAAACGCAATAACATTTAACTCATTTACTGGCACAAACTGTATGAAAACTTGAAAGCCAAGTGATTTATAAGTTTCATCCTCTGATCTCGGCAGGTTACTTTCACTGAGCAACATGTTTCATTCCTACATTTCCTAACAAATGTTTGCGCTATTGTTGGAGGTATATAGTTCTCTATCTTTGACATGGTTAGAGTTGATCATTTATATGTTCTGCAATTGTATCGCGGTCCAAGCCCAACGTGTTAAATAATTGTATAATTTAATTTTGTCAGGTATCTTCACTGTTTTCGGAATTCTGGATTCATTCGTCTACCATGGCCACAAGTTGATAAAGAAAAAGCAGGAAATCGGTAAATTCAGTTAAGAAGAGTCTACTGCTGGAATAACCAGAGTTGATGCCGAGGCAGAACTTGTAGGGGCAAAACTAGTGTGTTTTTTGAGAATACAGGTGGACCACCAAATTGTATCATACTGAACACACACTACTCATTGCATTATAATTATACTTGTTTGAGCCATGGTTAGTGCGTTTGTACATGAGAATACCCTTGAATAAAACAAAAGGAAAAGGTCATGAGAAGACACCAATTCTTGAATTCAGTGACTTAAAACTTAGACAAGCAGTGAGTGAAATGAAACCCAATCTTGAAGATCTCATCCTAAGAAATCCATGGCTCAAACAACAATTAAGGTTCCTAACACCTTAATAACTACATTTGACCTTCTGCAATATGATTCGTGCACGGTAAATGTAACTTAGTGAAGCAGTATTGTTCTTGAAGATCATCCTGAGAATCATCACTTCATCCGTCTGCCTGTACACACTATCAAAAAGTCTGATGCCAATCTTATGCTTTTCAATCTTCCTAATTTGCTCAAACACCAAGGAGGTTTTCCACTACCTTATAAGTCTTCGAATCTCCAATTGACACTAAAAATCATACTAAGAAATCTTTGGCTCAAGCAACAATTAAATTATCGGCATCTTATAGTTCGTGCGTCCAAATCTCAGTATGACACGATGTATTTTTGAAAATCATGGCTCGAATAATTACCAAGGTTCCCAATGCTGATAAATCTTCTGTTCAATTCTCCATAAAAATCAATAAATTGATTTCCTTAGCCACATTTCGTGTTAAATTATTCTATGTCACTCCACAAAAAAGGTAATTGAAAAAGTAATAAAATTCAGATGTGCATTTATTACGTAGACCTTTCACAGATAATTTTTTTGGTATCAAATTTAAAACAAATGTAGGAATAAAAATCAGAATTAAAGAAAAAAAAAAGCAAAAAATGAGATTAAAACTTTGACCAGCCGATAAATGGAATGGAACCGCACCATGCAAACCACGTGACTTTCGTGCGCTTCTCTTATTCAAAAACCGCCATTTTCTTCGCAAACCAAACACTCAGCCATGTTAACGCCTTCATCGTCGATGACGTCACTCTTCCTCCTCCTGATCGCCGCCGCAGCCAGCACCGTCGTCCACTCATCATCTCCCTTCTTCTCCTGCTCCCCCACCGATCCAAAAACAAAAACCCTCCCCTTCTGCAACCAGACCCTCTCCATCTCCACCCGCGCACGCGACCTCGTCTCCCGTCTCACCCTCGACGAGAAAATCGCTCAGCTCGTTAGCTCCGCCGAAGCCATTCCCAGATTAAGCGTTCCCAAGTTTGAGTGGTGGTCGGAGGCGCTGCATGGGGTGGTGGACGGTAAAGGCGTTCACTTTAATTGGGGAAAAATCAAGGCCGCTACCAGCTTTCCGCAAGTCATTCTTACTGCTGCGACGTTTGATTCCCAGCTGTGGTATCGCATTGGACAGGTCGGTTTGGTTTAGGGCTTGTGATTAAATTGTGGAAACTGGAAAGTCGATTGCTTTTTTTATTTGGGGGTTTTTTATTGAGAGGTTTTTATATTTTTAGATGTATTTATTGATTCTGGTGTTGTTGATCAGTGATTAGATTTTTGATTAATGTGTGGTCTGAAAAATTCTTATGTTGTTGTAGTGTTGGTGAAGTTAGGATTCATATAATAATGTTGTGTTTGGAATTAATGTTCTCTGGGTTTTCAAAATAGTAATTTCAGTGATGTGTGGTGTGCTTTTTTAAATTCAGAAGTGAGGAATTTCAATAAAATTTCCACTGATTTTTGAAGAGTTGTTGTGGATTTAGATATGAGGATTTTTCAATGATTTTCCCAATGACGTTTGGTGTTTTATTTCTCGATTTTTAAATGAAGTTTGATCATTTTCCAAATGATGTTTGATGTACTTCTATGGATTTTGAAATGAGGGAGCTTGAGTAAATGTGGTGAGTTTTTTTAGGTGATTGGCAGGGAGGCGAGAGCGGTGTACAACGAGGGGGAGGCGCAAGGGATGACATTTTGGGCACCGAATATTAACATATTTAGGGATCCGAGGTGGGGGAGAGGGCAGGAGACGCCAGGGGAGGATCCGTTGGTTGCAGGGAAATATGCGATTAGTTTTGTAAGAGGGCTGCAGGGCGATTCGTTTCAAGGTGGGGCACTAAAGCATGGGAGTCTTATGGCATCAGCTTGTTGTAAGCATTTTACAGCTTATGATTTGGAGAACTGGAATGGAACTACCCGGTATGTGTTTGATGCTCAAGTAAGTACATCTCATTATGCTCAGGTCGTCTTTCAGGTCATCAGTTTGATAGTGATCAAAGTTAAGATGTGGAGTTCTGAAATATTTGTTTAGGTGAACGCGCAGGATTTGGCAGATACGTATCAACCACCATTCCAGAGCTGCATACAGAAAGCGAAGGCCAGTGGAATCATGTGTGCTTACAATCAAGTGAATGGTGTCCCAAATTGTGCAGATCACAATTTGTTGACCAATGTGGCTAGGAAGCAATGGAACTTTAAAGGGTAATTAAACCTCAATAGAGATGGAAGTGATGCATTTGCTTCAAAAATTTCTTTGATACTTTTTGTTTCTTTGAAATGGCATTTGAAACCTTTGGCACTCAATTATCAGGTATATTACATCGGATTGCGACGCTGTTGCTCTGATTTATGATCGTCAAGGATATGCAAAGACCCCCGAGGATGCGGTTGTTGATGTTCTCAAAGCTGGTAATGTGGATTTTCTTATTTCACATTTCTATATTTCTGTCACTGATGCCTCTAAGATATTCCTAATTTTCATGCCTTATCGCGCGCACATGGACCATCTATTAACATCTATTGTAAAATCATCAGATAATTAGATAGTAGCTGAAATCGAGACTCTTGGATTTATCATGAATCTGACGATTTAAATGTTGTGTAGGCTTGGATGTGAACTGCAATTCCTTTCTAAAACAGCACACCAAATCAGCATTGGAGAAGAACAAACTCTCCATAAAACACATTGACAGGGCCCTTCATAACCAGTTTGCAGTCAGAATGCGACTCGGATTGTTCAGTGGAGACCCGAGCCAGCTTCCCTTCGGCGACTTAGGCTTGAAGAATGTCTGTTCTCAAGAGCACCAGAACCTCGCCCTTGAAGCTGCTAGACACGGCATTGTTCTACTAAAAAACACTGCAAAGCTTCTCCCACTACCGAAATCAAGCACAGGTTCCCTCGCAGTAATCGGTCCAAATGCCAACAATTCCGAAACCCTCCAGGGAAATTACTACGGCCCTCCTTGCAAGTCCATCACACCGTTGCAAGCCTTGCAAAGCTATGTTAAAAACGTGAGGTATCATACAGGCTGCATCAATACAGCGTGCAATTCTGTAAGTCTGAGTCCTGCACTGAACACTGCAATGGAGGCTGACTATGTCGTGCTGATCATGGGACTAGATCAAAACCAAGAGAGGGAAGCAGTAGATCGGAGTAACTTGTTTCTTCCAGGGAAGCAGCAGAAACTCATCACTAGCGTCGCTGATATAGCAAGAAAGCCTGTGGTTCTAGTTTTTCACAGTGGAGGTCCTATTGATATCAGTTTTGCCAAAGCTCATCCCAAGATTGGTGCCATCTTGTGGGCTGGTTATCCCGGCGAATCTGGAGCTACTGCCCTCTCTGAAATCATTTTCGGTGACCACAATCCAGGTTAGTGCTATGCCGGTATTTTTTTCAGCACGTATAGAATTGCTTGTAAGAAATAATTTCAAGTATGTGTGTTTCATGGTAAATGTTTGAGCAGGTGGGAAACTACCGGTTACTTGGTACCCTCAGGAATTCGTGAAAGTACCAATGACGGACATGAGAATGAGAGCAGTGCCATCGGAGGGCTATCCGGGTAGAACATACAGATTCTATGAAGGCAAGACAGTGTTCCCTTTCGGCTATGGACTCAGCTACTCCAGACTCATATATAGCTTCTACAACGTCTCTTACAACATAATCGACTTAACTGAAACCAGAGAGTCAGTTCCACTCTCCAGCGCGTCTTTCAGGAAAGTGTCAGAGCTGAAGAAGGCTGAAGTCTGTAAGACAAAAGTCAGAGTGATAGTTGGGGTTGAAAACCTGAGCGAAATGGCTAGCAAGCATCCTGTGCTGCTATTTGTCAGGCCAGGGAAGGTAGCTGATGAGAACAGGAACAGGCCTCTGAAGCAACTGGTTGGGTTTCAGACGGTGAGTTTGGGAGCAGGAGAGCGGCGTGAGGTTGAGTTTAAAGTGAGTCCGTGTAGGCATCTGGCCAGAGCCGATGAGGATGGGGTCATGGTGGTGGATGGAGGGTCACATTTCTTCGTCGTGGAGGATCAAGAGTATCCGATCTCTGTCGTGATCTGAAGTCTCATGCTTTGGGACATTGTAACATTGATCCAAGAAATGTGTATGTATTGTACCATTGAAACTATTGTACTCTAAAAATTAAGGTCAACCTTTGAAGACTTCTCGCTGACCCACTCATGTCTAAAAACTTGCCAACCATTTCAATCAACACCAATAACCAATATATCTGTTAAAGTGACTTTTTCTTGCAAATCAAGTAACCAAGTAACTTGAAGTCCAAGTGTCGATCTTCTTACTGAAAAACATCTATTGATAAAGGCAACAGTAGTTGGAACTGTCAATGGCTGATACAGTCCAGGAAATTACAAGAAGTCATTATAGTACTACATCGAACGTAAAGCCTCGTTCTTTTAAGTACGGTGACTTCGCCTGAGAATAAGTGAGGTTATACTTGTCTTGACACAAATGGAGATGGTCAGTGTGAAAGGGTATGTGGGATTGACTACTCAGATTTGGACCAAGTAGGTAATGCAAATACATTTCAAGTCTACTGTCTCCAAACTACTGGCCGGCCTTCCTAATTTCTACACGGTTTTATTCCCCTTCTTTAGTAGCATCAGCCCTGTAACTTTTTGTGCCATTTGTATGCATGTGCAGTAAAGTATATAAAATATTTGTGTCACGATAAAAAAAAATTCAGCCCTGGTAATTTTCAATTCCTGGCTTCGCCCATGGATGCGAGTTTGAGAAGACCTTTTTCTGAAAAGTTTATAGCATGCTCCATTGCGCAAGATGGTTGAAGGAGTGGTATATTATAAATTTGGGTTGTTTGACTTAATATTTGTACAAAAAACCACAGTTGTTGACCATAGGAACTTTTTAATATTTCTATAGCACTTACTGATTATTCTGAAATGTATTCCCTCAGTCCCTATTTGTTTGTCCAAAAGAACAATTGGCACAATAACTAAGGAGAGAAAAAAAACACAGATTGCATTTATTGTTGTCCAGAAAACATTACAATAGTAGAACTTTAATTTACAACAAACAACATGAATTCAGGATACAAAGCACACGGATTAGAAATAGGACAAACATTATGAGACATTAAAAAAGGAAAGTGGACAAACATAGTGGGACAGAGAGAGTATGACCGAAGGTTTTAAACTCTGGAGTGTCATGCATATGGTCAGCAAACATTTTTATGCTTTCTCATTATTGACTGGTTCTTGATTCTACAGGGCATCACGCAGTTTCCAAAAGCTCATACATGACACATTCAAAAGATCGACAACGATAACTACCCAGAAGTCAGCGGGTTGTCTCTGATATTCTGATGTCCTTATACATTAAAGTGACTTAGAAAAACTTTTCTTTTTATAGAAGTACAAAATGAGGTATGAACTATGTATTGTACCACTTTTAAACTAAAACATAGTGACATTAAATATTAAAGTAAGTAACCTTTGCAATGCAAGGAAGTCAAAATCTAGAAATCATAAGCTCTGACTGCATTAAAGATGGAGAATTTGGACTTGCTAATAAATAAACAAGTCGCCAATTATTCAGATGAGGCACAAGGGAGGATTCTTAGCTGGTCATGTGCATGAGTTGACCTCCTCCAAGGTCTGTTTGATTCAAAACATTACAGTAGTGTACTCACACACCCTATTCTGTGTTAATCTTTATATGTTAGGGGCGTTGCATGATTGCATCATGATGAGAAAATGTGCATCTAAAAAAGAGCTAATAAGTCTACAAGGTAGTGGATGAATTGATTAAGTACATGCCTTGCAATATGTAAGATCTTGTGTCAAACCTCACCGTGTCACTTTTCCTTTTCACAATTTTATGGAATTTTCCTAGTCCCACCTACGTTGCGGACTCTCCATACATCATTTGTGGATGTTTTCCTCTTCCACTTTCCTTTCATCCTTCTCGTCACGTTTGCAAGTACTTCCCTCTCGCGGAGGCGTGCTTAAGCAGCGCTAAGGTCCTTCCATGGAGGTGTTTGTCGATTCGTGGGTTTTCAAAGCTAGAGGAGCCGATATGGTCTGTGCTTCATCGAGCGACTCAAGTTCAAATCCGGATGATGCCTTTTACGTGGCTGTACTCAAATAGGCTAAAAATATACATGTACCCGAGAAATATCTTATATACAATGTATTCCTTAATATGTCGTATATGAGATGGAAACCCACAATAAAAAAAAAGTCAATAATGAGAATTTAATTGGATAAAAGGTTTTGCAAAATGCAATAGAAGAAATTAAGATTACATAAAAACCTAAGATATCAAATTGCATAGACGAAGAAAAGAGTTATATCTATACTTTAAGAGGAGAGAAGCTTGGTTCGCCCATCCGAAGAGCCATTTAGAGAAAATATGGATTCTTTATGTTCCACAATCATCATCATCTCATGATCTTCAGGATTGATAGGCAGAAAGGTCTCAACTTTTTTTGATCCGTAACGACAAAAAAATAATCCGTCTCCAATGTCCATACTTTGGAAAAACACTCCTTTAATATTATTGTTGACTCCTAAGACGTCAACGTAATCGGGGATCATAAATAGGTCCTACCGTTGCTTTCTTAGTCCATGATTCCATAATGCCATACTCCATCATGATCCAAACATCCAGATATGTCTCGCCACCGTCCTGGCCATCCGTTCCCCGAAACAGAAGAAGACATAAATACTTTTCATCAAATATGGTAAGGATAGAATAAGCAAGATTACAACTTGAATCGTATTGGATGAAATGAGGAACTTCAAGCCGTCCTAAATTTTCCATAGTCATATCAAAAGTCACAATATAGGAATCCTCTATGGAGAGCCAGTTCAACCAGTGAAATTTACCATTTAAATTTGTGCCAGAGAATAGCCAACCATTTTTATTATAGACGACACGAGGAGGCGGACGTTCGAAGCGACAACAGTCCTTTAAGTGCTTCCAAGAATGGTTACTTGACGAATAAATTTCAATGGTCACAATAGATATATTCTTTATATAACTTCTATAACGTATCAATCCAACTTTATAAGACAAAGCACCGTCTTTGTAATCCGCATGGGCAAACCCATAGATATGTGTGTCGTACTTTTGCTTGGAATTGAAAGGTGACCAAGGAAGCTTTTTTAGTTCTCCCGTGGTAGGATTCCACAATGCCAAGATTTTTGAGTCGAATTCAAAAATACAGTAAATTCCAAAACCAGCAGGATAAATAAGTGGAATGGCTAATGATTTCTTCGACTCCGTATCGCTATCAGACTCTGTATCACTATCACATGGAATAAAAGGCAAAATAAAAGGTAGTCGAAAAGACTCGGATTGGTGTGGCTTGCCATCATCCAAGAGTGAAACGGAAAATCGAGTGAAATAGTTGTCCTTTTCAGGTTTCCAGCGACGTCGTAGAACCAGGAATGAAACAGACGACGAATTACCTCCGGGTAAAGCTGATGATGAATAACACCAATGATCGGCGGCGAAGGTATTGCTGGAGATGCAATGTTTCCATGCTTTTGAAACGGTTTTATACCTCACCAAATCCATATAAGGAAGCTTCAGTAAAATTGAAGCAGAAACACCATCAGGGAACACATCAATAATCCTAGTTTCCTCGGTAACGGTGACGACAGTAGTCTCCATAAGAGAAAGGTAGTTGTCAATCTCAACTAATAAACAAAATCCTTATTGACCCGGTTTTCATTGATAATTTTAACTAACTGCCTAATACAAAATATATACTGCCAAATTTATCTCTAATAAGAAATATGCCCGATTTAATGATAATTTTAAGTAACTGCCGAATTTATCTCTAATACAAAGTATACTGCCAAATTTATCTAACGTAAAGCCTGATACAGTCCAGGGAAGTACAAGAAGTCATTATAGTACTACATCGAACGTAAAGCCTCGTTCTTTTAAGTACGGTGACTTCGCCTGTATGCATTGATACTAACACCTCAAAGGTGTAGAATGGCCCGGCAAAAGTGATGCGTCTTCGAAGAGTTTTACCTACTTGAAGAATTTTAATTTTGAATTTCATCCAACTTCTGCCGGTATTGAGCCAATGTCTGAGTTAAAAGATTGATCAAATGGAAAATATATATTAGGAAACTTATTTAAAATTATAAGATGATCTGATAGTGAATTTTGCATACCTTTGTGTAAGCATAAACCCCAGCCTCTGCAGGTCCTGGGGGACTTCCCCTCCTAGTGAACTTCCCCTCTTTGAAAATGTAAAGCATGGGTACGCCAGTTGCGAGTTCTAAACTAATGACCTGTTGGAGAAGTGGAAAAGCAATGTTTGTAGTTGAGTACACATCATTATTTAGAAGACGACAAATTAACAGAAAAAGAAAGATTGGTGATCACCTCTTCTGGAGTTAATTTGTCAAGATACATGATGATAGATCTCAATGAATTTCCATGAGCTGCAATCATGATATTTTTACCCGACTGCAACTGAGGCTCGATCTGTTGCAAAAATTGCACTGATCAGATTCTACCAAATACCCATATGCAAAAAGAAGTTTGTATGAAACTAAGGACACTATCATTGGAGAGCCTCGAAGTTGAAGGAGAAAAACACAGAAACTCACATTTTCTCTAAAATATGCAACAGCCCTCTCAGCACACATTTCTAAACTTTCTCCATTCGGCGGAGGAATGTCAAAACTGCGGCGCCATTCATGAACTTTTTCCTTACCATACTTATCAGCTGTCTCCTGTTTATTGAGACCTTGTAATTCTCCATACCTAAGGAAGAAGACGGTTTCCCTGCCGTTAGAATGTGAAATTGTTAAATAAACAAAAAAGCATTTGTTTGAAAATCCTCACATTCTTTCATTCAATTGCCATGCTCGTACGACGGGAATCGATTGTTTTTTGGTTTCTTCACTATAGATTTGAGTCCACACTCTACCCTGCTCATTCCCATCATGTAAAACAATCGGTACCTGTAATCGTAAAACACATCATTTCTTTAGGTATAAAATATGGAAAAAGGTATCTTTCAATCTTTCATGATACAACGACCAAGACACTATGTTCAGAAATCCAATAGTACATTAACACAAAACGATAGTTGTCGATGTCATAGCATAGACAAGAATATTAGTCCTTAATAATCGTACCTTTTTACGACGGTGCTGGGTCATGGCAAGCATAGCACTATGAATAGCCTCTTCCACACCCCTTTTGGTTAATGGCACATCAACACACCCTGTGAATAGATTCTTTTCATTCCATGAATAGTCCTTATACCTTCCAGTTGTAGTGTGGTCTCACATTTTCTGTGAGCCAAGTTTTTTGGTGGATCTTAGGACCACTATGAATCAAAAAAAAAGCATAGCAGTCATCTGGGCACGGATCAGGGCAGACGTATATATCATGTCAACGGGTATGTTGCATATTTTCTTGCCAGCTTCAATAGCCTCTTCCACACCCCTTTTGGTTAATGGCACATCAACACACCCTGTGAATAGATTCTTTTCATTCCATAACGACTCACCGTGTCGTATAAGGATCAGAGCCACTTCACCTAACAGAAAAAAAAATCCCACAAGACAAACTTAGTTGCTGAAACCATCACCAACAGGCTGGACTTCGTATCATCGATTATCCATAGGTACGCCACGTTCGTTCCACCTCAAAGATTACAACAAATGAACATTCTATGGGCTTACTTGATTTCTTCTTCGACTCATTTGATGTGCCGTTTGATGGTGTCGCAGTAGGTTCAACAACGGAAGTCTGAGAAGAAGGCACAGAAGCTTGAACCACACCAACAATCCTCTTGCGAAAGTTGTACTGAGCTTTACTAGCATCAAACTTCCGATTACTAGAACTAAGTTTCAGAAATACATTTCTGTGCTCCCGATGTGATCCTGAACTTCCAGGATATCCACTGGGTTTAATACTGCCAATCACTTGGTATGACGCCACAGCCATTCTGCAAATGTATTCAAAATAAACGTCTCAAGAGTCAAGACAGTGATCTGAATCACAACTACTATTTATACACAAATTATTCGTCAAAACACAAAAAGTCTTTAATCTACCGATAATTGAATTAACTAATTTAAAGAACAAAATGATTGACTGAGACTTATATTAATCAACCTGACCATAAACCTCAATCAAGAATTCAATATCAATTCTTTCTCATCAAAATGGCCTACCAGGACCAGTACCAACAAATGAATCATATCCAGCATCCAACATCAAAACCTACCAACCCAACCCTTCAGAAACCTCAAAAAGCTAAGGTTATCAATTCTCGAAATGTTAGGGTTTTTTACTCACAGTATCCGAACCCCAGAAACGCACTGTACAATCAAATAGAAAACCCCAAAAAAAAAACGAAGGTTCTAGTCACGGAAAGAAAGATCAAACCTTGTATAGCAAAATGGAAAGGCGTCGGAGAAACCGAGGCGCCGGACAGACAAGTACCAGGAAGGCAGACAGGAGGATGATGATGATGATGATAAAGGATGCTTTTTTACTTTCTGGTATGGATTGTGAATTAGACTGATGGGTTGTTGACGGAATGTGATCGATTTTTAGTATCGGAGAAATCGGAGGCTGGATTTCTGGGAAAATAACAAAAATCTCGATTTGAGAGGGACAGTGCGGTCACAACAAGTACTTGTAATTTTGTCCCCAGTTATTTATTACTATAAATTAATTTTAAAACCTGATTTTCCAGAATTTTTTTTAAAAAAAGTTGTCTTAGCAAACAGGCCCAATCAGGGGCGGAACTAGGGTGTCCTCGAGACAGTATTATTAAAATCGGACCGATCATCGAATCGGTCAAGTTACTGGGTCGATGGGTCAGTGGTTCAACCGGATCGAATCGATTTGACCCGCACGAATTAAAAATAATAAAATAAAATATATATATATATATGGGGCGTTCAATTAAGGACGGGTCTTATGGTGAGGGTGTAGGGACTAATCTGGGCCATTGGATGAGGTTCATCCAATGATCCACAAGCTGCCACGTGTCACATGTGGTAGTGGATTTTACTGTTTGCTTTTTGGTAGTGGGATTTTATTATTTGCTTTATTGGATTTTGGATACTTGGACACGTGGTGCACCCACAAAGCACGGGGGGTTAGATGGATGATGATCTAATGGATGAGATTTGTCCCTACGTCCTTACCAAATTTGGGTGTCCTCATTTGAACACTCATCTATATATATATATATACATGCATAGGGGAGCACTCGGTTGAGGCAGGTTGGTAGAATGAGGCACGTGAGGCACGATCTCGGCCTTCCATTGTGACACGTGGCGAAGCCACGTTCACAGCCGTAATTGTTGACTTTTCAAAAGTTAGTGGGGTTTACTATTTGCGACATGTGGCGCGCCACAAATGCTCGGGGGGTTAGATGTGTGATTGAGATCGTGCCTCACGGTACCATTCTTATTTGGCTGCCTCATTTGAGCGCTCCTCTAGATGCATATTTAATTATTTATCTATTTTATAACCTAATAAAATTTAACCTGTATACAATACTATAACTATAACAAATTTAGAATTCGAATATCACACATTAATAAAAAAAATAACAAAACAACAATTGCAATTTTAGTCTTAAGTCACAAACGTACACAAGATCATTAAGTTTTTGATGCTCTAGTCGATTGCGCTTTTTTGAATGAATGTACTCAAAAACACCCCAATTCCGTTCACAACCCGATGAACTACATGTTTGGCTCAAAATGCGAATGGCCAACTTTTGCAAATTTGGAGCATCACATCCATAATTATCCACACTAACACAATCCGAACTCCCATAAGTAGATTCTTTCAAGCTACTAAACTGCATGTCAGCTTTCCCACCATGGATTCAGTTTCAGGAGAAGTCTCCATAGCAGCGTCTTTGTTAAATGGATTCTGTTGGGGCTCTAGTTCTTGCAAAGCTGGTGAGCTATTCTCACCTCCATCACTTTCTGAAACCTTTACTTCCTTAATCCCTATCATCATTCAATCATCGAATGAATTCAAGAAATCCCAAACACATAACCAAATGATCCAATAACCAAATCAGGACCTATAAAAACTCAAAACCCACAAAAGCAAGATTCAATTCAAACAAAACAACCTAATATCAAACTGACCATTTGTGATGGCTGTCTTCTTCTCCCTCTTCATCTTGGCAGCCTTCCTCCTCTTGGCTCCAGATGGCATGTTTGCAACAATAAACCAGATTTGAACCAGTGATAAGCTTATCAGAAAAAAGAGGAACAAACATCTGTTATATCATCAATCTGTTATATCATCAATCACAAACATTATAATAGGATTTGAATGATCAACATTATAACCAATCTAAGATGGAATGTGAAAACTCATTGCGACTGCTCAGTGCCACTGCAAGTTTCCGACGATTTCAACAGAGAAATCAGTGCGACTGCTCAGAGCCAGACCCTTAAGATGGAATGCGAAAACTCAAAAACAATATGTGAAGATTTGGGAAAGCAAGTACCTGATATGGCTGATAAGTTCAACAAGAGCTGAAGTGCGCCAGACCTTCGAGACGAGATCAGAACTTGAGCAGAAGACAGAGATCGGAACTTCGCCAGAGAAGAGATCGGGATCTGTTGATTTATATAGCCCGGTTGAACGGGCATATATCGGGAGCCTGCTGGGACATTGTTAGCCAGACAAGGGAAACCCCTGAACAAAGCCTGCAGGCATACACTCCAACCAATGACAAGGGGCCCAAACACATGGCGGGGCACGAAGGCCCAAGCACATGGAGAATAATGGGGAAATCCCTTGTTGGTTGTTGGGGGTGGGGGGGTGGGGGTGGGGGGGGGATTGAACACATCACACACCCTTTAACATGTGCTTGAATGCAACATGCTAACCATATGTGCTTCGCCAGTCGCCAGACCTCGCCGCTCGCCGACTGTGTTTCGTGAAATTGGAATTAGGGGTTAGGGCGACGATGCGTTTCTGATTTATGTACTTCTGTTTCGTGAAAAAAAAAATTTAATTCAAGTTTTTTTATATATAATCAAACGGCTCTGTTTCGAGAATTTAACATCAACCCGGTTGACCCGGCCGGGTCACGGTTCAACCGGTTATTGACCGGATTAATGACATTTCCGATCCGATTGGAGAACCAAACCGGTCTGGTGACCGGTTCCCGGTCTAACCGGTCGAATCGGCCGGTCCGGTTTTAATAACACTGCCTCGGGGTGACATCCCCGGATTGGTTCAAAAAGCATTTTTAAATATAATTTATTTAAAATGTATTTAATTAAACTAATTTAAATATGTATAATAAAATAGGAATTAGCACAAAAACAACAAATTGATATAAGACAGTTCATAAATTCTTTCCAGTTGCAGTGCCATCGTTAGTCGTCACCAGTGTTCAAGAAAACGGCCGCCTAGGCCGCCTAGGCGGTCGTTTTCTTGAACCCGTTCCGATTTATTCCATTAGGCGTTTTTTTTATTTTTTTTTATTTTTTTTTTATTTTTTTTATTTTAATATATATTTTTATGACTTATATTTAATATATTTTTATTCGGCTGTTTTAATTTTAAATTTGCCCAATTTAGGCTCATTACCTTATAACATACAATAAATCAGGCATAATATCAATTATAAAATTTTAAATTCTTTAAGTTTAGAAGTTTATGACTCATATTTGAAACTACTATATTAAACTATCATTTCAAGTATTAATTTCAGATTAAAGTAATATTGATACAACATTATATGATATATTTTTGTATATATATTTAAAAATATTAAAAAATTCGAAACCGATTAATCCCCGCCTAGGTCCCGATTAATCCCCGCCTAGGCCCTTTGGAGACCCTTTCCGCCCGATGCCCGCCTAGCGTTTTCTGCAACCTTGGTCGTCACACATCGGCATCCGTCGTCATATCCTAGAGCTAATTCAGATGATTATTTCTTCGTCATCGATCTAATAAATTATTTCAATAAGAACTCTTTATGAATCTGAGGCTGACTGTAATTAGGGTTTCATTATAAATTGGACAATCAAACTTTTTGAAACAACAATTTTTTTTTAATAATATGATATTTTTTGACTGTCACCCCCTGTCTCAAGTGCTGGGCCCAACCAGGTGAGACCGACCACTACAGACCGACATGCTCCACCGAGTTGTAGGAATTTCACCTTATACGTATTTAGAGAGACTCGAACCTGAGACACTGCCCAGTGAAGTACTCCCCCACTCCACTCGGTCATCTCCTATGGAGACTGATTTTCCAGAATTTCAATACATTGTTGATTTTATTTTTACGCTTTTTTAGTTTTTGTTTTCTTTGCAGGAATTAATGTTCTTTTCAATTTTTATACATTTTATTTGAGATATTTTGTTTAGTTTATTAGTTGTTAAAATTTACTAGTGTCAAATAGTCTTGGACTCTTGGTGATCTTGTGTGAGTGAGCGGTTGGATACAAATGAAAACATCAATATTGTGTTTGGAAAGCTCCATAAGCCAATTGGCCTTTCTGATTTTACATACAATAATGACTATCTTTTACACTAATTAATTATGGAAAATGTATAAATTAATGTTCCAAATTACTTTTATTTTAACAACTATTCAAATTTTATTTTATTTTTCATTTAGAATAATGTTGATAAACTTTTTTTTTTGATGATTTTAGAAAATTATAAGTGGAATTTTTTTTTAAATTGCCTTAATTGACAAACTAGTGATAGCACGATGCATGCATATTTACTTTTCTTATTCGTATATATCACAGGACAACTTATGCGGAGTTGCTTGCAGATCCTTCAAATACAATTGATATTAATTTGAATATATGAAATAGTTTGCTTGAATAATATAACCTTTTTTTGAATAATGCTTAAATATTATAATTAATTAATATGGTTGTTTGTTTCTCTTAGGATGTTGCCTTACAAGATCTCACACCCTCGTACCTACCCTAACCTTTTCTTCCTTCCAAACCAAACGAGCTACCAATGTGTTTCCATGTTGTCGTTGGATGTTAAGTAATTGAAAAGAGTTACATTGATGTTAGGTGGCCAATGGCTCGATTTCACTCTTTCAATAATGTTAAGATGAGATTTTTTTTGTTGCGTCCATATGAATCAAACAGAAACTATCTTTCTGATGGATCATAATGAATTTCCTCTCATGTATAGAGTTAGATAAATGAACAAATATAAATAATTTCAGATTATTCGTTCATTTCTTTAAAAAAGCTATCTTCAATCAAGAAAAGACCCTTAAATCCATAGATGAAAGGTACCAAATACCTCAATCCATCATTTGTGCTATTCTCGGTTTTAATCGGAAATAAAAAAATAAAACATTACTCAGTTATATTTTAAAAAGGAAAAAGCTATTTTCAGCCCATATAAACCCAATAAAAGGGATTATCGGAAATAGAGTATTTCTGATATTTTAAGAGTCATCGGAAAAAATATATTTTGGGCCCTTACAAGATAGAATAAAACTTAAATGTATTTAAAACGAAAACTTTTTAAACATTTTTCAGAAGAATTTACTTATTAAACAAACTTATCTAAAGTACCTATTTATCTGATAAAATTGGTATCAGTTGACTTCGTTATACATTCTTAAAATTTAAGTACTTATATTTTTAATTATTTTTATGTGTTTCATTCTTTTTATAATACATTAAACTTGTTCGGAAAATTATACCACAATCATTTTAAAAAATCAAAAATTTTAAGAATTATCTTTTATAATAGAATTTAAAATATTTTATACTTTTTACTCTTTGCATATGGAATGGAATGTATATGTATTGCATAACCAGCGATGAGCATTAGTTTGCTGCGAGCGCTGGAACGTCACCGTTTTATTTTAAAAAATTAATCTCTAATTTTAGTACCACACGACGCCGTTTTGACTATATATCGGTTCTTCCGTCACGAGCTCCACCTTCGGAATCCGCCGAATCTTCTTCCGATTGCGCGAACCATAACCTATGAACCAGAGTCACCATACTACGTCACCACCAATAACCTATGAACCAGAATAACAATGGGGTACATGAATAAATTTTTTATGTGACTGATCAATTGTAGTCAACGAAAACACAACCTTGTCACAACTCACAAGTCATATGAAGCTATCATTCCATTTAAGCATTTTCTATATGATGAAACTTGTATGATGATATAGGTGAGCAAATATGTGTTAGATAGATGAACAAGGTAGCAAACCCAACCTAACTCCCAACCATACCCGCCACAAGAACATGACCAATAAATAAATCAACTACATCCATTTTTATAATTTAATTTCTCAAATCAATCACCTCCTCACACCTCCCACCAATATCCACGTGTCTCCCTCTCTTATGTAATTCATATAACATTTAGCAACGAACACTCAGCTATTCTCGTTTCTAAATGCGCCCAGATTGAAACGTAGGATAAATCAAGATTGACTTCCCGCAAATTCTTTTTCGGTATTTTTATGTGGAAGAAAAAAATGCAGAATTTAATAATCGAAGAGTCACGCGATCTGACAAGAAATGTGGAAACAGATCAAAGATGGAAGAAGGGTTGGTCGGCTAACACCATCACCCAACTCTAACCCGCATCACACAGTCAACATTTATATTTTACACTCACGCAAACCCTAATTTTTTGTTTGCGTACAGAAAATTGGGGTTTAACATAAATGTCGATCTATGGGGTCAGTGGTCCTTATAGTATGTGGCAAATTGAGGGTTGTTCATTTTCGGATTCACAGACCATCAGATCGGTGAAAAGATAAAACCTTTTCATGATTTGAATGCGTTTTAGGAGAGAGAAGGTGCCAAGAGGGTGGTAGCTGGGAGCTACTACAGGCGACAGCGATTGAGATTATTTACTAGGGAGGGGGAGAGAATGGGAGATTGTCGTGTGGGCAGATACCACGTGCTCACTTTTCATTAAAAGCTCACAACTTGTCTCCAACCTAAACCAAACCCCATCTGTGGAATTCTTGTTGCATAACTCCATACAATTTGAGATAGGGGGAGATTTAAAGCTTACAGAAGCCTTGTTTTCTTCATCAAATTATTAGGTTATTTCTCCCTTCTCATTATCTCTGTCTGCTAGATTCTTGATCTGGGAGGTGATTTGGTAGACTGAGAGGAACTTGTGTTTAGGGATTTGGATTGGAAATTGGACCAGCTTGTTCTGTGTTTTTTGAGCTTCACGGTTTGTGCTTTGTGCTCTACTTTCTCTGTACCTTCTTTGTTTGATCATCTTGGTGTTAGTTACCGTGTCAAGAGGCGCGATAACTGCTTTTTAACTGCTTGAATATTCCTATATGTTTGATTGATGGTGCTGTGATTCTGACCTTGTTATGTGTTTTCCTGTTGCTGGAAGTGGGTTCTTACATTCGTCATATATTGGCTGTCAACTGTCACTTATTGTTAATTTACTTCCTGAAACGCCAACTTCTAGAACTCCGGCGGGCATAGTGTTTAATGGTCTTGATCTGATCCTAACAGGATACGTATATATATCATGTTACAGATGGTCCAATGTTATAGCTGCTTTAACTTGGTGTGTTCTATTGTAAACTTGTTGTTATGATTATGCATCCTATTGGTAACTGCTTGAGTAATCTGAAAATATGGGGGGGAAATCATGAATGCACCATAAACAATGAAGATGAGCTGAAAATGAGGCACGGGCTAGTTAAAAAAGTTTAAAACTTGTTTCATTTTGAAATGTAAGTTGCTATAATATAATCTTTCACTTTATGTTTGTGTTGCTTCTGCTAAAAAATCTATATGATTTGATTGTAAAGCATATCAATTTTCTGTCAGCAAGGAAGTTTGAGTGATTTCGTTTGATCCCGAACTTGATTTATTGTACTAACATTTTTTTTCATCGAATAAAATAATCTTTATTTTGATTTTTTTTTGTACTAATGTTTGCTCTCTTATGTGCAGGATGTTGGAAATCCAAAAAGCGCCACGGATGGCCTCTATTGGTCATGCCAATGGCTTTACCAATGGAGTAGTTCCCATTAGAAATCAGGCTACGATTTCTGAGGTCGATAAATTTTGTCAAGCCCTTGGTGGGAAGAAGCCTATTCATAGTATCTTAATTGCCAACAATGGAATGGCTGCTGTCAAGTTTATGCGCAGTGTCAGAACATGGGCTTATGAAACTTTCGGATCAGAGAAAGCAATATTGTTGGTGGCTATGGCTACTCCAGAAGATATGAGAATTAATGCTGAGCATATTAGAATCGCAGATCAGTTTGTGGAAGTGCCTGGTGGGACTAACAACAACAACTATGCTAATGTGCAACTTATCGTAGAGGTGTGTATGAAATGTGGATGTGAATAATCTTTATCAGGCATTTCCTTCCGTGATCATAATTTTCTCACTATCCATTCTGTTAGCTCAACATTGGTTTGTGGAACTGGATGTTTCATTAAAGATTTTCCGGTTAATCTAAATTCTTTCTCTTTGTTGCTCAGATGGCAGAGATTACACATGTTGATGCAGTTTGGCCTGGTTGGGGTCATGCGTCTGAGAACCCAGAACTTCCTGATGCTCTGGATGAGAAGGGCATTGTGTTTCTTGGGCCTCCGTCTGTTTCAATGGCTGCACTGGGAGATAAGATTGGTTCATCATTGATTGCTCAAGCTGCCGATGTTCCCACCCTTCCATGGAGTGGTTCTCACGTAAGCTATTTTTATTTTGTCTCAACTTTCTTTGCTTCCTCCTTTATTTTATTCCAGTAAGTGCTGAACACTTTTCAATTGCATTTCAGGTGAAAATTCCTGCAGAAAGTTGCTTAGTTACAATCCCTGACGAGGTTTACAGAGAAGCATGTGTTTATACGACAGAAGAAGCTATTGCCAGCTGTCAAGTTGTGGGATACCCTGCAATGATCAAGGCATCATGGGGTGGTGGAGGGAAAGGAATAAGAAAGGTGTGGTCATCATATTCATTTAGCCACTAGATAAATAATCACTGTATTTTTTTTTCCGATTCAGTTTGTATTTTTAATAATTTGGTACTGAAAAATGATCAAGCTGCTGGTACTTATAGGTACATAATGACGATGAAGTTAAAGCACTGTTCAAACAAGTCCAGGGAGAAGTTCCCGGCTCGCCTATTTTCATTATGAAGGTTGCCTCACAGGTTAGTTTCTCCCTAATTCTTTTCAGGATGTCTTTGTTGCCACAATGGTGTTCAAGCAGTTTATGACATCCCTTCTTTTCCTTATTTTTGTGAATTCAGAGTCGGCATTTAGAAGTTCAGCTACTCTGCGATCAGCATGGCAATGTCGCAGCATTACACAGCCGTGATTGCAGTGTTCAAAGACGTCATCAAAAGGTAAAAATACTGTGGGGTCATTCTGAGAACTTGGTTTTAAGAAATTTTACAGGATCGTCAAAGAGCTACTGTCATTAAACCGTTTACTTCACATTAAACAGATTATTGAAGAGGGCCCGATAACTGTGGCTCCAATTGAAACAGTTAGAAAGCTAGAGCAGGCCGCTAGAAGGCTAGCTAAAAGTGTGAATTATGTTGGGGCAGCTACTGTTGAGTATCTTTACAGCATGGAGACTGGCGAATACTACTTTCTGGAGCTCAACCCTCGATTGCAGGTATTAATGGGGTTATCCGAGACTTAGTGTAGAATACAAATATAAAAAGGGTTGTCTGAAAACTAAAAATCAAAGGCATTTGTTAAATCAGTTCCCAGGCAAATGGATTATAATCAGTTATCACCGTTGAGAGTTTACTTAATTGAGTACTTTTAGGTGGAGCATCCTGTGACTGAGTGGATAGCTGAAGTAAATCTGCCTGCTGCTCAAGTAGCTGTCGGAATGGGAATACCACTTTGGCAAATTCCTGGTATGATACAATTATTGAGCATGTTCTATAAGCCTTCCTACCTCATACATTATATAATGTTCATGTGTGAATTCTCAATCAGAAATAAGAAGATTCTACGGAATGGATAATGGAGGTGGTTATGATGCATGGAGGAAAACTTCCCTTTCTGCCAAGCCTTTCGATTTTGATAAGGCAGTGTCAGTAAAGCCCAAAGGGCATTGTGTAGCTGTCCGTGTGACAAGTGAGGATCCAGATGATGGATTTAAACCCACCGGAGGGAAAGTACTGGTTAGTTCATTGAGAGCCATCTTCTATACCATTCATCCTTTCTTAATTTCTGTACAATGTGTATTGATTGTAAATTCTTGTTATTCAGGAGCTTAGTTTTAAAAGCAAGCCTAATGTGTGGGCGTACTTTTCTGTTAAGGTATACATATCTTAAGACTTATGAATCAAAGTTTTGTTCTTCATATAAATTTTATCAGGTCTAATGAGTTTCAATTATAACATTTCAGTCTGGAGGAGGCATTCACGAATTCTCAGACTCTCAGTTTGGTGAGTATTTTTATTCATCTAATATAAAGTCATTTTATTGTTGTCAGTTTTGTTGTTAAAAATGTGAATCTGCTACTAAACAGTAGGAACTTTTATGATTTCATCACAGGGCATGTATTTGCATTTGGAGAGTCTAGAGCGTTAGCTATTGCGAATATGGTTCTTGGACTTAAAGAGATTCAAATTCGAGGAGAAATCCGTACAAATGTTGATTACACCATTGATCTTTTACATGTAAGAGTCTCCAATGGTTTAAAGAAGAAAAAAAATTTCTTAGTTAAAAGCAATGTCCAAATAAAATAAAAATATCAACAATCATTGATTGTTCTTTCCAGGCTTCAGACTACAGAGATAACAAAATCCACACAGGCTGGTTGGACAGTAGAATTGCTATGCGGGTTAGAGCAGAGAGACCACCTTGGTATCTATCTGTAGTTGGAGGAGCCCTTTATGTAAGTTTTCTCTCGGCTCATTACTATGCAGAGTGCTTCTTGAGCAGTTCTAGGTATAATTTAAAATTTTGATATCTCAGAAAGCATCTGCTAGCAGTGCTGCGATGGTATCGGATTACATTGGTTATCTTGAGAAGGGTCAAATCCCTCCAAAGGTAATGTACCTCAAATACATTTTCCACTTTTTTTCTTTCCCTTTTCATACATATGTTTTGATAAATATTCCCATATGTTTCAGCATATTTCTCTCGTCAGTTCACAAGTTGTGTTAAACATTGAAGGGAGCAAGTACACGGTATTCCATTGTTGGACTATATCTTCTTTCTTAAATTCTGAAAGATCTATGAACCTTCTCATATCTAATACCTCAAACATTCAGATCGATATGGTCAGGGGAGGACCTGGAAGCTACCGGTTGAAAATGAACCAGTCAGAAATTGAAGCAGAAATACACACACTCCGTGATGGAGGTTTATTGATGCAGGTGAGCCTGCTTCCCTTACACACGCACATGAAATATTATATATGACAATGATATGAGAATACTCTTGTAATATATGCTATTCTGATGAGCATGTCACTGTAACTGCAATTTGACGAGTTGATCCGATGAACTTGTAGTTGGATGGGAATAGTCATGTAATATATGCCGAGGAAGAAGCTGCTGGAACTCGCCTTCTTATCGATGGACGGACTTGTTTACTTCAGGTGCCATCATATATTTCCATTTGCTGATCTCCTAATTTGTTGGATTTATTATTTCTCTTAGCAATTGCTTATCTTTTCCTCGTGGTCCACGTGGTCAGAATGATCATGATCCATCGAAGTTGATAGCAGAGACACCATGCAAGCTGATGAGGTACTTGGTTCCGGATAATAGCCATGTCGATGCAGACATGCCTTATGCTGAGGTTGAGGTCATGAAAATGTGTATGCCGTTGCTCTCACCTGCTTCTGGAATTATCCAATTCAAAATTTCAGAAGGACAGGCAATGCAGGTAGATACTACTCTTTATGTCATATGGAAATCAGCATATCATCAACACTGCGCTAATAAGTTCTTTATTAGGCTGGTGATCTTATTGCACGCCTCGAGCTAGATGATCCTTCAGCTGTCAGGAAAGCTGAACCGTTCAATGGGAGCTTTCCCTTATTAGGGCCTCCAACTGCAATCTCAGGGAAAGTTCATCAGAGGTGTGCCGCAAGTCTAAGTGCAGCTAGGATGATTCTTGCAGGATATTGGCATAATATTGACGAGGTACATATTGGATTTTCCGTAACCAAGAGTACTTTTCTGTATGATAGATACAGAACTGGAAGTTGTGGCCCGGAATCCACATGAAATTAGTTGTAGTGTATGATTTTCTTCTCACTGTTCTACCACAATCCAATATTCCCCGAGAATCAGTGAGTATTGAAGAGTTGTTCTTTTGTCGCAGGTTGTACAAAATTTGCTCAACTGTCTTGATAGTCCCGAACTCCCCTTTCTTCAATGGCAAGAGTGTTTAGCAGTACTAGCAACCCGTCTTCCCAAGGAGCTCAAAGCAGAGGTATAATTTAATGTTTTTTGTGCTATGCTTGACCTACGTTAAATAGTTATTCATGGTTTTTTCTCATGATTTCACTCCGTTCACTTGATTTATGCAGTTAGATTCAAAATATAAACAGTTTGAAGGGTTTTCAAGTTCTCAAAATGCCGACTTCCCTGCTAAATCGCTGCGGTGTGTTTTGGAGGTATACCTTGTTGATGATTTACTTTATACTATTATGTTTGGTATGTCTGGCACTGTCTCAATAGAAGCAATTCAATTCAGGCCCACCTAAGCTCATGCAGCGACAAAGATAAAGCGGCACAAGAAAGACTTGTTGAACCTTTGATGAGTCTTGTGAAGTCTTATGAGGGAGGCCGAGAAAGTCATGCTCGCATTATCGTGCAATCTCTCTTCGATGGATATCTCTCTGTTGAGGAGTTGTTTAGTGACAATATGCAGGCAAGTTTCCATATCACATCCACTTTCGATTTTTTATGATGACATACCAACTTTTATGTGTTTGTGGTATATTCAGAAATCTTGAAGTTACGGTAAAAATATTTTTCTCTTTTTTTGTGTGTCCAGGCTGATGTCATTGAACGTCTTCGACTTCACTATAAGAAAGATCTCTTAAAAGTTGTGGATATTGTACTTTCTCATCAGGTATCTAAATAAGACCATTAATTATTTCAGATAGAAGCTTGTCTATGAGCAGAGAGTCACAGTAACAAATTTTGGCATCGCAGGGAGTGAAGAGTAAAAATAAACTCATACTGCGACTCATGGAACAGTTGGTTTATCCTAACCCTGCCGCCTACAGAGAAAAACTAATCCGTTTCTCTGCTCTAAACCATACCAATTACTCTGAGGTGTGTATTTACTCTAGCTTTTTGGTTGAGGCTCATTCGATGATTGTTTGATCACCAATTATAAGTTCACTGATACAATCTCGCCACAAAAAATGGCAAAATCCGGCACACTGGCTCAGGTTTCTCATACTCATTTCGTATTTTGTGCAGTTGGCTCTGAAAGCTAGTCAACTGTTGGAACAGACTAAACTGAGTGAACTGCGGTCCACTATTGCTAGAAGCCTCTCTGAGTTGGAAATGTTTACAGAGGATGGTGAGAGCATGGACACTCCCAAGCGGAAGAGTGCCATCAATGAAAGGATGGAGGATCTTGTTAGTGCGCCTTTGGCAGTAGAAGATGCGCTTGTTGGTCTTTTTGATCATAGTGATCATACCCTACAAAGGCGGGTTGTTGAAACATATGTGCGAAGATTGTACCAGGTATTTGTCAAATTTCTTTCTCCTAGCCAATGATTCCGTTCTAGTGGTTATATGCAGAGTGTTGACTGGTCTTTTGCTCGTAGCCATACCTTGTAAAAGAAAGTGTCAGAATGCAATGGCATAGATGTGGCCTTATAGCATCTTGGGAATTTGTGGAGGAACATATTGAGAGAACAGCAGAGTCTGAAGATCAGTTTGCTGATAAAGCAACAGTGCAAAAGCACAGCGAGAAAAAGTGGGGGGCGATGGTCATTACCAAATCGCTTCAGTTTCTTCCCGTGATCATTAGCGCTGCCTTGAAAGAGATCACATCTGCTACCAATGAATCTGCAGGGCCTACCAGCCATGGTAATATGATGCACATTGCATTGGCTGGAGTGACCAACCAGATGAGTTCACTCCAAGATAGGTGTGAAAACTGACTTTCTTACTTCTGTGATGACAAAATTGTTTTTCCTCATTTTTATTATTTGCTTGAATTGCTTCTACTTATACATTAATGGAGCATGGGATGATCGATAAAGACTGTTTCCATTCATATTTTGCAGTGGTGATGAAGATCAGGCTCAAGAGAGAATTAAAAAGCTGGCCAAGATACTCAAGGATCAAGAAGTCAGTTCCAGTCTCCGAAATGCAGGAATTGGGGTAATAAGTTGCATCATACAAAGGGATGAAGGAAGAGCGCCTATGAGGCATTCATTTCACTGGACAGCTGAGAAGCTTTACTTTGAGGAAGAGCCCTTATTGCGTCACCTAGAACCTCCACTATCAATATATCTTGAATTGGTACGTTCATATTGTATGAGGAAGAGCAATTATTTAAAATTAGACTTTCTCATCCTCACAAGTTGATTCTATTTCAGGAAAAGCTAAAGGGCTATGAGAATATACAGTATGCACCATCCCGGGACCGCCAATGGCATTTGTACACCGTTGTAGAAAAGCCAAAACCAATAAAGAGAATGTTCCTCAAAACTCTTGTGCGTCAACCATTATCATACGAAGGCTTTGCCGGGTATCGAAGGGTTGACATGGAGACAGCTCGAGCTCAGCTGTCTATGTCTTTCACTTCAAAAAGCATTTTACGGTCATTGCTTGGTGCAATGGAAGAGTTGGATCTGAATGCTCACAATACGACTGCTAAAGCGGACCATGCTCATATGTATCTTTACGTTGTCCGTGAGCAACAAATAGAAGACCTTATCCCGTACACCAAGTATGTTGTTAATATTCCCCGTTTTGAACATAAGCATTTCCGGTTCCAACTTTAGAGTTTCTCATACTGGTAAATAACCATAGGAGAGTGGACTTGGAAGATGGGCAAGAAGAAGCAACCGTTGAGGCGTTGCTGGGTGAACTGGCTCATGAACTCCATACACTTGTTGGTGTCAGGATGCACAGATTAAATGTGTGTCAGTGGGAAGTGAAGCTCTGGATGACTTCTGCTGGACCGGCTAGTGGTGCTTGGAGGATTGTGGTAGACAATGTGACCGGCCAGACCTGCACTGTGAATGTAAGTCTGTGCTTGGTATCAGCCTACCAGATACTTCATCGATTGCAAGCCCCTATATGGTTTTGTTGTTCATAGCATGTTGATCGAAAATGCTGGTTTTGTAACATGTAGGTGTACCGCGAACTGGAGGATGCTAGCAAAACTGGCGGGCTTTATCATTCTGTTCTGTCCCATGGTCCTCTGCATGGTGTGCCCGTGAATGCACAATACCAGTCTTTAAGTATACTAGACCAGAAACGGCTGGTGGCTAGAAAAAGTAGCACTACTTATTGTTATGACTTTCCACTGGTAAATATCACCATTCTATTTATTTTGTCGTCTTGCTCTTTCCAGTTTTTCAATATGTCCATGACCTCTTGTTGCAGGCATTCGAGACAGCTTTAGAACAATCATGGACATCTCAGCCTGTGAATGCCACCAAGCCTAGGGTTCTCCTTAAGGCCACTGAGCTTGCGTTTGCCGATGCTAAGGGTTCATGGGGGACTCCTCTCGTTCCTGTCCAGCGTGCACCTGGTCGTAATGATGTTGGTATGGTGGCATGGAGTTTGGAGATGTTCACCCCAGAGTTCCCAAGTGGAAGGACGATTTTTGTCATCACAAATGATGTCACATTCAAAGCTGGATCTTTTGGCCCCAAAGAAGATGCTTTCTTCCTAGCTGTCACGGAATTAGCTTGCGCCAAGAAAATACCATTGATATACTTGGCTGCTAATTCTGGCGCTCGTATTGGTGTAGCTGAGGAGATCAAGAACTGCTTCAAAATTGGTTGGGCTGATGAATTGAGCCCTGAACGTGGCTTCCAGTATGTGTACTTGACTCCTGAGGATTATGCTCGCGTAGGTAAATCAGTTATTGCACATGAGCTAAAACTTGATAGTGGAGAAACTAGGTGGGTCATTGATTCCATTGTCGGCAAGGAGGACGGCTTAGGGGTTGAGAATTTGAGTGGGAGTGGAGCAATTGCTAGTGCATATTCTAAAGCGTATAGGGAAACATTTACGCTGACATATGTGACTGGCAGAACTGTAGGCATAGGAGCTTACCTTGCTCGACTTGGGATGAGGTGCATACAAAGACTGGACCAGCCAATTATTCTCACTGGTTTCTCGGCATTGAACAAGCTACTTGGAAGAGAGGTTTATAGCTCTCACATGCAACTAGGGGGACCTAAAATCATGGCGACTAATGGTGTGGTTCATCTGACTGTTTCAGATGATCTCGAGGGGATATCTGCCATTCTAAACTGGCTCAGTTACGTCCCACCCTACGTTGGCGGCCCACTTCCCATTCTGCCTTCACTGGATCCTCCAGAAAGGCCTGTTCAATACCTACCAGAAACCTCATGCGACCCTCGTGCTGCTATAACTGGTTCTCTTGACAGCACCGGTAAATGGTTGGGAGGAATATTTGATAAAAACAGCTTTGTCGAGACGCTAGAGGGTTGGGCAAGAACAGTTGTGACTGGAAGAGCTAAGCTCGGAGGTATACCTGTTGGAATAGTTGCAGTGGAGACCCAAACTGTGATGCAAGTGATACCTGCAGATCCTGGTCAGCTTGACTCTCATGAAAGGGTTGTTCCACAAGCAGGACAAGTATGGTTCCCTGATTCTGCGTCCAAGACTGCTCAAGCTTTGATGGATTTCAATCGAGAAGAGCTTCCCCTTTTCATCATGGCGAACTGGAGAGGTTTTTCAGGCGGGCAGAGGGACCTTTTTGAAGGCATTCTTCAGGCAGGGTCAAACATTGTTGAAAACCTCAGGACATACAAGCAGCCTGCATTCGTGTACATCCCAATGATGGGCGAGCTTCGGGGTGGAGCATGGGTTGTTGTGGATAGTCAGATAAACTCCGATCACATTGAAATGTATGCAGAAAGGACCGCCAAAGGAAATGTCCTTGAGCCGGAGGGTATGATTGAGATTAAGTTCAGGACAAAGGAATTGCTGGAGTGCATGGGCCGGCTTGATCAACAGCTCATAACTCTGAAGGAGAAACTTCAAGAAGCCAACAAAAACGAGGATCGCCTAGCTATTAATTCTCTACAGAAACAGATACAAGCACGTGAAAAGAGTCTGCTGCCTGTATACACTCAAATAGCCACCAAATTTGCCGAGTTGCACGACACTTCTCTTAGGATGGCTGCTAAAGGAGTAATCAAAGAAGTTGTTGACTGGTCGAACTCCAGATCCTTCTTTTACAAAAGATTGCATCGTAGGATCATGGAAGAATCTCTTGTTAGGACAGTGACAGAAGCTGCTGGTGATCATCTGTCGCATAAATCTGCCAAGGACCTGATCAAGAACTGGTTTGTGAACTCAAACACTGCAAATGGAAATGCTGATGCTTGGTTAGATGATGAAGCTTTCTTTAAGTGGAAGGAAGACCAGAGAAATTACCAAGACAAATTGCAGGAGCTCCGGGTCCAGAAGGTGCTACTTCAGTTATCTAAAGTTGGTGACTCAACACTTGATTTGCAAGCACTACCTCAAGGACTTGCTGCTCTGCTAAGCAAGGTACTCATCAGCCCTTCATTCTTCCCTTTAACCTTACTTGTTAAATTACTCGAGAAATCTGAAGCCAATTATTAAATCATATGCAGGTTGAACCAGCAAGTCGAGCCCAACTAGTGGAAGACATCCGCAAGGTTCTCAATTAGTAGTACCAATACAAATCATTTTTCTTACAGATTGTTGCTCAAGTAAGAATCTAGATGATCCTATGGTATATGTATTTGTTACCCTTGCATTAGCCTCCTAGAGTTCACGCAGGGTCTGCTGCCTATATAACGGCCAAATAAATAGTTGATCTGTTGCTATGATCAACATGTAAAGTAGTGTGTCATAGTTGTTTATGTAGATGTCATTAGCCTAAGGCTTCTTTAATGCTTCATTTGTACACCTCACTATGTGTTGGAGAATCTCTTCTATATATCCAAGCAGAGACCTTTTGTCAAAAAAAATTCCAGGTCCTTCCTTACAAATATAAACATGTCTATTTTCTTATCTCAGTTGGCAAAATGAACAGACATTGTTGCTGTTCAAGCAATTATGTCTGAACAATAATGTTCAGAATCAGCCCTAAAATTATCATGACAATGAAGTTTAGGTACTCTGTATGTCAGAGAGTTCGCATCACCAAGTTATATGCATATATAACTTGCGAGTATTTATGGTCTGCTCTGCATTTCACAGAACCTTATTACTTATTAGTTGGAAAATGCTTATAGTACTATAAAAAGTTTATGATGAGATTCTGCGAAAGTTTTCAAGTCTAGGGATATAATCAGACTTAAATATCTGCAAAGCATGTTGGAAGAACGTCTTCTGCTGCTCACTTCATGTACTGCTCCATTCTCTGGCATCCAATTATAAACATGAAACATCTACATGAACAAGAAACAAACAGAGAGGACCTTGTCAGTAATATGTATATGTAGATGAAGTAGATAACAGAAGATAGGATGATATCGTACCGCTCATTATGTCATTTCTTGCGGTGTTACATATGTGGACCTCTTGGTGCATATGGTACTCCAAACATAGGATTATATGCTGGATTCGTGGATGTCCTGGAAGTTTCGGAGCATGTGTTATGCATCTCTCATTTTCATAAGAATTACTAGAAGTTGAAAATGAGGCGGGATATGTATAAATTTCCTACTGTGGATTTGGAGGAGGAGCTGCATGCTGCTGTGGAGGATTGTGGCTTACATTCTCTTGGTCGAAGGTCAGTACTGTAGAGGAAGTGTTTGCAGGGACTGGTTGCTGAATCTAAAATTCAGTTTAAATAATAATTTTATTATCATAGTGCAGATCATAGTCATCTATACATTGGATTAATCAGACATTTTAATCGAGAATTTGCAGGAAGATCTAACAGTTATGTTTACATACCTCTTCTGATATACGGCTGGATGATGGAGCAGGGTATTCAGACCAGTTTCCCAAGTTTGGCTGCACTTGTTGCATGTTAGCATTCATCTGACCTTGCAGCTATACAGAGTTACAGAGAACAAATAAGATGATCGCACATTGCAGTGAGACGAGAGCGCTCTAGCTTCTGATACTTCACAAGATAAATTATCCTGGAGCCAGTTATTTGTTACTTACATTTTGTTGCTGTTGATTCTGAAAACTGGGAATATTATTTTCATTCATCAGCATCTGAGGGTCAGTAAAGTTATAGTTATTAGCACCATCTGCTACTCCGAGTCCCTGATGATCAACATTCACATAAGTTCAGATTTCAGAAGAGTTTCTGTCTAGGAAACAGCCCTGAAAATCGGATAATATTTATTTATGTACCTGTTGAAAGGTTGGATTAGGTTGCGTCTCAGGAGGAGGTCCATAGTTCGTCATCCTGGATATGATAACAGATGTTAAGGCTGTCATCTTCTGATTAAACATCATTTCAGGTACAAAAATTTCTATGTGCTTTGATGTGTACCTATCAGGAGCTGGAGCAGAAGAGCCTGCCTGGTGTTGGTTCATACTAATTGAGTGAAGCAGATTTGGAAGGGGCAGCACGCCAGAGTTCAATTGAGCAATGCGCTCTTGGAGCCTTATTGGGTCCAGGCTGCAAAATTTAGAGCTAAGTCAAATAAAATCGGTGCAAGAAGCAAGCCATGCAGGTACATTCTATGTAATTTTACACATTTTAAGATTTCACGTGATAAATACTTAGCATAGTTGAATAAGAATAAGAGATGTTGTTAGCTAGGGATAATAGCATACAGTGACGCATCAGCCATAACCATCGTGTTAAACACATCTTGATGCAAACCAGGCCACAGCTCAGATCTGATGAAAGTAGCATCAATGCATTAAAAAAAATGGACAAACTAATATTTTTTGATTTACCATAGATTTATAGCAAGATTATGAGAAATAGGAAGATGAAATCTCGTGTAAATTCTCAATGTGAAGAGAGACTTAAGGTAGCATTTTTAATGAGAAAGATGATCTATATATTTGCTTTTTACCCTAAAATAGAATCCACGGAGCCATCACGGACCATGTCATTGAACATGCTTGGTGTTATCGCACACTGGCTGAAGTCCATAGCTGAATTACGAGCAAACTGAGTGTTCTGTCGTCGCCTGAGAGATGAGCAAAAGATTATAACCTTATATATTTCCACCAGTATCAAATTTCATTATTTAACAGTTAATGTAATCTAGGCATGGCTTTTTTCAGTACCTTCTTGCGGCCCTGTAAGGTCTACCATATGGATAAGTTTGTTGTTGCACTGGTGGCTGTGGCATTGTATAGTGTCTGCACAGAGAAATCTCAGAACTGCTAACTAAGTTGAATTTCATTAGAGTATATACTGTGTAGTGAGGACTGAGGAGTCTTATGAGAAAATATCACCTTTGCCCATTAGCTGAATTACGCTGTTGTTGCAGCTGCTGCTGGTAGTAGTAGTAGGCTGTAGGCCCTAAGTTCCTAGGTAATCTTCGAGACGACCTTGTTGCCCAATGAGAAGTGGGATTACAAGGTACTTGTGATGAAGACCTAATGCATAAATATGTAAAACATCATGGTAATGTTTACCAATTGCGAATAAGTTATCATCAATAGAGATACATACCCTTGATGAGCTGCAGGAATGTTGTTACCATCAAATGTGCTGTTCTGCATATATGTTTGATACACTGAACTACTTCCATCTTGCACCTGAGACTGTGTAGGAAAATGTATTAATTAGAGTGTGCTAAGCAGGTCCTTACAGAAGAAATAATTTTGTAGTTATATTGATGAGTTAAAAGATGTATTCATCTCACAGCAAATTGAGCAGAAGAGTTATGGAAAGCAGGCTGAGGAGCCATGGATGGCTGCTGACCATTGTTGCTGCTTATATTGCATTCATTCTGTGTGCTGTTAGCTGCTTGTTGTGCCAACTGTTGAGAACTGTTATTAGTCTGGAAATCTCCCAGTGTCCTGATCATAAAATGTATAGATGAGCTTAACTGTGCCATGAGACTGTAAAGCTGCTCAAAAAACTAATTAAGCTAAACTTGCAGGTCAGGAAAGAAGATGAAGAAGAACAAATTAGCGTTTGGTTAAAACTTACGGGACTTGTCGCTCTACGCCATTTTGCACATTTTGATCAGGACAGAATGTGGCCGCCTGAGCAGTTGGTTCTGCAATGACAGCCCTCTCTGCAACTCCACTTTGTACAGGACTGAAAGTGCCCGCCTGTTGAGTTTGTTGTGTAGTGACTTGCTCCTCCATAGGCTGAGGGTTATATGTGGCCTCCTGGGTAGTTGGCTGCTCTGCTCCACTCTGGATAGAGTGGGAAATAAAAGTTGCTGGCTTGTCATTTGGCTGTGCATCATTATTAGTAGCTTGTGGTGTCTGAAATGGCTGCAATGTTGAAACACATAAGGTCATGATATGTGTATATTCACAAATTTTGATATTTACTCTGAAGTTAATGTGATTTGCAGGGAAGTTGAATACCTCTGTCAATGCGCAAGCAATCAAGTCCTCGTCTGTTAGCTGCATTGGTTCATAATCAACCAGGTAATCAGTGACTGAGATTGGAATAAATTGGTCAGATACCTGACTCTCCGTAAATGAGGTAAGATTCATGGATAGATTATTGTTGGTTTCTGCTACAATGCCAGTTGGCTGTTTGTTGCAAGAACTAATATTATTTCCCTGTGCTGACACTGCAGGAGCTTCTTCTTGTGTTGCTAGCCCAACACAAGCATTTTCGAAATCAATATAAGTACTCTGCATATGGCCATTCCAGAACTGATTTCCTGCTTCTGCTGCTGGCTCTATGATCATGCTCTCGTAGTCGCCAGAGTTTGGCATCCCTTTGATTTCTCCCATGATTTGATCAGCATCAGCTTGTACTGGTACCTCAGAAATTTCAGTTCCGGATTGTAACAAATTACTGTGATCTTCAATTGGCTGCTTTCCTATTGACACAGCTGCTGTGTCATTGTTGTTAGCATTATTCTGGCTAGGCAATGATGGCATTGTGGATGATGGGTTATTATTACTTCCGAAACTCCAGAATTTATTAGGGTTTTCATCGGCCAGCAGCACTCCAGAGGAAAGTGCATCTCCATAGGTCTCATTGTTACCTTGGCTTGTTGCAACTGGAAGCACTTCTGAAGATGCATTCCCAAATTGAGCAGCCATGTTTTCAACTCTAGAGAGATTCTGATTACCGCCAAGCGGTAAATTCCCGTTTTGCCCCTGGTTGATCTCATGGTTACTAAGGTTCATCCTCGAGTAGTCCGACCCCCAACCTTGTCCCCCATCAAATGACATTGTTGCCATCACTCCCGGCGATGAACGTCCTGGTAAGGCTCCTGATAATTTCATATCTTGCCACTGAGCCCTGCGTACATTGTATGGCTGCTTATTTCTAGCATGTTCCAACTCATACTCGGCCTCTTCCCACTGCGGCGGAGGTTGTCTTTTCCTAGGCCCCCTCGGCCTCCCTCGGGGGTTTCTCACCACCGGACTTTCTTGCTGCTTCTGTCTAGCTAAGTTATTGTTGCGCTGAGCCATCACCGCCAAGTCACGAAACGTCGAGCTCGAATACTATGCGCAAAAATAAGGTCATAAATGCTTTGAATGTATAAAAGTTCTACCATATGATCAGACTAGGCACAGAATCATCTAACATGGTAATTAAGGCACCAATTATCGCGGTCATACGATGACGTACCATTGGTAATATGGTGGTTCCTTGACCGCCCTTGGCTGCTGCCACTTGTGGAGGAAGAAGTGAGGCTTGTGTCCCATAGCCTGCTGCACCATCCATCTGTACTCCATTTACAAATGCGCAATGCTGAGAAAACAAGTCTGTCACATTTGGTCTAGCAAAGGCCACAAATCCCTGCAAATTCCACAACTTAAAACTTGCTCTAGCTAATATTTTATAGCATGACTGTTGCTCAAAAATAGACAGTAACCCAGTGTAGAAGAGATCAAGAGAAACACTGTACCAATGGATCGTATTGCGACGAATAAACTCTTGGGTTACTCAGTGATACACCCTGAGAAGCAGCCGCGAATCGAGATGCTATTGATGATGATCCTGCATTATGATCAATAGCAACCTGTGGCTGTGGATTGAGATCTCGATGTTCACTATTGCTCCAGGCTTGTTGTACATTATTGTTAGAGGGTGGAAGAATAACATTGTTAATGGGGGCTTGTAAGTTATTACAGTTGAATGTTGCTGGTGGCAGATTAGTGAGTTGAGCGGCGGCTGAGGAAGTGTTGACTTGTGGTTGTGTAGGAACATTGTTTTTGTACTGAGCTAGCAGAAGCGTGCTGCTGGTTGAGGGTGATGACGGTTTAGTAGTACTACCCGGCTGCACGGCCGGGCTGCTCCACTGGACCGGTTGAATAGCGTCTGGAGCTCGGACTATATAACTGGTTCGAGAATGCAAAACAGAGCCATTGCTCCTCTTTTGTGCCTAATTAAATCAGCATATTGCAGGTCGATGAACAGTAAATAAATATGGATATGAACAATAATATAAATCCTGATATGAATAATAAAATTTGTAGTGATGAACAATAAATGGACCAACCTTTTCAACTTCGAATTATGATTGTAATAAAAAAAAAACTTCAAATTAAGATGGAGAGAAAACTGAAAATTAAAAATCAATATTGTTTATCGGCCGGTATTATTTTTATTGTTCATCCGAATATATGTCTATTGTTCAGTGATTCGCAAATTCTGAATTTTAAAACATGATTCTCATTATATCCATTCATGAAAATCAAGTTTGAAAGATCCTACTGATATTCAATGTGTATGAGATATGTACCATAGAATCACTAAATCCAGGCGGACCGTCGTCGTCAGCGGAGGAGTTACACCATTGTTGCGGCGTTCTCGTGGCGTCTTCGCCCGACTGACCGTGCTGAAAATCATCAAATAAAATGAAGATTCATTTACAAATAGAGCATCCTCTAGATTTCTTGTCACGAATCGAATTGTTGAATATTTAAAATTGCTTTAAATCAAATTACCTGAAGAGTCGCATGATTATTCGCTTGAGTGCGATTCGAGTCAGGCAGCTCCGGCAACCGAAAGTCTTTACTCTCACCCATCAAGAACTTCTCCAGTTGGATATACTGATCCTCCGTGAGGATATCGTCCTGAGGCTCCATTGAAACCTAAAGAAATCAAGAGGGATGTGATACTGAAAGATTTCATAAGCTAGTTCATTACATAATTCAACAAAAGTTAATGAAACGAGTCCACACGTGCTAATATATGTATGGATCCATACAACATTTTTTGAAATATTATTATTTGGGAATTTTCATTACTAATTTTCCATTTTTACTTGAAGAATTTATAGTATTATTAAATTTGTTACCAACATTGGCAAAGGTCATACAGATTAAAAGCCCAAACTGCCCATGAATTCACCCTAAGATGAAATTTTCTATAGCATGATGACGTAAGGGTAAATGAGTAAAATTCATTGGAATTATGTATTATCACAAAAGTAATTTGTAAATGTTAAAACAATTAAATGGTGCACACGATCTCTGACGTCATGAGATCATTCAATACCTTATTCATATTCTTGTTTTCTACTACTTTTCAATATGACTATTTGATCCGCTGACGTAAGCGAAAAGGGTAAAGAGGGAATTTTAAATTAACCAACCCCCAGTCATTAAATAACCTAAATAAATTAAAGAAAGAAAGAATACTATCCACATAAAAAGATTTTTTTTTTTTTGAAAAAAGATTTTGACTTTATAATTTATTTCAACGCTCTAGTCTCCTATGATCAAACATGAGACTGGGTTTGACTTCCAAGTTGGGTTAACAGGGGACAGAAGTCCGTATCATCCATGGAAATCAGTGCGGACAATTACATACGGACCTACCGCACGAGCGGCACCTAGTCAAAAAAAAAAGAAGGTGAATAATTATTAAAATTTACATACCGGTGAAAATCTATTAATTGTCTTAAAAACATTTAGGAACTGCTTCATGTGTTGGAACTTTGATAGGGGCACAGAGTGTGTTTCTCATTCATGGACGTTAGATTATGTATAAAGATCGAGTTATCGTTTGTCCGATCCTTTTCTTTTAAAAAAATAAATAAAAATAAGAGTACAGCAAGTCGAATAGAAATCTAATGTGGTTGAGACATTTTGAGAGAAAAAATATGATAGAATTGAACGAAAATATTGTTGATGGGAAGTAAAAGAATGCCAGAAATTCTTACCGGAAGAGGCTCTCTCTCTCACTAGACTAGAGGGAGAAAGGAAGTCGATCGTCTGCTATAATGGCACACACTTTTCGAAAATCAGATTATGATTCTCGGAAACTAGAGGCAAAAGGTAAGAAATCATAAGATGAATATTGGGGTATGTGACCAGACACAAAACCTGGGAAATAGATGAAGACAACTGTCACTCGACTTTCATTTTTTTGGGGCTGTTGGAAGTCAGGGAGATGCGAGAAATGGAAACATATGGTTGATGAAATGGGAAAGATATATAATTTGAGGAGAGGAAGTAAATAAATGTATGTATTTAATAATGAGAAAGTCGTTTAAATCTGTAATATATGATACATTTTCTATCAATTAAAGCGCATGTCTCTAATATTGATTCTCATCCAAAGATCAGACTTTCTAACAAAAGAAATAGGTGCGGTCACCAGGAATCGAACTCAGGACTTGAGGCATTGCGAACAACCCCTCAACTAACAGGCCACGACGTTAATTCTATGACTTCAATAGTAATTTTTTTTAATAAAATAATGTAATTATTGATTTTGCTATTATCATTTATGGGTTGGAAAAAGTAGAACCAAGACTTTGTAAGTAATTGAAGGGAGAGTTGAATTATGTTGAACTCTGAATATGAATGGTTGCTTCGTCTCCATTATTTATTTTTTCTTTCCTTTTTTGTATTAAAAAAGTCATTATTGTGACTAATTTCGATTTCCATTTAGATTCCGATGGTACAAATATATTTTAGGATATGGCTTGTAGCATTTGGACTTGGTTTTCATATGTTAGTTATGCATACATGAATTGATTGAACTCTGTAACAAGTATATATATCAGCTAGCTAGAATCATATTATTAATTATTATATTTTTTATACAATTTTGCAAGAAAAATAGGTTGCATTAATTTTAGAATCATTGACTTTACTTTTTCAAATGTTAAAGAAAAAGTTCTTCTATTTTGAGAAAAATAAAGTCAACTATTACAACTTTCAATAAATTACATGAGACGATGTAACGATCATATTTATTAGTTGATCAACAAAATTACTTTTTCAAATTCAATAAGCTTACTTTTGGTTTTTTTTTTTTTTGATAGGAAGTTGGGGTAGGGACTTGAACCCGGGTGACTTTGCACCGATGGAACCCTCTTCGACTGAGGAACTCCTCTTCGCCCTTACTTTTGGTTTTGTTGTTGACTAGATTGTTGTATAAATTCCACCAAGAGATGGATAGGCATTGATCTATATTGTGGACTTGTGGTTATTTTCAAGAGGCCATATACGTTTCTGTTTTCTTCCCATTTACAAATGAAAGATTGGAATTCTTGATTTTTAACGTAGTCAAAAAATTTAAAGTGATTCGGTTTCTGAACCTACTATCGCAAAGAAGAAACGAACAACGAACAACTCGTTGCACATTAGTTTTCCGTTGCGAAAAATGATAATAAACATTCGAACTGATTTGATTTAAGTCATATCAGAAAAATCTGAAAATCATGCTGTATTTGGTAACCGGGAGTTGGCTAATATTATTAACTGTAAAAAGAAATCAAATAGGCTGGAGTAAGGTTTGGTTTTTACACTGGAGCAGAGCTCTCACTTATTGCACGTGTGCTTCTGAAACGCATACCCGACCCGCTTCATACAAGACGGGTTCTATCATAGAACTTCTATGTCAGGGCAACAGCCCAAAACCACAATCCTTTAAACTAAAATGGGTCGATGGCCCCGAACCGAAGCGAGGCCCATTAACATAAACCCTAAATCCAACAGCGTGTATTAAATCCAAATTCTCTCTCTATCTCGCCGCACTCGCCATTGGAGCTTAAGCCGTCGACGCAGAGTAAGCAATCAAGAAACTCGTACGGGCTCAGCTTCTCGTAATTCAGTCCCCTACTTACCCTAATTTTGATGATTATTAGGGAGCTGTGTGTTGGAGACATTCAGGTGATTGAAGATGGTGGCTGCAAAGAAGACGGTGAGTATTTCTGGATCTCTAGAGAAATAGATGAATTTTGAGATGTGGGATTGAGTTTTTGTTTGTAAAGTTGGTAACTTGATTATGATTTTGTGTTTTGGGGTGTTTTTAATTTTGTTTGTGTTGTGATGTGTGCAGAAGAAGACCCATGAGAACATCAACAGCAGGCTAGCTCTTGTGATGAAGAGTGGCAAATTCACGCTGGGGTACAAAACGGTCCTGCGTCAATTGAGGAGCTCTAAAGGTAGAATCTTTGCAATGTTTATGTAGAATTGGGAATTTGTGATTGTTCTGCATTGTGAGGATTTGTGTAGTTGATTGGCTTTTTATTGATTTGGAAATGTAGGTAAGCTTATTATCATCTCCAACAATTGTCCGCCATTGAGGAAATCTGAGATTGAGTACTATGCAATGCTTGCCAAGGTTCAAGTTCAGCATTTCAATGGAAGTAAGTGCTTGTTATTATACTTGTAATTTTCATTCTTACGAGTCTTTTTATGTTCTGCTAGAATTGTGAGCTGAATGTTTTTAACTTCGTAAGACATAATTTAAGGCTTGTGTCATACATGTTATGTGTAGGTAGTTTAGTGATGGTTTGCAGCTCAAGCAAGAGCCTCTCAGTCTGCAGTTAGTTGTTCATAGTCGATATGCGGATTCAGTACCATTAATGATATTGCCTTAATGATTAGCAGACATTAGCTTATCTTTTAAAGCAAGAGGCATGCCTCACTGGCACCAAATGTCTAGTTATCTTAAAGCTCACGTCACTATATTAGGATTTTAGCTGTTTATAAGATTTGGACATCAAAATTGCATCAGGGAGTTATTTCTTTTAAAATATTGTATTTTATAGTTTTAGCCGGTACACTTTATTTTCATCTATTCTTGAATAAAATATTTTGCTATGTACGTACTTGGAGTTCCTGTCATATTGTATAACTGATCAATTATTTTCCGTATTGAACATATATTTTTATTTCTTCATCTATGTATGGTTAGAAGAATCTAATTAGGTGGCTTAATGAATATACTTTCACGTTATTCAATCATTGCTTATGTCTTATTCTGTTCAGTAAGTTGATCTCAACAATGAGAGGTGTGATCAAATAAATCATCACTTTTTGCAGACAATGTTGATCTTGGAACAGCCTGCGGAAAGTACTTCAGGGTTTCCTGCTTGAGCATATCCGACCCAGGTATAGTTTCAATCCCCACTTTTAGTTCTAAAATACCTCCGATTTGATATCATTATCATTATTACCAAGTGTTACAAATATCCAGGTGACTCTGATATCATCAAGGCTCTATCTGGAGACCAGTAATTCAATGCGCCCAAGCAGAAAATTTGAAGTCCTAGTTTTTTTTTGCAGTCAACTTCAGAATTTGTACCCTTTGCTAGACAAACACCAAATTGAAATCATATTAAGATTGGCAGTGTTTGAATCTTTCCTAATTCTTGTATGTTTACACATCTTTTTCCAGTTATCTATTTTATTTTATTTTTTGCTTATGAAGACGATTGATTTTAATGTAACCCCAAATTGTGTTTTTAAGCTTCTAATTTTGTACCTCTCCATCTGGTCCATCTTCTCATTGTGTAGCTAAAATTGTTAGTGACTGACAGTTTTGTGTTCTGCTGAAGACATTATAAATAGAGCAGTGCAAGACACAATAAGACTTCATTAGATGCATCTGTTATCTAAGTCTAACCAGTCGTGGAGAGAAGATTGTATTCTCTGCATCATGAAGACTTGAAACTCTATCATCTGTTTTTTTTTTTTGATTCGACTAAAGCCACCAAAAAGATAACAGATACCCTGTAAGTCTAATTGACATCCACTACTACTACACTTACTGCAATATTTGCTTCTAAAGCCACAACACTTATTGAATACTCTTGGTGCCTAAGTACCACTTTGCAATCCCTTCAGTCTGCGACACTCCATATCACACAGATTAGTCTCCTTATCTCACTGGCCTTGTCATCCTGTTGCCACTCTACTTGAGCCTCAGTGGGACTTGCTCCTGCCTTCCAGCAGCACCTTGTGAGCTAGGAGTTCTCCCTCACTTCTTCGATACACCTTTTGATAGTGGAGACTGTGTAAGGACACTTTGAGTTTCGAAATTTCGCCCACCATGCTACTCGGGCCTTCACTAGATCTCCTACCACCTCAACCGATCTTTTTTGGTCTTGAAAGCATCTCTTGTTTCTCTGCTTGGTCATAGCTTGTATCCTCTGCATCAAAATTCGTCAAGAAGGGTTAAATATCTGTCATTTGATTGGTTTGTCACTTTTCTTTCAACTATATACATTGATACACAGCTCTTCTTTTTTTTTTTTGATAGAATACACAGCTTTTTAACCCCCTGTTTGGTTGCAGGAAAAATGAAGAGAAAGCAAAATTTTAAAGATGGAAAATGAAATCTGAGTGTTTGGTTACAAAGAAAGTATATGAGAAAGAAAACTAATCAGAAATTGGATTGGAAAACCGATCCGATTTTCATCGAAACAAATCCTCCCGAAATTCAGAGGAAACCAAAATCTCGAATCAACGCAAACGACGCAATGACGAAATCAGGCGACGCACGCCCTAATCCGATCGTCAGTCGCGTTCCTGCAACTACCTCAAAACTCATGGCCAGACGGGTATTTCATCCTCCGATGCCGCTATACTCTCCGCCAAGATCTCAGCAACATACTCCACAGGTATGTTGATCCTTTTTTGCTGTTCAGCTGTTGTTGTTTTAACAACTGCTCATTGGATTTTAAGGGATATATCAAATTTGGTTGTGAAGTTTGATTGTTGATTGAAGTTGTTCATTTCTGGATTTGATTAGCTATTCATAGGGATTAGCTGAGAACTGGTTGATTGCAAAAAATCAGATAGAACAAATCGAAATGGATTTATGAACTTTTTTTAACCTTCTAGGTTGCAAAAAAGCAGGCTAGTAAAACAACTGCTCAAAAGTACAAGGGTTGCTTTGAGCAGCACCCTTACTGAAGCTAATCAAAACCTTCCCACACTCCCTGATTCATTAAAAACACATCAGTCATACTGCAACAAGCTTAGCTTAGTGGCACGACAAGTAAAATAATATATTACAATTAAGGAATTAGGAATACACATACTTCACTTGATCCTCATCATATCCAGTGTGGTGCTTAAGGGTGTCTGTCCAGGCTGGAGTCTTTTCCAGGGCTTGACGCGCAGCATAAACCGCATATGCAGCTATTTAACAATCTACAACTTTAGTTGCATTTTTTGATTGGGTCATCTTCTTTATTTCTTGGTCTAATTTGGTTTATCTTTGAGTATCACTTTCTTCTTTTTCGCTTGATGAACTGTTATCACTAACTTTTTTTACCCTTTTAATATCAAAGCAGGAAAACATCGATAATATGAATGGGAGAGATAGCATACTGAATATGATGGATAGAGGACATTTTATTGGAAATTCATCACAGGTTTTGATCATTACACTGATTTTTTATGTTATTAAACATGTATTGGTAATTTTTATTCATATGTTTCCTATCAGTTTGCATATTTGTGTGTTGGTAATTTTAATTCAAGGTTTTTCTGTTAGGTTTGTAGGTATTGGATTATTTGCTTTAGATTCTGTAAATAGGAATACTGAGCTTAATTGTTGGTATTCACCTAATTCAGATTGAGTTTTATTTTCCTGCTTGTGTGACTTTCTGTTTGCTTCCTGAACTTTTAGCTGCAGATTATGAAATTGAGAATATCTTCCTTATAGGCTAAATTTGTGAGTGTAATTAGGTTAGTTGTCATACCTCCAACAATTTGGCGTATGTAGTAAGTTGATTTGCTGCTGATTTGCTGATTTGTAGATACAAACTGAGGAAGAAGAATATAGAAAATGGGCTGCAGTTTGTAATGTTATTTACTCGGCACATGTAACTTCAGTAGTTTCACTACTATTTCGCTTTAATGTGGGTCAGTTTGTCTCAAAAGATGGGGATTATCAAAGACAAATTCTTATGGGTAGGCTTACAATGATGGAGGATGAAGATTGTAGGAATCAATTGCGTATGGGGAAAGACGCATTCTGTAGATTAGTTCATATTTTAAGAGAAACTGGAAGATTAAAGGACAATTGTCGTAGTAGTGTTGAGGAGCAAGTTGCTAAATTTCTTCATATTATCGGTTGATCAAGCTATCACTCCGGATGTGATTCTTGCTCGCGCATTTATTGGTTGCGGTGAAGAAATGCACAAACTGTGGATATCTACAAAATTTGGCGAAGATATATTTGATCTAGATGAGATCTAGATCACAAGATGTTTGCTCTGGGCTGATTTGCTGCTACTGAATTTTACATATTTACTACTTACTGAATATTTGCAACTGAATATTAGTTGCTGAATATTTGATCTTCGATTACACAAACTGTGTAATAATTTTCCTGTTATGCTTTGTTTAGAATTTAGATGACAGGATGTTATGCTTTGTTTAGATGACAGGATGTTATGCTTATCTAGTTAACAGGATGTTATGCTTTTTTTTCATTATATTTTCTTTCCAAGCTGTTTTTAGGTAAACCAAACATGATATTATTTTTTCTTAAATTTTCCATTAAGTTTTTCATGTGCAACCAAACACACAAAAAAAGAAAATTTCATTTTCCAGAAAAATAATTTCTCACTCATTTCTCTTTTGCTTTCTTTCCTTTACACTTTCTTACGACCAAACACAACGTAAAGGTATAGCTTCTGTATTAATCTCATGAATAGTACATTTAAGTTCCTTGCTTCTGTCATCTTCTTCCTGCTATACTGTCTTCTTGATGGCATATGTAAATTGATACCCACATGACACACATTCTCCTCTCATTGCATTTATATTTTCCTCTTTGAAAGGGGCTTGAAGCAAAGGCGTGGGAAGCTGGAAGTTCCGAAATGATGATACATGGTAACTGAAATGTTGATTTCATATGCTTTGATGTTCGGTTTAGGGGAGGGAGTTTACCCTTGTTGAGGACTTATCAGATGCTGAATTTTATCCCCTAGTTTGATTGTTTTGCCATGGGGCACACTTAAATGAGAACCACTCTTATGACGAGAACTTAAGGACACATTTTGCACCTTGTAGATTTGTCCAAAAAGTTTGTTTTTTTTGTCATTTTGCACTTTATGGATAAAGGAGAATTGTTTGAGATCCAATGACTCGAATTAGTCTATAGATTCTCATTTGAGCGCTCCTTGTTATGCCATTATAGACCTGATCGCTCGTATTGGATGGCTTCTTTCTTCTTATCTATAAGCTCTGGACTGGAACGGGCCAGAAATGAGTATGTTTTGGTAAGGTTGTGAAGCCTGGTACCACAAAACCATAAAAAAGATGAAATACAAGTTTCTTAAACTCCATGTTGTCCTCACTCTGATGAGTGATGACTAATGTCACTTTTGTGCTCATCATCATTTATTCATCCTTAGTATTGTACGCCATGTGAGCTGAAAACCCACTTCCTTGGTCATCAAAGGTGAATACAAAACATGGATAATGGCAGGAAGCATGAGTGGTTTTGTTTGGGGTGGCAAGTGTGCCGACACGAATGATCATCTCTTGGCCACCTTTTTTTACCGCCTCAAATAGAGAACCAAACTAAAAAACCACACTCTGTGAATTGTGACAACTTTTTCAGGCCATGGTAGAAACTCAGATGTCAGATAACAGCAAAGTCTAGCCAGTAAAAAGAACACGCGCAGTCAAAATGTGTCAGCAAGACAGAGTGATGGGTGCATCCTTTCCTCCTCGTTGTTGTTGTCGTCACCACCACCACCACCACCACCAAATGGTTGATTAGCACATGATGTCGATCGAGAGCTGCAGGGATAGTAATCAGCAGGTCAAACCAAGTTTGGTGCGTAGTCTCTCTCAATATTAGCAGAAGAGTAAATGAATGCATCACCATCAGAGGGGCATGGGCAAGGATACTGATGATGCTGATTCAATAATTGAATTTCATCATCTCACCTCTCGTTGTCTATTTATTTGCTTCTTCTTTTGCATAACTCCTCTTACTCCACAGCTAAAAAATAAGCTTTTTCGGATCAATGATGAAGGCCTCTCATGTGTTCTCCCTAGCACTCGTCGCAACTTCTTTATATCTGGTATCAATAACCATCATCAACAGTCCATCTCCTGCCGCGTCTTCAGTGCAGTTTATGCAGAGACCTGCAACATTATTTACCAGCAGAAAATTGGTAAACCTACACCAGGTAGTGATTTACGCAGTAATCTATTTATACTTTTTTAGTTTCTATTCTACCAACGCAACTTTGTGTATTAACTAATAATTTACCCATCACAGGATCGGAAAAAGGCAGTCTTGATGCAAAAGGAAACTATTTATTCAAAAGAACAGGAGAGCAAGCACAGTGAAGATATCTTAGAGGGCGAGGAGGCTATTTACCACACTGATTACCATGGAGTAACTACTCACCCGGCTCCCACTCCTATAAAGCATCATCTCAAGCCATGACAGTCACATTATAGCTCCAGCGCGCTGCCCTGGGAGTTTGAATACTAGTTTACAGTGTACACTCTAGTAACTTATGTATCATTCGTAGAACAGAAATATAATGAACATTATCAGTACTAGAAGTCAGCTACGCAACAACTGCTTATTCACATAAATAGAGCAACCAAACCAGTAAACCATCATCTGCTTTCCATGGAAGCACATTCAACACTCACAGTCCAGCTTTCATTGCTCTAATGATCAGTTGTGAAACACTAAAGAACAAATGTGACCATTTGGGGAGGCGCCACAAATTTGTTGTTTTCATGTATGGGTCTGAACACCTTGCGTCTAATCATGCTTACTAGACAAAAATGTCTTTATATATAATATAATGCATCGTGGTCATTCGACTAGTCCACATGCCTTGTTGTGTTAAAACTGTCCCTACAATATCTGGCGCGGTAAACAGAACGATTCATAATCGAATTATCAAATCACTCATTGACATCAATGAGCTTAAGATCCATGCATATGATTACGATAGCTCAATTGCTGGTCAAATAAAAATTTGGGCACTTTTTTCAGTATGCAAATCTAGCAGAGAAGGCATAAAATTATTCATTCAGTCGAGAAAACATGAGTTGTGACAACACAAAGAACAAAAGGAAAAAGAGATACTTTCATAAAGAAAAATCACCAAACTGTTACATACTAAAGTTTAGCTCCAGCACCTGATCAAATTACAAGATGTTGCAGATTCTGGCCCAGTGTTCAGCTTCTTATGGCTCGACCAAGGGAGTGCTCAAAGAATCATGAGACTCGTCGAGATTGTTTACTGCATCCAAGTCGTTCGCTTTTGCCCACAAAATAAAGTAAAGCCCTATTATCACTAGCACTGCTCCTACAACGCTGTACAAAAACAAACAATGAAGTATGAATGAGTGTGCCTCTTGGGTAATCATACAAAAGCCCTATTAAGTACCTGCCCAAGTGAGTAGCACTTCCCAGCACAACTGTCTGTAAAAGAATGGAGAAAAAGATGAGTAGGGGATTGAATGCAGCAGTAAATACAGGTCCCTTCTTCTTTACGCTCCATGTCATCAAGTAGTAAGCCAGTCCTGTCACAAAAAATCCCTACAAAGACAATCCAGTTAAATCAGCAGAATTAGTCAGTTGAGCATCATTTAGTGACAAAGCAGCAAAGCCAAACAACTGCTATAGGAAATAGATTAATCGCTTACTCCAAGTAGAAGAACAATCAAGGTAAGGCCGTTCAACCACTGAAGTTTCCACGCTGATGTTGAGGTCACAAATACTGAAACTATTGCTGTTTGGATGGTCCCAAACAAGCTCATAATTGCAGTTAAGGATATTTCTGCTGGGTATAACCGAATGACATGCCCCTACATATCATTACATTACTCGTAAGCTTTACATAACAGAAAACAGTTATGTAGTCCTTAGGAGTCCCAGTCGGTAGGTTGTGTTCTTACCAGTAAAACATACCAGAGGCTTGTTGCTAATATGCCTACGACAATCATAGTGCATCCAATTACTTCATCACTCGTTGCCTCAAGCTGGATTGTATAAGAATAAGATGTAGATTTCAGTAATACTGGTCCTTTCCATAACACCAATGCCAAAGCTCCCCCTGCCGATATAATCAAACCCCATATCTTTGCTTGTCCTATGATACTCCGACACTTGAGTTTTTCTTGTTGGAATATCAAAGCTAGTACAAATACTATGACGGGGACTAGGTTCAAAGCAACACTTTGGTATGTGGATGACACATAATCTAGGGACATCGTCAGTAGTGTTTGGCACAGAGCAACTCTGTACAAGGGGGGAACAAGCAACATCCGTGAATATACAGGCATCGTAACTACACTATCAGATGTATAAAGCAGGAAGCCAATGTCAATAAGAACAACACTTCGAAGAAGATACAAGGCTATTCGTATGTGAATTTTGAAAAGCAGTAATAGTCTCCGGACTTACTGTAACAGCCCAAGCAAAAATGCATAGCAGATAATCTTCAAGGAGAGAGGTGGTCTCTTGTTTCTGCAATGAAAATGAAGCATGAATATTCAATACAACAGAGCTGTCAGTCAAACACACCATGAAAATCATTCATCAAAAAAAAAAACACACCATGAAAATCATGGAATTAAGAGCTCACCTTTCCAGAAAGAAGGCAAGAATAAAGAGGACAAGGGTTGCAATGACATGTTCGTAAACAACAATGACAAGAGCGCTGACGCCGTCGTCAACAATATATTCAACCAGTATCATGAAAATGGCCAGGGATAGTTCATATAAGGCCAAAAAGATGTAAGCTTTGCTCACATCAAGAACTCTTGCTACCTTTCTCCAAGCATCCATGTCTGCACTGCACATGGGGAAAATGTAGTTTTTCTTACGCTTTGCCAATTGCCTGATTTTAATCTAGTGGTGTCCAGAGTTGGCATATTGAGGTTAGGTGAAGACACAGAAGATGGAGTTGAAGGTTTGGTCAGGGGTACTGAGTCAGGCTTGTCGCTGTATACTATCATTTGGCCTTTGCAGTCGCACTAAATTTAATCCAAGATCCCATCTGAAGCTTAACCAGAAACAGCTTAAATCAAAAAAAAAGAAAAAAAGAAAAAAAAGAAACAGCTTGCTTCGGAGGGCTGGGGATCCAAGGTCTGATTGAGAAAAATCTTGTATTATTGGCGAAATGGTGGTGGAAGTTGATAGAAGGGGAAGGGGGGTTATGGAGGCGAATGATCATAGAAAAATATGGCCTAAAGCAAATTCAAGACCCGGTGAATGTAAAGTACAAGTCAAGCAGAATTTCGAGCACATGGAGGAATATCATTAAAACAGTTCAAGGAAACACGGAAATTGCATTGGCTTTCAGGGAGGGGATCAAGTTCAGTTTGGGGAAAGGCAGTGAAGTATCTTTCTGGGAAGATAGCTGGACAGGTCCAAGATCACTAAAGGATCAGTACCCCAAGCTATTCTCCCTGGCAGACGTCAATAAAGCGAAGGTTTCAGAAATGGGCCAATGGGTTAACGGAGTTTGGCACTGGAAGGTGGTGTTTAGAAGACCACTGTATGAATGGGAGGAAGTGAGCAGAGCGGAATTGATGGAGGGTCTTCGGCATCTTCAGTTGAAGGAGAATGAAAATGATAGAATTGTATGGTCATATTCGGAAGATGGACTGTTTAGCACAAATACTTTAATGAAAGCGGCCTTGAAGATCAGGGAGAAAAGTAGGAAGTGGGAACAAGTTCCGTTTAAATTATGGACAGGTTTAGCGCCCCCAAAGGTGGAGCTCTTGATGTGGAAGATATATCTCAATAGTCTACCATCAAAGATGACTCTACATAGCAGAAAGATATTGAAAAGGGAGCAGGATCTGGCGTGTGTTTTGTGTGGATTAGCACAAGAGTCCACAGATCATCTTTTGATCCACTGTGAATGGAGCTGGTATCTTTGGTCGTACATCCTGTCTTGGTGGGGTGGAGTCTGGGTGTGGCCGAAGTCTTCAAAAATTCTGCTGGAAAGCTGGGAAGTACGAGGAGTTTCAAGCACTCATAAGAGGTTGTGGAAAATATTGTGTTATGCAACATTGTGGTCGATCTGGGAGGAGCGAAATGCGAGATGCTTTAGAAACAAAAGAAGCTCGGTCACTTCGGTAGGAGAGCTAGTAAAGGCAAGAGTAGCTTGGTGGGCAAAAATCAGAAACACAAAGTGCCCTTATTCAGTGACCACCATCAAAAGATGCATAGTAGAAGTTAGGGATAACTCCTGAGCGACTGGAGGAGGAGAAATGGGAGAGATCATCGAGAGTCTGCATCAGTCGGAAGAGATTCGGATAAGCCTATGGAAAGCCGGCAGCGTATATGACTAAGGGGGAGTCGGTGAAGTTTAGTGTGAAGAACTTTCATTAAGCTTTCGTAGTCAGTGGTTTGTATTGTGAAAAAAGAATATTTTGGGTTGTTAGTGGTCTGATACATTGTATGTATCCTTTTTGGTGGCTTGTCCACCTAAGAATCAAAAAAAAAAGAAACAGCTTGCTTCCTATTTCTTCAAAACCTTCGTAAATCTGATAAGATATGGATGAGATGATAATCCTCACGAGGGTATCAACGAACATGACACAATAAATGAACTTCTTCAGCAACACTATTTTACAGAGTTCCTGCTTGTAAATCAATTGAACCCCTCTAGTCATCTCAATTATACTCGAAACCTCTATGAATATCCAAGACCACTTGAATACTCAATAACAAATGCCCCTGGGTGTTGGAGGTTGGAATTGGATAGAAGCCTTCCTTTTCTTCAGCTATCATCCCAGTTTGTGTAAGACAGATTTCATAAGTTTAACAGACCAGGTTCATTTCACAAAATTGAAGTTATATCCTACAGCTTCAGTGGTTGTCTCCTGAAACATGTCCTATGAAGAAGCCTTCTAATGATTTAAATTCGGATTCGGAGTAATGAGAGATTTTTGGAGGATCACCTCCAAAGTGTAACCATGTGCGCGCATACAAGTGCAAGAGTGAGACTTGCGTGCCTCCACTTGAACCAAAAATGATCATTCCTTACGAACATCATACACAGACTCTAGCCATAGTTAGATTACAGTATGGACAATCACGACGGTATGAACTGCCTGGCGTGTCAAATTTTCATAACAAATCAAGCAACAAGCAAGAAAAAACATAGCTCCCTGCAACAACGGCCTAGTGTGGCTCATTCAGCTACACTTAGATATTGACATACGATATGAATAAATGAGAGTAGAGAAAGTGATATAGCTTCAATCGATAGATAGATAGATTTCACATATAAAATATGATATCCCAGTGCAGGTGCAGCAGGACAACAACCAAGGCTACCTTAAAAAGTTGTTGTTGACATTATGTACAAGCTAGAAAACATTCACTTCAGTGGCATTGAGTGTGTCTAGTGAAATGCAAGTGTAAATGTTAAACCGGTGGAATGTTGGAGAACGAGAAACCCTTGTATCCTTTGTAGGCGTAGTAAGCGATCCTCGTGTAGTAGAATCCAGGTATGAACAGAATCGCTCCCAATACCGCAAAGAAAAGCCCTACCAAAAATTACTCACATATCAATTTCGACTTCAGTCTACTTGTTCAATCAATAAATCCAAATGAATAGAATGGAAACAAAAATATTCAGAAAAAAAAGAAAAACCCTAAATAGTAAATACACACCACACCACCTGAGCAGCGGCGCAAGATTAATAATCAATTGGAGTGTGGAGGAAAATAATATGGTATACCGTGAGCTGAGTCGCCGCCGATGTGTTTAACAGCCATGAAAATACCCAAGATGATGCCTAGGGTTCCGAAGACGAGAAGAGAGATGGCGAGGCCGATCTCCTTAACTGGAGGTCTGTTGTTAACCATGTAAGAGGTTTCCAACATCATGTCTTCATCAGAAATCGAGAATGCGTGATCCACATAAGCCATCGATCCACTTCTGCTCGGTTGATTTTCCGGTTTTGGTGTCTGCTCTGAATTTGCCTTGCTTTCAATTTAAATAAAGATGAGCAGCAACAGCTTCAAAAGTCTTTTTGAGTCTAGAAGGCCACCAGATGAAGGTTGTTCTACTTTGACTTCCGCCTATATATTGTTGTTATTATTATTATTTTAATCAAATATTATTCTTTGGGTTAAGGCTCACGTTTCTTATGCTTACGAGTTACGAATATATTGTGTACCGCACACGGAAATAAATAGCTCATCCATTCGACTTGGGGCGGATATGGGCTCGAAAATTTTGGCCCATTATTAAATTGTTGTATAGTAACAACCAAAATTTCTTGCAAATTTTATTTTGATTAGCAAAAAAAATACAAGTTATGTTTGTGGCTTGGACATGGGTTAAGAATGTGCGAACTTGATTTTTGGTGTCAAAAATAAAATTCGTCAAAAATGACATATAATTCGTTATTGAAAAACTAAAAGTTACTCGTCAATTGCGAATGAGATGTTGACCGAGTGACTTTAACCCTTAACAAGGGATCAAGTATTCGACTCCCCCGAATAACATATTTCTTATAATTTTGTGAAATTATTTCTCATTTTTCTTCATTTCCCTCTTTCTCGTCCCGCCTCTAGATGATAATCTTCAATTACTCATCATCAAAAAAAGAATTACTCATCAATTAATTGCTTAATTATAAAGGGACGTTTCTATTATTTGCAGAAGTGAATTTGACCGAATAAATAAAAACCAGAGAAAAAAAAAAGACACCACTAAATCACTAATCCAGCCCTCTACTTTTTTGACACGCGGTCAATGTTGACTTTGACCAACTGCAAGTAGACTCTGCAGATATTCGGTACCACCCGACCCGATCCTTTGTGTTGCCGAGCCTGAGTCGTGACGATGCTCTCCTTGGTAGGTCACAATCAGCATCGCCGGGTCGTCGTTAGCTCGCTCAACATGTTTCCTCGCCGGGCATCCTCTTACGTTGCTGCACTTGTAGTATCCTCTGCAAACACACATCACTCATTTAAGATTCCAACCCTAATGAATCAAACCTACATACACCTTCCATTACATCAAATCATGTAATTTGTTACCTGGGAAAAGGCGAGCCTTTTATCGGCTTCTGACCGTATTTCCTCCATGAATACTCGTCCGCCGGTATGTCCGCAAATTTGGAACTAACCGCCGGGACTCTAATCATCCTCTTCATTCTACTCTTCCTGATTCGTTTTGTGCAGTGGCATCGACCGGAAGCAGAGGAAACCATATGATGATGATCAGCTGCTGATGAGGAGGTATGGCGCTGGCGGCGACATGTTTCCGAGAGAGGAGGAGGTTTCATGATCCCGGAATTGGAGACGCTTCCTTCGGCGGTGATAGATGAGGAATTCGTAGCAGTAGTGTTTGTGGTGGTCGATGATGACGAGAGATTGTTAGGCGTAGTAGATAAAGTCAAGCTCAAGTAGTCTCTTTCAACGCTTGCTTTGGAAAAATCAAGGATCAATGGATACGTCGGAGCAGTTTCCAAAGTCGTCGACAGCTGCGGTTGAACCGGAGACCTGCGGAAACGGGCGTGCCCGGTTCTGTTATTGAACTTGGATTGACCCGATTCAAGAAAAGGCGTCAACTGCCGTATCTGCTGCTGCTGCTGCTGCTGGTCCATCGTTTTAGTGTAGTTAAGTGGATCTGCTGCAATTCGAAGATGAGTCTGATCGATCACGAGCTCAAGCTCCTACTGAGATTTGGAAGACGAACAAAAGTCAAGGTTCAGTTTCAACAATGTCTTCCACCCAGTAAATACTACTCTTGTTTTATAATAACCCCCCAACAAGCAACTACTTAGAATTCATGAAGCAACGAAGAGAATGACTACGAAGTCAAACGATGGAAGAAAAGTCAAAGAAATGCATCGTATTCGGATCCGACGGCTGTCGTTAAACCATCGGACAATCATCATCGTCATTAATGTTTAACTGTGGGACCCGAAGCTCTGACTTTTAAAGAAAACGCATCGTTAAAGAGGATTGGTGATTTTGACTATTCTGTCTCTTCGAAAACGACGTGGCTCGTTGCGTTTCGAGCACGGTATGCTATAGGGACCGAGTTGTGGGTTGATTAAGGGACAAACTGTATACGCGGAAATTTCTTATCTTAAACACGTGTCGTATATTAATGGCTGCTTTGACTTCACTTAGATCTCAGTGACTGCTGTTACTGTAAGCCGTCCGATTTGCGTCTGAGACCAAGTGGATGGCTTGGATGAATAATGTAATAGTTGACCCCTTTGTTTTTTTAGGTAAAATAATTCAAAAGAAATGCCCCAATATCGATTTTTGCTTTTAACTTTGACTTCGAAGTAGTTGAAATATTGGGCTCAGAAATTTTAATTGGACCACAAATATGAGCCTAAACCATAAAGGCTAAAGGACTAGCGGTTGCACCGGGCCTCAGGCCCGAAATAAGAATAGGGTTTTGAGTTTTGACGAGTCATACTTTTCTAGATAGAACAAATGAATATAATGTATTTTATAGAATGAAGATTAGGTACAAAGTATATTTTTAATGTAGTAAATTTCGTTAAAATTGGACTATAATTCGTTGTTGAAAAAATTAAAAGTACGACATAGTTCGTCACGAATAATTTATAATTCGTCACCAGAAATTAATTATAAACGAGATTTAGTCCCATCCGTCCAAATGACCAAATCAAAGGCTGGATTAGTTTGTATTTTTTACAAAAGTATGTCCTTTGCACCGAATCATTTTGGGTTAAGATCAGATACAAAGTTGATTTTTGGTACAAACGATAAAGTTCGTCACTTTATTATATAATTCGTCACCGAAAAAATACACAAAAAATCAAAATTTAATCTCTTCATCTAAATTAGAGATCTTGTGCTATAATTTATTTGTATTTTTATCAGAAAATCAAACTTTATAACTTATCTTTTTTTTTGGGAAAATCACAAAGAGGGGGTATGAACTACCACCCATTGACAAATCACGGTCCGAACTATGAAAATTGACAATTAAGGGCAATTTCAAAATATTTTGCTCCATATATAACACTTAATTAATGAAGTCATTTAATTGATGGAATATCACTTCATCAATTAACAAAGTTAACTAAAAGAATGAATTGAAAACACTTTCTTGCCTTTAATTGTGAAATTGAGGATCAAAATATTTTGAAACTGCCCTTGATTGTCAATTTTCATAATTCGGACCGTGATTTGTCAATGAGGGATAGTTCATACCCCTCTTTGTCATTTTCCTTTTTTTTAATAAACTAAATAATAGATTCCCCCGATGATGAGGTTTGGCCGTTTGGGGCATCTGTACCCGTTGACCAAAGTCAAAGCTCTTGCCAGTGAGGCGATGATCAACTCTTCCTCCTCATCGTCATCGACTGCTCTCCATCATCGTCGCCACACACTCCGACGACTCTGTCAGTCGCCTAACGGCACCTCTGCTCTCATAACCACTCAAATTACTCGAAATCGTCCTTTTTACTCCACAGTTACTCTTCGCCGTGGACGGCGAGAACCTGTAGGCGTAGACGATCGTCGAATATTTTGTCTCCCGGAATCAGCTCTAACTACTTGTTTCAACTCACCATCATCATCATCATCAATTGAAAATGAAGAAGCTGTTGCAGCAGATTTGAGAAGTCTTGTGGATGATTTTGATCCCAATATCCCAATCCAAAGTGCCACTACTCCTCCCAGCTCCTGGTACACCAATCCTTCCTTCCTCTCGCTTGAAATCTCTCGCGTCTTTTATCGAAGCTGGCAGGCCGTCGGTAATTACTAATCATTTGTATTTCTACTACTTTGACCCTCTTGCTTCTTTATTTCTTAATCATGCATTAGAGCTTCAGAATCATTAATCATTGTGCTTTGATTTTCACTGCTAGGGTACAGCGAGCAGTTGAAGAATCCTGGCGACTTTTTCACTGGAAGGTGCATTCTTTCATCACCGCTTTCTTGGCTTATTGCATCTTTTTTATGTCCCTAGTTACTACATACTACGTATTTGGAAGGCTTTGCTATGCGTCTCTCAGCGGCTGACTGATTTATTAACTTGGACAGCTTGGGAAATGTCGAGTACGTTGTGTGTCGGGATCTCGGTGGTAATATAAATGCTTTTCACAATGTGTGTCGCCACCATGCCTCCCTTATCATGTCTCAAAGTGGCCAAACCTCTTGCTTCGTCTGTCCCTATCACGTGAGTAACTCACTAATCATGTCATTTCTACTCTGCATGACATTTATTCACAAGCGCTGTCTTTTCAAGTACATTTTAAGATATGCTACTGGGGGAAAAAGAATGGCAATGCTCTAAATGATTTACATTTTAGCTACTCCCTGATATATGATATTAGTTCGTTAATTGGCAATGTTAGATACATTGATTAAGCAAAATAGTGTCCCTTTATAATGATTAAGTCGTATTTTATGTTGAGTTGTTCTTAGTTCTAGTATCAAATGACTATCTTCCACGACTCACTTATAGCTTTGAATCAAATTCTTTTCAGGGATGGGCTTATGGTTTGGATGGATCGTTGGTCAAGGCAACAAGAATTACTGGAATTAAGGATTTCAATGTCAAGGTCTTCTAAAAACTTACTGCACGTAGTGTGTTTACTATAACATTGTTTTTCAATGATTAAGGTCACCTGAATTTCCTTGGCCATGAAATAGGATTTCAGTCTAATACCTCTCGAGGTGGCTGCTTGGGGTCCATTTATTCTCCTTAATATGAGGGAGGCGACCTCAGCCCAACAGAGCACAGACGAAAGTACAGTGGAAAACGAATGGCTTGGTGACTGCCCAGAGATTCAGATAATCAAAGGAGTACATTCTTCTCTGCGATTTATTTGCAGACGCAGTTATACCATGGACTGCAACTGGAAGGTTTATTTTGATTACAAGCACAATTTTATCCATTTGTGGAACACTTAGTTTTCCCCTTTTTTCCATCAGTATTTACTTTAGTATCCTTATCTTTGGCGCTATTCATCTTTCATCCCAGTCGAGCAATATTCTTTATGTCTTTTTTCTTACTTGTTAATATTTTAAGGCAATGTCAGTGGCACATGTCCTGCCAATTTCTAAGCAATACCAATTGCTTGAGCAGGTTTTTGTTGACAACTACTTAGATGGAGGGTATCATGTCCCCTATGCTCATAAAGGTCTAGCATCCGGACTTGACCTGGGCTCCTATTCAACCACAGTATGTCTTTGTTTTGTTTCAATGTTTCATTGGTAGTGTCCTCTGAAACTGTCATGAACTTTTATGCCACATTAAAATTTAAAACAGGGGCCAGCTTCGTAAGAATAAAGTCAATGCTAATTGCTACCCCATTAGAGAATATTAAAGGCTTTGCGTTTGTGCTCCAGTATCTAAACAGTTGCTTGTATGAAGTAGATGTATGAAAAACTCAGCATCCAGAAATGTGAAGGTGGTCCTACTGTGGATAATGTGGAGTTTGATCGTCTTGGGTCGAAAGCTCTTTACGCTTTTATTTATCCTAACTTTATGATCAACAGGTAGTTGACCTTCTTTGATTGATCATATTTTTCCATTAAGCCTAACTATATGGACACAGTAGTCGGTAGATGCTACTTAAGATTTTTATGTGATGTGCAGATATGGCCCATGGATGGACACAAATCTAGTGCTCCCGTTAGGGCATAGGAAGTGTCGCGTGGTGTTTGACTACTTCATTGAAGCATCTCTTGCGGTACCTAATCACTATCACTTTTTTGCGATCTTATGCACAGCATGCAATGAGATGAGTATTGCTTACTAAGATTAAAGGAAACATCAGCCTTGATATGCTAATTTTATACGTCATAGGATGACACATCTTTCATAGAGAGAAGCCTAAATGAAAGTGAAACTGTTCAGGTATGTATTCTAGTGATCTGTGTATTTTCTTTCCTTTGGAACTATTCCACAGATATAGCTCATTTGCTACTATGACAACTACTTGTTGGAGCACTTGCAGATGGAAGATATAACACTTTCTGAGGGTGTCCAGAGGGGGCTGGAATCGCCAGCATTTTGCAGAGGAAGATATGCCCCAACTGTTGAGAAGGCAATGCACCATTTTCACTGTTTGCTTCATCATGACCTTATTAGGAGCTAAAGATGACACAAATTTTAGCCATACTGTAAGTGGCTGCTGATGTATCAACCAGAAGTCCAGACAGTCGCACGTAGTCATTTGTTCTGTAAATGCATCGTCAAAGAAAGTGACGAAATAAAAACATGTCACTCTTTAGTTCGAATGGCTGAAGATTGTCTACTGGGATAGACACTTCAAATAAATGTTTATATGAGCTTTCAAAGGCGAGAGGTACATAATGATACTTATCAATTATTGTTCAAGAAAAATGAAGTCTTTTTCATGAAGGTTAAGAGACATATTGGAGGTTTCCACGAGTAAAATAATACCTTTCGTTGAAAAATAAACTGACTATAAATTCTGTGAGTGAAACAAATTCACATTAAAAAAAAAATCAATTGTGATAGTTATAGGTGGATAAAGAATGTATATAAATCTTATTACTGTTGCCTTGGGAGATGATATTGTTGTGTCCAATTGACAAAAACGATACATATCGAATGAATAAATTCCATAATCTTAGAAAAATATATATTCTTTTCGGCTAGCAAATATTTCTAATGTAATTATTTAAGCAACTATTTATAAGGAAAAGTCTTCAATTAAATATATAATATTATAAAAAAGGTAACCGAAAAAGCTATTGAAAGGCAGGAATGGAACGTATCATTGCCAAATGCCACACAAACAAGGCTATCTAAATCATATCCCTACAATAATTCAAATCATATGATCCATCGATCGATCGATAGATAGATCTGTCTAATGTTACCCCCATGTCCTTCAACATGGTGAAATACCCCCCCAGCCAATCATTACCTTCCACGTCAGCCACAAAATCCAACTCAGCCAATGACATTCCGCCACGTCAGCAGATAAGAAACAATGTTCAACAAACCCTTTTTCTTCACACTGCCCATGATATACTACCAGCAGCCAGATTACGATGTCACTGGCTCTTTACAAACGGCCTCCTTTTTCCATACACAATTCAATCCATTGACATAGAATTTCGAAACTAAAATGTGAAAATATTTAGTTTTCCTTATGCAGACTAAATTAAATTGTGTATAACATTTTGGTAATAATTAATAAAGTCAAGATCACGTTGAGGATTATTGGTGTAAACTTACATTTTCTACGAAATATTTTATAATTTTACCAAATTATATGACATAATTTGTAAGAATTGTACCATAATTCTTCAATTATATAATTTGCACTTTTTTATCCGATCATTTTCGATCGATAATAATGAAAAATAACCGAGGAAAGTGGTCCAAGCTGGGAGAGACACAAGTGGAAGCTGCGTGAAGAGAAAACGGACGTTGTCTTTACCTATGTAATCATCTGCATCACTCATGAAGACATTTCCCTCAATCTCTCAGCCCTTCATTTTTTTTTTATTATCAGATAAAATGTTTCATTCATCAGATTTCAGATCCCCGGCCCCCTATCCTTATTTCCATTTTGTTTTCATCTGCTCATTACATGATTATGCAAATAAGCGGACACTGCTTGGAAAGAGAAACTGTGTACATATTGACCACACCAACACATCTCAAAGATATACACATACTTCTTACTGTATGTAACTTCTATCCGAGGAGCTCCAGCATCTCGTGACCTTGTGCTGCACAGACACTACAAAACACAACTCTACAGAGCCAGACTCAGGATTTTCAGGACACAGTTCGCCCCACCTCCCCACTCTCCTTCCTTCCTGCTCAGTTAAAAAATCTTCTCTGCAAATCACTTTTCATCAAATTTCCCAATTTCCCCTTCTGTCATAATTATCCTCATATACACAGATTTTTTTTTTTTGTAATACATAAATAAGCCTTCTTCTCTCCTTTACAAAAATCTGGCTGCTCCTGGGTTCTTTATTTAGGGTTTTTGCAAATAAATTACCTCTCTTCTTCTTCTTCTTCTTTTTTGGTTCTTCAGCTTTCAAATTCTGATGAGTGTCATGCAGACATGTGCACAGCTTTGATTGAGTCCACTGCATTTAAAAAAAGGCTCAATTTTGTAGCGTTGTTTGGTTGTCTCAATTCTCAGATGCTACTATGATGGTATCATTCTCTTCTTATGTATAACATTAGTTTATACTTGCTTAGACCAGTTTTCTGTTTTTTTAAAAAACAAGCATCAGAATTTTGTACTTTCCTTTGTCCTGGGCAATAGAATTCTGGCCAGTAGAATTCCCTTTTTTTCTTTTTTTGAGGTGTAGGAACTTATAGAGCATTTTTGAAATTCTTGTTTAATAAAAAAAAACATCTTTGTAAAAGATGTCTTGGTGTTTAAGTGGAGGTGGTAGTAGAGCATTTGTGTTGGACTTGGAGATAGTGAAATCCACCTCCACATCATCTGGAAGCTCTTCCTCACCTTCTTCCACACTTTCCGAATCTAGTAATGCACTTTCCACTAGAAAACCTCGGACGCCTCGAAAACGTCCTAACCAGATTTACAATGAAGCTGCTGTCTTGTTATCCTCAGTTTATCCAACAATTTTCCCCACCAGCCTTACAAAACCATGCTCTACAACATTTCACAACAATGCTGCTGCTACCACTGCACCGCCACGTGGCTCGGTGTTCTACGATGAGTCTAATGACCTGCTACTACCTTGTCGGGCCATTGACCATTTGGGATTTCCACTCCATAGGCCACTGCCTAGCTACAACCGTATTGAGCCCGATAAATGTTTTGATAACTTGACCAGCAAGATGGCCATGGGAGACAGTGATGAGTTTGAGACAAGTTCAATTCTTGATGAAGAAATGGAGCTGGTGGAAGGTATTGATAGTATCATGGGAGTTGCATCCCATGAAATTAGCGAGCCGGTGTTGGGTAGTATTAGCGTGGGGCGTGCAAGTGGGATTGCATATGGTTTGGGGTTTGCAGGACTTATGATGAGGAGAGGAGTGTCCGCGTTGAGGCAGGTCGATAAAGGAGATTGGTGGAGGTTTCCGGTTATTGATATGTCCCATATCTCTCCCAGGCTAAGTAACAGCCAAGGAAGTAGCCACCACAACCACAAGGCTGCTGCTCCTCCTGCTGCAGTTTCCTCGCATCAGAAAAAAAAGAAGAAAAATATTCAGAAGCAGGAATTGGAACCAAGTAATTCTTCTTCAGATACATTTATGGAGGATGTTATGCAGTCAGAGCCTCTGCTACCAAATCTTACTTCCAGTTTAATACTCAAGTTAAATTACAAGGAGGTACTCAATGCTTGGTCAGATCGCGGATCTCCTTTCGATGAACCCGATATGTCTCGACCAAATGCCCATGTGAGTTTCTTTATTCCTTGCATTTCAGATTTTGTGTAAAAAAAAGGAGTGTGGCTACTTTTATAACTTAATCTGAACTGGGTATGAAATTTGATAACTGCAGGCAATGATGCTGGCCCAAATTGATTTATTCGGGGAAGGCGGAGGAGTGAGGGAAGCCAGTGTCTTGAGGTACAAGGAAAAGCGTCGAACGCGTCTCTTCTCAAAGAAGATCATCAGGTACCAAGTCCGCAAAGTCAATGCTGATTGCCGCCCCAGAATGAAGGTATGCATATAGCACCTTCAGTCTTCACCATCCTACTGAGAATGGGAAACTCTCCTGCCTGTTCTACTTTTGTGCACTCAAATTGACTAGTAATGTTTTTTTTTTGTAGGGAAGATTTGTTAGAAGGCCAACCATGAAGAAGATTTGATTTTTAGCAGAGCTACATACATCAGAGCTTAAAGAAGAAAGAAGAACATCTGTATGCCTACATGTTTTTTGCCAAGCAATAATGCTTCGTAACTTTTTTGCCCTTTGCCGGTATTTTGTTTTCCACCGGATATTTTTTTCATTATAAGTTTTCATAGTTTTATAAGAGAATCAGAAGCAGATTTTTCCTCTGCATTACATAACTATGGTGTTTCACTGTTTTGCAACATACTAATTAAATATCACAAACCCAGGAACACATAATGAACAAACATAATTTTATTTTCTACAAGTTGGTGGCAAAAGAACAGTTACATGTTGCATTTAGTAAGTACATTTTTCATACCTCTGTGGAAGTTTATAGTAAGCATTATAATATTGATTTTCAACCAAGTTCCGAGTCGGAAGTGGGGAAAAAAACAAAGCAAGTCATAACTTCTCCCTAACCTCAGCTATCGGAACAAGAATCACAGCTTGTTCATGTCGTGCATCAGCTTTGGCTTTGGGCACGGCAGTTTTCTGCTTCAATATTAATGTCAATTGTTCCAGCATATGATCCACCTTGCTTTTGATTGTACACAACCTTTCCATCTCCATTTCCACTCTTGTGGATGGTCTGTGAAATTCTTCCTTGAAGTCTGAGTATCTCGATATTCTATTTTTTGAAGTGGATTTTAGAAGCTGCAGTTGCTGCTTCAAACTTGCATTTTCACTAAATTCCACGATAGCCTGCAAATCACATCCATAGTTTATTCTCTCCTCAAGGTACCAATTACAAGAGCCATATAAATTAACAAGCACAAACACGATACCTTTTTGCTGGTACCAGACAATCCCAGCAAAGCTTTCCGATGCCTCTTTTTCTTCCTAAGGTCGCTTGACAAGCGTCCTCTGTAACCGTTCTGTTTTACGATAGATGTATGATGTAAATTTGACGATGAGCCTTTCTTTGGTGTACCGGCATAAGATGTTTTCTTCTCTTCACATTGCATGTTTAACTGAGGTTCATCGGAGCAAGTGTGATTTATCGGGAATGCTGATGAACTCCCCAGCTTCAGATGAACAACAATTAGTTCGATTCAGTACCCCAAACAAAAAAGATTGTTCTGAATTGTATTTGAGTTATTCACCATTGCTTTTATTTTCAGTTGGTTTTAACATAAGACAATATAGCAGATGAATACCAACTTTACGTTTTTAAATTTGAGATAACAATCAATTGTTATGATAATTACAAAATAGCATCAAAATTCATCATTTGAAATTATTTTTGGTTTAAATATGAAGTTCTACATAACTAGAAATTGCAGCATAATCAGCTAACCTCAGATCTAACTAAGTAGTCAAAATAATTCTAGTATCTGAGAGTTAATGCCATGCAAGTAGTCCATGGAAGGGGATGCAATGGACAAAAAACTGAAAGGGAGAAAACCTAAAATCAAAGTAACTATGTGCATGTATATATCACACCGCAGCATGCAATTATTCTCAGGCATGCACGAAAAATGTTAAGAGTTCAAAAATGGACATCATAACAAATGCAATCTTAAATCATTTTCTACTTGACTTGTCCCGAGGAAGCTCAATCGTTGATGTTAACATGAAATAAACACACTATCACAGTTTCTACTTTCTAGAGCTATCTCACGAAAGAAATGGCCTAAACATAATTTATCCGAGGTGATAAGAAAATCCAAAAGACAAACGCATACCAAGTAAAGACTGACATAAACTCACCTTTCTGTTTCTAAGTGCAAGGTAACGTGCATTCTTGAACCACTTGTTAACCTACACAAATGGTGTATGTTTAATAAAAATTGTGAAGAAGCAAGCAGATATTGCAATTCATAGTCAGTGGTAACAATTGGGGTTCCCTAAATTGTATTTTTAATAGAGAACCTTTGGTAGTGGATTCCGAATCAGTATAACCTTCCAATTTAAACTTCGATTAACTAGCTTAATATCCGACTCGACAAAATTATTTCAATGAACACTCTGACCCAGAGTCAGATTCCTAATGAACTTATTTATAAGTTCCATGACAGATTTAGACAGGCTACAGCTTTAATGCATACTCCAAGCATTAGTAATCAGAGGGTAGCTCATCCTCCCTCGTAACTGTTACCTTTTCTGAACTCAGGCCCAGTAACTTTGAAAGATTGTCCCTTACAGATTTAGAGGGTAGCTCATCCTCAGAAAACACTTGACGCAACTTCTGGTACAGTACAACAGACACAAATCTGAAATTAATTAGAGTGATCATGTATCCTAATTATAGTATAGTAATATCAATTGAAAGAAAATAACCAAAGGTATCGAGCTCAAGTCTGTCAAGTATTTTCAGTGTCATGAATCATGATGGCATTCCCTTTTTTCGTTAACCTGCACAACTTAGATTGCATCAAACGATGATACGTACCTCAACAGCATCAGGCGGAATTCTGCAAAATGGTCGTTTTGTATGTGATTCTTGATGGTGATCCCCTTGGACTATGACAGTTTCATTAGGATTGGTCTTTTCGATGGAAAACAAAGTCACGAGATTGCTGGCTTCGTATGATTCCTTTTCTTTTCGTTTGCTCTTACCAGGGCCCCAGTCTTCATCTTCGCTGACTTGTTCGTTTCCAGGAGCATCCTTTCCAAACATTTCCTGGCAGCAAATGGAGAGAGATAAGAAACAGATCTAAAATGACATAGATAAGGAACAAAAAAATTGGATCATGTGCAGAGAAAAATGAGATATGTCACCAAAGCTTCACTGGCACACTAGAAAAATGACAGTACTCACAAAATATAACTGTCTGTAATCAACAGTCCTTCGTTGCCTACAACCCACTACCAACATATCAGACGTAGTCCCAGACGAATCTGCACAGCTTTTAAAGCAAGCTGATTTTGTTTCAGGAGGCATGCTACTATGTTGAGACCCTCTCAAGTCTGAAAAGGCCTCCTCCTCGTATGACCAACTGATGCTGCCAGAATCATTTCTGATAGAGGAGCTATCTTCAGCTTCAATGTGGCCGGGGCTGCAGCTACATTCATTCTTCTCAGGATCATAGTCATCGTCTTCAGAATCATCAGATGGCCATTCTACCTCAGCATTATGCAGCGACCCATCAGCGCAATCAGCTATACTAGCTTCTTCACTGAAGATATCCTATTAACGACACACATAATTCTAGGGAAGTTAGACACTGCTATCTTAAAGCAGGGCAACGAAATAAGATCTACTTGACAACCTTTTCGACAAATAATAGTTTTTCAAGGTAAAGATAATAAGATTTAACAAAACAGTAAAGTTACATATTATGAGGATATTATACCTGCCAACTACTACCTGCAGAGATTTGTGTGCCTAGATGTGCATTCATCACATCAATTATGTCCATTCTGCATTGGCAAAATTTGCAAAACCATCCTTGATCTTCAGGAGGGACTGGAAAATTAAAAACCAAAAGATCTAGTGAGCAAATGGGGGTTGGGGTTACAACTAGATACTATATCTGATGGATATAGGGAGTTTAAATACACATACTATTATCTGTAGAAAGTGGCGGGTCAAGACACTTTTGGTGAAATGCACAATTACATATTCCATCACATAGTATAATGTCATTGTCAGGAAAAGCTTCTCGCAACTTGCACTTGGCACAAATTATCTGCATGAAATCCAAAAGGCAAAAATGGGAAATGTTTTTTGTATGTTTGAGTTACGTATTATGAAACTAGGGTAATAGAAAATCACCCTCACCTTGCGTCTTTCCTTCAGTTCGAGTTTGTAGTTTACTAGTTTATGAATTCATTCTTAGTTTTTCTTCCCAAAAAAAAAAACTTATTATTGAAGAAAACTCAATTGAACAACGTAAATTTTTTTATACAATGAGTTCTCAAATACAGAATATGCATTCTACTTGACATATGTAATCCTCATGCATGTAATGCACTAAAGAAAAGAAATTACATGTTCATGATGCACTGATCCATCTGGAGCAATCACAGAGTCTTCAATACTTCCAACAGAACCAAGTAACTCCAATTGGCGAATTGCATCACGTATTCCTAGTTTATACTTCATAATCTGGTTATACGCCCTTTGTAGTTCCTTCTCTGGCCTAATCTTTTCTCGACTGTGTAACAAATCAAGAAATTTTGAGAATTTTTATGGACAGAAAAAAAAATCGTACTGTGACTACGTGCAACACAAGCATCAACACTAGGCCTCCTCAGTTATCAACATACTAGCTGTTGGAATAAAACTATCTTCTTTGCTACTGCAATTGACAAGGACAACAAGTCATTTGCATGTGAAATTTGGATAAACAAGGTAGGCCATAGAACCAAACACAGTCTAATTTTGATATAATCTGTATGTGAAAAAAGTATAACTTGTTTGACTCTATTTCGCAAAGAATTAACCAATACATTCCGCAAAAATAAACCATAAACATGGTAGTCTGACATATGGAAGATTAAAATTATTCCACCTTTAAGATAATCTAAAGTCTTTACCTTTGGCCTTTCCATCCTTCACCAGAGTAAGCCTCAATAAAATTTTGCTCCAACTTTATTCTGATTAATAGGTACCTTGCCTTTTTTTGCAAACGAGATGCATCATCTAATATAACATTTTTACTCTGTCTCCTTCTCTTCTTTCTTCTCTTTGACAAAATAGTAACATTATCATCTTCTGCAGCTGCCCAAGTTAAAACATGATTTGCACACAGGAGTTAGGTAGTACAAAACTGATGGCAGAGTAATTTTCTTAATGCTTGTGATATGGAGAATTCATAGCCCGTCCGAAATAATTGTGGCAATAAATCCATCTCTAGATTCAAGAACAGAAAGAGGAACTAATTTGATCATAGTTAAAACGTGTTTCGATAGAGATGTAACCCAATTTTTTATCTTCTTACACGGGCTTAAGTTGAATAGGTCATATATGAATCAAGATTCTCAATTGACTTCTTGACATGTCTATCAGAAAACACCAGCAGGGATGTTACAACAAAGAAAAAACCATCATTCTCAAGGGTCGACTAACAACAAGGCCATTACTGCGAGTTTAGCAAAAGACAAAAGGCAAATTGTTGGAAAGCCAAACAAGATCAGATCTTTAAGGTTGGTTACATTTGTATGACATTGATGAGTAGTAATAAGTGGGAATTCAGGGTTTGGTAAAAGAAATTACAATCAGCAAAATTTTTTTTTTAAAATTTGACTGACCAGGGAGCATACTGCCAATCTTTTCCACTCCAACTGGAATCCCTTCGCCTTCTTTTTCCGCTCGCTTCTGCAGTTGAGAGAATGATGTGGTGTGAATTGCAAATTTGTATTTTAAAGATAGAATTTGAAAGATGGAAAGAAGATCTTCTTTCTTTCTTGGAAGAATGATGAGAGCAGATAGTTACCCTAATATCGCAGGGCTACCCTCAATTTCGGTACTTACTAACATAACATCAAAAATGTCCATTTTTTATTTAAATTCCCAATAAAATCAATTTCTGGATTACAATTTAAAATATCAAATTAGCGATTAAAAGTACGGTTACTAATCATGTTTTAACCACACAACCGTCATCATATAAAAATAATAAAAAATTTAAATTGATCTCCTAATTAAATTGAAATTATTCCCTATTTTTTATAAACAAAACAAAGTATAGTCTGTATCCACCGATAGTCGTCGCCCCTAAAATCACTGGAAGCAAGAGGAAGGAAGCCGGCTTCTTCTTCTTCTTCTATTGGCGTGCCCTAAAATTTGATTCGCTGGACATGGACGCTGCTACTACATCCCCCGTCCAAGACGCCGTCTTTCCGACCACTGATGCTTCCGAAGACCAACCAAGCTCACCAGTCGCTGACACCAAGTGGCCGGGCTGGCCTGGTCACTGCGTCTTTCGAGTCATCGTTCCGGTCACCAAGGTCGGCACCATAATTGGTCGCAAAGGCGATATCATCAAGAAGCTCTGCGAAGATACTAGGGCTCGCATTCGTGTACTCGAACCTCCTCCCGTTCCCACTTCTGATCGAATTGTCAGTCCCTTCCTTCGTCCTGCGTTATCTATCTATGCACATTTATTTTTTCAATTTTTCTGATTTCGGTACTTTACTGCAGGTGTTGATATTCGCCAAGGAAGAGTTGGAGGCACCTGTATCCCCTGCTATGGATGCTGTCATTAGAGTTTTCAAACGAGTCAATGGGTTGGACAATGATGGTGGTGATGGGGACTCCAATGTTGCTGAAACAGTGGCATCTGCTTATTGTTCTCTGCGATTGCTAGTTGCCTCGGCTCAAGCACTTAGCTTGATTGGAAAGCAAGGCGCTGTAATCAAATCAATTCAAGATGGCTCTGGGTCTTCTGTCAGAGTTCTATCAGAAAGTATGTCTAATAGTGTTGCACTACCTATGATTGGTATAGGCACTGCCAGGAGAACTCAGATTGGTATCTGTTTAATTAATCCTCATCATTAATCGAATATGATGTACCTGAACTCTTTTTGTAGAAAGATATAGTCTTTCTACAAAAGTATTTAGATTAGCTAGGAGTTGGTTCACCAAATAGTTCATTATGAGATTCCAACCTGTATAGAAATGCTATCATAAATACCAGGTAGTTGCAAAATTACTTTTTTGTACTACCTAGTTTATGTTGTTCGTTTTTCACCTTGAAACCAGCGTTCACATTTTCTACTGACATAATTTGCTGACTTTTGTCGCATTTAGATGTTATAATGCGGTGCGTATTTTGCTGTCTAGGTGAATTGCCACCCTACATTGCAAATGATGAAAGGATAATCGAGTTGCATGGAGAATCACAGAAGGTTCATAAAGCACTTGACGCGGTATTGGGGCATTTAAGGAAATTCTTGGTGGATCATAGTGTTCTTCCTCTCTTTGAAAAGGTTAAGTCTTTTTATGTATACATTACGACCCTTATTGGATAAAACTAATTATAACATCAGAGCAGTTCTTTTTTTGGTTCGGGCAACACTTTTAAATGCTTTGCAATTAAATCTGAACATAATTTCAGTATAGTACGCCAATTGTTCAAGAGCGTCAACCGGACCTGTGGACAGCCAAGCCATTACTACATGCAGCTTCCCACTCTCAAGTTAGTACTGAATATTCAATGCCAACTAATAGGGACATGCTCTATCTAGAACATGATGGGCAGCTGGAGAATAGATTTCGTACCTTTGGGGTTCCTCTATATGAATCAGATTCTAGTATTTCAAGCATCGGATCCTCGGCTAATGTTCATATTGGTTCCTCTTTTGTTACTCAGGTAGGTTTTGGAATCTCTTTTAATCTATATTTTTCTTAGATGTAAGGAGATGACTCGTCGCATCGTCTGTGATGGCATAATGTGTATTGCATAAGACTTGTTGAAATTTGCTAATTTTAATTTGACATTCGATTTCAAAATGCCCTGATATGGTTGTGTTTTACTGTTGAAGCACAAGCCTTGTAAATGTCTCTATGCTGGTGATTAGCCTGATAATGTGACCTCTTGAAGCAAATTATCATTTACTCGTATGAATGATAGTGGGTTTATCAATAAAGATACATCAGCTGTTGATTTATCAACTAGTTAGTAATTTTAACATTAACTTATAGTTACCGGATTTTTAGCGCAAAAGGATATATAGTTATAACCTTTACCTGAAGCAGCCAAATTGTTGTTGATTTTTGCTGTCAGGTTACAAAGACTATGCAGATACCACTTTCATATGCTGAGGATATAATTGGAATTGCTGGGACAAATATTGCATACATACGCCGAGCTAGTGGTGCTGTTCTTACTGTGCAAGAGAGCAGAGGATTTCCTGAGGAGATAACTATAGAAATAAAAGGGACATCATCCCAGGTTCAAATAGCCCAACGTCTAATACAGGTATGAGAAAGAGCTATCATTATGTCTATGTGATTCTGAGCATTACACATTTCATCCTGTGAGCTATCACAAAAACTAAGTGCATTTTGCTAGGATTGTAGAGTATAGAGTTTGGACGTATCAGTAAAGAGATTATAAACTGTACATTCGCTCATGTTTGTATGGAATTCAGATGGTAACAATGAGTCCTTCGCATATTTCAGGCTTAATCATGTGAAAAAAGTCTTTCATATAAAGTGGGTCATCCTATTTGTTGTCTTATCTAGTTTCTGCAACATAGCTGCAGAATCGCTGATGTCCCCCAATGTTGGGTTGCAGGATTTTGTAAGTAACCACAAGGAACCAGTAATTAGCGATTATGTACTCCCGGAGATGGGTTTAAGATCGTCTTTCTTGCCGCATACCTCACACACTTCTTCTTCACTGATGGAGTATAGTGGATACATGCCAGCTGAGATTCCTGGTAGGCCTGGATCCTCTGGGGTTGGTGACTTGAGCAATACGTTTAGGCTCTAGAACTGGGGATTACTAAGGTATAGGGAGCTTCTCGGATCAGTTAGCAAGGCATTAGGGAGTTTATCTTGTGCTGCTATTGTATGTAACTCTTCATTCACTGGCAAATTTTCATGCTGCTAGTGAAAAAAGGTTTAGATGAAAATCATGAGGTTTTTCGACATGTTTAAGTGCTTCTTATGACTATTTTCCATGATTAATTTTGTATTGAGAAATCTACTTCAAATCACTACCAAAGAAAATTACTATTTTTTCATTACTACCAAATATCATAATCTTTTTTTGTTTTGTTTTTGAATAATAAATAGAGTACGGTTTTTGAGAAAGAGAAATTTTAATATAATAAGAAATTATTAGTAATTTTGTTGTTGAAGAAACAAATATATAAACAGTTTAAAAAACTAAGGCAACAAAATTTGGTGATACCATGAGGATTCATCAAGCCAAACTAGTCAGCCGTTGTTTTGTATTATTGTAAAGTGAAGGAACGCTCAAATGAGACTCTTTCTATTTTTCAAGAACTTGAGACATTAATCTTCACCGTCCAAAATGTATCATCAAGTCATTGTGGTGGTGACACGTTTCCTGTGCTTATTCAAACTTGTATTTAATGAAAAATCAAAGCCAACAACTTTGACTTTGCTTTTTGGACATGTGTCTCATATAAATTTAAATATGCATCATGATCTAATGATGAGATTTGTGGTCTCAAATTTTTGACGGGTCTCGAGCGCTACGTTTTGTCTTGGGCATCATGATCCGACCAAATGAAAGAGGGATATTCTGCAAAATCAGCAAGACTCTCTAGCAACCAGTGTAACAAAATTCAGAAGCAAAGTTGAAGCAATCTATGAAAAATCTGCAAACTCTTAGCAATTTATTTATTGGAAGTTGAATCTGCAAAATTTGAGCTGCTAGCCAGTAAACAATGTGTAGGAAAACTATGGATGTTATAGAAGACCAATGCATTTTGCACTTCCCAAGTATTAAGAGTCATATAACTCTAACAGATCCTCGGAATATGTTTTTCTGATTGCTTCTCTCTTAAGCTTCAGAGCTGCAGTAACCAGTCCACTTTCAGGAGTCCAAGGCTCATGTATCAACTTGATTTTTGCAGGGATTTCAAACTTTTCAAGTCGCGCCTTCTTCGCTGTCTACATAATATTCAGCAATTATAGTTAAGTTAGACAAGAAAAACAAAAAGGTATAAACTTTAATAAGCTTCGTTAATCCAGCTGGTCAACAGTTTGGTAGTACACAATCATGAAGTAATTTGATGATAAACATGAAGCAAGAGTTAAAAGCATTTTCACCAGAATTCTTAACCACGTTATCTGAACATGTTTTTTTAGTTTTATTTTTTGTATTATTGCCAATACCGTTATTACAGCGTCCTGGACTCCTTTCCTGGTTTCCGGTTTCTCGCACAAGTCTGCGAAATCAATATAAGCAATTCCTTGTGTCTTCGCCCAATCTTCTACAGCAGGCCGAGACACCACTACAAGGGCCACACAGAAGCTGTGAAATGGATCAGCATGGACCATAATGTTGTCAACATATGAACACACCGAAAGGGCAGCTTCAACCTGTTGGGCGGTTTGTACTGTTAGTTATGGCAAAGCAATACATATAATATATGTCATAACAAAAAATATTTACCCTTTGATTGTATACTTGGTAATGTTACCTTCCCTAAAGATACATATTCTCCATGCTGAAGTTTAACTATGTCTTTTTTCCGGTCAATTATTTCAATACACCCGTCACAATGCACCCGCCCAATGTCACCAGTATAAAACCACTTCATGCCCTTCTCATCAGTCTATAAACAGAAGAAACTAAGAAGCAGAATAAAGGAATTCTTCTTGTATTGAACCTGTAAAAGCTGGACTGATAAAGGAACTTAACACTACCTTGTAGACTTCCCTTGTTTTCTCTACGTTTTTAAAATACCCAATTGTGACGTTGGGACCTCCAATGACTATTTCCCCACGAGGCATTGGGGAATCAGTAATCAAGTAGCCACCCTCTGGCCAGTCTACCAGCTACATATAAACCATTGAAGCATTAATCTAAATTACAGCAGAAACGCTATAATATTATAGGAAAGAAAGGAAGATGCAGTAGAAGCTAGAAGGGAATGCTCGTAACTAGCTCCCTCATCCTAAATGTTGTGTGCCTTGTCACCAAACTTCAAGAGTTCAAGTAACATGTAAACTAAGTACCATCCATGCTTTGTTACCTTGACAACTGAGCAAGGAAGTGGAGGACCAACGCGGCCAACAGATGGGTCATCATATTCAGTAAACGATCCGCCAGCACAAGTTTCTGTCAGGCCGTAACCTTGGCCTATAACAGCTCTGTCACAATAACAGCTTCTTCAGTATGGCGAGAAAAATAAAAAACATATCTTTCCGAATCCAGGCAGTTAATTACTAACGTATTTATAAGCTGATTGCACTAGCCACTAATAATGATTACGATCATGATGATCAAAAGATAAGCAGGTTATATACTAACCCAAGGCAAACATTAATAAATCTTTGGGTGTCGGCAGAAAGAGGAGCTCCACCGCATAGCAAAAATCTGAGCCGCCCTCCCAAAACAGCTTTGACCTTTCTGAAAACAAGAAAGTCCCAAAGCAATTTTTCCAGTCCCCAAGCTCCGAACCAACTTCCATTTATTGCAGAAAGCCTACGGGAATAAGCAAGAGTAAATAGTTTCTTGGATAGTCCACCCTTTGCATCCACCTGTGGTGTTAGGAATGGAAAGTGTGATGCATGTATCATATGCCAGTTATCATATCGTACAAAGTCCCACGCACAAAAATTGCTCTGTTGGTCTCTCACATATTACACTCCAATAATCGAAAATGCTGTTCTACAATGATAATGTATAACACTTTTTTCAACAAGGTTCTAAACTACGTTTATTCAGTATGATAATTAACATTGACTGATCAATATGAAAGTCCAGAAAACTTGTTTAGACTTTATCGGCATGTAAACGAGTATATACATAAAATTCGCAGGTAGAAAGTTGTACCTTTATAGCAAGCGACGGTATTTCTTATTCATGCACATTGATTGAATTAAACGTATGTCATGATTTCACTTATTAGCAACAAACCTTCTTACGCACGCCATCACGAACGCGGTCAAGAATTGCTGGAACTGCAGCCATTAGTGTTGGCCCTAATACAGATGCATCACCCTGAGTCCCCTTTTTTATCTTGTTGGAAGTGTCTGTGAGAGTCAATGGAGATCCATAACCGATGCAGCCTCCAACTCCGACAAGGATATGCTAATAACATAGTTATCCAAAGGATTAGTAGGTATCGAGCTAAAATTATGGATAACGGAAGATAACAGATAAGAAACAATAAGCAAAATACTATAAAAGGAAAAAGAATTTTTGGTCTATGTTCGTAGTAGCATCTGGTTCTTGCTTAATGTGCACTATTATTAATGTATCCCAGAGTCTCTACTTACTTTTGCAACATGTGCCTCGTCATTGTGTTACAGATGTGTCATATCTAGGACTTGTAAAATTAATTCTATTCGTCTACTCTAATACATGTGACTGTAAAGTGTAAACAGGCCAAAAGCTAGTAAATGATCTATGAGTCTAATTTAATATTCCGAACCTCAGCCACCAATTCAAGAATATGAGCCAACGGCAGATATGCCAAATAGACGTCAAAATCTCCAAGGCCTGGAACAATTGTCCTGACACCTGAAACAGTAGCTAGAACATTGCCATGAGTCATCATCACACCCTGCAGGATATGAAAACAAATTAGCAGACCAGAATAATAAATCTTTAATTGTGCGGCTGGAACCACAATCTGTACTTACTTTAGGCAACCCTGTACTTCCACTTGTATACATTATGACTGCAATGTCAGTTGAAAGAGGTAACTCTGCATCAGCTGGATTTGCTTCCCCCATTTTCATCACATCACCAAATGAAGTAACCGTCCATTCACTTTTCCTACTAAGCGTCGAGACACCTGATGGAGCCTTTTCATCTATAAATATAATGTGTTTAACTGTTTTCAGTTGGTCACTGACATCTGCAAGCTTTTTCAATTCCTTTTGCCCGCAAATCACAGTAGTAACCTCTGTCTGAGAATATATACAATACATAAAGCTTTAAAAAGTAATACAGCAAGAAAAATCATTATAATACCGGTATGTAGTTAACGACGTATAAATATCTAATACACGGCAGTTGTGAAAGCGAGTGCAAAAAAAAAAAAGCTTTTCTGAAATCTCAATAGAAAAAAAAACACGAAAATACGAGTTAAGGGGGATTTTGGAATTATATTTCGTCTAGAGCTCACAGATATATGAAGCTTCATATAACATTTTCAGAAAGAGATCATTGCTGTGTAAGTATTTTTAAGATTTATCCACCTGATGAATTCCGTTAATTGTGAATTATTGTTTCTCAAGTGTTCTTTGACTAATCAGAACAGCATACTATTTATACTTCCCATGCAAAGCAACAACTTCTATTTGTCATAATAAGAGTGTTAATAAGAGTGGAAATCCTAATAATCTGTGCAACAAATACAAGTATAATACTTTCCATTCTACTGTAATGAAAAATGATATTCGAGCTCGTTGATTAAGAATTATGAAAAATAAGATACCTCATTTAAGGAGTGGTAAAGAGCTTCCTCCCCAAGAGATGCATATATAGTCACAACTGTGATGCTGCGCCTGAAACAACCCTAGAAGAGAAACACCCAATATAGCATAAAGAACAGATTATAGGAGACACCAGTTACAATCTACGTACGGGTCTAACTAGAGGCAATACTAACAGCTCATAAAATAAGAACTTTAGCCCTGTGCTTGAAATCCCCACCAGATTGAGTATCTAGTTATCTATCAATCACACAAAGCCTAATAAGTTTTTAATTATCTCTGAAGAGAATTGAGCACATTAATAATTGGAAGAAGAATTAACACAGATATAATGACATTCCTGACACAAATATATTAATTCTTACTTCATAGTTATCACAATAATCAGGAATGTGTGCAAATGCAAAGTTGTTTCTGCAAAACAGACACACAAAGAAAACATACCTGTGCAGCAATAAACCACTCTCCTCTGGTATCGGAAAATATTGCTACACGCTCTTCCTTATTAAGCCCAAGTCGAGCTAATCCTGAAGAGAAGTTGCGCACTGCTTCAAATGTCTGTTGAAAGGTTAACCATTCATACTCTCCCAAATGAACCTTTTCAAAAGACCTTCCATCAGTGATTTCAGTCTCCTTTGAAATGAGTTTTCTTGTGCCAATTAATCGCCTTTCTGGATACTTCATGCATGACTCCTCAAACAGCTGTGCAAGTGTTGAGACTCCTTCCCAAGCTGTTACGAGTGGGGTTTCAGAGCGGAAGTTGCGAAGAGCATACCCAGACTCCCCGCCAACGTCAGCTGGTAAACCTTGTTTCTTGTTGCTCTTTGAGTTGCGGTATAAAAAACTAACTATCAAAGGGACAATGACACCAACAAAATAAGGATTCATCTTTCAAGCCGTCTGCATGTAAACAAGAATACGTTTAGTTTTACAAACACAACCATGGACTGAGTACAAGATATAACAAACAGGTTCCATCCAACAATCATCCAATCACAATTTCCCATGATTTAAAAATCAAAACTTTACTTGCAGTAAACCAAAACTATCAGCGAACCACCTGTTTCCAGTTAATTGAATCATAATAATAATAAGTTGACATCAAGAATGGGTGCTAAGTAGACATAAATTGTGACATCGAGAAAGGACAAAGTTTCCATTTGTGAACCGGCATACAGTTAAAACTAAACACAAGTAGAATAATTAGCAAATGAGTGTCAGATACAAAAAATGCAAAGTGCATGAGAACCCAGAAGGGAGAAAAAACTGTTAAGTGTCATCGACAGAGAATTCGTCGAACGAGAAGGAGGCTTACCTTGACGAGTTCTACAGGCTTTGATCCTGAAATTGTGGGGCTGAAGAAAAAGGACAATGTGGATCGATGAGCACACTGGAGATGGAAAATGATGAAGTGCAATTTGTTTGTATATATCGGAGACAGGACTGTAGATACCTTTGACGGAGCAAACGAGGGCTTCCAACTTGAAGTTTCAGAAACTGTTTTTTGGAATTTAACCTTCTCGTTTTCCCGATTCATATACAGACCAATCGAACAACAAATACCATAAAAATTGTATTTTTTTTAAATAAAATTTAACTATATATCAAGCATTTTTTTTACTTAATTTGCTCTCTTTAATTGTTGGAAAAAAATCACGTGAGAACCATCACTTTTTGTCATAAATCAGAATTTTTAATATCCGTACGATTGAAACCGTCCTTAATTTTAGCAAATACAATTATTTAATTACAATATATATGACGAGGGGGCATATTAGTCAATTAGAAAACAATTCACACGATCTTATATCAACAAAGTACCATGATTTTCGAACAAGATTTGATGACCTCCTACGTTCATCCGTAACAGAATTATCCCGTGTGATTTTCGCAGTCCACGACAACAGTATGTTCGTGTTTTTTCTATCTCAAATCTTATGTTAAAGTTCTCAGTTGATCCTGATGTCGTGGTTTTGATAAATACAGCCCATTGTTCACTGTTTTGCTTTATATGTTCGTGATTTTGATAAATACAGCAAAACCACGATACATATGTTCGTCATTTTTATCTCAAATCTTATGTTAAAGTTCTCAAATCAGAGTTCGTAGTCGACTGATAAAAAGAAATTAATGAGAGTTAGTTTCGAAATTTTAGAGCTCGTAATATCTAAATGGATATTCACTCGATATTTCGGGGGTTTTAAATTTAAAATATACATTGTCATTTCCTAATAGGGGAGCGCTCGGTTGAGAACCCTTAAAAATTCGAGAACTTCAGAACTCAAATCTCACCATTAGATCATGACGCATATTTGAATCTGCATGTGACAAATGTCCAAAAAGCAAAGTCAAAAAATATGGCTTTGACATTGCATTAAATACATCTTGGAAAATGCACATGGGACACGTGTCACCACCAGAATGACTTGATGATGCATTTTGGAAGGTGAAGATTGGGGTCTCAAGTTCTCGGAATTTAAAGGGGGTCTCAAGGTCTTCATTCCTAATATACCCTTTTTGACCATTAAAAACGATTAAAAGATTATTTAATTTGAATTAATCTTGATTAATCTAAACTGCTGAGATTATCAGATGAACCGATATTAAAAATTTCGATTTTTCACAAAAACAAATGGTTATGACCGGAACTCGACCCGTTTGATTTGGTTTTCTTATCATTTTCTTTTCTTTTTTTCAATAAAATTGTGAAAGGAAATAAAAGCTCTTTAATTTGGTACTAAACTACCCAGAAATCGATCATAGCTACAAATCCACTTCCATTAGATTTTTGCAGAGAAAACAATAAATTCAGCAAGTGACAAAAGAAAAACAGGAGCTTAGAATCAGAAGTTCTTTACAAATTCAGTAGCATTTTCTATGACTTCCTTCACTTGGAACAAAGGCTTGTATGGTGTTCAGTTGATTGGAAAATGCTGATTCCCATTCAAAGTTGGAGATGGAAAATAAATCAACCGAAGAAATTTCCGAACACCTTCTTCATGGACTAATTAATGACATGACAAAGACTGGGAACTACTTAAAGAATATGTGTGCCTTGGGGTTAGTTTTTTCTCGGGCATTCAAATGTTTGGGGCATCCATTTCAGCAGGACCCATGTTGGCTCTCATGATCATGAACAACTTGAAGTTGTTTGTTTTCATCAGCTATTTATAGTATCAGCATACATCCTGCTTCTACTAGTGCTTAAAAGTTATGAAATCTCAATGTCTTCTTCTGCGTCTATGCACCACTGTGATCTTTGCTTTTTTCTTTTTCGATGAGGTCAGAGGACAGTGCTTAGAGCACCACAAATCATTGCTTCTCAAGCTCAAGCGTAGTCTGGTGATTAATTAGTTCATTTTGTATCGTGACGGAAAATCTTCAAATCTTGCAGGCTGGAATTCGAGCACTGATTGTTGTTCGTGGCCTTGTGTGACATGCAGTGGATCGTATGTAACAGGTCTTGATTTGAGCAATGAAGGTATAGTAGGCGGGTTTAATGACTCTAGTTCGTTGTTTGATCTCACAAGTCTTGTCAGCCTCAATCTTGCTAATATGGATTATCAGACGATCATCCCATCTGGAATTGGAAGGCTTGGTAACTTGATGTATCTCAACATCTCCAGATCATACTTCACTGGACAAATTCCCATTGAAATATCAAATTTGACCAGGTTAGTGTCCCTTGACTTCTCAGACTGTATAAATCTCAAGGCTGAGAATCCAAACTTGAGCATGTTGGTTGGAAATCTATCAAATTTAATAGACCTTCGTTTTAATAGAGTTAACTTATCATCAGTATCAAGAGAATGGTGTCAAACGCTCTCTTCTTCAACGCCTCGTTTACAAGTCTTGGACTTAAGTTATTGCGCATTGTCAGGACCTATTCATGATTCCCTTCAGAGTCTGACACATCTATCAACTGTTGATATAAGCTTCAATAGCTTCTCGGGTCCTATTCCATTCGGAGTCTTTGCAAGCTTGGAGAATCTAACTTCCCTGACTTTGAAATATTGTCAGTTCAATGGAGTATTTCCTCATACAATGCTTCAGTTGCCAGCCTTACAATTTTTGGATATGTCACAGAATTATTATCTAGAAGCCAGTCCATCAATTACCTTCCGGAGCAGCTCACTTCAGACCTTAATACTTTCTCAGACAAGGTTTTCTACCACAATACCCGAGTCTATTGGTGAAGCCAGGATGCTAAATCATTTAGACCTTAAGTTATGCAATTTATCCGGGCAGATTCCTAAATCAGTATCTCAACTCGAGCACCTTATCTATTTAGACCTGTCGTACAACAATATGGATGGCCATATTCCATCATTTTCAAGGTCAAGATATATTACAGTTTTGAACCTGGAAAGCAATAACCTCAACGGAACTATCCTTGCAACTAGCTGGGAAAAGCTACCTCAGATGGCAAGTTTAATATTACGGTGGAATAGTCTAAGTGGAAGCATACCGACATGTTTGTTTGAAACTCCATCACTAGTGAAGTTGGATCTAAAAGGAAATCAGTTCACTGGTTTTACCAATGAGTCCAACGTCGCGGCATCTTCATCCCATTTGCAGGAACTTAATATAGGAGATAATGATTTACAAGGACCTTTTCCATCTTTCATTTATGGGTTAAATAGCCTCCAAATTCTTGATATGTCCTTCAATAACTTCAACGATACGTTTGATATTGATTCATTACGATCCTCGAGGGACCTTTCACGTCTCGATCTTTCACACTCCAAGCTCACCATGGAAATTGGTAATGACTTCCCTTCTTTTTCACAACTCGAAACACTTGGATTAGCTTCGTGCAACCTGAAAGAGTTCCCTCCTTTCCTAACCAACCAATCCAGGCTTTGGAATCTTGATCTCTCTGATAACCAAATTAGTGGCCACATACCGGATCAGATTTGGAACATGAGTGCTCTTTTGAATCTTAATATTTCTTACAACCGGCTAGCGGTTTTGGGCAGGGAAGAACTTGGTATGGTTTTGGAAATTGTAGACTTAAGCTCCAATCAACTATATGGAAAACTCCCCAGTATACAAAAAGGCATCAAGTATTTGGATCTGTCAGGAAATTTGTTCAAATTCATCATACCCTTAAACATCATTTCTTCTCTTTCCGATATGCGATTCCTTTCTTTTTCGAGCAATAAATTACATGGGAGCATACCTGGATCAATCTGCAATGCTACAAATCTTGAAGTTGTAGACTTTTCAAACAATTTCTTGAGTGGTACACTTGCAAAATGCTTGACTCAAAATCCAAATCTTGGGTTTTTGAACTTACGCAAGAACAATATCAGTGGCACTATTCCTAATACATCACCGTCGTCATGTGCACTGCAGACATTGGATCTAAGTCACAACTCTTTCCAAGGAGAAATTCCAAAGTCATTAGGAAAATGCAACAGTTTGAAAGTGTTAAACTTGGGATTCAACAAACTACATGATATGTTTCCTTGTTGGATGAATAATGTTGGCAAGTTAACTGTTCTTGTACTGAGATCCAATTCCCTATACGGAAGCATTCAGTGTTTAAATCACTACTCTAACTGGTCAATGCTACAAATTATCGACATTGCTTCTAATAGCTTCAGTGGGAGATTGCCATCGCAAGGGCTACTCAGCTGGAAGGCAATGCTGGATGATAAGAAGTCTACCTCGACGAGTAATCTATATTATCAGCAAAGCTACCCAAGTTACAGCTTTGGTAAACTCAGATATCTGCCCATGTACTTTGACAACACGGTTGCAGTAACAGTTAAAGGTCTCAATTGGGACTTGACTAAAATATCAACTCTGTTCACTTCGGTGGACTTGTCTCACAACAAGTTTGAAGGTGACATTCCACTAGAGATGGGAGAGCTCAAGTTTCTGTATGCGTTAAATTTGTCACATAATTACCTCAGTGGTCGAGTACCGTCCTCATTTGGAAACCTGTATCATATCGAATCACTGGACTTATCGAAAAATGAGTTGAGCGGGAAGATCCCAGAACAACTTGCTACCTTGACCTTCCTGTCATTCTTAAACTTATCTTATTATCACCTTGAGGGAATGATACCAAAGGGTAGTCAATTTCAAACATTTACCAAGGCTTCTTTCAAGGGAAACAAAGGCTTGTGCGGACAGCCATTAAGCACGAGTTGTGGTAATGACGACGTGAGTAATCCACCATTCGAAGCTGACGACGAACTTAGAGATGGTTTCAAGTTTAGTGACATATTCATAGCAACTGAAATTGGTTATGCACTTGGATTAGGACTTGTCATCATGCCACTACTTTTCTGGTCGAGAAGGAGGAATGAATACTACAAATGCACTGATAAAATCCTAATGAGTATCTTATGTCGTCGACATAAGAAATCGTCATTATCTCAGAAAATAAGGCGCAGAAACTAAAGCTCATCAGAAGTGCGTCTCTGTATGAGGTTTGTCTGACAACAGATATATGAACTAGAAGCAATAGAAGAATATATCCACACCACAAGACTGAGCAGATTTGTAGTTTCCTGAAGCTCAAATGCTTGTAGTGTACAAAATATTGCGCATAAGATGAATCAATTTTAAGAAGCATATGTCAAACACTCTTTTGCAATTGAAACCAGGAAGCATGCTGGAGTATTTCAAAACCAAATGAAAAAAAGAATATCATAGTCAGAAATCTATCAACTGATGATTTTTTTTTCATCTTAATCAATTTGTTCTCAAAACCTAATCTTCACATGTATTATTAGTCAACTCTAGTAACATTGCCCGTAAAAGAAGTACAAAAAAAAAATGAAATTACCAAGTGACCAACTTCACCAAGTTCGTAATGAGTAGGGATGCACATCCGCCCCAATTCGGTTCGGAATTTTTCAAAAGAAAAAATGAATTCCGGACCAGACTTGAGTTTATACAGTACGGGTCGGAACAGTGGACGTAATTTATTTAAAAGGTAGTACGGATCAGACCGACCGACTAAAATTTTACCTTATAATTTCTAATTTTACGGTTTGGATCAGACCGACCAACATAAATTTTAAAAAAATATGGACCGTGATCCGGACCCGACCCGAATTTTTACAATACAGTCAAATTTTGCACATCCCTAGTATTCGTAAGAACATGTCAAAAAAAGAAAGTTCCAAATATGAAACATGGCAATGTCATATTATGAATTTTTTCATTATCGTTTGATCAAAAAACGAAAGAAAAATCACTATATAAAAAACGAAAGAAAAATCAATATAACAGAATAAATAATCGAAAGAAGGGAATACGACCTCCCCCACCGGATCCCTCACCTGGTAGCGTCCTCCGTTCGTCAAGCTCTCCCCTTTTTCTATGATTCGAATCTAGCTCTCCGTCACTCGATCTGGGCTTTCCCTAATTTTCATGTTTCAAAAGATTTTGTTGAAAATTAGATGGAGGAGAGTGTGCTGTGCCAGTGGAGCGTTTTTCGATCTCTCCTTGCAATTCTACAGTGGTGGGGTTTCAATGTCACCGTCATCATCATGAATAAATGGATCTTTCAGGTATCGCATATTCTTGTTAGTTGACTACATAAAGCTGATTGTTTTGTGTTGAGCTGATTTTTATTGAAATTATTCATCAATTGAAGATATGGTCAGGTTAGGTTTGTTTGCTTCTTTTCGGTTATTTTTTCTAATTTGATATCAGTAATATTTTCACCACTAAGTTTTGCATCTATGTTCAGATTTCTCAAATTTATAGGTCTTCGCATTCAGAATTATCTATTAAAATGAAGCAGTTTTTTTGAAGATATTTTCCTAGTACCTGAAATGGTTTCTTTGTGCAGAAACTCGATTTCAAATATCCGCTTACAGTTTCATCGATTCACTTTATATGCTCTGCCATTGGAGCATATCTAGTTATCAAGGTGTTAAAGCTTAAGCCACTAATAATTGTTGAACCAGAAGATCGCTGGAGAAGGATATTCCCTATGTCGTTCGTTTTCTGTATCAACATTGTTTTGGGGAATGTTAGCTTGAGATACATTCCAGTCTCCTTTATGCAAACAATAAAGTCGTTCACTCCTGCAACTACAGGTTGGTAAATTACTGTACATTGTCGGTCAAACCACTAGCTATCCTGCTCTATTTTCTCTTCTACTGCTGCCCGTTATGCTTTTATAAACCTATCCCCGATAGGATCGATGAGATAAAACTGGCGGACTGAGTGTGTCCTTATAAAATGTTATGCTTATACCTGAATAGACAAACCTTTCTTATAGTTGTTTTGCAGTGGTTAGTCTGGAAAAAACACTTTGACTGGAGGATATGGGCTTCTTTGATACCTATTGTCGGAGGAATTCTTCTCACATCTATGACAGAGCTGAGCTTTAATATGTTTGGATTTTGTGCTGCATTATTTGGTTGTCTGGCTACTTCAACGAAGACTATCCTTGCAGAGTCCCTTCTGCACGGGTACAAGTTTGACAGGTAGTATGTTTTATGTTTCTCTTCTGCTGTCTGCTCTTACACTTAAGTTATTGAAGTATGCTTTTGAATTTGAAAATTATCGCAGTATATAATAGGTTCAGCCTTCATTCTTAGTTTTGTGCGATAACATATTAAGGAAAAATTCATTCAGAACATGTCAACATGATATGCATCTGTTTAGTTTTTGTTTAAATTTCTTACTTAAAATTCAATGTTTCCGAAGTACGTATAATTTTTATTTAGTATCATAATCTTTTCATTAACTTATAGCAGCTAACTCGAGATTAAACTGAATTGTATAGCATCAACACCGTTTACTACATGGCACCTTTCGCAACAATGATACTTGCGATGCCAGCGGTCCTACTTGAAGGTTATGGTGTTTGGCTTTGGCTTCACACACACCCTGATCTTATTCCAGCCCTCGTCATAATTTTTAGTTCTGGGGTTCTGGCTTTCTGCCTCAACTTCTCCATCTTTTACGTGATTCACTCGACAACAGCTGTCACATTCAATGTTGCTGGAAATTTGAAGGTCAGTTCTCCGCTTAAATAAATACATGCGCTACTTTTTTACACTAACATTTTGGCTTGACTCCCCTCATCTCTCGTCACGCTTTGCATTTTGACTCAGGTGGCAGTTGCTGTCATGGTATCATGGATGATATTCAAGAACCCGATATCCATGATGAATGCAGTAGGATGTGGAATCACACTTGTGGGATGCACTTTCTATGGGTATGTACGAAACAAGCTCTCCCAACAACAACCTCTTCCGGGAACTCCAAGAACTCCCCGAACTCCACGCACACCACGTACGCCTCGAAGCCGTATGGAACTTCTCCCGCTTGTGAGCGATAAATTAGATGATAAAGTTTGAGCTAGCTTTTGGTTCGATAAATAGTAATAGTAATAGTTTTCATATATAAACTGCTTGCCGGATACCTTTTTCTTTGATTTGTAGACTCGGAGTGATTTGTATTAACACTCACTCAGAGACAGAAGACTACAAATGAGTCTGTTTATAAACTGGACTGGATATGTTTTGTTTCACATCAAAAATTTCTTGCAGACATGATTTTAAATGAAATTATTTCCTAATTTGTTGTTGATATTGATTCGTAATTTATACAGAAAATAATGGTTCCTACTTTAATCTGATGCGCTTAATGGGATCCACCATTATTTCATTGATTCATAAATTTCAATGTATTCATATATCCACCAAAATAACCAAATATGGCCGATGACCGATGTATTTTCATTTGGCAAGGAGAACCTTTGGATCATTTTAATGCAATGAATTCAAATTCAAAATCACATTTTGAAAATACCAATGTATTAGACACTTTAACAAATTCATGTTCTAGTTATAGATAATCATTAATTTGCATATGGGAAGTATCATTTCTGCCAACGAGCCTCGAGGCTTGAAGCAATTATTCAAAACTACGAAGGGCAGATTGGTAATAAACACCACCACTGTGTGGCTCGATTATCGAGAATCTGACCGATGTCCGAGCTTTCTCTGTGTCCGCTCCAAGAAAGCTACATACTTTCCAGCTCTTCAAAATCTCTCTGCTCTAAAACCCTAATTTTGTAACTCGGGAGAGTTCGTGATTCTGGAGGAAAATGTCGACATGGAGCCGCATTCTGAAACTCACTGCCACACAGCTTCTCCTGCTGCTGCTGCTGCTGATTTCAGCTTCCGTCCAAACAACCACCGCTAAATCCACGATCGAGCCTTGCAACGGCTCCGATTCCTGCAACGCGATGCTCGGCTACACTCTCTACACCGACTTAAAAGTCTCAGAAGTCGCCGCGCTCTTCCAAATCGACCCAATCGCGCTCCTTTCCGCTAACGCCATCGACGTCTCCTACCCAGACGTCGAGAACCACATCCTCCCATCCCGTCTCTTCCTCAAAATCCCCATCACCTGCTCCTGCGTCGACGGCATTCGTAAATCTGTATCTACTCGTTACAAGACGCGCCCGTCCGACACGCTCGACTCCATTGCTAATTCGGTTTATGCTGGGTTGGTTTCCGCTGCGCAGCTGCAGGAGGCTAATGCGAACGCGGTTTCGGATCCTTCGGTTTTGGACGTGGGGCAGTCGCTTGTGGTTCCTTTGCCGTGTGCTTGTTTTAATGGAACTGATAATTCTTTGCCGGCTGTTTACTTGTCCTATGTGGTGAAAATGGAGGATAGTTTGAGTGGGATTGCTGCCAGGTATCAGACCACCATTACTGATTTGATGAATGTTAATGCGATGGGAAGTCCTGCTATTTCGCCTGGCGATATACTTGAGGTTCCTTTATCAGGTACGCTCTTCTTTAGATTCAGTTTCTCATATGCATTTGTAGCCATCACATTAGCAGCTTCTTTGATTAGTTACTAACTGTTAACTATTAGAAAGTTTAAATGACTGCACCACGAATATGTATCTAATGAAGTGATGGATAATGAGAGACGGTTTCTCAATTCAGCTGCCCTCATGCTCGCCATCTTTCTAGCTAGAAATAAGACGCACAAAGTTACCCCAATTAAGGAGAGTGTCATATGTTTGTGCAATATCTTTTTTGTCACCTAAAGACCTTCAGGAGAGTTGGACTGAGCTGAAGATAGACCAATTTGTCATCTTTTATCTTCTGGTATGCAATGCGCTGACTTATTTGACTGTTTTTTTTGTGTGACGTGCATTTGTTTTTGCAGCTTGTGCATCAGATTTCCCGAGATACTCGTCTGACTATGGTTTGATTGTACCTAATGGTAGCTATGCGATCACTTCAAGTCACTGTGTGCAGTGCAGTTGCGTTCCAGGAAGTCACAAGTATGATGACCATGATTGCATATGACTCACTTTTATTATTGCCTCTAGCCTAAGCTGCTATTACTTTGTTGGTGGTTTCTGCTGACACGGAGATCGTTTATATAATTGGTTTACCTTTGTGTTCTTGTCTTTGTAGACTGTACTGCATGCCTTCATCTCTGGCCGCATCGTGTTCGAGCATGCAATGCAAAAACAGTAACCTTATGATTGGAAATATTACATCCCAGCAGACTAGTGGAGGTTGCAATGTTACATCCTGTAGCTACGACGGTTATGTCAATGGAACCATCTCAACTTCGTAAGTTTGTTTTGTATCACCAACTTTTTATACAACATATGACACGAGTTAAACGTCTTAAAAATATTTTCTTTAATGTTTCCTCTACAGGTTGATTACATCTCTGCAACCAAAATGTCCAGGTAATATTCAACATATGCCACATTGCAGTATATAATATTTCTCTCATTGGTTAGTTGACGATTGAACATATACAATGTAGCGGTCATAAATTTCAGCTTCTTTCTGTTTTCAGCAATACTTCTGTCAATGTTGTTTTTCCATCTTATTTTTGCATAATGACTTGAACCATTTTGGATTCTGATGGTCTTATCTGAGTTTGAAATGATGCAGGGCCTCAACTATTTCCCCCACTTATAGCCCCACCATCGTCAGTCCCCCACGACACAATGTTTCCTCCTGCCCCTGCTCCTCAGTCAGCCGGTGGGGTGCCAACAAACCCCAGGACCATTCCTTCAACTGGAGCACTTCCAAATTTTGCACCTTCAAATTCTCCTTCTGGACCTGCATCAGATGCTACCTTGTTGATAAGTTCCCTGTCCAGTGTATCGCTTCTGGTCACACTAATCTTGGTGTCTGCCTGATCTCATCTGCTCACTGGGTCTTGGAAAGTCGTGCACCACCGGTACCTATGAAGCTTTGCTCTCACATTGTATTTTTTTGTAGTTGGGACTTAGGAGTCTGTCACTACTACAAGATTTGAGGTTCATTTGCTGCCCAAGTTTTCATCTGGCCTTCAGAGACTCCTTGTATGACGAATTTGTACAATTTGTGAGACTATGATGTAGATTGACATGTTTCAACGATTCACTGATAGTTTGGAATTTATTTATCTTTGTTAAAGGAGCTGGACAATAGCCTCATTCGTGGCATTAAGTTTGTTTATCAATTGGATTCTATGCAGCAATAGACAGATAAATGTAGCTTCATTTATTTGTGCCCTGACATTACATACAGAAGCGACGATGCAAGAAGTAAATGCAGTAATAAACAATTAAGGCATTCATAATGCAATTGAGGTGAGCAATTTTATCACTTATATAACAAATACAAGTTGAGCTGTACAAGGTAGCAAGAGGCTGGTGATGTTCAAGGTATGTACAAAGTCTGGCAGCAATTGGGGCGGTTTTGACACTTTTTTTAGAGAAGCTTCATGGCTGCTTTGCCACTGTAGTGAATGCCTTTGGCCTTCATGGCTGCTTTGCCACTGTAGTGAATGCCTTTGGCAGCAATTTTCAGTACGAACCGGCTGTTGTATAAGCTGATGAAAGAACCACATTTTGGATTGTGAAATAAGATCAAAAGGCCCTAACTCGACTGCAAGTTCACACATTAAGATAGGAGGAATGTGTGATAAGATGGAGATATATATTAGGTAGGAATGTATCACACAAATGGAACACCGAATAACAGATGAACTCACTCTGCAAAAGTCATTCCCCATGTAGCAAGAGTGTAAAACATCATCCCAGCATTCCAGATGTGGAACATTTTGTCCAGTTTGTTCATGGTTCCTAATGCATCCGACAGAACTACATATTCACAGATAAGCAAAATTAATATAATGAAGTAACTCACATCAAAAATAAAATAAAATGAAGTAACAACAGCCCAAACAAGAATGTTTCATTTTGTTTTGATTTAACAAATGGTAGAAAAGTAAGTTGTAAGACGCACCACTTTGCAACTTTTCTGCAGATATGCTCTGCAATCCCAATTTTCAAGTGAGAAAGAAAGGAGAATAATGGATTGGTAATACCCCTTCAGTAATTACTTGTCACATACCTGAGCTTTTGGGTTTGACAAAATGCATCTTGCCATAAAATTGGCAACCCCATCCACAACGTGTTCCTCGCTAATGATCACATAACTTTCATCATCAATTTCACTCCTTTCCTCGATAGTATTTGGAACCATTTCATCTGTCACCCAAACCCACCAACTGGGTTCTTGCTGATCGACAATTATTAGGATCTCAGCTTTCTCGAAATCTGCACCTAAATCAACATCTCATGTAATATCCTGATATAATTTACAAACCCAATCGACTAAAAAACAGCAGTACAAAATAACTCCAATAACCATGGTTTAGGATAACCCACCAGTACCCTCCTCGAAAGGAAAGGGCACTGCAGTTCCAGCATATTCTTCATGAAGTGATTTTAGCTTATTCAAAAACTTGGCAGATCCCACACTTTCAAGAAGATGAGCATGGAGCTGAAAGTGCAACAGATAGAAACTGGCTTAGCTGGATTTGGAAAATGAGTAGCTTACGGCATCTGGTTGGGCAATCATAAGTTACCCATCACAGAAGATCATTAACCTCTATTAACTTACAAGATGCCTGTACACAAATTCCATACGAATCAAATGTCCTTTCAGATATTAAAAAATACTTCTTTATTTTCGCATATTTACCGTCCTAGTTTAGTAACCTGTATACTACACCAACACAGGCAATCTTAAGAAAAAAAACAAGAAATTCCATTCACACAACATACAACTCCTCATTTACAGTAAGCCAAAAGTACAGTGCCATAAATGCTAGATGCTTCACAGATCAATCTAACATTGGAAACATACCTATTGGGTTGCATTGCACCATAAAATCACATAATAATCAGATCCACATTTTAAACCATCAAGATTTATTCTTTTTACATTCCCAATTTGACTGTAAAAGCATACCAAAGAAGGAAGGCTCCTAGCAAAGACTAACTGAACATATAGATTGCATCAGGAATACAAGATCGTCCATCTACAGAAAATACACATGTACAGTTGATATTCGCTCTCAAAGCTGGTGGAATCTCAAAATAAAGAAATTACAAACACCAAAAGCCCGCCGGTTACCAATTAGAGATTATGAATTTGCGAAATTATGAGGTTTAAAAAATAAAAATAATTATCTTACATGGGGAGGGCAATCCATGGACAGAGGCGGCGACTGCGATAGATCCGGTAAAAGTTTTAGATTTTCTTGAAGCAAAGCTTTAAGCCGCAGATTCTCAGATCGAAGAGCCTCCAATTCAAAATTGCCGGAGGTTATCGAATCGATCCGGTTCTCAGCCTCAAGATGGTTTTTGTGATTATGTCGATGTTCGATGGCCGACCAAGCTACCTCAGCCACTTCCATGACCGTCTTGGCGACCTCGATGGCCTCGCGACCGCTTCCGACCATTTTGTAATTTGATTGTTCGACGCTGATTCGGGTGGATTTTTCTGATGATAGAAACCCAAAAACTCTCACGATGAAGAAGAAGGCGAAGATGTTGATGAAAAAAGAAAAAGAAAAATAGATTCGCTGTTGTATGTTTTTTTGTTATTACTTTCCTCGTTCGCTTAGTTCTTGTTGTTTCTCTTTGCTTTTAGTCGAGGAGTGTGCAACTATGCACTTATATTGTGTACTTATTTTACTCCCTCCGTCCCGGTATTTTCTTCTTATTTGAGATTTGGCACAGTTTTTAAGAAAAATAATAAAGTAAGTTATTGTGAGTGTAATAAAGTAAGTGTGATAAAGTAAGTGTGAAGATAAATGATTAAATAAGGTGGTTGTGAGTGTGATAAAGTAAGTTATTTTGGAAATGGGAAGAAAATTTTGGGACGCCCAAAAAAGAAAGTGAGAAGAAAATTATGGGACGGAGGGAGTATGTTATTTTAGGATTTGGTCACATGTGGATACACTTGATATTGCGCGTTGCTTTCCTTCACCGGTGGTATGCTGAATTCTAAGGTGTGAGGCAAAGTGAAACAGTTGTTGTTCCCGGCTAGATGGATTTTTCAGCTTTTAAGTCCTCTGTTATGTCTTCTAATGAGTTGACGTGTTATCCTTGTCAGGAAGTTGTTGATTTTAAGGATTCAGGTGTAGCCACCTCAAGTTACGAATTGATCAGAGCTTAATTGTTTCTTAAAAATTGGCTGACGAGACACTTCTTCTGTTTGGGCCAGTTTGACATGGACTGGACCTTGGAGCATATCATGCGCGAATGGAACAAAGGAACAGATGAATTGTTTTGTATCTAGTGGAGGTTGCAATGTTACATCCTGTAGCTACGACGGTTATGTCAATGGAACCATCTCAACTTCGTAAGTTTGTTTTGTAACATATGACACGAGTTAAACGTCTTAAAAATATTTTCTTTAATATTTCCTCTACAGGTTGATTACATCTCTGCAACCAAAATGTCCAGGTAATATTCAACATATGCCACATTGCAGTATATAATATTTCTCTCATTAGTTAGTTGACGATTGAACATATACAATGTAGCGGTCATAAATTTCAGCTTCTTTCTGTTTTCAGCAATACTTCTGTCAATGTTGTTTTTCCATCATATTTTTGCATAATGACTTGAACCATTTTGGATTCTGATGGTCTTATCTGAGTTTGAAATGATGCAGGGCCTCAACTATTTCCCCCACTTATAGCCCCACCATCGTCAGTCCCCCCACGACACAATGTTTCCTCCTGCCCCTGCTCCTCAGTCAGCCGGTGGGGTGCCAACAAACCCCAGGACCATTCCTTCAACTGGAGCACTTCCAAATTTTGCACCTTCAAATTCTCCTTCTGGACCTGCATCAGATGCCACCTTGTTGATAAGTTCCCTGTCCAGTCTATCGCTTCTGGTCACACTAATCTTGGTGTCTGCCTGATCTCATCTGCTCACTGGGTCTTGGAAAGTCGTGCACCACCGGTACCTATGAAGCTTTCCTCTCACATTGTATTTTTTTGTAGTTGGGCCTTAGGAGTCTGTCACTACTACAAGATTCAAGATTCGAGGTTCATTTGCTGCCCAAGTTTTCATCTGGCCTTCAGAGACTCCTTGTATGACGAATTTGTACAATTTGTGACACTATGATGTAAGATTGACATGTTTCAACGATTCACTGATAGTTTGGAATTTATTTATCTTTGTTAAAGGAGCTGGACAATAGCCTCATTCGTGGCATTAAGTTTGTTTATCAATTGGATTCTATGCAGCAATAGACGGCTGAATGTAGCTTCATTTATTTGTGCCCTGACATTACATACAGAAGCGACGATGCAAGAAGTAAATGCAGTAATAAACAATTAAGGCATTCATAATGCAATTGAGGTGAGCAATTTTATCACTTATATAACGCATACAAGTTGAGCTGTACAAGGTAGCAAGAGGCTGGTGATGTTCAAGGTATGTACAAAGTCTGGCAGCATTTGGGGCGGTTTTGACACTTTTTTTAGAGAAGCTTCATGGCTGCTTTGCCACTGTAGTGAATGCCTTTGGCAGCAATTTTCAGTACGAACCTGCTGTTGTATAACCTGATGAAAGAACCACATTTTGGATTGTGAAATAAGATCAAAAGGCCCAACCTCTTTCTCTACTTATTGTAATAACATGATCATCAGCAAAATCAAATTCAGACAGCTGTTATCATACCCACTACCTCTACCCTGCACATCATAAACAAACTCGACTGTCTTGAAGGGATGGCAGCAAGTTCACACATTAAGATAGGAGGAATGTGTGATAAGATGGAGATATATATTAGGTAGGAATGTATCACACAAATGGAACACTGAATAACAGATGAACTCACCCTGCAAAAGTCATTCCCCATGTAGCAAGAGTGTAAAACATCATCCCAGCATTCCAGATGTGAAACATTTTGTCCAATTTGTTCACGGTTCCTAATGCATCCGACAGAACTACATATTCACATATAAGCCAAATTAGTAAAATGAATAAACAACTGCCCAATCGATAATATTTCATTTTGTTTTGATTTAACAAATGGTAGAAACTTAAGTTGTAAGACGCACCACTTTGCAACTCTTGTGGAGATATACTCTGCAATCCCAAATTTCAAATGAGAAAGAAAGGAGAATAATGGATAGGTAATACCCCTTCAGTAATTACTTGTCACATACCTGAGCTTTTGGGTTTGACAAAATGCATCTTGCCATAAAATTGGCAACACCATCCACAACATGTTCCTCGCAAATGATGACGTAACTTTCATCGTCAATTTCACTCCTTTCCTCAATAGCATTTGGAACCATTTCATCTGTCACCCAAACCCACCAACTGGGTTCTTTCTGACCAACATTTATTAGGATCTCAGCTTTCTGGAAATCTGTACCTAAATCAACATCTCATGTAATATTCATATTGAATCTTACAAACCCAATTGACTAAAAACAGCAGAAGAAAATGACTCCAATAACCATGGGTTTAGGATAACCCACCAGTAGCCTTCTCGAAAGGAAATGGCATTGCGGTTCCAGCATGTTCTTCATGGAGTGATTTTAGCTTATTCAAAAACTTGGCAGATCCCACACTTTCAAGAAGATGAGCATGGAGCTGAAAGTGCAACAGATAAAAATTGGCTTAGCTAGATTTGGTAAATGAGTAGCTTACGCCATCTGGCTAGGCAATCATAAGCTACGCATCACAGAAGATCATTAACCACTATTAACTTACGAGATGCTTGTACACAAATTCCATACGTCAAATGTCCTTCCAAATATTGAAAAGTATTTCTTTATTTTCGCTTATTTACCCTCCTAGACCCTAGTCCTGTAACCTGTATACTACACCAATACAAGCAACCTTAAGAGAAACAAGAAATTCCATCCACACGACTTACAACTCCTAATTTACAATAAGCCAGAAGTACACTGCCGTAAATGCTAGCTGTTTCGCAGATCAATCTAACATTGGAAACATATCTAATGGGTTGCATTGCACCATAAAATCACATAATAATCAGATCCCACATGTTCGACCCTCAAGATTTATTCTTTTTCTTTATGCTCCGGGTTTGACAAACGTAAGTTTCTCAAGGCCTCATCTAATATTCAAGAAACATGACTGTAAAAGCATATTGAAGAAGGAAGGCTCCTAACATAGACTAACTGAACATATAGATTGCATCAGGAATACAAGATCGTCCATCTACAGAAAATACACATGTACAGTTGACATTATCTCTCAAAGCCGGTGGAATCTCAAAATAAAGAAATTTCAAACACCATAAGCCCGCCGGCTAGCAATTAGAGATTATGAATTTTCAAAATTATAAGGCTTAAAAATAAAAATAATTATCTTACATGGGGAGGGCAATCCATGGACAGAGGCGGCGACTGCGATAGATCCTGTAAAAGTTTTAGATTTTCTTGAAGCAAAGCTTTAAGCCGCAGATTCTCAGATCGAAGAGCCTCCAATTCAAAATCGCCAGAGGTTATCGAATCGATCCGGTGCTCAGCCTCAGGATGGTTTTTGTGATTATGTCGATGTTCGATGGCCGACCAAGCTACCTCAGCCACTTCCATGACCGTCTTGGCGACCTCGATGGCCTCGCGACCGCTTCCGACCATTTTGTAATTTGATTGTTCGACGCTGATGGGTGAATTTTTCTGATGATAGAAACCCTAAAAATCTCACGATGAAGAAGAAGGCGAAGATGTTGATGAAAAAAAAAACAAAAAGATTAGCTGTTGCGTGTTCTCAGCAAATATGTTTTTTGTTATATTACTTTTCGATAAAGATAATACAAAGTAGCTTTTTGTTCGTACATTTTTAATCTCCGACGACACCGTTTCTCACAATTCTAAATTACTCGCTGAATTTAATTCCAAAATTTATTGGTGCACAATTACGTGTGGTTTCAAGTTCAACGATGTGTTTCCCAGCAAAAAAAAAAAAAAAGAAGTTCAACGATGTGTTACCAATAGCATAGAATACCAAAACGGCGCCGTATGGGTGACAACAATCAATAATATCATCATGTTCACTGATAATAATAAATCCCAACAAAACGTCGTCGTAAGGGGCTCATTCCCAAGTGTACTTGGATATTCTGAAAAGAGTGCGAATGAAAAGGAGTCTGAACTCTGAAGTTACTACTAGTAGCCAAATTGCTATTAGCCATACAACGAAGATGGTTATATTCAGTGGCGGATCCAGCGGCTCTGGATTGGGGGTGTTAATTATTTTTTTTTCTGATAGTGGTAAAAAAATTAAATATAAAATATATTTTAATTGTTAATAATAAAATTTATATTATTTGAAGTTAATTTTAATCAATAAATATATATTTTATTTTATTTTATAGTTTAGTGATCGAAAAATAAATCAATCAGTCTGAGAAAAAGTAAATAATATGAAGTTAGATTGTGATTTATTAGTAAAACATACTTAATTTAAACTTAAAATCAAAAATAAACTTCAGATTCATATATACTTTTAGTTATATTTGGACAAAAAAGCTTTATTGATGAGATGGTGGAGACAAAACATACAAAATGAAGTGAGATGGCTTCGAATATTACTGAAGGATTTTTTTTTTTCCGAAAATTGAGAGGGGGTCCTGCCCCCCCCCCCCCCCCCCTGAAACCGCCCCTGGTTATAGTTCATACAATGATCTTCTGGCAGTGCTTCTCCTCCTCATCAGTAGCCATCGAGGCGGCGGAGAAGCCAGTGCCACATTTTGGCCCATTTTCCGCAACTATTGGGAGCTCTACTTGAGACTCTTTCGCTACACTATACTCCTTGCCTTTGCCCCAAACCACCGAGTAAAGGCCAAATGCTATGATGATGCCTCCAATCACACTGCATCAATAAACACACAGTCAACACTTTTCGATCGTTGCCTATTAGCAGTTGTAGTTCAAATACGTACCTTCCGAGATGGATTCGCTCTGCAAGAATGATGGAGCTAAGAACAGCAACAATGATCATACAGAGGGGATTAAAAGCAGTGACAAACACGGGTCCTCGCGTCTTCATCACTAGCCCTTGTACGTAATATGTTAGCCCTGAGCTCACTATGCCCTGTAATTAAGTAACTAGTCATTGTCAATTGTCACCACCAACAAAAAAAAAAGAACGAACGTATTGATCGATTGATTTTCAACAACTTACGGTGTAAACAGGTGCGAGAAGCCTCGAGTCCCAGCCGAGGGCCCATGCAGATGGATGATGCTCCATAGCAAGAGCAAGAGCTGAAGTTTGCATCGCGCCGGTCAGACATATTAACGTTGACAGTGTCAGCTCAGCAGGATACGCCTTCACAGTCAACGACTACACCACACACAAAATTATCACATGGTAAGAATCTTAACTGAAACACTGAAATTGATCATTGAAAAAAGGTTTGTTAATTACTTGCAATACGTAGAAAGCAGACCAAGCGCAGCAGCCAATTAGGATCAAGACTGTTCCGAGGATCCAGTGCTGGCCTGAAGAATCCCCGGAGGAGGACCCGGTTTGATGACTGGCAACGGAGCTGCTGCCGAATGATAAAAACTCGACGATAGGGCCTTTGTATAATGTCATGACAAGAGCCCCAACCAGAGTTACTAATGTTCCAACTACCTTAGCCAGGCCGCGTAACTCCTTGATGTTTACGCTCTCCATCCTGTAAAATAATTTTTAAGGTCATACAAAATTTGACAAACATATATCATCAGCAGTGCATCAAGATGATTTGATCTTGATACCTGCAAATTGCGGCAATGACGAAGGTGATGGCAGGAACAGCGTTCATAATGGCTGATGTGTATGAAGCAGATGTGTATTTCATACCCAAGTAAGCTAAGTTCTGATCAAGCACTGGCCTGTATAACATAATCATATTTACAATTACAAACCACTTGAAGAATGATTTTCACTTTTCAAGTTTAATCAACTATAGAGAATAAGCTAAGTAGCTATTACTTACTCTAGAAATCCTAATGCCATGATCCTCAAGAAGACCCAAAGTGTCATTCTTGGCCTTATTTTCCTGCAGTGAACATACTAACAATCAGAACTGTACACTTCAGAAAATCTCCAGCTAGCTACGTCAGCTCTTTTTTGTTTCAAATACAGTTAATTTCAAATAAATATTAACTTATGGATCCAACAGGCAACAAAAGTTAATTTCAGATTTGTTTTTATAAGCAACAAGTAGTAAAGTTGGAAACTTTATATCTAAATATTTTTAAAAGATCCTCCTTTAATTTAATCCTGAAGTGTGCTAATTCTCAGTCACTGATCATATCCAAGGGGACTGATGAAGTTTATGATTGACCCAAAATATATATATCTGAAGCTATGAGTAACTCGATAAGTGAAAGGAATTTTTAGTAACCTTTCGAAGATGAGAGAAAAAGGGGCCAAGACGAGGGCAGCAACGACATTCCTATAAGCGATGAGCACGTAACGACTCATGCCCTGGTTCAGGGTAATCATGGTGATGATATACATACCAGCAGCTCCAAATTGCAGAGCTACCATGAGTAAATACGGCTTTGCTTTACCGAACATTGAGAAGCGCAAGCTCATAATCGAAACAGCCATGGTGTGCGCTTTACGATCGATCAATCGGTTTGCTCAAATGAGAGGTTAGAGTGTGCTTTGGAAATGATCTCCTGCATGGCTCAATTTAAAGGATATTTGGATCAAGTGAGAAAGAGATGGAGAGCACTTAGCTTGGTGATTAAAGTGTGATGATATGGTGGACTAGAAAAACGATCGATTATGGGATGAGCGATGACGTGCGGGAGAGTCTCTCAATAGGTATCACAGTAGTGTTAAATTATTGTTGTGTGTATTTTGTTCAGGTACGTATTTACTTTTATTGAACGTGTTGCTGGATGAAACATGATTAGGCTGGATATCTACCAATTTCAGGCCATGACAACTCCATGCATTATGATGATTTTCTCATCAACCGCATGCCATACACACTTTGAAAATTTAGCCTAAGTTTGTTAAATGATGCGTTCGTAGACCTAAAACTCACGTACATATATATATAGAGAAGCGATCAAATGAGTCAAGGCAAATAAGAATGAGTCAAGTGAGGATGTAGAGCGTGAACTGCTATATATATATATATATATCCAAATTCAACCAATTAAACCTATTCACAATATGTTACTTTAATTGGTTTCACTGTTGGAGCATGTAGAGCGTGAACTGCTATATCAGTACCTTCTCTTATCAGTTGCTGCTATGGATTAGTTGTATTCTCGTTTTCAATAAGAGTCGGGCTAATTGACATACTAATAACAATTGTCTTGTGAGACATATTGCGAATACAAGCACACAATGTCAAAAACAATCCAGTCATCTGGGACATGCTCGGGTAACAAGCATTCAAAAACTCGAAAGCATACTCCACTGCCACCTCCCGGGCCAGTGATGCTGGAAACCAATTCTCATTGTAGATTATTATCAAGCTAGCTAAGTGCATATGGAAGGATGTATTATTTATTATATTGTGATGAAGATGCGCTACATGAAAAGCCGACATGATTTTGCAAAACAGATAATTAAATTAATTAAAAACAATCCACTAGGCAATCATAATTATTCATACAACTGAAATAAAAATCCAGTTGTAGATAGCAGCTAGCTAGATAGTTGTGGATTATATGGATTCCAACAAGGAATGCAACCATTTGAGAGTGGAATTGAATCGTCAAATTGCTCCCCATCTAAAAGTCTTAAATAATTTTATCCTTATGGCTTGTTCCAAAATCATGAAATTTACAAGCCAAAGAAAACGAAATGAAAAATGAATGATAACATTATTATTAGATTTTTTTTATATTTTCTTTTGATTTTCCATAATAAATCAAACATAAAATTTATTCATTTTTCTCTAAATTCTCGTTCTATCCCATAAATTAAACGGAATTTAAGATTCAAATGGCCTATTATATATATACCCTTGAATTTTTTTACTGAATAAGTGGAATATGATCATACATCAACAATGCAGTAATATAGCGCGATCAATCTAAGCCAACCTGCTATTGGATCAAAAGACATGTTAAAAATAGATGAAAAGGATTTTATTTAATGGCAAGAAGCAAGGATGATTCATATAAACACTCACTCCCCTGGTCAACAATTTCTTTGTATATCCAACTGCCTTTTTTTTACTTTGTTGAACCCTTTTTATCACATTATGCGGGTACGTTACTAGCTTAACAAAAGTGAAATGGCGACAAGCACTTTGGACTGCATATTATGCATAGCAAAGTCCACTAGAAGCACATACATTGGGCCAAATATATATTATGCAAGGTTCCATAACAAGCTTGCATATTGGACCAAATATTATGCAAGCTCAACTTATTTCTTTTCTTATGTTTTTGGATCCAAATTCATAGTTGTGACTTTTTTTTTAAAATAACTAATGTGTGAATTTAATTGGTGCACTCTTTTGATATGAGAGAAGGCATCCGTAGTAAGAGAGTAATAAACAATATGCAAAATAACATTTTTCTATAAAAGTCATGTAACAAGCCGAGTTAAAAGCAATGAGCAAAAATGACTTTTTGCTCTATATATTCTAACGCAGTAAGAGAGCAAAAAAACAAAAAGATATACTCATAACCATTCAATTATACGACATTATCTTATTTCATTTTTTTGTTTTGACCCAAGATTCTTTAATTTTTCTGTTTTTTTTATTTTTTTTATTTTAAAATATTTTATTGTTATTTTTTGAGTTTGAATTTGAATAATTGGATGTCCGTCTAACGTTCATTTTATGATACTTTTGATTTTTATTTCTTTCAAAACCAACAAAAAGTAGGTTTTATTCTCTCTATCTTGATATATGCATGCGGCCCCAATTATTGTTTTTCTTTCCAATATCCTCTCCATTATTGCTCATTTATCAAGCATTATTTTTTGCTCTCTTTTTTCACACCTGCTGTATGAGAGAGCAATAAACAATAAAGTCTCTCTATTATTGCTTTCATTGATGTGAATACCCTAAGACAAGCTCAACTTATGTCTTTCTTATGTGTTTTTGGATCCGTCACTAATAAAATCTAACACAATTTTGATACAGTTCATTTCGAACTTTTGTTTCCATTCAAAGATCAGATTTAACTATATATCAATTTACGCAACGTCAAAACTCTACCATCACCATTAAATTTCAGGCGGCACATTACCCTTCTCCTTTTATGAATATTAGTAAAATCACCTAAATTAAATAAGATAATGTTGATTTAAGGAGGCTGTGAACATTTAGAATTCATTTTTTCTCTCCATATTTTGCTCCTTGGCTAAAGTTTTTGATACCTTGACACAAATTGTATGCTTCCTAAACATAATAACAATTCATATTTAAGTTTAACCCTAGTCAAGTAGTTTGATTGTAGAGCGCAAACAGCATGTGCAAATAGCACTAATGATTAAAGTCAGTCACAAAACATTATCTCTCGCATCTCAAAATCAAGGATCCACATGCTTCTTACCATAATTTCTAGCGTGAGCTACATAATTTATTATCAAATAACTCTCACATCTTACTGAAATCTTTGTTTTATTTCCTTGATCTATCATGCATTTTCAAACGCTGAGATATAGCCTCCATTTGTTCATTTGCTCTGCTGGTGGATCACATATGGATGGGGACTGGTCATTTTTAAAGTCCTCTGCGAAAATGTTTTTAAACAGGGACCAGCATCTACACACCCACCCATGAGCAATGTCACCAATTTATATTGCTTTAATAATTTGTATTGCAATCATTTAAACTGAGAGACCATGTGAGATGAGGCTTTCAAGTTGTTTACAACACAAAATGATGGCATGAGGGGGTCAATGGTAGGGGATCACAAAACAAATTCAATTGGTGCTGATGATCTCTAAGTATGTATAACAACGACACAATCATGGATATCGATGGATTCCAACCCCACACTAGACAGAGCACCAAATCCAAATGAAGATGAGGATAAGTTGTGGTGACAAGGGGCCTGCTTGCCCATGATAACTTAACTGGATATGTATTTTTCTGTTTCTTCCAAGTACCCTACATAACGAGCTCTGTACAGTTAACAGTAGGGTGCGACTGAAACTAAGAACATACTCAGATGTTGTTCACGGTGAGGTAGCAGGTAAACGGGAAGGGACGGTGTCCCATGGCGTCATGGACTGTAGAATTGGTAGTAAAAAATTTACAATTCCAAGCAAAGCTTTCCCACCTCCACTTAAACATTATCAATGTTGCAAAACTTGCCTTCGACTTGGTTCCTAACTGCATTGATAGCAGCCACTCGAGCTGCAGTGGCGGCCCTATTTGCAGCCAGAACCGCTTTGTCCACTTGGTCCTGTACTCTTTTAAGGTTAATGGCTCTCTTAGCTGTTTTTCTAGCAGCCTGCATAAACAGTGAGGATAGATATCATTCAGGACCATTTTGGTAAATTGCAATGGGGCTACATGCCATGTAGATATGGAGTAAAATAGAATGTTTGCCATGAAAATGACCACACAATACCTGAACTGCACGCAGCACTGAATCAGTTAATGGAGGTAATGAAATTTTCAGAGAGCCAGAATCCCACTCTCCGCACCTAGTGTCACCATTTCGAAAAGTGTACATGCCATAACCTTGTTTGCGACCTTCATACCATGACCCCTCGTAACAGTGGCCATTAGCAAAGTGATAAACACCAAATCCATGGATTTTATCCCCAAAGTACTCACCAGCATATTTATCTCCATTTCTGCAAACAGAGGCACCAAGCTTATTAGCCAACCAATTAATATGTGCATTCAAGAACCATCCCTCAACAGTTTTCCAGCATAGGGAGCCCAACTCAATATACCCAAATAAAATATGCATGAATGAGCTTCTACAATTCAGTGTTTGGTAAAATCTAATGAATTCAACAGCTTACACAGAAGAGAATAGGGTGCAATGGTCTCAATTCAACAGTAAGAAATTTTAATGTGCCCAAAAGAAGCCAAAATAGATCCTCAGGTCAATCACACTTTAATCTCACCCACTCAAATAAAGACTTGCAGGATCCCCACTTAGAGAAAACTCATCCCTAGTTTTAAATTCAAACACAGATGAAATGCAACCGGGAGCCACAATTAGAAAGTTGAGCTAGCAGTGAAATAAGAAAAAAGTGTGTGTGAACCTGAAATGGTAGCAACCGATGCCATGCTTGACACCACACTTAAATTGCCCAACATAGCTACTGCCATCAGAACACTCCTGACTTCCAACTCCACAGCTCTGCCCATTAACCCACTCGCCAGAATACTTATCACCAGTAAAGAATGTGTAAACCCCAAGTCCATGGCGCATTCCCTTCCTGTATTGCCCTTTATACCGGCTCCCTCTAGCCCAGCTCTCAATCCCAAATCCGTCATACTTTCCGTCAACCCAATCTCCCTCATACCTCCCGTTCACATAGTAATTGTAGACTCCACTTCCATTACACTTTCCTTTATGAAACTCACCTTCGTAACAATCCCCGTTACTGTAAAATTCAACACCTATGTCTTGGCGGCTTCGGTTCACACCGAATCCATCCGATTCAAAATTTCCAATCGCAAACTGAATCGGCTTCCCGCTACTCCTTCTTCTGGACGAGAAGAAGAAGAATCGCTCCCAAGAGCGTCTCAAAACCGCAACAGATCTGTTGATCCTGGATTTATTCCTACCAATGAGAAAAAGCGCAACTGCGATAATAACTAGGGCGAGGAGCAGATTCTCCGAGGGGGAGATTTCGTCTCGATTAAGATAAAAATAAAAGAAGAAGAAGAAAACGGCCGATGAGAAAGCGACGGAGGATAGAAGAAACATGGCAGCCGCCGCAGCGGGGCCATTTGACGATCTGGTCCTACTCATCCGCTCCTTCTTCTGATGCTCGTCGTCGTCGTTATCTGAAGAGACTAATTGATCGATCTCGGTGAGGCTTTGGATGGAGGATCGGATGGTGGGAGAGGAGCGGAGGAGTGAGGAGTGACATCTGGAGAGAGACGACGCCGCCTTGTTGTTGTGACCTTCCATTACCGCAGAGGCGTCGCTTGTCCGTCTCTCGTGTCACAGCGGTGTTCGGCGGGCTGCCGGAAGCTTAGAAGGCGGCGGGATGCGAGGAAGAATGTCGCCAGAGAAAGTGAGAGAAGCGCATCGGAGGAAACAACGGCGAAGCAGAGACCAACAACTGACCAAGGAGAAACAATTTCGATTTTTATTTTATACACAGAAAACTAAGCTGAAAACATTAGCAGAGCAGAGTATTTAATTTGAGAATTGAGCTACGGTCCCTATTGTTTGATCTATCTACGGTCTGACCCCTTAATTATATAATAATAATAATATAGAAGAAGGGGATGGATAAGCATTTTTTTTCTTTCTAATTTACTCTGTTTAAGTAAATTGGTTTATTTCTTATTCAATTTCATATAATTATTATCAATTTATCTACTTTTTTATACGTGTCTTTGAAAGAGCGTCGAAAACACTGAAGTGTTGTTTGTAAGAGAGTGATATATATTTGGGTTATTTGAAGTACAATTAGCGTCTATATGATAACTGCAGTTGTGGTTTTTTTTTTTTGGATTTAAAACTGCAGTTGTGGATTGTGAAACGATGTTGGTAAGAATGTCTATTGTAAAAAATCTAAATTGCCAACGATAGCACAAATACATATGATTTGGATTTTTTATTATTATTAAGAAGTACCACTTCTAGTATGTTTTTTTTATCGATGAGTCATTACAATTCGGTACAGAATTAGTACATATGGATACTATCTGGTATACTTTCTATTAATTTGAAGCGCATGTCTCTCAATTCACATCCAAAGATAAGACTTCAGCGATGTATCAACGTCCACAGCACGCAGCTCCAGAACTCCACTATCGCAATCAAAGTCGTGGCGGCCCACCTGCACGCCCAAGAAAGGGCATATAGGTCAAACATAAGCTGGTAACAGAAGGAACAAAATCCAACAAAAGAAATTAGTGTGGTCACCAAGAATCGAATCCGGGACCCGAGACATTGCAAGCAACACCTCAACATATGATTTGGATTTAAGCATTGTTTGTGATGCTAATTTAATGTTAGACACTCTTACAAACATAGTCATCTAAATAGTTGATAAATGAAAATATATTTTAAAAAATAAATTAAGATAAAACCCAATTGAGAAATAAATTATGTTTCTGATCTCTAACGTTTTTGATTTTATTACGTTTTGACCCCAAGAGTTGTAGAAGTAGGGGGATTATGGTTGAGAGACGCATAGTTTGATCCGATCTTGACGAGAAGATATGGTCGTGGTCGGATCTGGATTGGTTTCTTTAATTTTCACTGTTGCAGGCCGGCACGTGCTTTTCTCATCTTTTCATATATATTTTTTAAAACTTTGTGTGTTTCCTTACAAAATGTGATCCGTACGTGTCCCTTTGTTCAAGCATATTATCGCCTCAATTACACATTAAGCAATAAGGTACTAAATATAGTTAAGAGCATAAGTTCAAATGAATTTCACAACGAGAAAGTATCTTTTGCCGGCAAAAGTTACTATAAAGATTTCTAGACGCTAATTCGTTGAGTGGGTGGACATAGTAATTAGAACGGAATAAAAATTCAACTTCGATTCTTATTAAACACTTTTGAGGATTCAAAAAATTAGTTCTATTGGTAATTCGGTCGAATCTGTCACTGTGTAATGTGATTTTTTTTATGTATAAGAATGGTGACTAATGCAAATAAAATGTAATATATATATATAATTGAATATGAATAAGTTTAAAACTCGAATAATGATTTTCCCTTAAAAAAAACTCGAATAATGATTTGGAAAATTATCAATATTGAAAATAAGAAGGCGTGATGTTACAAAGTGTCCAAGATACTCTCGGCCATCACCAATGATATGATACTCGAATAAACAATATTGGTTATTATTTGTGACGGAGGGGTATTTGGTCATTTGATGCCCGGTGAGTATTGAATATTATCTATCCATAAATCTCGTGTGACCTACTACTAAATACAAATAGAGCATCAAATTTGTATTTATCTATCAAATACGAAATGAAATAGTCAACGGCCATAGAGGTCATCTACGCATTTAAAACTTAAGAATGTTATAAAGGTTGGGAGTTGAGGAAGCTATATATGGAGCAGGTGAAACAAGTTTCAATTTGTATTGTGTGGGACGTCAGAATTGAAGAATAAATATTTTTCAAACAATATATTAAGTATGCCACTTCAAAACAAAAGGAGGAGGCCTCATAAATAATATCGCAGGAAATGGTCTTTGGTTTGTTTTGGTGATCGATATTGTTGACAATGAGGAATGGAGTTATTGAAAGAAGGTACATCACATACATTCGTCTGCTCAACTTGGGGATTGTTGTGAAACGGTTGGGGAGAATTTTGTGCTGTTTTAGAAGTCTTTAAACGTTAGATTGACCTTCCTTGAATGAATAAGTAGCATCATGTTGGAGGAGTTGGTAATTCATGCTTCATTGTTTTTTTAATAAAAATTAAATTAAATTAAATTTCATTTTTATTGGCGAGGAATAGACAATCTCAAACTCATGCCATGAAAACGTATTTAGGGGAGTTTGAATCGTCGACCTCCTGATCATTTGACCAAGACTATGACCGTCATTTGATCAAATATTTGACATAATTAAAGTAAGGGTAAATTATACAAATATTATTTGGATTGTCGCCTGATTTTAAATTAGGTTTGATTCCTAATGAATGTTACCCAATAAATGAAATTCATATCCGGTACAACGATGCTAAAAACAGTCATTTGAAAATGACGTAGTTTAGATAAACGATATCAAAACAATGTCATTTTATTAATAAATCCTTAATTTAAAATGAGAACTATTTTTCAAAACTCGTTAGACTAAAAATATATAAAACTATGTCGTTTAATTAAATTGATGTTTTTACTATAAAAAAAATTAAGTTGATATTTTTCGTTTGGTTGCACCAAATATCAAATAAAGTGTTACATACCGGTTATAACACACAATTTGATTGGGCACTATTTGAACCATGTACATAAAAAACCTAATTGAACCAAGTCTCTAGAGGACAGAGGAGTCTGTCATTAGACATTTTTGTACAAATTGGTCAAAGGGAAAAACAATGGACAGTCGCGAATAGGAAGGAAGACCAATCTGTTTTTCTGCAATAAGCATTTATGGTTCATCTGATAATCTAATAGGAC